>CM042983.1:23965111-25230528 GCA_023678885.1 Pogostemon cablin | reverse complement strand
GCAGCTTAAATCCCAACTTCAAAGAGAAAAAAAAAACATTAAAGACAAGACGAAATCGAAACTTGAGAGAGATGGGAAGGGGAGGAGATGGAGAGAATGGCTCAGGTAGAGGAGGAATGCCGTCGATCTTGGCTTGCGGCAGTAGAAGCGGCGACTTTCTCCGACGATAGTAGCAAACTGATGGAAAAATCGGGAGAAGAAAGGCACAAACTCATTTCTGATTGAAATGGGATTGAAGGCAAATAGTGCGATAGTTACCCTGATTTTATTACTCTTAGGATTAGTGACGGATTTATTCCGTTGGTAAATTGAAAATAAAAATTGATATATTTACTGACGGAATATATCCGTCAGTAACTTAAAGACTAAAATTAATTATTTTTAAAAAAAAATTTGTTATATTTACCGACGGATTTAATCCGTCGATAAATAGAAGACTAAAATTATTTATTTTAAAAAAATAAAATTTGATAGATTTACCGACGGATTTAATCCGTCGGTAATTAAATACTAAAATTATTTATAAAAAAAAATTTGTTGTATTTACCTACGGATTAAATCCGTCAGTAAAATAAAGACTGAAATTAATTTTCTTTAAATAATTTTGTACTCATTTACCGACAAAATTTTCCGTCGGTAATATTCCGGTACTTAATCCCTCCAAAATAACAACGGATATACCGACGGAAAAAAATCCATCGCTAATTCCGTCGGTAATCCGTCACAAAAACCGTCGATAAATTCTATTAATGGTTTTTTAAAAATAAATCATATTAAATCAATAAAATGTCGGTAATTCGTCGATAATTACCGATGGATTTTTTTCGTCGGTAAATCCGTCGGTATTTCGACAGTTTTTTGTAGTGTTAAGTGGGTAGTATGTATATATATGTATGTTTAGATATCGCACTTGATATGCCCTTTTGAGATAGTATTTTATGATGCATAATCTACTGATTTATGACTAAAATAGTGATGTTTCGAGTGTCTTAATGGCATAATTTTTGCGGATATAAATGTTTATATGTTTAATTATCTTATTTGTTATGTTTAATCATAGTATTATTATAACTATAACACTCTTATCAGATTATGAGTCGAAGAAGACCACAAAACCTACCTATAAATGAGAATTTTGAAAACGTTTATGGTGACCCAGGAGATGATTTAGTAACAATCCTTTGAGGATTGGCTCAACAATTTCATGCAAACTCTGCAACCACCACCATCAGAACCTATTCCTAGAAATGAGCCAGCCTTGGTAATTGAACAATTCCGACGTTTCAATCCACCAACATTCAACGAAACGGAGGACCCTGCAGAAGCTGAGAAATGGTTGAGGTCGTTGGACAAGATTTTCACCTATCTCAATTGCACTGATGCACAGAATATCGCGTGTGTTGTTTTTCAGTTTGTGGGTGAAGCGGATTTCTGGTGGGAGACTTATGGACGTACCAAGATACCTGAACAGAAGGCAAGGGTGACATGGGAAGACTTCAAGGATATGATCATTCATAACTACATATGCCTCAGTCATTCCGAGATGAAAAGGAAAGTGAATTTCTGCACTTAAAATGAGGAACAATGAGCGTTCTCGAATATGAAAGAGAATTTAATCGACTCTCCAAATTTGCCACACACCTTGTCAACACGGAGGAGAAGAAAGCTAGACGATTTGAAAAGGGATTGCGATCTGAGATCAGCACTATCTTGGCTGGACAAGGGATGATGACTTTCGCAGATGCATTTTTCAAAGCTCAAGAAATTGAGTCTCGACAGAAGAATAACAGTAACCAGAACAAAAATGCGATTGAGATACCTGCAAAGCGCAAGTCGGGAAGACCGGTGATTAGAAAAGGAAATCATAACAGTTCAAAACAAACAAATAAAAATTGGAGGATCAGGACCACCGCCACACGGAACAAATTCTCCCTGCCCAAAATATGGAAAGAATCACCTTGTAGCATGCTTATATGGAATTAGAATATGCTATCGATGCCATCAACTGGGACACACCATACTGGAATGCCCAAAGGCTAAGGCAACAGGAGGATCGAGTGCTAGACCAGCACGTGCATATGCTATGACATAGCAAGAAGCTGAGGAAGAACCAGAAATAATGGCAGGTATGCTATCAGTATTTGGCACTCCTGCTCTTATACTTTTTTATACGGGAGCCACTCATTCATTCATATCTGCTAAGATGTATAAGAAAGTAGAAAATAATTATGAGGAGTTAGGCAAATCAACTCTTGAGGTTAGTATACCTTCGAGTAAATCCATCTGAACCATGAAGTTGTGCAAGAATCTAAAGATATGGATGAATGATATAGTCCTATTTACAGACCTTCACGTAGTTGAGATGAAAGATTTTGATGTAATTTTAGGGATGGATTGGCTTAGAGCTAATCATGTTGTAATAAGATGTCGTGAAAAAGAAGTACAGTTCCAACTCCCAGGAGATGAGAAGTTTACTTTTCACGGAGCGAAAGCTGGAGTAGTACCACGAGTTATAACTGCAATGAAAGCGATCAAAATGATGAAGAATGAGGGATGTCAAGCATTTTTAGTGAATATCGTGAAAAGTGAAGGCAAAAAAATGAGCATAGAGGATGTTCTTATTGTGCAAGAATACGAGGATGTGTTTCCAGAAGACTTACCAAGCTTGCCACCCAAAAGACAAGTAGAATTCATAATCGATCTAGTACTGGGAGCAACACCAGTCTCAAAAGCACCTTATCGAATGGCACCAAAGGAGTTACAAGAATTGAAGATCCAATTACAAGAACTCTTAGATTTGGGTTTCATACACCCTAGTGTTTCACCCTGGGGAGCACCTGTTTTGTTCGTAAAGAAGAAAGATGGTTCGTTTAGGATGTGTATCGATTATCGAGAACTGATTAAACTTACCATCAAGAATAAGTATCCCTTGCCAAGGATTGAGGATTTATTTGATCAACTGGGCGGTGCTAGCGTATTTTCCAAGATAGATCTAAGATCTGGATATCATCAAGTGCGAATCAAGCAAAGCGACACTTCGAAGACTGCTTTTAGAACACGTTACGGGCATTATGAGTTCGTGGTGATGCCTTTTGGACTTAGCAACGCACTAGCAATTTTCATGGATTTAATGAATCGTGTTTTCCACTCATACTTGGATAAATTTGTGATTGTGTTCATTGATGATATCTTAGTGTATTCTAGAAATCGGGAACAACATGAAGAACACCTGAGAATCATTCTAGAGACACTAAGAAAGGAAAAGTTATACGCCAAATTCAAGAAATGTGAGTTTTGGTTAGACAAAGTTATCTTTCTTGGGCACATCGTGTCAGCTCGAGGAATCGAGGTGGATCCGACCAAGGTGGAAGCAGTAGACAAATGGAAGACACCTACGAATGTAGGAGAAATACGCATCATGATTAAGGAACTGAGCATCATGATGATGGAAATGAGCATCATGATGAAGGAAAAGATCATCATGATGAAGGAAATATGCATCATGACGAAGGAAATAACACGGGATCATTTATTTAATTATTCTAATTTTTTGTAATTAAATAATCCGTCTTATATAACGTAACAATATTAATTATTGAAAATATTTTTCTTATAACTAGACAATTTCTTTCATCAATGTAAATAATTTGTAGCAAATTTTAACATATGACATTTGATAATGTAACGTATAACTAAATCATGTATAAAGTTATTATATATGTATACATATTCTAATTATTTGAAAGAATCTTAACTTGTATATTTTTTTAATGTCACTTTATAACATAATACAATTGAAAACTATTTATTACTCTCCCCATATCTCTAAAAAATGTGCAACCACATATGGGCAATTTTGTCTCTTTGCTGTATATATATATTTATATAGTTGTTAGTATTTCATTTTTTTAATTATATTTAAGTGGAATTATGATCAAAACTATGGAATTTCAAATGAATACAATACTTTTCAATTAATGCACTGAAGCTCCCGCAACCCATCTGAATCCATTCTGAACCCTACTCTGCCCGAATCCCTCCTTCCACTTCTAAACTGCAATCCACCTCAATCTCTTCTCTCCTCTGCCCGAAGCCCTCCTTCTACTCCAAAACTGCAACACATCTCAATCTCTTCACAAAGCCCTCCTCCCACTCCAAAACTGCAACCCATCTCAATCTCTGCCCGAAGCCCTATTTCCACTCCAAAACTGCAACCCATCTCAATCTCTGCCCGAAGCCCTCCTTCCACTCCAAAACTTCAACCCATCTCAAACCATCCTCCACATTAAATTCTGGTACCATCCACCATCTTCTGCATTAAAATCTAGCCCTAATACTTCTCATTCATGTTGATATGATTTATTTAATGTATTATAATTTTAAAAAAGAAATAATCTATCAGTTTTCAACATGTGTCGTTGTTTCTTGTTAAAAAAAAGTGTCATTGTTGTGATAAATTTATGACTTTTGGATGGTAATTCAAAAATCATTATATAACAATTGTTAATATATTATACTTGGTTATATATACTTGAGTATGAGTGAAAGAAAAAATAGTAATCAACCTTATCTTTTTTATTCAAGATTTAATGATGTTATACTATATCACAAAAGTTTCATTTGCATTATAACAACTGATAGGAAACCCGCGTATAACGTGGGATAATTTATTTAATTATTCTAATTTTTTGTAATTAAATAATCCGTCTAATATAACGTAACAACATTAATAATTGAGATTTTTTTTCTTATAGTTAGACAATTTCTTTCATCAATGTAAAGAATTTGTAGCAAATTATAACATTTGATTTTTGATAATGTAATGTATAACTAAATCATGTATAAAAAAATTAATATATATGTATACATATTCTAATTATTTGAAAGAATCATAACTTGTATATTTTTTAAATGTTACTTTATAACATAATACAATTGAAAATAATTTATTACTCCCCCCATCTCTCTAAAAAAATGTGCAACCACATAGGGGCAATTTTGTCTCTTTGCAGCGTATATATTTATATAGTTGTAAGTATTTTATTTTTTTCATTGTATTTGAGTGGAATTATGATTAAAATTATGGAATTTCAAATGAATACAATACTTTCCAATTAATGTACTGAAGCTCCTGTAACCCATCTCAATCCCTTATGAACCCTGCTCTACCCGAAGCCCTTCTTCCAATCAAAAACAGCAACCAATCTCAATATTTGCACGAAGCCCTCCTCCCACTCCAAAATCGCAACCCCTCTCAATCTCTACCCGAAGACCTCCTTCCACTCCATAACTTCAACCCATCTCAAACCATCCTCCACATTAAATTTTTGTATCATCCACCATCTTCTGCATTAAAGTCTTAAACTAATACTTCTCAGTCATGTTGATATGATTAATTTAATGTATTATTATTTTCAAAAAAGAAATAATCTAATCATTTTCAACATGTGTCATTTTTTCTTGTTAAAAAAAATGCGTTACTGTTGTTATAAATTTATGACTTTTGGATGGTAATTAAAAAATGATTATATAACAATTGTTAATATATTATATTTGGTTATATACACTAGAGCAAGAGTGAAAGAAAAATAGTAATAAACGTTATCTTTTTTATTCGAGATTTAATGATCCTATATTATAACACAAACGTTTCTTTTGCACTATAATAATTAATATGAAACCTGCGTATAACGCGGGATCATTTATTTAATTATTCTAATTTTTTGTAATTAAATAATCCATCTTATACAACGTAACAACATTAATTATTGAGATTTTTTCTTATAGCTACCAATTTCTTTCATCAATGTAAAGAATTTGTAACAAATTATAACATTTCACTTTTGATAATGTAACGTATAACTAAATCATTTATAAAGTTATATACGTATACATATTCTAATTATTTGAAAGAATCATAACGTGTATATATTTTTTAACGTTACTTTATAACATAATACAATTAAAAACTATTTATTACTCCCCATATCTCTCTAAAAAAATGTGCAATCACATAGGGGCAATTTTGTCTCTTTTCTGTATGTTTATATAGTTGTTAGTACGTATTTTATTTTTCTCATTATATTTAAGTGGAATTATGATCAAAATTATGGAATTTTAAATGAATACAATACTTTCCAATTAATGCACTGAAGCTCCTGCAACCCATCTCAATCCCTTCTTAACCCTGCTCTGTCCGAAGCCCTCCTTCCACTCCAAAATTGCAACCCATCTCAATCTCTGCACAAAGACCTCCTCCCACTCCAAAACTGCAACCCATCTCAATCTTTGCCCGAAGCCCTCCCTTCACTCCAATACTTCAACCCATCTCAAACCATCCTCCACATTAATTTCATGTACCATCCACCATCTTCTGCATTAAAATCTAGTCCTAATACTTCTCATTCATGTTGATATGATTTATTTAATATATTATTAATTAAAAAATAATAATCTATCTATTTTCAACATGTGCCATTGTTTCTTGTTAAAAAAAAAAGTGTTATTGTTGTAATAAATTTATGACTTTTGGATGGTAATTCAAAAATCATTATATAACAATTGTTAATATATTATATTTAGTTATATACGCTTGAGTAAGAGTGAAAGAAAAATAGTAATCAACCTTATCTTTTTTATTCGAGATTTAATGAAGTTATACTATATCACAAAAGTTTCATTTGCATTATAATAACTAATATGAAACCCGCGTACAATGCGGGATCAGTTATTTAATTATTCTAATTTTTTGTAATTAAATAATCAGTCTTATAAAATGTAACAATATTAATTATTGAGATTTTTTTTATTGCTATGCAATTTCTTTCATCAATGTAAAGAATTTGTAGAAATCATAATATTTGAATTTTGATAATGTAATGTATAAATAAATCTTGTATAAAGTTAATATATATTTGTATACGTATTCTAATTATTTGAAAGAATCTTAACTTGTATATTTTTTTAATGTTACTTTATAACATAATACAATTGAAAACTATTTATTACTCTCCCCATATCTCTAAAAAAATGTGCAACCACATTGGGACAATTTTGTCTCTTTGCTGTATATATATTTATATAGTTGTTAGTATTTCATTTTTTTTCATTGTATTTAAGTGGAATTATGATCAAAATTATAGAATTTCAAATGAATACAATATTTTTCAATTAATACACTGAAGCTCCTGCAACCTATCTCAATCCCCCATCTCAATCCCTTGAACCCTGCTATGCCCGAAGCCCTCCTTCCACTCCAAAACTGTAACCAATCTCAATCTCTGCACGAAGCCCTCCTTCTACTACAAAACTGCAACCCATTTGAATCTCTGCCCGAATCCCTTCTTCCCCTCCAAAACTTCAACCCATCTCAAACCATCCTCCACAATAAATTCTTATAACATTTCACTTTTAATAATGTAACGTATAACTAAATCATTTATAAAGTTAATATAAATGTATACATATTCTAATTATTTGAAAGAATCATAACGTGTATATTTTTTTTAATATTACTTCATAACATAATACAATTGAAAGCTATTTATCATTCCCCCTATCTCTCTAAAAAAATGTGCAATCACATAAAGGCAATTTTGTCTTTTTTATGTATATTTATATAGTTGTTAGTACGTATTTCATTTTTCTCATTATATTTAAGTTCCAGCAACCAATCTCAATCCCTTTGATGAGAGTGAAAATAAGCGTGTTTTAATATCCAATTTAACACCTTTTTGATTGATATTGTAGTCTTATATGAGCACAAATGTCTTATATTCATTATATGTGAGAAAAAGGTGCACTTGAGGTGTTTTGTTGTGTTTTAGGTGGAAAAAGGATCAAAAGAGCCAAGTTTGAGAAAAGGTGCAATTTGTGCAAGAATGCTGATAAACGCACATCCAACTTGTGTAATTATTGATGTGGAGCTCTGAACGGGAATTGTGATACATGGTTGTAAAGCCATTGAAGAGAGGGTCGTTTTGGCATAAAGAACATCCCATTCGGACTCCGAACGAGGAAGTTATGAGCAAAGTGGTGACGCCGCGCGAGCTGTGCAAATAGAATTGCAGTGCTACTTTCCATGGCCTTTTACATATTCAATTCTTAGAGTTTTTGTGATTTCTTTATATGGATAGAAAGCCAAGGAAGAGAGGATCGCGTGAACGTAAAAATCACTCAATTCGGAGGTCGGATGTGAAAGTTATACGCGAAACGGAGAGACTGCGCAAATCCAGTAACGGGGTTCGACCTGGGGTTCGACCTGTGGCTAGGGGTTCGACCTGCTTGACGTGGTCGAACCTACGTGCGGGAAAATCCGTATTTTAGAGGCCAAAATGCGTGGGATCACTTGAAAAGCCCATTCCATGCCCTAGAAACGTGATTACAAGTATAAAAGGAGGCTCATGCAGTCAAGGAACACGTCCAATCAATAGTCACCAATCACCGAGGAGAGGCCACAACCATACAACACCCCACAAGGGGGGATCACCCCCCATCCATCATCCACTTCCTTTCCTCCATCCATCCATCACTTTGAAGATTCGTTTGTGGAATCAAGAGGAGAACCAAGAGGAGGATTCAAGATGGAGAAGGGCATGAAGACGCCATATCAAGGGTTTATTCGTTTCCTAATTTATCTTGTATTTCCCGGACATCCGGGTAAGATCTATCCAACACCCATGATTGTTCTTCGAAACATCATGGGCTAGAGCCTTTTTGGTAGATCTAGGAGTTTTGATAGTTTTATGAATTAATTGAACTTCCATGTATACACTCCGTACAACACTACTTGTGGTTTATTTTATATATGATTGTACTTTCTTAATCCATATTCACGGTCGTTTTGTGCATCTTCAATTGGTATATAGAGTCTGAATATATATCTTGGTTGTAGATTGAGTGTGTTCACCGCTGAACAGGATTCCATGTTATGATTCTAAGTGAGGGGACTCCGAAGCTTCATTAGAACTATCTTATATGAATACTTATTAATTGAATTGAATTCGGGTTAATAAGTAGGATAAAGAGGATAATTTCATAGTACCTATAAAGGGAGATCATATCGGGTTAGAGTACCAATCCTAGGGGGAAATAATTGATACTGATAGTACCTAGAAAGGGGGGTGAAATTATATCTCTTGCTCCGAGGTTATTCACACGTGTTACACGCATGTTTACTTGTGTCTATAGAGTAGATATGTGTGGTTTAGTGTTGCGTCCATATTCCACAAGGCAGAGTCGGACATTGACACATGGAAGAGAAGTTAAGTAGTGAAACTGGATTATCCTAGAGCTACCTATTCTCCTACTTGATCCACTTTCGTATTCTTCGAGTGATATTTTATATTATTTGTTATTTTAATTACTTGCTTAGTAGATTAATAATTCCATACCTCAAACTTTATTATCACTTGTCTTAATTAATTTAGATAATAATTAAATTGATAATACGCCGTCCTTTGGGTTCGATATTCACTTGGTCGCTTGCTTAAGCTGCAATTGATATCTTTAATACTTGGGGATTAATTTTGCGTGCAAAGAAAACGCGCATCAAGTTCTTGGCGCCGTTGCCGGGGACGGCTGTTATTATTAGTTTGTTATTTCTAGTTTGATTAAGATTTTTTTTTCTTTTATTTGTGATTATTTATTTTCTATCTAACCTTGAATTTTTTTGAGGTACTTGTGCACTAGGAAAAGGAAAGGAAGGAAAAGAAAGAATAACACACTGAGCTAAACATGGCCGGAGCAAAGCAGAATCCGGATAATGTTGCCATACGTGAAATTTTCACGAACTATGGAATTGGTAACATGAGGTTGATAGGAGCAAGGGGGGAAGATGATGATTTTGAGATAAATCCCGCTCTTATTAACATGGTGGAAAAGAATTCCTTTTCTGGAGATTGGTTTGAAGATCCATATCAACATCTCCGAAGATTTCTTGGTTATGCAAACACTCAAAAGGGCAGTGGAGCGAATGATAATGCTAGGCGGATCGCCTTATTCAAGTTCTCTTTGATTGATAAGGCGGAAGCTTGGTATGAGACTCTTGATGCCCCAGATTGTACTACATGGGACCAACTGTAGCAGAAGTTCTTGGAGAGATACATGCCACCCTCAAGGATCTTAAGAATGAAGCAAGAGATCACTCGATTTGTTATGAATCAGGGTGAAAAATTTTATGAGGCGTGGGACAGATTTAAAGACATGCTCAGGAGGTGTCCACAGCATGGAATGTCTAAGGCTGAATACATAAGCATCTTCTACTATGGATTGGATTGTGAGTCGCGTGTTTTTATTGATGCATCATCAGGAGGAGCGTTGTTATCTAAGACAGCACTTGAAGCGGAAAAGTTGTTTGAAGACATCTCTATGAATACACGTGACTGGCCTGTAGTGAGAGATAGAGGATCATATGTACTTGGCAAGGTAGCGCAGGTTGAACATCAAGTGGAGAAGCCGAATAGGGATGATGAGATCGTCTCTAGTCTAGCTAACATCAACAAGCTACTAGAGTCCCAGCAGAGGCAGATCACAGAGTTGACACAAAGGGGGCCTAGTAGGAAGCAGCAAGAAGTGAAGAGTGTTGAAGATACTTTCCATCGATACATGGCTGAGAATGATGCAAGGATTGATCATCTTGAGGATACCATGAATGTTGATCATGCAGATTTATCTAAGCAGTTGAAGGAGCTTACTTTGATTATAGGGCAGATGACCGCGAATGTGAATCAATTGACAGAAAAATTGGAAGATAAAGCCATCACATTAATATCTGAAACGCAGTACGAGGGAACGACGAGGCCGAGATCAAATTTGGACATAGCTAATCCTCGGTTCGACCAACATCCAGAAGGTTCGACCTGGCATTCAGGTCGAACCATGGTCGAACCTCACCATGCGGAGCACTCTATTTTTCCAGAACACCGGTTCGACCAAAACCCAGAGGGTTCGACCTGTTTTGCAGGTCGAACCATGGTCGAACCTCTTTATCCGGAGTGCTCTGTTTTGTCGCAGCAACGGTTCGACCACGACCGTAATGGTTCGACCAACCCAGCAGGTCGAACCCAGGTCGAACTGGAGGATATAAACTATACAGTGAGGCAGTTCGACCTAGGGGGCAGTGGTTCGACCTCTAACACTGGTCGAACCCTAGTCGAACCTAAGAGCAGAAAGAGAGCAGTCTTCCAGGAGATAGGTTCAACCTAGGTGCCCGTGGTTCGACCTACTCAACAGGTCGAACCCAGGTCGAACCTCAAATTCAAAAAGATAGCCGTTGTCCAGAAGGAAGGTTCGACCTGTACGTGCCTGGTTCGACCTGTTCCACAGGTCGAACCCTGGTCGAACCCATCCAGAAATTGCCCATTTCAGCGCCGAACACTCTCGATGATGTTGATGCTACTCCAGTGGTTCGGAATGAGCAAAGTACAGAGATAATAAATGAGAAGAAGTGGGAAGAAGCAAAGAGATTGAGAGCCAAGAAGGATAAAGCGAAGGAGGTTGAACGTGATGAATGGGGAAGACCAAAGACTAAGATACCTCCTCCGTTTCCTTCGAGATTGGCCGAGAAGGGATTGGAAGAAAAGTTCAAGAGGTTTCACGATGTCATGAGCAAAGTAAGCTTGAACATTCCTTTCTCTGAAGCAATCATGGAGATGCCATAATATGCCCGATTCCTCAAGAATATTATATCAAAGAAGAGAAGCTTGAACGGAGTGGAGACGGTGAACCTATCAGAGAATTGCAGCTCGATCCTTCAAAGGAAGCTGCCTGCAAAGTTAAAGGATCCGGGAAGCTTCACCATTCTTTGTGACATTGAAAAAGGGTCGGCACATAAAGCCTTGTGTGATTTGGGGGCAAGCGTTAACTTGATGCCTTTGTCCATATTTAAAAGGCTTGGTTTGGGGGAGTTAACTCCCACGAATATTGCTCTTCAATTGGCAGATAGATCCATGACTTGTCCGAAGGGTTTAATTGAAGATGTTTTAGTGAGAGTGGATAAGTTAGTTTTTCCCGTGGATTTTCTTGTACTTGAGATGGAAGATGATAAGGGTGACATTCCCCTTATTTTGGGACGACCGTTCCTTGCCACAGCTAGAGCTATGATAGATGTTAAGGAAGGAAAGCTTAGACTGCGAATGGATAATGAAGATGTGATTTTCTCTCTTGATCATGTAATGAAGATGCTCATGGAGACTCAATCGTGCAAGAGCATTGATGTGGTTTCTAACTTGTTTAATCTTGATTTTTCTAAGGCAGGTGATTCTGAATTTAAGTGGAAGGTTGACAAGGGGGTGTCTAGACAGCCATGGGAGCAAGGAAATTTCAATGATCATATTTTTGTGACCAAGAAAGGTGAGGTGTTGAGTGTAGACAAGAAGATGGAAAGAAAGTACTTGAAGGTGAGGATGCGAGAAGACCGTCCTCTACCGTCGTGACTCTTCGACGTTAAACATGAGCGCCTGTTGGGGGCTTGCCCTTCCGTTTTATTGCTTTATTTCTTTCGTGTGAGTAAGAAATTTTTATATTTAAGGTGCTTACTAATCGGCAATTACATCACTTTTCAAACTTAGTTTCGACTTACGTTTTTACTAAGTTTGGGGGGGTGTGATGTTCTTACCTCATTAAAGCACCAAGAGTATAATCTTTTCTTTGTAATGTTTGCTAGGGGAGTTGATTTTTTGCGGTATATTTAAACTTTAATCGGTTTTGATATATCGATTTTTTGCAATTTTCCTAGTGTTCAGTGGTATTTTTAGTGTGTGTGGAGTCGTTTAGATAGTCGATTGAGTCTTTTGTATAGTTCTCCTATTTTATTATTGATGAATCCTATGATGATGAGTATGCTTGAGCTTTGATGATAGAAAAAGGTAAAAGAGTGGCAAGACGAGTTCTACATTGAGGCTTTGACTCGAGGAGCTCGTGCATTCGTTGAAGAAAAATCAGGTGCCCTCGTTCCATTTTTCTAATTTTTATATGTGCTTTTAATTCATAGAGTGGAAGGATTAAGTTTAAGGTGGTGATCCATGTGAGCATATATTGTTAAAATTATCTTTGAAATTCATATGCCTTTGAAATTGATGAAGGAAGTGTACTTGAGTTATATTGTGATATGAAGTTCTATGTGTACTTGTGGGATATTGCTTACCATGAAAAGTGCTCTGTTACTTGTTAAAAACCCATGTGAGATTTTGAGCCTTATTGATCATGTTACATAATCACATGATATTTCTTTTCTGGTGAGTATCGTTCTTGTGCGTGTATTCTAGAACTTGCCTTGAGTCTCCTTGAATATTCAAGATTAGTCTAGCGGATTATGGAAATGATATTAGGCCATCTTTGATATTTAACCCATATTTTCCCATATACTTTACCTGAATTCATTATATCCCTAGTCAGCCCATTTGAGCCTTATTAAATCTATTCTTTGATAGCCAATAAAGCTTAATTGCAGAGAGTGGTGATTTGAGGGATGATAAGGATAATGAAAAAAGAGTCTTAAGGATGAAAAAGAAATTCATGGAGTAGTGCTTAAATCTAGTACTTCATGCAAATAAAAACCCTAGGGTAGTGCTTAAATCTAGTACCCTATGGAGGATGTGAGAGGTAGTGCCCGAAACTGGTACCTCGAAAGAGAAAGAAAAGAGAAGAATAAAAGGTGAAGAAAGGAGAATGATGGAGTTGAAGAGCAAGAAATTGTTGGAAAAAATATATGTTGTGCTTAAAGGAGAAAGATGGGAGAGTTTGAAGAGAGTATTGTGCTTAATTGTAGTGATGAGGAAGAATGAAAGATCGAGAGAGACTGCAGCTTGATTGATCCGAGTTTTGAGTCACTTATTCATATATTTCCCACCTATTCCAAAGAGCCTACATTACAACCTAATAAAAGACCTTTTTGATCCATGATTTACTAGCTACAAGTAAAAGGAGAGTTGAGACAATAGGTAAGCTTATGGTTACGCATGCACTTGAATTGAATCTGAGCGTAAACACCTTAACCCATAAGTGTACATCTTTTACACTTGAGTGCGAGTGATATATACTTCCCGTGAGAACATGTCAATGGAGCATTTGAATTGGTGGTGATTGTCTTAACTTGTATGCTACGAATTGATTATTACATGTAATAAGAGTTGCATGATCTAAGTTGAGGACAATTGTATTTTGAATGGGGTATTATTCATAGTCCTTGTTTCCCTGCTAATTTTCATACTCTCTCTCTTTTTATTTTTATTTTGTTGCCTCGGGATGAGCAACGGGTAAGTTTGGGGGTTTGATTAGAGTGAAAATAAGCGTGTTTTAATATCCAATTTAACACCTTTTTGATTGATATTGTAGTCTTATATGAGCACAAATGTCTTATATTCATTATATGTGAGAAAAAGGTGCACTTGAGGTGTTTTGTTGTGTTTTAGGTGGAAAAAGGATCAAAAGAGCCAAGTTTGAGAAAAGGTGCAATTTGTGCAAGAATGCTGATAAACGCACATCCAACTTGTTTAATTATTGATGTGGAGCTCTGAACGGGAAGTGTGATACATGGTTAGAAAGCCATTGAAGAGAGGGTCATTTTGGCGTAAAGAACATCCCATTCGGAGTCCGAACGAGGAAGTTATGAGCAAAGTGGTGACGCCGCGCGAGCTGTGCAAACAGAATTACAGTGCTACTTTCCATGGCCTTTTACATATTCAATTCTTAGAGTTATTGTGATTTCTTTATATAGATAGAAAGCCAAGGAAGAGAGGATCGCGTGAGCATAAAAATCACTCAATTCGGAGGTCAGATGTGAAAGTTATACGCGAAACGGAGAGACTGCGCAAATCCAGTAGCGGGGTTCGACCTGGGGTTCGACCTGTGGCTAGGGGTTCGACCTGCTTGACGTGGTCGAACTTACGTGCGGGAAAATCCGTATTTTAGAGGCCAAAACGCGTGGGATCACTTGAAAAGCCCATTCCATGCCCTAGAAACGTGATTACAAGTATAAAAGGAGGCTCATGCAGTCAAGGAACACGTCCAATCAATAGTCACCAATCACCGAGGAGAGGCCACAACCATACAACACCCCACAAGGGGGGATCACTCCCCATCCATCATCCACTTCCTTTCCTCCATCCATCCATCACTTTGAAGATTCGTTTGTGGAATCAAGAGGAGAACCAAGAGGAGGATTCAAGATGGAGAAGGGCATGAAGACGCCATATTAAGGGTTTATTCGTATAAGGCGTGGGATCACTTGAAAAGCCCATTCCATGCCCTAGAAACGTGATTACAAGTATAAAAGGAGGCTCATGCAGTCAAGGAACACGTCCAATCAATAGTCACCAATCACCGAGGAGAGGCCACAACCATACAACACCCCACAAGGGGGGATCACCCCCCATCCATCATCCACTTCCTTTCCTCCATCCATCCATCACTTTGAAGATTCGTTTGTGGAATCAAGAGGAGAACCAAGAGGAGGATTCAAGATGGAGAAGGGCATGAAGACGCCATATCAAGGGTTTATTCGTTTCCTAATTTATCTTGTATTTTCCGGACATCCGGGTAAGATCTATCCAACACCCATGATTGTTCTTCGAAACATCATGGGCTAGAGCCTTTTTGGTAGATCTAGGAGTTTTGATAGTTTTATGAATTAATTGAACTTCCATGTATACACTCCGTACAACACTACTTGTGGTTTATTTTATATATGATTGTACTTTCTTAATCCATATTCACGGTCGTTTTGTGCATCTTCAATTGGTATATAGAGTCTGAATATATATCTTGGTTGTAGATTGAGTGCGTTCACCGCTGAACAGGATTCCATGTTATGATTCTAAGTGAGGGGACTCCGAAGCTTCATTAGAACTATCTTATATGAATACTTATTAATTGAATTGAATTCGGGTTAATAAGTAGGATAAAGAGGATAATTTCATAGTACCTATAAAGGGAGATCATATCGGGTTAGAGTACCAATCCTAGGGGGAAATAATTGATACTGATAGTACCTAGAAAGGGGGGTGAAATTATATCTCTTGCTCCGAGGTTATTCACACGTGTTACACGCATGTTTACTTGTGTCTATAGAGTAGATATGCGTGGTTTAGTGATGCGTCCATATTCCACAAGGCAGAGTCGGACATTGACACATGGAAGAGAAGTTAAGTAGTGAAACTGGATTATCCTAGAGCTACCTATTCTCCTACTTGATCCACTTTCGTATTCTTCGAGTGATATTTTATATTATTTGTTATTTTAATTACTTGCTTAGTAGATTAATAATTCCATACCTCAAACTTTATTATCACTTGTCTTAATTAATTTAGATAATAATTAAATTGATAATACGCCGTCCTTTGGGTTCGATATTCACTTGGTCGCTTGCTTAAGCTGCAATTGATATCCTTAATACTTGGGGATTAATTTTGCGTGCAAAGAAAACGCGCATCACCCTTCTTAACCCTGCTCTGTCCAAAGCCCTCCTTAATTCCACTACAAAACTGCAACCCATCTCAATCTCTGCACAAAGACCTCCTCCCACTCCAAAACTGCAACCCATCTCAATCTCTGCCCAAAGCCCTCCTTTCACTCCAATACTTCAACCCATCTCAAACCATCCTCCACATTAATTTCTTGTACCATCCACAATCTTTTACATTAAAATCTAGCCCTAATACTTCTCATTTATATTGATATGATTTATTTAATGTATTATTAATTAAAAAAAGAAATAATCTATCCATTTTCAACATGTGTCATTGTTTCTTGTTACAAAAAAAGTGTTATTGTTGTAATAAATTTATGACTTTTGGATGGTAATTCAAAAATCATTATATAACAATTGTTAATACTCCCTCCATCCCAGGCTAAGAGGGTCATTTTACTATTTTGGTCGTCCCACCTAAAGAGTCTCATTTCCTTTTTTGGACACATGGGACCCACCCACACCTACTAATACTATTAAAACATGGGGTCCCCACACCCACTAATATAACTACCCACTACACATTAAATAATAATACTCCTTAATCCACGTGCCCAAAAGCAAATGAGACTCTTAAGTTGGGACGGAGGGAGTATATTATATTTGGTTATATAAACTTGAGTAAGAGTGAAAGAAAAAATAGTAATCAACCTTATCTTTTTTATTCGAGATTTAATGATGTTATACTATATCACAAAAGTTTCATTTGAATTATAATAACTAATATGAAACCCGCGTACAATGCGGGATCAGTTATTTAATTATTCTAATTTTTTGTAATTAAATAATCAGTCTTATATAACGTAACAATATTAATTATTGAGATTTTTTTTATAGCTAGACAATTTCTTTCATCAATGTAAAGAATTGGTAGAAATCATAACATTTGAATTTTGATAATGTAATGTATAAATAAATCTTGTATAAAGTTAATATATATTTATATACATATTCTAATTATTTGAAAGAATCTTAACTTGTATATTTTTTTAATATTACTTTATAACATAATACAATTAAAAACTATTTATTACTCTCCTCATATCTCTAAAAAAATGTGCAACCACATAGGGGCAATTTTGTCTATTTGTTATATATATATTTATATAGTTGTTAGTATTTTATTTTTTTATTGTATTTAAGTGGAATTATGATCAAAATTATGGAATTTCAAATGAATACAATACTTTTCAATTAATGCACTGAAGCTCCTGCAACCTATCTCAATCCCCCATCTCAATCCCTTCTGAACCATGCTATGCCCGAAGCCCTTCTTCCACTCCAAAACTGCAACCAATCTCAATCTCTGCATGAAGCCCTACTTCTACTCCAAAACTGCAACCCATTTGAATCTCTGCCCGGAGCCCTCCTCTCCCTCCAAAACTTCAGCCCATCTCAAACCATCCTCCACAATAAATTCTTGTACCATCCACCATCTTCTGCATTAAGGTCTAGCCCTAATACTTTTTTTAATGTTGATATGATTTATTTAATGTATTATTATTTTAAAAAAGAAATAATTTATCCATTTTCAACATGTGTCATTCTTTCTTGTTAAAAAAAATAATATGTCATTGTTGTTATAAATTTATAACTTTGGGATGGTAATTCAAAAATCATTATATAATAATTGTTAATATATTATATTTGGTTATATACACTAGAGTAAGAGTGAAAGAAAAAATAGTAATCAACCTTATCTTTTTTATTCGAGATTTAATGATGATATACTATATCACAAAAGTTTCATTTGCACTATAATAATTAATATGAAACCCGCATGCAACGCGAGAATATTTATTTAATTATTCTAATTTTTTGTAATTAAATAATCAGTCTTATATAATGTAACTGTTGTAAAGAATTTGGAGTGAACAGTAAGATGAACATAAAAGATATATAGAAGAACACAAATATAAGAGGGAAATAGAATTTTTATTAACTACATCAATTCACTAATCTCTCTTACACAACCCTTCTCTTTATATAGAGAAGACGAAGGGTATCATACCTATTCTAGTATTATTATATTGAGTAATGGCCATTAGATAAATATTTTACAACACTCCCCCTTGGACATTACGACATGATAATCTCATATACATGCCTCGTTAAAAACCTCCTTAGAAAACCCTGTGGGAAAAACTAGTCGAGGAAAAGAGTACATGTCTTATGATTTTCATGTATTATAATAGCTACCTCATTAAAAACCTTCAACTAAGAAAACCCTGTGGGAAAAACTTAGTAAGGAACAAAAATATAGCTTGATCTTTTGGATCCAATTTTCAGGATTGTTAGAAATTTCCGTGCTTCTTGAATATGATAATCTAGTCTACCTCATTAAAAACCTTTAACTAAGAAAACCTCGTGGGAAAAAACTTAGTTAAGGAAAAAGAGTGCAGCATTGGTCTTCAAGACCCAATCTTCAAGATTGTTTAGAAATCGTTGGCAGCATTGGTCTTCAAGACCCTATCTTCAAGATTGTTTAGAAATCGTTGCTCCCCTTAAGTACAAATGATTTAATCTGCCTCATTAAATAAAATATCGGATAAATTTATAACAGTTGTCAACTGATAATATTTTTGGCAGATATCTTCTTGCTTGTAATTTAATTTTACAGATCTTATGATTTTTATGTGTTGCATAAGTTGCCTCATTAAAAAACCTTAGACTAAGAAAACCCTGTGGGAAAAACTTAGTAAAGGGAAAAAGAGTACAACTATTAGTCTTCAGGACTTAATCTTCTGGATTGTTTAGAAATTATCGTTCCCCCTGAAAGCGGGGATACATTGTAATATAATTGCTGATCTTCACGATCGAAAATTTGAGATTTGCTTGGAATCGTCACTCCCCCTGAAGACGACAATCTTCTTGGTCTACATTATATAATACTACTAGCACATACAAAAATATAATTTGGGAGTAAATAAAAATAACGATAAATAATTTAGATTTTGACATGAGCAAATATTGTGTAATATCTCACTACTCTTCTGGAGCATATAAAATAAATTTGTCATGTCTCTCCTAATATATTAATTGCTCATCTATGCAATACATAATTTATTGTCTTATAAAAGATTGGGAAATGTATCTTTCACCATTCCTCATGGGCTATAAATTTATTATATCAACAATCTTATATTTATAATAGTTTGAAACTTCAACATTATGGGGATCATTTAATTATCATTCAAATCGATATACCAATGTCACATTGGTTCCTTATAAATAAAACCAATATATTTTATATTTACGAGATACTTGAGGATATGTTTAATTTCATGTAACTTCTCTTTGTCCGAGATTCATAAAATTTTGCTAGCAAGTTCATCACAAGTGCATATCAGGCCTGATACAATTATGAGAAAACATGTGCTTTAAAAACACTGAATTTAGGGACTTCTAGCCCAAAATATCCTCATTATATACTTCAAATATATAGACATTAGTTTTTTCACTTCAAGGGATAAAAATGACAATTAGCATACAACTTGAATAGATGTATCGAGAATTCATTTAAAACAATTATTAAATAAATTAACTGGTATTTAAAATTTAAAATATTCTCAACTGCAGGTTGAGAAAACTCTTTGGTTTATCCAAGTTCTCTCATTCCGAAAAATCCATCATCTTAGCATGAGTTAGCTTATAAATTTCTTATACATTCCAAACTTAAACCATTCATATATACACAATTTTCATTTTTCTTTTGGGAAGAAATAACAAATTTCCATATTAACATTTTCAATTAGGTGTTGCAATAACCAATATTGCAATTATATATTGTGATATTTCATCCATGTTGAGTTGATTTAATCCTTTGTAGATTTTCATGTAAATCATATAATGTGGTGTATTTACTGCATATCTAAATATATTGAAACTGTCATATAAATTAAGTAGCGAAACGTAATGCATAATGGGAGAGTATGAATCATCTATATATTGGATTTCTGCAAGAACCCTTTGAGTTTTAACTAATCACCACTTTATCATTCACATGTCCTTCTGGGACAAATAATTATATCATTTCAGATATTCAAATAAATATTTATCTAGTTAAGGTCGATCTCAATGCTTTATTCTGTCTTACAAAATATTCGTTCTTCTGGCACTCTGACATCAAATATAAGTTCTGGATCCAGAATATTATTTAAGACAGTAAAAGCAATCAAAGAGAAAAATGTGTTGTCGACAACTTTCTATTTCAATTCATATCTTTCTCCCAACTTTTATAATGATTTCTATATTTATATAACTAGATCCTCGTCATTTTCCAATATGTTTGGATCTAACCATTTCGCATACTCAGTATTTTGGTTATTTTTATGCACGTGCGAAATTATTGGGTATTTGTCTTCTGGACAAATCTATTAAAGAAATTTTTCATTATCAAAACTAACTCTTCATATAATTGTGGAAGTGACTATTTATTCTTAAAATTAATTTTCGCGGATATTTAATTTTCAATTCATAAATCCTTTCACGCTTCTAGCGTTGATAAATAATTATTTAAAGTTTGATGTCCCAGGGGAACTCCACTTCTGGTGGTGCTTTTATTATTTTAAATATAAGGGACTTTGTCACTTCTTCATGATAATTTGACAGTCTACTTGCTATTGCAAGCTAATAATCTTTTGAACTTCTTGTTTAGCCAATCTAGTGCAAAATAGTAAAATTTCTCGGCATTCACATAAATATTGGGCTTAAGTCTCCCCCTAATGCCGTGAAATAATTAAATGTGCAATTAACGTAATAAAATATATATTGATCCCCTATTTTGAGTTTTATAGAAATTGACGGATGATTATTATCAGAATGCCCATTGAAGTACGATATAGTGCTGATATATAATATTAAATACACAATTTAAAAATTTGCCGATCGGAAATATCAAGGCTTCTGGCCATGAATGAGCAGCACTAGTTATAAAAGGGGTATAATTATGATATGCAGGAGCCAGAATTTATTTTTAGTTATTCCAAGTTCCCCGAATATTATTTGTTGGAAATAAATATTCACTGCATGTGAACATAAAACATTGGATGTTCCATTTTTTCAATAATATCAGTTGATATTCATTCCAATTGACCAATTAAAATATTCGAAATTGGAGCTCTTCATGTGTAATTTTATCTGTGTTAGTGCAATTTGAATAAAAATGTATTTATTCAGTGGATACATCACAAAAATATTTTGGTCATGTCTTGAAAAAAATTGACCAAATTATCTCCTTGAATCTCTCAAACATATTAGGAAAAATAATTCCAACTTTTAGTGTGTAAATATCATACCATAATATTTCCTTTATAAGTGTCATTTCATATATCATGATTAAAAGAATTTATATTATTGGCTCATCCGTTTACCCAAAATAACCCAATCACTCATGTCATATTTTTCCAAATATTTAAAGTTCTTAAAAAGATATGTAATGTAATATAGCTCAAGTGTCTAGCATTTAAAAAAAATAAAAAAATTGGAATTATACTTGGTTACAGTGATTTTCGATCTTAGGTCCCAAATTGTCATTATTGACTATGTCAATATTATTATTTGCTTCAGGCAAATAAATATTTTTATTTACTCCATTTTTATTTCACAAATATTTTTCACATATTTTGATGCTCTACAACCAAGTTATTTATTGTGCATTATTTACAAGACCACACATTGATATGTGTAACAAATTTGTTTCTACTGGAGTGTGGTTAAATCTTTGATATCCTCCTCGATATACGAAAAGGTCAATGTGTATTCATTCTTCAACTATAATTATTTTTTACTTTTCATATGCCCTTTCCACTCCAAATTTATTCTGCTAGAATGTACCATGTGCTTCAGGCACAATCAATTGGTATAGCATTATTGATTTTCATTAACAATTAATTATACTTTTCAACTAAAAGGAATACAGAAATAGACTCTGAATATCTAATATGATTTTTAGCTCTTTACTACTCTTTTAGTACGAGGTTGCTACCATGGAATGTGGAAGAGTTTTTGTTTAGATGATGACGAAGATCAAAAATTATTTTTTAGCCTTCTGGGCAACAGTACATTTAGCTTTTGAAATAGTGTCACTTAAATAACAATATGCAAAATAGATTTCAACATCTAGGGCCCATGTTAAATAGTTGTTGCCATAAAGGGCGAGCTCGACAAATTATCTTTTGGTGATATCAGGCATTTTCAATAAGCTACAATTATTTAAAATAAATAAATACATGTTATCAGTTTAAATTGAGTATACATTAATCACAATTTAATGGATAATTTGATAAAGCTTAAAATCGCTTTAAGCATAGGTTTTAGAGTATCATTACACACTATATTATATGGTAATATCATGTATAAGAGTGTAAAAATCTAAATATTTCTCGCATAAGATTTTTTTATTTTTAGTACGTGTAACCCTCTTTCTCAAATGCACTTATCCAATAAGTTAATTTTTTAAAATAAAACAGTGTCAATGATCGAATTAAGCATGGTATTATTGGTACCCAATTAAGCATCCACTACCACAATTAAGGACATTAATTATGGAAAATTGTAACTAACTATCTCCCGTCCCGGCACGCATACACCTCTTTTCCCTTTCTTTCCTCTGTAAGCATAATTTCATAAACAATTAATTTATTAATTAACATGGATCTTAGATCTTCATGATTTTCACACCACATAAACACGATTAGAAGACTTACCTTGAGACGCCACTAATGGTGGTCCTCCAACGATACGTTCCAGTCAATTACGCCGGGAACTAGTTTCTCTCTCCTCACCCCTTTCTTTATTGCACAGTACGTAAGACTTAATGTGATAGAGAATTAATAAAACTGTGTCTCTTTAATAGGTGGAGAGAGGACCAGATCGGGATATTAAATCTTTATCAAATCACATTCTATCAATGTGATTGTTATTCATAAATATATATGACCTTATTTATCTCATATATATTATTTATTTAAACCATATCATTATTTAAGATATTTGATCATAATAAATATCTTATATATATTTATTATTAATGGCACTAGGCCATAATTATCTTACATTCTCCCACTTGGCCGAGTGACAGAATTAAACTTTAAACGTAAGGGTTTAAATAATTTACATAATATGCGCGACATAAGATAAATTAACTGGTCAACTCATAAAGTCAATATTGAGTATAGACTAACACAAGTCATAGCGGTTCTATATCATTTACTCGACATAGTTCCTTCCATGTACTATGATATTAGCTTTCTACTCAACATAACTCGTAAGGATCAATAATGGTCCACATAAGTATCTCACATTTGATATAAAATCTTGTTTTATTAATGTCAACATTCATGTATACTAAAATGACAAAACAAGATATATCAATTAGAAACAAAACATAATGAGCTCTTAATGTCAATTGTTCATCATAAGCTTGTTAGAGCCTTTCAATGATCTCATATTCATGTAACGTTCAATGAATGTTTTAGAAAAGATCATTTGTGTAACGGATCCGAAATCATAAGATTGATTCCATTATGCTCAATTGACATCTTTGTTTCTAAAGTTCTTCTTAACAATAAATACTTTCATTCCATATGTTTTAGCAACTTTGGAATATTCATCGTTTTAAAGAAGAACAATGCAGCGGAATAATCATAATAAGTTTTCAGCGACTTGACATTATTGTCAACTTATTTCAAGTCCTGAAATTAAACTCCACATTTAATGTCCTTAAATTATAGCTTCAAATCATGCCACAAGTTAACTTTAATAGTGAATGTAGTTTTTAGAAACTTCTTCACAATATTGCATGACACAATATCCCCGACTAAGAAACATAAAAGTCAAAGTGAATCTTTTTGCATCATATAATCATCTTAATCTGAATCTATATTTAATTACATCTAAGTAATTAAATTTTCGATAAGTAAGCACGAGTGCTTTAGTTCATTAGAATACCTTATAATATTTCCTTATGCAACATTCTGGTCATTCATTTATGAATCACTTCAATAATGACCAAGCATTCTAACAGTAAGACTGATATTTGGTATTTATACAATCTTGTATATCTTAAGCTACCAATAATATACATATAAAGAATATTGTAGTACGTTCCAATTCATTATTGGAAATTGCATAAGATTAAACTTATCTCCATTCCGGATTGGAACGTTCTCTACAAACACTTTTCCATCCATAACCTCTATTGAACTTATTAACATATACTTACAGAGACATCTTTAATTGTCTCATCATATGTTTTATTCTAAAGTTCTTTGAGAGAAATTTATTGGTTTCACATAATAAACCAAGATCATCAGTTGCAAGCAAGTTTATCATCAAGTATAGAATTAATGTACTCCCACTAACTTTCAGATATATATGTACACCGTTTATGATATTTTTCTTAAATCCAAAAGATATCTTTATAGTAAAGCATGCTTAAGTTTGTATGTTAATTCTTTAAGTTTACACGCCATGTGATATTTTTCTTTAATGGAAAAAAAAACTTGAGTTGATCTATTTAACTTGATCTTCCACCAAATCACCTTTAAGAAAAGCAGGCATAGCATTTATTTGGTGCAACTCTAAGTCATAATGAGTTACCAAAGCCATGATAATTCTAATAGAGTCTTGTAAAGAAATAATTTGTTATATCTCCTTATAATTATGTCATCTTTTTGAGTAAAATCTTTAGCAACAACTCTAATTTTATATCTTTGGAAATCGCCATCATAAAGATACATCCGTTTCAAATTCTTTTATAACTCTTTGGCAATTCTAACAAGATATTAAATTTCATTATGAGCCATTGATTTCAACTCACCTTTCATTGAATTTACTCATTTAATAGAATTAGTACTTCCATGACTTATTCCAAAATTAAAATTTTAGCTTTTATTATAATGTCAAATTTAGCTCATTTTATTATACCACATATGCAATCGTTAGAAATAGCGGATATATTGTCCTTCAGACATTCTTAATGCTATTTGATGTGATATATCAAATGAAAGCTCATTGATAATTGATTTAGTAAAATCGGATCCTTTAAGAGAGTAGAATAACTTAATGTTGTACTTGAAAGTTGTTTGACTATTTAACAACTATATAACAACTTTAGAAGAAGTTTAGATGAATGTATTTTTAAATTCTCCACCCAACTTCTTCAATAACCGCATTTCATGGTTTCATACTCCCACTGATTTTACAATTCTTAATGAATTTGACATTCTAGTTTTAAAATTCTTGTACTATAGTTAAGACCATAAAATTCATACCTTTTAGACTTTAAGGATAATTTATAAGGAAATAACTTAATTTTCTTATATCCAATTTCTTTTCATATGGATGTAAATCATAATCCCTGCCGGGCAATTTAAAACATTCAACTGCCTAAGATCGAGTTTTTCTACAAGTTCATAAGGTGTTTTGAAAACTGTTTTACTAAAAACTCGACCATCACGTAAGTGGCAGCTTTAAATGTATAAATCCACAAAATAAGGGTATAAATTAATCATTTAACATGTTTATAACCATATTCAATAAAGTACGATTATGTCATTCTGCTACACCAATTTATTATGGTGTGCAACATTTAGTATAAATGTCAGTTTTTCCTGTAATTAAGTGATTGAACATGATAATTAATCACATTTTCCATAAAATTCATCACTTCTTCCAATCTTTATAATTTTTACTTTTCTATCTAATTTTCTCAACATCATTAATAAATGTTTATCAAGCATTTGTGGAGTGAGAATTTTCTTGCAAAGATAAATATAACCATAATGTGAAAATTTAAATTTAAAATTAAAAAGAATGAAATATTATTATTCCTTTAAGAAGGGTATTATCGTAAGACTTACAATTAGCGGTGTAAACTATTATAAGAAGTTGTGCAATTATCACGACTATTATTTGTGTGTTTTTTGGTTTGCTTTTATTTAATGCAATTTACACAAATATCAAGATCAGTAAAAGTCTATCTCATGAAAGGCTTTATTCTTAATTAATCTTTTTGGAATAATTCTTTTGGAAAGTTTTCCCAAACATTAAAGCCACGTTTAATTCAAACTTCATTACTTTTAAACGAACATAATGTTTAAATTTTAATCGTTTCTTAAACCTTCTTTCCTTTTGAACCATCATTAAATTACGTGAATTTAATTCACATTCCATTTTTCTTTCATGGTGTTATAGTTTATTAGGAATAGGTCATACTTAGAAGGTAATGAATTTGTAAACTACGTTCATTATGGAAGGCTTTAATCTTGTTGCAATATTTATTATCTTTAATGATGAGTTCATGTGTGCCATGAGAACCATCAAACTTTATGGTAGTTAAAGTAGTCATTAGCATCTCATCAAGAGATTTATTAGTAATTTAGGTATGTTAGACTTAATTTATTAGTCTCATTCATTCGCATAAACATTATGCCCAGTCTGTTTGATCTAACCCGAGCATTATAGTCAGATTACTTAGCTTTATTGCTATTACAAAGCAAATGAGCAATTCATCTTGAAGTGATAAATAAAATCCAAAACACTTTGGTGAAATTAGATTTATCCACACTATTTAAATTACTTTAATCCATTTTGTAATGGAACAGATGCATCATGCGAATAGAGACTAAATAATATAAGTAATTTTAAGAATAAGAATAATATAATTTATTCCTATAAATACCTTGAGTAATTTAATAATAGATTCAGGATCGAAAGCAATAAATGTATATTGAAGTTCTCCTTTGGGTGATACAACAATATACAATCATAATCATAATGATGCTTTCAAATATAACATAATTTGATAATTAAATATTTTCATTAAAACTATTTTGTCATCTTTGGACATACAAAACAGTTTGTCATAATATATTAATTATCAATTTATCTTCATATTCATGAATTATAAAGACTTGCAATCACCTTTGGGCGAATTTAAAGTCTTATAATTGTGAAATTTTTAATAACCCATATAATAATTCTCTTTATTCAAGCATCACTTAAATATGGGAAATTAAAATTTAACTATACGATTTAATTTTATTATTCTTTCAGATCAGACCACTTTGGTGATTAACAGACCAACATTAAATAAATTTAAATCATAAAATCATTCATTATAATCTTATCAAAGATTATCATAATAGATTATACTCAATAGGAAAGTGAGTAATAATCAAATCATTATTAATCTTATCAAAGACTCTTAGATTATACTCAATAGGAAAGTGGGTAATAATCAAATCATTATTTCATAAATATTCATAAATCACAGTCAATATCATTAATTAAAATCTTAAGACTGTCATCATATATATACATAATATATCCATATATATCACATTAATAAAGATATCATGTATAATTTGTATTCATATTATAATAAATTTGGCATCTTAACATTATAAATGCCATGAGCAGTCAAACATACATAACATAAGTGAGATATTTTAATTCCAATAAATTAGTATCAATAATAACATAATCTTTAATTATTATCAATAATAATATAAGTCATAAATGTTAGTGATGGATCGATTTCATTAACATTATTAAATTACTTTAATTGGAAAGTTTGAGGAATACATGAGTCACTTTATTATTATAATTATGTTAATAACTGGTATTAAAGTGTGATATTCAAGCCATTTTATGAATAAGGCATGTTGATTTATTGAGTGTAATTAGTTGTCATTATTCTTAATCAGTCATTATACTCCCCAAAATTAAAGGGAGTCATGTAATTTTATATTAAAATCTCATGACATAATTAACTTTCATATCTTATGCTGACATAATTAACTTCCATAATCAATCTTTAATTGTTCAGTCCCAAAAACTAAATAGGGCAGTTGATATTTTCTTAATATGGAAATCATATCACTATAATTTTCGCATGAGTCATAAGATTTCAATATATCAATTTAATAATCATGTAAATTTTTAACGTGAATCAACTCATTATGATTACTTTTTCACATCACTTTAATGCATGATACATAAAACATAATATTCACACATCATAATATATTGATAATAAAGTGTAAATTAAAATTGAGATAATTTGGTTATAGAATACATCTCACATCCAATCAAGAACGTAATACGTGAATTTACTACATCCAAATTTAATGTTAATTATTCGATGAAAAATCATGAGATCCAAAACCATGCTCTGATACCACATGTAAGCATAATTTCATAAACAATTAATTTATTAATTGACATGGATCTTAGATCTTCATGATTTTCACACCACATAAACACGATTAGAAGACTTACCTTGAGACGCCACTAATGGCGGTCCTCCATCGATACGTTCCTGTCAATTACGCCGGGAACTAGTTTCTCTCTCCTCACCCCTTTCTTTATTGCACAGTACGTAAGACTTAATGTGATAGAGAATTAATAAAACTGTGTCTCTTTAATAGGTGGAGAGAGGACCAGATCGGGATATTAAATCTTTATCAAATCACATTCTATCAATGTGATTGTTATCCATAAATATATATGACCTTATTTATCTCATATATATTATTTATTTAAATCATATCATTATTTAAGATATTTGATCATAATAAATATCTTATATATATTTATTATTAATGGCACTAGGCCATAATTATCTTACATCCTCTCCTTTTCTTTTATTTCTCACATCGTTTCTGTTGCCTTTTCTATTATCCCAAATTGGGTGCTCCACTTTATATAGTAAGTTGGTGGGGGTGAGTTAGCCAATTCTCATACGTAAATTATTTACTATCTAATAATATAATATTAATGTGTAGGCTAATAAGATAAGTTAGCAATCCCACCATCATTTATAATTGCAACGTGTTTTAATTTTAAAAAAATTAAAGTGGCTACAAAGCAATCTTTTTGACCATTTTAATAATGTGGTGGCTAAACCACGTACTGCACATTAGGTAAGCCTATTATTATTATTATTATTATTATTATTATTATTATTATTATTATTATTATTATTATTATTATTATTTCCCCACTCCAATATTACATATAAAAAAATGGTGGTGATGGGGTGATTCATCACACACTAACTATATTTAATAAACACTATAATTAATAAATAAATATATTAATATTAATATTATTATAAATGTATAAAATAAAATGTAGAAACATTTACCACATAATTGTCACATAATTATAAAAATGCGTAAAATACAAATTATAAAATAAAAAAAATTTCGGGTATTACAATCTCCCCACCTTATAAGAATTTTAGTTGATCACAAAACAAATCATGATTGTCAATTAGGAATGCACTAACCATAAAAATATATATTGACAATAATTATTAGGCATACACTAACATAAAAAAATATATATTGACAACAATAATTAGGCATGCACTAACATAAAAAATATATTGACAAATTTAATATATTAAATTGTTAATTGATTTGAAGAATAGATTTTACACCGTCATTAATAAAGTAAAAAAAATACGATCTTAATGATACATTTAGATAATTTATTTAATAATTTATCCATGTCCACCAATCTTATTAGTACATTTTCCATATATACATTTAAAAATATACATATATTTCATAAATATCATTATTTGCAAATTTATTAAAAATATGTGATAATGGTTGTCAATTTTGTATGATAAAAATTTTGATTTCGAAAGAAAAAAATTCATACTTAATTAAAAAAAAATATAAAATCATAAATCGTTAGAGACCTCTGTAAGTTTACATCAACTTCATGTATAATATAAATAATTAAGCATAAAAATTTGATAATGTATTCATCCGAATTAACATATATGTATGGTGATTTAAAATAAAAAAATTAATGCAATCTTTCATGTCATGGATCATATACACATCAATTTATTCAATTTATCAAGATGCATGATAGAAATAATTAAACATAACTAAAATTTATTTATTTTTTATTATTATTATTTAACTCATAAGATTTAGATCAATAATTTCATGATCAAACAAATATTGTCAGAAATATAAATTACTACTATTTAAATTTTGAGTATTACTTTGCAGAAAAGACACGATCCTTTTCTAGGGTTCCTTCAATTTGTGGCTCCGTTGGTTAGCTCATGCTGATAATGTGTTGTAAAGAATTTGGAGTGAACAGTAAGATGAACATAAAAGATATATAGAAGAACACAAATATAAGAGGGAAATAGAATTTTTTATTAACTACATCAATTCACTAATCTCTCTTACACAACCCTTCTCTTTATATAGAGAAGATGAAGGGTATCATACCTATTCTAGTATTATTATAATGAGTAATGGCCATTAGATAAATATTTTACAATAGTAACAACATTAATTATTGAGAATTATTTTCTTATAGTTAGACAATTAATTTCTTTTATCAATGTAAAGAATTTTTTGTAACAGATTATAACATTTGACTTTTGATAATGTAACGTATAAATAAATCATTTATAAAGTTAATATATATGTATACATATTCTAATTATTTGAAAGAATCTTAACTTGTATATCTTTTTTAATGTTACTTTATAACATAATTCAATTTAAAACTATTTATTACTCCCCCTATCTCTCAAAAAAAATGTGCAACCACATAGGTAAAATTTTGTCTATTTGTTATATATTTATATAGTTTTAGTACGTATTTCATTTTTTTCATTATATTTAAGTGGAATTATGATCAAAATTATGGAATTTCAAATGAATACAAAACTTTCCATTTAATGCACTGAAGCTCGTGCAACCTATCTCAATCCCTTCTAAACCCTGCTCTGCCCGAAGCACTCCTTCTACTCCAAAACTACAATCCATCTCAATCTCTACACAAAGCCCTCCTCCCACTCCAAACTGCAGCCCATCTCAATCTCTGCCCGAAGCCCTATTTCTACTCCAAAACTGCAACTCATCTCAATCTCTGCCCGAAGCCCTCCTTCCATTCCAAAACTTCAACCCATCTTAAACCATCCTCCACATTTAATTCTTGTACCATCCATCATCTTCTGCATTAAAGTCTAGCCCTAATACATCTCATTCATGTTGATATGATTTATTTAATGAATTATTATTTTAAAAAAATAAATAATCTATCTATTTTCTACATGTGTCATTGTTTCTTGTTAAAAAAAGTGTCATTGTTGTGATATGACTTTTGGATGGTAATTCAAAAATCATTAAATAACAATTGTTAATACTCCCTCCGTCCCTAGGTAAGAGTCTCATTTTACTATTTTGGTTGTCCCACCCAAAGGATCCCATTTTCTTTTTTGGACACATGAGACCCACCCACACCCACTAATACTATTAAAATATGGGCCCACACACCCACTAATATAACTACCTACTACACATTAAATAATAATACTCCTTAATCCACGTGCCCAAAAGCAAATGGAACTCTTACCAAAAGATGGAGAGAGTATATTATACAACCTACGTCCGCTTCTAAGGTATCCATTTTACTATTTTTGGCATCCGCTTCAAAGGTATCAATTTTTCCTATTTAATAAAAAGTACACAATATGGCCCACCACTTCCCACTAATACAACTACCCACTTTACATATAATAATAATACTCCTTAATCCACTTGCAAAAAACAAATGGATACCTTAGAACTGGACGGAGGGAGTATTTGGTTATATACACTTGAGCAAGAGTGAAAGAAAAAATAGTAATCAACCTTATCTTTTTTATTCGAGATTTAATGATGCTATACTATATCACAAAAGTTTCATTTGCATTGTAATAACTAATATGAAACCCGCGTACAACGCAGGATCATTAATTTAATTATTCTAATTTTTTGTAATTAAATAATTCGTCTTATATAACGTAACAATATTAATTATTGAAATTTTTTTCTTATAGCTAGACAATTTCTTTAATAAATGTAAAGAATTTGTAGCAAATTATAACATTTGGCTTTTGATAATGTAGTGTATAACTAAATCATGTATAAAGTTAATATATATGTATACATATTCTAATTATTTGAAAGAATCTTAACTTATATATTTTTTTAATGTAACTTTATAACATAATACAATTGAAAACTATTTATTACTCCCCCCATCTCTCTAAAAAAATGTGCAACCACATAGGGGCAATTTTCTCTCTTTGCTATATATATATTTATAAAGTTGTTAGATTTTATTTTTTTCATTGTATTTAAGTGGAATTATAATCAAATTATAGAATTTCAAATGAATACAATACTTTCCAATTAATGCACTGAAGCTCCTGCATCCCATCTTACCATCTCAATCCCTTCTGAACCCTGCTCTACCCGAAGCCCCCTTCCACTCCAAAACTGCAACCAATCTCAATCTCTGCCCGAAGCCCTCCTCCCACTCCAAAACTGCAACCCATCTCAATCTCTGCCCGAAGCCCTACTTCCACACCAAAACTTCAACCCATCTCAAACCATCCTCTACATTAAATTCTTGTACCATCCACCATCTTCTGCATTAAAGTCTTGCCCTAATACTTCTCATTCATGTAATATGATTTATTTAATGTATTATTATTTACAAAAAAGAAATAATCTATCCATTTTCAATATGTGTCATTGTTTCATGTTAAAAAAAATAAAAATAAATTTATGACTTTTGCATGGTAATTAAAAAATAATTATATAAAAATTGTTAATATTATATATTTGGTTTTACACACTTGAGCAAGAGTGAAAGAAAAAATAGTAATCAACGTTATCTTTTTTATTCGAGATTTAATGATCCTATATTATATCACAAAAGTTTCATTTGCACTATAATAATTAATATGAAACCCACGTACAACGCGGGATCATTTATTTAATTATTCTAATTTTTTATAATTAAATAATCCATCTAATATAACTTAACAACATTAATTATTGAAATTTTTTTCTTATAGCTAGCAATTTCTTTCATCAATGTAAAAAATTTGTAACAGATTATAGCATTTGACTTTTGATAATGTAACATATAACTAAATTATTTTTTATAAAGTTAATATATATGTATACGTATTCTAATTATTTGAAAGAATCTTAACTTGTACATTTTTTAAGGTTTCTTTATAACATAATACAATTGAAAACTATTTATTACTCCTCCTATCTCTCTAAAAAAATGTGCAATCACATAGGGGAAATTTTGTCACTTTACTGTATATTTATATAGTTATTAGTACGTATTTTATTTTTTTCATTATATTTAAATGGAATTATGATCAAAATTATAGACTTTCAAATGAATACAATACTTTCCAATTAATGCACTGAAGCTCCTGCAACCCATCTCAATCCCTCATCTCAATCCCTTCTGATCCTCGTGAATTATACACGACTCCTAGTTTTGATTGCATTGCCTCGGAATGAGAAACATGTAAGTTTGGGGGTTTGATGAGCGTGTAAATTCACGAATCTTGCGCCTGGATTTGTGCTATTATGAAGTATTTAAAGATTTTAATCGGTTGTAAACCGATATATATTGTATGAAGTCACGAATCAGGTGTTGTTGAAGCTATTTGAGTCGTTTTTCGAAGAAAATCGGAGTGGAAGTGTTGAAAACTGAAGAAAAAAAGTCGAAGCTATCTGTTTGGGCAAAGCAGGAGTGCAATTCGACCAGAAGGAGGTCAATTCGACCAGCCCTTCTGGTCGAATTGGCAACATAACACGAGCAGAAGGTAGATTCGACCACGACAGGGAAATTCGACCTGAGCATCAGGTCGAATCCTGGTCGAATCGATCGGTGGCGAAGCCAATTCGACCACGTCATTTCAATTCGACCAGGGCAGCTGGTCGAATCAAGCACTTGGGACTTACAGTAGGCCAATTCAACCTCCAATTTGACCTTGAGGAGAGAATTCGACCTGCTGTGTAGGTCGAATTGAGCCTTAGGAACTTACCATATCCGTATTTTTACACCCTCAATGCGTGTGATTACTTAAAAAGCCCATTCCAAGCCCGGGAGGCGTGATTATAAGTATAAAAGAAGGCTTATACAGTAGTATAGTGGAGGTTCGACATACACGGAGAGGACAAGACGTAGAGTTGTGAAGAGAAGAGATCATTCATCATCCGCAGGGGCTGCAAGAGAGGTTCCGCTGGAGATTCAAGTAAGATCGGTCCAACTAACCATGATTGTTCTTAGATCAATTATGGGCTGAGCCGCTTCGGTAGTTCTAGGGTTATGAAGGTTTCATGAGTTAATTTGTCTTTCATGTGTAAACTCCGTACAAACTACTTGTGGTTTATTTTATATAAGATTGTGCGTTTTTAATCCATACTCACGGTTGTTTTGTGCATCAATAATTTTGTGTAGAGTCTGAATACATAACTTGTTTATTGGTTGAGTACGTTCACTGCTGAGCAGAGTTTTATGTTATAATTCTAAGTGAAGGGATTCCGAAGTCTTATTAGAACTATCTTATATGAATACTTGTTAATTGAATCATATTCAGGTTAATAAGTAGGATAAAGAGTATAATTTCATAGTACCTATAAAGGGAGATCATATCGGGTTAAGATTACTAAGTGCACGAGAAATAATTGATATTGATAGTACCTATAAAGGGGGGTGAATTATATCTCTTGCTCCGAGGATATTCACACATGTCATACGCATATTTACTTGTGTCTATAGAGTGAATTTGCATGGTTTAGTGATGCGTCCATAAACCACAAGGCAGAGTCGGACACCGTCACATGGAATATAATTTAATAAGTGGAACTGGATTACCTAAAGAACTACCTACTATCTTACTTGATCACAACTCACTTATCTCTTCTTCTTGTTATTTTCACTTTCTATTTCTGTTTATAGCTATTACTTAATTTCAATATCACAACCATTATAATTTCCAACATAGTCTTAACATACTAGAATATAATTAAATTGATAATTATACGTTCCTTGGGTTCGATATATAACTTGGTCGCTTATCTAAGCTACGATTGATATCCTTCATACTTGGGATTAATTGTGTGTTGAGAATACGCCCATCAAGATTCTGGCGCCGTTGCCGGGGATGGCATAAAATATCTTTTTATTATTTTTAGTTTTATTATGACTATTTTAATTCGTGTTTTATGTTCTAGCTCTTAATCTTTGCAGGTGTATGCTTACTAGATCAAAGGCTGGAAAGTTAGCAACTTTTAATCCGGAGATCGGGGCATCAACAAAGAAGAAGAAGAGTAAGATTCAAAGCAAGAAAAAAAACCAACTACAACTCTAAAAATTGGAGTTGAAGTGGGCGAAGCGAACTCGGAAGGGACTAAAACTGTAGTTGATCCAAACGCAGCAGCAGAGGAAGTCGACATGGCCAACGATGTGGCCAATCCGGACAATCTGGCCATCCGTGAAGTCTTCAGGAATAATGGGGCTGGAAACTTTGGGCTTCTAGGAGCAAGGGCGGCTAATGCGGACTTCGATCTTCACCCCGCTCTTATTAGCATGATAGAAAGGAACTCCTTTTCAGGAGGGACTTTCGAGGATCCGCAGCAGCATCTAAACAAGTTCTTGGGCTATGCAATTACTCAAAAAGATGCTAGAGAACATGAAGATGAATGGAAGATCCTCTTATTTAAATTCTAGCTTACTGAAAGGGTGAGAGATTGGTACGATACTATTAATGCAGCTGAATGCACTACTTGGACGCAATTGAAGTTAAAGTTCTTAGAGAGATACATGCCACCTTCGAAGGTGTTCAAGATGAAGCAAGACATTAACCAATTTGCTATCGGTGGTGGAGAGAAGTTTCATGAAGCTTGGGACAGATTCAAGGACATGCTTCGTAAGTGTCCACAACATGGGCTATCTAAAGCTCAATATATCAGCATATTCTACAATGGATTGGACTGTGATTCACGTGTGCTATTGGATGCTTCTTCTAATGGAGCATTGCTTACTAAGTCATCCGTAGAGGCTGAGAAACTTTTTGAAGATATTTCGATGAACTCAAGAGATTGGCCAACTGATAGAGTGAGAGGCACTTACGTCCTTGGAAAGGTGGCTAAGGTTGAACATGCTATGGTGAAAATAATTACAGAAGATGAGATCGTCTCTAGCTTGTCCAATACCAGCAAGCTACTTGATTCCCAACAAAAGCAAATCAGTGATATATCTCAGCGCTTACCAATCATGCAGCAGGAAGTTATGAATGATGGAACGATCCAAGAGGAGATGGAAGAAGCAAACTACGCTAGGGGCCAAAGTATTCAAGGAACAATGTATCAAAACCAGGGCAACCGGAATTATCAAGGGAACTACAACAATCGTGGTCCCTCGGTTAATTATCAACAGTCTAGTAGGACGGAGTTTTCATGGAGTAATCCTAACAATGCAATTCAAGCTCCGATGGGTATTGATCCGGGTGCGGGTACGAAAGTGGAAGAAGGAAAGCCAGGTTTTGAGAATACGGTGAACAGGTACATGGCTAGGAATGATGCTAGAGTGGATCGTCTTGAGGCCAAGTTAGAGAAGAAGATTGATGCAAACCATGAGGATTTATCCAAGCAAGTGAAGGACCTTACATTGTTGATTGGGGAGATGGCAGGAAGTGTTAACAAGCTCACTAAAACTATTGAGAAAGGGAAGCTCCCGTCACAAAGTATTGAGAATCCAAAGTCCTGCAACGCCATCACATTGAGGTCTGGAACACAATACGAGGGACCTATGAGGCTGGAATCAAAATTGGACACATCAAGGGCTCAATTTGACCCTAATTCGACCAACACTTTAGGTTGAATTCAGCAGGGGATGTTGGATTGGATGCCTGGACATGATGTGGAAGCAAAAGAGCCTCGATTCGACCAAAACCACTTCAATTCGACCAGGGGGCCAGGTCAAATTGAGGTTGAATCCAACCTTCCGGAGACTCTGTTTCATCAGAAACCCAATTCGACCAGCAGCCATTCAATTCGACCAGATCCTCAGGTCGAATTGAGGTCGAATTGGAGGGCAGAAATCTTACAGAGAGTCAATTCGACCAGGGGGACTTCAATTCGACCAGATCATCAGGTCAAATTCTGGTCGAATCGAGCATACAGGGTGAGAATAGATTTCCAGGTGCACAATTCGACCACTACGTACACAATTAGACCAGGGCACCTGGTCAAATCCAGGTCGAATCGTCTCATACAGTACATGTTTCATCACCGAATACTCCTCATGATGTGAACATTACTCCATTGGTTCCAAAATAGCAGAATACTGAGATCATTGCAGAGAATAAATAGGAAAGAGCCAAGAGGTTGAGAGCCAAAAAAGATCAAGCGGAGAAGGTCGAGTTTGATGAATGGGGTATTCCCAAAACAAAGATACCCCCGCCATTTTCGTATAAGCTGGTTAAGAAAGGATTGGAAGAGAAGTTCAAGAAGTTTTCTGATATCATAAATAAGATAAGCTTGAGTATTCCTTTCTCTGAGGCAATATTGGAGATGTCGTACTATGCCTGATTCCTTAAGGATATACTGTTGAAAAAGAGAAGCTTGAACAGAGTTGAGATGGTGAACTTATCTAAAAATTGCAGCTCGATTATCCAAAGGAAGCTGCCACAGAAGATAAAGGATCCGAGAAGTTTCACTATCTTGTGTGAGATTGGAAAAGGGCCGGCACGACGAGCCTTATACGATCTTGGGGCAAGCATCAATTTGATGCCATTGTCTATCTTTCAAAGGCTTGGTTTGGGGGAGTTATCTCCACCAACGGTTGCTCTATAATTGGCGGACAGGTCGATGACTTTTCCGAAGGGTATCATTGAAGAGGTTCTTGTCAAAGTAGAGAAACTAGTCTTTCCTGTAGATTTTCTTATACTTGAGATGGAAGATGACAAGGATAATATCCCTCTTATCTTGGGGAGACCTTTCCTTGCTACTTCTGGGGCCATGATTGATGTTCAAAAGGGGGAGCTCAGGTTGCGGATGGATAAAGAAGAGGTCCTATTCAACCTTGATAAAGCGATGAAGATGTCTATGGAGTCACAATGTCATAGTATTGAGATTGTGAAGGAAGATATGTCTTTGATCCTGTCTAAGGACCCTCTTGAGACATGCTTGATGGAGTCTCTTACTTATCCAACTATGGAGCTTGATGATCTCTCCAATGAGGTATGTATTGAATATCTTGAAAACTTACTTGATTTGGGTGATGACAGGTATGAATTGGAGAAATCTAAGGTTGAAGAAGTGAAGTGGACTAGGAAGTACTTGCCATTAGATAGAGAGAGCACTCAGATGGAAGAAAAGAAAGAGGAGCTGAAACTGTTACCGAAACACTTGAAGTATGCCTTTCTTGGTGACAATGAAAAATCTTCGGTAATAGTATCTTCTTCCCTTGATGATGATCAACTTGAGGAGTTGTTAGATGTTCTTAGGAAGTACAAGTCTGCGATTGGGTGGTCTCTTGATGATTTAAAAGGTATTAATCCTTCATATTGCATGCATAAGATAAGGTTGTTAGATGAGGCCAAGAGTAGTATCCAAAATCAGTGGAGGGTGAATCCCGAGATTCAAGAAGTGATTAGGAAGCAAATCCTAGCGTGGTTGGATGCTGGAATTATTTATTCGATTAGTAATAGTCCCCATGTGAGTCCATTGCATGTTGTAGCTAAGAAGGGGGCATGATTATTATGAAAGCCGAGGATGGTGAGAAAATAGCCACTAGGATTCCAACGGGATGGTGTGTGTGTACTGATTACAGGAAACTGAATGAAAATACATGCAAACACCACTTCCCTCTTCCTTTCATGGATCAAATGCTTGATCATCTCGCAGGGTATGAGTTCTATTATTTCTTGGATGGGTACTCGGGATATAATCAAATCATGATTGCTCCCAAAGATCAGGAAAAGTCTACTTTTACTTGCCCATACGGGACCTTTGCTTTTAAAAAGATGTCATTTGGATTGTGTAATGCGCCTGCTACTTTTCAGCGCTGCATGATGGCAGTTTTTGATGGGTTGATAGAGAAGATCATGGAGGTGTTTATGGATGCTTTTTCTGTATTTGGTTCCTCCTTTGATATTTGTTTGTTTAACCTTGCTGCTGTGTTGAAGAGATGTCAAGAAACTAATCTTGTTTGGAATTGGAAGAAGTGCCACTTCATGGTGAGAGATGGGATTGTTCTTGGGCATCATGTTTCTGCCAAGGGATTGCAGGTGGATAGAGCGAAAGTGGTGGCAATTGAGAAGTTTTCACCACCGACCAATGAAAGAGGAGTGCGGTCTTCCCTTGGACACGCTGGATTTGATGAGGTATTACTTTTTAACTCTCGTTTGAAGCTTTTCGCAGGGAAATTGAAGTCGAAATGGACGGGTCCGTTCATGATTCATAGAGCCTGTGAAGTGGGGAGTTTTGAGCTTATTGACAAAGATGGAGATATTATCGCGGCAAATGGGCATCGATTGAAGCATTATAAGTCACCAGATGATGCTTGTATCGTCTTTGAAGATACCTTACAGTGAAGTGGTACCGTCGTGACTCTCCGACGTTAAACAGAAGCGCATGTTGGGGGCTTTCCCTCCCGTTTTATTGCTTTAATTCATTCGTGTGAGTAAAAAAAATTTATATTTGAAGTGCTTACTTATCGGCAATTACATCTCTTTGTAAACTTAGTTCGACTATAGTTTCTACTAAGTTTGGGGGGTGTGATGTACTTACCTCAATACGCACCGATAGTATAATCTTTTCTTTGTAACGTTTGTAAGGGGAGTTGATTTTTTGCGGCATATTTAAACTTTAATCGATTTTTATGTGTCAATTTTTTGTAACTTGCCTAATGTTTAGTAGTGCTTTGTTCCATGTTTTGTGTCGTTTGCAGAGTTACTCATGAATGTCAAGCTTTAAGATTGATTCTTGATGAAGTTATGCTCTATTTTAGTACCTAATGTTCGTTTGTTAAGCTTGAAGTCTGTAGGGGATGAAGAAAACTCGATTTTGGAGCACTAAGGAGCCTATTCGACCAAGGAGTATGGTCGAATCCAAGCATTCAGGTCGAATTGAGGGGCAAAAATCCAGTAGCCCAATTCAACCTGAGGCATGGCAATTAGACCACAGGTCGAATTGAGGTCGAATTGGAGTGTGCAAACTTCCAGTGAGCCAATTCGACCACGACAGTCTCAATTCGACTAGTTGCTCAGGTTGAATTGAAGTTGAATTGGGGACCTGAATCTTATAGTGTATGGATTCGACCTGAGGCATGTATTATATTATCATATTTGATCGTCTTGGATGTGGATTGTGAGGATAGATTGAGATGCATGAGCTGGGATTTGTAGAGATGCTTGTATGATTGATTTGATATATGGGGTTTTGGATTTGTGCATTCATATGTTCATGTGATAATGTTCATTGATGAGAAGCATGTATAATTTGATAAGTATGTAGAGTTCTTGTGAAAATTGATCTTGATTATGTGCTATGAGGAGTACTTAGGATTCTATTTACCCCTGTGAGGATTTGAGCCTTTTAATCATGCTTGATCATAATAGGTTATTCTTGAGAGAGTCATTCATATGAATGTATTCTAGAACTTGGCTTGGAGTCTTGTGTGAGACTTACAATTGGTGAATTACTAGGATATGATCTTAGGCCATTCTTGATTACTTGAGTTACTTAGCCAAATTTTACCTTCCCACGGATTATGTATATCTTTGGTAGCCTCGTTTGAGCCTTTAAAAAGCTTTTTCTTTGGCAAGCCGAATAAAAGAGCCTTATTTAACCTTTACTTGAGCTTTGTTGAATACTCTATTCATTAGTAGAGAGTTGAGGTGAATAAGTGTTGCGAGAAGAAGAAGGAAGATAGAATGATGGTCAAGTGAAATAGAAAGAGAAAGTGTATGGTTAAATCTTGTTTAGGGGTAGTGCCTGAAACTGGTACCCCGATTGCTGTTTAAAAAGGGTAGTGCCTACAATCGGTACCCGAAAGAAGAATGATGTTGATGCAAGAAAGAGAAGGAAATTCAAAATTGCAAGTGTAAGAGAAGAATATGTAGATGGATGAAGAAAGCAAGAACCTCCAAGGTAACTCTCTACTAGTGTTTGAGTCACTTAATCTAAATTTTCCTACCCTTTCCAAAGAGCCAAAATTACAACCCAAAAACAAGTTCTTTGTGATCCTAGTCATGAGTTGATTGTGAGTTAATTTTTGAGACCCTTGCCAAGCTTATGGTTACGCGTGAGTATGGATTGAGTATGAGCGTATATATTAACCATTTAAGTGCAACGAGCACTTGAGTGAAAGAGTAAACACTTAACTTGTGAGCTAGATGACTTAGTACTCAGGAAGGTAATATGATTGGGTGATGTTTTACATGAATGATATGTATGATGCAGGAAATACTTGTTTTTAATTGATGAAATTGCATGTGTAATATGTGTTGTACTTGGTGATCCTCGTGAATTATACATGACTCCTGGTTTTGATTGTGTTGCCTCAGGACGAGCAACATGTAAGTTTGGGGGTTTGATGAGTGTGTAAATTCACGAATCTTGCACCTGGATTTGTGCTATTATGAAGTATTTGAAGGTTGTAATCGGTTGTAAATCGATATATATTGTATGAAGTCACGAATCAGGTGTTGTTGAAGCTATTTGAGTGGTTTTACGAAGGAAATCGAAGTGAAAGTGTTGAAAACTTAAGAAAAGAAGTCGAAGCTATCCGTTTGGGCGAAGCAGGAATGCAATTCGACCAGAAAGAGGTCAATTCGACCAGCCCTTCAGGTCGAATTGGCAGAGCAGAAGGTGGATTCGACCACGACAGGAGAATTTGACCTGAGCATCAGGTCAAATCCTAGTCGAATTGATCGGTGGCGAAGCCAATTCAACCACGTCATTTCAATTCGACCAGGGCAGCTGGTCGAATCAAGCACCTGGGACTTACAGTAGGCCAATTCGACCTCCAATTCGACCTGGAGAGGAGAATTCGACCTGCTGCGTAGGTCGAATTGAGCCTCGAGAACTTACCATATCTGTATTTTTACACCCTCAATGCGTGTGATCACTTAAGAAGCCTATTCCAGGCCTGGGAGGCATGATTACAAGTATAAAAGAAGGCTTATGCAGCAGTATAGTGGAGGTTCGATATACACGGAGAGGACAAGACGTAGAGTTGTGAAGAGGAGAGACCATCCATCATCCGGAGGGGCCGCAAGAGAGGTTCCGCTGGAGATTCAAGTAAGATCGGTCCCACTAACCATGATTGTTCTTAGATCAATCATGGGCTAGAGCCTCTTCGGTAGTTCTTGAGTTATGAAGGTTTCATGAGTTAATTTGTCTTTCATGTGTAAACTCCGTACAACACTACTTGTGGTTTATTTTATATAAGATTGTGCGTTTTTAATCCATACTCACTGTTGTTTTGTGCATCAATAATTATTGTGTAGAGTCTGAATACATAACTTGGTTATTGGTTGAGTATGTTCACTGCTGAGCAGGATTTTATGTTATAATTCTAATTGAAGGGATTCTGAAGTCTTATTAGAACTATCTTATATGAATACTTGTTAATTGAATCATATTCGGGTTAATAAGTAGGATAAAGAGTATAATTTCATAGTACCTATAAAGGGAGATCATATCGGGTTAGAGTACTAAGTGCACGGGAAATAATTGATACTGATAGTACCTAGAAAGGGGGTGAATTATATCTCTTGCTCCGAGGATATTTACACGTGTTATACGTATATTTACTTGTGTCTATAGAGTGAATTTACATGGTTTAGTGATGTGTCCATAAACCAAAAGGCAGAGTCGGACACTGTCACATGGAAGATGAATTAATAAGTGGAACTGGATTACCTAAAGAACTACCTACTATCTTACTTGATCACAACTCACTTATCTCTTCTTCTTGTTATTTTCACTTGCTATTTCTTGTTACTTAATTTCAATATTACAACCATTATAATTTTCAACATAGTCTTAACATACTAGAATATAATTAAATTGATAATTATCCGTCATTTGGGTTCGATATATAACTTAGTCGCTTATCTAAGCTACGACTGATATCCTTCATACTTGGAGATTAATTGTGTGTTGAGAAAACGCCCATCAATGATTTATTTAATTATTCTAATTTTTTGTAATTAAATATTCCATCTTATCAACATTAATTATTGAGTTTTTTTTTCTTATAACTAGACAATTTCTTTCATCAATGTAAAGAATTTGTAACAAATTGATAATGTAACATATAACTAAATCAATTATAAAGTTAATATATATGTATACATATTCTAATTATTTGTAAGAATCTTAACTTGTATATTTTTTTTAATGTTACTTTATAACATAATACAATTGAAAACTATTTATTACTCCCCCTATCTTTCTAAAAAAATGTGCAACCACATAGGGGCAATTTTGTCCCTGTACTGTATATTTATATAGTTGTTAGTACGTAATTTATTTTTTTATTATATTTAAGTGGAATTATGATCAAAATTATAGAATTTCAAATGAATACAATATTTTTCAATTAATGCACTGAAGCTCCTGCAACCCATCTCTATCCCTTCTGAACCCTGCTCTGCCCGAAGCCCTCCTTCCACTCCAAAACTGCAATACATCTCAATCTCTGCCCAAAGCCCTTCTCCCACTCCAAAACCGCATCCCATCTCAATCTCTGCTTGAAGCACCCCTTGCACTCCAAAACTGCAACCCATCTCAAGAACACTTGAATCGATCTTCTTACTCTTGAAAAATCAATTTTTAAGATGCAAATCTATTCAAGATTACTCAAATCGATTCTCTTCCTCTTGATGAATCAATTCTTAAGAGGTAAATCGATTCAAAAATACTTGAATCAGTTCCCTTCCTCTTGAAGAATACTTGACTCGATTTTTAGAGTTAGATCGAATCTCTACTTGATTCGCCTATCGAAATAAAATTTTATACTTTCATAAATTAAATCGATTCTTAAGAGGTAAATTGATTCAAGAGTACTTGAATCAGTTATCTTCCTCTTAAAGAATACTTGAATAGATTTTTTAGAGGTAGATCGAATCTCTGCTTGATTCGCTCTATCGAAATAAATTTTTATACTTTCATAAATTAATTCTCTACAGAAACTTGAAGAATTAAAGCTCATATTCCTCTTGGAGAATTGAATGTGTGTATTTAAAATAAATAACCAAAAAACTTATTTATAGGTGGAGTGAGAGAGAATATTATATGGAATATTCTTTTTTCCCTTTACATATATATGATTTAATTTGATATTAATTAATTTATTTATTGCATTAAAATATTTAATAATTAATTAATGATACCCAAATAAATAAATAAAATATTGAACATTTAATCATTATTAAAAATAAAAAACACATTATTATTCTTTTAAATATTCATAAATTTATAATGAATTTATTAATTCTATTTTTATTTAATTATTAGTTTCAAATTATATAAACAAATAAAAAAATAAATTTTATAATTCATATATGTCATAATTGAATACTAACTTTAAAAAATTAACAAATATTTACCCACTCAATTTTAATATTATTTGATATATGAAATAATGATTTAACTTAAAAAACTTAAGCTTTCGATTCTATATACATGAATTAGTTTTTCAACCTCACATTCTCTAGAGGTAAATCGATTCAAGTGTACTTGAATCGTCAATCCTCTTTCACTTGAAGAATAAATCATTACTTTAGAGGTTGATCTTAAAGAATACTTGAATCGATTCTTAAAAGGTAATACTTGAATTGATTTTCTCCTCTTGAAGAATCAATTCTTAAGATGTAAATTGATTCAAGAATACTTAAAACGATCCTCTTACTCTTGAAAAATTAATTTTTAAGATGCAAATCTATTCAAGAATACTTGGATCAATTCTCTTCTTCTTGAAGAATCGATTCTTAAGAGGTAAATCGATTTAAGAATACTTGAATCAATTATTTTCCTCTTGAAGAAAACTTGAATCATCTTTTAGAGGTAGACCGAATCTCTACTTAATTCGCTCTATCGAAATAAATTTTTATACTTTCATAAATCAATTCTCTAGAGGAACTTGAAGAAAACTCATATTCCTCTAGGAGAATCGAATATGTGTATTTAGAATGAATAACCAAAAAGTCTTATTTATAGGTGGGGTGAGAGAGAATATTATATGGAATATTATTTTTTTCCCTATATATATGCTTTAATTTTATATTAATTAATTTATTGCATTAAAAGATTTAATAATTAATTAATGATACCCAAATAAATAAATAAAATATTAAAAATTTAATTATTATTAAAAATAAGAAACATATTATTTAATAAAGAAAATATTAAATAAGGAAATTAATTAAAGTAAATAAGGAAAAAATTAAAAAAAAGTGTTAAAAAATCTAAAAAATTGAAAGAATTACACGTCACATTGAAGTGGAGACGACACGTCAGCAAGAAAAATTTCTGCTATAGCATACTTAATATTATTATATTATTTTGCATCTATATATAAACTTAATTTGATTCTAATCCTGTGTATTTTCATGTATATTTGTTTTAAATAATTACTGCAACACTACTATTATGACACAACATAATCAACACAAATTCTTATATATAAATAGGTTAAGATACGTGAAATTAGAATTATATATGTTAATTTAAAATAATTATCACTTGCTATAAAATGTTATAATTTTTCATTTATACTATAAATTATGAAATAGCATTATCAATATTCACTAATTGAGTATCATTCAACTGAGTGACCCAACTTCGATTCCCATTGGTAACGAATTAGGGGGGAGTTATAAGGAGGCTTTGAGAAAGGAGATGTATGCATGGGTAGGGATGGCAATGGGATGGGTATTTCTGTATACCTAATGTAGGCACTTGAATTTTATTGTCTATTAAAAGAAAATATATGGCAATTAATGTAATAATTATCAATTAATTATTTATTTATTATGGAATTTAAATAAATAAATTCCTAAAATAAATGAGTAAATAATTGATAATTGGGTCAGATCCAGTCAAATAAGTCTGACTTAAAGCCTAAGCAAGTGAAAGACCCAAGCCCGCAAAATCAGGTCAAATCAGCCCTGGACCAATCAGACTGCGAGTTATTTATGGTGCATCCTCATTCTTCACCTATATAAAGAGTCCTCCTCCATTCATTCTAAACACACCAAAACATCTAAAGACGCAGACGCTTCTGAAGAGATCAATAATATGAGCAGTGCTCTCTTGAGATCTTCAAGAATCTTCAAGTCAAGAACAGCCTCCGATCAGAGATAAAGGTGTCAAGCCCCTCCGATCCGGCGTTCTTCCAGCCAACAGCCTCCGATCAGAGATCAAGGTGTTAAACCCCTCTGATCCGGTGTTCTTCCAGCCAACCGCCTTCGATCAGAGATCAAGGTGTCAAGCCCCTCCGATCCGGTGTTCTTCCAGCCAACAGCCTCCGATCAGAGATCAAAATGTCAAGCCCCTCCAATCCTGCATTCTTCAAGTCTGAAACAACACTCGATCTGAGATTAAGGTGCTAAACCCCTCAGATTCAACGTTTCTTCTAGTCAGACTCATCCAGCAATCTTTGTGAAGTCAACGGCGTTCTACCAAATTGAGTGGCATTCTTCATAAGAAATCTTCAAGTCAACGTTCAATCTGAACAAAGGCTCAACGCCTCTGGATTAACGTCACAAGACTATATATCCAAGTTCGGACAAGCTTTAACAGAAGATCCGGCTGATTAGCCATTTTGTAGTTGGGATGATCAATTCAACAATTTATCGAACCACAGGGAGGTAGGCGCTAGTGCTTAAGCGATCTCACGTTTCTTGCAATTTTATAGAGACGAATCATCAAAGGGGTTGTTGATCAAACAAACAAGTAAATAGTAATCAATGCAAGTAAACAAGCAATGATCAAGCACACAAGATAAATGGATGAAATGTGATTTACCAAATTAAGCAAAAGTAAGATTAACAACAATTAAGAAGTGGAAATCAGAGCATACATGCATTAAATTCATATGAATCATGGGCTTAAGACTAAGGGCCAACATTAAGTTCACCTAGACTCCCTCTCGAGATGAATAGGATATCGATTCGTTTAAGAATCCCAACATAGCTCAATGGATTGGTTCTTACTCAAACAAATCCAACAAGGTATTAAGCTTAAATAAGAGTCCCTTCACACAATTAATCTACCTCTTGATCAAACCAATCGGATGTCCTATCAAAGAATTCTAAATCCTAAAGGACATCTCTATCTCTTTAAGATCTATAATGAACATGATGTGTATGACAAGATGATTCAATTAATTATCCTAAATATGCAATTGACTTCTCAATCTAATCACATGTTTAAAATAACAAACCACACAAATCATCATAAACATCAAGATCTAAAGCATCAATGATAGAAAATTAATTAACCCAATTAACATATGAAATTAAATACAAAAATCCTAAAATTATCCAACAACTCTCATGTTGCTAATCTCACAAGGGAGATTAGCCTACCATATTCAAAAGGAAATCAACATAGACATTAAGATCCTTACAAAACATGATGAACTACAAGATTTCAATACAAAGTGTAGATGAAAACTCCCTTGGAGGCTTCCAATGGTAATCTCCTTCTCCCCTTTGCAATCAACCTCTCTTCATTGCTTCTTTTCCTCAATTGGATGAAGGTTTTGATGGTGGGATGATGGTAGATAGAATGGATGGTGAATGGATGAAGATGATGGTGTGAAATGGAGAGAATGGTGTGTGATCTATGTGTTTTGGTGCAAACCCTTGGTGGAATCTCCAATCCCCCTTCAAATGTTGAACTTGAGGCTATTTATACCCTCTCCAAGTTGGGCCACAAATTAAACATCAAATAGGCTTTTTACACACACTTACACACATTGGCAGGTAAAAATCTGGATTTTGGCCCAAAAATGACCTTACTCGACTTGTCCTTTCTTACTCAAGTTAGCAGCTTGAGTCGAGTTGCATGTAATGCAACTCGAGCTGTCTCAGCTCGACTCGTGTCACCAACTCAAGCTCTCGCCTGTTCGGTCGTGTCGCGAGACTCTGAAACTGAAAATCCCTCGGAACTCAGCTCGACTCGAGTTGCCAAGTCGTGTTGTGACTTGCAACTCGAGTTGGCTCACTGTACAATTTTTGGCACTTGCCCTGCTCCTTACTCGACTCAAGTTGCAAGAGTTGGACCTTGCAACTCGAGTTAGCTCACTGGATAAATTCTGGACATTTTAGCACCCTTACTCGACTCGAGTTGGCAAATCGAATTGGGTCCCGTGAGCTCGTTTCTTGCTCGTTTTAGCTCACGTCTCCATTTTTTCTTATTTTTCACCTGTTTTACATACGTTTAAGCTCATTCTCACATATTTCCATGAAAACACATAACACAACCAAATAATACATAAAATATGGATAAAATACTATGAAAATGGACATAAAAAGACACTAAAATCTAGGTGAAAATATCACTCATCACACCCCAAACTTAAAGTATTGTTCATCCCTGAACAACTAAATGATAAACCATGAGGAGTGATTTTCACCTAGTAAAAGAATAAACGAACATAAGTAATAACACATCAATAGCAATAAGAACCACAATATATGTTAAGTTATCATACAACATTAAACTCATGACATGAGGAATTAACAAGTCCAATCACAAGAGAATAAAGTGTAATATAGTCCCTTTTGGTCCAAGCCTCACATAGGTGATTAGAGCTATTTTCACCTAGATTTTAGTGTCTTTTTATATGTATTTTCGTATTATTTTATCCGTATTTTATATGTTATTTGGTTGTGTTTTGTATTTTTATTGAAATGTGTATGAATGAGCTTAAACTTAAGATTTTCACTTTTTATTGGATGCTAAACATGATAAGGAAGATGTAGGAAAAAACGGATCTCAATTCGGAGTTGAAACGAGGGAGAACGAGCCAAAACAGTGAAGAAATGCAGGAGCCAGCACACGAGCCGTGTAGCCAACACGGCCCTGTAAGAGTTGGCCGTGTGGCGACATCTAGTCATTCAACACGGGCAACTTCAGGTCGTGTCCAGTTGCACGAGTCGAGTCAGGAGCACGAGCCGTGTCGCCAACACGGCCCTGTAAGAAGTGGTCGTGTGGCGACATCAGAAGAGCCAACACGACCACCCTGTGCCCGTGTTACAACACACGACTCGTGTTGGCAGCACGAGCCGTGTCATCAACACGGCCCTGTAAGGCGAGGCCGTGCGGCAGCATCAGAAGACACAACATGGCCACCTCGTGACCGTGTTGCAGAGCACGACTCGTGCTGTGTATTTTCCTGCAGAAATTTTCAGATCCTTCTAGAAGCCTCCATAGGGGTATAAATACCCCTTTATTCAACAATTGGCAGGAGATCCGAAATTCCCATCATCTACACACACATCACACACCATTTCTTCCATTTTCCACCATCATCTTCATCCACTTTCATCCATTTTGATCCATCTTCATCATCTCCATTAATTCTTCATCAAAACTTCATCCCTTCCATTGGGTGTGAGAGATCTCAAGGAATCAAGAGCTAGAGGTGGAGATCAAGAAGAATAGAAGATTCTCTTCAAGAAATTGATAGGGAAGAATCCATTCATTTTGTATTTCTTTAGATCTAAGACTATGGGTATTTGTAATGAATCATTTATTTGTTTTATTACTTTTATCATGTTAGGCTAATCCCTCTAGTGGGATTAGGAATATGAAGAGCATATTAGATTTATATTATCATGTGGATTAAATTGGTTTTTGATTTAATTGATGGTGATTTCTATTCATGGAGTTTAATTGTCTTGATGTTGTGATGGCATGGTTTGTTATTCATGAATGTTTATTGGTTTAATGGATTGTTGATCAATGGATTATTTGTGGTAATTAAATGCTATCATGATGTTCATGAATGTATTGCTTGGAGTGAGACGGAAACGACCCTCTATAGTATTAGGAAGGCATGAATAGACATTGAGTTTGGGTTTGACTGAAAGGATATTTGAATTCAATGAGGGGAACCAATCCATTCGTTGGCCTTAGTACACAAAAAGGGAGAGTTTAATCTAACTAGTACCTAGATGGAAGGGGTTAATGTTGGGCTTTGATCTTAAGTGCTTTTGGGAGTCTAAAATGGATCAACAACCTTTGTAACCCGAAAGGGAGCTTAGGATACAATCGTGATCACCCTTAGTTTACATCAATTAAGTTGGATTCCTTTTGCATGATAATATGGATTGAGTATGCTTGGATGTTTCTAATCCCATGTTTTTCACACTTGAACTTTAGCACCCATTTTCTTTACTTGTCATTTTCTTATTTGCTATCCTTATTTACTTGTTACTTGTTTTAGTTGTTAATCAATCTCAAACCCCCCGATCATCTTTACAAAAATGACATGAACATGAGCTCACGTATTTTGCTAGTCCGAACATAACTCCTTTATGGATTGATAATTTTTCTTGGGATATACTACTACAACGATCGAGTATTCTTGCTCGTGAGTGCTACAAAATAGGCAAACAATAGGTTATCAATTTTTCTCAACACTCTTTCAAGTAAGGTAACAACACTCATCAATCGATTGGCTCGACTCGCTATAATCTTGCTCGTGGACTACATTCACAAACCACTAAAGTTTCCATTAGTGATCAAAAAGGTCTTTAATTAGGGATGTAATGATAGGCTCTTTGGTAGGGTAGGAAGAATATAGATACAAGTGACTAATCAAGTGTAAGTAATCGAAGAGGTAGCTACTTTCTTCCATTCCTTAACTTATCTTTCTTCCTTTCTCAACTTTGGTAATCACAAGCACTAATCATCAAACTTTCCTTAGATTGAGTTTCTTTTGATTCATGCTTCCTTCTTTGGACTATTGAGTACTTAAGCATATTGTTGGTACTTTGCTCTTTTTCTTATTTTATGGTTGCATGTCCATTCTTTGCTTGTGCTCTTTTCATCCTTTTTCTTGCTTGTTTACCATTTTCTTTTCTTCTCTTGTTATTCAATCTATCTTTTCTAGCTACCACCTCCTCAATCACTCACACAAAAGGGTAATTATATAAGGCTCAAATGGGTAATCAAGGCTTGTAATGTGCTAAATTCACAAGAAATAGGCTTTAAGGCTCAAAGTGGTTGATTAGGGATGATGTTCAAGGTAAGGAAATATATGGCAATGACTATAAATAACAAGGATGGCCTTAGATCATATCACTAATCTCCACTAATTGGGCTCGTTCCTATAGTCCTTGAGCGAGTTCTAGCTTATCAAACACAACCGATCCACTCATGAAAAAATACCATGTATGCACGGTTGAGGCTCAAATACTCACAAGCTTGTGCATTGGACCTTAAGGACTTATTACACCACATCCATCTCAAAATTGAACAAGTTAAGTAAAACATGTCACAATTCGAAAGTGTAGAGATTCTTAATCATAACTTGTTATCACTTATCACAACGACATGTCAACACTCACATTCAAAAATGACTCACAACATCCCAAAACAAACACCAAATCAAACCCTAAACAAGAATAAAAATAAACACAAAACACAAAGACTCACCAAACAAGAAACAAGACAAAAACACATAACATGCAAAAATAAACATCACCATCAAAAGAAAATGAAACACACATTCATATCATCCATAACAATTAAGCTCACAAACATCCCCACCTTTGATTGAAAAGAAAATCCTAAATTACGAAAGTAAACCTCCCACAAACATAACACATGAAGCAACATGCTAATCATATCAATCCAAATCAAATCAAATTATGCTAAAGACATAAAAGTGGTAGGGTGTAGAATGAATTCCCTCAATAAGCATTTGGTAGTAGAAGTTGTTAGCTCTGAGCTCAATTCGTACTTTCAATACCTTTCATACATGCTCAACAAAACCATTAGCTCAACAATTTCATTAAAATGTGGATTATCATGCACTTCAATCATCACCAATCGGATCAAAACATACCAAAACTCATGAGAAAATTTTTAAAATTGGGTCTATTTTACAAGAATCACACTCAAGTGGTGAGTCACACCATACATCTCCCCCCAAACTTAAATCGAAACAAGTTGAGACTTAAGTTTGCCAAAAGTGGTGGGACTTACCCTTGTAGTTTCCACCAATGATCTTCTTGTGGAGAAGCATATGCATCCTACGACTTGAGCAATGTCCACCACACACTAGCCCCCCAAACTTAACTCGAGACAAGAGTCAAGAATTAAGTTTGCAACAAGTGATGTGACAGCCTACTCGAATCCATGAAGTACTTCTCTTTTCTTCAATGTGCATTTTCTCACAATCACAATCCACCTACAAGACCAAACAACAAAACAAGCATTAAAAGATAAAAGAATGGGTTGTCTTCCATTTAGCGCTAAGTTTAACGTCTTCAAGCCGGACAGAATTTTACGATCATTGGACCAAATGTTGGTCCACCACACTTTCTTCTCGCATCCTCACTTTAAATATTTGCTTAGCCCTCTTTTTGTTGACAAGCTCAACTTCACCATTCTTGCTTACAAGCATCAAATCATCATCGAGAAGAGCTTCAAGTGGAGTCCCTCTTTCTCCTTTGTCAAGCTTCCAATCAAGCTCTGATGCTTTCATCCAATTAACATCATAAGAAGATAAGTTAGAATTCGACATTTTTATATAATCATGAAGAAATGAGTTTAAGTTGTCAAAAAGAATAGAGTCATGATCCATAAGATCATCCGGAGGCTTCAAATGAGACTTGGCTTCTTTTCCTTATTGCACAAGAATGTCACACTTCTTCCTTTTGAGCTCAATGAAAGCTCTTCTCTACCAACATCAATTTTCGCTCTTCCAGTCGCTAGAAATGGCCTTCCTAAAATGAGTGGCACTCGAGGATCCACCTTTACTTTCAATACCATGAAATCAACCGGAAAAGCTAGCCCCTTCACTTTCACCTCCACGTCTTCAACAATTCCTAAAGGCTTCACAACCTCTCCATTTACTACTTCAAGACGGATAGTAGTAGGCTTTAGCTCTCCAATTTCAAGGTCTTTAAACGTGGCATGAGACATCACATTGACGCTTGCTCCCAAGTCACACAATGCATCAAGGGTACCCTTCCCCTCAAAATCACAAGAAATTATAAACTTCCCTGGATCACCAACTTTTGTAGGTCCCCCTTTTTGCATTGATCCACTTGCTTTGGGTTGCTCTTCTTTCCTTTTCTCCTCATACTTTTTCTTGAGACATTTGATATGCTCCTCAAACTCCTTTTTCTTCTCCTCTTTAACAAACATTTGTGGATAAGGAATATGGAATGGAGTGATCGGAATACCCCAATAATCACGTTTGTACTCCTCTTCTTTCACCTTCTCTTCCACTTTCTTTTCCTCTTGCAACCTTTTCCACTTAGGTATCCATTTAGGCCCCTTCTCTTCTTTCTTACTTACTTCTTCTATCTCTTCAACAATCTTGCTTTCCACCAACCCTTCTTCAACCTTTCATTCCTCTTTCATATCAACCAACAACATTGAGCCTTCGGATTAACCTCGGTTGTGGCCAGAAACTTTCTTTTTTGTTGAGCACTCAAAGAACTTGTAATTTGTCCCACATTATATTCCAACGCTTTGAGCCTCTTTTCATTTACTTCTTCCGCTTTTTTCATCGCTTCATCTCGAGCTTTGTTAGATGCAAACAAATGTTCAAGTAGCTCATCTATAGATGCCTTCCCTTCATTGTTTAGTGTCTTGGCCCTTGGTTGATATCCCGGAGGATAAGCAACCGCATTGCTCGGATTAGAGTAGGAAAAGTTATCTTACCTTTGTTGTTGTTGTGGGTATGAGCTTCCACTACTTTGACCATTAAAGACTCCTTGCCTTGGTGGATAGTTCCCTTTACTTTGGTTAAAACTACCTTGAAAATTATTTTGGTAATTCCCTTGGTAGTTTCTTCATTGCATGTATGACACATCTTCCACACGTGGCATAGAGTTGGCCCATTTTTCTCCACTCACAATATTCGGAGGTAACACACCTTGATCGACTTGTAGCCCCTCAACCATATTAGCTCCTTGATTATTCACACATTGGTTCAAGCTCATTTGTTTCATAACCTCTGCCACTATCTTTTCCATGCTTGGCGTACTTTGACCAACACTAACACTCTTCACACTAAATTGTTGCCCTTGATCAAAATTCTCAAAACCATAGCGTCCACTTACCCTCTCCGATGGCCATTGATATACGTTTGTAGCAATCTCATCAAAAATACGTATAGCCCTTTTCGGAGTCACTCCAAGTACGGATCTCCCCACCGAAGCATCAATATACATTCTTTGCCCGTTTGTCAAACCTTGGTAGAAAAACCTAACTTGTTGATAGTCTGAAAAACCGTGTTGTGGACACTTGCGTAGCATATCCTTAAACCTTTCCCACGCTTCATAAAAACTCTCTTGAGGCATTTGCTTGGACTGAGTGATCAAGCTCTTCATTTGAAGCGTCTTTGAAGGCAGAAAGTACTTGTTCAAGAATATTTGTGCAAGTTCATCACATGTGTTGCACGTACCCGGAGTAATGGTAGATAGTCATGTTCGAGCTCTATCCCTCAATGAAAATGGAAACAACCTCATTCTTATACAATCTTCACTCACCCCGTTCATCTTCACCGTATTATTAATCTCAATGAATGAGCTAAGTGTGCATTCGGATCCTCATTCGGAGTTCCACCAAATTGTTGGTCTCTCACCATAGAAATCAAGCCCGCCTCAATTTCAAAGTTGTTGGCATTGATTGGTGGACCTATCATATGTGTCATCGCTCTCGGCATAAAGAAATGTCGGATCATCCCTTGATCATTATGAATTCCATGTTGTATCAGAGGTGTGGTGGTGGCACATACGCATATTGAGGATGTGCATAAGCATGTGGAAAGCCTTGTTGCATTAGAGCTTGTTGCACCATTTGTTGAAGCAATGCTTGGTTGTTGAAAGCTCCATGATTTTGATAGGCATATTGAGGAGGATTGGCATTGAATTGAGGTGTGTTGTCTTGCATGTTCACATGTTGTCCTTCCCCATCATGCTCTATCTCTACACGGTTATCTCCTTGAAAATTCTCCATCTTATCACTCTTCTTGTTCTCTCTTCTCCTTCTTCAAAAAGTTTGTTCTATTTCCACATCAATAGGCTCTGATTGTGTCCCTCTTGACCTCATTTGCATACACCTTCACAAATAAAAGAAGTTAGAACCAAGACTTTCAAAACAAATAACAAGTAAAGAAATAAAATAAAATAAATGTCTCTATGAAGATCACTCAAAACGATCCTTCTTCAAGCTACTAGCAACTGTTGCCTCCCCAGCAACGGCGCCATTTGATTAGCCATTTGGTAGTTGGGATGACCAATTCAACAATTTATCAAACCACAGGGAGGTAGGCGCTAGTGCTTAAGCGATCTCACGTTTCTTGTAATTTTATAGAGACGAATCATCAAAGGGGTTGTTGATCAAACAAACAAGTAAATAGTAATCAATACAAGTAAACAAGCAATGATCAAGCACACAAGATAAATGGATGAAATGTGATTTACCAAATTAAGCAAAAGTGAGATTAACAACAATTAAGAAGTGGAAATCCTAAGATACATGCATCAAATTCATATGAATCATGGGCTTAAGACTAAGGGCCAACACTAAGTTCACCTAGACTCCCTCTCGAGATGAATAGGATATCGATTCGTTTAAGAATCCCAACATAGCTTAATGGATTGGTTCTTACTCAAACAAATCCAACAAGGTACTAAGCTTAAATAAGAGTCCCTTCACACGATTAATCAACCTCTTGATCAAACCAATCGGATGTCCTATCAAAGGGTTCTAAATCCTAAAGGGCATCTCTATCTCTTTAAGATCTATAATGAACATGATGTGTATGACAAGATGATTCAATTAATTACCCTAAATATGCAATTGACTTCTCTATCTAATCACATGTTTAAAACAACAAACCACACAAATAATCCTAAACATCAAGATCTAAAGCATCAATGATAGAAAATCAATTAACCCAATCAACATATGAATTTAAATACACAAATCCTAAAATTATCCAACAACTCTCACGTTGCTAATCTCACAAGGGAGATTAGCCTACCATATTCAAAAGGAAATCAACATAGACATTAAGATCCTTACAAAACATCATGAACTACAAGATTTCAATACAAAGTGTAGATGAAAACTCCCTTGGAGGCTTCCAATGGTGATCTCCTTCTCCCCTTTGCAATCAACCTCTCTTCCTTGCTTCTTTTCCTCAATTGGATGAAGGTTTTGATGGTGGGATGATGGTAGATAGAATGGATGGTGAATGGATGAAGATAATGGTGAGAAATGGAGAGAATGGTGTGTGATCTATGTGTTTTGGTGCAAACCCTTGGTGGATGTTGGATTGTATACTAAAAGTCTAGCTTTTTGCATGAACAATGTTTAAACAATTAATTTGAAATGAGAATCATATGATAAAATGATTGCATCTTATAATTTATTTATATGTTCGATGTAATAGTCCATTTACTTTATACTGTAGATAATATGTTGTGCGACAACATGCGGAAGATCATATTATCAGTTTTCTTATAAAGTATAAATAGATGCTCACAACCGAGATAGACGGGGACTCTCTATCGGGATGGTTATAGTGTGGTTTGGTATTAGCTTGTCTTGGCTAGTGAATCACATTAGTGCACTTTGTTTGTATTCAAATGGACCGCTTGAGATCGTTCGACATATACTGACTTATAGAAGAACTTGATCTCTGTTATTATGGATGTTCGTGCTCTTAATTCATATACAATAACCTCGACACGTAGGGCAGTATGTATTTTTTTGATTCATCAATGGGTGAGATTTACATGTAATTAAATCAATAAACTTAGTGAGTTGGGAGATAGTGTTGTCTCTATGGTGTGCTGTGTTTGAATATTTTATACTCACGAGCAAGAACCGGGTAAACCGATCGTTGTAGCAGTATATCCCAAGAAATAATTATCAATCCACAAGGGAGTTAGGTTTGGACTAGTAAATACGTGAGCTCTTGTTCAAGTCGCTTTTGTAAGAATGATAGGGGGGTTTTGAGAATTAAGATGAAATAACCAATTAAAGCAAGCAACAAGTAAATAAAATAGCAACTAAGAGAAATGACAAGCAATGTGATTAATAAGAAAAGAGAATAGATGCTAAAGTTCAAGTATGGAAAACATGGGATTATAAACATCCAAGCATACTCAATTCATATTATCATGCAAAGGCAATTCAATTTAGTTGATGTAGATTAAGAGTGATCACGATTATATCCTAAGCTCCCTTTCGGGTTACAAAGATTGTTGATCCACTTGAGACTCCCAAAAGCACTTAAGATCAAAGCCCAACATTAACCTCTTCCATCTAGGTACTAATTAATATTAATCCTCCCTTTTTGTGTACTAGAGCTAACGAATGGATTGGTTCCCCTCATCGAATTCAAATATCCTTTCGGTCAAATCCAAACTCGATGTCTATTCATGCTTTTCTAATACTTTAGAGGGTCGTTTCCGTCTCACTCCAAGAAATATACACATGAACATCATGATAGCATTTAATTACCATAAATCAATTCATTGATCAACAATCCATTAAACCAACAATCATTCATGAATAACAAATCATGCCATCACAATATCAAAACAATTAAAACCCACGAATAGAAACCAACATCAATTAAATCAAAAACTAATTTAATCCACATGATAATATAAATCTAATATGCTCTTCATGTCCCTAATCCCACTAGAGGGATTAGCCTAACATGATAATAGTAACAAAACACATAAATGATTCATTACATATACCCATAGTTTCAAATCCAAATGAAAAACCAAAGAGATGTAAATCTTCCCTAGCAATTGCTTGTAGAGAATCTTCAACACTCATGGATCTCCACCTCTAGCTCTTGATTTCTTGAGATCTTTAACACCCAAATGAAAGGGGATGAAGAATGGATGAAGATGGATGAAGATGATGGTGTGAATTGAAGAGAATGGTGTGTGATCTATGTGATTTTGGTGCAAACCCTTGTGTGGAATCTCCAATCTCTCTCCTCTCCCTTTTGAATGTTGAACTTGAGGCTATTTATACCTTCTTCAAGTTGGGCCACGAATTTAATATCAAATGGGCTTTTTACACTCACGCACACACATTGGCAGGTGAAAATCTGAATTTCTGGCCCAAAAACACACAACTCGAGTTGGCCTTACCCAACTCGAGTTGCAACACGAGTCGAGTTGTATGCTTGTAACTCGAACTAAAGTAGTTCGACTCGAGTTGGCTGCTCGTGCTCTCGCCTGTTCGGTCGTGTTGCGAGGCTCTGAAATGAAAATCCCTCTGAACCCAGCTCGACTTGAGCTAGTAACTCGAGCTATATCCTGCAAGTCGAGTTAGCTCACTGTACAAATTTTGGTCGCTCCCCTGCTCCTTACTCGACTCGAGTAAGCAACTCGAGTTAGCTCTTTGGACAATTCAGGTACCCTAACTCGACTCGAGTTGGCAACTCGAGTTGAGTCCCTCAAGTCGTGTTGAGCTACTGGATGATTTTGACCATTTTTGGGCCCAACTCGTGTTGGCAACTCGTATTGCACCTTGCAACTCGAGTTGGGTCCCGGCAGCCCCGTTTCTTGCTCTTTTCAGCTCCCGTTCCATTTTTCACATGTTTTAAACATATTTAGGCTTATTCACACACATTTCCATTAAAACACATGACACAACCAAATAACACATGAAATACGGATAAAATAATACGAAAAGACATACAAAAAGACACTAAAATCTAGGTGAAAATAGCAACAATCAAATCCCCCAAACTTAAAGTGTTGCTCATCCCTGAACAACGAAAATGACAAACCAAGAGGAGAAATTTTCACCTAGGAAAAGACTAAACGAACATAAGCAATAACACATTGTTAGCAATAATAACTACAAATTATGCTAAGTCATCCTACAACATTAAACTTATAACATGAAGAATTAACATGTTCAATTTCAAGAGAATAAAGTGTAATATAGTCCCTTTTGGTCCAAGCCTCACATAGATATCAATTTCACTCAACACTCTTTAAGGTAAGGTAAATCAACACTCATTAATCATTTGGCTCGACTCGCTATAAGCTTGCTCGTGGACTACATTCACAAACCACCAAAGTTTCAATTAATGATCAAAAAGATCTTTCATTAAGGATGTAATGATAGGCTCTTTGGTATGGTATGAAAAATATGGATACAAGTGACTCATCAAGTGTAAGTAATTGAAGAGGTAGCTACTTTCTTCCATTCCTTAACTTATCTTTTTCCTTTCTCAACTTTGGTAATCACAAGCATTAATCATTAACTTTCCTTGGATTTAACTTCTTTCGATGCATGCTTCCTTTCGTTGAATTTGTTTACTTGAGCATTTTGATGTTGCTTTGCTCTTTCTCTTGCTTTATGGTTGCATGTCCATTCTTTGTTTGTGCTCTTTTCATCCTTTTTCTTGCTTGTTTACCATTTCCTTTTCTCCATTTGCTAATCAATCAATCCTTTCTAGTTACCATCTCCTCAATCACTCACACAAAAGGTATATATATAAGCTTAAGTGGGTAATTAAGGCTTGTAATGTGCTAAATTCACAAGAAATAGGCTTATAGGCTCAAAGTGGTTGACTAGGAATGATGTTCACGGTATGGAAATATTTGGCAATGACTATTAATGACAAGGATGGCCTTAGATCATATCACTAATCTCCACAAATCGGGCTCGTTCCTCTAGTCCTTGAGCAAGTTCTAGTTTATCAAACACAAACGATTCACTCATGAAGAAATACCATGTATGCACGGTTGAGGCTCAAATTCTCACAAGCTCATGCATTGGACCTTAAGGAACTTAGTACATCACATTCATCTCATAATTGAACAAGTTAAGTAAAACATGTCACAATTTGAAAGTGTAGAGATTCTTAATCATAACTTGTCATCACTTACTACCACAATATGTCATCACTCACATTCAAAAATGACTCACAACATCTCAAAAACAAACCACCAAACAACCCAAGACAAAAAATAAAGATACATACAAAATATAAAAATAAGGACTCACAACAAGACACAACAAAAACATAAAGCATGCAAAAATACCAATAACATCCATCCATAAGAAAATTAAGCACACATACATCCCCATCTTTATTGAAAAGGAAACTTCCCAAAAACATAACACATGAAGTAACATGCTAATCACAACAATCCAAATCAAAACATGTTAAGCAACTAAAAGTGATAAAGTGTAGAGTACTCCCTCAATAGGCATTTGACGAAGAAAGCGTTAGCTCCAAACTCCATCATGCTTCCCATACCGCTCATTCATGCTCAAGCACTCAACAAACACATTAGCTCAGCAATTTCATTAAAAATATGGACCATCATGCACTTCAACACTACCAATCATACCAAAATCAAACCCAATTTCATGAGAAAATTTTAAAATTTGACCCAATTTTACAAGAATCATACCCAATTTGTGAGTCACACCACACATTCTCCTCCCAAACTTAAATCGAAACAAGAGGTGAGACTTAAGTTTGCAAAAAGTGGTGAGACTTACCCTTGTAGTTTCCCTTGATGATCTTCTTGTAGAGAAGCATATGCATCCAAACGAATTGAGCTATGTCCACCACGCACTATTCCCCCAAACTTAGCTCGAGACAAGAGTCGAGACGTAAGTTTGCAATAAGTGGTGATACATCCTTACTCGAATCCATGAAGCACTTCTCTTTTCTTCAACACATATTTTCTCCATGAGCACAATCCACTTTCAAGCCAAAAATAGCAAAGCAATAAAGATAATGATGGGGTGCCTCCCATCGAGCGCTAAGTTTAACGTCTTCAAGCTAGACGGAGGGTGAGATTATCTTTCAAACAAAGTATCCACAAAGAGAGTCTCCCTTTGTGATGGATCCACGTAGTGCTTCACACGATGACCATTAACCAAGAACTCTCCCCCATTCTCATCCATAACCTTTAGAGCTCCCCCATCAAGAATTTCCTTTACCACATAGGGCCCTCTCCATTTGGACTTCAACTTGCCCGGGAAAAGTCTTAGTCGAGAATTGAATACCAACACTTTTTCACCTTTTTCAAAACTTTTCCTCCTCAAAAGAGCATCATGCCACTTCTTAGTTTTCTCCTTAAAATTCCTTGAGTTTTCATAAGCATTTTCTCTAAATTCCTCAAGCTCATTCAATTGCAAGAATCTTACCTTCTTCGAAGCTTTCATGTCAAAATTCAACTTTTTAATGGCCCAATAAGCTTTATGCTCTAGCTCCACGGGAAGATGGCAAGACTTGCCATAGACAATTTGAAATGGAGACATACCAAGAGTGGTCTTGAATGTGGTTCGAAAGGCCCACAATGCATCATCAAGTCTATTAGACCAATCTTTCCTACTCACACTCACTGTTTTCTCCAAGACTTGCTTGATTTGTTGGTTAGAAATTTCAGTTTGACCATTCGTTTGAGGATGATATGGAGTAGACACTCGATGCTTCACTCCATAAGTCTTGAGAATGTTCTCCATGAGCTTGTTTATGAAGTGACTACCCCCATCACTTACCAATACTCTCGGAACTCCAAACCTTGTGAAGATATGCTTTTTAAGAAATTCCATGACCACTCTAGCATCACTTGTTCTTGAAGGTATGGCCTCAACCCATTTCGAGACATAGTCGACCGCCAATAAGATGTACAAGAAACCATTAGATTGAGGAAACAGTCCCATGAAATTGATGCCCCACACATCGAATATCTCCACTTCTTGAAAGCTCTTAAGGGACATCTCATCCCACTTGGAGATTCCCCCCATCCGTTGGCACCGATCACAACCCTCTACAAATTTCTTACAACTCTTGAACAATGAAGGCCAATACAACCCCGATTGTAAGACTTTTGCAGAGGTTTTTTAGCTCCAAAATGGCCTCCACTAGGTGAAGAGAGGCAAAACTCCAACACACTATTCCATTCTTCCTCTGGCACACATCTTCTTACAAGAGAATCATTACACATCTTGTACAAGAAAGGATCATCCCACAAGTAGCTTTTAACATTATGAAAGAACTTCTTGGATTGATACTTATTAAGCTCATAAGGCTTCCTTCCACTAGCCAAGTAATTCACATAGTCCGCATACCACGGGCTTCCTTTTTGCTCCACTAAAACCTCAATTTGATAGCAATCACACATCAAGATTTCTTCATTGGGGAAAACTTCCTTGATTAACTCATATGTGCTCTCGCAATGCTCCCTCGATTCTAGCCTTGAAAGATGATCGGCTATCACATTTTCCGTGCCCTTCTTATCTCTTATTTCAATGTCAAATTCTTGAAGAAGTAACACCCATCTTATCACCCTTGGCTTTGTATCCTTCTTCGCCATAAGATACTTGATGGCGGTATGATCGGTGTATACAATAGTCTTCGTTCCCACCAAATAGGGACGAAACTTATCAAACGCGTATACCACCGCCAAGAACTCTTTTTTGGTAGTAGTGTAGTTCCATTGAGCCGCATCAAATGTCTTGCTTGTATAGTAGATGGCCCGAAACTTTTTCTCTCCTAATTGCCCCAAAACTATTCCAAGAGCTACATCACTTGCATCACACATCAATATAAATGGCTCATTCCAATCGGGGGTGATCAAGATGGGCGATGAAATCAAAGCTCCTTTTAGTACCTGAAAAGCATTTAAACAATTGTCATCAAACTTAAAAGGAACATCTTTTTCAAGGAGATGAGATAGAGGTTTAGAAAATGAAGAAAAATCCTTTATGAATCTACGATAGAACCCGGCATGACCAAGGAACGATCGTACTCCCTTCTCATTTATTGGTGGAGGAAGCTTCTCTATAGCAACAACTTTAGCTCGGTCCACTTGCAATCCCTTTGAAGAGATGTGATGTCCAAGTACAATGCCATCATTTACCATGAAATGGCACTTCTCCCAATTCAACACTAGATTAGTATCTTGACACCGCTTCAAAACAATAGCAAGGTTAGACAAACATATATCAAAAGAAGAACCAAATACCGAAAAGTCATCCATGAAAACTTCCATGATATTCTCAATCAATCCTTCAAAGATTGCCATCATACACCTTTGAAAGGTGGCCGGTGCATTGCAAAGTCCAAATGGCAATCTTCGAAAAGCAAATATTCCATAAGGACAAGTGAAAGCGGTCTTTTCTTGATCTTCGGGTGCTATGAGAATTTGGTTATACCCAGAATACCCATCAAGAAAGCAATAAAACTCATACCCGGCCAACTTATCCAACATTTGATCCAAGAAAGGTAAGGGAAAATGGTCTTTACGTGTGTTCTCATTAAGTTTCCTATAGTCAACACGCACACGCCACCCCGTTACCATCCTAGTGGCTATGGTCTCATTTTTCTCGGTCTTAACTATAGTCATACCCCCTTTCTTAGACACTACATGCAACGGACTTACATAGGGGCTATCACTAATAGGAAAGATCATATCGGCATCTAACCACTTAAGAACCTCTTTTTTTACCACTTCTTGCATGATAGGATTAAGTCTTCTTTGGTTTTGAACACAAGCTTTCCCTTCATCCTCAAGCATTATCTTATGCATGCAAATTGTTGGACTAATCCCTGTCAAATCATCAATACACCAACCAATAGCCGACTTATGCTCTTTTAGGACATTAAGTAATTTATCAAGTTGACTAGAGGTTAAAGAAGAGGATACAATTACCGAATATGTCTCGTTTTCACCAAGGTAAGCATAGGCAAGATGATCGGGTAGAGGCTTCAACTCCACCTTCTTTTCCTTTTTCTCTTCTTGATTGAGTGGATCTCTAAGTGGTAAGAACTTCTCATTTCCCCTTGAGATAGCGGCTGCAACCTCTTGAGCTTCACTACAATCACCAAGATCAAGCAAACAATTAATCAATTCATCATTTAAATCAAAAGAAGTAGTAGAAATATTAGAAAGAGATAGAGAATTGCTCAAGCAAAGTTCAAGTGGATCCTTGGTCACAATGGAAGGCCAACTTTCCTCAACACTTCCCTTTACAACATCCACACTTTTGCACTCTTCATCATTCATTGGATATTGCATGGACTTGTGTAGAGAAAATACCACCTCCTCATCATTCACTCTCAATTTCAACTCTCCTTTATAGACATCAATTAGAGCTCTCCCGGTAGCAAGAAACGGTCTCCCAAGAATCAATGGCACATTCTCGTCCTCCTCCATATCTAAAACAACAAAGTCCACCGGAAAGACAAACTTATCCACCTTCACCAACATGTCTTCAATTACTCCTTTTGGATGTATCATAGATCTATCCGCCAATTGAAGAGTGATGGAAGTTGGCTTCACTTCACCTAACCCAAGCTTCTTGAATATAGAAAGAGGCATTAGGTTAATGCTTGCACCGAGATCACAAAGGGCCTTGTTCTTCTTATTCTTTCCAATTTCACATGGTATAGTGAAACTACCCGGATCCTTCAATTTTTGAGGAAGTTTCCGTTGTAGAATTGCACTACACACTTCGGTGAGATTAACGGTTTCATTCCCTACAAGACTTCTTTTCTTTCCCATGATGTCCTTCAAGAAACGAACATAATGAGGCATTTGCTCCAAAACATCGGCGAAAGGGATATTGATTTGAATCTTCTTGAAGATTTTAAGAAACTTTTTGAACTTCTCATCTAAACCCTTCTTTAAGAACCTTTGAGGAAAAGGAACCGGTACTTGAGTCTTGGGTATCCCCCAACTATCTCTTTCAACTTCAACTTCCTTTTCCCTTAACTCCTTTGCCTTCTTCCACTTTGGAATTCTCTCTATCTTCTCTTCATATGTCTTTTGCTCAAAACTTCTTTTGTCTTGCTTACTTTCTCCACTTCAATTTCTTCATGCACCAACCCTTCTTCCACCGTTCTTTCCACTTTCCCTTCAACAATAACGCTATCCACTTTAGGCATAGGAGGTTCCTCATACTCTTTTCCATTTCTAAGAGTGATAGCTTTGCAATCTTCTTTAGGATTAGTTACCGTGGTAGATGGAAACTTTCCTTGTTGGTGTTGAGATCCAATGGAATAAGCAATTTGTCCCATTTGGTACTCAAAAGCTCTCATCCTATTGTCGGATTTCTTCTCATTTTCCTCCATTCTAGCCTCAAGCTTTGCATCCCTCTTTTCCATTTGAGATTCAAGCTTAGCATCTCTCTTTTCCATGTAAGCTCTTGTATCTTTCATGAATGCTAGCAATGTCTCTTCCAAAGATGATTTACCTTCTCCATTTGGCGGCTTAGCACTCGGATCCATTCCTTGAGGAAGTGCCACGGCGGTTTGAGGATTAGAGTAGGAAAATTTTTCATGCTTCTTCGGAGCTTGATAACCTCCACTTGGTTGATTGAAATTACTCCCCCGAGCTTGCCCTTGATATCCTCCTTGGAAATTACCTTGGTTAGAAGGATAATTACCTTGGAAATTACCTTGATGTTGGAAATTCCCTTGGTAATTTCTCCTATCTACATAGGAAACATCCTCAACACTTTGCATCACATTGCCCTCATCATTGGAATTAGCACTTGTACTTCTCCCTTGACTCACTCCTTGAGTGATCAAATTCAATTGCTTTGTCAAAGCATGGATGCCCTCATTGAATTCTTTCATTCCATCACTTTGAAACACATCACTCTTCACTTTATCAACACTCTCCACTAGAGCTACCTTTCCATATGCATAACCTCCCATTACTCTCTCGGAAGGCCATTGATAAGAATTCATTGCAATATCTTCAAAAATTTCCATAGCCTTCATAGCATCCACTCCAAATATAGACCCTCCGGATGAGGCATCTACATACATCCGATTTTGGTGACTCAATCCTTGATAAAAGAAAGTCACTTGTTGATTCTCATGAAAGTCATGTTGAGGACACCTTCTTAGCATCTCCTTGTATCGTTCCCATGCTTCATAGAAGCTCTCATCCGATAGTTGCCTAAATTGAGTGATTAGACTTTTCATTTGGAGAGTCTTCGAAGGAGGAAAATACTTGTTTAAGAACCGTTGCTCAAGATCTTCCCATGTATTACAACTTCCCAACGGAATTGCATTGTACCATGCTTTAGCCTTGTCTCTTAAAGCAAAAGAGAACAATCTCATCCGAGTAGCATCTTCCGACACTCCATTCATCTTGACGGTATTTGCAACTTCCAAGAAACTAGCTAGATGCATGTTCGGGTCTTCAAGAGGACCTCCCCCAAACTGATTTGCTTTGACCATGTTCATCAATTCGGTCTTAATTTCATAATTGTTGGCTTGAACCGGAGGAACCATATTGTGCACGGCTCTCGATTGGAAGTAATCCCGAATTGCTCTAGGCCTTTGCAACTCTCGTTGTTGGAGTATCTTTTGAGCTTCTTGATTGGCAAGCAATTGCATATACTCTTGGTTTTAAGCAATGAAGTTCCTAAACATCTCCGTTTGATCCTCTTGCACTCCTTCTTGTACCTCCCATTGATCATGTAATGGATCTTGAGGTAGGTTATGATTAACATTATCTCCATGTTGATTCTCCATATTATCTTGTCTAGCTTTACGTCTCTCTCGTTTCCTTTGTCGTGCGGTCTTCTCTATCTCCAAATTCAAAGGAATGATCGATTGATTTTCCTTTGATCTTGTGATCATAAAATACCTACGAAAATTCAACGAGTTAGACCACAACAAAAATAGTAAATAAGACAAAATAAAAAGTATCCTTATCAAGAACAACTAAAACAATAACAAAGTATTCCACTAATCCGTTAAACTCCCCTTTGGAAATGGTGCCAATTTCTTGTTTGAATATTTTATACTCACGAGCAAGAATACCCGATCGTTGTAATAGTATATCCCAAGAAATAATTATCAATCCACAAGGGAGTTAGGTTTGGACTAGTAAATACGTGAGCTCTTGTTCAAGTCGCTTTTGTAAGAATGATAGGGGGTTTTTGAGAATTAAGATGAAATAACTAATTAAAGCAAGCAACAAGTAAATAAAATAGCAACTAAGAGAAATGACAAGCAATGTGATTAATAAGAAAAGAGAATAGATGCTAAAGTTCAAGTATGGAAAACATAGGATTAGAAACATCCAAGCATACTCAATTCATATTATCATGCAAAGGGAATTCAATTTAGTTGACGTAGATTAAGGGTGATCACGATTATATCCTAAGCTCCCTTTCGGGTTACAAGGTTGTTGATCCACTTGAGACTCCCAAAAGCACTTAAGATCAAAGCCCAACATTAACCTCTTCCATCTAGGTACTAATTAATATTAATCCTCCATTTTTGTGTACTAGAGCTAACGAATGGATTGGTTCCCCTCATCGAATTCAAATATCCTTTCGGTCAAACCCAAACTCGATGTCTATTCATGCCTTTCTAATACTTTAGAGGGTCGTTTCCGTCTCACTCCAAGCAATATACATATGAACATCATGATAGCATTTAATTACCATAAATCAATTCACTGATCAACAATCCATTAAACTAACAATCATTCATGAATAACAAACCATGCCATCACAATATCAAAACAATTAAAACCCACGAATAGAAACCAACATCAATTAAATCAAAAACCAATTTAATCCACATGATAATATAAATCTAATATGCTCTTCATGTCCCTAATCCCACTAGAGGGATTAGCCTAACATGATAATAGTAACAAAACACATAAATGATTCATTACATATACCCATAGTTTCAAATCCAAATGAAAAACCAAAGAGATGTAAATCTTCCCTAGCAATTGCTTGTAGAGAATCTTCAACACTCATGGATCTCCACCTCTAGCTCTTGATTTCTTGAGATCTTTAACACCCAAATGAAAGGGGATGAAGAATGGATGAACATGGATGAAGATGATGGTGTGAATTGGAGAGAATGGTGTGTGATCTATGTATTTTTGGTGCAAACCCTTGTGTGAAATCTCCAATCTCTCTCCTCTCCCTTTTGAATGTTGAACTTGAGGCTATTTATACCTTCTCCAAGTTGGGCCATGAATTTAATATCAAATGGGCTTTTTACACTCACTTACACACATTGGCAGGTGAAAATCCAAATTTCTGGCTCAAAAATATGCAACTCGAGTTGGCCTTACCCAACTCGAGTTGCAACACGAGTCGAGTTGTATGCTTGTAACTCAAACTAAAGTAGCTCGACTCGTGTTGGCTACTAGTGCTCTCGCCTATTCGTTCGTGTTGCGAGGCTCTGAAACTGAAAATCCCTCTGAACCCAGCTCGACTCGAGCTAGTAACTCGAGCTACATCCTGCAAGTCGAGTTAGCTCACTGTACAAATTTTGATCGCTCCCCTGCTCCTTACTCGACTCGAGTAAGCAACTCGAGTTGGCTCTTTGGACAATTCAGGTACCCTAACTCGACTCGAGTTGGCAACTCGAGTTGAGTCCCTCAAGTCGTGTTGAGCTACTGGACGATTTTGGCTATTTTTGGGCTCAACTCGAGTTGGCTCCAACTAGTGTTGGCAACTCGTGTTGCACCTTGCAACTCGAGTTGGGTCCTGGCAGCCCCGTTTCTTGCTCTTTTCAGCTCCCGTTCCATTTTTCACCTGTTTTAAACATATTTAGGCTCATTCACACACATTTCCATGAAAACACATGACACAACCAAATAACACATGAAATACGGATAAAATAATACGAAAAGACATACAAAAAGACACTAAAATCTAGGTGGAATAGCAACAATCATGTTGTTGATTGTAGAAGGAATCCATGTCCGACATAGGTTGATGATGCCCCTTGAGGAGCTCATAAGGATTATTATGTAAACTCTGCAGGTGGATTTATTCCGGCATGATAATGAGGTTGAGTGGTACTACTCTTTGATGAGATATTAATTAATGGAGTTGTCAGTAACTTAATTAATTAATGGACATTGTATATCTTAAACATGGGGAGACTAACGGACTCATAATAAGAAGGAGCTCATAACATAATTATGGAATTAGAACGGTAGTGCAGTAATAATATTTTAGTAGTATATATTATTATTATTGGACTTAAGTATAAACTTTGGGCTAAGTTTGGATACTTAAGCCCAATGGAGGCCCAACTCTAATTTCTCCTCCTGGTCCCTGCTGTAGCTCATATATAAGTCATCTCAGCTGTTCGGAAATCCTAATCCATGAGTTTAATCACGCCTAACACTGTGAGGAGGGTGAGGGAATAGCAGATTGAGAAGATCTCGAGGATCGTTGCCCACACGACATCGAGATTGGACTTGGGAATACAGCAGAAGACCGGAAGTTTGTTTGCTGCTGCTGTCCGCCACTTTCTATGATTTTTATAAATTTATACAGATTTCAGAACAAGATGTGTGATATACTGACGGAAAGCCACGGAAGAGAGGATCGTTTTGGCGCATAGATCACTCAAATCCGACATCGGATAAAAGAGTTATGCCCAAAACGGTGAGGCTGCGCAGGCTGGTGGCGAGAATTCATCGTCTTCAACATACCCTGGTGAAAGGTAATACGTTTCTTGTTTACTTGCTTCTTCTGCTTGTTAGAAAAATATGGAACCCTAATGGTTCACGTTAACCAAATGATCGAATGCCAACAATTGGTATCAGAGCCTCAGTTTCGTGGTGAAGCGTGACACGTTAGGCTAGGGTTTATGTGTGTGCGTGATATTAGGGTTCTAGAATTTGGTTTCTTGTTGGACACCCTAAACTGTACACCTGCACACACTCGACGGTTGACGGGTATGATCAATGGCGGCGCAACCATGACGAGCGAGGCTGTCCAGTGTTGGGATTGAAAACCCTAAGTTGGAGTCACGATGATTTTCTCTTCATGGACGATCGGTGATTGTCGACGGGACTTGGTGGCTTCTGGTGCAAGCACGGTTGTATGGCATCGTATAGGTTGCTGATGTCGTCGTGAGTGGCGACGACATGGAGAAACGGCGTTGCGGGCTGACTACTAGACTTGGCACACATTGGCATGAGGACTGCCGAGTAGGGCAAGACTGCGCGGCCCCGACTGGGAGCAACCTGCAACGGTGAAAGGCTGGGGATGAGAGTACCCGGTGGCGGACACATGTCACATGATGGCGCAAGTTAGCATACTTGCTGGGCATCATTGATGGCAGTTCTACGGGCGTGCAACGCTGGGCACACAAAACGACGAGCAGGAAACAAGGTGGCTTGCATGGAAGGCTACACGGCTGGGACTTTATTGCGCGCACGATGGCTGTTCCAAGCGAGTCAAGCGGTGGTTCTGTGCGAGTCTAAGCGGTGGTTCCGGGCGAGTCTGGGCGGGTCTCCTTTATTTCGGTCGAGTCTGCTGTGATGCCAGGTCGGGTCGACTGAAGGCAGGCGCTGCCACCCACTAGAACACACGGGATGCGGGCTTAGCGTGCGGCAATCATGGCTTGTAGGTGCGCAGGGATCTCCATCAGCAAATGGCGGGATGGTGGACGTGCGGCACTGTTAAGTCTGGACAGCACTGACAGACACCGGTCAGCAAGCAGCAAGCATCAACGATCAGTGTGTTGGGCTAGCACGATGCTGGACAGCACAGCAGGCGATTGATGTGGAACACAACGATGCATAGTTGTGGCGACATGGCGTGAACAGCGGCGGGCTTCTACCCGGCTTGAAAACGTCATAGGCAGCTGTTGGACCACTATGGGCGGGCTGCTGGACAGGCTGGAGGCTGCTGACCGCTGTGTGTATTGGCACGATGCTGGGTAATATGGGCGAGCTGTTTAGAAGCACTGGTCGAGCGTGTTGCTAGGCTTGGAGCTGGGCGTGGTGTGCACGTTTGTGTGTTGTAGCACTCAGAATCATAGTTTGGTGAATGGATGAGTGGGCATTGGTGCCTGTTTTGTTCACACAGGCTACGTGATAGGCATGCAGGGAATAAGGCGTTCGAAGGTGCTGCTTGGTGAGCTGCCGGCAATGGGGACTCCATGCGAGTAGATGGGCTTCCGAGCATGAGACGGGCGTACAAAATGGCACACACAAAAGCTTGGCTGGTCACACGGGGAAAGCAGATGCGCCCGACGGCAAGCGTGTGGCTGGGAATTGGCTCTCATTGCTGTGCATTGAGAAGAGCACACGGGGCTGGGCTTCTTAATGCACGGGAAGCTACATGTTGGGAAGCAGGGTGCTGTAGTGGTGGAGCAGATTGGTGGAAAAGGAATTGGAGGAATTTTCTTCATAAAATTCTTCCGGAATTTCATTGAGGTTTCTGGGCGCTGCCCCGAACCCCGCGACCTGGCCAGGAAGGTCGATCCCTGCGACCTCATTGGGGAAGTCAAATCCCGCATAGTCGCAGTTGTCCGTATTCGTGAATTGTGGCGAACAATCGAATTCGCCGATATATAATTGTTAATAATTGATTTAATTATTTGATTATTATTATATATGTATGCATGTTCTCCTTGATTTTCTGCCTTATTTGCCGTAATAGGAGCATGCTCGATTGCGTATTTTATTCTGGAATATTATATGCATGTAAAATCCCTCGGTGTTAAATAACTAAGTGGGAGAGGGGATTGGAAATTAATTCCTGCAGCCTCCATTATTGGTTTGTAAGTGATGTGAGTAAACTTGCGTGTTGGCAATAGGCCTTCCTCCCTAACGGATGAGTTTATTCACGGATCACTGGTACAGACTTCATTAAAAATTATTGTTTGTAATGTGGCACATTAACTTGCGTGTTGGCATAGACCTTCCTCCCTAACGGATGAGTTTATGTGCGGTTCACTAGAACAAACATATAATCGATGATTGTAGGAAGTTATCCTAGCGCGTGTGTACTTCTCTAACTGTAAGGCACATAAGCTCGTGCAATGGACTTGGGATCAAATAATGGTGTACACTTAGGTGTAAATAATTAGTATCCTCCCCAATAGAGTCACTACTATTATTTGCATGGCTAAAGAAGAACCGACTATTAATTATTTTATCATGAGGTTAGGTTGACAAATAAAATTAATGGGTAAAACCTTCTCTTGTAAATGTTTGGGTTTGTAAACGTCCACACTAACATGGCTTGCAGACTCACGGTGCTTAAGATGTCGGTGAATTTTATTTTTATATTATTTTGAGGGAATCAATATAAATGGATAAATTCGAAGATTTGATCGGTGTATTTATTTATGATTCTCTGCAATTTCAAATGGTTTCATTTTACTTATTGTTAACTAAAAGAAAACATATTTACTAGTCCAAAGTTAGATGATTAGAAAAGAATCTTTGTTTTTATTTTTGCTGCTTAGGAAAATATAAATGTATTCTCACTAAGGATGTTCCATGATGCCTATTAAAGTCTCTAGTGAAGAGGTGAGAGGTTCAAAGAAATATGATGTTCTCATGCGACTCTTTAGATACTTGAGTAAGTAAGAAAGGCAAGAGGTCATGGATAAGTTGATGAATGAATTGGGAATGCTTGGAATAGAAATTGAAAGGGAAACCTATATCAATTTATTCTTCATAATTTGTCTGGATGTTTTGAGCAAGTTCTACCTGAAATACGAGAGGTTGTATATGGTGGGGAACGTCTAACAAAATATGTGGTGAAGAAAAGCCATTTTCATCATGATGTGAAAAAGGTTAGTATCTCATTCACTAGTCGTTGAAGCATGATTAGTGATGGCATCTGCTAACACATTGTGTGTAGATACCGGAATCACTAAAAGCGTATAACTAAGTGATGATGAGATTATTATTGGGTACATGGGTATACTATGAAAGTAGTGGCTGTTGCAGTAGAAGTTGTTTATTTATCTCATGATATGAATAAACGCTTGATTATGAGAAATTGTCTTTACGTACGTTTTCATAGAAAGAATTTCATTTCAGTTTCTATGCATTTACGGATGGATACTCCATTTCATTTAAATGACAAGGTCATAGTAATGAAGGATGGAGCTATAATCTATTGTTGTACGTTAGTGACAATTTGTAAACTCTTACATCATGTTTATCCTACGGATGCAACAAATAGTAATTAATAACGCGTCTTCTAATCTTAATAAGAGAAACACTCTTATGGAAATGGTTAGATATATTATGAGTTATTTGGAATTATTAAATTCATTTTATGAATATGTGATGAGTGATATTTTCACCTGGATTTTAGTGCCTTTTTATATGTGTTTTCGTATTATTTTATCCGTATTTTATGTGTTATTTGGTTGTGTTTTATATTTTTATTGAAATTTGTGTGAATGAGCTTAAACCTAAGATTTTCACTTTTTATTGGATGCTAGATATGATAAGGAAGACGTAGGAAAAAGCGAATCTCAATTCGGAGTTGAAACGAGGAAGAACGAGCCAAAACGGAGTTTGGAGAAAGAAGGAAACAGGGCAGCAGAACACGGCTAGCCGAGTCCAGCAACACGCCCCATGTCCAATGCACAAACACAGGCCATGTACCAAACATGGGCCTGTAACGGAGGCCGTGTGCGGACGCCAGATTACAGAGCACGGCCACCTCTGTGGCCGTGTGCTGAGCACGGGCCGTGCGCTGTCCAGAGCTCGCCGTTGACCAGAATCCCAGACATGACTCGGGCTGTGTGTAGAACACGAGCCGTGTAGCCGGTTGCAATACGAGCCGTACTGCAACACACGGGGCGTGTTGGTGCAAATTCTGTCAAAAATCAGAATCCTTCTAGAAGCTTCCCAAGGGGGATAAATACCCCTTTATTCAACATTTAACAACCAGATCCGAAATTGAGAGCTGCCCACACACCTCACACACCATTTCTTCAATTCCACACTATCTTCTTCATCCATTCTTCATCCTTTGGATCTATCATCATCCCACCATCAAAACTTACATCCAAGTGAAGGAAAAGGATCAAGGAAGAGAGGAGAGTTCAAAGAAGGGAAGGAGATCACCATTGAAGTGACATCAATGGAGTTTCCATTCAATCTTTATATTAAACCTCATAGTTTTATCATGATTTGTAAGGATTTAATTGTCTATGTTAATTTCTTTATGAATATGGTAGGCTAATCTCCCTTGTGAGATTAGCAACAATAGAGTTGTTAGATAATTTTGGGATTTGTGTATTTAAATTCATATGTTGATTGGGTTAATTGATTTTCTATCATTGATGCTTTAGATCATGAGGTTTATGATGATTTGTGTGGTTTATTGTTTTAAACATGTGATTAGATTGAGAAGTCAATTTCATATTTAGGATAATTAATTGAATCATTTCATCAAACACTTCATGTGCATTATAAATTGTAAAGAGATTGAGAAGTCCTTTATTATTTAGAACTCTTTGATAGGACATCCGATTAGTTTGATTGAGAGGTTGATTAATCATGTGAAGGGACTCTCATTTCAAGCTTAGTACCTAGTTGGAATTATTTGAGTGAGAACCAATCCATTGAGCTTGATTCCATATCATATTCATCTTGAGAGGGAGTTTAGGTGAACTTAGTGTTGGCCCTTAGTCTTATACCCATGATCATATGAATTTGATACATAATTCCTAGAATTACCACTTCTTAATTGTTGTTAATCTCACTTTTACTTAACTTGGAAAACCACCCTTCATCCATTCATATCATTTGTGATCATTGCTTGCTTTGATTACTTGTCATTTAATTGTTTACAACCAATCTCCTTGATGATTCGTCTCTATAAAATTACGAAAAACGTGAGATTGCTTAAGCACTAGTGCCGACCTCCCTGTGGTTCGATAAATTATTTTAATTAGTCATCCCGTCTATACTATGGCTAATCAATATGCCCTAGAAACAGTAATTCGTATGAATGTTTGTCTATTTGTGGGATATCCTAGAAAAATGAAGGGTGATGATTTATTTAGTCCAAAAGATCGAAGGGTGATTGTTAACACAAACACTAGATTTTTTGGAAAAGGACTATGTATTAAATCATAATGCCATGTATAAATTGTTCTAAAAGAAATGAGAAGGAAAACACAAAGTATTAGTACCAAGTGTACAAGAGGATATACCACAAGGTAAACTTCAGCGCGTGTCACATTTGATACACAATTACAAGTCGCTCACGTCAGGAGCGGGCTTAGAATAGATGTAGTGCCTTGTCGTAGTGGGAGGGTTGTTCGACAACATGTAAGATATATATTTTGGGAGAGTCATGAGACTTGGTCCCTAGTAAACATGGAATGGACCCACGGATACGACGAAGCACTATAAGATAAAAATGCCAAATCTTTGTAAGATGCAATGATTTCTGAAATAGAATCGATGAATTCTAAATTAGATCTGACTGCTTGTAGAACCACGGATGGTGTGAAAGCCATTGGAAGTGGCTCTGTAAAATAAAAGAGGATCATAGGATAAGGTGAAAATCTTGGAAGCAAAGCTTGTTGCGAAGAGGTATACTCAGAAAGAAAGGGTTCGATTATGAGAAAACCTGATTCGCCAGTAGCTATGCCTTTGTCGATCCAGATTCTTTTATCTGTTGCTACTCATATGAAATATGAGGGATAGCAAGTAGATGTCAAGACAGCTTTCCTGATTGGAAGTCTTGAGGAAAACATCTATGTGAAGCAACCAGAGTGATTCATTGCAAAGAGCTAAGAGCATTGTGATAGTAAGCTTAAAAGTGTCCATCGATGGACTAAGGCAAGCTTCAAGATCATGAAACATCAATTTTGATAAGGTAATCCAGTGACATGGATTTATTCAAAAGGCGGATGTGTCTTGTGTATTGAAAAGAGTGACGAAAACGTAGTGGTATTTCTTGTACTGTAGGTAGATGATATATTGCTCATTGGAGATAATGAAATAGTATTGTCGGGCGTATGGGTATGGTTGATAAAGCTGTATAAAACGAAGGACTTAAGAGAAGAAAAATATATCCTTTTGATCATGGTAATACGGATCACAAGAAAGGATGTTATGCTTGTCTCAAGCTTTATGAGATGATACGATCCTTATTTGTTTAGCATGTGACTTTATCTAAGAATATGTGTCTTGAGACACAAAAAGAAGATAAAGGTGATGAAAGCGGTTCCTTATGCTTCGGCGAATAAGGAAGCTTAATCTAAGGAATGCTATGTACAAGTATGGATAACTATTTTACCGAAGGCATGAACAGTGGGTATCAAGGTAACTCGAAATAAGAATGTTGAACTGTAGTAACACATAATTTTGAAGTACTTGAAAAGACTAGAAACTATATGTGGGCTTACCGGACAGATTCATTGTTTCTTAGGGGTTACATAGATTTGGATTTTTTAAATCAGATAGGGACGGCAGTAAATCCACCTCAAAGGTTATGTATTTAATTTTAGAAAGTTAAGTCATAATATGGAGGAGTGTTATATAGAAGTATATTTCAGACTCCGGACTCCCTCATGGAAAGATGATAAATTGGAGCCTATGAGGCAGCCAAAGTATCTGTATGACTCTAGAAACTTCATGATGGACTTTGAAGTGTTTCTAAGTTTGTCCAAGCTTATCACAATTTATTTTGATGATAATGGTGTAGTTGAAAACTTGAAGAAATCATGAGTCCATAAGCAATTAAACACATGGAGCGCGAGTACTACCTGTTACGAGAAATCGTATGATGAGGGAAAGGTTGTTGTCGCCTAGATTGCATCGGATGATAACCTAGTAAATTCATTTACAAGGACCTTAAAACGAGAGTTTTTGATGGTCGTGTAGTGGGAGTGGAAATCAGATGTATGGCGGAAGACAAGACAGCATAGTCTTTTAGTGTAAGTGGGAGATTGTTGGATTGTATACTAAAAGTCTAGCTTTTTGTATGAACAATGTTTAAACAATTAATTTGAAATGAGAATCATATGATCAAATAATTGCGTCTTATAATTTATTTATATGTTCGATGCAATAGTCCATTTACTTTATATTGTAGATAATATATTGTGCGACAACACGCAGAAGATCATATTATTGATTTTCTTATAAAGTATAAACAGATGCTCACAACCGAGATAGACTGGGACTCTCTATCGGGATGGTTGTAGTGTGGTTTGGTATTAGCTTGTCTTGGTTATAGAATCACATTAGTGCACTTTGTGTGTATTGAGCAGGACCGCTTGAGATCGTTCGACTTATACTGACTTATAGAAGAACTTGATCTCTATTATTATGGATGTTCGTGCTCTTAATCCCTATACAATAACCTCGACACGTAGGGCAGTATGTATTTCTTTGATTCATCAATAGATTTACATGTAATTAAATCAATAAACTCGGTGAGTTGGGAGATAGTGCTGTCTCTATGGTGTGCTGTTGATTGTAGAAGGAATCCATATCCGATATAGGTTGATGATGTCCCCTTGAGGAGCTCATAAGGATTATCATGTAAACCCTGCAGGTGGATTTATTCCTGCATGATAATGAGGTTGAGTGGTACTACTCTTGGATGAGATATTAATTAATGGAGTTGTCAGTAACTTAATTAATTAATGGACATTGTATATCTTAAACATGGGGAGACTAACGGGCTCATAATAAGAAGGAGCACATAACATAATTATGGGATTAGAACGGTCGTGCAGTAATAATTTTTTAGTGGTATATATTATTATTATTGGACTTAAGTATAAGCTTTTGGCTAAGCTTGGATACTTAAGCCCAATGGAGGCCCAACTCTGATTTCTCCTCCTGGTCCTGCTGTAGCCCATATATAAGTCATCTCAGCTGTCTGGAAACCCTAATCCATGAGATTAATCATGCCTAACACTATGAGGAGGGTGAGGAAACAGCAGATTGAGAAGATCTCGAGGATCGTTGCCCACGCGACGTCGAGATTGGACTTGGGAATACAGCAGAAGACCGAAAGGTTGTTTGCTGCTATTTTCCACCACTTTCTATGATTTTTATAAAATCGTATAGATTTTAGAACAGGACGTGTATATACTTATGGAAAGCCACGGAAGAGAGGATCGTTTTGGCGTGTAGATCACTCAAATCCAACATCGGATGAGAGAATTATGCCCAAAACAGTGAGGCTGCGCAAGCTGGTGGCAAGAATTCATCGTCTTCAACATACCCTGGTGAAAGGTAATACATTTCTTATTTACTTGCTTCCCCTGCTTGTTAAAAACGTATGGAACCCTAACAGTTCATGTTAACCAAATGATCGAACGCCAACAGTGGAATCTCCAATCCCCCTTCAAATGTTGAACTTGAGGGTATTTATACCCTCCAAGTTGGGCCACGAATTAAACATCAAATGGGCTTTTTACACATACTTACACACATTGGCAGGTGAAAATCTGGATTTTGGCCCAAAAATAACCTTACTCGACTTGTCCTTTCTTACTCGAGTTAGCAGCTCGAGTCGAGTTGCATGTAATGCAACTCGAGCTATCTCAGCTCGACTCGTGTCACCAACTCGAGCTCTCGCCTTTTCGATCTTGTTGCGAGACTCTGAAACTGAAAATTCCTCGGAACCCAGCTCGACTCGAGTTGCCAAGTCGTGTTGTGACTTGCAACTCGAGTTGGCTCACTGTACAATTTTTGGCACTTGTCATGCTCCTTACTCGACTCGAGTTGCAAGTCGAGTTGGACCTTGTAACTCGAGTTGGCTCACTGGACATTTTCGTACCCCTACTCGACTCGAGTTAGCAACTCGAGTTGCACCTTGAAACTCGAGTTGGATCCCGTGATCTCGTTTCTTGCTCGTTTCAGCTCCCGTCTCCATTTTTGCTCATTTTTCACCTGTTTTACATACGTTTAAGCCCATTCTCACACATTTCCATGAAAACACATAACACAACCAAATAACACATAAAATACGGATAAAATACTACGAAAACAGACATAAAAAGACACTAAAATCTAGGTGAAAATATCACTCATCACCGGCTCAATATACAGTCAACACACGCTACAGTCAAAGTCAACACAGTCAGCACAAGTCAACAAGTCAAAGTCAAGCCAATCCAAATTGATTCGAGAGAAGAATCAGATGATTGATCGAGATTATTTCCTAAATTCTCAAGTTTAATTCTTTTGGATTATTATTGTAATTCTTTTGTATTTATTTTATCATAAATACATAAATTTGTTGTTACACATGGCCTACCCGTAATGGGAAGGGTACGGATAGTTGTAAACGGGTTTGGGATGGGTACGGATAGTTGTGAAAATTACCATTAGGGTTTGGGACGGGTACGTATAATGCCTCAAATACCCGCGGGTACCCCGTTTATATATTTTTTTTTATAAAATTTAATATATATTATATAATTTATATATTATGAGATATTTTATATATTTAATTAATAGTTATAAATTTTATTTAATCATATTTATTAAATAGTTATTTAAAATAATAGAATTTATATTATATTTATTTGTATTTAATTAATAATAATGTAATTTTTATTATTATATTTATTTAAACAATAAAAATATATAAACATGTATTAAATAAATTAATTGTAAACGGGTACGGGTACCATAATAAATTTTTTAAACGGGATGGATATGGATACGGGTAGTTATTTTTTAATCGAATACGGATATGGGTACCCCCAAAATAAGCGGGTACCCTACCCATTGTCATCCCTATGCATGGGTGCTTGGTGAACAAACTACTAACTATACTAACAATTAACATTTACCTATAAAAAAAAAAAAGAGAAATGTGCATAACTAATATTCTTTTAACACAATTTAATTTCAAAGTATAATTACATTTTTAACATACCTAACATATTTTATCATCATTTATTTATTAATAAAAAATACCAAATTACCTTAAAATAACACCAAAATCGATTTTTTTTTTATTTGAGTATGTATGGTAAATATAAAAATGAAAATGAGACGAGAGAGTATAGTTAAATTGTACTGTATATGAAATTAAAATGGGATTTTATCTATTTTCTTTTTTCTCTAACTTGGTATATTTTCTTCAAAAGAAACTACAATATGGATGCTTTCTTTTTAGGGTTAGTTTAAATATACACACCCCTATTTATTATGATAAAGTTTCTTGTGAGATGGGTTATTTGTGAAATGGGTCGACCCATCACTAAAGTATGTTTATTATATAGATAAAGAATATTTAATGGTTGTTAAAGTATGTATTTTAAAATATGTTAGATTATGAATTTAAAGTATGATTTTTGTGTGTTATAATATGATTTATTATTAACATACTTTAACTTTAATTACAAATTAACAAACTTTAACTATATAATAAACATACTGTAGTGATGGGTCGACCCATCTCACACCCATCTTACAAAAACCCATCTCACGAGAGAGTATCCATAGTATACACTAAGTTGTGCATTAATATTCAAGATTTTGCCTATCTTTATACATAGAATAATTAATTTTATATATTTACACTCAATTCGTGCCTTTTAATAAATAAAATAAATAAATAAATATATATGTAAGTCATACCTTGATTGCTATTGAATTACTTAAATTTATCTTGCAGGCACGATGATCGGAGATTCGAATATCGATAACGTTCTTTTTTATGGTCTCGAATGTAGTTCCGAGTTCATGCACCATTCGATGTCAATTATATAAACAACCACGACCCACGTTGGATCCATGTGATAACTAACTCATAAAATACTAGTTGTGAGAACGTGTATCACTTATTAGTGGTGGTACATGGGTACAGCTAATTCCAAAATAATATCTATATATGTAGTTTGTAATCACCCACCCTGTTTGCTTGTAGTTGGGTGGTTAGGGGCACTTCGTGGTGTAGTCAATTACGGGTTCAAATCTGTTTGGTTACATACATATCTTAATTATCTTTTTAATATATATTTATATTTTTATGAATCTTGTTTAGTTACATACATCTTTTTTTTTAATATATATTTATATTTCCTATAATTTAGTTTATATTTTTATTCTTATCTTTATTTCTATTTATATTATTTATTTGTGTTTTTTTAATTATTTTATTTCATATATAAAATATGTCACTTTTAATGCTATACATCTTTTTTATTTTTTTTTTCATTTTAAACTTTGGTGTTTTGTTTTATCCTTATTTTATGTTTATATATACACATAAAAAAACATAATAATATTCATATTTTATAAAATTATTTTTCCTCGTTCGTTTGTTATCTAAATTATTAATTACAATATGAATTTACTTTCAATTCATTACTAATTTTTTTAAATAATATGTTATAAATTTATAATAATAATATCTTCAATTTCTTTTAAAAATAAAAATTAGACGGTGTGAATGGTAATTATAAGTTTTCCATTTTAATTTATTTATTATATGATTTTAAATATAAGTAAATAATACCTTTATAATTACATGTCGTACCCCCGAATTTATTTCCCTGGATTCGCCCCTGTCACTTATTCAAATATTGAAAAAGATATATATTAAACTGAGAGAATTTGTGAATAAATCCCAATTAATAATGGTTGATTTTGATAAATATCATCCAAAAAAATATATATAAAGTCGCACGTTAAGTAGTCAAGAGTGCAGCTTTGCATATATAGTAGTAAAAAACTTGTGTATGGTTGCACTTATATTCACGTGGTGTGAAAAAAAAATAATAAATAAATAAAAATATATGGTCACACATATAGTCATAGAAATGTCGCATAAAAAAATTTGTGTATCGAGTCGCAAACGTAATCGCAAGAGAGACCGTAGGATCACAATAAAATTGTATATAAAATTGCAGTTATAGTTATAGTCGTAGGTCTAAAACTTAAGCAAAGTGACATTTTTTAAATAAAGTTATAGTGGGTGACATTTTTTGAAAGGAATAGTCTTGTATGAGATTGCCTCACATTTTTACGCTTTTGTAATTAGTTATCACTTTCTTTTAAAAGGCTTTATGCTAATAATTTATCCATGAAATAGTTTACTACACCATTATCACTTTTCATCAATTATATATCACTTTTATGTAATAAAGGTATCACTTTTTATCCGCCATTTTCATACAAGTTTTAGTCATTTTCAAAATAAAGTATTAAAAGTGGTATTTTTAAACGATGCCATTCATATTTGAGAAAGTACGGTGAGACTATGTTACATTTTCGTAATTAATTACTCCCTCCATCATGGGAGGGCCATTTGCTTTTTTGCACGTAGATTAAGGAGTATTATTATTTAATGTGTAGTGGGTAGTTGTATTAGTGGGAGTGTGGATCCCATATTTTAATTGTATTAGAGGGGTGTGTGGGTCCCATGTGTGTAAAAAATGAAAGGGGCTCTTTGGGTGGGACGACCAAAATGGAACTCTTAACCTGGGACGGAGGGAGTAGTTATTATTTTCGCTATAAAATGTTATCAATTTTTATTTATATATACTAGTATGTATATAAATTGTTCATAAAATAGTTCACTGCACCATTATCACATTTTATCGATTGAAAATCTCTTTTTATTCATCTAATGTAAGGGCTTATCATGAATTAAAAGTTTTTTTGTCTCATAACTTACTACAACTTTAAATTTTGTCCCATAACTATGAGTTTTATTTTGATTTTGGCGGAACACTCGTATTCTCTCTCACCTCGGAGTATTCATTAAGAAAAGATATAAAGCAGTCCGAGATATACAAAAAAGATATAGAAATAGATATGTGGAAGCAATGTCGCAGCTGGGAGGGGTGGCAATGATAGTGATAGCAGTGTAAAGGTGATGATGAGGCCCAACCCAACTCCAAGACAAGTGTTTGGAGGAAGCTGACAAGAGTTTTAAGACATGCCTTCTTGATGAGATTGCTAATGTTCTCTTCCATGTCACCTGCACACTTAATTAAAATTTCTGCTCTCTCTCACACTCAATTCCGTCACCTGCCTATCTCCAATTGATGAAGCATATCAAAAATGCAATTAATTACCATTTAACCTCCGCTCTCATAATTCATTTCCCCTCACCACCACCCAATAAACGCGTCTCACCCACTTTCAAAAAACTATAAAATTATAAATAAAATGTATCCAATAATAAATAAAAATGTATACATTTTGTTAGCGAAGTCTTATTAATGAAAAATTGAATGTAAAAAAATATACAATTACTAAAAAACATGTATACACTATTGAATATAACGTTACACACATATGGGTGCAAGCGTGCACCCGAATGCACATAATATCAACTCACAATTTATAATATAAAAGAAAAGTTGCAACATTTTATAGTGAAATTAATCTAAAAAGTATAAAATAATCTCACATGAAAAGGTATCACACAAGACTTACTATTTATTAATACACTCCATTAATTAATAACATTGTAATGGTTAATGAGAGTATGTTTTAAGTGAACTTTACCTTCTATTTTAACTTTAGTTTGAATTAATAATAAATTGGGGGAAAGATGTGTTCCATCTTGTGTTTCACAATACAACCCAAGATAATTGACATATCAATACTTATTAACTTTTTTAAAAGTGTTGTTGTGTGGAAGTGTGTGTGCGATTGGAACGTAGAAAAAACTGATACTTTGAATGATAAATGGGAATTAAATAATGAAAAAGAGGAAAATTTACTATTTTGTGGACAGTTAGCGGTCACACAAAAATTCGATTGAATTTTCATGTTTGTGGTCGAATTTTTTGAAAATATCCAATTAATGTTGGTGGTCTAGAGATTTATTTATTTAAAAAATAAAATAAAATAAAGTAAAAATAAAAAATGAACCTTTGAGAGTAAAACACTTTTTTCTTATAATTGCCCTATAAGACAATAATGCATTAGAGTATTATTTTATAATCCCATAATATTAGAAAGATTTTATTTATATATCATTAAAAAACTCCTTACAGAGTGTTTTAGCATTTAAACAAAATCCACCAAATTACATTAATGAATCACCAATTAATTCATTTCTTATTATGCTAAAACAAGAGAGGTGGAAATTGGTTGAAAGTAAATTCAGGGGGAGTCGATATATGGGCGAGGTTTAATCTTAACGCAAGAAGCGATGCAACCAATATTTCCTTCTCCACAAGCTCGGAAGCAAGATAGTGATCCACTACTGCTGCAAATTCATATCGTTTTCTGCCCGCAACCAATCAGACATTCAGGAATCTGCGATTGGGCCCCAGCAAGACTGGTGCACGCCAACACCAGTAGCACCGTAATAAACCCTCCTCTGTTGCCCATCCATGAATTCCACCACTTCATCCTACTAACTTAATTTTCTTGTCTTGATGCTTTTAATCTTATTTTTTTATTTTTGTAGTCGCATGATAACATCATTTTATATTGTGGGGGGATTTAATTTTTTTCCCCCTTTTATTGTTTATAGAATCTGTGGATACCTATTTATAGATCTTGTTATTTTGGCTGATCTAATGATTAGAAAAGAACAAATGACAAAATGTTTATTACTATAACAGAATGACTTTAACTGATTCTATTATATTTTAGGAATATTTTCGATCCCAACACAAGGTAAACTATTAATTTTGCACTTAAATTATTTTTTCAATCAAGTATGGCCTAAAATATACAAAACTATCCATTTGTGACCTAAATTTGTAGTTTAATTGACAAAAGGTGATAATCATCAAACTGAAGTATATTATGAACGGTTCGTAGAGTAGATAAAAATTGATATAAAGAAAAGATGAAACTATTAAGACCGGACCTAAAAACATGGAGTAGGGAAGTGTTAGGATATTTAAACAATGGAATTGAAGAAATGAGAATGGAGATATGGAAGCTAGACTTTTTCGATGATACATTTGGTTTGGATTATGAAGACATCATAAAGAGAATAAAGAGAAGTAGAGAAAAAGTCATGCTTCTGTGTGACATACAGATGAGAAAGAGAAATTTGAAGCAGAAGGCAAAAAGGAACTAGGTCGTGAATGGAGATCTGAACACAGCGGCATTACACAGAATTATTAGCAGACGGAAAAAGGCAAACGAAATAAGGGGGATGTACATGAATGATGAGTGGATACAAGGTGTGGACATGATTAAAAAAAATATTAAAAGAAAATCTTCTGTCGAGATTCATTTCAGATGAAGAAAATAACAACTTGATAAGTCCATTCATAGAAGAGGAAGTGGTTGATGTGTTGAACAACTATGATGAAAATAAAGTCCAGGGCCAGATAGGTTGAATATGGCAATATTGAGAGATTGTTGGAACAGTATTAAAGAAGATTTCATGTGGTTTATGAAGGAATTTTGAGTCTGGAATAATGCCAAAGGGATTGAATAATTCTTTCATCACACTTATTCAAAAATCATAAAGATCAGTAGAGATTAAGGAATATATACCTATATCTTTGATTGGAGGCCCACACAAATTCTTATCAAAAATTCTAGCCAAAAGATTGAGTAAGGTTCTACCATCAGTAATCTCGGAGGAACAGTTTGCATTCGTGGAGGTGTCATATAACTGAATGCATCATTCATTGCAAGGTATTTATCGAGGAGTCGAAGGAGAGAAAGAAAGATAGCGTAGATAGACTTTGCAAAGGCGTTTGATTTAGTAGAATACCAGTTCCTGAGAAAAAATGGATTAGATGGATCATGGCCTGCATGAAATCTGCTCATGCTTCAGTTTTAGTAAATGGAAGCCCGTCTGATGACTTTGAAATGGAGAGAGTGCTTAGACAGGGGATTCCTTATCCCCATTCTTGTTTATCCTTGTTGCAGAGTGTATTAGTATACTTAATGGCAAAAGCAACTTCGAGTGGCCTGTTTGAACCAGTGGAGATCAGGAGGAGAAATTGAAAGTGTTTCATTTGCAATTTGCAGATGACATAATATTCCTAGGGAAAGCATCGATGAAAAATGCATTATTCCTCAAAAGATTTCTAACCTTACTCAAATGGATATCTGGTCTTAAAATAAATGTGGCCAATGCTTGTTGACTAGCATAAATGTGGAGAAAGGTTTGATGATAGTCATGGCAAATATTCTGTGTTGTAACAATGGTAGCCTTCCGATGAAATACTTAGGCACTCATGTGGGTTGTTCACACAGAAAAGAAAGTGAGTGGAAATCAGAAGTAAAATAAAGAAGCGGGAAAGTTCGAAGATATCAATAGGGGGACGAGTGATACTGCTAAACTCATTTTTATATGCGATCCGGACATATTCTTTTAGGGCGTTTTTGTGTGTGTTGAAAAACATCGCTTTTATACAGAGAAAATTCATTTGGGGTGGGAAAGCGAGTGTAAAAAATATTTCTTGGGTTAGGTGGGAAATATTACAAGGGCTAAAGAAAAGAGAGGAATGGAAGTGAAGAATCTTGTAGATTATAACAAGAGTTTGATGGGGAAATGGGTGTGGAAAGTGTTGGAGGGGAAGGATAGTTTATGGGTAAAATTGCTAAGGCTAGACAAAGGAGTAAGGGTGCTAGTGAATCGGGGTTGGGTGCCATGTTTAGCAGAAGAGGGAGAGGATGGTGGGGAGGAGTAATGTCATGTTTAGAAGATAGTAAAGGGAAGTGGTTCGAAGAAAATTGTAGGAGAGTGGTATAGTAAATGGGGCTAGTACGGATTTCTGGGATGAAGTTTGGGTGGGGAATGAGTCTCTAAAAAAGACTTTCAGAAGTTGTATGAGTTGAGTATAGGTAAAGATTACAAAGTAAGTGATCTTGGGGTTTGGAAGGGGGGAGAATGGAAATGGAAGTGAGTGGTGAAGAGAGTTGAGTCGGAGGGAGTCTAACTCACTTAATGAATTACTGAAATTGTTATGCAGGTACAAAATTGAAGGAAATGACCATGGGAGATGGAAAGCAAGCAAGAAAGGAACATACGACGTGAAAAGTGCTTATATATGCCTATGTAGGGACCCATATATAGTAGCACATGAATCTTGTACTTGTAGCAGTTAGCATACCAATACTACAAAGGTTTGAGTAAAGTACTGGGGAAGTATTGAATACTACGGAGGATATAGGATAACATGATTGAAGGCAATATTCAACATTTGAAGTGAAAATCTTAGAAGATTCCACTTCAGATGAAGAAATCTCACTCTTCAGGGAAAGAGGTCTACATGTTAAAGTTCTGCAAAAGTAAAAGAAAAACTACTTCAAAATATAACTAACATCCATTTTGGGAGTGAAAAGTGATGTGTGCTCAATTACTATGATAGGTTTCCATTGTCTAGCTGTAAGGAATTTGGTATCAGTTTACATGAAATATGAGAAACAAGCTAGAATATTTAATATAGTGTTTGGAACACAGAATTGTAATTCTAGTGGATTGTCCTTCTTGAAGAAAGAAGAGAGGATACAGAAATACTACACTACCTTCGAACCTTTATAACTCTTGTATCCTTCGCTTGTTCATGTTCATTCTATTCTCTATTATAAAAACCCTTATGTTATAATGGAGGTTACACCCCAACAACAATATTGCTTATTTTGTTTAAATGGTTTTTCACTCATTTATCACATGATGCATGCACATTATAATTATACAACATAATAGGAGCAGAGTAATTGGGTTCAACTTCAACATCAACCCATTTATCACATGAAAAATTAGAACACCTCACAACCACCCCCTCTCTCTTGAATATGTTACACATTTACCCCATAAAATCACTTCCATTTGAAACACAGAATTATATTATGATCAAAGGATCCAACAATCACGGAGCTTGTCCCTCTTGCGGATGCTTTTCATGCTCTTTGCACCCTTGCTTTCCTTCACTTCTCCTCCGCGTGCTTGAATCCGTTGTTTCCGTTTTCTGCATTTTCCGTTTTCGTTCATCCACTTTCAAATATTTCAAGTAATGTGTACCAAGTATTGTAAATTAATATTAGGTCAAATCTTGTGTTGATCTATAAGTAGGAACTCATTCTATGAAACTATAAGAAAACATTTAACCTCCATTTATAGATTCTTACACAAATACAAATGTGATTTACCATAGTCTCCCTACTTCTTGTTTTGAATTAATGTAGATTGATCCACTTATAAACAATAAAATTATCAAAATTGGGGGCTTGATATATATACTCCCATTTGTCAATACAGTTTCCATTTATGCAGTAAGTATATTATAATGCTCAATATTAGCAATCAACAATTGATAGCAATTTTCATCTGTCAAGATAATTTAAGAGGATGAGATTATAAAGAAACTTAAATAAATGAATAAACACTAATCACAAAGTATATTATTGGGTTTCATAAGAAACTTAACATTAGACTCTTTACATTTCTATACCTATTTATTTGTGTGTATTTGTCAATAACATAAACGTTTCTAGTTTTATATTTTGTGTCACTAATTTTTTCTTCTCTTTCCTTTGATAATGTTTCACGCTGATTCATTACTTAAGAATATCTTCTCAAGATCAAGCTAAAAAAAAGGAGGAAAATTCTCAAAACTTAAGGAGGCAAATTCCCTTTTATACCCAGGTGCAAGAATTCAAATATGTGTATCAATGTTCAAAACATATACATTTAACAATAAAAATATACTAATGAATAAGTTTGTTAGTAATTTTTTAACAAATTTTTTGTTAGCTTTTTAATAAAAAAAACTAAATATAAAAAATGTAATACATTTATTAAAAATACATTAGGTATATATTATTGAATAAAGCTAATGTAAATCGAATATCAACTCAAAAAAGAGGAATTCAAAACATTTTCTCATCCAATTCTATAATTCAAATTTTCTTTAGATTAATGAAGGAAAAAAAAAGTTTAATTCTTTTTCTCAACTTTCCCTCTTTATTCAAATTTTTATCCATTAAAACTATGATTGGTTCGAGTCTTCGAGACATAGAAAATCATTTAGCCTAGGATTTGCTATTCATAAAATTCTTAATGGATAAATTTAATTAAAATTAATGATCGGAATTAAATAAATTTGTAAATATTATTAGTTATGAATTTAAAATTTCTTGTCCACGCCTTCTTCATATGTCTCTCACTCCCCCTTAGAAAATTACATTTTAATACAAAACCTTAAATATACACTTCAATTTTTTATTAATAACACTATTTAACACACATAAATCATAATATACATTATATACTTTATACTTTTATTTATTACCTTAAATTATTAAATTATCTCTAAAAGTGTAACATTAAATGCAAATATATGTGCGATGGAAAGATTTTTTCTTTTCTTTTGATTTTAAAATAAAAAAAAACAACAACAGCAACAAAAAATTTGTGAAATAGTAATTTTATACTCTTTCATCATATATTTATTTTCACTCTTTTTCTTCCATCTTAAAAAAGTTTCTACCTTCCTTAAATTGTAATAACTAACCTTATAACATTTTATTAACAAAAATATCATATTTATTTAATACACCTAAAATACTTTATCATTTATTTATTATAAAAAATATCATAATATTCTCAAAATAACAACTTTCTAATCTACTGAAAACAAGTTAAACAAGGATAGAGAGTATTTAAAAAAAAAATTTAATTTTTATTTATTTCATTTCCTAAATTTTATACTTCCTCCATCCTAGGCGTCTTTTATTGTTCAATGTTATTTTAAAAAAAAATTACTTTTTAATCAACTTTGAGGGTAATATAATATTTTTCAATGATAATTTACAAAGTATGTTGTTTGTATTAAAAAGTAATTATAATTTTAAAAATAAAGTGTTCTTTTAAAATTTTGGATTAACATGATATTTTCTCTTTTAAAGGTGAACTTTATTGTAAGGCGAACCAATGAAAAATGATGAACTAAACCATATAATGTAGGGAGTATTATGTTTCAATTGTTTCTAAATCATGAAGTTTTATTATATATATAATCAATCAGTATTCAGTTTGTTTTATCTTTTCCATCATTTTCATACATGTGATAGAAATTTGAATTTGGATTTATAAAATCATACTCAAATTTCCAACCCCAACCACCCCCCCCCCCCCCCCTCTAATCTTATTTTATTTTTTTAAAAGGAGTTTATTATAGAAGTGATGAATTTACATTTCATATCAATTCAACAAAAAGTTAGTAACAAAAAGAACTTCACATGCATTATCAGATCTACTAAACCTAAAATAATTCAATTGTTTACACAGGGTAAACTTTAGAAGTGGACTTAGATTTGCCAACAAATCATTTGAGATTATATTCGTTGATTCAACTGATATTGTTATATAAATTAAAAGTTAAAATATTCTAATTCTTCCACTATGCGTATTATATATAATGGGCACTTGCGAAAGAATATGAAGTTTTATGAGTTGGAATATTTGCGACCAGGTAGCAATGGGCTTCCCCTTAAAGTTGGTGTGGGCTTGAGTCAAAAATTAAAAGTAAGCATCTGGAATATACCTCTATTTGAAACTTTGACAACAATTTTTATTTTTTTAAGTCTGTGAGAAAAGTTCAATTTAAAATAATAATAATAATAAAAATAAAATAGAAACGAAAGAAAGGAAGCTCGTTTTGAGACTAGGATGTGCATAAAAGAGGAGTTGATTATTTAGATTTTAGAGAATGAATGAATAAATTAGAAGAATAAAAAATGGTAGCATATTTTTAAAAAAAATAAAAAATAAAAATGATACCTGATTGATGAGAAATGATAAGCACAAGTAAACTATTTACAATTCACATGAGATAACATTTATAATAAAATTTAATAATAATAAAAATAAGACGATCTTACCAATGTTGATGTATAATTTTAGATTTACTGTAATTTAATGTTTGTCTATTTATATTTAGAACCTTCAAATTGATTTTAAATTGACTCGGGTGTATATTTATTTATTTTTATAAATAAAAGACTAAATCAAGCATAAAATATCTAATGGTGTATACAATGCTAAAACCTTTTTTCAAAGTTATAAATCCTTGTAAGGCTACTAATAGGAATTACGAGACATGGTTGATAAGCACAAGAGGTAGATAGCGCAACGGTTGTAAAGGATAAGGTAAGAATGTTACCTCTAGGATTATGCTCGTCACTGTGGGGTTTAGAAGTGTCACGAATACATACGATAGATGCCTAAAACAAACGTCGTGAAGTCGAGTCACTAGAATCAAGAATCGTTGTCGCCATTTCCACGAAACAATAAAGGACACCCCCAGTGTGTGTCAAAAGAGTGGGCCTTTCTACCCTTGGCATCATCCACATGCATCATTACCACGTAGACAATACTAAATAGCAAAGATGCCAGCCAGTATTTATTCAGATACTTATTATGTTCTTTTCTTACTTGGGTGAGGGATTGAGGATTCTAGGAATATTTGAAACTACCATTTATGCTTTTCATTCAAAAGGACAGCTAAGTAAACAAATGAGGAATATCATATAGGCAGATTGTTGTGGTACATCCAAGCACCCCAAGTAGTTGTAGACCATCATTACTTGTTAGTTATATATTAAGAATATAACCGTCGCACGCTGAATGCTATTTTCAATCATATAGACTTGAAAGGAGCAAAGTAACAAGCTATGCTTGGCTGTTTTACTCAAGGTGTATCCATCCGAGGGTATTTGTGGCATTAAGATAGAAATTTCTTATCAGCAGACTACACGGACGCAAACGAGTAAAAGTTCAATATTATCAAGCAAGATTAAGAGTCAATTATGCTGAGATCTGATTTGCCTAGGCTGAGATACATGTCGCATATATGAAAAATGAAGCACGTAATAACTATGGGGTCACTCAAACTTCAAAATGCAATCATCAATAATGGGTTCGTTAATTTCTCCATCCACCAGCTCTAGAGTAAAGAAGAAACCATCACTAGATGAGTAGGCAAATAGAGAGATGCCAAAATTGAATATTGCATACAAATTCCTTAATGGCCAAAAGTATAAAATCCCAAAGTATGTTCTAGGTTCATAACAAGAAAAGTCCAAGGAAAATAGTTGCAAGCACTAACAACCCAAAATACTACGATAAGAAACACAAAACTCAAGCATATACTGAAGAACAGCACTTAAAAAAGCAAGGCAAACAGGAAAACAGGTGAGCACCCAAACAACGCTAATAATGGCAAAAGCACATCTAGCAGAAACTGAAATCTCATCAAACTTATCTGGCCCTGTTTCATTTTTTGGTCAATCTTAGATGCGTTAAAATTTAGTTTGGAGTTGGTTTTGGATCTCACTTGGCCATCATGACCTTGACAAATTCCTCGTAGTTGATCTGTCCATCACCATCCACATCAGCCTCACGGATCATCTCATCAACTTCCTCATCGGTCAGCTTCTCCCCGAGATTTGTCATGACATGGCGAAGCTCAGCTGCAGATATAAATCCATTCTGGTCCTTGTCAAAAACCCTAAATGCTTCCTTGAGCTCCTCCTCAGAATCGGTGTCCTTCATTTTTCGAGCCATAAGGTTGAGGAACTCTGGGAAGTCAATTGTTCCATTGCCATCAGCGTCAACCTCATTGATCATATCCTGAAGTTCAGCCTCAGTTGGGTTTTGTCCCAATGATCGCATCACGGTGCCAAGCTCCTTTGTAGTGATGCAACCTATCAAGCAATTGCAAAAAGATATATACATAAAATATTAATATTTAAAATTAGAAAGATGGAAGTGAAAATTTAAAAAGGATTTATTTGACAGTTATCAGTAACATCTGCATAGACAGCTAAAAAAACCTCTCAAACCATTGACCAAGAGTAAACATCACATTTAAAGATGCAAAAAAACATAAGCATTACCATGCTCCAAATCTCACAAGTCCATAAGGCAATATGCAAGAACATAGAGCAGATCACTTGTCTACTTTAAGATATGATGGAAGAAAAGATGAGCAGTGAAAGAATTAGTCTATTTAACAGCAACCAAGATATGAATGTGTTGTATAAAAATTCTTCAAACTGTACTAAAAGACTAGATATAGATGAAGAACACCAACTGATCAGGATAAGAAAAATCAACTGACCATATCAAGCATCAAATGCAACACTCAATAATTTGGAAATGCTACCAAATCATAGATGATATTAAAATTCAAATCACACAAAGCATCTAAACATAAAAATGGTAACACACACACAAAATGCAATTCTGTTTCGAGAGTACAGAGCTGCAAGGAGATGGATCTGTGCACCATTTCAAATACCATAAGTTCAGGTCAACAAACCAAAATAAATAAATCAAACAAGCAAACAACACCAGCAATTCAACCTACCATCATCATCCACCTTTATTAACATCAGAACAAGGAAACATCAAACGCGTATCATATTTCTATTTCCCAGATATTTTCATTCACGAGCATAATCACCCAACCAATATGTCCAACACATCATCAAAATAGCGTGGGAACTGAGATCTATATCTATCGCGCAAAATCGATACAGATCACAAGTACATTGACAAATCAAAACAGCTAAGTAATAAACGCGCAACTATTAACAAGTAAACAGATCTGAGAAGAAACGGATCAAAACGCAAAAGCGCAGAGAATGAAATTGCATTCACATAGTGATGCAGGTGGAGTAAACCTAGATGCGAATTAACGTATGCTATTAGATTAGATCACTGACCGTCGCCATCTTTGTCGAATAGTGAGAAGGCCTCCTTGAATTCCGAGATCTGATCGTCTGTAAGCTGATCCGCCATTTGTTCTCCCTGAAAGCTGTTTGCTCTCTGGCGATACTACAAAATCAGAACCTCTTCGTGAATTGGAGGAAAGAGGGTTTGAAGCACGTCGACGAATAAAATGAAGGGAGGGCGTGGGGCTATTATATAAAATCGGGATGGATTGGGGTTTCCTTTTTCTTATTATAATTTCTTTTTCTTTCTAACTTTTATATTTTTATTAATTTTATTTTATTTAATTTAAAGTAAGCAATTTTGTAAATTCTTGTCCGCGTTAATTAATTTTTTTAGAATAAACGCGTTAATTTTAACAAGTGAAATTCTTTACTTGCTTTTCACCCAAATGGATTCTTTTCTTGCTTTCAATGTCTTACTTTATTTATTCTTCTTCTACTAATATTCGGCTCTATCATTGAGTTTTAATAATGTGAAACAAATATTCATTTTGTCGTACAATGGAAATATTCAAATCTCATTTCGATAAATAAATATAGTTAGAGTACATTTTATTTTTTTAAATAGTTTTACATCATTAAATATGTTATTATTTTTTATTTATATTATATAACATTCATGAAATAGTTCATTTGAAGAATTATATAAGTAAGACATAAATACGGTACTCTTGGATTGAGGGGAAATTAGTGTAAGATTTCATTCTTAGTGTTAGTGTAATTAGAGGGCGTTTTTATTAACAAACTACATATTACATATCAAGTCTTGAGAAATTAAAAATAAAGTATTGTAATAAAAATGGAAACGAGTTGTGATTCATCACCCACTTAAATTGTCTCCAACTCTGAGATCTCCGACAGAGTTTTAGAACTTGCATAATTATTTTAGAGCACAAAGACTTGGTGACTCAGACGATGATTCACATTTTGAATATTTGTTTGAATTTGTCATGGTGATTCAGATGATTATTTAGATTTTGAATATTAGATTGAAATTCATTGTAAGATTTTGTTAATATAAAATCCCTCTATTACAAGAACAAATCTTGCAATCATTTTCCCTCAATTCAAGAATATAGTATTTATGTCTTGATCTGTTTTGTTATATCACAGGACATATATTGTTCGGATAGAATTTGTTAATTGAACACCTCATTTAAAACTTAAGTTGATAGAGAGAAGAGTCGTTTAATTTAATCAAAATCACTCTAACACGTCATCTCACATACAATGGGTAAATTTTGTCTCAAGCCTTGGCATGTGCAATTTTTCTCATAAATGAGTGGTGGTGAGGTTGGAATGAACCTTTGCTAAACGACTCTCCTCTCTATCAATTTAAACTTTTAGATGAGGTGGTCATTTAACAGAATTAGCAAACAGAGTGTATCTATTTAGTTAGAATGTTCAAATATATTTGAATTTTAATTAATTATATATTTTCATAAGATTATTTGTCTTTGTAATTAAAAAAATAGTTATAACCTACATTTATTAAATCCGAGGGTTTGAATAGCTTGTCAAACTATCTCTTATGGTTTTTATACCTTGTATATGTAAATCTAAATAACCATACCTTATGAGATCAACTGTGAGGCCATTTCAATTTTTATTGATAAGTATTTATTTTGCAATTTTGATTTATCTCATTACAAAATATATATATTTATATATATATATATTATAGTTGATATGATACACAAAAGAATAACTTAACTCATTAGATATGGACTACATTTTAATATTTATTAATATAACTTGCATGAAATCTGCGTATAACGTGGGATCATTTAATTATTATTCTTATTTTTTATAATTAAATAATTCGTGTTATATAACGTAACAACATTAATTAAAGAGTTTTTTTTGTTATAATTAGACAATTTTTTTCATCAATATAAAGAACTTGCAACAAATTATAATATTTGACTTTTGATATTTTACGTATAACTAAATCATGTAAAAAATCAATATATGTATATATATTCTAATTATTTGAAAGAATCTTGATTTATATATTTTTTTAATGTTATTTTATAATATAATACAATTAAAAATAATTTATTACTCCTCCTGCCTCTTTTAAAAAATGTGCAACCATACAGGGGCAATTTTGTCTTTTTGCTATATAGTTGTTAGTATTTTATTTTTTTATTGTATTTAAGCGCAATTATGATCAAAGTATGTTACGATAAATCCTTAATTTTACTGTTTGTCTGAATAAATATCAATTATATAAAAAATCTCATTTTATTCTTTCTTTTCTATACATAATTTGATTTGATATTAATTTATTTATTTAAATAGAATGATTTATTTATTAATTGCAATTAATGATATTAAAGTAAATAAGTTATAATAAATGCATAGGAAAAATAAATAAATAGTAAGACTATATGTGAATAACATGTTAGCAGAATATATATATATATATATATATATATATATATATATATATATATATTATGAAAAATAAGGTCAAAAATTTTAGAATTAATTAAAAAAATTATTAAAATATTTTAAATAGTTGCTATATACTCCCTCCGTCCCCTTGATACGTATTCATTTTGTCATTTTGGTCCGTCCCATTACAAAGTATTCATTTCTTTTTTTAAATTGATATAACCACTCATAGCCCCACACTCAATACTAATATAATTTTCCACTACACTTTAAAATATTATTTCTCTCACCTCAAAATACATTAAATTATTATACTCCTTAATCCACGTGCAAAAAACAAATGGTTACATTTCAAGGGGACGGAGGGAGTATTTTTTTAAAATATATATAATATTATAAATAATATTTAAATGGAATATTACTTTTTACTCATGATTATGGTTTAGTATTACTTTTTAGTATAATAATAATTCTATTTCCATTAATTGTTGTTTTTAATAAACTAATCAAATATTTATATATATATATATATATATATATATATATATATATATATTTAAATTCTTTTAAATATTTAAAAAATTATAATAAATTTATTAATTTTATTTATTTATTTTTATTAGTTTCAAATATTATAAACAACTAAAGAAAACGAATTTCATAATTCACATGTCATAATTGAATAATTCAAATACATAAATAATTAAATAAAATTAATAAATCAACAATTATTTTAAAACTCGATTTCAATATCATTTGCCAACATCGAGTAATATATTAATGATATTAAAGTAAATAAGTTATAATAAATGCACAGGAAAAATAAATAAATAGTAAGACTATATGTGAACAACACGTTAGCAGAATATATATATATATATATATATATATATATATATATATATATATATATATATATATATATATATATATATATATATATATTATTTATGAAAAATAAAGTCAAAAATTTTAGAATTAATTAAAAAAATTATTAAAATATTTTAAATAGTTGATATATACTCCCTCCGTCCCCTTGATACGTATCTATTTTGCCATTTTGGTCCGTCCCATTACAAAGTATCTATTTCCTTTTTTAAATTGATGTAACCACTCATAGTCCCACACTCAACACTAATACAACTATCCACTACACTTTAAAATATTATTTTTCTCACCTCAAAATACATTAAATTATTATATTTCTTAATCCACGTGCAAAAAACAAATAGTTACGTTTCAAGGGGACGGAGGGAGTATTTTTTTTAAATATACATAATATTATAAATAATATTTAAATGGAATATTACTTTTTACTCATGATTATGGTTTAGTATTACTTTTTAGTATAATAATAATTCTATTTCCATTAATTGTTGTTTTTAAAAAACTAATCAAATATATATATATATATATATATATATATATATATATATATATATATATATATATATATATATTCTTTTAAATATTTAAAAAATTGTAATAAATTTATTAATTTTATTTATTTATTTATTTTTATTAGTTTAAAATATTATAAACAATTAAAGAAAACGAATATCATAATTCACATGTCATAATTGAATAATTCAAATACATAAATAATTAAATAAAATTAATAAATCAACAATTATTTTAAAACTCGATTCCAATATCATTTGCCAACATCGAGTAATATATTAAAAAAATATAATATGAAATAATAATTGAACTTAAATAACTTAAAGAAAGATTTCGATTCTTTACATGAAGAGGTAAATCTATTCCAAAAATACTTGAATGATCTACCTAAATCAGTTTTTTAATATCTTATTCCTCTTAAAGGATACATCTTAACAAATACTTTAATAGATTATCTACTTGAAAAGGTTAATCGATTCTAAAAATACTTGAATGATCTACATGAATCAGTTTTTTAACCTCTTATTCATCTTAAAGAATATATACTTGAATCGTCTACTTGAAGAGATAAATCGATTTAAAAAATACTTGAATCGATCATCTTATTCCTCTTCTTAAAGAATACTTGAGATTATATACTTGAAGAGGTAAACCGATTCCAAAAATACTTGAAGAATACTTGAATAGATCCTCTTATTCATCTTGAAGAATACTTGAATTGATTCTTAAATAATACTTGATTCTTTTTATCTTGAAGAATAATTGAATTTGTTCGAGATTCAATTATTTAGAAGTGAATCGAATCTCGCTCCATCAAAATAATTTTTTATATTTTTTATAAATTAATTATCTAGAGGAACTTGAAGAAAGTTTCTATTGCTCTTGAAAAATCAAATGTGTGTGTTTGGAATGAATAACCAAAAAGACTTATTTATAAGTGGGGTGTGAGAGAATATAATATGAAATATTCTTTTTTCCATTTATATATAATTTAAAATTATACTTATTAATTTATTACAATAAATTAAATAATGATACCAAAATAAATACACAAAGATATTCAAAATTTAATTAGTCATCAATCAAAATAAAAAAAAAATTATGATAAATTAATGAGGTGTACATATAAGAAAAGATAATTATATTTTTAATTTATATTTTTAATTTGAATTTTTTTCTTAAATTATGTATATGTTTATTTTTATTTATTATTATATCAAATAAACATAATTTTTATTTTAATTAATATTTTGTTTTTAATTTCTATAAATAATTTTTTAAATTTATTACCTATTTAAGATTAATTAATAAAATAAAAAAATATATTATTTTAAAAAGAAAATATTAAATAAGGAAGTTAATAATAGATAAATAAGGAAAATATAAAAAATAATTTAAAAATTCAAAAAAATGAGAAAATTACACGTCATAATGGAACAAGACGACACGCAGAAAAAAAAGTTTCTACTTAAGATTACCCATTATATATTAAAATATTATACTCTTCAACCTACTATACATTAATAATAAATACATTAGTTAACGTGAAAAAAATAAACAAATACATATAAAGGGAGTTAACGTGAAAAAAATAAACGAATAGAGGGACGAAGTATTATTTATGAATGATAACACAACATAATTTTAACATTTAACAGTATCACAATATTATAATTATAAAAATATAATCTACTTTTTATACTTATATTAATTAAAAATTAACAAATTTATCTATTTATTTATTATTAAATTACCCACATTATCTTGGGCAATGCATGCGTGAGACGTCTCCTATCTAAATTTATTATTAAATTACCTATATTATCTTGGGCAACCCTTGCATAATATCATGGGTGAGTATTGGTGTGAACATCGCACTGATTCTAATTCGAGACGGATAATTTATTAACCTAATTAACTAAATTTTAGACTAAAATTTAAAATAATAATAATAAAAACAAGGGGCATGTTTGGTTTGCCATTAATTTAAACAATTCAATTTCCGAAAATCTCACGCTTGACGCTACATGCCATGATCCGTTTTTATTTTTAATTATATTATATTAAAATTTTCATTATTATCAACTAACCACTTTTAATTAAAATAATATTATCTGTTATTATTATTTTATTATTATTAATTATTTATTAAGGTAATTTAGTTGTACTATTATCACATTATCTTAATTAAGTATCACTTTATATTAAAAAAGTATTATCACTTTTTATAACTTATCAATTGTTCATAAAATTTTAATTAAATGCTTACCACTTTTTCTTTGTCTTGATATTTTATATTAAATTTTATTACTTTTTATTATTCCAGTAAATTATTCGTGAAATAATTCAATTGATGGATATCACTTTTCTTTGATTAGGAATCACTTCTTATTAAAAATGTTATCACTTTATATTATATCAGGAACTTGTTCTATGACATACACTTTCTTAAATATTTATCACTTTTCACATTATCACTTTTATTTTAAAATGTTATTACTTTTTATTTATATTATAAATTGTTCATGAAATAGTTAATTAAATCGTTATCACTTTTCATCAATTGAGTATCACATTTTATAAATTTATAAATTTAAATTAAAAATAAATTAAATAAACATAATTTAAAATATTAAATAATAAATAGTTCTCTCTCCGTCCCAGAGTTAAGTCCACTGATATTGTAGATACGAAATTTAAGAAAAGTTGCTTTTGACCAATTTTATTGACTTTTTAGGGGTGTTGTGGTATTTTTAAGTAATAAATAAATTATAAAGTATTTATGTGTATTAAGTGAGAGTAATATTTTTGAAATTAAGATAACTTTTGAGGTTGTTGATTAATGTGAAGTTTTCTTTTTTGGGTGGTGAAGATAAGTGTGAGATGGACGAAAACGGAAAGTGTGAACATAAGTGTGGTACGGAGGGAGTAAAAATTAAATAAAACGTAAATATATATATTTATACAACCTAATTAATATCAATCTATAATTCATTATTCAATTTTCTAATTTAATAACAGCCAAACAATGCCCTTTAAAATATGTTTAATGAGCTAATGGATAATCCGTCTCAGGAATTAGGATCTGGGAAACGGCCTCACCCAATTCTTTACCTGATATCATCTTACATGAAACATTTTTTACATTAATTTTAAATAGTTATTATTTTTTTAAAATCTCACATGTTTATTTTCGGTCTCTAAAATCGGGAATGGACTTCAAAATCCACATAAAAACATCTCTATATACACCTACAAACCCTATAATCCTCAACATATATGATCTCTCCTCATTTAATATTAATTATTTCTTTATCTCTCCTCTCTCCTTTTTTAATATAAATTAATACCTTCTTATACATTGATTTGCTATAAAGTTAAAACATATCCTATCAAAGATTCAAAACAAACATATATCACTATTCATTAGATTAAACAAAACAAACATATATCACTATTCATTAGATTTTCAAATCCCAAAATCTCAATTCTATTCCTTAACCAAACATCCCGTAAATTGTTTTATTTTTATTTATATTATAAAAAGTTTCTCATCTTTTCCTACTATCCTCTCCGTCTCAAAGATATTGATACTTATTTTTTTTTTACACGGAGGTTAAGGAATATACTCTCTACATTCCCTTGATAAGTGTCTATTTTGCCATTTTAATCCGTCTCAATGTAAAATATCAATTTTCTTTTTAGGTTGATGCAACACACACAATAATATTATTATACTCAACTCACTACACATGGGACCCACATTCAATACTAATATAATTACTCAACTAGGTGGGCTAGCCCACCTGGCCACTGGGCTTCTCACTTAAGTGAGAGACCCAGGTTCGATTCCCCTTGGGAACGATTTAGGAGGAGAGTTATAAGGAGGGCTTGAAGATAGGGATTGTAAGGGTGCTTGGTGTAACTACTAACTATACTAACAACTAACATTTACTGATAAAAAAAAACTAATACAACTACTCATCCCCCACATTAAAATATTATTTCTTTCACCTCATTACACTTTAAAAAATTATACTCCTTAATTCACTTATCAAGAAGATGGAAGGAGTAATAATTTAATGTAAGGTATGTTGAGAATATAATATTTTAATGTGTAGTAAATAATTTTATTAGTGTAGTTAGAGATCGTTTGCTTGTGGGTATGTAATATACAGGGATTGTGTATGATGAGATTTGTTTGACTTGTGATTAATTGTATTACTGTTTGGTATTATGAAAAAATGAGATTATTGATAACTAGGTATTAGTTATTTTAGGTTTGTTATTTAGTATTAACAAATGAGATAATAAGTAAATGACTTATTTACCCCCTTCTTCTTCTTCTTCTTCTTCTTATTATTATTATTATTATTATTATTATTATTAGTATTATTATTATTATTATTATTATTATTATTATTATTATTATTATTATTATTATTATTATTATTATTGATATTAATATCATTAATTATTATGATTATTAATTATTATTATTAATAACATTATTATTAATATTATTATTAATATTATAATAATAAAAAATAATACTCCCTCTGTCCGGTTCAAAGTAATCGTTTGCTTTTTGCACGTGGATTAAGGAGTATTATTATTATATGTAAAGTGATAGTTGTATTAGAGAGAAGTGGTGGGCCATATTGAATACTTTTTTACTAAATAGGGGAAATGAATACCATTGAAGTGGACGCCAAAAATAGTAAAATGGATACCTTAGAAGCGGATGGAGGAATTAATAATAATGGAAGAAAGGTATAATGGTAAAAGTAAGTATAATACATAGGTATTAAATTGTAGTATTGTATAACTCACCTCTTGTGGTGGTATACACAATATCAATGAAAATGTATTATTAATTTCGAGCTAAAATAATACCGGACTAAAAATATTATGAATACGAGACAAACATGATATTACGTGGCATAGTGCATCAATACCCAGCTAATAACCCCGAGTACACGACCCTCAGTGGACCAAAATTAATAGTATAATGTTTTGTGTGAATAAATGCATCAATTTTTTAAAACAATAAGAAAAAGGAAAGTTTGTGAATTTTGGAACGAGGAGTATCTTACATCACACACACTCGAGTAGTTTTTCTCAATCATTCCTGTATAAACATTCAAAAAATACCCCAAACAAAATAGAGTACCTTTAATCTATTCCACTAATGTTTATAAAATTATTCAATTTTACAAACAACGCTTTCTCCAAAACAGGTATCACGTTTTATTTACCGTACATGCCGCAAGACTTGCTCATTCAGCGATGGCATGTGCCGCCGCCATTTCATCCATGCAATGATTTTAATTGTCCAGAACGCAAAATTTTTAAGAAAACAAAATTATGATTCAGCTCAGCAGTAAATAGCCTCATTTGTACTCCGAGAGTTAGTCAGATAAGTTTAATCTACCACAAGCCAATGGCCTTCCACCATAGCCCGCCAACTCCAAGCCAGATGACAAGATTCACAACCGAGATCAAGAAGCCAAAGCCCCACCATTTTGCCAGGGGCACGTAACCAGCACCGTAGAATACGGGTGCGGATCCAATCCCATAGTGAGTGATCCCGCCCATAAGATTCGACAGGAACGACAGCACAATGGCTCCCAGATACGGAGGAGTACCCAAAGCACTTGCTACCGATAAGAATGCTGTGAACATTGCTCCAATATGAGCAGCTCCGCTTGCAAAGAAATAATGCGAGTAGAAGTAGAGAAGAACCAGAATGCCAAAGGATAGCTGCCATGAAAGGCCTAATCCACCAACAAACTACAGGAAAACAAAACAAACAAAATTTAAAGTAAGTTAGTGGCACTAGAGAACATGTATAGAGTAATATCAACTTAGCATTGTTGGATATGCAACCATTCAAAATATTCTATATCATTAACAACGATCTCAGCCGTTCAGTTCTTGAAAGATGGATGCTGACCATTAAAACCTCAAATGTTGTTAGCAAGGCAGTATATAAGGTTAAGTTCATACAACCTGACTCCATCAGACAAATTTTTCCAACTTTAACAAAAAAAAAAATGTTGCAGGACAGCCTATAAAGCTAGGAAACTAATTTTGTTACAAAGTTAAAACCAATTTTCCTGACATTTTTTTCATCTGTGTTTACAAAATACAGATTCTTAATATATTTTTGAAGCTGTAGCACTACGATAAGAGATCTCAGATTAAAATTCTGGCTGTAATGCATTGAACTTGGTATCAAGTTATTTAGTTTACTGAAAACAAAGTAGTGAAAACAGATACCAAAAGATTTCAACTGTCAAGAAGCCAAGCACACCAAATTCCATGAATACATTAATCTCAAAATCAACTCAAGTAAGCCACATCTATACTCAAAAAGCCACAACAAATAGCCAGCATAAACCATAGGCAAAACTTACAATTTGTGTTACCTACGTAATTTAGATTGCATATTTTTCCAGGTCTACTATTAACTACGGTTCCAAACATGTGCATCCAGGGTCCTCTAGTTATTTAACCAAATTACTAGAAAGTCAAGATATCGTTACAAGTATTTATCTATAAATAAATGATACGGAATGTAGACGTAAGCAAACCTTGACAACAGTTTGGCTGAACCAGGTTATAAGGCCATATTTGTTTAGATACCCAGCCATTGCAATAAGTGCAGCAAACCACGTAAGTGTATCCCACGCAACTGATTCAGCTAAGCATTCCTTCCATGTGACAACCCCAGTTATAAGGAGGACAGATAAACCAAGAACTGCAGCAGTAACTGCATCCACTTTCAGGACTCCTCCAAAAATCCAGAGCCCCACCTGATATTACAGTAAGAAATATCTAGTCAAATCATTTTTCACTTGGTGTGTCATTAGCTAGGTTTTAACAGTTTACAAGGCATATTCAAACCATACCAAATCCTTCGGGAATGATGAAACATAGACAAAATAAATGATAAGTGAAACTATTAGCTTCAGATTAATCCGATAAGCTTAATGTTAAATTTTTATTTTTCTTAGAACCAAAATATTTTTATCGAACTCCCCTCAATATTAAGTATTAACTATTAAGTAAGTGTTAAACATAAAATGTACTGCAGGAAATAATTTGTTGAATCATGGATTTACTTAAATAGCAAGCAGTGTATCACATTCTAACATCAATTTTACATGACTCTAGCACTTGCATGTGTACACAGTACACACACATAATAAATAGATAAAATAGCAATCTTTTGAAATAAAATAAGTTTTGGTGTTTGTCGAAATTCTTCTTTAAACTGATGGATTAATTTGTTAAGCATGTATTCATCTACATGTATGCTTACATGTGTGTGTGCATGTGTGCATCTGTCTGTGTTGCACACTTGCATTTTACTAACTTCACTTTTCCAATTAGAAAAAAGAAATTTCATCAATAATTATAATATAAAAGGAACGAGTCACCTCACATACAAACAGATCAAAACTAAAAGCTATAGTCCAATCTTTGGAATCTAAATCAGAGTAAGTCATTAACTCTTGAAACCAACCAAGCAACCCTAACATCAACCATATCCGACGCTTCCACTAAAAAAATCCTTCGATACTCAAAGATACATTATTTATTTTCAGCCAAAAGAACTAACACAAGGCCATGGCAATCCCACCCACATGACACTAGACTTATTCTACAATAGAAAAAAGTTTATTATGAAGATTGCAAAATCCACAACTCCCAACCCCCTCAACACTCTCTGTCATAAATGATAAAACTAAGATTGACTCAGTTTTTATAGCCTTGAAACAGAGTATTTTGCCTCAAAGGAGCGAATTTGGACAAATTACTGCGAAGGATAAACTAAGCCACTCATTACTAAAGTAATTAAAAGAGAACTCACAGAAATATCAAATGTTTATGGGTGTTTCGAACAGTTAAAACACAACCCATCCAGAAACAATCAATACAAAGAGATGACATATCCCATCATATACAAAATATCAAAAAAGAAATCATGAGGATCAATACAACAGTACGAACAAAGTTCCAGCAGTATGCATCAGAGAAAAAGGACAAGAAAACAGAGTAGTACCGTGAGTAACAATGTTCCTGCCATGATGATCTCATTCTTGGACATGGGTCCCATCTTCTCCAAATTCTCCCTAGCAAGCTTTGGGGCATCTGGACTGCTCTTAACTGTAGGCGGATAGAGAATATACAGAAGCAATGGGACAACGATCAACGATACCATTCCAGGCACAATTGCAGCCTTAGCCCAATCCATCCACCCGATTGGCATATTTATAGTGGCTGCAGTGAGGTTAGCAGCCAAAGGATTAGCCGCCATGGCCGTCAAGAACATGGAGGACGAAATCACAGATGTTTGGAAGCAGGTGAGCATCAACCAGGAACCCAACTTCTGCTCCGTCCCATCACCAACATTACTACCACAAGCTACGCAGAGTGACTTCACCAATGGCAGAAAAATTCCACCAGCTCTAGCGGAAACGGAGGGAATGGCAGGGGCTAACAGAGCTTCGCTGAAGACCAAACTGTATCCCAACCCTAAAGACGAGCTGCCAAATAAAGAAACAAACTGATACGCAATTCTGTTCCCTAATCCAGTTTTGATGAAGCCTCTAGCGAAGAAGAATGCCAACGCGATCAGCCACGGAATCGGATCGCCGAAAGCCGAAAACGCCGCCGCAAATGTAAGCGTCTTCGTCAGAACGCACGCCCCTAGGCCCATCAGAGCGACGGCTCCCAACGGAAGCGGCTGGGATATGATCCCCACAATGGTGGCCAGAAAAATGGAGAGCAACTGCCACGCGATGCGCGAGACGCCATGAGGGGCGGGAATGAACCACAGAATAACTCCGGTGGCGATGGAAGCAATGAGCGGCTTGATGGCAGCTCCCTGCGGCGGAGGAGGAGGAGGAGCCGGAGTGACGGCCGCGGCCGATGAGGAAACCAGTAAAGGCAAGCGTTTCCGCGAGAATGAAGAATTGGAAGAATTGTTGTTGAATGATTGGATTCGAAGTGTAGTAGAATTGGTGTTGATCCTGACGTTGATTGGAGATCTAATAAACTTTGGAGCGACGAGGAGGGGAGTGGTGGTGGAAGAGGGGCGGGGTATGGGGGCGGAGAATGGGCGGTGACGGAGGTCTACGGAGGAGGAGAGGGGTAAAAACGCCATCTGTAGCAGTGGCGTTTGGGGGTGACGGATCTTGGGTGTGTCTGTGTCTATGAGAGTGAAAGATTTGGGAGAATGGAGATGGTGGGGACTGCGGAGGGGTTTATGGGTGGGCCGTCAGATTTGAGTCTGAGGGTGAGCGTTGAAGTAGCTTTAGTGGGGTCCACCCACTCTTTTACTGAGCATAGTTAACTCCGTCGGAGATTTAGCAATTTCCGCCTCACCGACGCCTACAAAACTCGCATTCCACCGGTTCACCTATTGTATAACTTCTTTAATGCTATGTTTTTTTTCTTTTTCTTTTGCGGTTTTTGGACACCTTTTAGGTTTTTATAGTAAACGACTAATTTAAGATGTGGTTTTTTTCAGCACTAAACCAAAAGATAGGTACTCCAAATAAATTCACATTTTCTATTTTGTTCGTCCCATAAATAAGTTTACACCTCCAAATAAGAAAATACACATAAATCAATAACCACATAATACACTTTAATTTTAAAAATGCCACCCCTTTACAACTCACAAAACTTACTTTATAATTTATTTATTACCTAAAAATACCAAACTACCCCCAAAAAACAACTTTTTCTTAAACTCCGTATCTACAGTAACTGTGAACTTCTTTATGGGACGGAGGGAGTAAATTATTATATAGGGATTCGAAAGATTTTTTTTATCAATTTAAGACCCTAAAGATAAATACTATCAGTTCATGACTTATAATCATAAAATCAATAAAAATCTAATAACATAATTATATAAATTTCTCATTCATTAGTACTATGTTATTTTAATGATAATAAATTACAAAATATTATATTAAAAAATACTCCCCCCATCCCATAATACTTTTCATACTTTTCCCATTTGTTTATCCCACAAAACATTTCACACCTCAAAAAGGAAACACAACTTTATCCAACAACCTCAAAAGTTACTTTAATTTTAAATTTATCACTCCTTTTTCACACGCATATTATTACTTTATACTTTTTTATTACCTAAAAATACTACAAATCTACAATATCCTTCAAAGTCAATAAAGTTCCAGGAACGAATTCACCGCTGTATGGCTGACCGGCTTTCAACTCAACTGGGGTTTCGAAGACTGAATGTAGCTGCCATCCCTAGTCAGAAAGTTGAAATGAGGGAGATTTGGCGGATGGCCAATCCGTCGAAGAGATACGCGAAATCGTAAATGATAATTTGCACCCCGAGGACAGGAGATCATCAAATCCCTCTAATAACCGAGGAGATTGAGCGTGAAAACGCAGACATTAAAAGTAAAAATTCAGAAAGAAAGACAAAAAAAATCAGGGTCAAAATGTGCAACTTTTCTTAAACAACATGGAACAGTAAACGTGAAAAGTATTATGGGACAGAGGTAGTAATTTTAATATATGAAAAATTAATGTAGTTTTTATTATTTTATTTTAATTAATTTTATGGTTTTAGATACTGTATTGATAGTTTCATATCTTTCAGGTTCTGAATTGATAGAAAAAATCTTTCAGGTCCCTAATTGATAGTTTACCTATCTTTCGGGTACTGTATTAAAAAAATTCCTTTAAAAATATATACCTAAGTATTTTATTCTCCCATTCTTTTCCTATTTCTCTTATAACTTGTGCTTGTTCTAGGAACACCTAGCCCGAGAGTTATACCCCTTAGTATAATAACTTATTTGGAAATTTTTTAATTTTTTTAATCAAACATTTGTATTATTAGTGAATTAAATTATAACCTTATTAATTAATGTATATACTATTTAGAAAAAATTTATACCATTATACATTTTGTGCAATCAGGTGGGCTAGTTCACCTGGTCACTGGGCTCGTCACTAAGGTGAGTGACCCAAATTTGATTCATTTGTGAACGAATAGGAGGGGAGTTATAAGGAGACTTGGAGAAATGAGGGAGTAAGAATGTTTGGTGAACTAATTACTAACTATACTAAAAACTAACATTGCCCGATAAAAAAAATTTTACACTTTGTGCACCGGAGACACAATAGACCAACTCTTCTCTTAATACTCGATTCATCAACTCGCAGTTTACACATTTGTTTAGTTATCCTAAATTTAAAGACTGTCTTGTGTGAGATGTTCAGTCTTGTGTGAGATGTTCATTGATTCTCTTATGGAAATATAATATCACCCTCAAGTGTAAGAAATTAATTGTAGTGCAAATATGACTAAGTCTAATTATTGAACACACAAAATAGTTCTAAGCTTACTAGTAAATTAATCTATAACCACTCTAAGACAAAATTTTGGGTTTTGAATTGGTTATTATCAATCTACTTTGCATAAAAATAAATAAAGACTAAAATAAAAAGTATGGATGAAAAAATGTTTTAGTGTTTAAGGTAAAAGACTCGTAATGTTAAGGCAATTCAGTTGAACATGTGACTATAGATACTTAATGGAGGATGGACCTCTAAATCAAATTAGACCACTATGATATCTTGTACTTATCATGAGCTGAAAAATTCTAAGATTGATGAGTAATTAATCATCTCTCACTTTCTAGGTACTTATGCAATTAAAGTGTTCCTTTACAAGGTATTTACTTATTAATTGATTTTGGGATATTAGCGAAAATACCACTTTTGATAATTCATTTTGAAAAAAATGAAACCCACTATAATTTTTTCAAAAAAATGCCATTTTTTCTAAAATTTTGGACATAATTAATCCTAGTCTGCGAATACGCATGCAACTCTACACGCAACCCTTCACATGACTATATATGCGATCCTACATGCGACTAAATATGCGATCTTTCACATATTTTATTTACTATGCGACCACTGCATGCTAATATATGTGCGACTATGTGTTAATTATATAATGAAGAAGGGCGGAAAAGTCAAAAAGTAGCATTTTTCCAAAAAAAAATTATATTGGTTGTAATTTTCTAAAATCTGATATTTTTCACAATTTCTCATTGATTTTCCCATTTTAGATACTAAGTTATTAGTCCTATGTCTCCTTATCAAATACCAAGCAATGATGTTGTACCTAGTATTTAATATTCCTTATTGATTGTCTAGCAATTGTAAGATATATTAATTAATCTCTTATAATTGCCACCATGAAACATCTACGTTCATGCATAAATCAAGAATCCTAATGATAGCTCAGTTCGAGCTAACTTCATAAATTATTACGGGAATCAAAACTCAAATCACAATAATAGAAGTCTCAAAATCTCTTCTTCAATAAGGAAATAGACATTCTGCAATACTTGTAAATTAAAGTCGAAATAATCAAATCACATCATGCAACTAGCTAAGAATTAACGCTACTAATGAAAGACTTAGTCCATGATATTATAGAAGTTAATCACAAAAATGCAAGGAACCCTAACCGTGAGTCTAATTAATGCAAAAAGAGAAATTGAATTAGAAGGAACCCTAAGATGATTAGACTCTCCTTCTTCGACTCTCGTCTCTGTCAGAATCTCCATCTCTAACCGAGTGCACAACACCGTCTTTATTTCTCTCCAAAGGTATGGTGGATGGTGGTGTGAGATTGTGAAAGATGGAAGAATTGATGAATTTTGGGCATGAAAGTATGTTCTGAATGTATCAGGTCTCTCTCTTCTATTCTGGGTTTCAGCTTTTATAGTTGGGTGCTGAATCAGATTAAAAATACGGATATAGACCTTCAATTAGTGGTGCTCGAAATCAAGCACCCTCGCTCAGTAACTCGCTTGCCATCGAGCATGCCGTTCAATGATGATCGAGCAGAATTCAACATGCACTCCTCATCCTCCAAGGCTGCTGCTTGGAATCGATTAGCTTTGCTCAATGGAATTGAGTATCTTCAACCTCCTACTCGGAATTGAGCATTTATGCTCGATGGTGACCGAGAATTCCACCTCTTCTGGCTATCCAACTCCCAATCCAACATTTTGATCGTTATGTCCCTCTTTTCCTGTTCAAAACTCACAAAATAGCTCTCAAGCATCTTTTAATTAGTAACAACTAGAGCATTATAATTTGTCCAAATAACAACATCTAACTGTTGGATTGTATACTAAAAGTCTAGCTTTAGTATGAACAATGTCATAACAATATTTGAAATGAGAATCATTGATCAAATGATTGCATCTTATAATTTATTTTATATGCATGATGCAATAGTCCATTTACTTTATACTATAGATAATATGTTGTGCGACAACACGCAGAAGATCATATTATCGGTTTCCTTATAAAGTATAAACAGATGCTCACAACTGAGATAGACGGGGACTCTCTATCGGTATGGTTGTAGTGTGCTTTGGTATTAGCTTGTCTTGGCTATAGAATCACATTAGTGCACTTGTGTGTATTGAGCAGGACCGCCAGAGATCGTTCTTCTTATACTTGTTGGATTGTATACTAAAAGTCTAGCTTTAGTATGAACAATGTTATAACAATATTCGAAATGAGAATCATTGATCAAATGATTGCATCTTATAATTTATTTTATATGCATGATGCAATAGTCCATTTACTTTATTCTGTAGATAATATGTTGTGCGACAACACGCGGAAGATCATATTATCGGTTTCCTTATAAAGTATAAACAGATGCTCACAACTGAGATAGACGGGGACTCTCTATCGGTATGGTTGTAGTGTGGTTTGGTATTAGCTTGTCTTAGCTATAGAATCACATTAGTGCACTTGTGTGTATTGAGTAGGACCGCCTGAGATCGTTCGACTTATACTGACTTATAGAAGAACTTGATCTCTGTTATTATGGAAGTTCGTGCTCTTAATCCCTATACAATAACCTCGACACGTAGGGCAGTATGTATTTCTTTGATTCATCAATGGGTGAGATTTATAAGTATTAAATCAACAAACTCGGTGAGTTGGGAAGTAGTGTTGTATCTATGGTGTGCTGTTGATTGTATAAGGAATCCATGTCCGTCATAGGTTGATGATGTCCCCTTGAGGAGCTCATAAGGTTTATCATGTAAATCTTGCAAGTGGATTAATTTCCGGCATGATAAAAAGGTTGAGTGGTACTACTCTCGGATGAGATATTAATTAATTTGAGTTGTCAGTAACTTAATTAATTAATGGACATTGAATATCTTAAACATGGGGAGACTATCGGACTTATAATAAGAAGGAGCCCAAAACATAATTTGGGATTGGACGGGTAGTGCAATAATAATATTTTAGTGGACTATATTATTATTATTGGATTTAATTAAAAGCTTTGGGCTAAGCTTGGTTAATTAAATTCAATTGAGGCCCAGCCCAATTTCTCCTCCTGGTCCCTGCTGTAGCCCAATATATATAGTCATCTCAGCTTCTGGAAACCTAAGTAACTGCGCCTCTTTTGACAGTTAGGGAAAGGAGCAGATTGGGAGAATCCTGCAGATTGTTGCCCACACAACAGCAGGATTCGACTTGGGACATACAGTTCACTGCTGTTCATCCTCTACATCGACCCAGAAGTACGGTAAACATTGATTTTCGCTTCCGCTTATTGTTTGCCTGTTTACTAACGATCACATTTGAGCCACAAGATCCAATTGCCCAACAATTGGTATCAGAGCGTTGGTTACGTGGTGAAACGTGAGACGTTATGTTGAGTTTTGAGCCATATACGTGTGTTGCTTGTCGTTTTATAACATCTATGATAGGGCTTATGTGATTATATGTTTTAATATGGGATTAATCGCATGATTTAGTCAGCATGTTTAAGGGTTTGAATAATCTTGAATTATTTATGATAATCCTGTGTATTCATTGCTGCAACCCCTATGTCTATTATGACTCGACACACACACCACTGCACCAAAACACCAAAACGATGGGTTGACAATAGCGAGTCGCCCACACGGTCTGATGAGTGTTAGCGACGGATGCTGTTGCGCGTGGTACGGTGATGACTGGACGAAGATAGGCTGTTGGTTGTGATGTACGCCAAGCATCGATTTCTCGCACCGAAAGGGCATAACTGGACAGGCGATGTTACAAGGGGAGAAGAATAGCGATGGCGTTTCATAGAACTGGCCGAGCGGAATATTGGCGGCTGACGAAGGCGGACTAAGGGCTGCCTGCCACTTCACGACGGCGGATGTTGCAAGGTTGTGCGGCTACGGGCTGGTGATTCTCGTCGATGGCTGCAGCGGCGTGATTGTCCAACGTTTTGGATGTCGTCGGATCTGCAGATTGGCGTAGTTGGCTAATGGTCGACGGCTGGGCGACGCTGGAGATCGCGTGGAATTTTCAGGGCCTTAGCAGATCGTTTACGATCGATAGACCAGCGAGGATCTGGTCAAAGGTGAACCCATTTCTGGGCGAGCCTCACGGCGGTCGTTCGGGAGACAGTGGGCGTTGGTGGCCTCAAGCGGTGGCAATCGGTAGCTGGTGGTGGCTCTGGCGGCACTGACGAATCAGGTGATAGTGGATCCCGATCGATCCCGTCCGCTGAGCATGGTAGCACCTCGTTGCAGGCGTGGCTGGAAACGATCAGAGACCACCTGATTGGTGTCGGCGTTCATCTCGGCAGGTGTTGTCAGCAATGATGGTTGGGGTGTGAGATGGTGTCGGCGGATCCCGTTCGACGGCGTGCTGGGCAGTGGCAGCCTTGGGTCTTCGCGGAGAGCTGGTTAGCGTATCGTGGGTTGACGTCGGCCGCGGCGGCGATGGCTGTCGTCGACAGCAGCGGCGCCCATTATCACCAGTGCAAGCTGGCTGTGAGAGTGTGCGGCTGTGACAAGGATAGGGCAGCACTGATAATGGGCCCAATTTTATTTAATTTGGTTTTGGGCCTGGGTTGTTTTTATTAATTCAGCTGGTTTTTGGGCCCAATTTTAATTAAATGTAAATGGGCTGTTGGGCCTATTTTATGGCTGATGGGCTCGGAATTTTTATTGCTGGACTTATCTGCTGCTTGGGCTTGCACTTATGGCTGCTCTAATTTTAATTTGGTTTTGGGCTGTTGGCCCAAATTTTATTAAAATGGATATGGGCTGCTGGACTAATTTATTTTAATTAATTGTGGATAATGGGCCAAGCATGATAATTAATTAATTATATTAATAGACTAATTTTGTGCAAGTGGGCTTGGTGGATTTAATTTAATTTTGGGCTGAGTATATGGGTCATGGAAAATGGGCTTGATTAATTATTTAATCTGCTGCTCATTTTGTGCTTCTTTGTTGCTCTAGGGCCCGAATTAATTAATCCACTATTTATGCAATTAATTAATGTTATATAACTGATTAATTGATTTAATTGTCAATTATTGTTGTATATGTGTAAGACATGTTCTATGTAATTTATTTATTTAAATTGCTGTTAATAGAAGCATGTCTAAGTTGTATATTTTATTCTGGAATATTATATGCATGTTAAAAACCCTCGGTGTTTAAATAACTAAGTGGAAGAGGGGATTGGTAATTAATTCCCGCGGCCTCCATTATTGGTTTGTAAGTGATGTGAGTAAACTTGCGCGTCGGCATTAGAGCCTTCCTCCCTAACGGATGAGTTTATTCACGGATCACTGGTACAAACTTCTTTAAATAATTATTGTTTGTAATGTGTTGCATATAGGCTTGCGCATTGGCTATAGTGCCTTCCTCCCTAACGGATGAGCTTATATGCGGTTCACTAGTACAAACTTATATAATTGATGGTTGTAGAAAGTTATCTGAGCGAGTGTGTACTTCTCTAACAGTAAGGCACATAAGCTTGGGCAGCGGACTTGGGATCAAATAATGGTGTACACTTAGATGTGAATAATTAGTATCCTCCCCAACGGAGTTACTGCTATTATTTACATGGCTAAAGAGGAACCGACTATTAATTATTTTGTCATGAAGTTAGGTTGACAAATGAAATTAATGGGTAAAACCTTCTCTTGTAAATGTTCGGGTTTGTAAACGTCCACCCTAACGTGGCTTGCAGACTCACGGTGCTTGAGATGTCGGTGAATTTTATTTTATATTATTTTGAGGGAATCAATATAAAAGGATAAAATTCGAAGTTTTGATCGGTAATTTTTTTTTGTGATTCTCAGAATTCCGAATGGTTTTATTTCACTAATTATTAACTAAAAGAAATTATATTTACTTGTCCAAATTAGTTGATTAGAAAAGAATCTTGGTTTTGAAAATTACTGCTTAAGAAAATATACAAGTGTGTTCTCTCAAAGGACGGTTCATGATGCCTATTAAAGTCTCTAGTGAAGAGATGAGAGGTTCATAGAAATATGATGGTCTCATGTAACTCTTTGGATACTTGAGTAATTTAAAAGGCGCAAGATCATGATAGAATTTGATGAATGAATTGGAAATATATGGAATAGAAGTTGAAAGGGAAACCTAAGTCAATTTTATTCTCCATAATTGCCTAGATGTTTTGAGAAAGTTCCATCTGAATTACAAGAAGATGTAAATGGTGGGAAACTTCTGACAAAACATGTGGCAAAGGAAAGCCATTTTCATCATAATGTGAACAAGTTTAATATCTTATTTACTAATGGTTTAAACATGATTAGTGATGGCATCTACTGACTCGAACTGAGTAGATACTGGAATCACTAAATGTTTATCACTTAGTAAGGATAAGATTGTTAAGACATGGGTAAAACTACAAAGGTAGTGGCTATTGCAGTGGGAGTTGTTTATTTATCTCATGATAAGAATAAACGATTGATTATGAGAAATCGTCTTTACGTACGATTCATAGAAAGAATTTGATTTCGGTTTCTATGCCTTAACGGATGGATACTTCATTTCATTTAAATGACATGGTCACAGTAATGAGGAATGAGGTTATGATTCGTTAAAGTACGTTGGTGGATGATATGTATACTCTTGAATCATGTACTTCCCACAGATACAATAAATAATAATTAATAATTCATCTTCTAATATTAGTAAGAGAAAAGAACCTTCAAAGATGAACTAAACATACATTTGGCGTCTAAAATTAGTTCATTTTACTTGAGTAGGATTCAAAAGTTGATAGCCGATAGACCGTAAGGTTTATCTGAAGTGGAAACTATCGGACTTACGAGTCTTGCTTGGAAGTAAAAATGATTAACTGCCTTTTAAAGGCTGTGGGGTATAGAGCCAAAGATATATATGTTGGAATTAGTTCATTCTGATTTAAGCGGACCTAACATTATCCAGACGAGAGGTGGTTAAGAATATTCGAAGATTATTCTAGATACCGATATATTTATATGATGCACTGCATTTCTAAGTTCCTTGATTCATTCAAGAATTGTAAGGCCGGAACAGTGAAGCGTCATGGAAAATATATTAAGTCATTACGATTTAATCGTGATGGTGAGTACCTCTTAGGATAGTTAGGAGCTATTAATCAGAAGTAGAGATTAAATCTCAAGTTGACTACACCGGGCATGCCCCAACTGAATGGTGTAGTGGATAGAAGGAATTAGGCTCTTATGGTTAAGATTAAATAGATGATTAATTATTTGGAATAATTAAATTCATTTTATGGATATGCCCTAGATACAGTAATTCGTGAAACGTTTGTCTGTATATGGGATATTCTAGAAAAATGGATAGTGATTTATTTAGTCCAAAAGATCGAAGGGTAATTGTTAACACAATAACCAGATTTTTGGAAAAGGACTATGTAATAAATCACAAACCCATGTATAAGTTGTTCTAAAGGAAGTGAGAGGAAAACACTAAGTATAAGTACCAAGTGTACAAGAGGATATACCACAAGGTAAACTGCAACGCGTGTCACGTCTGATACACAATTACATGTAGTGCCTTGTCATAGTGGGAGGGTTGTATGACAACCCATAAATATATGTTTTGGGAGAGTCGTGAGACTTGATCCCTAGTGAACATGGTATTATCCCACGGATACGACGTAGCACTACAAGATGAAAATGCGGAATCTTAGTAAGTTGCTATTAAGTCTGGGAACTTGTATGACCACTAAATGGTGTAAAAGCCAATGCAAGGGTCAAAGGAAATAAAAGAGGATCATATGGAAAGGTGAAAACCTTGGAAGCAAAGCTTGTTGCGAAAAGATGTACTCAGAAAGAAATGGTTCGATTATGAGGGAACATATTCGCTGGTGGCTATGCTTAAATTGATCCGGATTCTTTTATTTATTGCTGCTCATATTAAATTATGAGGGACAGCAAATAGATGTCAAGACAGCTTTCCTGATTGGAAGTCTTGAGAAAAACATCTATGTGAAGCAACCAGAGTAATTCATTGCAAAGTACTAATAGCATTTTGATAGTAAGCTTAAAAGTGTCCAGCGATGGACTAAAGCAAGTTTTAAGATCGTGAAGCATCTGTTTTGATTAGATAATCCAGTGGCATGAATTTAAATCAATGAGCGGATGAGTCTTGTGTGTTGTAAAGAGTGACGGAAACGTAGTGGTGTTTCTTGTACTATACGTAGATAGTATCTTGCTCATTGGAGACAATGAAAGAGTATTATCGGGCGTATGGATACGGTTAATAAAGCGGTAGTGATGAAGGACTTAAGAAAGGCAAAATACATCATTTTGATCACGATAACACGGATCACAAGAAAGGATGTTATGCTTATCTCAAGTTTCATAAAATGATACAGTCCATACTCGTTTAGCATGTGAATTTATCTTAGTGAATGTGTCTTTGAGATACAAAAAGAAGATAAAGTAGATGAAAGCGGTTCCTTATGCTTCGGCGAATAAGGAAGCTTAATCTAAGGAATGCTATGAACGAAGTTGGATATCTGTTTTGCTGAATGCAAGAACAGTGGGTATCAACGTAATCCGGAACAAGAATGATGAACTGTGGTAAGACATATATGAAGTGCCTGAGAAGGACTGGAAATCATATATAGACTTACTGAGCAGATTCACTGCTTCTTGTGGATTACGGAGATTTGGATTTTTTAGTCAGATTGAACAGTAGTAAATTCTCCTCAAAGGTTATGTGTTTAATCTTAGGAAGTAGAGTCATAATGTGGAGGAGTGTTATATAGAAATATATTTCAGACTCCGGACTCCATCATGGAAAGATGATAAATTGGAGCCTATGAGGTAGCCAAAGTATCTATATGACTCTAGAAACTTCAAGATGGAATTTGAAGTGTTTCTAAGTTTGCCCAAGGTAATCACAATTTACATTGTTGATATTGGTGCAGTTGCAAACTTGAAGGAATCACGAGTCCATAAGGCAATTAAACACATGGAGCGCGAGTACCACCTGTTACGAGAAATCGTATGATGAGGGGAAGGTTGTTGTCGCCTAGATTGCATCGGATGATAATCTAGTAAACCATTTACAAGGACCTTAAGGCGAGAGCTTTTAATGGTCGTGTAGTGGAAGTAGGAATCAGATGTATGGCAGAAGACATGACAGCATAGTCTTTTAGTATAAGTGGGAGATTGTTGGATTGTATACTAAAAGTCTAGCTTTAGTATGAACAATGTTATAACAATATTCGAAATGAGAATCATTGATCAAATGATTGCATCTTATAATTTATTTTATATGCATGATGCAATAGTCCATTTACTTTATACTGTAGATAATATGTTGTGCGACAACACGCGGAAGATCATATTATCGGTTTCCTTATAAAGTATAAACAGATGCTCACAACTGAGATAGACGGGGACTCTCTATCGGTATGGTTGTAGTGTGGTTTGGTATTAGCTTGTCTTGGCTATAGAATCACATTAGTGCACTTGTGTGTATTGAGTAGGACCGCCTGAGATCGTTCGACTTATACTGACTTATAGAAGAACTTGATCTCTGTTATTATGGAAGTTCGTGCTCTTAATCCCTATACAATAACCTCGACACGTAGGGCAGTATGTATTTCTTTGATTCATCAATGGGTGAGATTTATAAGTATTAAATCAACAAACTCGGTGAGTTGGGAAGTAGTGCTGTATCTATGGTGTGCTGTTGATTGTAGAAGGAATCCATGTCCGTCATAGGTTGATGATGTCCCCTTGAGGAGCTCATAAGGTTTATCATGTAAATCTTGCAAGTGGATTAATTTCCGGCATGATAAAAAGGTTGAGTGGTACTACTCTCGGATGAGATATTAATTAATTTGAGTTGTCAGTAACTTAATTAATTAATGGACATTGAATATCTTAAACATGGGGAGACTATCGGACTTATAATAAGAAGGAGCCCAGAACATAATTTGGGATTGGACGGGTAGTGCAATAATAATATTTTAGTGGACTATATTATTATTATTGGATTTAATTAAAAGCTTTGGGCTAAGCTTGGTTAATTAAATTCAATTGAGGCCCAGCCCAATTTCTCCTCCTGGTCCCTGCTGTAGCCCAATATATATAGTCATCTCAGCTTCTGGAAACCTAAGTAACTGCGCCTCTTTTGACAGTTAGGGAAAGAAGCAGATTGGGAGAATCCTGCAGATTGTTGCCCACACAACAGCAGGATTCGACTTGGGACATACAGCAGAAGATTGAGAGGTGGTTCACTGCTGTTCATCCTCTACATCGACCCAGAAGTACGGTAAACATTGATTTTCGCTTCCGCTTATTGTTTGCCTGTTTACTAACGATCACGTTTGAGCCACAAGATCCAATTGCCCAACAATACTGACTATATAGTAGAACTTGATCTCTGTTATTATGGAAGTTCGTGCTCTTAATCCCTATACAATAATCTCGACACGTAGGGCAGTATGTATTTCTTTGATTCATCAATGGGTGAGATTTATATGTATTAAATCAACAAACTCGGTGAGTTGGGAAGTAGTGCTGTCTCTATGGTGTGCTGTTGATTGTAGAAGGAATCCATTTCCGTCATAGGTTGATGATGTCCCCTTGAGGATCTCATAAGGTTTATCATGTAAATCTTGCAAGTGGATTAATTTCCGGCATGATAATGAGGTTGAGTGGTACTACTCTCGGATGAGATATTAATTAATTTGAGTTGTCAGTAACTTAATTAATTAATGGACATTGTATATCTTAAACATGGGGAGACTATCGGGCTTATAATAAGAATGAGCCCATAACATAATTTTGGGATTGGATGGGTAGTGCAGTAATAATATTTTAGTGGACTATATTATTATTATTGGATTTAATTAAAAGCTTTGGGCTAAGCTTGGTTAATTAAATTCAATTGAGGCCCAGCCCAATTTCTCCTCCTGGTCCCTGCTGTAGCCCAGTATATAAGTGAACTCAGCTTCCTGGAACCCTAATAATTCATGCGCCTCTTTTGACGTAAGATAGGGAAAGAAGCATATTGAGAGATCCTGCAGATTGTTGCCCACACAACAGCAGGATCACACTTGGGACATACAGTAGAAGATCAGAGGTTGTTCTCTGCAGTTCATCCTCTACACCAACCCAGAAGTACGGTAAACGATTTAATTGCTTCCGCTGCTTATTGTTTATCTTAATTCCTAACGGATCACATTTGAACCGCACGATCCAATTGCCAACAATTGGTATCAGAGTGTTGGTTTCGTGGTGAAATGTGATTTGTAAGGATGGGATTTTATGTGATTATATGATTATATGATCTGATCTGTATTAATCGCATGTTTATTGATTAGTCAGTTTGTGATTATTGTTGGCAATTGATTGTGTGGTTCAACCGTGATCCGTTAAGATAACAGGTAAACAAAATCAGCGGAAGCATAAAACGTGTTTACCGTACTTCTGGGTTGATGTAGAGGATGAATCGCTGCAGAGAACTACCTCTGATCTTCTAGTGTATGTCCCAAGTCGAATCCTGCTGTTGTGTGGGCAACAATCCGCAGGATTCTCTCAATCTGCTCCTATTCTTTCTAACTGTCAAATGAGGCACTGACTTAGGGTTAACAGGAGCTGAGATGACTTATATAGTTGGGCTACAGCAGGGACCAGGAGGAGAAATTGGGCTGGGCCTCAATTGAATTTAATTAACCAAGCTTAGCCCAAAGCTTTTAATTAAATCCAATAATAATAATATAGTCCACTAAAATATTATTACTGCACTACCCGTCCAATCCCAAAATTATGTTCTGGGCTCCTTCTTATTATAAGCCCGATAGTCTCCCCATGTTTAAGATATACAATGTCCATTAATTAATTAAGTTACTGACAACTCAAATTAATTAATATCTTATCCGAGAGTAGTACCACTCAACCTTATTATCATGCCGGAAATTAATCCACTTGCAAGATTTACATGATAAACCTTATGAGCTCCTCAAGGGGACATCATCAACCTATGACGGACATGGATTCCTTCTACAATCAACAGCATACCATAGATACAGCACTACTTCCCAACTCACCGAGTATGTTGATTCAATACTTATAAATCTCACCCATTGATGAATCAAAGAAATACATACTGCCCTACGTGTTGAGGTTATTGTATAGGGATTAAGAGCACGAACTTCCATAATAACAGAGATCAAGTTCTTCTATAAGTCAGTATAAGTCGAACGATCTCATGCGGTCCTGCTCAATACACACAAGTGCACTAATGTGATTCTACAGCCAAGACAAGCTAATACCAAACCACACTACAACCATATCGATAGAGAGTCCCCGTCTATCTCAGTTGTGAGCATCTGTTTATACTTTATAAGGAAACCGATAATATGATCTTCTGCGTGTTGTCGCACAACATATTATCTACAGTATAAATTAAATGGACTATTGCATCATGCATATAAAATAAATTATAAGATGCAATCATTTGATCAATGATTCTCATTTCAAATATTGTTATGACATTGTTCATACTAAAGCTAGACTTTTAGTATACAATCCAACAATCTCCCACTTATACTAAAAGACTATGCTGTCATGTCTTCTGCCATACATCTGATTCCTATTCCCACTACACGACCATTAAAAGCTCTCGCCTTAAGGTCCTTGTAAATGGTTTACTAGGTCATCATCCGATGCAATCTAGGCGACAACAACCTTCTCCTCATCATACGATTTCTCGTAACAGGTGGTACTTGCGCTCCATGTGTTTAATTACCTTATGGACTTGTGATTTCTTCAAGTTTGCAACTGCACTAATATCATCAATGTAAATTGTGATTACCTTGGGCAAACTTAGAAACACTTCAAAGTCTATCATGAAGTCTCTAGAGTCATATAGATACTTTGGCTGCCTCATATGCTCCAATTTATCATCTTTCCATGATGGAGTCCGGAGTTTGAAATATATTTCTATATAACACTCCTCCACATTATGACTCTACTTCCTAAAATTAAACACATAACCTTTTGAGGAGAATTTACAACCGTCCAATTTGACTAAAAAATCCGAATCTACGTAATCCACAAGAAGCAGTGAATCTGTCCAGTAAGTCCACATATAATTTCCAGTCCTTCTCAGGCACTTTATAAATGTCTTACCACAGTTCATCATTCTTGTTCCGGGTTACGTTGATACCCACTGTTCATGCGTTTAGCAAAACAGATATCCAACATCGTTCATAGCATTCCTTAATTAAGCTTCCTTATTCGCCGAAGCATAAGGAACTGCTTTCATCCTTTTTATCTTCTTCTTGTGTCTCAAAGACACATTCACTTAGATAAATTTACATGCTAAACGAGTATGGACTGTATCATTTTATGAAACTTGAGATAAGCATAATATCCTTTCTTGTGATTCGTATTACCGTGATCAAAAGGATATATTTTGCATTTCTTAAGTCCTTCATTTCTACCGCTTTATTTATCATACCCATACGCCCGATAATACTCTTTCATTGTCTCCAATGAGCAAGATACTATCTACATATAGTCCAAGAAATACCACCACGTTTCCGTCACTCTTTACAACACACAAGACTCATCCGCTCATTGATTTAAATCCATGTCAATGGATTACCTAATCAAAACAGATGCTTCACGATCTGAAAGTTTGCTTTGGTCCATCGCTGGATAATTTTAAGCTTACTATCAAAATGTTATTAGTACTTTGCAATGAATCACTCTGGTTGTTTCACATAGATGTTTTCATCAAGACTTCCAATCAGGAAAGATGTCTTGACATCTATTTGCTGTTCCTCATAGCAGCAAAAAAAGAATCCGGATCAACATAAGCATAGCTACCAGCGAACATGTTTCCTCATAATCGAACCATTTCTTTCTGAGTACACTATTTCGCAACAAGCTTTGCTTCCAAGAGTTATCACCTTACCGTATGATCCTCTTTTATTTCCTATGACCACTTCCAATGGCTTTAACACTATTTAGTGGTCCTTTAAGTTCCCAGACTTAATTTAGAATCTGTAGATTCTATTTCAACATTCATTGCAACTTACTAAGATTCCGCATTTTTATCTTGTAGTGCTACGTCGTATCCGTGGGATAATACCATGTTCACTAGGGATCAAGTCTCACGACTCTCCCAAAACATATATTTATGGGTTGTCACACAACCCTCCCACTACGACAAGGCACTACATGTAATTGTGTATCTGACGTGACACGCGTTGCAGTTTACCTTGTGGTATATCATCTTGTACACTTGGTAGTTATACTTAGTGTTTTCCTCTCACTTCCTTTAAGAACAACTTATACATGGGTTTGTGATTTATTACATAGTCCTTTTCCAAAAATCTAGTTATTGAGTTAACAATTATCCTTCGATCTTTTGGACTAAATAAATCACCCTCCATTTTTCTAGGATATCCCATATACAGACAAACGTTTCACGAATTACTGTATCTAGGGCATATCCATAAAATGAATTTAATTATTCCAAATAATTCATCATCTATCTAATCATTACCATAAGAGCCTTATTCCTTCTATCCACCACACCATTCAGTTTGGGGTATACCCGGTGTAGCTAACTTGAGATTTAATCTCAACTTCTGATCAATAGCTCCTAACTATCCCAAGAGGTATTCGCCATCATGATTAAATCGTAATGACTTAATATATTTTCCATGACGCTTCACTATATCAGTCTTACAATTCTTGAATTAATCAAAGAACTTAGACATGCAGTGCATCATATAAACATATTGGTTTCCAGAATAATCTTCGAATATTCATAACCACCTCTCGCCTGGATAATATTAGGTTCGCTTGAACTGGAATGAACTAATTTCAACATATATATATCTTTGGCTCTACACCCCACAGCCTTGAAAAGACAGTTAATCATTTTTACTTCCAAGCAAGACTCGCAAGTCCGATAGTTTCCACTTCAGATAAACCTTACGGTCTATCGGCTATCAATTTTTGAATCCTACTCAAGTAAAATGAATTAGTCATAGACGCCAAATGTATATTTAGTTCATTTCTGAAGGTTCCTTTCTCTTACTAATATTAGAAGATGCATTATTTAATTACTATTTATTGCATCTGTGGGATGTACATGATTCAAGAGTATACTTTTTATCCACCAACGTACTTTAACGGATTATAGCCTCATTCCTCATTACTATGACCATGTCATTTAAATGAAATGAAGTATCCATCCGTTAATGCATAGAAATCGAAATTAAATTCTTTCTACGAAACGTACGTAAAGATAATTTCTCATAATCAATCGTTTAATCTTATCATGAGATAAATAAACAACTCCCACTGCAATAGCAACTACCTTTGTAGTTTTACCCATGTTATTAACAATCTTATCCTTACTCAGTGATAAACATTTAGTGATTCCAGTATCTACATACTTCGTATCAGTAGATGCCATCACTAATCATGTTCAAACCATTAGTAAATAAGATATTAAACTTGTTCACATCATGATGAAACATGGCTTTCTTTTGCCACATGTTTTGTTAGAAGTTTCCCACCAAATACAACCTCTCGTATTTCAGGTAGAACTTGCTCAAAACATCCAGGCAAATTGTGAAGAATAAATTGATTTAGGTTTCCCTTTCAATTTCTATTCCAAGCTCTTACAATTCATTCATCAATTCAACCATGATCTTCTACCTTTTTAATTTACTCAAGTATCCGAAGAGTTACATGAGATCATCATATTTCTATGAACCTCTCATCTCTTCACTAGAGACTTTAATAGGCATCATGAGACGTCCTTTGTGAGAATACACATGTATTTTCTTAAGCAGTAATTTTCAAAATCAAGATTCTTTTCTAATCATCTAATTTGGACAAGAAAATATAATGTCTTTTAGTTAACAATTAGTGAAATAAAACCATTCAAAATTTAGAGAATCACAAATAAATTTACCGATCAAATCTTCGAATTTTATTCTTTTATATTGATTCCCTCAAAACAATATAAAATAAAATTCACCGACATCTCAAGCACCGTGAGTCTGCAAGCCACGATAGTGTGGACGTTTACAAACCCGAACATTTACAAGAGAAGGTTTTACCCATTAATTTCATTTGTCAACCTCACTTTATGACAAAATAATTAATAGTCGGTTCCTCTTTAGCCATGCAAATAAAAGCAGTGACTCCGATGGGGAGGATACTTATTATTAACATCTAAGTGTACACCATTATTTGACCCCAAGTCCACGACCCAAGCTTATGTGCCTTACAGATAGAGAAGTGCACACGCGCTCGGATAACTTCCTACAATCATCAATTACAAGTTTGTACCAGTGAACCGCATATAAACTCATCCGATAGGGAGGAAGGTCTAAGCCAACGTGCAAGTTCATATGCATCACATTACAAACGTAATTATTTAATGAAGTCTGTTCCAGCAATCCATGAATAAACTCATCCGATGGGGAGGAAGGCTCTAATGCCGACGCGCAAGTCTATTCACATTACTAACAAACCAATAATGGAGGCCGCGGGAATTAATAACCAATCCCCTCTCCCACTTAGTTATTTAACACCGAGGGTTTTAACATGCATATAATATTCCAGAATAAAATATACAACTACGACATGCTTCTATTAACAGCAATTTAAATAAGTAAATCACATAGAACATGACTTACATATATAACAATTAATTGTCAAATTAAAATAATTAAATCAGTTATATATCATAATTAATTGCATAAATGGTGGATCAATTAATTGGGCCCAAGACCAACAAATAAGCACAAAATGAGCAGCAGATTAAATAATTAATCAAGCCCATTATCCATGGCCCATAATCTTAGCCCAAAATCAAAATAAATTCACTAAGCCCATATATCCAGCAATTAATTAAAATCAGGATTGGCCCAGCAGCCCATTACCATTTAATTAAAATTGGGCCCATAACCATAGCCCAAAACTATTTAATTAAAATAAAAGGCCCAACTGAGACAACCCATACACAGCCCAAAACATCAGCAAGCCCACAAAAGCCGGCCCAATACTCAGCCAGAATAAATAAATCAGGCCCAAAGGAACCGGCCCAACAAACATCTTCCAGCCCAAGTATAAAAAGGGCCAAGGGCCTGCCTACCCAGCCCTAACTCATGCACAGCCGCACACACCAACTGTCACACGGCGCCGCCGCTCTCGGCGGTCGTGCAGTCAGCGCGCCGGCATCACGCCGCTAGATCACCGGAGTCTTCCCGTCCGCCCAGCAGATCGTCGACCTCCTCGAGCCTTCACCGTCGCAAGCCCGCCCACAACCACTGCCAGAGACGAGCCACCAGGACGCCGCCGTGCAAGCACCGTAGTCGCGCCTGCAGGCGACACTCCCATCGACCCACAGTCGTTCATGCAGACAGACTGGATCGGCTAATCGCGTCTCACCGACGAGACGCGATAGAGACCAGCGCCGCCCAGTCATCGCGTCTCCTCCAGCGCCGCCCAGTAACCGAGTCACCTGTAGCGCCGCCCAGCCTCCGAGTCACCTGCAGCGCCGCCCAGCCTCCGATGTTACAGGTCACCACTGGAAACCGCCGTGGACCAATGAATCTGCCCAAGACCCGATCGCCGCTCATGTCCAATGGCGCTCACTACCACCATTCGCCTTGCCCCGACCACAGCCTTTCACCGTGCAGCCACCAGGAAGACACCGGCGAAGACACGCCTGCATCCAACCTCTCCAGCCGCTCGCCGCCTTCAACTCGCAGGGAGCAGAGACGCCTTACGCGGCCTCTATGGTTCAGGTTAGGGGCGGCCTGCTCCTTCGTCGTTATCGCTCAAAAACAGCAGGGGCTCGCTCGGGATTGCCTCATCAGACTTGCCCCAACAGACCACGCCTGCCCCCATTGCCACGCCTGCTGCTAGCCATCTTCCGTCGTTCAGCCGTGCATCCAGTCGTGACAGCCCCCGCCGTGGAGATTCACACCAGACACCCATCGCTGAGCCGCGACAATCCTCCTTTGCCGTTGGTGATATGCAGCCAGGCCTCCGACGATCCAGCAGTCATTGTCCATGTTTATCCATGTGTGTGTCCAGTGTGTTGAATCACAATAATCACACACAAAATCATCGACGTAGATAATCATAGGATTTCACAAATAATACAGAATTATTAAAATCCTAAAACATGTATTCTTCTATGTGATTAATACCAGAATAAAACATATGATCACATAAGCCCTTTCATTCATACTTTAATCGACAATAAACACATATATGGCTCAAAACCCAACATAACGTCTCACGTTTTACCACGTAACCAACGCTCTGATACCAATTGTTGGCAATTGGATCGTGTGGTTCAACCGTGATCCGTTAAGATAACAGGTAAACAAAATCAGCGGAAGCATAAAACGTGTTTACCGTACTTCTGGGTTGATGTAGAGGATGAATCGCTGCAGAGAACTACCTCTGATCTTCTATTGTATGTCCCAAGTCGAATCCTGCTGTTGTGTGGGCAACAATCCGCAGGATTCTCTCAATCTGCTCCTGTTTTTTCTAACTGTCAAATGAGGCACTGACTTAGGGTTAACAGGAGCTGAGATGACTTATATAGTTTGGCTACAGCAGGGACCAGGAGGAGAAATTGGGCTGGGCCTCAATTGAATTTAATTAACCAAGCTTAGCCCAAAGCTTTTAATTAAATCCAATAATAATAATATAGTCCACTAAAATATTATTACTGCACTACCCGTCCAATCCCAAAATTATGTTCTGGGCTCCTTCTTATTATAAGCCCGATAGTCTCCCCATGTTTAAGATATACAATGTCCATTAATTAATTAAGTTACTGACAACTCAAATTAATTAATATCTTATCCGAGAGTAGTACCACTCAACCTTATTATCATACCAGAAATTAATCCACTTGCAAGATTTACATGATAAACCTTATGAGCTCCTCAAGGGGACGACATCAACCTATGACAGACATGGATTCCTTCTACAATCAACAGCACACCATAGATACATCACTACTTCCCAACTCACCGAGTTTGTTGATTCAATACTTATAAATCTCACCCATTGATGAATCAAAGAAATACATACTGCCCTACGTGTCGAGGTTATTGTATAGGGATTAAGAGCACGAACTTCCATAATAACAGAGATCAAGTTCTTCTATAAGTCAGTATAAGTCAAACGATCTCATGCGGTCCTACTCAATACACACAAGTGCACTAATGTGATTCTACAGCCAAGACAAGCTAATACCAAACCACACTACAACCATACCGATAGAGAGTCCCCGTCTATCTCAGTTGTGAGCATCTGTTTATACTTTATAAGGAAACCGATAATATGATCTTCTGCGTGTTGTCGCACAACATATTATCTACAGTATAAAGTAAATGGACTATTGCATCATGCATATAAAATAAACTATAAGATGCAATCATTTGATCAATGATTCTCATTTCAAATATTGTTATTCCATTGTTCATACTAAAGTTAGACTTTTAGTATACAATCCAACAATCTCCCACTTATACTAAAAGACTATGCTGTCTTGTCTTCTGCCATACATCTGATTCCTATTCCCACTACACGACCATTAAAAGCTCTCGCCTTAAGGTCCTTGTAAATGGCTTACTAGGTCATCATCCGATGCAATCTAGGCGACAATAACCTTCTCCTCATCATACGATTTCTCGTAACAGGTGGTACTTGCGCTCCATGTGTTTAATTGCCTTATGGACTTGTGATTTCTTCAAGTTTGCAACTGCACCAATATCATCAATGTAAATTGTGATTACCTTGGGCAAACTTAGAAACACTTCAAAGTCTATCATGAAGTCTCTAGAGTCATATAGATACTTTGGCTGCCTCATAGGCTCCAATTTATCATCTTTCCATGATGGAGTCCGGAGTTTAAAATATATTTCTATATAACACTCCTCCACATTATGACTCTACTTCCTAAAATTAAACACATAACCTTTTGAGGAGAATTTACTACCGTCCAATTTGACTAAAAAATCCGAATCTATGTAATCCACAAGAAGCAGTGAATCTGTCCAGTAAGTCCACATATAATTTCCAGTCCTTCTCAGGCACTTTATAAATGTCTTACCACAGTTTATCATTCTTGTTCTGGGTTACGTTAATACCCACTGTTCATGCGTTCAACAAAACAGATATCCAACATCGTTCATAGCATTCCTTAGATTAAGCTTCCTTATTTGCCGAAGCATAAGGAACTGCTTTCATCCTTTTTATCTTCTTCTTGTGTCTCAAAGACACATTCACTTAGATAAATTTACATGCTAAACGAGTATGGACTGTATCATTTTATGAAACTTGAGATAAGCATAATATCATTTCTTGTGATTCGTATTACCGTGATCAAAAGGATATATTTTGCCTTTCTTAAGTCCTTCATTTCTACCGCTTTATTTATCATACACATACGCCCGATGATACTCTTTCATTGTCTCCAATGAGCAAGATACTATCTACATATAGTCCAAGAAATACCACCACGTTTCCGTCACTCTTTACAACACATAAGACTCATTCGCTCATTGATTTAAATCCATGCCAATGGATTACCTAATCAAAACAGATGCTTCACGATCTGAAAGCTTGCTTTAGTCCATCGCTGGACAATTTTAAGCTTACAATCAAAATGCTATTAGTACTTTGCAATGAATCACTCTGGTTGTTTCACATAGATGTTTTCATCAAGACTTCCAATCAGGAAAGCTGTCTTGACATCTATTTGCTGTTCCTCATAGCAGCAATAAAAGAATCCGGATCAACATAAGCATAGCTACCAGTGAACATGTTACCTCATAATCGAACCATTTCTTTTTTAGTACACTATTTCGCAACAAGCTTTGCTTCCAAGAGTTATCACATTACCGTATGATCCTCTTTTATTTCCTATGACCACTTCCAATGGCTTTAACACTATTTAGTGGTCCTTTAAGTTCCCAGACTTAATTTAGAATCTGTAGATTCTATTTCAACATTCATTGCAACTTACTAAGATTCTGCATTTTCATCTTGTAGTGCTACGTCGTATCCGTGGGATAATACCATGTTCACTAGGGATCAAGTCTCACGACTCTCCCAAAACATATATTTATGGGTTGTCACACAACCCTCCCACTACGACAAGGCACTACATGTAATTGTGTATCAGACGTGACACGCGTTTAGACCTGGACAGCAAGTTACGGGTGAGGAGATGGTGGTTCTTAGCGACTCGACTTGGGTCTGCGCGGCGCACTGGTTAGCGGATCGTGGATTGACGTCGGCCACGGCGGTGATGGCAGTCGTCGACAGCAACGACGCCCATTTGCACCGGTGGTTGCTGTGGGAAGTTGAGAGGGATCGTCTTCGCGAAGGCTAAAGCGGTGACTCCAGTCGGCGACACTGATGGGCAGACTCAGCGAAAACATGACGGAGCTGTCGGGTCTTGACGGCGCCAGACGAACTCCGGCCCCGGGAGCAGCTTGCTGACTGCTGGCGGTCGTTGTCGGGTGCGCTGGATCGACGCACAAGAGTCGGCTGACGGCGCAACTCCGGTGGCTGACGGCACGATTACCGAGAGCAGGGTGCCGGTGGAAGCTTCGTGTCTGGTTGCGGCTGTGAGAAGGATAGGGCAGCACTGATTTAATGGGCCCAATTTTATTTTAATTTGGTTATGGGCTGTTGGGCCCATATTTAATTGAAATGTTTGTGGGCTGTCTTTGTTATGCCAAGTTTAATTGCAGGGCTCTTTTCCTAATAATTGTTTTGGGCTGTTGGGCCTAAATGTTTATTAAGGTGCTTATTGGGCTGTAGCTAAATGGCCCATTTTTTTATTAAAATGGATATGGGCTGTTGGACCTTAAATCCTAATTTTAATTAATTGTGGGTAATGGGCCAAGCATGATTAATTAATTTTATTAATGGACTTTTTGTGCTAGCGGGCTTGGTGGATTTAATTTAATTTTGGGCTGAGTATATGGGTCATGGATAATGGGCTTGATTAATTAATTAATCTGCTGCTCATTTTGTGCTTATTTGATGCTCTAAGGCCCATTTAATTGATCCAACATATTATACAATTAATTATGATATATAACTGAGTTAATTGTTTTAACTTGACAATTAATTGTTATATATGAAAGGCATGTTCTATGTGATTTATTTATTTAAATTGCTGTTAATAGAAGCATGCTAGGATGTATATTTTATTTCTGAATATTATATACATGTTAAAAACCCTCGGTATTAAATAACTAAGTGGGAGAGGGGATTGGTAAATTAATTCCCGCGGCCTCCATTATTGGTTTGTAAGTGATGTGAGTAAACTTGCGCGTTGGCAATAGAGCCTTCCTCCCTAACGGATGAGTTTATTCACGGATCACTGGTACAAACTTCTTTAAATAATTATTGTTTGTAATGTGATGCATATGGACTTGCGCGTTGGCTATAGTGTCTTTCTCCCTAACAGATGAGCTTATATGCGGTTCACTAGTACAAACTTATATAATTGATGGTTGTAGAAAGTTATCTGAGCGCGTGTGTACTTCTCCAACAGTAAGGCACACAAGCTTGGGCAGTGGACTTGGGATCAAATAATGGTGTACACTTAGATGTGAATAATTAGTATCCTCCCCAACGGAGTCACTGCTATTATTTACATGGCTAAAGAGGAACCGACTATTAATTATTTTGTCATAAAGTTAGGTTGACAAATGAAATTAATGGGTAAAACCTTCTCTTATAAATGTTCGGGTTTGTAAACGTCCACCCTAACGTGGCTTGCAGACTCACGGTACTTGAGATGTCGGTGAATTTTATTTTATATTATTTTGAGGGAATCAATATAAAAGGATAAAATTTGAAGATTTGATCGGAATATTTATTTGTGATTCTATGAATTTCGAATGGTTTTATTTCACTAATTATTAACTAAAAGACATTATATTTACTTGTCCAAATTAGATGATTAGAAAAGAATCTTGGTTTTGAAAATTACTGCTTAAGAAAATAAAAATACATGTGTATTCTCACAAAGGACGTCTCATGATGCCTATTAAAGTCTCTAGTGAAGAGATGAGAGGTTCATAGAAATATGATGGTCTCATGTAACTCTTCGAATACTTGAGTAAATTAAAAGACAGAAGATCATGGTTGAATTCATGAATGAATTGGAAAAGCATGGAATAGAAATTGAAAGGGAAACCTAAATCAATTTATTCTTCACAATTTGCCTGGATGTTTTGAGCAAGTTCTACCTGAAATACGAGAGGTTGTATAAGGTGGAAAACTTCTGACAAAACATGTGGCAAAGGAAAGCCATTTTTCATCATAATGTGAACAAGTTTAATATCTTATTCACTAGTCGTTTAAACATGATTAGTGATGGCATCTACTGATACGAAGTATGTAGATACTGGAATCACTAAATGTTTATCACTTAGTAAGGATAAGATTGTTATGACATGGGTAAAACTACAAAGGTAGTGGCTATTGCAGTGGGAGTTGTTTATTTATCTCATGATAAGAGTAAACGATTGATTATGAGAAATTATCTTTACGTACGTTTCATAGAAAGAATTTGATTTCAGTTTCTATGCATTAACGGATGGATACTTCATTTCATTTAAATGACATGGTCATAGTAATGAGGAATGGGGCTATAATCTGTTATAGTACGTTGGTAGATAATATGTAAACTCTTAAATCATGAACATCCCACAGATGCAACAAATAGTAATAAATAATGCATCTTCTAACATTAGTAAGAGAAAGGAACCTTCGGAGATGAACTAAACATACATTTGGCATCTAAGACTAATTCATTTTACTTGAGTAGGATTCAAAAGTTGATAGCCGATAGACCGTAAGGTTTATCTGAAGTGGAAACTATCGGACTTGCGAGTTTTGCTTGGAAGTAAAAATGATTAACTGCCTTTTCAAGGTTGTGGGGTGTAGAGCCAAAAGATATATATGTTGGAATTAGTTCATTCTGATTCAAGCGAACACAATATTATCCAGACGAGAGGTGCTTATGAATATTCGAAAATTATTCTGGAAACCAATATATTTATATGATGCACTGCATGTCTAAGTTCTTTGATTAATTCAAGAATTGTAAGGCTGGTACAGTGAAGCGTCATGGAAAATATATTAAGTCATTACGATTTAATCATGATGGCGAATACCTCTTGGGATAGTTAGAAGCTATTGATCAGAAGTTGAGATTAAATCTCAAGTTGACTACACCGGGTATGCCCCAATCTGAATGGTGTGGTGGGTAGAAGGTATAAGTCTCTTATGGTAATGATTAGATAGATGATGAATTATTTGGAATAATTAAATTCATTTTATGGATATGCCCCAGATACAGTAATTCGTGAAACGTTTGTCTGTATATGGGATATCCTAGAAAAATGGAGGGTGATTTATTTAGTCCAAAAGATCGAAGGGTGACTGTTAACACAAACACCAGATTTTTGGAAAAGGACTATGTAATAAATCACAAACCCATGTATGAGTTGTTCTAAAGGTAGTGAGAAGAAAACACAAAGTATAAGTACCAAGTGTACAAGAGGATATACCACAAGGTAAACTGTAACGCGTGTCACGTCTGATACACAATTACATGTAGTGCCTTGTCGCAGTGGGAGGGTTATTCGACAACCCTTGAGATACATGTTTTGGGAAAGTCGTAAGACTTGATCCCTAGTAAACATGGTATTATCCCAGGGATACGACGTTGCACTATAAGATTAAAATGCGAAATCTTAGTAAGTTGCAATGTATGATGAAATAGGATCTACGGATTCTAAATTAAGTCTGGAGCTTGAAGGATCACTAAATAGTGTAAAAGCCATTGCAAGTGGTCAAGGGAAATAAAAGAGGATCATACGGAAAGGTAAAAATCTTGGAAGCAAAGCTTGTTGCGAAAAGGTGTACTCAGAAAGAAATGGTTCGATAATGAGAAACATATTCGCTGGTAGCTATGCTTAAATTGATCCGGATTTTTTTATTTATTGCTTCTCATATTGAATTATGAGGAACAGCAAATAGATGTCAAGACAGCTTTCCTGATTGGAAGTCTTGAGGAAAACATCTATGTGAAGCAACCAGAGTAATTCATTGCAAAGTGCTAATAGCATTTTTGATAGTAAGCTTAAAAGTGTCCAGCAATGGACTAAAGCAAGCTTTAAGATCGTAAAGCATCTGTTTTGATTAGGTAATCCAGTGGCATGGATTTAAATCAATGAGCGGATGAGTCTTGTGTGTTGTAAAGAGTGACAGAAATGTGGTGGTGTTTCTTATACTATACGTAGATAGTATCTTGCTCATTGGAGACAATGAAAGAGTATTATCGGGCGTATGGGTACGGTTAATAAAGCGGTAGTGATGAAGGACTTAAGAAAGGCAAAATACATCATTTTGATCACGGTAATACGGATCACAAGAAAGGATATTATGCTTATCTCAAGTTTCATAAAATGATACAGTCCATACTCGTTTAGAATGTAAATTTATCTAAGTGAATGTGTCTTTGAGACACAAGAAGATGATAAAAAGGATGAAAGCAGTTCCTTATGCTTCGGCGAATAAGGAAGCTTAATCTAAGGAATGCTATGAACGATGTTGGATATCTGTTTTGCTGAATGCATGAACAGTGGGTATGAATGTAACCCGGAACAAGAATGATGAACTGTGGTAAGACATTTATAAAGTGCCTGAGAAGGACTGGAAATTATATGTGGACTTACTGGACAGATTCACTGCTTCTTGTGGATTACGTAGATTCAGATTTTTTAGTCAGATTGGATGGCAGTAAATTCACCTCAAAGGTTATGTGTTTAATGTTAGGAAGTAGAGTCATAATGTGGAGGAGTGTTATATAGAAATATATTTCAGACTCCGGACTCCATCATGGAAAGATGATGAATTGGAGCCTATGAGGCAGCCAAAGTATCTATATGACTCTAGAGACTTCATGATGGACTTTGAAGTGTTTCTAAGTTTGCCCAAGGTAATCACAATTTACATTGATGATATTGGTGCAGTTGCAAACTTGAAGAAATCACAAGTCCATAAGGCAATTAAACACATGGAGCGCGAGTACCACCTGTTACGAGAAATCGTATGATGAGGGAAAGGTTGTTGTCGCCTAGATTGCATCGGATGATGACCTAGTAAACCATTTACAAGGACCTTAAGGCGAGAGCTTTTAATAGTCGTGTAGTGAGAGTAGGAATCAGATGTATGGCAGAAGACATGACAGCATAGTCTTTTAGTATAAATGGGAGATTGTTGGATTGTATACTAAAAGTCTAGCTTTAGTATGAACAATGTCATAACAATATTTGAAATGAGAATCATTGATCAAATGATTGCATCTTATAATTTATTTTATATGCATGATGCAATAGTCTATTTACTTTATACTGTAGATAATATGTTGTGCGACAACACGCAGAAGATCATATTATCGGTTTCCTTATAAAGTATAAACAGATGCTCACAACTGAGATAGACGGGGACTCTCTATTGGTATGGTTGAAGTGTGCTTTGGTATTAGCTTGTCTTGGCTATAGAATCACATTAGTGCACTTGTGTGTATTGAGCAGGACCGCCAGAGATCGTTCTTCTTATACTGACTATATAGTAGAACTTGATCTCTGTTATTATGGAAGTTCGTGCTCTTAATCCCTATACAATAATCTCGATACGTAGGGCAGTATGTATTTCTTTGATTAATCAATGAGTGAGATTTATATGTATTATATCAACAAACTCGGTGAGTTGGGAAGTAGTGCTGTCTCTATGGTTTGCTGTTGATTGTAGAAGGAATCCATGTCCGTCATAGGTTGATGATGTCCCCTTGAGGATCTCATAAGGTTTATCATGTAAATCTTGCAAGTGGATTAATTTCCGGCATGATAATGAGGTTGAGTGGTACTACTCTCGGATGAGATATTAATTAATTTGAGTTGTCAGTAACTTAATTAATTAATGGACATTTGTATATCTTAAACATGGGGAGACTATCGGGCTTATAATAAGAAGGAGCCCAGAACATAATTTTGGGATTGGACGGGTAGTGCAGTAATAATATTTTAGTGGACTATATTATTATTATTGGATTTAATTAAAAGCTTTGGGCTAAGCTTGGTTAATTAAATTCAATTGAGGCCCAGCCCAATTTCTCCTCCTGGTCCCTGCTGTAGCCCAGTATATAAGTGAACTCAACTTCCTGGAACCCTAATAATTCCTGCGCCTCTTTTGACGTAAGTTAGGGAAAGAAGCAGATTGAGAGATCCTGCAGACTGTTGCCCACACAACAGCAGGATCACACTTGGGACATACAGTAGAAGATCAGAGGTTGTTCTCTACAGTTCATCCTCTACACCAACCCAGAAGTACGGTAAACGATTTAATTGCTTCCGCTGCTTATTGTTTATCTTAATTCCTAACGGATCACGTTTGAACCGCACGATCCAATTGCCAACACTAACATCATCAAATAGGTATCAAAATGATGTAACAAATCACGACTGATGCATGTAACCCTTTTGATTCAGTATTATGTATGTTTTGTAGTTTCAATTATATGTTGGATCCAGTAGATTTTAATGATCAAAATAATGACATTTTAAGCTCACCTATTGAGATATCACCTAATCATCTCAATCATATACTCTTGCTAGCTCTCCAACGACACCTTATTCATCATCTCCAAATTTATTAAGCTCTTCTAATGCTACTCTAAATGCTAGCAAGGCTGCTAACATAGAAACAGAGTGTTGGTGGAACTCATGAAAAAGTAAGAATATCAAAAGTTAGAGCATCTCTAAGAGACTTTTTTAAACTCAAATTTTTAGTTAATTTAAAGAGTAAACCACAAAAAACTAAATCCAAAAGGCTCTCTATAATAACTTTTGGGTTTAACTTTTTTGTTTCACTCTTCAAATTTAGAGAGCCTATTAAACTCTTTAAAATTTAATTCATTAATTGATTTACAAGTTCCAATACTAATTTTATAGAAATTTATGAAATGTGCAATTAATAAATTATAACATAATTATATGATTGAATGAATAAAATATATAAATAAATAAATATGGAAAATTGAACAAATAAAGAGTATGTTGGAGGGTGTTACCAAAATAAAAGTTAAAATTAATAAATGCTCTTTATTTTACAGTAAAATATACATATGCTTTTAGAATTGCTCTTAGGGAGCATTTTACTAGAGAGATCATTAATGAAATATTAAAGGCCAAACGCAGGGAATAGAGGACATAGAGATATTATTGAAACGTTCATAAGTTCTTATATGTTGTGCATATGTACATTAAATTTACAAACATATATATTGTATAACACTTCAAGTTCAATATAAAGCGTCACAGCAAATCATACAAAAAGTATTTTCATTGTGTAAAATATTTATATAACATTCAAGTGTTTATATAAGATTTATTTTGAAAATTAACAGCAAAGAAGTTAAAGGTTAACTTTTCACTGCAAACTTGTCATTTATTGCAAATTTTATATTACAAAAGTTAGAACTCCACAATGTTGCTTATTGTTTAAAAAGTTCTTTGTGCATTGTGTTAAAAATTTTATTGCTTCATACAATATTTGTTAATTATTTCAGATATTTATTCTCACATGTTTTCAGGTTAGGATGGTAAGAGCCTAAAATGGCGGACTATACCATTTTCGGATATAAGCGAAATATATTCTACACCAAAAGTATAGAGTTACACAAAGTGAGCATCTCCGTAGTTCCGTTGTTTTCTCTTTTACTCTCAAAAGATATTTAGCTTGCAAACTTGGTCCCAGGATATCGTTTTTTGGTTAAGTTTTATTGCATAATTGGTTCCCATGTTTACAAAAACCATTATTGGAGATAGAAGCAAAAATCTCTCGATGGAACTAGGTATCTATAAACGAAATCTCTTCACTGTTTGAAATCCCTTCGTCGATCCAAAAAGGGAGAACTCCCTGTTCAATCCAAGTGACCACGTCTGTAATCTAGATAGATTGGAAAGAGACATTGGTACTTCTCCATTGGTCCCATGATTGTCCAGCATGTTAGATATATCAAACTGGATAGCTATCCGAGTTGACTCGAAATGGTGCCATGAAACCTGTTCTCACTGATGTCAAGCACCATTAAACTAGACAGGTTTCTGATGAAGGCCGGAATCGGCCGGAGAACAGGTTGAGTCCAAATGCAATGACTTGGAATGCAGAGTGGTTCCAGAAGTGAGGAGAGAAGTTTCCAGTGAAATTTTTGTCCTCAAGAACTAGCTAGGTTGCAGAGGGAGTGACAATTGGTGAGGTGGTCGGAATCTGGCGTTTGAAGGGGTTAGCGACAACCCTCATCTTTGAAGCTAGGTTGCAGGGTCGCTGCTAGAGCTGTCAAAAATGGGTTGAGCCAACTGGGCCAACCCACCTTAACTCAACAATTTCTAAACCTAAAATTAACTCGCTTCATAAAAGCCCGCCCCACTCAAACCAACTAAAGTATGGGCTAACCCGCACCACCCCACCAACCCAACATCAACCCACTTTAATAAATTAAAATTTTAAAAGTGACATACAATTTTTAGATTTTAATATTTAAATAATTAAAATATTACTACCCAACTCTACCCTATCCACCCCAACCCCACGCCACCCACCCACCCCCCCCCCAACTTCCCAACCACCAGCCAAATTTTTTTTTTGAAATTTTAGATTTTAATATTTAAAAAGTAAAAATATTATCACCCAACCCTATCCCCTACCCACCCCCCAATATTTTTTTTTAAAAATAAAATTTTAGATTTTATTATTTAAATACTAAAAATATTACCATCCACCCCTACTCTCCTTACCCAACCACCCACCTACCCCCTCCCCCCTCAAAATTTTTTTTAGATTTTAATATTTAAATAATAATAATATTACCACCCAGTCCTACCCTCTACCTACCCACCCAACCCCCTGCTACTACCCTAGGCTGGATGATAATATTTTTATTATTTAAATATTAAAATCTAAATTTAAAAAAATTCGTGGTTGGGGTGGGGGAGGGCGGTGGCAGCAGGGGGTGTGTGGGGTGGGGGTGGGGGTGAGTGGATAGAGATGGTAGGGTTGGATGGGTGGTTAGAGTTGGATGGGTGGGAGGGCGTGGGGCGATGGCGGCAGGGGTGTGGGGATGGGTGGGTGGGTGAGGGTGGGTAGGGAGTAGGGTTGGGTGATAATATTTTTATTATTTAAATATTAAAATCTAATTTTTTTTTAAAAAAAATTCGGGAGGTGGGTAGGGGTACGATTGGGTAGGGATAGGAGTAGGGTTGGGTGATAATATTTTTATTATTTAAATATTAAAATTTAATTTTTTTTTTAAAAAAATTTGGGTGGGAGGTGGGTGGGTGAGGAGTGGGTAGGTGGATAGGGGTAGAGTTGGGTGGTAATATTATCTCAACAATGAAAAAAAAAAAAGCCCGCGGCCCGCCTCACCATAACCCGCCTCACCAGTAGCCCGCACTGTAAGTGACCCGCCCCACTTGAGCCCATCAAAAGGTAAATTGTGAGATAAACTGCCCTACCAACTCATTCTGACAGCTCTAGTTGCTGCAAATGTCACGTGGAATGTGGCCATGGAAGTTGTTCCTTCTCACGTTGATGTACAATAGAGGTTATATTCAAGATTATTGTTGAACTCTGTTCTCCTTATATATATTTTATTATTTGTGGAAGTAAGATAATTAAATTTGTGTGTTTAATGAATTAAATTAAACCGTATTTAATTTAACATTTGATAGCAGCTAATCAAATCTATAACTAATTATTTTCGTGCCTCATAATGTGCTGGATCAAGTTACTTTGGTTTGAATGATAAGGCAAGAACATAAAACGTTACTACTTACTAGGGACCAAGTTTGCAAACCAAAATTTATATGGGACTAAAAATGAAAATAATTAGACCATTTTGCACAGGAACTGTGTCCTATGGGACAAAAAATGCAAATTTCTCATTTTAAATTTAAAGGGCTATTTCTTTTATCTCTTACAATACTCTCTCTCTCTATATATATCTCATTTAATTTATTATCTTCCCAATATCCATTTATTACATTTGTATTTTTCTTTATTTTTATATTTTCACTAAATTTTTATTTTTATTATAGAAGTGAAGTAATTAATATTTTTTTTGGATATTTCAAGAAAAGAAAGTGCAGGAGATAATAAAAAATAAATGCAATTAATTTTAAAGAGTTGTTTTGACTCTTTAAATTTAAAGAGCCAAAATCATTTTGTTAATTTAAAGAGACTATTTGGGCTACATTGTTACACTTGACTCTCTAAATTATAACTATTTTCTTATTTAAAGAGTTTTAGGAGATGCTAAGGTACAACATTTTGTTCTAAAGAATATATATTTTAATTAATAAATGTATAATTTTTATTGAAAAGTAGACTGAAATATAAATAGCATACTTAAATGTTAGATTAAAAATTAAATTATATTTTTTTCAAAAAATCAAGGATATATATTCTTATAATAAAAGGTACATTATTTAATATAATACTAAAATGTTCAACTTTCGAAAATCATGGAACTTGGAGATACCATGTTAGCCAAAAGTATATCATGCTCCTCATGTTTTTTTTTTTTAAATACTCATATTTGTTAATTATTTCAGAAAAAAATATTGAGAACATTTATTTGCTAATAGTTTTATTTTTAAAAAAATCTATTAAAAATATATGAACAAACCGACAAAGTCCCTTACCAAACATTTACTGAAATATTAATAATATTACTTTTTATTGGATGAAAAATTATTTTTTTTTGAATGATTTTTTAGGGTTCATTACTATTAGGTACATTTTATACTCTATTATTAATAATAGATACATTATCCTAAAATTATTACTAATCAATACATTATTAAGGAGAGAAATGTCCTTCCTATCCTTAATTTAATGGTGTTCAATAATAGTTTTAAAGATAAAATATTATTTTAATAGTAGAAACATCATTCCATTATTTACTCCTAAATATCTTCTCAATTAATTATCTAGATTAATTAATCAAATATTTTGAAATAGCGAATTATACGTTTCATATTAAATATCACTAAACATTCTTTCTAGGTATGATAGAGGTGAGGAATGGAGAAAGTTTGATCTCAGTGATTCAAGGAGCGGCAAAAGTGATTAATTGTTGGGCTTTTCGGGGTGTTCTTATTAGGCAAAGAGGCCAGATAGCGAAAATCTACGTTCAAATCGATCTAAGTGCTCCCGAGATTCGAATTGGCAAGCATCGTTAAAAGATGAAATATGAAGGAGTACATTCCTTATGAAAATGCAATGGAAAATACATAGAAGTTGCATTCATCCTAGCACGCTTCCAGAGTATATTTTTAGCAGAATGTGGAGAGAGATATTATTCATGAAATATTCAAAATCAATATTCAAGTATTCAAAATTGGTATTCACGAATTATTCAGAATCAATATTCAAGTATTCAGAATCAGTATTGACGAAGCATTCAAAATAAGTATTTAAAAATATTCTCTCCCTAAGTATTGTTCATTCTTAAGTATTTATAAGTTATATCTTCTCACTAATTTCTCCCTTAAAAAATCTGTGTTCAAAAATATTTTCTCAACGAAGTATTCAGAATTTGAAGAGAGATGATATCCATAAAGTATTCAAAATAGGTATTCAAAAATATTCTCTCCCTACGTATCGTAAGTATTTAAAAATATTCTCTCCCTAAGTATTGTTCATTCTTAAGTATTTATAAGTTATATCTTCTCACTAATTTCTGCCTTAAAAAATCTGTGTTCAAAAATATTTTCTCAACGAAGTATTCAGAATTTGAAGAGAGATGATATCCATAAAGTATTCAAAATAGGTATTCAAAAATATTCTCTCCCTACGTATCGTTCCCTCTTGAGTATTGCTAAGTCATATATTTTCTCACTAATTTCTCTATTAAAATAGTATTCAAAAATATTTTCTCAACGAAGTATTCAGAATTCCAATGTGGAGAGAGAATTGAAATGGAAATATATTGAATGTGAAAACTATGGAGAGAGAATTGAAACGTAAGAAGAGATAGGCTTGCGTGCACCCGGATGCACACCATGCGCCTTTGAAATTTAGTATTATGATAATTGTACATTATTTTGTTATAAAGGGTATACACTTTAATTAATGAGGGTATACACTTTAATTCATTCAAAATAGGTATTCAAAAATATTCTCTCCCTACGTATCGTTCCCTCTTGAGTATTGCTAAGTCATATTTTCTCACTAATTTCTCTATTAAAATGGTATTCAAAAATATTTTCTCAACGAAGTATTCAGAATTCCAATGTGGAGAGAGAATTGAAACGGAAATATATTGAATGTGAAAACTATGGAGAGAGAATTGAAACGTAAGAAGAGAGAGGCTTGCATGCGCCCGGTGCACACCATGCGCCTTTAAAATTTAGTATTATGATAAGGGTATATTATTTTGTTTTAAAGGGTATACACTTTAATTAATAAGGGTACACCATTTTGTTCTAAAGGGTATACACTTTTCATTAATATATTTTTTTTATTTTTCTTCAGAAAATAAAGGGTATACATCTTTATACTAAATGATATACAATTTAACACAAAATTTTAAAGGCACACGGAAAGTGCTCTCGTGCACTCGGGCGCACGCAAGTTTTTGCCTCATAAGAAATAGATTGAGTATGGAAACGTGGATTACTCCCACTATTTTATCGGTTAGTTGAAGGGTATTTGAGACTTTTCATGATATATTTTTGTTTATGGTAGTAATAATTCTTACTATGTTTTGATTCCAATCATGCTTGATGATCAATATTTTAAAGGGTAATAAAGAATACGAACTAATATTTTCATCTATGCAACTCATCAGAATAAATGTGTGTTATATTGATTTTTTAAACCAAACTTATTAATTTTGAAATTTTGTGTAATTTTTATAGATATTAAATATATATCATATACTATATTTTTAATAGAGGTAGGTCTTGTGCAAGACCGTCTCACGGATCCTATTACGTGAGATGAACCCTCCACAAAACACATTTATTTTTATTTTTTAAATGCGCTCCAATATTCAATTAAGTTAGCGCTAATCCTTTCAACTCAAAATCATTAGAGCATCTTCAGGAGATTCTTTATAATTTAGAGAGTATTTTCTAATATATAGAAAATATCTAAATTATAGATAATCATATTTTCAAATCTCTCCAAAACACTCTTTATATTTTATTTAGTTTGTTCTCTTTCAAATGCTTATTTATTATAATATTTATTTTTTCTTTTATTTTTTGTGTTTACTCCTAATTTATTTAATTAAATATATAAAGTAATAAATATTTTAATGTTAATTTCAAGAAAAAGAGTGTTGGAACTAATAAAATACTCAACACATTTAATTTAAAGAGTGAGACTCTTTAAATTTGAAGAGCCAAAATGGTTATGTAAAATTTTTTGTTAGTTTAAAGAGCTTATTGGGGTACTTTTTGTTGTAAGATTATTTAAATTATAGATAATTTCTCATTTAAACAAACTTTAGGAGATGCTCTTAGAACGAGAACTCAAAATCATTAGAACGACTGACAAGACATGTAGTTTTTTTTGTTATTTTTCTGTTATTTTTTATTTACATAAAGTAATTTTTTATTTCTATTTTTCAATAAAAATATAATATAAATAATCATATTTTTATTTTTACAATTAGTATATTAAATAAAAAGTGATAATATTTTTAATAAAAAATGATATATGATCAAATAAAAGTGATAATATGTTTTGAAAAAAAAATTTGTAAGATGAATAAAAAGTGATTTTTTATTAACAAAAAACAATAATAAATTTTAATTGAATTATTCATGAATAATTAATAGAACGGATAAAATGTGATAACATTTTTAATCAGACATGAAAATGGAAAGTGATAACTATCCCATTAAACTATTACATGAATAATTTATAGGGTAAATAAAAAGTGATAATATTTTTAATAAAAAGTTATACCTAATCAAGAAAAAAAGTTATAATCAATTTTATTTTATAATTTTAATAATTTATAATGTAAATAAAAAGTGATGACATTTTTAATAAAAAATGATACCTAATCAAGAAAAAGTTAAAATTAATTTTATTTAACTATTTTATGAACAATTTGTATAAAGGATGAGAAGTGATACATATCAAGAAAAAATGATAAATTGGTTGAACTATTTCATAAATGAACAATATATAACAAGACAAATATAAAGTGATAACAATTTTAATAAAAGGTAATATATATTATTATAGAAAAGTGATAATAATCAACTAAATTATTCTGTTCACGGTTTATTTTTAGAACAATTAAAAAGTGATATATGTGTATATATTTTTTTAATAAATATAAGTTAATTATATAAAAAAAAAACAAAGACAGCACACATGAATTAAGGAAGCAATCTAATATACTTATGCGTTGGATGCATATATTAATTAAATTAAAAGTGCACACTCAGCGGTTGAGCACATTCAGTTGGGTTGAGTCCTACCCGTCTCACGAAATGAAATCCGTGTGTAGATTTATTTTAGGTTTAAATATCAACTACTCATATATGTATCTCTATCTCTATACCCATCTATCAATACTTACAATTTACTCATGCCTGCTTAATATTTATTAAACCTAAAAATATTCGTTCTGTTGCCGTCCGTAATTGCATAGTGAACCGAAATAAAACTGAGTTCACAAAAGATAATATATTAAAATATTACTATTTTTTATTAATTTAAAAAAATTCATCCGTAAAATTTGTTTAAAATTTTATCATTATTCAACCGTTCCATGAAATTTATTCGGTAAAACTTGTATGAAATGTTATCTTTTTTATTCGTGCTTCATTCCAATTATTTATTCAATCATGAAATCCATTTCACAAATTTGTGTGAAATATAATTATTTCACAAATTAATTTAGGAAAGAAAAATGAAATTGGTAGAGTATATGTGAATATACTACAAATTGATGCGACGAATCTGTATTCATTTGGTATGACGAATCTGTATATATAATACACAAATACGTGACGTGTGGGGCGTTAATAAAAAGCACTGACGACACTTGCCACAGCACATTTCACCACTACCATTCCCCACTCTCTCTCTACATTCTCCCATTCATCACTCGTGAGTCAAGCAGTCACCATTTTCTCTCTCTAAATTCTCTGGGTTCTTCTCCCTCTCTCTTTGTTTGTTGTAAACTCACCGCCTTTCAATGCTTCATTTTCAAGGGTTTCAATTTCCCCTGTTCTCTGATTTTTAGCCTAGTTGTAGGTTTTGTGAGTTTCGCCGATTTTTGTATATTCAAAACATGTCGTTCTTAGTATTCCTGAATTTACGTTTTGTTTGTTCCTGTTTTTCGTGCAGAAATGTTTAATGAATGTCGTTTTTACTCCTTAAATGTATTGATCTTCTACTAATCCGCTTGTGTTTTTAACCGATATTTCAGGATTCTGCGGAGATTTGCTTTCGCGTTGGTGTGATTCTGAGGTAAATGAATTTTTCTGGATGTATTTTGAGCTCTCTGTGTTTTCGTGTTGTTGTGAGTCCTTTCGTGGTTTTTATTTTGACATGCATGGTGTTTCTCGAAGAGATGTTTGATATTCTGAGTCATTATATGACTAATACGCTTAGTGTGGTAATTTTGTGGTTAGTGTTTCTTAGTTTTTGTTTTTAGAAGAATGTCTTTCTGTGGTTTTTTTTTTTACCATTTTCCGACAAATCTATCACTATTCACTCATCGAGGTTCTCTCTTTCTTTGATTTGTTTGTTTTCTCTCGTTTTTTTTTTTGTTCTCCTTTGAATCGCCTGTCCCCTGCATGTTCTAATACCTTCGTCTCGTTTTTCCTCTGTATGTCTAGTTTGTGTGTTGTGATGGTTATGCAGTTCTCTTCCTTTTCTCGCCCTTTATAAGATGCTTAATAATTGTTTTCACATATGTTGGTCTAGTGTTGTGCCTTATATTGGTTGTATAATGCTGGAGATGGAGATGGTGAATCTTTGTTTATTTGTTTGTTTTATTTTCTTTAATTTTTTTTTTTTTTTGAGATTTTAGGCATATCAAAATGTCTACATGGATCCTGTTATCAACTGTTTGTGTTGCATCACTGATGCTTTATTTTAATGGCATTTCTATTAATTTCTATCACTTGTTTTCTGTTCAGAAGAATTTCAGTGACCTGCTTTGAGACGTCTTGCAATGGATCCCAGTGAACAAGAAAACGGCAATGGTGTTCCGAAAGAACTACCCCCTCCAAGTGAACAAGAAAACGGCAATGGTGTTCATAAAGAACTACCCCCTCCCAGTGAACAAGAAAACGGAAATGGTTTTCCAAATGAACTACCCCCTCCTCCTCCGGTTCCTCCTAATGTTACTCCATTGGTTGCTGCATGTGATGCTGAAGTGAAAAAGGTTGCCCTATTACCAATGGCGAGACGTTCTGCTGGAACCAAAGGATCCAAGATTCCTATCCTTACAAATCACTTCAGAGTAAATGTGAACAAGTCTGAGGGGCACTTCTTCCATTACAGTGTATGTCAGACGAGCATTAACTCCTTTTCAGTTCCTATTCTTAAGAACAAATTTTCTCATCCGTCTGTCTTGGTTATATTCTTTAGGTTGCCCTTTTCTATGAAGATGGCCGCCCAGTTGATGGGAAGGGCATTGGAAGGAAAATCCTTGATCGAGTGCGTGAGACATATGATGCTGAATTGGCTGGTAAAGATTTTGCATATGATGGAGAGAAGACCTTGTTTACTGTTGGTGCACTTCCAAGGAACAAACTAGAGTTCACTGTAGTGCTGGAGAATGTTGCACCAAGCAGGTGTGTTAGATGTCGGTTGTATGTAATTGCTCAGCTTCTATATTTTTTTGTCTCGTTACACTAAAATGCGGTTTCTTGTATTCAGGAACAATGGAAATGCCAGCCCTGGGGGGCATGGTAGTCCTAATGAAGCTGACAGGAAACGTCAAAGGCGCCCATATCAATCTAAAACCTACAAAGTTGAGATAAGTTTTGCTGCCAAGATACCGATGCAGGCCATTACTAATGCTTTACGTGGCCAGGAATCTGAAAACTCTCAAGAAGCCTTGCGTGTGTTGGATATCATATTAAGACAGCACGCAGCAAAGCAGTAAGTCATGCGTCTTCAATTGAAGTTATTGTGAGACATCTTACAGAATTTATTATGAGACATCTTACAATATTCTAATATCAGGGGATGCCTATTGGTTCGTCAATCATTTTTTCATAATGATGCGAAGAATTTTTGTGATGTTGGCGGTGGAGTTCTTGGTTGCCGTGGATTCCATTCAAGCTTCAGGACCACCCAGGGTGGCTTATCTTTAAACATTGGTGATATTCTAATACTGCCTTTAATTTTGCACTATTATATTTTAAGGGCTGTTATTGTTTCTACTTACAATATGATTTTGTATATATCATGACCACTAATTGCTTGAATACTTTCAGATGTATCTACAACCATGGTTATCCAGCCTGGGCCCGTGGTAGACTTTCTGATTGCCAATCAAAATGTTAAAGATCCTTTTAGTGTTGACTGGGCAAAGGTAAGAATTTAGGATTGGTTGAAGAACTGTTTTATTAATTTTAGAATTCATGATTTCTGATGGATTGCTGTATAATTTAAATCTATCAGGCCAAACGTGTTCTTAAGAATTTGAGGGTACAGACGAGTCCAACAAACCAAGAATATAAAATCACTGGATTAAGTGAGAAAACTTGCCGAGAGCAGATGTATGTTTAATTATTTTATTTAATTCCTACACACATTAAAAACTGATAATGTGTTGTGTGCTTTGCATGAGTTGAATAGTTCTCTATGAAACTTTGTAGGTTCACATTGAAGCAGAAAAGTAGGGATGAAAAGGGTGAAGCTCAAACAACAGAAGTGACTGTCCATGACTACTTTGTTAACCAGCGCAACATTAATCTGCGATACTCTGCTGATCTACCATGCATTAATGTTGGCAAGCCAAAACGTCCAACTTACTTCCCAATTGAGGTGGATTGGAATTCATTTTTGTTTACTAGATAAACTTCACAATGTAATGTTTTCATTTCTGTATCAGCTGTGTTCATTGGTGTCCTTGCAACGCTACACAAAAGCTCTTAATAACTTTCAACGAGCTTCCTTGGTGGAGAAATCACGTCAAAAGCCTCAAGAAAGGATGAAAGTTCTGAGTAATGTATGCTTCTTACTTAAGAATAGTTCTCTAACATTTTATGTGTTGTGCGCTCAGCCACTTGAGTGTTTTTCAGGCTCTAAATATTAACAAATATGATGCTGAGCCTTTGCTGAGAGCTTGTGGTGTTTCAATTGGTAGTAACTTCACTCAGGTTGATGGGCGTGTGCTGCCTACCCCAAAGGTAGGTTTTAGGATATGGGTATTAAATGTTTAGGTTCATTTGCTTTCATGGTTTAGGTTCTCTGTTAAGATTAACTTCGCTCATTACATATTATTGCAGCTTAAAGTAGGCAATGGGGAAGATCTATTTGCTCGTAATGGGCGCTGGAACTTTAATAATAAGGTTGTTCTATATCGTATAAGTGATTCAAGATGCTCATGGCATATCTCTAATTCCTGTAAATTGGGTATATCATGTACAGAAAGTTGCTAATGCTTGTAAGATAGAACGCTGGGCTGTTGTGAACTTTTCGGCCCGATGTGATGTTAATAAGCTGGTTGGAGATCTGATTAAAGTTGGTGAAATGAAAGGAGTTGTAAGTTCTTGAACTTTTATGCTTGCTGTTTTCTGTGTGTGCTTGATGTTAATAGTATAATTTACTCTGTATCAGGCTGTTGAAGCTCCATTCGATGTCTTTGATGAAAATGCTCAGTTCCGAAGAGCTCCGGCACTTGTTAGGGTGGAAAAAATGTATGAAATCATTCAGTCCAAGCTTCCTGGCCCACCAAAGTTTCTTCTCTGTTTGCTTCCTGAGCGGAAGAACTGTGACATATATGGTTTGATACATTCACATTTTTCTATAAATGATTAACAAAAATGATCTATGAACATGACATTTTGTGAACTAAACCTTTTAGGTCCATGGAAGCGTAAAAGCTTGTCGGATTTTGGAGTTGTTACTCAGTGTTTGTCTCCTACTCGAGTTAATGATCAGTATCTTACTAATCTCCTGTTAAAGATAAACGCAAAGGTTTGCTCCTCCAAATGTTATTAAGGTCATTAAACTCTTCAGTCTTATATCTATTATTCTATTAATAACTATTTCTTTTCAGCTTGGAGGTCTGAACTCTGTCTTAGCTGGGGAACTATCACCTTCACTTCCATTGATATCCAAGGTCCCCACGTTAATTCTTGGCATGGATGTGTCACATGGTTCACCTGGCCAGTCTGACATTCCTTCCATTGCTGCGGTATGAGCTCCTGATGTTTGTTTAAATATAGTTTCTGAATAATTTTTTTAAGTTACGGTGTCTGTGTTTTACATTTTTCTAGACCCTAGCTATACTTTGTGACTGTGTCTGGATAATAAATATGTTGTTGCATATTTGCCTCCTTGTAAATAAGCCTGAATAAGTTAAATTGATCATTCAGGTTGTCAGTTCAAGACATTGGCCATCTATTTCTCGTTATAGAGCATGCGTCCGTACTCAATCTCCAAAAGTTGAGATGATTGATGGACTAGACCCTAGCTATACTTTGTGACTGTGTCTGGATAATAAATATGTTGTTGCATATTTGCCTCCTTGTAAATAAGCCTGAATAAGTTAAATTGATCATTCAGGTTGTCAGTTCAAGACATTGGCCATCTATTTCTCGTTATAGAGCATGCGTCCGTACTCAATCTCCAAAAGTTGAGATGATTGATGGACTATTTAAACGTATGTCAGATACTGAAGATGATGGCATTATCAGGTGACACCTGTGGCTTTAGTCTGTGTGCTAAACCAAGTCTAGTCTTCCGTTATAAAATAACAGTATGATATATAAAATCTTCATGATTTGCATGAGTTTTTCTTTTTTTTTTTTTTACTGATCATGTTACATTGTTATGTTTCATTACTCAAGGGATGAAGCTAAATACATTCTCAATCATTTTCAGGGAGCTTCTGGTAGACTTCTACACTAGTTCAGCAAAAAGAAAGCCTGATCAGATTATTATTTTTAGGTAACATTTGATCCATATGCTGCTCCCAAGCCTATGGAAAACCTAATGAATAAAATTAAACAGGATCTTCGAGCATGCACTTGTGCTTGTGCATCACTGGTAATTATGAGGAAACGACTCCCCAATTATCATCAGATAATGATGATAAATTGTTGGATGAGATTTGCTGTTGTCCATCTGCATTGGATTTTTGTTTACATAAGAGATATTTCGAAGAGTTGTCTACGGGCTAGTAGAAAATAAATTTTATCAGAAGGCTGATCTAAAATTCCAAAAAAATTAGCTTTTTATTATTGTACAGAAATTATTCGAAAAAAGGAGGAAACTTCTATAAATCCATCAAATTACATTTGATATTGAATATGGACTCTTAAAACTCTGTCATGAATTGGAACCATTTTTTGGATTACCTTGAAGCCGCATCCTTTAAAATGAATGGATTTTGTGTTCTTGCTTTCACTGGATGGTGTGTCTATTATTTGTCACCTATTGTTGTATTATTGTATCATGGCAGATTTAATGTTAGTAAATCCTAACTTATTCCTCTCGATCATTCATTGTGCAAATATTTCAGGGATGGCGTCAGTGAATCACAGTTTAACCAAGTCCTCAACATTGAGCTAAGCCAGATTATTGAGGTCTACACTGTTTGTAGTAACTATTATTAATTTATTCTTTTACTGCTTTAATATAACCAGCTCTTCCATTTTTTACAGGCGTGCAAGTTCCTTGATGAGAAGTGGTCTCCCAAATTTGTGGTGATTGTTGCTCAAAAGAATCACCACACAAAATTTTTCCAGCCTAATTCTCCTGATAATGTGCCACCAGGTGATGTGCCTAAGCTTTCATGTTTATTTTAGGGAATACAATTCTCCCACTAGGAAAATAAAAATAGAATTGGAGACATTGAAACTGAATTGGGTTAATGTCTTAATTCTTCTGATTTTACAGGGACAATCATAGATAATAACGTTTGCCATCCCAAGAACAATGACTTTTATCTGTGTGCACATGCAGGGATGATAGTAAGATTTTTCTTTCATGTTTTTATCTATACAAAAAGGTGGAATCTATTTATTTCATTTTTCAACCATATCTGCACTTACGTCCTGTCAGTTTCATGTGAGGAGTATGAATATTTACATGCTCTAAATATACTCTTCATGATCTTTTATAGGGGACAACTCGACCAACTCATTATCATGTTTTACTGGATCAAGTTGGGTTTTCTGCTGATGATTTACAGGAACTCGTGCATTCCCTGTCATATGTGTAAGCTACTATTTAACTCACTCTGGATCTTTGGCAATTATTAGAAAATCTCTCAAAGTTATTGTGACCCTGTCGTATGTGTAAGTTACTATTTAACTCACTTTGGATTAAGTTGGCAATTATTAGAGAATCTCTCAAAGTTATTGTGATTTTTGCTGCAGGTATCAGCGTAGTACCACTGCTATTTCCGTGGGTAATACTTCAAGACCTAAAATTTTCCTTTTATTGGCATCTCTATTTTCTTTTCTTGCTTAAATAAGCATGTTCTTGTTTTAATCTGCAGTTGCCCCTATATGTTATGCTCACCTGGCGGCCACCCAGCTGGGACAATGGATGAAGTTTGAGGATGCATCAGAGACATCGTCGAGCCACAATGGTACAGCTCCTGGTGGTAGTCCAGCTGTTCCGCCCATGCCTAAGCTAAATGAAACCGTTCGTAACTCTATGTTCTTCTGTTGAGGCCTGTGAGCCATTTTCTACTAGTGAAGAAACGGCGGGATTCCATTAACTAGCTTAATTAATGATCTGCTGATCTTCACTATGTTTGGTATCTATGGTGTACAGAACCCACAATCTAGCACTAGGGTCTGCCTTAAAATATACTGTTTTGGATTTGAATTTTCGTTCGTAGCGTTTGATTGCGCGGTAGCTGAACATGCTCATCTTGCATGTGCTGTTTTGAATTTTAATTTGCGTTCATAGCGTTCGATTTCGCTGAAGCAACTGGTTTAGTTCAATCTTTTATTCCTGAGCTTTTCTGCTTATGATTTTGTTTTCGTGTTTATGTTATTGCGTGGAAGCAATCGATATTGAACCATGTTGTGCGGTGCAAGGTTTAAAATATCGATAGAAATATCGGTATCTCTAATTTATAGATATATCGATAGATATATTGAATATCGATATCGGTAAAAATTAAAAAAATCACGTAAACTTGAAAAAAAAGAGAAAATTAATTATTTAACTTTGCAATATATTTTAACTAATTTTAATATATAAATACAATTTAAAATTTCAATAAAATTCATAACATATGAGAAACAAATCAATTACAACATATTTAAATAGTTTAAAGTCATACAATACTTTATAACTAAAACCAAAATGATAATTTATGATGCTCAAATGTAAAACATGTGATGTCATCTTGATCTAAAAAATATTGGTATCAGCTTATTGAATTAGAGAAATTTCGAACATAGTTCTGAATGCGTCAAGAGTATTCTTATGTACGAGAAATTAGCACTTTTGGTCCCACATGACACATTTCCTCTTCAAAATGGTCTCAATACTTTCTCTTTTAGTTCCAAACGATTTTTTCTTTGCAGACTTGGTCTCATAGTACTTTAACATTGCATATTTAGTCCCATTGGTCCCAAGAATTTAAATTCATATTTTATTTTATGTTTAATTATTTATTTATTTTATAATAATTATTATTTTGAACATGTCTTTTTTTAAGGTAATAAAAATTTAGTAACACAAAAATAAAAAATAAGAAAAAATAAATGAGTAAACAAAATGAATAAAATAAAATATGAATCGAAATTCTTGAAACCAATAGTGTAATTGTACATTCATATTTTATTTATTTATTTATTACTATTATTATTATTATTAATTATTATTATTTTGAACATGTATTTTTTAAAGCAATAAAAATTTGATAACATTAAAAAAAAAACTTTGGTCCTATAAGACTTCACCCTTGCATATTTAATCCTATATAACTTCATTATTGATCCCAAAAATTTACATTCATATTTTATTTTATTTATTTATTTATTTTAATATTACCAAATAATTATTATATTAAAAAAAAGGCATGTTCAATAAATAATAATAATAAATAAAATAAAATAAAATATGAATATATAGTTATACTATGGTTCCAAGAATTTAAATTTATATTTTATTTATTTATTATTATTATTATTATTATTATTATTATTATTATTTAATGATTATTTCTTTGCAAACTTGGTCCCAAAAACTTTAAACTTGCATATTTAATCTCATACAACTGTATTATTGATCCAAAAAGTTTAGATTTATATTTTTATTTATTTATTTATTTACTTATTTTTTATTTTTAATGTTATCAAATTTTTATTGCTTAAAAAAAACATGTTCATAATAATAATAATAATTATAATAATAATAATAACAATAACAATAATAATAAATAAATAAATAAAATATGAATATACAATTACACTATTAGTTCCAAGAATTTCGATTCATATTTTAATTTATTTATTTATTTATTCATTTAGTATTATTTTTATTTTTAATGTTACTAAATTTTTATTTTTTAAAAAATACATGTTCAAAATAATAATATTAATAAAATAAATAACTAAATAAACATAAAAATAAAATATGAATTTAAATTTTTGGGATCAATAGTGCAATTGAATGGGACTAAATATGCAAGGTTAAAGTCTTATGGGACCAAGTCTGCAAAGAAAAATCGTTTAGGACTAAAAGAGAAAATATTGGGGCCATTTTGAAGAGAAAGTGTGTCCTATGGACCAAAAGTGCTCAATTCTCTCTTATGTACCAATAAAATACTCCCTCCATCCCGATTCGATCGAGTGTACCAAAATAATTGTATTTATAATAAGAGTATACTATCACTGTGTACATGAAATGAAACATCTCATTTACTTAGTAGTAATAATTTTAATGAAGAGTGATAATAAGTGATAATTAATTAAATAAAATAAACAATCTTAATAATTTCATGCAAATGTTGCTCTATTTTTATTTTAAATTGATCAAATTAATGAAAAAAGTTGTATTTAGTTGGTAAAAGTAATATAAAAAATCATTAAAAATTTCATAAAAATATGAATAATTTTTTGATATTTTCGATATATCCTCGATATTTTATCGCTATTTTAGCGATATTTCCTCGATATATCTCGACATTTGAAAAAATTTGAACTATGGCAAACCGATATCGATATTTTTACCGATATTTCTCGATATTTCCCGATATATCCTCGACATCAGAAAAGATATATCTTTTTTTCCAATATCGATATCAGTACTCTCCAAATACGGATATATCGTAGAAATATCGGAGATATTTCCAGAAATTTTAAACCTTGGTGCGGTGTATCCACGGTCCGGAATTTTTTGGTGTTATTCCGACGAGGAAAGTTCGAACCTATGAGCAATTATTAGATCTGTTGGTCTGTTGCATGACCACTTAGATCTATCCAAGCTTGTTCTGCTGTAGTGGCTGACTAGAATTATTCACTCTTAAGTAGGGGTGGGCGGTATGGTATACCAAAGATTTTTTGTCGTACCAAATACCGTATCGAAATTTTCGGTATATAAAAAATCATATCGTTACCTTACCTAAACTTTCGGTATACCATAGTTTGGTATACCGATATTTCAGTATAAAAAAATAGTATACCTTCTACTTACCAATATTTCGGTATATCGGTAGATCGTATTATACTTAAAATATCGGTATATATCATTCTATTAGATAGTTTGTTATGTCATTATTATGCACCTAAAATTCAATAAATCTAATTAAAAAATGTACTAAAAAGTGAAAGATAGCTATAAAACAAATATCAATAGATAAAAAATTCATAATAAGAAAAATATACGATAATTCACAAACGACCAAATTAAATAAGAGTGAGTCTCATGTAAATCGGGTTTACATGTAAATCCTATTTTTTAAAATTACTCTTTAGTATATAAAAAATTACTCTTTGAAGAGTAATGATTTTTATATAGAAGAATACTAATTAATGTCTCTAAAAAGTAATTTTTCATGTACTAAAAAGTAATCGATAAATAAGGATTTACAAGAATTTGAAGAGTAATTTTTTAATTTAGAAGAGTAACAATTTATGTGCTAAAAAATATTTTTTATGTATTAAAGAGTAACAGAGTTTATATAATTAAACGTAAACCCGGTTTACACAAGTATTTGTCATTTAATAAATAGTATCCAAGAGATCTACACAAGAATCATATGGAATTTATATTAAAATCTACATTTTTAAATTTTCATATATGATAGAAATACATAATTAAAAAAGAAGTACAAGATATCATGAAAGTCAATCAACTTTATCACCCATTTATAATTATGAAATTTACAGTAGAATTTTAAATTTAATATTTCTTTTAATTAAATAGTGTATATACATAATTTAATTAAAAATTATAAAATATAAATAATAATTATAATTGCATATATCATGTAGCATATACCGGATCATATTACTCAAAAATTGAATATTTTAAGGTATTTCGGTATATACCAAAATACCGCGGTATTGATAATTTGTATACCTTTATCATACCAAAATTTTCAATACAGTATCATACCTTACCAAAAATTTCAGCATACCTCAAATTTTGATAAAATCGGTATTTTTCGATATGATAAGAGCGGTATACCAAAATTTCGGTATTTTTCCCTGCCCTACTCTTAAGTAGATTCTTAATCGAGTTTTTCCTATTATGTAAATCTGCTTTATTTATGAGCTAAAAAGTATAATTATATGCTTGAGTATACCATGAAACGCAATGGTGAATTATAATTATATTCTAGAAATTAATATTGAACTCTAATAATAAACATTAAATCTTAAATTGAAATTAATGTTTATTTTGTTAAATTGATGTTACAAAGTACTTCTATAGTTTTATACCCCACAATCAAACTCTAAAAAGTCACTCAAAATTACATAATATCTTATCACTTTAATTAAAAAAGTGAGGAGAAAGTGTAACGTAACATTTAAAAACCATTCACTATATAAATATCAAAAGCCTTAATCTACAAGGAATATATATATATATCAATTATTCAATATTTTAAAAAAGAACCAAATATAAAAAACTAAAAATGACATAATATTAACATAAGTAAAAGAAAATTGATATAAATTAACATGAAAAAAACTATACAGAAGGGGATGGAGAGAGCAATAGAAAAGACATAATATTAACACAAGTAAAAGAAAATTGATATAAATTAATTTAAAATAAATAAAAAACTTATGCAAATAGATGAAATAAGAAAATAGAGAAAAAATAATAAAGATTAAAAATAATGAATACAAAAAATTTGAATAAAAGAAACCCTGTTTTTAAGTAGGGTATGAAAATGGGATATAATAACATAACAATTAATGGAGTAATTATTTAAGGAAAATAATAAAAGGAAATAGTTGGGAAAATTAATATATAATTTGGGTTAAACATAATGAATTCAAAAAATTTAATGAAGAAAACCCAATATTTTAAATAGAAATATGAAAGTGATATAATAAAAAAAACTGAAATATGAAAGGGGATATAATAAAAAAATAAACAATAACAATTAAAAAAAAAGAAAAAAAAAAACAGAAAAGGGGGATATACTAAAATAAAAACAGGCCTTGTAGTGATCAAGGTTTGATCGCACGACCTAATGTAGCACCGTCTATAAATTAAAAAAATTTAATTATATACTAAAAATTAAGGGTGATTTTGTGCACTTCAAAGTTTATAAGTTAAAATGGATATCACTTTATATTAAAAATGATATCACTTTTTATTCATCCTAAGTATTATTTACAAAATAGTTTAATTAAATGGTTATCACTTTCTCTTTATCTATGTATCACTTTTTATTAAAAATGTTATCACTTTTACTAATAATTCGTGAATTAAATTAATTATACGGATCAATTATTAAAAAAATACTAATAATGTAAAAATGATAACTTTTCATTTGAATTATGTTATAAATAATTTATAATGTTAAAGACTCATGTGAGTCTATCTTGCGAATGATTTTTTCCATAAGAAAGATAAGAAGTGATAATTTTTATAAGGAAAAGTGATACTCAATTGATGAAAATTGATGTGATGTGAAATATTTTATGAACAGTATATATTATAAATGATAAGTGATAACATTTAAAAGAAAAAATGATAACATCTTTAATAAAAAGTGATAAATAATTATGAAAGTGAATTTATAGAATTTTTAAAATGTGATAATATTTTTAATAAAAGTTATACTAAGGAAAAATAATAATTGACCAATTGAACTATTTCATGAATAATTAATAGGACGTATAAAAAGTGATAATATTTTTAATAGAAAGTGATATTTGATCAATGAAAATTGATATCTATTTAATTAAATTATTATATGAACAGTTAATAAGATAAATAAATAGTAATTTTTAATATATAAAATAAGGGTAGGTCTTGCGTGAGACGGTCTCACGTGAAATCATTTTTTATTTTCTAAAATAGTTATCACTTTCACTATAAATCATTATCACTTTCGCTATAAAATGTTATCACTTTTTATTTTTACTAAAAATTGTTCATGAAATAATATTATCACTTTTCATTATGTAAGACAGTCTCACACAAGTTTTTGCCATAAAATAATACCATCAAAATAAAGTAATAATAAAAATATTATTTATAGTCATTTGATTGAAATTTTCGAATTTTGCTGTAATTAAGTGATCTTCAACAAGACCCACCGTAAGAGAGAGACATGCGCTTAAGTTGATAACTCTTATTTTAATTTAGTTCTCCAAACATGGCCAGCCTTTTTCATATATATATATATATTTTTTAAAGGGTATGTCTTGCGTGAGACCGTCTCACGTGAGACCGTCTCACGTGAGACCGTTTTTCACTTTTTAAAAATATTATCATTTTCGCTATAAGACGTTATCACTCTCGCTACAAAATGTTATCACTTTTTATTTATACTATAAATTGTTCATAAAATAACATTATTACTTTTCATTAATTTATTATCACTTTCTTTTATAAAAATTATCACTTTCTGGCCGTCTCATGTAAGCCTTTACGTGAGACGGTCTCACACAAGTCTTTGCCTTTTTTAAATCTAATTTAAAAAGGGGTAGGTCTTGAGTGAGACCGTCTCACGTGATACCATTTTACACTTTTTAAAATAGTTATCACTTTCGCTATAAAATGTTATCACTTTTTATTTATATATAAATTGTTCATGAAATAAAATTATCACTTTTTATTAATTTAGTATCACTTTTCAGTATAAAAGTTATCACTTTCTGACCGTCTCACATAAGCCCTTATATGAGACGGTCTTACACAAATCTTTGCCTTTACAATATACTTAATTAGGTCAAATATTATCCGTCTCATATAAAGGAATCCGTTAGACGATCTCGTGCAAAATCTACCCTAAATAATAATAATAATAGGAGGAAATATTGCATCAAAGTAATTCAAACACAGGACTTTTAATTTTTCCCCATTCTAAGTAAAGGTCAGGGAAAAGAAACACATTATTATTGTTTAGCACATTTTTTAATCTATTAATCCCTCAGGACCGGTAATTTGCGTACGTATTTTAGTTTGAGGGGATTAAAAAAAGTTAATTTTTATGTACAAAGATGTGTAAAGTTATTGAAGTGTGTGTAAAAAGTGAGTATTTTAGATAATTTAATGAAAAATGTGTGTAAAATTATTGAGATTTGTGTAAAAAATGACTAGTATTGTAATGTATTTTATCCATTTTTAAAAAATATGTATAAATATTGAGACGGATAAAAAGAAAAGTGTGCAGTAATTACTAGGACGGATAGATCACATTATTATTGTTGTTTAGCACATTTTTTTAATCTATTATAAAAGGTTGTTATAAGCGGGTTAAATTAATGGACTCAGTTACTGAATTACATTTAGTGCACACAATTTTTTTTTTCGTAAATTATTATATTAATGTTAAATGAATTTTAAAAGCATTACGCAATGACAAATAGTTGTATGCAATTTCCACACAAGTTTTCATATTATTTTTTATCCTTTACTATAATTGAGTGTTACAATTTTGTGTAGTGAACTATTACTCAAGAGCAAATATTATTCTTTTGTATAACTTTTCTTAAGAAAAATAAAATTTCATATTTTAAAAAATAACATTGGACATTTTAAAGAATAATTCTGAAGGAGAATGGCTAACTACAAAAAAATCACCCGTTAGTGACGGGAATGGTTCCATCACTGTTACACTCGTTAGTAAATTATTGTGACGGATCCGTCATAATAGTAACGATTTTAGTGACGGAAATAGTGACGGCACCTCTCTTTAATTTCTATTTATTCGCACCGAGCCAGAATTGAACACGATCCGTCACGCACCGAGCCAGAATTGAACACGATCCGTCACAATAATAATGGTTTTAGTGACGGAAATGCACCGAGCCAATAATAATGGTTTTAGTGACGGAAATGCACCGAGCCAAAATGGAACACGATATTATGACGGAAACAGTGACGACACCTCTCCTTAATTTATATTTATTCGCACCGAGCCAAAATCGAACACCAAACCTGTTATAATGTGAGTGCCTTATGATTAGTCAGGTGACCATGTGACCTATAGTGTTACTTGATAATAACTTATCAAATAATTTATTTATATTAAAGTTTCTTATTAATTTAATTATCTTTCAAAAAAAATCCGTCACTATTTTCGTCACTAATTCCGTCACTATTTCCGTCACTATAGTGAGGGAAAAGCTCCATCACAAAAATATCCGTCACTAAATCCATCACAAAAAATTCCGTCACTATAGTGAGGGAAAAGTTCCGTCACAAAAATATCCGTCACTATTTCCGTCACTAAATCCGTCATAAAAAATTCCGTCACTATAGTGAGGGAAAAGCTCCATCACAAAAAATTCCGTCACTATAGTGAGGGAAAGCTCCGTCACTATTTTCGTTACTAAATCCGTCACTATTACCGTCGCAAATTTGAATTTCTGTCACAATAACCGTCACAATAGTGACGGAAATATTTCCGTCATAAAATTCCGTCACTAACGCACCTTTTTTTGCAATTGATTTTTTGCTAGCATGTTGCTTATAACTTATAAGAAATGATTTTTTTTTGTGCTATGAGGGCTAATTAAAAAATATTATTATTATTATTTTTAAAAAGTTTCAATTTTTTGATATTAAAAAATGCATTTTATGACACACTTAATTATATATTTTTTTTGATGAAAATAATAACTTTTGAATCAATTGGAAATTTTCTTAAATAATACTTCCTCCGTCCCATTTTCATCTTCATATTTTTACTGTATACACGCAAATTAAGAAAAGTCACTTTTTGAGTAACTTTTGGGGGTAGTTTGGTATTTTTGGTTAATAAATAAATGATAAAACATGTTATTTTTGGTTAATAATAAATGATAATGTATGTTATGTGTGTTAAAAAGGTGATGGAAATTTTAAAATTAAAGTATGTTAGAGGGATATTAGTTATGTACCTTTTTTTTTTATAGAAGTGTGAAGTTAAAATTGAGACGGACCAAAACAAAAAGTGTGAAGTTGAAGTTGGGACGAAAGAAGTAAATATTTATTCCCTAACATAATGACAAAGTCTCTTGTGAGACGCTACTTTCATGAGACGGTTTGTGAGACGTGTTAAAGTATGTCGATTATTTAAATAAAGTATGTTTAATGGTTGTTAATGTATATTTTTTAAAGTATGTTGGATTATGTATTAAAGTATGATGTTAGTGTGTTATAATTTAATTTATTATCGACATACTTTAACCACAAATAAGCGCACTTTAACCACAAATAAGCATACTTTAGTGACGGGTTGACCCGTCTCACATCCGTCTCACCAATAACCCGTCTCACAAGAGACTAACTCAACATAATATTGACTTGATTATTAATTATTATTTGATATTTTAAATATAAGAATTTTCTCTATTAATATTCACTTAAACTTAATTACTTAAAGCTTAAAATTTTTATTAAACTAAAAAAATATTTTTGTTATACAAAATAATTAATCAAAACTTTAATATTTGATGATATAAGAGAAAATAAAATTTTATTAAATATGAAAAAGAAAAATGAATATTTTTTTATGAGATGATATTCAGTGCACTCAGGTGAATACGAGTGAGTGTCCATATGTTTAGTGTATATATATTTTTTAATAATTGTATAATTTTTTATATTCATTTTTTTATTAAAAAAGCTAACACAAAGTGTATAAGTTTTTATTAATAATTGTATAAGTTTTTATACGATTTTATTTATTAGTGTAGTATGTTTTTATTAATGAGGATTCCCTCCGTCCACTTTTAAGAGTATTATTTTTTCATTTTGGGCGTCCGTATTTTCTTTTTTTATACATATGAGACCCACACACACCCAATAATACAACTAAAAAATGGGATCCACACCTACACTAATACCTACCCACTACACATTAAATAATAATATTCCTTAATTTACGTACAAAAAGCAAAAGACACCCTTAAAGGAGGACGGATGGAGTATATAAATTTCTAAAAATTGATGCACGTCACAGAATAATTTACTTTTTCTAATATGGAGATTTACCTTTACTTTTTATTATTTTAATTTTTCAGTGATACTTTTTATAATGTAAACTGAATTGCTACGTAGTTTTTACTCATTTACATATTTTTATTTATTTGTATGTATAATATTAATTTAAACTTGATTAAATACTTAATTAAAACACATAAATAAAATAAAATCTTTTAATGGTCAATTATTTGATCAATAATAAAATTTTGCAATTTATGTAGGAATTTTTTTTTGTAAAAAATATACATATTTCCTCTAATACAGAAATATACATAGAAACTTTCTAACTTATTACGTACATTCATATTAATAATTTAAATTTAGCATAATGAATTAATTTATTTTAGTATTTTATTATCTTTTAAGTACATTATGAAATCCTCTTCTAATTCGTTGAATTTGAATTCAAAAATAATTATAAGAAATTAGAACTAGAATTATTATTACAAATCCATGCCATCATACAGCAGACAACATGTTGTATTACAAACCCTGATGTAATGCAGTATCAAAAAAAAAAAAAAAAAACTGAGAGGAATAAAAAATGATATTATTTTAACAATGAGTATTAATACTCAAATTAATGAAATATATAAGTGGTGCAAGTAAAATTTTTTATAAACAATTTATAGTATAAATAAATAATAATAACATTTTTAAAGAAGGGTAAAAACATTTTTTTTATTAAAAGTGAGAGTTTTAAATCATATCGTCTCAATATAAATTTACTTTTTTTAATATAGTTTCAAGAAACTTAATATCTCCCTATATATAATTTGTAAATTCTCACCAAAATGTCATTTTTTATTAAAAATGTCAAAAATTTCTAATTTCATGAGATGCAACTGAACTAGTAGTTTTACAAATTATGGTACGACATTGGTATAAAAATATTGTTTTGAGACGAAATCTAAAAAAAAATAAAAAATTTGAAATGAAATTGATTGTTCTAAATATTTTGGCAAAAACTCCTGTGCCCCAAGGATAGGGATGTCAATTTTATCCGCTGGGTCGGGTTATTCGCGGGTACCCTGGATGATGGGTACGGTAGGGTAGGCTTTATCGGGTAACGGGTAGGGTAATACCCGAACCCGATAAAAAAATTGCGGGTAAAGGTAGGGTATGGATTATCCTTTTATACCCGATTACCCGATACAATATATTATACATATTATATTTATATAATACTATATATATTATGCATTTTTAGTTACATTATATATTTATATATTCATATTTACATTATCTAATTTCTAATTAATTATGTCCAAGTAATGTATTTATTTTTATTTATAGTATAATATATATTTCTAATTATGTATGTATATATATTACTACTTTCAAAAAATTTATTTATATTATTTAATTTTTAAATTACGTATTCGTATCATTTATTTAGTTTCTAATTAATAATGTCTAAGAGCATTATTTAATTCTTAATTTATATTTATACTTAACAAAAAAAACTTTTTAATTTAAATGCGGGTAGGATCGGACAAATTTGAAAAACGACGGATATTCATATAATATTTTATAATTGTGGGTACCCATTTACCCGCGGGTTATCCGCGTACCCGATGGGTATACCCGTACACTACCCGATATTCAATTTTAGGGTAATAGAGTAGGGTAAGGGTAGGGTAAATAGGGTATCGGGTAGTATGTGGATTTGTCCAACCCGTACTCTACCCTACCCGTTTACATCCCTACCCAAGGACACACCTTGTATCCCCGTGAACACAAGAGCCTCACTCAAATATTTTAGCACCTAAGTAAAAATATTCGGAAAGATTTATGCTCTAAACTCTTAGAAGTGATAATTATTTAAAAAATAAAAATAAAAACATGGTGTGTTCCCCAAATAAAAACTAATTATGTACATCGGAGTAAGAATAATTTGCAAGAGTTACGAAATATCATATCCTAATTTAAAAATTACTCATAATTATTGGTACAGTATACCAAAAATATAGAGATAAAATAGGGATTCAAAACAATGGATATATATAATAGGGAAAATCTTTTATTTTATGGGTGTAATTTGAAATCTTTTGACCATTGGTGTGGTATATAAGACTTTCAAGGTATGAAGATTCGAAGAAACCAACCAACCATATGTAAGGTAAGTAACCACTCGCATACCCTATCCCATGGAAATCGAAAAGACTGTTATATATCAGTATACCACTCTACTTGTGAGCTGAGAAACCATACACTTCATCCAATTTTAATGATTATCTGTGGTGCATCTGGTACACTGTTGCACTGCCGTTAGAGTAGATTTGTATTTAATTTTCACCATTCAATAATATAAAATAATTAAAAATAAATTTATTAACCATCCAATGCCCCTCAATTTTACCCTATAATTAACCATTAAAATATATACATCTATTAATAAAAAAATATATTAAATAAAAATTAATACAGTTTGTCAATGAATGTTTAACGAATTTCTTATTAATTTTTTAATGAATAATTAAATATGAAAAAATAATACATTATCGGAGTAAATTTTAATTGTACTTTTACTATTCTATCCCGAGTGTAGTGTAGCGTCCTTATTGTGGGATGAGGAGTATATATCGTAGGATTTATTTCTTTTTAATATTTCGTTAACAGAGCTTATCTAGTTTGATTGAAGTTAATGATCAACAGCTGATCCTAACAAATATAAAGATTCACCCTAAAATAAAAAATAAAAATAATTAATGTAGAAGAATTTGGTTAATTCCATGCATTAATCATCTCGTGGATTGATCTGCTAGTGCTAGGAAACAAGACCCTGTTTATATTGCGTAGGATTACTTTCCATATCTTCCAGTTTCAACTCTTTATACACTTTCCATACATATTTTTGTTATATATTTTCTGCCCTTCTGTCTTCATTGAGCTAGGGTTAAAATCAGACGGCCCCTTTTTTAACCTTAAACAAATCGATTTCGATTTCCAATACTCTTTTTTCCCCACAATTAAGAGCTGCAATCATGGACCACAAAGGTGAAGAAGAGATGAGGTTTCCAGAGGAGGAAGAGATGGGGGGTGGATCCAACAAAGAAACGGCGGGTCGGATAGTGGTGAAGCTGAAGATGGACAAGAAGAAGAATGTGGAAGAAGAAATAAAGAGAAGTGGTATTCATGAGTGCAAGATGTGCCACAAGAGTTTTGTCTCCGGAAAAGCGTTGGGAGGTCACATGAGCAGCGCTCACGTCCAAGCTAACAAAGACTACTCCTACACTCCGGTCGCCAAGCGAGCTAAAACTGCTTGGGACTCGGCCCCTGGCAGCCCCACCTGTAGTGTTTGCGGAAAGACTTTTCCGACTTCCAAGTCTCTGTACGGCCACATGAGATGCCACCCGGAGAGGGATTGGCGAGGAATTGTTCCTCCTCACAATCCCCCGCCGGATGGCTGCTTAAAGGGGTGGCCTTCCTCAGCCAAGAGAGAGCGGGGGAGCGGCCGGCCAGCGAAGGAGGTTCAGGAATATTCATCAACTACTACTTCGCCGGAGGCGGATGAAGGAGTTAAGGATGCTGTAGAGGCTCTGCTGAGCGTACAGTATCTTGTGGACTTTGAATGCAAGAAAAATAAACATGTTGAAGATTCCAAGTACGAGGGTTTCTCATGTCATCAAGGGCACGCCTCCTCCAATGGAGTCGAATCGTCCAAGGAGGTTAGAACCTCCTTGGACAATGAAAAAGTGGTTGTGGGCTTCGATCTTAATTCGATGCCAATGGAGGAGGAAGACGAGCTCAATGATGATGGATTGTAGCCGTGGGTTTGATCATCTTGATAGGATGATGATAGATTGTTAATTTAAATTTACTCTTTCTAGTCAGATAGCAGTATTAATTTGTCTTTTGGAGCTTTTATATTTCATGAGTTTTTCTTTCAGCTTTTCATTAAATGAGTACTTATTATTTTTGTAATGTGTGAATTGAGTTGAGTTGATCCTTTTCGTGGTGTTTCAAATTATAGTCTTAAGTTTAAATTTGAGTTGAGTTGATCCTTTTCGTGGTATTTCAAATCATAGATTTGAGTTGATATTTCAAATCATAGTCTAAGTTTAAATTTGAGTTGAGTTGATCCCTTTTCCTAATTTTATTTGAAAAATGATAAAACCCGAGCATTAAAATTTTTTGGAAGAATTATTCGAGACGGATTGGAAGACATCCCTTTGTTCATATAAAGTTTGTTACTAAAAAGGAATGGAATTTGGAAGAATTATGTGACACGGATTGGAAGACTTCCCTTTGTTCATATAAAGTTCCTTAATAAAAAAATAACAGTGGTGGTGCAATCGATTATTTTATGAAAATTTGGTATAAATAAAAAGTGAAATCGTTTATACATTTTTATTTTAATTCATACTTATTATTTTTATTCGTTTCATAAACAAATTAATACCCTAGTAAACACATGAGGACTAAAATTGAAAAAGAAAATAGTATACATAAGAGGACTAAAATTAAAAAAGTTATTAAAGGATCAAAATTGAATTTAACAAAATAAAAAAATATAGGATATTAATTTATTTTTTACTCTCATATCTCAAATAACAAACTTTTACCCATTAACGGTGTAAAATTAAGAACACAACACAACCTAATTATGACATGATGTCAAGAATAACTAAATGTTACCAACTGTACACTAATTGTTAGTTTATAAGTGCACCACCATTATAATATTTTTTGGTATGAGAGAATATAATATAGATAGTACTATAAAAAATATAAAACAGGGGGAAGAAGTAAATTGATGACAATTATGAAGGAGAAAGAAGCCAATGATCTTATTACAGATTCGTACATAATCTTCAAGAAAGAGAGAGAGCACGTAGAAATTGAGTCAAGGCTGGACTTCCTATAACAAAAAGAAACACAATCGGGTAATGCTGATCTACGGAGGATGGAGAACTTGAATGATTTTATTTATAGGCGCAACCATTCAACCATAATTGCAACAAACCTTATTACGATGAATTAATTGCTGATGGGCATAAATTCCTCTAATCAACAATTATGGAGGATTTGATCTGCATCCAAATTCAACGAACCTACTTCAAATTCAACGAATCTTTATGCAGAGAATCAAGCTTCATGGGCTGAGCCAACTTTTAAGGATTATCCTCACGCATTTAAAGTGAGATATTAAATTCGTATTAATCCCCCCATTAAGCCTCATTTTACTCCATATAATCTCTCCACTAAGTGAGTCAAATTACACTCATCCACTACTATCATTTAATTGGTGATTAATTTAATAATTAATTCTTACTAACTAATTAAATCCGTTTAATTTTATTAATTAAATTAATTCCCCAACACTAAACACTCAACAACAAAAATTGAGTAATTGAAAGTGAGTGTGCCCAAATTGTAGTTTTCTGGCTTTTATAAGTGTACCAAATGATTATCAAAACAACTGATTTCTAATCCAATAAAAACTACAATCTCCTACTAATAACTATATACATTGCTTCACCAACTGCCCATCTGAACCAACTGAGTTTATTCAATTCGTTTACACAAATCTTAGAGAGATGTTTTACACGAATAATACTAAGGTCGGTGTATATTAAAATTTTATAGGTTAAAAAGTTTTTGGGTCGAGTGTACGATTCTCCCTCTATCTCACGTAGCTCTTCTATATAAATATGGATTTTAAGAAAAGTTTTATTTATTTATTTATTTTTTATTTTTAGAAGTATTGTGTTATTTTTAAGTAATAAATAAATGATAAAATAAATTATGTTAGTTAAGTGAGGGTGACATATATGAAAATAAGATGTAGTGAAAGGTTATTTATTTTGAATCTTTTACTATTATTTTTCTTATGAATGCATGCAAAGTTGAGCTATACTTTGAACAATCTTGCACACACTATCTTCCTCACCCTCTCTCTCTCTCACGTATTGAATCTAACAAAATTTAAATCAAACTGAAGAAAGAAGACAAGGATTTATAGTGGTTCGATCTTAAAGATCTACATCCATTTCTTAAAGAGAGAGATCACTAATATGATGGAATACAAGTTACAACTTCTTGGAGAAGATGATGAACTAAACTTCTAAGAAAACCCTAAACTTATGAACCCTAACTGATGATGATGATGATTAATTCTGCTGTGCATGTGTTATTCCTTTTATACCACACCGGTGGGTTTCAGCATGCATCAGCAAACTCAACAACTTCCACGTGATCAGTTGCATTCAGTTACAACTGATTATTTAACCAACTAAAGAACCTGCCAAGTCATCAATCCATCAGCTCAACTTCTACTTCTGATACCTCTGATCCTATGACTCTCCTTATGCAGCAAACATGTTTCCATCTTGCTGCTTATATCGAATCATCACCTCCAATCTTACTTCTCACATGTTGAAGCCAGCTGGATCAGTAGTTATACAACTACTAACTAACTCAACCAACTTAGATTCCTTTCTTAGAACCATTATCCAACTGCATGCATCAATCATCCAACGGTTCTCTATTACTGTGAATAGCATGATCACAACCGTTTGATCATGCTAATTACTTTCTTAATCATCACTCTAAACATGTATGTTGCTAATCTACACCATTCATACGTATGCATGCATGATCTATACACAACAAATCTCCACCTTAGACCATGCATCATCATAAGTGATCAAACCTCTCCACCTTGCTGCAATTATAGGCTGCAGCACACCTTCCTTTCCTCCTTTTATTGAAGACGAATAAGACTCTTACAAAATTCATATTTCTGAACTGGTAGAACCTTAGTAAATGCATCAGCTGGATTGTCTGCTGTTTTAATCTTCTTGACAGCCACTAACTTCTCTTCTATCATGTTTCTTATGAAGTAAAGTCTTACATCAATGTGTTTAGTCCTTTCATGATACCCTTGGTGTTTTGAGAGATGTACATCACTTTGGTTGTCACAATATACTTCAATAGAATCTTGTTGAACACCAAACTCTCCCAAAATTCCAATCAACCAAACACCTTCTTTGATTGCTTCTGTGAGAGCAACAAACTCAGCCTCAGTGGTTGAGAGTGCTACTATGTGTTGATGTGTAGCCTTCCAACTTATTGCTGTACCAAACAAATTAAACACATAACTTGTTATTGACTTTCTTGTATCAAGATTAGCTGCATAATCAGCATCCACATAACCAACAACAGCTTTGTCCCAGGTACCTTGTTTCTGAAATTTCAATCCAACTAATATAGTACCTTTGATGTATCTCAGTGCCCACTTTACTGCATCCCAATGTACAAGACCAGGATTACTCATAAATCTACTGATCATACTCATAACATAAGCCAAGTCTGGCCTACAACACACCATTGCATACATCAAACTACCAACTGCACTTGCATATGGTATATTGCTCATTTCTGTCTTTTCTTTATCTGTTTGAGGACCTTGAAGTGATGACAGATTTAAACTCTGCTTATCTGGTATTGACACATCCTTACAGAGATTCATATTATACCTCTTCAGAACCTTATTCAAGTATGACTCTTGAAATAATCTTAGCTGACCAGCTGATCTGTCCCTTTCAATTTGCATACCAAGTATCATTCTTGCTTCACCTAGATCTTTCATGTCAAACTCCTTCCTCAAAGTATCTTTTACTGTATTAATTCCTATCATATCCTTGCATGCTATCAATATATCATCTACATAAAGTAGTAGATAAGTGTAGCATCATTCCTTACATCTTATGTACACACAACTATCATACATGCTTCTGACAAAACCATTTGATGTAATGTAATCATCAAACCTGAGATACCACTGTCTTGGGCTTTGCTTCAGTCCATACAGTGATTTAAATAACAGACAAGCCTTTGAGTCAGCACCTTTCAAACTAACACCTTCAAGAATCTTCATGTAAATCTTTTCTTCTAAATTTCCATGTAAGAAAGCAGTTGTTATATCCATCTGATGCAATTCCAAATCCAATTGAGTAACTAATGACATCAAGATCCTTATTAAGCAATGTTTGACTACTGGTGAGAAGATTTCATTATAATCTACACCTTCTTGTTGTGAAAAACCTCTTGCTACAAGCCTTACGTTATATCTGATTCCTCCTTCCTTACTTGTCACTGGTTTCTTCTTATATATCCACTTACAACCTACAAGCTTCTGATTAGCAGGTTTGTCAACAATCATCCAAGTGTTATTCCTTTTTAATGATTGCAGCTCTTCTTCCATGGCATCTAACCACTGCATACTCTCCTTACCTGATACTGCTTCTGAATATGTTCTTGGCTCATAGATATCAATCTCTGATGCTACATAGAGTGCATATGACACAGTGTCTGCCTCTATATATCTAATAGGTGTTCTGATCTGTCTTCTCAACCTATCCCTAACCAGTTGATAGCTGCTAAGAGTTCTTCTTTCATTTGAACCAGATGATTCAGCTCTCTCATCTGCAGCATCTTTCTCATGTACATCATCATTTCTCTGATCCTGAATATGCTGTACTACTGTTTTACCATCATGCTTCACCTCAAACTCACACTTATCTGTAGTAATGACCTTATCAGCACCTCTCTCTAATAAAGGCATCTTGTCTTCATTAAATGTTACATCTCTACTAACAATGAACTTGTTAGTCTCATAACACCATAGCCTGTACCCTTTTACTTCTTTAGGATAACCTACAAGCACACACTTAACAGCTCTAGGATCCAGCTTATCTTACTTTTGATGTGAATACACCTGACAACTGATTATTTAACCACCTAAAGAACCTGCCAAGTTATCAATCCATCAGCTCAACTTCTACTTTTGATACCTCTGATCCTATGGCTCTCCTTATGCAGCAAACATGTTTCCATCTTGCTGCTTATATCGAATCATCACCTCTAATCTTGCTTCTCACATGTTGAAGCCAACTGGATCAGTAGTTATATAACTACTAACTAACTCAACCAACTTAGATTCCTTTCTTAGAACCATCATCCAGCTGCATGCATCAATCATCCAACGGTTCTCTCTTACTGTGAATAACATGATCACAACCGTTTGATCATGCTAATTACTTTCTTATTTATTACCCTAAACATGTATGTTGTTAATCTACACCATTCATACGTATGCATGCATGATCTATACACAACAATTTTGGAGGATGAAGATGTACGAGTTGATTTGAAATGTGAGTTGAGTTGATCCTTTGTTGCATATAAAACTTAATTTTACATGTGATATATTAAGAGAATACTAGAATAATTGAGAAGATGTGAATGTTCTAGATTAGTGGAGATAGTTGTAGACTAGAAATCTCTAGCATATGGATATTAAGATCAAAATGAGAGAAAGATCTAGAATAATGTAATGTAAAAAAAATCTAAAAAAACATATGATCTAAATAGAGAAATGTCTAGATGGAGCTATTATAGAATTATCAGAATATTAGAGATCATACTCTTGGGTAGTATAAATAGGTGTAAGATGTAACATTAACCAAAAAAAAGTTTAAGTGAAAGTGTATTTTCATCCCAAACCTAAAGTTCTGTTCTTTTATCATTTTTAATTCACCTAGCATACCCGCCCATAAATAACTATACATATCCCTCTAATTTTATACTCTACCTATCCTATACTCCCTCCGTCCCCCAAAGTATTTCACACTTTCCTTTTTCATCGGTCCCTCAAAGTATTTCACATTTTACTTTTACTAAATTTGGTAAAAAATACATTATAATAATACTCACTTTTTACACACATCCCAATATAATACTTACTTTTTCACATCTCCCAATAACTTTACAAACCTTTTTCATTAAATCAACTAAAATATATATTCTCTTTCTTACTTTATACATAAAAATACAAGATTTTCTTTAACTCCGCGCACACAAATATGTGAAATACTTTCCGGGACGGAGAGAGTATATATTAAGTGGTGTTTTAAATTATAGTCCAATTAAATTTTAATGAAAAATGATAAAACCCTAATCATTGAACATTAAAAAATTCACTCTAAAAACTTTGCTAATAAGTCTAATAATGACAGTCAAGAAATGGAATCATTAAATAATAATTGGAAAATCTTGTCTTTTGTAATTTTGTTATGTCACATGTCTGGTATAAATGTCTTGTATAAATCTGTTACCGTAAAATGTATGTAAATTTGCACATTATAATTTGTTGGGTAAAAGTCAGGTATTTGTTTAGTGTTGTTGATGAATTCAACAAAGTCATCTACATTTCGCCAAAGTCCTATTCATCAAAACCTATTGGGACGAGTTTGGCAGGCGCTTAACAATTTGGATAAGATGGTTGTCGGTTGTGCGAGCTGCTCCCTTTATCGTCACAAAAGATTGAACGAGTTGAATAACATATTAGGCAATGTGCACTTTGGCACGAAGGATAATAATTAATAATGCGTTCATATAAAGTGGGTGTATGGGGATTTTTTTTCTTTCTAAAAATAGGAAATTAATAATTTTAAATTTAAATAAAAAATAATAATCAAATTAATAAAAAAATAATAGTAACACAGTTAATTATTTCATAAACAATTAATAGTATAAATAAAAAATATATAATATTCTTAATGAAAAATAATGGAGTAATATATTTAATAAAACAGTAAGAGTTGGTCTCCTGTGTTCTCGGGACACATCTTGTCCCCTGGAAACATAAGAATTTAAAGTATTAAATTTTTGTGTTCCCACAAGAGCACGGTTGACTCTGGGGACACACAAGTTTTTGCCAAATAGTAATTATTTTAAAAATTTTGGTCTTACGTCAAATGCAAATGTTGCCCTAAATTATTAGTGCAAAATTAAAGTTTGAAATAATAAAAGCCACCGTTGCGGACTGATACTATTTTTATGTTTTTTTAAATACCATTTCATAAATAAATTTATATTTACTATATTTGTCCATTCTATAATTAAATTAACACCCTAAATAAGAAAATAACATACAATTCAGCAACCTAACACCTCGATTAATTTAATTTCAAAATTGTCAGGCCTTTACGATTTAAATAACTTAGTATTTTATAATTATTTATTATTAAAAAAAACTATCCCTAAAAGTCAGTTAAAAACAACTTTTCTCATAAGTCGGTATCTATAGTAACTCTGAATTTTACTATGGGAGGGAAGATTTTCTCATAAAAAGTTCTTCTTCCTCCCATGATAAAATTTGGGAATTTTTTTTTATACAAATTTTACAGTTAAAAATTAATACCGACACTTTTGTTTAGAAACTATTAATTTTACAAATTTTATACTTTTTGAACACTATTATCCTCCAACATTAACCCCCAAACCCTAATATACCCTAAACCCCCATCCACCTGTCGTCGCCCCTCCGCCGGCGACAGCCGGCGTATGTGGTAGATGTAGGGTGGATTGGGGGTGTGTGGGGTGGGTAGAGTATGTAAGAGTGTACGTCCCCTTGGTAGAATTGATAAAACAATGAGGGACAATAGTGTCCAAAAGTTGTCTATTAGTTAAAAAAGATAATTAAAGTATATAATCGTCGATTTTAATTTTTCTCTCTTTATAATGGGTATTTTTAGCTATTGGCACAAAATATTATCACTTTTATATATACTACACTCGATTATTTAAAGAAATAATTCATCACATCACTATCACTTTTTATTTATTTGAATATAATTTTTATTAAAATATTATCACTTTTTATCTGTTTCACTTAAATTTTTTTATGAGACGGTATCACAAAATGTTGGCAATAAAAAATTATGTGGGTGTTAAATTTACGGTATATTAATTAATTGATTTGAAATAACATAACAGTTTGAAATAATAAAATGTGTTATGTAAAATTCAGACATAATAGAAGTTTGTAAGTAATATATATTTCAAACGGTGAGTTGTGTAAAATTCAGACATAATATAATTTTGTAAGTAATGTAAAATTCACACATAATAAAAGTTTGAAATAAGTAAAACTTTGTGATGGAAAAATGTGTTAAAGGGGGAAGATTCAGACGTACTCTTATGCATGCACTACTCAGAAGGACAGAACATGAAAAAAAGGCCTTCGTATTTAAACACATTTGGCATAAGGCTATACTTAAGAATGTAGTGTGAGGATTAGAAAAATATGCTTGTATGTGTAGAGACTCTGCATATTATGTCATTGTTTTGCTCATCAACTCCAATTGACACTTGTTGCTATTACCAAAAAGCATACAAGTGTTGGTTCTTTTTTTAGTACTATGACTCGCTTATGCAATGTTGTTGGAGGTTCTTGTAAGCGTAGAGATATTATTTGGGATAAACAAATGGAAATGGTCATTGGCGGGATTGCAAATAATGAAATCAAGACTGGAAAGGGATTAAATCAAGAAATGAGAATGAAAAGACTAGGAGATACACGTTGGAGTTCTCATTATTTTACTCTCATAAACTTGATGTCTTTATTTGCTTCTGTTGTTCATGTTCTTGAGTATGTTGTGGAGAATGGAATGATGATTCTCAAAGAGCTGAAGCTTTAGATTTGCTAGAAATCGTAAATCAGTTTGAGTTTATCTTTTTATTACATCTTATGAGAAAGGTTCTAGGAATCACGCATGAATTGTCACAAGTCCTACAGAGAAAGGATCAAGATATTGTCAATGCAATGAGTCTTGTAAAAGTATCAAAAGCTTGCTTACAAGCAATGAGAGATGATGGTTGGATGTCTTTGTTGGATGATGTTTCAAATTTTTGTGGCAAACATGACATGACTTTACAAATCATGGAAGATTTCTATTCACTTCGAGGAAGATCAAGACGAAGAACTGAGAAAACAACTAATCTTCATCATTATCAAGTTGAGCTATTCTATACTGTGATAGATATGTAAGCTCAAGAGCTAAATAGTCGTTTTGATGAAGTGAACACTGAGTTCCTTTTATGTATGGCTTGCTTTGATCCGACAGACTCATTTGCTAAGTTTGATAAAAAAAACAAGCTACTTCGTCTTGCAGAATTTTATCCATCTGAGTTTTCTACTATTGCTCTTTATGAACTTAATTGTCAACTTGAGAATTATATATTTGATGTTCGCTTGGATGGAAATTTCTCTAAGGTAAAAGGAATAGGAGAGCTTGCTCAAAAGATGGTTGCTACAAGAAAGCACATTGTTTTTCCATTAGTTTATTTACTAATCAAATTATCATTGATCTTACCAGTTGCTACTGCCACAGTGGAAAGAGATTTTTCGGCAATGGACATCATTAAAAGTACACTTCGCAATCGAATGAGGGATGGGCTATTGAAGGATTGTTTGATAACATACATCGAAAAATATGTATTTCAAAGTATTAGCAACGAAGCAATCATGCAACGATTTCAAAATATGGAGAATAGAAGAGAAATATTGTGATTGTGTTAGGTTTTTTAATTGTTATGTTGTGATTTACTTTAATTATTTATTTTGGATATTGTCTTGTTATGATATGATATATTGATTTTTATCATATTTATTATTATTTTATAATAGTTTTTATTTTATTTTTGTATAACATTTTCTTTATAAAGTAGCCCCTGAGTCGAATTTCTGGGTCCGCCACTGTGTAGAGTAACTATAATAATCTTGACTGAAGATGGCTATGAGGTAATCATACACGTATCCGTTTAAATATTAACCATTTGTATTCGTACTCATTTGGTTTAAAAATTTTATTATGATACCCGTATTCATTGTATACCCGTACTTCAATACTCGCGGGTTACCCATACCCGTTTAATATTCATTTATTTTATCTATATTTATATATTTTTTATTATTTAAATTAATATTTTATAAAATATTATACTATTATTAATTAAATATATGGTTAATTGCAAAAAAAAAAACCCAATCTTTACTTTTATTGTAAATAAATCCCAACCTTTGAGAAATTACAAAAAAAACTCCGACCTTTAAATTTTGTGAAAAACGCACCCAACGGGCAGAAGATGGTTGCCCGACATCTGACGTGGCGTTGATCACTTTTACCACATCAGTTTTGAGTTTATTGCAAAAAAAAACCTCAACCTTTACTTCTATTGCAAATAAATCCCAAATTTTGAGATTTTGACAAAAATAACCATCATATTTTTTTTTTTAAAATTGCACCAATCTAATAAAAAAATTACTATATTTTATATTAAAATTATATTCTAAAAAATTATTATGTATAATATTTAAAACTTACATTTACGTTTGTTTCAATGCTTACATTTATTTTTTGAACGTTGATTAAGAAATATAGTAATGGATAGTGAGTTTAAAGATATACTTCTTCCATCCCAACTTCAACTTCACACTTTTTGTTTTTATTCGTCCTAAATTCAACTTCACACTTGCATAAAAGGAAAAAAAAACTAATCAATATTCCTCTAACATACTTTAATTTTAAAATTGTCATCACCTTTTTAACACACATAATATACTTTATCATTTATTTATTAACAAAAAATACCATACTACCCCCAAAAGTAAGTCAAAAAGTAACTTTTCTTAAACTTCGTATCTACAGTAAATGTGAAGATGAATTTGAGACGGAGGGAGTAATATTTAATACAAGTGGGTAAGTATATTATTGTTGTACGTGGGTCCCATGCATGGTAATATATGTTTTAGGTGGGCCATATGCCAAAAAGAGAAATGTAAAGATTGAAATGAGACGCCAAAAATAAAAATGTAAAGATTGAAATGGGCGGAGGGAGTACATGAAAATTTGGTTTGTATAAATTAAAACTTAACTAATACTATTTTTGCCCGTATAAAAATATGAGTTTATAAATTAAGTTTACATGAATTATAAACTATTTTTTGTATAAATTTTTTATCATATATATATATATATATATATATATATATATATATATATATATATATATATATATATATATATATATATATATATATATATATATGGAGTATAATATAAAATTACTAAAAAATCTTAAGACATTTTCAAGAATACTTTGATTTTATAAATTATAAAAATTTTATAATGCATAAAATATTTTAAAAACTAAAATAAATTTATTATTTTATTTAATAATTTTTTAGAATTTAAATTTTAAATATAAAATATAATGGGTGCAATTTAAAAAAAAAATATGATGGACTTTTTTGCCAAAATCTCAAAGATTGGGATTAAATCGCAATTTAAGTAAAAGTTGGGATTTTTTCTGCAATAAACTCAAATCTGACATGGCAAAGGCAACGTCACGTCGAACGTCGGGCAACCCTCTCCTGCCCGTTGGGTGCGTTTTGAACGAAACCTTAAGGTCAAGATTTTTTTTTGCAATTTATCGAAGATTGGGATTTATTTGTATTAAAAGTAAAGGTTGAGATTTTTTTGTAATTAACCCTTAAATATAATATAAATTCTTTTATTTTAAATAAATAGTTAATAAATATGATTAAATAAGATATATAACTATTAATAAAATATACTCCCTCCGTCTCGCAGAAAGGTACGCGCTTCCTTTGTAATTTACAAAGAAAGCGCGTATCCTTTTGCCAGACGGAGGTAGTATAAAATATTTCATAATATATAAATTATATTATATATATTAAAAATATATATACATATAAATGGGTACACGCTAGTATTAAGACACTATCCGTACCCATTTCAAATTCTAATGAGATTTTATTTAATTATCGGTATCCGTCCAAACCCATTTGGAACTATCCGTATACGTGCCATTAAGATTCGGGTAGGCCGGGTACTCGGAATTACCCATCCCATTGCCATTCCTAATCTTGACATGCAACAACATCAAATCAGTAGATTAGCTTAGTAGAATACCGATCCAATCTTAAATATACTAATAGACAGTTTTTTCTATGCCACGTGTCGATTCGAGAGTAAACTATGGTTGATGTGTAAATTTTTTATGCATTTCATTTTTCATAATTTTATTATACCCCTCCTTCCATTTCAATCTTTACGTATTTTTATTTTAGACGTAAAACAAACGTAAACATTGAAATGGGATGGAGAGAGTATGAATTACTATAAATATTATCTCTTCACATAATATTATGGAAAGTTACAATTTTAATTATGTAAATTTTTTAATTTCAATTATTTATGTTTATATCAATAAATGTAAATAGAAAATTTTGAAAATCAACAATAAATAAATATAATCAATCTTCTCTCCACATTAACGAAAATTTTGTTTTTTATTTTTACATTTTCTATTTAAATAAAATTTGCACATTATCATAAATTTTAATATTATATGGCATATAATGTATTAACTATTATAATACATAAACAAATCTATATCATGTTATGCATGTACCATAATTCTTTTATTTTTTTTTATCGGGAAAAAGAATTTATTAAAATAAAAGAAAGGAGTACAGGCATCAGAGGTGCCGACTTTCCAAGTAGTTTATCATCAATTACATACAGTCTGAAGTGCCTCTAAATTAAGGTGTAATAGATGAACTACAACTAATTACAAAGTTAGACAAGGAATTTTGCTTTACACTAACTTCAAAACCTATTTTTTATCTCGTTATTAACTTTATCATAATTCCATCTCCACACCTCAAAAATAATTTTGTTTATCCATTTCCATATAACCTAAATAATACAGATCCACAGGCCCAAAATAATTTTTTTACGTTTTTTGCCTCCCAATATCGAAGAGAAATAACAGAAGTTACCTTTAATTTCCTTGTGCATGACCCAACTGACACCCAACCAATTAAAGATCGAGTTCCACACCTTCTGAGTTGTTGTGAACGCGAAAAACAAGTGGTCGGCATTCTGTTCACTCCCATCGCTACAGAGGCTGCAGTTGGTGTCTGTCATCCCAGTTTCAATCCTCCTCCTCAAATTTGACTTTGTTGGTACCCTAATTCTAATAATAGGAATTTAATTAATATTTTAATTACGTTATATAGTGTACTAAATAAATGGTAAAATTTATTATTAATAATTTCATTTACATATTAATACAATTTTTAAGGCTCATGTGAACACAAGAGAGTTTTAAATGAAACTCTTGTGTTCACATGAGAAACGGTGTCCCAGGAGCATAGGAGACCAACTCCTATTTAAAGTAAAAAAAATTGATGTCTTTTTCGTTGTACGGAACATAATACTAATATATTATAAATATGAGATATGTACGTTTATTGGAATGCAAAAGAAAAATTCAATCAACTCGCACACTTAGCTACTCACATTAGCCTCCCACGTCACATTCACCATTACACACGATAGAATTTTATCCCAACATTATTATTCTATTAATCACCTCCAATATTACAACTAGGGGTGTGCACGGATATTGGATTTAACCGAAACCGAACCGAAACCGCACCGAATTAATCCCGAACCGAAAAAAACCGTTGACTTTTTGACTTTTTCCGAACCGAACCGAACCGAACCGATTTTTCGTTTGGTATGGACTTGGATTTTTTCTATTTTCCCGTACCGAACATTGGATATAACCGAACCGAACCGTACCGAAAAACCGAATTGAAATTATGCATTAAAATTATATATAATATATTTATCTTATTATTTATAGTTTATACTTTATAAGTCATGAATTAATTAATTTTAATTTATTAATTACGATTACATTATATTATAATAATTAATTATAATATAATTATAAACAATAATTTAAAATTATATCTAATTCTCTAAATATTTATTTGTTACTATATATTAAAAAATATATATTTCATAAAGTAAAATGAATTTCTAAAAAAATAGAAAATAAATAAAATAATATGTTCAAAGTTCAAATTATTATTTAAAAGAACATAATAAATAAAAGTAAATGGTATCTCTAAAGTGTAAATTCAATTGTACACTTAATAAATAGTTATCATAGTTTATATTTATTTAATGAAGATAAAATGCAAAATTTAAATGATAATCCATATTTGTATTTAAAATATTATTAGATGGACTTTAATTGAAATAAACATTAAATTTAAAGTTAAAGGTTTAAAGAAAAAAATTAAAATTATTAAGTTTTTTTAATCTTAGACTATTATTTTTTTAGGGAACACATGAGGTCGTCTTATGTAAGACTATTTACATTTTTTAAATAATTATCAATTTTTATTAAATATATTTTTACTTTTTATTAAAACTTTATCATTCTTTATTTATAATATGAATTGTTTATGAAATAATGCAATGCATCACTCTCGTTTTTCATCAATTCGAGTATAAATTTTTATTCAAATATTATCTCTTCTTATATGTCTCATGAAAGTGAAATTCTTAATGTGAATTTATTCTTAAAGTCAATTTTTATTCAAATATTAAAACTTCGAATTTGTTTGATGAATATTTTGGTTGTGTATTTATTCTTATTTCACTACAAGAAACTGCTGGATTACCGACGGATTTATCGACGAATTTAAACGGTCGGTAATTACCGACGGATTACCGACGAATTACCGACGTTTTATTGATTAAATATGATTCATTTTTAAAAAAATCATCAATAAAAATTATCGACGGAATTAACGACGGATTACCGACGGAATTAGCGACGGATTTCTTTTCCGTCGATATATCCGTCATTATTTTAGAGGGAATAAATCCCGGAAGATTACCGACGGAATTTATCCGTCGGTAGATATATAAAATTTTATTTAAAGAAATTTAATTTTAGTTTTTAATTTACCGACGGATTAAATCCGTCGGTAATGATATTAAATTTTATTTTTTTAAAAAGTAATTTAAGTTTTTAATTACCGACGGATTTAATCCGTCGGTAAATTAAAGACTAAATTATGTTATATTTACCGACGGATTTATTCCGTCGGTAATTATATTAAATTTATTTTTTTTTAAAATAATTTTAGTTTTTTATTTTTTTAAAAAAATAATTTTAGTTTTTTAGTACCGACGGATTAAATCCGTCGGTAAATATAAAATAATTTAGTCTTTAATTTACCGACGGATTAATTCCGTCGGTGATTAAATTAAATTTTATTTTTTAAAAAAAATTATTTTAGTCTTTAGTTACCGACGGATTATATCCGTCGGTAAATATATTAAATTTTATTTTTTAAAAAATATTTTAGTCTTTACTTTACCGACGGATTTAATCCGTCGGTAAATATTTCTCAAATTCCTCAAATTCCGTCGTGCTGCAAAATTTCTAAAATTCCTTCAAACTCCCAAATTCGAAACCCTAGCCCACTACCGCCACTTCTGGTTTTAGCCGTTGCGTCGCCGCTCAACTTTCACCATCGCCGTAGCTTCAGTATCGATTGCTGCAATTACTCAATCGACCGATAGGAAATTCTCACTTCCTTCTGCTCACAGTTGTCTAGATTCGAATTTCAATGGATTCAAACTCCGTTTCCCCTTTTGTGCCAGCAAGTTACGAAGCAGGAGCTCGCGTTCCGGTATGGTAGTTCGGTGCATGTCAACCTCTGCAGGCAAGTGCGAATCCCCTCGCCCTTGAATTTATTGTTTATTTGGTGTTATTTTGCTTCGTTTGTGAGGTTTTTAGATGCTTTGGGTATTGATCTACTTCTGATTTGGGGTTTCGGAGGAATTTGATGGACTTGATGTCTGGAGAACCTAACTTTGTTGATGAGGATGAAGGCAGCAAGAGGGGGTCGAGCTGCAGATACGAAATCAGTAAATTCGTCCCAAAGAACTATTTTCGTACAATGGTTCTTGGTAATGGTAAAGATAGATAACCTTACCCTTCATGAGATTAATTGCATTCTCAAGAATCTTTACATCTAATTGAATACTTGTTTTGTACACATGTATGTATGTTCTTCCTTGATTAAGGTTAATGATCATGAATAACAGCCAGTTCTGCCATTGTAATAAGCCTTGTCTTGTGTGAAAAGTTTGAAATTGTTACATCCTTAATGCCTGTTATTAATTGCTGTAATCTAACTCTAACCTCCTATAATTCTCCATTAATGTCTGAAGAAGTGGATTACATAAGGTAATTTCTGCAGATATCTGCATCAACTATATATCTTACTGTTGCAAAGTCAGTGTTACACCACATGGGGATATGACTTAGCACCAAATGCATCTTACTGAACTGGAAAAAGTTTCTCAATACATATATTATAGAGTACTTATTTTCTTTTTCTAGTCAAAATCTTGATGTCATTTTCTGTAGCCAGTTGTCTAAAACCACAATACAAAGTGGAACAGTTGGTTGCATCTATCTTGTAGTTCCCATATTTAAAGCATTGAGGTAGTTTTCCTTTTCTTGAATCTTCTAATTATAATACATCCCATTCCTGTAATAACAACACACACATCATGATGGGCAGTTTAATAATTACAAGATTTCCTAATTAACATCATGATTCAAATCTTATGGTTTAGTAATACATGATTACCATAGACTGAGATTCAATAAATTATGTTATTTTGTTTGTTGATGCTTTTTTGTCATCCCTTGCTGGCTATGCATGAGTTACTATGTCAACATTATTTAATGGGGATGTAAGTGAGTCGACTCGAGTATTTTATGGAGAAGTCTTTTTATATTACTACTTGTTTTCATTTTTTTTATTTCGATATGTTTGTCTACTTCTCAGCCTTTACTTTTACTTCTAATTTTGATTTTGATATTTTGATTTTGGAATAACATCCCTACAATTTCTCTGACTTCTATTTTGTCCCCTCTTATAAGCTAGTATATTATTGAGGGCAATGACAGAAAAAGGAATGTCAGGGAAGTCCTACCCTCGTGCCGCCTCTACTGGGCAGTAATTTTGGAATAACATCCCTACAATCTTTTTGCTGCCTTGCTAAGGTCAGTGCCTTTTTCTCCATATAATTTTACTTCATTTTTATGAGCATTTTTTGGGTTTGCTTAATAAAAAATGGGCATGAATTGCATTGTAAATTGTTATCATTCTTATATATATTTTTTGAAAGTGCGTGCTATTTGTTCAATGAAATACCAATGTGAAAATTGTTATGCTGTATTTTGCTACAAATTGAGAAATTATTATTATTGGGAGAACTACTCCGTTACAGAATTGATGCTAGGCTTGCAGCTTATTGGAAATAAAGAATATTCATTGAATTCCACATGTTTAGAGAGATAGTTTTAGGTCGGGTTGAAAAAGGAGCAACTCGTTGGAAGAAGATATATGCGGAGACCAAACGTATATATTTTGAGGAGTTTAAAGTATGCATTAAAAAGTTTAGAGTTCTATTTTGATATGATATTAATCTTTTATTTAAATATATGAAATATATGTTTAATTTTTTGTAGATTGTGTTGGCATACAAATATGTTTAATTTGTTTTCTTTGTTAATAAGGCCAAAAAGCATAAAAAGAAAGCCAATGAGTATGACATACTTCCACCCTCCGGATGAAAATGGAAAGTACACCTATGTAGTAGCTGAAAATGTTGCTGTAAGTATAATATTTTGTGTTTTTAAAGTATTTATGATTTTAAGTAAAATGATAAATCTATAATATTTGATTAATAATTCATTATTAACCATGTAAATTCACAGAATGCAATCGAACAAAAGAAAGATGAATTGAGTCAAATGCCTGATGCTCCTGAGATTAATATGGGAGATATCTTCCATCAAACTGTTGCACCAAAAAAAGGTCGCATCTTCGGCATTGGTAATTTAGGAGAAGGAAGTTCAAGCAACCAATTTGATGATGAGGTTGATGCTGATTTGGGAAACTTGTGATCATGTTTATTGTATTACATGTTTTAAGGATTGAGTATAATTTGATATTTTGTGTCGAATTTGGATAATCTATTTCAAATTATGGAGATTGCTGAATTTAAATCTTATATTGGGTTGTGTTTTGAAGATTTAATTAATTAGAATTTTATATTATTTAACAGGTATTAATATTAATTTTAAAATATAAAACTCAAATATATACATAAATTTGCGACGGAAATTTTCGTCGGTAACTGAAATACGTAATTTGAAAAACTAATTTTAACGACGGAACATTCCGTCGCAAATTTGTGACGGATTAATTCCGTCGGTAATTATCGACGGATTACCGTCGGTAAACTAACTTCCATATGATTTCGTGTTTTTTAATCTGCGACGGAAATTTTCGTCGGTAAATTCCCGACGGATAAATCCGTCGCTAAATCCGTCGCTAATATGCAGCACCGACGAATTTGATTTGCATGACTACCGACAGAAAATTCTATTTACCGACGTCCATAATCCGTCGGTAATTACCGACGGAATGTAATTTCCGTCGGTAATAAATTACCGACCATGGTTTTAGCGACGGAGCGATTTCCATCGGTAATCCGTCGGTAACCCCTTTACCGACCGAATTTTCAAGTATTACCGACGAAAATTTCCGTCGCTAATCAAAGAGTTTTTTGTAGTGTTTGGATTTGGGAAATTTAGTTTTTTTTTTGTTTAATTGATATTTTTCTAAATATTTATGTGTGCAAAAATTAATTTATCATGAGAAATTTGATCTGATCCGCTTCGATCCGTCAAAATCCGTTTTCCCGAAAATCCGTTCCGAACCGAACCGAAATTTGGTACGGATTCAATATTGGATTTTTTATTTATGGATTCAATATCGGATTTTTTTTAAAAAAAATCCGTACCGAAAATTTGGAACGGATTTTTTTAAAATCCGTACAGAATCCCGATCCGCACACCCCTAATTACAACATTGTCATTCGAAAAGTTTAGTTCATCAATTATTTTGAAATCCAATACTAATAATATTATGTAAACTTAGACGGTCTTTCATGCGAGATGGGTAATAGTGATCATATTTAAATAAAAAATATATATGGAATAACATAATAATTCAAGTGATAAGTGATATTAACTTTAATGAAAAATTATACTCCTAATTTCACACAGAATAAATCAGTCAATTATATTCTAATCGATTTGCCAAATTTTATTCTCTCTAATGCAAGATTGGTATTGTAAACTTGTTGGATTTAAATATGATTTTGTAGAGATGTCATGAAAATTTTAAATTAATTAATTAGGAAGATTGAGAAGCTTATAGTCATAGTTGCAGAAATGTTTGCAAAATTAGAACATTCAAGCTATATTGATATAATACAAATTGTAGAGAAGTTGAGATCATTCTATAATTGTGAGAGGAGCTAACTTTTGATTTTTGAGTACTACTTGTACTCATAATAATATTTAACTTTTTCCTTTAAAAAAAATAATTGTGAGAGGAGCTTGTATGTTTAAAAAATAAGAAAGAAATTAGTTGAGGTAAATAATTAAGGTAAATTATTTGCAATTTTTTTATACATAAACATTAATACTTTTCTACATTAAAAAGAAAAATTAGAATTAAATTGTTAGAACCCTAATTCCTCATTTTTGTAATTTAATAGTTTAATTTGTTGTAATGAACGTTGGAGATGTTAACCCACGTAATGATTTTCAATCACGACCATCTATAACATCTTATAAATATAACTGGAAAACATATGTAAAATTGAAAAAAGAAAGTAAAAAACAATAAATAAAAAAAAAGAAATAGGACAAATAATGATGAATGTTGGAGACGATAACCCTTGAAAAATCAAATTTCTTCAATTTAAGTCCTGTATGTCAAATAAATAAATACTCTGGCGTACGTTTGAAGCCATAAAAATAGATTACTACAATGCCTCACATCTTTTGTTACTTCTTCTGAATCCTAATTTCACCCCGGCTGCAGTATTGAATTTGGGTTGTGTTTCTTCAATTTGCAAAAGACACAAATTGCTAAAACCTAGTAATTAATTTTAGGTGAGCTTAGTAACGGGTGAACTTAGCAAAATTGATGGGATGAATTGATGTGGGTGTAAGTTTAGGAACAGGGGTATAATAGAATTTTTATTACTAATTACTTTGAGAATCAGGTGTTTTTAACAATGTTTCGGATGACAATAACGCTGTACTATATAAAATTCTTAAAGGTTGAGTCTCTTTTATTTTAGAGTGGAATTTCAATCAAACTTTCTGCAACTTAATTCATTATTTCTACATTTACTATGTTTACATATATATTCTATCCCTCCCAACATGTAACCCTCCCCACATGTAACGTCATCATAGTAGTGTTTATAAGTTATCATTTTATGTTATCTAACTTCAATTCTCAACCGAACTAATCGAAAACAATTATTCTATTGGCTAATGATTAATTAAGTATTACTATTTATATAGGAATGAGAAAAAATTATTGGAAAGTATTACTATTTATATAGGAATGAGAAAAAATTATTAGAAAAGCTGCTGCAACGTACTCTCTCCGTTCCACCGAAAGGTTCCATTTTACTATATTGAATATCTTATTCAAAAATCTCAATTTTTTACTTTTAGTAAAAGAGCCCTACATATGACCCCTCACTCACTACTAATACAATTACTCAATACATAATATAATAATACTCCTTAATCTACTCGTAAAAATGAAATTGAGACCTTTGCCCGGAACTGAGTAATAGAATTGTTAAAGTAAGAATTTATCAAAGAGTAACAATCATTATTTTTAAAGTAATGACATGAGTAAATAATATTTTATGATTCTAATTTAGAGTAATAGTTCATGATTTTATTATTTTGATTAATTATAATTAAGTAATAATTAGTCTGAAATAATTTATATTCAGGGTTCAAAGATTAATACTATTTTTGTTTATTTATTTATTTGTACACAGAGATCTCAGATAACAAACTTTTAGTTTAAGAGTGCAAAATTAACAACACAACTTATTAGTTGGTCATTCCCCATAACACACGATATATAGTGTTATTTCGAAAAGTTAGTTCATTTCAATATATAGTACAATATTACACCAAGAAACAACAAAATCATATTAATTAGAATATATCACATAAAATAACCGATCAATATTGAAAAAGAGACGAAATTTATATATTGGGGGGAAGTTTTTATTATAGACTAGAGAAATTACAAAGAATAACTCAAATGTTAGCCAATTCTACACTAAACAATCAACAACAAAAATTGAGTAAATTGAAAGTGTAAGAGTGAATAATTGTAGTTTTCTGGGTTTTATATGTGTATCAAATGGGCATCAAAATAAAATCTCCTAGTACATATGCCAGTGGTAAAGAATCAAACAAGAAGTGATAGCGAAAAAATAAAGAACAGTGTGATGTAACTTATTTTTATTAATGAAGATATACAATTCAACAAGGAATTCTATTGCATGCATGCCAGTGTACACAATGCATCAGCAATATGAAGTCTACTCCACAATGAGCAATTCGTTTACACAAACCTTACAGAGGTGTAATTAATACATCTACATCTACATCTACATCTACATCTACATCTACATCTACACGAGTATATATAAAGAGAATATGTTTAGAAGATGGCCAGTTTCTTTCCCGTTCCCGGTCAGCCGTTATTTTCATTTTCTCTCTCTTTCTATTAATGTTTAATGAAAAACAACAACATCTGTCCAGCTTCTTCAGAAGATGGCCAGTTTCTTTCCCGTTCCCGGTCAGCCGTTATTTTCATTTTCTCTCTCTTTCTATACGTGTTTAATGAAAAACAACAACATCTGTCCAGCTTCTTCTTCCACAGAGCTTATCTCCTCTGCCGCCTTTTCTCTTCTTCACACTGCGCCTCTGCCCTCTGACCTCCGTTTCTGTGTGCTCCGTTATCCCCGTCCGTCGCCAACCGCGTAGAAAGTTCTTTGGCATATCCATCAATTTAGCTTCAGTTTCCCAAATTACAGTCAACAAATTCACCTACCCTTTTCTTTTGCTGTACTGCAGTCATTTTTCCCTCGTTCAACCTCTATCAGACGGTAAGTTATGTTTCTTACGGTGCTCTCTACTTGATGTGTCCTTGATTAATTTTAGATATCCTTCGTACTGCGAAGGAAACCCTTCACTTCAGCGCTTCTATCCCGCGCTGCCCCTATTTCTGACAGATCGGCCACGTTCTTCTGCAATTGTGAGTACCTTCCACCTAAACAACCCTTTTGCTGTTTTTTAATTTTATTATTGGCCATTCCCAATTTTTCTATTTTCCGCACTATTTCCCTCTATTTATCGGTTGAGCTGTACACCTGTTGTCAAAGGATTTGCCAGGTTTAATTTCACTTGAGTTTGGCCTTTATTTTTTCCCATATCCAATGTTCGTTTTTTTAATTCTCTGTGGATAGTAACCAACCTCACAAGAAGGTAATTAAATTGTAAAGAAGTTTACTGTTTATCATGCTTAAATTCAATCAATGAAGCAAATGTTTAGCAGTATGCACAAAAAGTTTATTGTTTATCATTTTTATCTTGGAGCCTTGGACAATTTAAAGAAATTTATGATATGTCTAGCTGTCTTCCCTAGAGTACTGCTCTATTTATGGTGCACTATTTCCGCCCGCTAGGAGTATGACAAATTGCCTATTAGACTTGTAGCCTCATTAAGTTTTGTTCGCCCACTGCTTACGTGTCTTCATTTATGTCTTCACTTTTTAGGAACTCTATATTATTTCATTAGAAGTTGTTCATAAAGGGGTGGCCGACAATAGTCTTGAGAATTTCTAATGCTTTAACATGAGGAACCATGTGCACTTTAGATCCAATTTATGCTTTTGCCCGCTCTTGGCACCCCAGCATAATATATAACAAACAAGAAATGAGTAGTCTTTCTTAGATAATGCTAAATTTATTTAGGTAAACAAAATTTTATAATTTTAATATTTGATATGATGAATTCTTATTTATATAATATTGAATTATAATATGCATAATCTACTTGTCAAAAAAAGAAAGATGCAAAAAATAACTATTATTAATTAGTTTAGAGAGTGTTTGAAGAAACAAAACCATCGTTTTCTATTATGGCAAGTAATTAATTGAAAGAATTGCTTTCATACTTATTTGACTTTGGTTTATCAAAGCACATGTTAAAATGAAGTTCATGAACATGTGCTGTGAGAACACACAAACCTATGGAACCTGTATACTAAAGAATTATTATGGTGGAAATAGTTATGGCATGGAACTCAAACTGAAATAGATTTGTACTCCTGTATTATACTCCCTCCGTCCCAGGTTAAGAGGGCCATTTTACCATTTTGGTCGTCCCATCCAAAGAATCCCATTTCCTTTTTTGGACACATGGGACCCACCCACACCCACTAATACATTAAAACATGGGCCCCCACACCCACTAATACAACTACCCACTACACATTAAATAATAATACTCCTTAATCCACGTGCCCAAAAGTAAATGGGACGCTTAAGTTGGGACGGAGGGAGTATATTTTTCATTGCACTGATTGTTTGTTGGCTGAAACGACCTTTGTTGGGACAATTCACTAAATGATTCAGACTTAAATAATCTGGAATAAAGAAGAATAACCTGTATAATGGGAATTTGGAAAACAGGCATTTATCTCTTTTTTTTTTATATTACGCTTCATCTTGAGTTTAACTGCATTTTTTTATGAATGTTGTTTATTTGCTGTTGACTCATCCGCCTCTATTTCAAAACTTACAATTGGCAGAGCCTGACTGTAGAACCGATTCCTTCGGCTCCAGTCCTACTGATTCTCACTGATTGCTTTATCTCACTCCTACAGGTCTGTTTTCTCTCTCTTATTCGCCCTCCAACTCGATAGTTTCTTCATGTAGATTTGCTTTTTTGGTTAAATGAAGGTGCTGTTATCAGTAGGCTTATTATGGTTCTATTGTTGACTGTTCGAAACCCAAAATGAATATTTATTATGTTGTTCAACGTCCTCTAAGATCTACCAAAATCATTTAAAAAATCACACTTTCACAGGTGCTCAAATTTATCTCTCTTTCTACATTGTTTCCTAGTTCCTATATATGTTGACAGAGGTATCACATATACATAATATAGTCATGATAACAAACACACAGTTCGAATCAAGGCAAAGGAATTAATTATAGGCGAAATTATTTATGCTTTGTTCTTATTATCAGTGCACCACCAACATCTGCCCAAGATGCAACCAAAAATATTTTATACATACATATATTTATTTATTTCTTTTTTGGCTCTAACAATAATCCGAAAGAACTTCAGCATTTTCATGGGGTAATGTGATGCTTTATAGATTTAGACATCCAAACGAATATAAACACTTATAGTTGGAGCCTTTATAAACTAATGTCTCTGCATCTTTATTAAGATTTTCTTGGAAAGATGATTACTTCTCATGAAAATGCCGAGCAGCGGAAGCCAATACATAGTAGAAGCTCCGTCGGCAGATAACACTGATGAGAATTCAAAGCCTAAAAAAAATTAGTCAAAACTTACCTTTACATGACCTAGGGCAAAGGTGGAACACACAGCTTCATTCTTTCTACTAGCACATTATAATATTCATAACTTAACTTTGCCATCTTACCCTCAAATTCAATTGCTAGCTGGCAAAAGATGAACTATAATAAATAAATCTGCTCTAACATCAGATATGCATGCAAAAATAATGAAATATTTCAATAGTTGGAGAAAAATCACACAAACTCTATGCGGACAACATTTCATTGCAAGTTTAGGAAGTTATTTCACATAGCAAAAGAACAGACCATGTCATTGTAAAGAAGCAACAGGAAGATGATGATAAAATCATTCCTGACCTGTCATGCTTATCTTGATTATTTGTTTGATATGCATGCATGAAAAGCAGAACCTGAAATAAACCATGGTCAACATGAGGTATACATTTCCTATTGATAAGATGTAATTAATGTAATCTTTAAGTCTCCCATTTTGTCCGCGAATCCTTGGTTAGAACTCTATAAAATCATTAATATAATATATTAAAAGTGAGACATTAATTTTTTCTAATCTCTACGCATGGTTGCCACTATAAATAGGTGTATTGCCATATCGTTAGGTAGAGGGAAAAACAGTGTGCTCAAATTATCAACAAGTTGAGAGTGAGGGATACATAAGAGTGGAGAGATATGTGAGCAGTCTATTAAGTATTAAGGTAAAATTGTAAACAAGTTAAAGAGCGAGAGAAATATTTTCAGAGATATATGTAAGCAACCTATAAGTGAGCAGTAATTAATATGAGTTGAGATTAGATAGAGAGAATTGTTGAACAATTTAAGAGTGATAGAAACATAAGAGTGCAAACAGATATGTGTGCTTTAGTGTAGGGAGAGTGATATTGTAATAGAGACGATTATAAAAATCATTCCTCACCTGTCATGCTTATCTTGATTATTTGTTTGACATACAAAATCATAAAAAGCAAACTTCAAATAAACCATGGTGAACATGAGGTATACATGTCCCATTGATAAGATGTTGTATTTAACGTTACCTTGAGCTCTCCCACTCTGTCCATGAATCCTTGGTTAGAACACTATAAAACTGTTAATATAATATATTAAAAGTGAGGCATTAATTTTTGTAATCTGTACGAACATATGGTTGTAGGATAATAAAAATTATAAATGCATATTAATAAAAGAATAATATATTAACCTTATCACTCTTTACTCGCCTCCAATCCCTCGTGAGATTAAAAATTGTACAGATTAGGAAGACGTATGCATGGGAATTGAGCTATTAGAGGCAGGAATGGTTACTGCATTGACATTTATATTATTTTCATTAGTTATTATATTTTCTTAACTCATGAAAGAGTACATTATTAGTGCTTGTTAGTTTATGATGTTCCCTTGCACGGGGCACTATTTTGGGTGTATCTAATTATTAGAACTATTAGGGCAGGAAGGGCTAATGCGTTTACACCTTAAATTGATTTCTTTAGTTATTATGTTTTCTTAGCTCATGAAAGAATACATTATTAGTGCTTGTTAGATTATGTTGTTCCATTTTTAAAATCAAAGGCACACATTATTCAGAAAGATAATGGGAATTTTAAAGGATTACCTTAACTGTAAAGCATATGTTTAGCAAATAACTTCCATGAGCTCAGCTCTATAGTAACTATTGCATTTACGGTTGAGCTCTTCAGTTTCATTTAGTTCTTAGAGGATCTTTAATGAATAATTACGGCCAATATTTCTGATAAAAAAAGCTGAGCACCGTTTGGATAGAATCGGTAAACACACAGTAGAAAAAGCTGAATATTTAACTGATATCAATGACCTTTAAATCTTATTGCCGAAGAAAATAAATTCTTTAGAAGTTCGGTACAATATGTCAGCGTCTTCCTTGTAATTAGTAGCTACAATTTTTTTTTTAATTTCTAGGTGCTTACTCCAATAGGCAATAACTAATATCTTCATATTTAGAAATTTAATACTAATTACGCAGGCATAGTAAAGGTAATACGTGCTCTTTTATTCTTCCTACAGTTACTGCTGTTCGAATCACAAAAGGTAGAACGCTACACTTATTTGTCAGCAGCCATCAAGGTGCGCTTTTCTCCAAAGGTGCGCTTTTCTCCTACAATTTACTGGTTACTTGTGGACTTTTGGTTATAAGTTACTGGTTCTTTGTGGTTTTTGTACTTTATAAAATTGTATAGCATGTCACATACTGCCCCTGTGTTTTATAATATTGATAAATATAGAAATATTTCTAGCCCCTCGTTTATTTGGCTAACTAATTATAATAGTAATAATGCCAAGAAAAGGAACTTCAATACCTACTCTACGTAAATCAACGAAAACTTACAAACAAAAATATACTTGCTTGGAAGATAGAAGATTAGCAAAGAATAGTCGTCGAAAAAAACAGCATGAAACTGTATTTGACCCTACACCTACAGTGCCACATGTAAATATTGATCCCTTGCAGTGTTTGCCTGAAAGTGCACATTTGCTGCCCGATGTGCCAAATTGTCGGTTTTGTAATGCAAAACGTGTTTACATGGAATCACCAACATTTTGTTGCTCATTAGGAGATATAAAATTATCACAAACTGAAATGCCAATAGAGCTGGCACATCTATACTTAGACAATAGTGAACTTGCTAGAGAATTTCATAATTATGTCCGCAGCTACAATAACATGTTTGCCTTCACATCATTGGGTGTACATTCTGATAAATCTCTGGCCAAAAGAAATGCTGGAATTTATACATTTCGAGTGCAAGGCCATCTTTACCATTTTCTTGACTCATTAATTCCTACAGAAAATAAAACCCCAAAAATTTGCAATTGTATTTCTTTGATACAGATCATGAAATTTTGAATCTCTTGTCAATTAGCTCAAAATTTAGAGAAAACCTTGTGGAATACCTGCTGCATATTTTACAAGTAAATCCTTATGCAAATTTCTTCCGCAGTCTTAACAGTATCCAAAATTTAAACGAATATAAAATTACTTTACAAGCTGACCCTTTATTTGATCAGAATGTTTTCAATAAACCTTCCGCATCTCAAGTTACTGGAATATGGCTTGAATCAAATAATGGTGACCAGTTTATAAGTCCACATATTCAAGTTTATCCAAATAGTAGTCGCCCACAAATTATTAAGCATTATTTTGGTTGTTGTGATCCAATGCAATATCCTTTAATATTCCCGAATGGAGAACCCGGTTGGCACTGTGGCATTAAAAAACAAAAACAAAAACAAAAAGAAATGTCCCCCAACCAAACATGTGACGGTGAATATATCCGTGATATCCACAGCTGCTTAGACGCAGAGGAGTTTTTGCTATCTGAAAATAGAGGTAATTTAAATAATTCTTGTCGCCTATTAAGCTTTTAACTTCATTCAGCTACTTAAATGCAACATATAATCTTTGTAGGTGCCCAAAAAAAAGGTAACGATAGAACGACAGTATCTTGTCGTCAATACTACTGTTACAAACTACAAATCAGAGAAAATGACACTTCGCTTTTATTACACACTAGTAGACTTCTACAACAATATGTTGTTGACATGTACATTAAAATTGAAACATCAAGACTAGATTTCTTTAAAAGTATAGAAGTTCAAAAACGTTTGCGAAATGAGGTTTACAGTGGTTTACTCGATGGTATTGAACAAGGATATGAAAAAGGTTCTGACATCGGTTTGCGCACAATATTACCAGCATCATTCGTTGGTGGTCCTAAAGATATGCGCAAAAGATACATGGATGCTATAGCTTTAGTAAATCGATATGGGAAACCAGATATTTTCTTGACAATTACTTCAAACCCTAATTGGCCAGAAATAAAAGCTTTATGCAAAACTTCTGATGAAATACAGAATAGACCAGATTTGATCGCTAGAATATTTCATGCGAAACTTCAAGTTTTGAAAAAAGAATTATTTGACAAAGAAATTTTCGGTCATGTTGTTGCATACACTTACGTGATAGAATTTCAAAAGAGAGGTTTACCTCACGCTCATTTTTTGCTTATCTTAAATGAATCATCAAAAATGTTTACTTCCGAAGCATTTGACAGAATTGTTTCTGCTGAGCTTCCTGATCCATCTAATAATGCATATTTGTTTTCTTTGGTGACAAAACATATGATGCATGGCCCTTGTGGTGTACTTAACCCAACCTGCCCTTGTATGAAAAATAATGTTTGCAAGTTCAATTATCCTAAAGAATTCGCAGCGAGTACAAAAATTGAAAAGAATTCATACCCTATATATCGTCGTTCCAATAACAAACGTACAGTGACTGTTAGAGGTTCACAGCTTGACAACATGTGGGTAGTACCTTACAATCCATATCTTTTGGCAACATTTAATTGTCACATCAACGTTGAGATTTACTCGACCATTCAGGCCGTAAAGTACATCTACAAATATATTTACAAAGGCCATGATAAAATTTCTTACACGTTGTTTGGAAATTATGATAACCCAGTAATTGACGAATGCAAGATGGATTTCCCCTCCTGAAGCAGTTTGGCGAATTTATAAATTTGAACTTAGCCATATTTACCCTCCTGTAATGTGCTTACCAATTCATTTAGAAAATGAGCACACTGTCACTTTTTCAGCTGATCAGTCTTTAACTAGCATTGCCAATAATCCTAAGGTTAAAAAAACTATGCTAACCCAATTCTTTTATATGAATAAACATGATGACTATGCAAAAACCCTCAACTGCTTATATATTGAGTTCCCTGAATATTTTACCTGGCATAGTGACTTGAAGGAATGGAAACCTCGCCTTAAAGGGCAAACAGTAGCCAGAATTGCTAGCTGTCAACCTTCTCAAGGTGAAACATTTTATTTGAAAATCTTATTAATGCATATTAGAAAGCCGCCTTCATTTGAGTACTTAAGAACAATAAAAGGAATACCATACGCCACCTACAGAGAAACATCACAAATATTGGGATTAATAGAAGCTGACAACACTGTTGAAATGTGCATTGCAGAAGCTGCAGCATATTTAATGCCTTCTGCATTACGACAATTATTTGCAACTGTCCTTGTCCACTGTAACCCTAAAAATCCAAAACAGTTATGGTTGAAATTTGAAGACTTCTTGTCTGAAGATTTTAAACAAAATAGTACATTTGCTTGTAACACTATTTAGACAAAAAGTCCTTAAAATTCTTGATTACCATCTTTATTCGATGGGGAAAAAACTGGAAGATTATTTCACTGTGGATAATGAGTTACCAATGTTTTTTTATGATAACTTGACAAAAGAATTACTGGCTGAACATGATGTACATATACCTAACGAAGACATTTCAGCTGTGCAAAAGTTAAATAAAGAACAAAAAGTTGCATATGATCGAATTCTATATCATGTTGAAAATAATTTACCAAATGCTTTTTTTGTTGATGGTCCTGGAGATACTGGAAAAACTTTTTTATATAGAGCCTTGCTTGCTACAGTAAGATCCGGTGGTCATATTGCGCTTGCTACAGCTACCTCAGGGGTAGCTGCATCATTACTCCCAGGAGGTAGGACTTCACATTCCAGCTTTAAATTACCGCTAAATGAAAAAGACTTTCAGTCATGCAACATTAGTAAACAAAGCACATTAGCCCATCTAATAAGAGAAGCAAAGTTGATAATTTGGGATGAAGCTACAATAGCAAAACGTACCACAATTGAAAATTTTGACGAAATGTTACGAGATATTATGGATTCACATATAAATTTTGGTGGTAAAGTAATTGCCTTCGGAGGAGACTTTCGACAAATATTGCCAATTGTTACTCAAGGTCTTAGAAATGAAATCATAGACACCTCCATTGTAATGTCAACCCTGTGGGATCAATTTGAAAAATTAAAACTCCAACAAAATATGCGAGCAATGCTTGATCCCGATTTCTCATCTTATTTGTTGCGAGTTGGTGATGGAATTGAACGAACAAATGAAAAGGCTGAAATTCAAATACCACCCACAATTAACATTCCTTATACTACTGACACTGAATCATTAGAGACATTGATTAATGCAGTATTTCCAAACATTAATGATCAGAATTTAGATTTTACTCTATTTGTTAGAAGGGCCACACTTACTACAAGAAATGACTTTGTTCATGAAATAAATGATGTCCTAATTGATAGATTTCCTGGAGAAGAAAACATATACTTTAGTTGTGATGAAAGTACTAGCCCTCGTGTCACCACAGACCAACAAGAACTGTTTCATTCTTTGACCCCTTCAGGGCTGCCTCCTCACAGATTATGTTTAAAAATAAATGCACCAATTATGTTACTAAGAAATATCAACCCAAAAGAAGGACTTTGCAACGGTACACGACTTCTTTGCAAAGATTTGATAGAATTATTATATACGCTGAAATTTCAGCAGGTGCCCATGCTGGAAAATCTGTATTTATTCCTCGAATAACATTAGAAGCTCCATTTGATAACTTCTCATCTGTTCAGTTTAAGAGAAAACAATTTCCTGTACGATTGTGCTATGCAATGACAATTAATAAAGCACAAGGCCAAACTTTAGATTATGTTGGCGTTTATTTGAAAGATCCTGTATTTTCTCATGGTCAACTTTACGTCGCATTATCAAGAGGGAAAACTGCAAATCAAATAAAGGTCCTTATAAGACCAACAACACCTTTAGTGCAAATAACAAACTATACAGAAAATATTGTATACGACGAAATTCTAAAGGCTGTCAACCCAACGTAAATATTATGAAGGTACAAACTTAGCGTGATACATTTTATTTCCTCTCTTTATAGTGTAGACTCTTTTCTCCACTAACTTGACTCCCCTTTCTAATAGTGTAGACTCTTCTTTCTGCTAAGTACACTAAGCCACAAATCCATCGACATTTTTTTAAATCCTTTTCCCAGCAAATGACATATATATTTACATGAGTACAACATTTGCATTGTACTGCAAAAATTTACCTCACAATCACATTTCTTGAATCTTACATCACACATGCATACTTAATTTTTCTGTCTGTCTTGAACTAATTGTTCCCTTTCAATGTAAGAATGCATTTAGTAATTGGTATATTACTAAAACACACTTGTTTCATACAGGTTTATCCATTGGAGCCCTTCCCACTAATCTTTTTGATGGATGAAATGTTCCCACCACCTCATCAAATTATTTTTTAGAAATAAATCGCTACACTGCTCCGCCGCTCCACCCAAAAAAAATTGTAAAATATTAGAGATGCTAAGCTCATGGAACTGGTAATAAAATTTTAATTTTTTATTTTCATTTATATTTTGACGCTCACTTTTATGTTATTCTTGAGTTAACAATGAATTGCATATAAATGTGTACTTTCTCTTTTCATATAAGATCTTTACTGCTGCTACCTATGTTCACTTAAATTAAACAAGAGTCCATGGTTGGTTCTTATGTTTGATAGTCCAAATGTTCATTTAGCTGTTAAGTTTCACTTAGCTGTTCTAATATCAATAGTATGATTATCCTGCTAAGTGTTTCTGTCAAGAAAAGTCTGAATTATACACAGCTACACATGGCAAAGTCCTCATTTCCATTTTTGATTTTGCGCCTCTCTTCTAGACTTCTACTTTATCTTCTATTGTCATCTATATTTCTCCTATCCTTCACACAATCCCTTCCCTTTGTTAATTCCCTACAATTATTTTGTTTAATTCTATTATATCCATAAAATTTGTGGATATTTTACAATTTTAACCCCAAGTCTTTGCTCCAAATCTTTTGGATTATTTTTTTGCACTCAAGCAGTTACAAAAATTGTTTTGACCATAGTCCTCTCTTCTACTCTGAATCCATCGACAACTTATGAATCATTTTTTATGAAAGCTATGGGACAATTGTTGCTACTATAAGAACGGTGATAGCTGTTGGTTACTTGCATTATTCATGGTTTAAAGAGAGATGCTATCTATCATTCCCATCTATTTACTTTATGAAAAAGTATATATGATAAAATTTAACCATTCACAAAGCGTATCCGTTAGCCACTAAGTTACAGTAGTTGTAAGTTGGTCATATTATAATGATATTCCTATCTTTTTTAGAGCTTATATGTTTGATCAATCGGGTTCCAGTTGCTTTTGCGTAGTGATACTTACGTCGTACGCTTTAAGAGACGATGATTCCGAATATTCTCATAGTGACAGAAATGTTTATTCACTAATTTATTTTGTCTTGCGTTGTCTACTTATTTTGCTGCTATGTTATTGATCGTCATGTTTGGTACTTTTATTTACTTTATATTAACGATATTCTGCTTGCGAATATGCTTATGAGTCAATTTAGGATATAAATTTTATTTATCATTTACTGTTAGCGTTATTTTTAAGTACTGCAAAGTCATCAGACATTTGATTATTTTCTATTATAACCACATGTAAAGATAAGATTACTTATGCAACGTATACATTGTGCTTTGTGATTTTAGTCATAAGTTGCGAATTTTAATTAATGTTATTTAGACATTCCGAATGAACTGCGTTCGGTGTACTTGATGTTTACGACAGTGCATATTACCTTCTCGCAAATGCTGAGAGCCCACTATTATCTTCTCAGACTAAATTCTTTTCCCCTGCCTAAATTCCTGTTAAATCACTTTTGACACCTCTGCAAGCCTCAGCTAAACACAACTATTTTTCTTCTTCTCTAATTATGTGATAATAAGTGTAAGATTTATCATTATTACGTTAGTTTGTGATCTTTTGTTTGGTTTAACATATTACATTTCAGTTACTGATCTAAGCATATTCTTGGGAGATCATATAACATGTCTTCATCAGGTCGTATCACCTCACCAACCAATGAAACCGACGTATTAATAATTCTTTAATGAAAAAAAAAACAATTCTCTTAGTTGTATTCCTATTTTTTAAATTATATTTTTTTGTAAATCACTATTACCCATGTTTTTCATTATTTGGTGAACGTGACATTCGTAACAAATTGATTATACATAAATTATTAGCATTACATTTTCAGTTTCATGTTTTGATCTCCAATTTTGTACAATTGATATACATTTTAATGATTATACGCAAATGATTATTATTAGCATTACATTTTCAGCGTTATGTTTTGATTTATAATTTTGTACAATTGATGTATAATTTTGTACAATTGATATACATTCTAATAATTCATGGGAACATTTTTTATATTCTATCTTCAGTGAAGAAAGTAATAACAAAGCTAGCACTCATTAAAAAAAGAGAGTAAATGGCAGGGCTAGCACCTTACAAAAGTAATAACAGAACTAGCACTTAGTAAAAAAAGAGATGGAATGACATGCTTCGTGAGGTGCCACCCAAACTAGTATAACATTAACATAGGCTAAGGTCGGTCTATATTAAAAATTTGAAGATTAAATAGTTTTTGGGTCTGAGTATACGATATATTAATAAAAGAATGTAAAAACTATAATCCACTATATCTATACATCTTATCTTACTCTATATATAAAGAGATTTCAGCCCAAAACGGGCCTGTTTTTGTTCCGTTATCGGTCACCATATGGCATACGCGGCGCACGATTGTGAAGAGAGAAGGCGTTTGCTCCACCTGTTCGGCTGTATACATTTCAGGTGTCGGTTTACTCCTTTTCTCTGTTTTTGTACAAAAATAATCTCGTCTCCTTCATACTGCTCTAAATCTTTGCTCGAATGAGTTGGAATCCTACAGCTGAACGGAAACCTAACTTTTCATCCCATCTGTATCGTTTTTGATATTGTGATTTTGCTTTAATTTCTCGCTGTATGGTATGATGTAGTGTAGTTTGGCTTTAATGGATGTCTTATACATTGTTTGTGTGCTATGCTTTGTTGATGCCATGACAGACTGAATATTGGGTGGTTTTCCCTTTAAATTTATGTCCTTGAATGAACTTTTCAATGAGAGTTTTACTAGGATCCTTAATTTCCCTATTATTAGGTGATGGCTTTACACATGCTGCACCTGATATATATACGGTTGATTCTTTAAATTTGCACTCATACATAAAGGCATGTGAGTGATTGTATGTCAATAGATATTAAAATATGCGTCTGGCGCAATCCATTAAGCATAACACGAACAGAACTGAAAATGTTATATTAAAATGAATGAAATTGAAGGTCCCATCGTGGGCCATTCTTTAAATGGGATTTTGAGTTTTCAGTTTCGTCGTGTAACGTTAACCCATATATGTGTTTGGGGTACGGATTTTGGAAATTTCAATTTTGTTTCATTTTTATAGAAGGGGTTGTTAATATTTGTTTGTTGATTGTTTTGATTGACTTGTTCAATGTGTATTTATTGACATTAATATGTATGGGAATGTGAATTTGAAGGTTTTTTTGGATGAGAAGGAGCTATTTAGTAGTGGGCTGTTCGACGCATTGGTTGTATCAGCTTCAATCATGACTCACTGTGAAATCTTGAAGGATAGAATCAGCCACCCCAAACCTCATCATGTTTTAGTGGAGAAGCCTCTTCACAACCGATGCAGGTTGCAAAAAGGTTAAACACTCAGTAGAATTTTTTGATTACTTTGTTGAGTCCAAAAACTAGATATAATTTTTATGGTTATTTGTGTCATGGAATATAACTAACTTCAGTCCACATTAAACAAATTATTGTTGGCTGTCTATATACCCACCCTACTTTCTTGATTCCTATTCTATTACGGGCACTCACATGTTTCCAGCTGCTTCATGAACGAAGGAATATAATTTCGCACCTACTTACCTTGTGACGTAGCATCTCCATGAAGTTACATAATTGTCAATCTAATTTATTTTTCACTGCTGTTGATACTTGAAATTGCTTTCTTACGCTATATGTTTGAACGGGTATGAAGGGGGTTAATACTGAAGGGTTAGGCTTACGACAGGGATATGACTGAAACATTAGACTACATGGTAATATACTATTTTGCTATGCATGCTTCTTAGTGTGAGGGATGGATGGAGCAGAGGTCTAAAGAAGAGTCTTGTTTAATCACCATTTTTTCTTTTACTTTTAACACCCATTTTCAATGCTTAGAATCTCTGTTACGCTGATGTGTCTATTTTGGATAAGATGGCCTTCTGAAAAGAGTTATGATCTCTTTCACTCTTCTGAAAAGCTACAGGATAAGGTTAGCTGGTGGCTTGACATATTACCTTAAAACATATTGCTTCTTTGAGTAGGTAGGAATTGACTTAATTTCAGCATGATCTTTTTGGATAATTAACAAGACCTTTGCATGATATTTCTGCATTTGAAAAAGATCTGCAGCTGTCTATTTTTTCTTTCAGATAGAGAGAGGGGCTATAGACAGAGTAATGCAATTTTACACACACACAAACAAATGAAGATCCATAGATTTGTCAACATATGAACACCATTATATCATGTTTTACACATGCATGCGTGTAATAAAATTTTCCACATTCATCATCATCTTGCCTTAAACTCCACCTTTTACTTGTGTTATTAAACCATTCACTATACAAAGTGTCCTACCCACTTCCCACCTTAACCACAATATTTTCAGTTCTGCTTTTGGGATATTATCATATAGATTTGTCAACATATGAACACCATTATATCATGTTTTACACATGCATGCGTGTGATAAAATTTTCCACATTCATCATCATCTTGCCTTAAACTCCACCTTTTACTTGTGTTATTAAACCATTCACTATACAAAGTGTCCTACCCACTTCCCACCTTAACCACAATATTTTCAGTTCTGCTTTTGGGATATTATCATCTTTCCTCTATATATACAAACATAGAGAGAGAGGAGAAGAAAGAGAGAGAGCGTGTGTGTGTGTGTGTTTGTGTGCATGTTGTATCAATGGCTGCTGGCACTTGCAATAGGCTAACTATGTTGATGATTCTATGTTTGTCTTACCTTGTATGCATGAATGAAGCTGTCCCAATTACAAGTAATTAATTGCATATCAATCTTTGATTTGATTAATAATAATGAGTTAATTAGTCCTCTCTCATGCTAATGATTCTGTTTACTGCAGGAAGCTCAAACATGGTCCTCAACCACAAGTTCTTCAAAAAGAGTACTTCTCTTGGTAATAATTAATTAACCTAACCTTCAAGCTTGATTATCCATAGGTTACACAAATTACAAAATAGTACTCATATTAATTAGATCCCTTGATCATTTTGCAGGAAAACACTGATTTTGTGATGAGAAGAATGGGGATGGAGCTGAATGATTATCCAGGATCGGGGCGAATAATGGACACATGCCCCAGCCATAACTAGGAAGAGGCTGCATTGATTGCTGAACAAATCTTGGTAATCCATGCATGGATTAATAGAGTAGAACTGTTTGCTGTAATGTAGTGATAAATGGATCATATGATTTTGGGTACTCCTATTAATTACATAGGAAATTGATGTAATATTTTAAAGATTTCCAAAATTGGGAACTATTAAGCTAGATAGGTTGCCGTATAGACATGGTTGGATTTTCGGTTTTATGGTTCTGAGTTTCAATAAAATAGGGGTTCACACCTTCGTGAGGTGTGACCCTTCCTAGTCTATACACTATATATAAAAGGAGGATAGCCGGTAAACGGGCCAGTTTCTCCCCAGTAGGAGGTCAGCCGTTTTTCCTCCGCACAGCCACGTCTCCATTCAGTGAAATCTACGGCTTCCACCTCATCATCCGTGTCGGTCCGCTACCGGTGATTGCCCTGAACGCCGCCGCCTGTAGTTCGTGCACAAACATTTGATTTGACGCGTCCCTGAAGCCGTCGCCCCTCCCCCAGCTGCCGCCAATTCGCCCACTATTGCTGCCGCTGCTGCCTTCGGAGTTCTCCTTTGGTGAGTCGCTGTCGTCGCTAATATTTTTTTTTTATTATTTTCTGATTGTCATGTCCTGGATTTTTTGTTAATGAAAGTATGCTGACTTGGGCATGATCCCAATTTCACATTTTATTTCAGAGTTCTAATCCCCTTCAAAGTCGTCAATCAATCGTCGCTCGTCGCCAAACCGCCGACTATTGTCGCCCTTTTGTCTTCGGAGCTCCGCTTCGGTAAGTTGTTCTCTTCGTGTATGTTTTCTCATTATTTTCTGATTGTAACGTCCTGGAATTTTTTTTAATAAAGGCCTACTTACTTGTAAACTGATTTCTATGTTCAGTTGTGGAAGTACTCATTGTGTTCGATGTATCATTGTCGTTCTTATCCTTTTGTTCATTTAGAAGAAAGGGTTTTTAGCAATTGTTATGATTTTTGATAGAGTAGTTCGTCTTCATCTATGCCAATGACATGTCTATAAAATGTCTACAAACAGCAGCTTATAAAGTTTCATAAAATTAAAAATTCAGAATATATAATACACTTTTGCTTTGTCATAGTATTTCCATCCGTTGATAAAATTAAGCATTTGAATGTGCTGGTAGCCATTTGGAGTTAGGGCTCTTACTAGACATAACTGATTAACCTCAGTTGATACAAAGTTAGCTTGCAATGCACATACTATTTATAACTTTGAACTCAGGTAGTTTATCACATACATTATATCATGTATGCACGTACTATTTATGACAATGAACTGAGGTAGTTTATCACATGCTTGATATCATGTAGTTTACGATCCCAACAAGATTCAACTGACCATTTGTTGAAACTATTCGGTTTTTACCCTTAGGATGTAAACCAGATGTCATTACCAATCACTGCTGGTTTAAAGAGTACAGGAGATATCAGATTTTTACTTTCATAAGTTCATTTTCCTAAGAGCCGGTCATTTTTGTTTCTTTGCAAGCTCTATTTGATCATGTGAACATTTCCCATGATGCCCTTTTCCACAGTCTGTGAAACATTTGTATTTCCACATCATACTTGTTATTTTATTGAGTCCTAAAAAGTTATTTTGCGTATCTCATCCTCACGGAGTCACGGTGCCTGTCTCGGGCTTAAACATCTCAAGTTTATGGTTTCAACTGGTTTTAGGCATCACCAATCGCATTTCTCCTCTTCACCGTCTGCATGTTCAATTTCCCTCCTCTGTCCCACTATTCATGGTAAGTTTGTTGGATTTCCATTCAATTAGCTTCAATTTCTCTAAATTTAAACCCTGATTCCACATTCCTATTCATTTGCTCTATTGATTTGCTTACTTTCCTCTCTGATTTTATTGGCTCAGCGTTGCTACCGTCATCCACTTTGTCTCATCTTCTCTGTCGTTGCTGCCCTTGCACTTTGTCTCAGCTTCTCTGTCGTGTTATATGTGAGCAATCTATGTGTGTGCCTTCTGTTGGTTTCGACATTTCTTGCTTCACCGCATAGGAGCTTCGCCTTTACGGTTTTCGCAATCCTAATTCCCCCTATTTTATCCTTTATTTGTTTTCCGTCCGCAGGTTTCTTTCTATTTCAGCCACTTCACGTGCACAGGCTTAGGTAATATCCCCTTTTAATTAGCTCGTTTTTGTTTCTTGTATTTCCCATTTCACGGTATGGGAGCTGGGACTCTACAGCTCAAGAGAAACCCCAATTCCCCCGTGAATGGTGTGCAGTGTTGTGGTTTTGCTTGAATGGATGTATTACATTGTTTGGGTGTTGGGTTTTGTTGTTGCCATGATACTGAAATTTGGTGATTGTTTCTTTTAATTTCTGTCCTTGAATGAACCTTCAATTAAGGGAAGTTCCCCCATTCTTACAGATGCACTTTAGTTTATGTATTGGCATTGGAATCACCTTTTACTGCTAATGGTTTGGATGTATCTAAGGGAAGTTATACCAGTTTAGTGCTTAATGGAGTGGAATGAATCAGCAAATCCACATCTTAAACAAAATAGAGGAAAATTGTATAAATGTAGAGGCAGTAATTAATTGTTGCAAAATATATATTACATAAACTCTAAAAATATGTGTAGATGGAGGCTATTAAAATAGATTAGAAATTTTAAATAATGCAGATGGCTTTTAGCACACATTCACCTCAATGCCACACTTCTGACTCCTGAAGGTTCATTCTGCATGTGGTACCTCACTTATTGAGTCATTATAAATCACCATATGTATCCTTGTATCTTTGATTCTACGATTCCTGAAAGCACATTCTGCATGTGGTACCTCACTTATACACATTAAATGCTTGATCAATAGTGTGCTCAGTTTTTTCCTTAACAGTGTCTTCTATAGTTTTTTAGATATGTCCTAAGCTCCGGTGATTAGATACACGCACTAATTTCCATTTCATTCATTGAGGTCTAATTGAAAATTCAAGAAAAATACTATCGATAACTGATTTGTGTTATGGCTTAGTGCATGATTTCAGAGATTGAGGCCATGCCACTTTTCTTTTCCCTTTCAAAAATGTGTATGTTGTCTTTGTAATGCATGTATGATATTAGTTTCTATTTAATTTATATATTTATGGAGCTTTTAAAAAATGCGACTTGTTTGATGCCTTATAGGCTAGTATGTTCATGAATGCCACTTTTTTAATAATACATGGATTGCATATATAATTGTAAAAATACAGATTTGTATTTACATTTATCCAAACCACAACTTCAATTTACAACTATATTTACAGAGTTTCTAAAAAAATGTGACTTGTTTGATGCCTAATAGGCTATAATATGTTCATGAATGCCACTTTTTTTAATAATACATGGATTGCATATATAATTGTAAAAATACAGATTTGTATCTATCCTAAACCTCATAAGAAAATGTCAAGCATTCATTTCCAATTGTTCAGAATACCTTGTGAAGGAAATTGTCTGTGATGATAAGTATTAGGTATTGGGAATTCTCTTGGAAGATTTATTAGGTTAACGGTTAAATAGGGAACTGGGTTGTGCTAACTTGAGGTAGACTATCTGGTTGTGGGAGAAATGCTGGTTTTATCTTAATAAGTATTATTTTTAGTTATAATCATGTCTTCCCTTGTAGAACGTAGTAAATCTTCTAACTTTTAGAAAGTTCCGCGTCTTGGTATACTTCTTCACTACATTCCTACCTTAGCTCTAATTTAGTTGAATTGAACTTCTCTTCCATGCATGATTGACTTATGAGTATTTATACCAACGCATTGCAAGTGCAAGACCATGAACTCTCAAATTTGTAATGGGTGAAAAGCTTGATTATTTGCTTGAAAAAGATTTAATTTTTCAAATAAGTATGAGCTATACATTAGACACATAAAAAATAATATGTTACTTGTGAAAATAGTTTTCAAAGCCTCATTTCCATTTCCTTAATCGTTGCTTTCCAAGTAGACTACTAATTAAATTTGTTTTGCTAGCGAAAGTTTCTCAGTAGGTAACCTCAATATTAAGCTAAATTCCTTGACTCAATTTTAAGTCTTTTTTAATTTATTATATATTTCTCTTTCAAAGATGCTGGAGAGAATGACTTTGTGTGACATCGCTGGGGAAAATCATGTTGTTATCCCAACTCAAAATTCCAAGGGTGTAAATCTTCGGCTGACTGCATTATTCTTTCTTACACACACATTCCCTGAGAGATAGAACATCCAAATCCTACTATAGAGACTGAAAATTTCCTTTCTTTTCTTTTTCAATATTATTTTAGGGATTTACTGACCAAGCAGTGTTTACATTTTATTTAAGATTATATTTTTTTCCATAGTGATGACACTTTCTTTTGTTTTGTAGGACGAGACAAATGTGCCATTATCCAAGTTTAAAACTACTTTTCCCGTCCTATTAGCTTTGATTTTATTTTTCCTTTTCACAATCTTTATTGAGAATTTGCTAATACTAAATTAAGTATCCAATATTTTCTTAAAAACCCTGCCTTCTCTTGCTCTCTTAAAAGTAACTAAGAATATCTAGCTTTAAACTACAAAGCAGCAGAATAGAGGCCTCAGATTTAAAGTCATCCATTTTTATTATGCAAGAGATCTACATTTTTCATTTAAAGGAGAATTCTACTTTAAATGTTTCTCCATGTACTAATCGAGCCTCAGTTTTAATCGAATTTTCTGTGTGTTGAGAATAATTGTGTAGTAGCGATAGCAAGGTCTCTTTGCTGCTACAAAAGTTAGTTCTCGTATAATATTTGCATTCAATTTTTTCTCAATAGATTTCTTTAACATTACAAATTTGATATTTCAAAGTTGGATTAGTCACCCAAAGTTGTAGCCACCTGACATGCGACTGGCTACCTTGCCACCTGGAGTTAACAGACCATGGCGGGCAACGACGTCTTCTGGCTGCTCCTACAGGTCACAGTGAGAAAGAGGTAAATTATATCAAGCTTCTTTGCTTCAATTTTACCCCACTCATTAACTGTTGACTGTCAGGGTAAAGCAATATTGTTTTCACCCAGAGCATTACACAATCTTTACATATTCATATTGTGCTACCTATAGTCCACGTCTTTTTCATTGTTCTACTTATTCTCTTTGGAAATTAAAAAGTAAAGTATACCTATATTTATTCTTCATCTTCAGCAATGGATCTCATCATTGTAATCCTACTTCACTTGTGCAGATGAGACGGTGGACATAAATGGGATGCATGTATCCAAAGAAGAAAAAAAAGAAAGAGATTCCAGAAAGGGTGGAGAAGTCCCTATAGTCATACTCATCCACCAGCACACTTTTTCTAAGGCCAGGTTTCTGGGTATTGGAAACAATTCTGTTATATGAATTTGCCTCCTATTGTTAACTCCACCAATCAAAACATCAATTCAACTACTTCTCATCACTCAGCACACATCACTCATCATTTACTGATGCATATATGCATATATTATGCATGCTTTTGATGAGTATTCTTTCTAGAAGCAATATTGGGATACACTAATTTCTGACGAGGTTTCATCGATATAATTACTACATCCATCTACTTTTTGTTGACCATTAAATCATTTGGCTATTAACAACCACTAATGTCGTACTTTTAGAATCATTACAAGGACAATCCCAAATTCAACTTCAACAAGTACCCATGGTCTGAACTCCTGACACTTATTCCAAGGAAGTCATAGAGAGAAGGTGAGAACCATTTATCATGCTTTTAGTTGTGATAACAGGAATGAAACAAACAATCTGATTTGATCTGCTCATGACTCATGATTTTTACAGTAGGTATCTATTGATTTTTGTTGCACTTACTTATGGTACTTAATTTCTTCCTTGTCTATAATTTATCTTCCATTCTTCTTCGGTTGATCATGAAACCATGATTTCCATTTGCAGTTTGGCATACTTATTTCTGGATTACATGCATCTCTGTGATAATAGTCAATCAATCAACCAAACTTATTCTCATTTTCAAGTTTCCCTTCCTTTATAACTACAAATTGATTGAATTTCGATATACAACTTTTCGTTTTTGTGGGCAGAATCCCTAGATCAAATCATTGTTGAATCAATTACGAGGGTGCTCAGAGATCATTGTTGAATCAATCATGAGGGTACTCAGAGACACATAGCTGATCGTGGAGAACTTGTGATCAGCCTTGAGATCATCATTTATTGGTACGATAATTGCATCTCATCCTCCGTTGGTGTCCATAGCATCCTACTCCAGAATTCTTTTGAGATTGCAGTTTTCTTCTGGGTCTTGGCAAACAATAATCATCAACCACGTGCATTTCCTTCCCCCATCCATACATCTCATTTTTCTTGCAACAATAGTTCATGATTTCTGCTTTTCATAATTAATTTACAGGTTTTGTTGGCTTCATCCATCTTCATCCCGTATGTGGATATGGTTTGCTTTGAACCATGTCCTTTGTATCCCATGGATTTGTAGCTAGAATAAGCATTCTCTATTTGTCTTATTCTTAGAAAATCGGATTTACGTACATTTACGTATGTAGTATAAAAATTTTGATATGTGAATGTGTGATATACACGAAACACACTATCTGTTGGGTAATATGTATTTAAGGGTTTATATAAAAATGTTTTGAAAATATACACTCGATTAATTAAAAAATTAATAGAGGAAAAAGTTGAAGTTAACAAAAAAAACTTAAATCATTAAAAAAAATGATTGTATATAAATTGATATCTTAAATCCGGGTTACCACCTCATGAAATGAGGTGCACAATACCTATTATACATATGAAATGACATGAAATCTGTACTCTAGAAAATTCATATGTAGGGCACACTTAATTAAAGAAAAATTAATAAGAGGGGACCACACATGTGATCATGTGGAAGCCCTAAAATCCAGATCACTCATTTTCTGTCAAATTAATTTATTGTAGATACAGCTTTCATCCCATACTTTATTAGCATAATTAATGACAATTTAATCAAAAACACTTCTTTAATAAAAGATTCCTCTTCTATTATCACTCCCTCAAATCAGAAGAATAACACGAACAAAACCCAAACTAAAAATCCTAGGTTAGTGAATTAGAAATAACATGCTGCAATCACGGCAGCTTTCTTAGTCGCACTAAAAGGTCAAAATCAGACAATATCCATTTGTAATCTTTCATTAAACTCACTATTACACTACAGCATATAAAATGTAATAAGAGTTTCCTCAAATTTCTGATTTGGATCTTTGTCCAACCACCCAAATCATTCAGACCCAAAAATTTTCGAAGATGTTCAAGCGAAGCGAGAAGAAGATCAAGGCTGTGTTCAAGATGCAATTTCAAGCCACACAGGTAATTTAATCAGGATGAAATTGTGGCATAATGGATGAAGAAAATTGAAGATTGTGGATGAATAATTGCAGGTGCCACAGCTGAAAGCGAAAAGCCTGATGATATCTCTGGTTCCGGTGGACGTAGGGAAGCCAACGGTGAGATTACCAAAAGCACCCATTGTTGAAGGAACCTGCACCTGGGGGAACCCTGTATATGAGACTGTCAAACTAATCAAGGAGATCAAAACTGGGAGAATCAGAGAGAAGTTCTATTATGTGGTTGTGTCAACTGTGAGTCACACTTTTGTTTATCAAAGTTTAGGGAGAAGTTTTCTAGAATAGTGACAGCATGTTTTGGCACTCACAGGGGTCATCCAAATCAGGTTTTTTGGGAGAAGTTTCAATTGATTTTGCTGATCTTGCAGAGGCTGCAAAGCCACTGAATCTAATCCTTCCTCTGCAGACATCCAAATCTGGTGCAATATTACACGTTTGTCCCTCTCTCTCTCTCTCCATCTCTTTGCAGGGCAATTTTTATGTCTTTTCTTGGACTAATCTTCAGTGATGGCCTTAAACTGATGATCAGGTCACAGTTCAGAACATGCAAAGAGATTCTGATTCAAGGTGAAGTAGAAGTAAATTGATTAATAGAAATGGTCATAGTTTTTTTTGGCAAAGACTTAGTGTGAGATGGTTTCATGTGAGACAGAAAAGAGTGATAATTTCTATAATGAAAGTGATAATACTATTTCATTAACAATTTACAGTATAAATGAAAAGTGAATACTATAGCGAAAATTATAACTCTTATAGCGAAAGTGATAAAATGGTTTTTTTGTGAGACGGTCTGACGCAAGACTTGTCCTAGTTTTTTTTTTGTTATAACCTTGTTGGATTCTGAATTTATAAGTAGTACAAGTAATGGAGAAGAGTGTGTGTTTTGAAAATTCTCAGATATGAGGAAGATAGTGAGTCCCCACTAGCTGAGCCAAATGATCAAGACATGGACAAAGAAGTAAGATTCTAATGTCTCTAGAGAAGTAAGATTTCCAATTATAGCAGCACCAAAGCTAGGTTTTTGCTTAAAATTACAAGATAGAAGTAGATCATGATTAGATTCATCATCATTGATTGCATTAACCAGTGGTTTTTCATTTTATAGAGTGATGAGTTGAGTGAAGAAGCATCTATATACAACAGGCATAATGGGAGCTTAGAAGATACTGAATATGAGGCTGAATCAAGAGACAGGTTTGGAAGGTTGACAACTGAAATGAAAGCATTGGAACGAAAGACGGAGCTTTCGGAACTAGAAGTTCAGTCCCTCCGCAGGCAAATTTTTAAGGAAACCAAGAGAGGACAGCAGTTGAGTGAGCAGATTGTTTGCCTAAAAGAGGAGAGAACTGCACTTCAAGCCGAAAACGAACAGCTCAAAACCTCACTGACATGCAAAAACCAGGAGAGAGCTTCAACGACCGAGACCCAAAATTCGAGCGTTTCACTTGAAAACATCAAGCAAGAGCTCCTACGTGAGAAACAACTGAGCAAAAAGTTGAAGTTACATCTTCAAAAGACAGAAGATTCAAACTCTGAATTTGTTCTTGCAATGAGAGATCTTAACAAGAAGTTGGAACAGAAGAACACAGAAATATCTAGACTTTCTGGCAGAATTAAGGCCTTCCAAAATGGATCAGAGAGCATCGCAGCGTCTCCTAGAGTAAAGATGGATCAGAACGAAGGCTACGATCCAGAAACGTTGAAACAGAAAATTGAAAATCTGAATTCCGAAATAGAAGCTTTCAAGGAGGAGAAAGCAGAGATGCAAATGCGCGTTGAGAGGCTTTCTCTAGATTGTGATAACTTGGAAGCAGAAAACAGGGAGATAAGCACGAGATTAGAGCAAACTGAAACAGTGAAAATGGAACTCCAGCACAATTATACAGAATCCATGGATATAGAGAAGAAGTTAAGACAAGAAAACAAAAGGCAGGGACTACAATACTCGGAGTCTTTGAACATTATTGATGAGCTTGAGTTGCAGGTCGAGAGCCTGCAAAAAGAACTTGAAGCACAAGCACAAGTATTCGAGCAAGACTTGGAGGCAATTACTATGCTTAAAGTCGAGCAGGAGCATAGAGCCATAAGAGCTGAGGAAGCCTTAAGGAAAGCGAGGCGGAGCAGTGCTAACGCAGCTGAGGAGTTCAAGCAGATATCTGAGGAAATGTCGATGAAAATGGACGAGAAAGAAAATCTTGCTGAAAAGGCAATCGGAGAAGCAGATCACCTGCGCAAGGAAAACGAAGCTCTAGAAGTGCTGCTCCAGAAAACTAAAGAAGAGCTCAAAAAAGTAAGAGAGGATTATGAAATACAATGTAGACAGCAAGGGGCTACTGGAACCAACCAAAACTCAGCAAACGATGAATCCGCCCAGCTATGGAAATTGGAAAAGGAAGATTTGGAAAGACGACTAGATTTGGCAAGAAAGGAAACAGAAAAACTAAAGACAGAAAATGTTTCCATCAAGTCTCAAGTGGATCAGAAGAGAACAAAAGAAGAGAACTTGCATTTGCAAGTGAAGAATCTGAGACTTAAGAATAATGAAGCCAGGAATCATCTGGTTGAACTACAACAGGAGAAAGAAGGCCTGCAGAAAGAGATGTCCAAACTACAGGATGACTTACGCAAGAAAGAACAGGTAACCATTCTGAGGAAACAACATTTCCTATAACTACTGATATCAAAGATATTTTTTGCTCTATCTGTCACGTTATATTACATTAACTTTGCTCAACATATATGAAATTCAAGCTCTTGGCATTTCTAAAGAAATCTTTAAATGTCAAATATTTATATTTTTTTCAAAAATTTGAATAACTAAGTAATGTTATTTGAGAATCAATATCAATACTCATCATGGATCAGAATTTTCCAATCCATGTTAGAAGTAGATGACATGAATACTGTGAAATTTACTTTCATCACATTCCATGTAATCTTATATAGTATGGTGCTCAGTAGTTCATCAAATATATGACAACACTCACAAGTCACAACACAAATAATTTTCTTTTTCAGAAAGACATGTTTAAGAGCTTCTGTAATTTACTTATAGCACTTCTCGTCTACATGCATAAACTATTAATTGACTTCTAAGCTACCTATTAAGAAGTGTCAAGTGTGTGGTTGAAATTGAATTAATATTATTTTATGGACTGAAGTTACAAAAATGAGGGAATTTGGACATTAAGAGGTGTTTAGTCCATTAAAGTTGTTAAGTTGGTTAATAAAGTTTAAATATATTATAAATAAGGAATAAATATGATAATTTTCTTAATTTTTGATTAGTTTATGGGATATGGTAACCCACCTCTCCCTTAAGTTTTAATACACCGAGCACTTTGTTTTTAACTAACGGGCTTAGAAGGAAATAAGCCCGTTTAAGTACAATTAGTATGTAAACTACTTAATTTTTGGTAAACTTTTAAGACTTAAGAGTATTATTAACACAATATGAACCAAACACTCCCTAATTGTGTTTGTACGGGTTTTAAGCCTGTTAGTAAAATGTAAGGGCATGATGAAATGCAACCATGAAATTAATAAAAAAATTAATAAAATTTTCATGATCACACTTTATTAATGATATGTACAAATTTTTATTATTCTACATAATAACTCAATGTGAACCAAACATATATGTTTAACTTGACAGGAACTGGTGAAAGCTGTAGTAAGAAATTCGTCCGCAGTAAATGAAAAGAATCCTAAATGTAACAACTGCAAAGGATTGGGCAGCAATCTGGAAAAGAATCACATGAGGACAGAAAAGTTTGAAGAGGTTAGTATATCTCTAGAACTTCATGAACAACTTAAAAACAATGATTCAGTCGTCCATATAGCATAAAATCTAATGGCTGCAACATTTAATCTGCACAATATTTAGCATATAATAAAAAAGACAGATAATAAGTATATAAATCTTGGCAATGTATTGCGTACAACCGTATGATTCATAGTTCATTTTTTCTTGTGGTTTATGACTTATTTTACCCTCGATCCACAGAATCATGCGGTCATGTGCTACTTTTTGTGTAATTGTCTTTTCAACCCATAATTAAAAAAAGTTATACGTACAACTGCACGCAATACATGAATACTCTATACAAGTTTGAAAGCAATGTTTCACTACATCGTTCCATGTCTTTCAGCTACATCCGTTTAACTGATCGTAATGAAACTGGTAATTACATTGACTACAGGAGACTACGGTAGCCGAGGGTCTCTCAGTGAGAAATAGTGACCAGTCTAGTGCCTTGTTAAGTGAAGTGGCATTATTGAAGGAAAAAATCAAAGGCATGGAAGAAGAACTGAAAGAAATGCACGAGAGATATTCAGAAATAAGTCTCAGATTTGCAGAGGTAGAAGGTGAACGACAACAACTCGTCATGGCACTACGCAATATGAAAAATGGAAAGAAGAGTTAGTTATTTGGAACAATGTGAAAGGCAAACAGAAGAAGACAATATGATATGAATATTTCCCAAGGCTGTGGCTCCATATTGTTGCTTGTTTCCTAATTCTTCAAAAAGCCTAAATAAAAATTCCAGTTCTTCGGCATTGTATTCTTCCACCTTGAAAACTCTTAATTTGTTATGAATTTACACATGTTGCAGTTCAAATTTGGTATGTTGTGGACATTGTCAAAGAAAGCAATAGATTATCAAAGAGAAAGTATGAAGAAACCATTTATTGGGAAGCTTATTAATTAACTTGATTTACTATAATATCTGACTGAGTGAAGGATGTGGAAGGGAAGATGGTTAAAGGATCATTTTTCATGGATGATAAAAACAGGCTAAAATTTTTAACCTAAGTCCAATACTCCTTTCCCCTCCCAATATAATAAGGGAGTGTTTGGTTCACTTTGAGTTAATAATATTTCATGGACCTTAAAAATTATTAAAAATAAAGTAGTTTACATACTAATTGTACTTAAACAGGCTTAATTTCCTTTTAAGTCCGTAAGTTTAAAGCAAGGGGGCCAGTGGATTAGAACTTAAGGAGAAGGTGGGTTATAATAACCCATGAAACTAATAAAGAATCGACGACGGCTATTTATACACACCAATTTACTAACATGCACCAATTTTATTTTTTAAATAATATATTTATATATTAAATTACTAGAATACCCCTAAAATATATACATCGCATATTACAAAACATATTTGTTCGACCACTGTCGGCCGACCAAAGCATGTTAGTTCGACCACCATTTGCCCGCAGAATGCATTTTGTTCGACCGCTACATGTTAAAAGCAAGAAGTAAGCATCAACTAGTGCTGGTCCAACAGACACTAAACGGGCGACAGATGATGAGAGTTAAAATTTACGTAATTTGAGCTCTGATTTCTGTGTAAAATGTGTATGATTTGGTTTTAAATCGAGACGAATCGAGATATGTAGTGAAAAGTCACGAATCAGGTGCTATTGAGGTCGTTTGAGCTTATTTTCACAGGAAAACTGGACAGAAGCTCAGAATCGAAAGGGGAAGAATTTGAGATGCCGTTCGACCAAGGACAAGGCCATTTGACCTCCGTACAACTTGTCAAACTGACCTCCTTGGCGTGTATTAAGGATCACATTTATGCAAGAAGACAAGGAGGCCAGAAAACCTACCAACTAATGGATTGGTCAAGTCAAGATTGAATTTACTATTACTGCTATTACCTATGGTTGAATGGCTGTCACTATTGAATTTACTGCTGCTGCTATTACCTATGGTTGAATGGCTGTCACTTTTCTCTAAGCCACACGTTTTATAAATTCATTCTAGTTTATGATAGGAGGTATCAAATATTTACATTAAGAATTGTATCTTCGGCTATTGCTTGGGCAAGAGATTCTTCTTGAATCTTCCTGAGAAGTGTTCGTTTTATCCTCTACTTAATATATAATATTCATCTTTGTTCTTTCAATATCATTGACTCTATCAATTGGTCCGACCTGCTGGATATGACAAACACTCGCACAGAAAATCATCTTAAATTCGTAGAGAAAGGTATTGAGGCTTTATCTACTGAAATAGCACAATGGCGGCCGTACATGGAAAAACTTGTCACCTTGGATACTCAATTTGCTGAACTATGTACGTGATAAAGGAATCGCAAATTCTAGTCTACCCCGCACCGAGGCACCAAATTCAAGGTCTTCTGCATCAACTGTGGATTTTCATCCTCAAAAGAAATGCTGGAAACAAGAACACCTAGGCGACGCTTAGAATTTTCTATGTTTAGTGGATTGATGAGAGTGAAAATAAGCGTGTTTTAGTGTCCAATTTAACATCTTTTTATGGGAATTATTGTTATATATATAGCACAAGTGTCTTGTATTCATTATATTTGAGAAAAAGATGCACTTGAGGTGTTTTAATGTGTTTTAGGTGGAAAAAGGATCAAAAGTGCAAAGTTGGAGAAAAGGTGTAACTTGTGCAAGAATGCTGAAAAACGCACGTCCAACTTGTGTAGTTTTTATGTATTCATGTAAAGCTCTGAACTGGAAGTGTGATATATGGTTGGAAATTCGCAGAAGAGAAGGTTGTTTTTGCATAAAGAACACCTCAATCGGAATCCAAACGAGAAAGTTATAATCAAAATGATGACGTCGCGCAAGCTGTGCCGAACAAAATGGCTATGCCACTTTGCATGACTTTTTATACATTCAAATATTAGAGTTTCTTGATTTCTTTGTATGGATAGAAAGTCAAGGAAAAGAGGATCGCGTGAGCATAAGAATCACTGAAATCAGAGTTTGGATGAGGAAGTTATGAGCGAAACGGCGAGACTGCGCATGCAGCTTGACCTGCCATTCGACCAAGAGATCCCGTTCGACCAAGTGAAGCCAAGTCGAACGGCGAAAGTTAAGTCTAACTAGAAATTTCAACTTACAGACATCCTGTTCGACCAAGGCCTCCAGTTCGACCAGAACTACTTTGGTCGAACGGGGACGCGGAATTTTGATTTCGACTGGTCTTACACCCCTGTGCATGTATTTTCGTGTTTTTCAAGAAAAATTCTATCCAAGGTCCATAAGGAGAGCTTACAAGTATAAAAGGGGATGTAGATCACATCATTATTCATTGGAGGAGAACAACACAATCATCCTACACCCCACAAGGTGTGGTCACCCCCCCAACCATCATCCACATCCTTTTCTCCATCCATCCATCACTTTGAAGATTCGTTTGTGGAATCAAGAGGAGAACCACGAGGAGGATTCAAGACGGAGAAGGACTCGATGACTCCCGTATCTAGGATTTTGTTCATTTCCTAATTTATCTTGTATTTTCCAGACATATGGGTAAGATCTATCCAACCCCCATGAATTTTCTTCGCAACATCATGGGCTAGAACCGTTTTGGTAGATCTAGGATTTTGATGGTTTTATGAATTAATTAAACTATCTTGTGTGTCCTCCGTACAACACTACTTGTGGATTTATTTTATATATGACTATGCATTTTTAATCTATATTCAGGGTCGTTTTGTGCATCTTCAATTGGTATATAGAGTCTGAATATATATCTTGGTTGTAGATTGAGTGCGTTCACCGCTGAACAGGATTCCATGTTATGATTCTAAGTGAGGGGACTTCGAAACTTCATTAGAACCATCATATATGAATGTTTATTAATTGAATTGAATTTGGGTTACTAAGCAGGATAAAGAGGGTAATTTTATAATACCTATAAAGGGAGATCATATCGGGTTAGATTCCAGATGTGGAAATAATTGATGTTGATAGTACCTAAAAAAGGGGGTGAAATTACGTCTCTTGCTCCAAGATTATTCACACGTGTTACACGCATATTTACTTGTGTCTATAGAGTAGATTTACATGGTTTAGTGATGAGTCCATAGTCCACAAGGCAGAGTCGGCATGCACTTGAGAGGAATGTTAAGTAGTAAAACTGGATTACCTTAGAGCTACCTATTCTCCTACTTGATCCACTTTCATATTCTTCTAGTGCTATTTTATTTTATTTGTTATTTGATTTTAGTATTCTAGTTGATAATTAATTCCACAACTCTTATTGCCTTTCGTCTTAATTAATTTAGATTATAATTAAATTGATAATACGCCGTCCTTTGGGTTCGATATTTAACTTGGTCGCTTGCTCAAGCTGCAACTGATATCCTTCATACTTGGGAATTAATTTTACGTGCAAAGAAAACGCGCATCAAGTTTTTGGCGCTGTTGTCGGGGATGGATGTTATTATAAATTTTATTATTCTAGTTTGATTAAGACTTTTGTTTGTGATTATTTATTTCTATCTAAGCTTTAATTTTTCTGAGGTACTTGTGCACTAGGAAAAGGAGAGGAAAGAAAGAAAGGAATAACACATTGAGCTAAACATGGCCGGAGCAAGGCAAAATTCGAATAATGTTGTCATACGTGAAATTTTCACGAACTATGAGATTGGCAACATGGGGTTGATTGGAGCAAGGGGGAAGATGATGATTTTGAGATACATCCCGCTCTTATCAACATGATAGAGAAGAATCCCTTTTCTGGGAGTTCTTTTGAAGATCCATATCAGCATCTCAAAAGATTCCTTGGTTATACAAACACTCAGAAAGGTGCTGGAGTTAATGATAATGCTAGGCGGACTGCCCTATTCAAGTTCTCATTAATTGATAGGGCGAAAGCTTGGTATGAGACTCTTGATGCCACAGATTGCACTATATGGGACCAACTGCAGCAGAAGTTCTTGTAGAGATATATGCCAACCTCTAAGGTGTTTAGAATGAGGCAAGAGGTCACCCAATTTGTTATGAATCAGGGTGAGAAATTCCATGAGGAGTGAGACAGGTTTAAAGACATGCTCAGGCGGTGCCCACAGCATGGGATGTCTAAGGCTCAATACATAAGTATCTTTAACTATGGATTAGATTGTGAGTCGCGTATTCTTATTGATGCATCATCAGGTGGAGCACTGTTATCTAAAACACCACTTGAAGCAGAAAATTTATTTGAAGACATATCTATGAATTCACGTGACTGGCCTCAGAAAGAGTAAGAGGATCTTATTTACTTGGCAAGGTGGCGCAGGTTGAACATCAAGTGGTGAAGTCGAATAGGGTTGATGAGATCGTCTCTAGTAATATAATTATACTTCCATAAACAAATTCACTTACTTACTATTTTTGTCTGTCTTATCAACAAGTTCACAATCCAACAATCTCACAACACACTTTAGCTTCAAAATATTTACCCCTTTACAACACTATAACTTACTTTATACTTAATTCATTTATTATTTAAAAATATCAAACTATTCTTAAAGAGTAAGTTAAAAAGCAACATTTCTAGAATTTTGTATCTATTTTTAAATGAGTGAGGCTCCTGTGCACCCGGGCGCACGGCCTTTGTAATTTTCATGCCCCCTTTATAATTTAAACCCCTAGCAATACATAGGTTTAAATAAAATATAAGGGGAGAGTTGTGTTCACATGGGAACACGGAGTATCCCTCCGTGTCCCCCGGAGCGCAGGAGCTTTTGCATTTTTAAATTAGAGTGTACGGTAAAATGGATGCTGAGAATTCATTTGTCCATGTTATAATGTTTAGTTCTAGAAAATTCGATGATTATAAACAATGCTATTGATTTAGTAATTTATTTATATAATAAATGATTAATTGAAAAAAAATCCACAAACTTTTGTAAATTAATAAAAAACTTTGAGAAATTGGAAAAAAAAACACCACATTTAATTACTGTTGCAAAACGCACTCAATTTGTGATTAATTTTTTTTTTTTTTAAAGTACGTTTTACCACAATACTTAATTAAAGGTGGTGGTTTTTTTTACAATTTCTAAGTTGAAATTAATTTGCAATAAGTGTAAAATTTATAATTTTTTTCAATTAGCCCTATAATAAAATGTGATTAGCTAATTTGTTTACTTGGCTAATCTGTACTAATTGATTTGGCCAATATTATTAGGTCTAATTAAGGGTTAGATTAGAGATGATTAAGTAACTGAAAAGAATATACATACTGCATCTGTTCCGGATCATCATTCACCTGATCTACTGTTCTGCGTAATAAAGATTTTTTTTAGGGAAAAGGGTCAGGTACACCCTAATGGCTCAAGAAAGGCCTTAATCTTTATTTTTATGAATCTAAACCCTTTTCATTCTTTAAAAGATAAAATTCAACCCTGTTTCTTACAATAAGAATATCAAATATACCCCCATCCTCTATACAGTAAACATATAAATTCTCACACCCATTTTAAAATTTTAATAGCCCCTCCCTCATTTTTCGATAACTTTCTTTTTCTTTACCTTATTTATATATACACTAGTATGAATCCCGTGTATTACACAAGTTGTAAATTTATAATTTTAAAAAATATAAGTTAAGGGCCTATTTGTCCCATGTATTAAGATTAGGGTCAAAATTGACCTTTTGTCCTTTTTTTTATTACTAACTTTATTAACTATTTGAAGGTAATTTAGGATTGTAAGATAATAAATAAAGTACGATAATATGTAAAAAGAGAGAGAGAGAGACTTTTCGAGTAAACAATAAAGCAACTTCCCATACAACTAGATTAGACAAAGGAAAAGGAAAGCCAGCACAAGCCACACAGCTTCATCTAGAAATCCAGCATAAAACAGAATTAACATAAGCTAAAAGAAAGCAAAGATTAACTTCCTTTCAGAAGTCGCACCAAACAGCACTTGGTGGAGATGACTACACACGACTGTCCCACAAGCATAGAGCGTTAACTTTCCCTTCTCTAATAAGTTTTTCTACTTCTTTTGGGGGATGCAAACCCATTGAATTAGCTCGCTCCCACCGATCCAGTCTGCTCATCCCCAAGCATGGTCCATAAGCCATATTCATGTCAAACTGCCTTAAAACCTCCTCTTTCTCATCAAACTCATCTGTGTAATATCAAAATATATACAAAACCAATAATTATTTCCTTAAACGTGCTCGCAACAAAACCATAGAAGCAACCAATATTGCAGAAATAACCATTGCGAGAACATGCCAGGCCAACAGGAAAAAAAAAATGGTCTCTAAAGTTCTAGACTTTTGTGTGCACTAAATTAATGCCAATAGTCTTCATCTTCCTAATGCTCTACCCCTCTAAAGATGGAGAACACAACATTATAGGAACGAACGGATAATTTCTCTAAGCACGAATAGTTTCTCCAAAATAATAGATTTTTTTGGATGAATAACATTAAAGAGAAATCATCAAACATAATACTATGATTGTTTTCGGTATTTTAGTCCAAGTTTTGTCCATTTAGTAAAATCAAATAACATAAATTCCACATATTTCTTTCCACAAAATCGCATCCTACTATCTTACACATCGCATCCTACTATCTTACACATATCGCGCCCATCACACACATCACATCACATCACACCCTCTCTTATACATGCCTTCTCTAATACGTTTGATAGGTCAAAATCTACAGATCCCAAACAAATAGATTAATAGATTTATTAAATGCACCTAATTCTAAACCCTTAAACCCAAAACAAAAATCTCCATAAAGTGTAAACACTAATAAGGTGAGACTAGAAGATTCACTACACAGTGAGGCAAAAATTTAGGGTTTCTTAAATTCTGATATATTCGTTATTGATTTTAAGCAAGAAAAATATTGTTTCAAAATTGTATTATATATATATATATGAGGTCAGACCTAGAAGATCGAGAGAGCCAGAAGCAACCAGAGCCGGAGGCTGGGCGACGTTGGATCCACAGGAAGCTGAAAGCTTTGCCTTTGGAGTTCTCTTCGATGAAGATTTTGGCTTAGATATACCACCAGATTTCTTCTTCTCTCTGAAGAATCCTTTCATACCTCCCGAGGCCATTGTAATTGCTATGCTGTGGAGACGAAATTGAGTGGGTCAACTTATATTTGAAATTCGATTCTCAATAACAGTATGTGGCTTAGTAAGGACACTTTCCAATAAACTGGATAAGATAAAAAAAACTACAATTAATTAGAGTACACTAGGTAGTGGCAGCACCTCACTTCGTGAGGTGCTAACCAATTATTTATAGGAGGCATTCACTCCATTAGACTCAACAGCATTTCTAAATACCAGGAGCAGAAGAAAAGTAGCAAGTGCACACAACAAAAAGAGGAATGCACACGGTCTAAACAGTGTATAGAATTCAGCATGTACTCAATGTTCAGAAGAGGAAAAAAAGCACAGCGACGGTTTAGAATTTCCAAGATATTGTAGGTTTATAAAATACTATAGCAATAAATCTTAATTACTGGATGTGATGCTGTGTTTACATTACTACTGGTTATTAGTTTCTACATTTGAAGAAATTTTCTTCTCAGCTATGCTAAACAATTGCTACAGGTAGCTAAACAAAGCAAGATTGAGTAACAGATTAAGTTGAAAGTTGTTCTAAAAGGAAAAATGCAGAAAGAGTTGATGTTTGCCAACAGGATACTTTGTACTTCAGTTTCAGTGGATGACGATTAACTGTGGGACTGCGTTATATCCATTTAACAATAAAAACAATAGATAACCAAAAAAAAAAAAAAAAAACAGCAACACCACCTAAATATTATGTTCAATGTTCTAAAAACAAACGAAGTAATAAAACAACATAGCAAGCATATTTTCTTCGGCGACTATTCTTTGTTAATCTTTGATCTTCATAGCAAACATATTTTCTTTTGCAAGTGGTAGCTAGTTTTTCTTTTCTTGGCATTATTATTAAATGAACTAATAAAATCAAATAGAAAACAAAGTCAAAATGATCTTACCTTATAAATTTTATTTTAAAGAAACCGTACTGAAAATGGAAAAAGAACCGCGCAAAATTATTATGAAACGTGGAGGTAAATTTATAGAAGGAGCTTAAAATAAGTGCAGGAAATGATTATGACAGGAGGATTGTAAAAGGAGTTTGGTAAACCAAGGAAACTAAATCACAAGTAATTACGAATAAAGTACATACCTTTTTTATGTGTATAAGATTTGTATCTTATATTGCAATTAGTGATCACTGCTGCGGCTGGGGAGAAAAAAAAAGAAGGAAATTAAGACATGCAAAAAAATAGTAAAACTAATATAACGGGCACACAAACTCTGTCCTAGGTAATACAACATAAAATCAACAAATTAGCCACATATGAAATAGATGATACTCACAAGTTCTCGCTTCCGGGTGAAAATAGAGATAAGATATTAAACATCAGGGCATGGAGCAGGGATTATTAGAAAAAAGGGAGTGAATAAGTGCAATAGTTAGCGGGGTGGGAAATTTTTATAGCACAATAGAATGCAATAATTGGAGTTTCGAATGTGAGGAGCGAGAAAAGCGGAGCGAGAACGAAGAGCAAATGGATCGATAATAGGTAGTAATTTGAAAGCTTCTTGGGCCATTATGTGGATAAGCGGGAAATACCAAGCGGAGTCCAGGATCGAATAGCGAGGTAGGTTGAACTTTCTAAGAAACATTTCACCCGCCCTTATGCAGTGCTAGTAAGAAGACTAAAAACTCTAGGGTGTATTCCAGCGGTTTTTATCACTGAATGCGGAAGAAATGCCTAAGAAAGTACCACATGAAGATGCAGTAACTTGTGGCTCAACATGAGAAGTAAGAGAAGTCACAGATGAACAAGGAGAGGGAGTTTGAAAGGCCTGCATCATAACCCAAGGTGAAAACAAGAGGATTGGCGTGTAACATGTGGCCACTTTTTTGTTTTTTTTTTTAATTAACAAGGAATGTAGTATAAGTACATCTAAAACACTGGTTTTCAAATATTTCATCAAAACAAAATCATAAGACAGATTCCACAATAGCAGAAGTAGCATTATGAACAAATTTAATGAAAATTAGTGCCTTCTTCTAATAAACTATACAGGCACCTCAATGATTGGTTCGAATCTACGATAGCCTTATTATTGCAATTTCAGGATTCAACAACATTCAATCTCCAATATGGCCCTAATTTTTCAAATTACTTCTTTTTCATCGACAGCAGAATAATCATAGCAAAAGGGAATCCCAACCATATAAAACATACAGGACATGCAAAATTAGGTTTCTTGAGGTGTACAGTTCTTAGGAGTCAGAAATGTGTTCCATATAAACAAACTTGCCAATATGAAGAAGGTGAGGGCGCCGCAAAATCAGAGAAAAAGAAAACGCAATTAGGCCTCTTATCTGGAAATTGGGAAACTGAAGAGCTCGAGTGAGACGAGTACTCCACATTCAGACATAACGAAATTAGGGCTCCTGTCAAAAGGGGAAAACTGCTGCGGTGGAAGAAACAGGGATTAAGGAAAGTAGTGCTTCTTTTCCAGTAGGTGGAGAGATGGAAAGGAAAACTAATGCTGTAATAATGATTTTACTCCAATTTCATCATCGCTTACTAACTATGTGAATTGGGTTCAGAGATTATTATAACATAAACTCACATATTCAATCCGTCAGCCAAAAATTCAAAGCGTTTCAATCCATTCATCAATGAAAAAATCAAAGCGTTTCAATCCATTCACCAACAATAACGTTCTTGTGTTGTTTATTTCCGTACCAGTAAAAGCTCGGATGAAATAATCATTAATATCTATCCATACTAAATAAACAGCAATTCAGTCCAAGCATGCAGTGGAATAGAGGATACGTACCTGGAATCTGAAGTGAATCGTGTAGTAGAGATGAGCAAATTAGGGCTTCTTTTGTGTCAAAAAGGGGAAACGGTTGTGGTGTGGAAGAAACAACGAATCAGGAAATTTAAGTAAAATATTAATTCTAATTTAATGTAAGGCAAACACTAGGAATGGCGGTCTTATTTTTTCAAATTCATGGAACTGTGGGGACCACCCCAATCTCAACCCCAAATCACTTGTTAAGTACCGATCTCAACCCCAACCTGTCAATTACCAGCTATTCGCCAATTGCTGTTTCGCTGTACGTTTATTTATTTATTTTTATTGTCGTTTTATTTTTATTCTTTTTGTTTTTTTATTAATTTAATTTTAGGGGTATAATTATAATTTCACCCTTGTGCTTTAGGGTGTATTCATCCATAGAGTTTAGGATTTGGAGCATAATTAGAGTATATTTCACCCTAAAGTTTAGGATTTAAGGTATAATTGTAATTTCGCCATTGTGGTTTAGGATATATTTCACCCCAGAGTTTAGGGTATATTTGTAATTTTATTCTTGTGGTTTAGGGTATACTTCACCCCTAGGGTTTAGGGTATAATTGTAATTTTATCCATAGAATTTAAGGTATAATTGTAATTTCACTCTTGTGCTTAAAGATATATTTTACCCTTAAAATTTAAGGTTGATGGTATAATTGTAATTTCTCACTTGTTGTTTAGGGTATATTTTACTCTTAAGATTAGGGTTTATGGTATAATAATCATTTAAATATAGTAAATTTAAAAAATAAAAATAAAAACAACATTAATAAAGAGGATAAATTAATTAAGAAGGATGCTAACTAGGGGTGGGCATTTTTTTCGGGTATCCGATCCGATCCGAAAAAAATTAACCGAAAAATCTAATTTTTTCGGGTAATTTCGAGTTTCGGCTTTACCTGAACCCTATAGCTTCGGGTTCGGGTATTGAAAATGTACCCGAATTACCCGATCGGGTACCCGAAGTTTTTTTTTACACTCTTATATTAATTATAAAAAATATTTTGATTCATCAAATATTAAAATTTTGATGCATTCTAAATTTATTAATCATAAAATATATTTATTATCCTTTAAACATTACTTAATTAAATTTATTCATTTATTAGAATTATCAATTATTTTTACATAATAAAAACATAATTTTATATTATTACTTCCTTATCTTATTAAATTAAATTTGAATTCTCCTTATATCATTAATTTTAATATGATTTAAGTTATCATATACTATATATGTATAAATATTTTTAATTAATTAGATAAAAATAACATATAAAAATATAAAAAAATATACTATCTAAATTCTAACATTAGTATAAAAATTAATATTATTATGATGTGATATGAATTTATTATATCTTTTATAATTATTTAAAAACGAAGAAAAAAATGATAAAAGAGATCAAATAAAATATTGCCTCAAAATTAAACTGTAAAAAAATTTATTTAAATCACATCTAATTAATTTATTATAAGAATAGTTAAAAAAATAAAAAACTAAAAAAGAAAAGAGATATTTTCGGGTACACGATATTTTTCGGGTACCCAAATTTTCGGATCTAAGAAATTTCAGATCGGTTCGGATAATGAAATTCACAACCCGAATTTTTGGGCAGCCAATTTGAAAACCCAAAATATCTGAAACCCGATCCGATACCCACTCATAGTGGTGACCATTAATAAAGAAGGTGAAATTAATTTAGGAAAAGGTGAAGGTACCATATGTTCCAACAATTCATTTGACAGGGATAACAACTTTAATGGAATCGGTTCCAAATTTGATTTGGTGGAACCGACCCACCCATGTTTCGCTAATAGTACGTCTTTGCCTTTCATTTTAATATTTGTTATTTTTCTTTTATTTTTTTCATTTTTTTTCCTTTTTTTTGTTATTTTTTTATTTAATTTTAAGGGGTATAATTATAATTTCACATTTTTGGTTTAGGTATATTTTATTTTAATGGTTTATGACATATTTTACTTCTAAAATTTATTATTTATTTTTAGATTTTAGATTAATTCTAAGGATTTAATTGTAATTTCACCCATATTGTTTAGGGTATATTTCACCTCTAGAGTTTAGGGTATAATTATAATTTCACCATTATAATTTAGATTATATTTTACACATAGAATTTAGAGTTTTGGATAATAATTGTAATTTCACCTATATGACCATACACCCAAATTTTATGGAGGAAGATACAAACTTGATCGAGACGACAGCGAGCGGAGAGATGAATAGGAAGCGGCTTCATTGTCACAGATAGAGAGAGGTGGGGACAATGTGATAATGATGTGATAACTCTATTAATTAATTAATAAATTTCATAACCAAAACGTAAGGTAACTTTGTGTAAAAATAAAAATAAAAATTCAAAATTTTGTGAAAATGACAAATCAGCTTGGGTTATTGAGGAATAAGAGAAGCATATACTTATGGGTACCGTAGAGAAAAGAGGAAGAAGTTGGGTAAAAAAATGAGAAAAGGGAAATAAGAAAAGGAAAATGAATGTTCTATTACATTATGTTACATTACAGAAATTAAAGCATCCAATTAAAAAGTAATTTAATACGTAGGGTAAAAAATGAGAAAAAGGAAAATGAATGATCCGTTACAGAAATTAAAGCACCAAAGAATATATTGAAAAAGTACTTTGAAAAGGTAATTTAAATTAAGTAATTTAAAGTAATTTGAGAATTTTACACATCAGCAGTGAGTTTATGAGAAATTGATACGTAAGGAAGTAAAAACCTTCCTTTAGTAGATTAAAGATTAGTGGAGCAACTTGTTAATTATTATTATCTGGGAACACAACTCAATCAGTAGAAGCAACTTGTATTTGCAGCAGATGTGGTCAAAATGAAAGTAGAAGAATATAACAGTGAAGTATAACACAATAATGAATGATGATAAATGACTGTTTATGTTCTTCACCTTGTTGATTCCTTCTTCAACCCTTGGCCAATATCAAAATTGCCTAAATAAGGGGAATTACACATTGATAGAACCTATGACGTTAATCTCAATGCCATCGTGTCTTACTTATCCATAAATATCGATGGCAGCAGTGTGGAATGTGCGTGCAGCTCGGATTTTTTTAAGGCAAAAGCTCCCGTGCGCCCGGGAACACGGAAAGATGCTCCGTGTCCCCATGTGAACACAACTTTTCCCTCCAATCCTATTTTAATCTATGTATTGCTAGGGGTTTAAATTGTAAAGGGACATGAAAATTGTAAAGGCGCACGAAATGTGTTCCGTGCGCCCGGGTGCACAGGAGCCTCACTCATTTTTTAATTTGAAATTGGAGATGAGAATTGATTCAAATGAATGGACTAACAACCCATATTGGGAGAGGGTATATTTTTTTAATTTTTTTTAAAGTTAGATCATTTGACTTTGCAATTAAATAAATATATTTTTATTAAAAAAAAAAGCGGGCCAACCCGCCAAAAGCCCGCCCTCGTTTAGGCCGGCCTTCAAATGGGCTTAAAATTTAAAGCCCAATCGACCTTTTATAGAGGCAGGGACTCGAATGCAAAAGTTAATAGGACAACATGAGCATACGTTAAAATATTATAAAGTAAGGGGCAATTTTTCGTGAGATCATCTCATGATAAGACTATTTTAATTTGTAACACCCTAATTTCATAAAATAGAAGAGGAGAACTTACGCATAAATATTAACCCTCAAGAAGAGCGTGAACAATGAATAAAATAATTAAATATCATAAATCTTCTAAAATTATTACAAAGGATCTCTTTTAAAATTTTTTTTAAAAAAATCACACGACGCCATCTGCCCCAATAAAATTTAAAATATATTTTATATATTTATTTATTGAAGCAATAAAGAAAAGGTATTGGAATATTACAAATCTTTCACCAACTATTACTATTACAAAATTATAGAAGTTCCTGGCTCAAAATAGTCTTTTTATATATTTGGCCAAAACATCCGGGATCACCTATCCATTTTGAGGTCCTGCATAAAAATATTTAATAGGAGTAAGTGTGTGAAATACACACATTGGGAAACTCCATGATTGCTAAGGATGTAACCAAATCAAACCGTTCGCGAACTATTCGAGTGTCGGTTTGATTAAATGTTCGTTCGAACTCGTTCGTTAATCTTAACGAGCCAAACCAAACTTGAGTTTTGGGTTCGAATAGTTTATCAAACCAAACTCAAGCCTAAGAGTGTTCGGCTCGAAAGCTTGCGAACATATTCGTTTATAGGCTCGCTAATGGCTCGCAAATGCGTTCGTAAATTTTATAGTTATTCTTTAGAATTATATATTATTATTTATTAATTAATATTTAATAATTAAATATTTTATATTAAACCACACAAATATGATAATAGCTTAAGTGATTATTTAAATATTTAAATGCTTTTACCGTTTATTATTATTTTTTGTTAGTTTGTTTATTTAATATTATGAGTAACATTAAATGTTTATAAACGGAACATTTTTTTAATATCCAGACACAAAATTATTTAAATGTTCATAAAAACATATTCATAAACAAATTACTTTATGTGTTCGTGAACATGTTCGCGAGTCTTAACAAATAGTTTGAGTTCGAGCTCGAGTTCGATATTTTTTTTCTTGACGAGTTCGAGTTCGGGCTCGAGTTCGATAATTTCTTAACAAACGATCCTCAAACCTAGTAGTGTTCGATTCGACTCGGTTCGATTACATCCCTAATGATTGCACAAAATAAATTATTTATAATGTAAATAATATAATTGTGGAACATGAAGTGGTGTTGACAGAACCAAATGGGCCACAATAAACCATCACCACGAATGGAGTGGCGAAGCCAACCATCCGTCAATATAACTATATTGATGAAGCCAACTAACTGCGAAAATGATTGGGGTGGTGGAGCCAACCGCCCGTCAATATAACTGTGAACATGATTGGGGTGGCGAAGCCAATCTCCTATCAACATAGCTATGAATATGGTTGGGGTAGTAGAGCCAAACTCCCGTTCACATAATTGCATATAGGCCGAGGCCCTACATATATTAAATACACAATAAAATTTAATAAGGGCAATGAATATTAAACTAGTGAAAAGTAAAACTTACCCCCACCTTATTTTGCTTCCAATGAGCTTCGTGAATCGTGACCTTCTACCTAGATTCAAGTGCTTTGCCTCCCTCTCCTCGATGCTTCACTTTATGTATATATATGTATAAGTGGAAATGACAAAAAGTGGCCACTATTGCTTAAGTGTAATTTTAAGTGGCCACATATGTTATACACAATTTTTTCTAGTCACTTTTAAAGGAATAGATCAAAATGCCCTTGAGGGGACCCACTTTTTACATGTTTGGAGAATGAGATTCCACACTTTTTGACCAAAAGTACCAAACGTACAGTAAAGGAATCTGATTCCTCTTTATTTCTGAATAAAGTGTGGAAGTACAGTCTATTGAATGCATTAATCTGTTACCTTTATATGCCTCATGAATATATTTTTTATTAAAATAAAAAAAGATGCATTAATTTTATTCGTATAATTTTTTTTTAATTTTTTCAGGAAATATTTTTTTTGATTTTTTTTAATTTTTTTTAAAAAGTGTGGGCCGAATAAAACAAATAGTGTAGGCCGAATAGAACAAATTGTAGGCCGAATAGAATTTTTTTTTTTAATTTTTTTTTAAAAAAAATATGGGCCGAATAGAACAAATAATGTAGGCCGAATAGAACAAATTGTAGGCCGAATAGGACGAATAGAAGATTTTTTTTTAAATTATTTTTTTTTGAAAAAAAGTGTGGGCCGAATAGAACAAATAGTGTAGGCCGAATAGAACAAATTGTAGGCCGAATAGGCCGAATAGAAGAAATTTTTTTAATTTTTTTAATTTTTTTTTTGAAAAATATTGTGGGCCGAATAGAACAAATAGTGTAGGCCGAATAGAACAAATTGTAGGCCGAATAGAAGAATTTTTTTTAATTTTTTTTTTGAAAAAAAAGTGTGGGTCGAATAGAATAAATAGTGTAGGCCGAATAGAACAAATTGTAGGCCGAATAGAAGAAATATTTTTTTCGATTATTTTTTTAATTTTTTTTTTGAAAAAAAAGTGTTGGCCGAATAGAACAAATAGTATAGGCCGAATAAAACAAATTGTAGGCTGAATAAGCCGAATAGAAGAAATAATATTTTTGAAATTTTTTAATTTTTTTTGGAAAAAAAATATTTCCTATAATTTTAAATATGGTCCCAACCACCCTATTTAATGCAGTCAATACTGACATAATCATGCCCCCATTATTATCGTATTTTATCTGACAGTTATGGGGGTAATTTGGGGAATCCTCTAAATAGTGGCTACTAAAAATTACTTTTAAGAGAGTTGGCTATTTAAAATTGTATTTAGTCAACGGTGGCTACTATATATAATACATATAGGTAGGTTGTAATGATTATTCCTACCCATAGCCTTGCTTATTCCCTTTGTATGTTGACATAGCTCATGTTTTAGTCAGACACGTGGATGGGTATAAGTTTAACCACGTTTTACCACCATTTATCACAAGTTTCTACTTGTACACAAAGTGCATACGTATACATATAATAACAATTAGTAGTAAAACTTCAATCTATTATAGGTGTTATATAATTTAGGGAAAATATATTTTTTTGTTCGTTAACTTTGTCCAATTTTGAATTTAGTCCATAAGTTTTTCACTTTTTGAAAATCGTCCATTATATTTGCAGAATTTTGAAAATCGTCCATTATATTTGAAAATTTTGAAAATCGTCCATCATATTTACCAAATTCAACAAAATCGTCCGTTTCAACAAGTCATTAGCAGGTTATTCTAAAAAATAAAAATAAAAAATATGTAATATATATATATATATATACTATTTTAAAAAAAATAGCATTCACTAAGAATTTATATAATACTCTCTCCGTCCGCTCGAAAGAGGGCATTTTGCTTTTGTACACGTTGATTAAAAAGTATTGTTATTTAATGTGTGGTGGGTAGTTGTATTAGTGGGAGTGTGGATTCCATATTTTAATTGTATTAGTGGGTGTGTGTGGATCTCATGTGTATAAAAAAGGAAGTGACCCTCATTGGAACGGACGACCAAAATGAAAAAAAGACCCTCTTTCGAGCGGACGGAGGAAGTATCAATATTTAGTCAAATTTTCTCCACTTTAGTAATGAGATTACTATTGTTTATTTGGTATACGGAAGTGAAAAATGAAAAGTGAGATAAAATTGATTAAATAAAAATATGATATAGATTAATTGGGGTGAAAATATTCAAATGACCTGCCATAGCAGGTCAAATGACCAAAATGTTGAATTTTATGAAGTTAATGGACTAATTTTAAAATTATTATAAAATTAACGGACTAATTTCAAAATTAAAAAGTTAATGGACTAATTTCAAAATGAATGAAAGTTAGCGGACGAAAAAATCTATTTTCCCTATAATTTACATGATTATTTAATTCAACATTAATTCATAAAAGTAAGTATAACTTTTATAATTCATTAGTTTCGAGGACTCAAGATAATTTATTATTTTATAGATAAACATGTAACACTTAATAATTAAGATATAATACACATATAAAGTAATTTTATCAATAGTAAAACTTACGAGGATATAGATAAAGAAATATTGGGATGTTATAATTTTACACCTTTTTAATTAATTATAACTTTTTATTAAAGATGATATAACTTTTCTTTAAAAATGTTAACATGTCTCTTTGTTGATTGTAAGCCAGTAGCTTTTGAAGCTACACAAGGCAAAAGATGGAAAGACACCATGGATGAGAAAATTAAAGTCATAAAGAAGAATGATAAATGGAATCTTGAAATGTTACCAGAAGATCATAAGGCCATTAGAGTTAAGTAGGCATATAAAGTAAAGAAGAACTCCAAGGGAGAAATAGGGAGATACAGAGCAAGACTTATCTATAAAGGATATAACCAAAGAGCAAGAATGGACTATGATGAGGTATTTGCTTTTGTTGCCCGCTTAGAAACTATCAGACTAAATAATTCCTCTTGCAGCCCAAAATAGATGGAAAATCTACCAGATATTAGATGTGAAGTCAGCCTTCTTGAATGGTGTTCTTGATAAAGAAGTCTATATCAAGCAGCCACTAGGATACGATGTGAAAGAACAAGAAGAAAAGATGTTGAAGTTGAAGAAGGCCCAGTATGGATTAAAGCAACCGCCAAAGACATGGAATAATGATGAGAGTGAAAATTCACGTAATTTGAGCTCTGATTTATGTTATAATGATATATAATTTGGTCTTAAATCGAGACGAATCGAGATATGAAGTGAAAATTCATGAATCAGGTGCAGCAGAGGCTGTTTGAGCTGAGTTTTGAAGGAAAATAGGACAGAAGTGCTCGGAATCGGAAGGGGAGTATTCAAAAGGCTGGTTCGACCAAGCATGTAAGTCGAACCATGGCCAAACCACATGCTTGGAGGGCCGTCTCATTATCGATGCTTGGTTCGACCTCGATTCGATCCTGGTTCGACCAACTATACAAGTCGAACCGACATGCGAGACAGCCTCAGATTCATATTTTTACACTTTCAGTGTGTGTTTTTACTTAAAAAGCCCATTAGAGGTCCATTGAAAGATTTGAATTATAAAAGGAAGACCATACACATCAGAAAGGACACCGTATTCATTCTACACAACATCCAAACCCTACCATCATCCAGAGGAGCTGTGGAGAGAGATTCGTCTGTCGAATCAAGTGAGAACCAAGTGAAGATTCAAGACGAAGAGAGACGCGACGGCGCCTATATCTAGGGTTTACTTCGCTTCTTAATTTATCTTGTAATTTTCAAGACTATGGGTAAGATCTATCCAACTACCATGATTTTCTTCAAAAAATTATGAACTAGAACCGCTTTGGTAGTTCTAGGGTTATGAAGGTTTTACGAGTTAATTGAACTTTTGTGTGTATACTCCGTACAACACTACCTGTGGTTTATTTTATATATGAATATGCATTTTAAATCCATATTCACGGTTGTTTTGTGCATCTTCAACTGTTATATAGAGTCTGAATATATATCTTGGTTTTTGATTGAGCGCGCTCACCGCTGAACAAGATTCCATGTTATGATTCTAAGTGAGGGGACTCTGAAGTTTCATTAGAACTATCATATATAAATACTTGTTAATTGAATTAGATTCGGGTTAATAAATAGGATAAAGAGAATAATTTCATAGTACCTACAAAGGGAGACATATCAGGTTAGAGTACTTAGTGCATGAGAAATAATTGATACTAATAGTACTTAGAAAGGTGGGTGAATTATATCTCTTACTCCAAGGTTATTCACACGTGTTATACACTTATCTATTTGTGTCTATAGAGCAGATTTTCATGGCTTAGTGATGCTTTCATATTCCATAATGCAGAGTCATATATTGATACACGAAAGGGATATTAATGAGTGAAACTGGATTGTCTGAAGAACTACATATCTTCTCACTTGTTTACCTTCGTTAAATCTCTACTGCTTATCTATTTTATTTTTTATTTAATTATTTGTTTAGTAGATAATTAATTATTTTCAAAACTTAAATTGTCAAACTTAGTCTTAATAAATTATTTGTTTATAATTGAATTAATAATAATCCGTCTCTAGGGTTCGATAAATATAACTTGATTGCTTATCTAAGCTACAATAACATCCTTCATACTTGGGGATTAATTGTGTGTTGGGAATACGTTCATCAAATAACAAAATTGACAAGTACTTTGAGGAGAATGGATTCATCAAGCGCCCACATGAACATTCTCTTTACGTCAAAATTAAAGGTGATAATATCTTAAATATGTGCTTGTATATGGATGATCTTATATTCATAGGAAACAACACAAAGATGTTTGAGGAATTCAAGAAGGTCATGACTAAAGAGTTTGAGATGACTGACTAGGCTTATGGCATATTATCTTAGAGCTGAAGTTAAACAAGTTGAGGAAGGAATCTTTATCACACAAAAAGGTTATACGAAGGACTTCACATTCTTTATACAATAGGGCTCGTGAGTTGCTTTATGGAGAATCCAACTACGACGCATTTGAAGGCGGCATAGAGAATTCTTTGATATCTCAAAGGTACGCTAGACTAGGGCCTACTTTATTCAAATACTAATAATTATGAGCTAGTCAGTTATAGTGATTGCGATTGGGCTAGAGATAATGATGATCGAAATAGTACAAGTAAATTAGCTTTCTTCATGGGAGACACCTCTTTTACTTGGATATCGAAGAAACAACCGATAATTACACTTTATATTTGTTATGTTATATGGCTTAGAAGTCTATTACGTGAACTTAGATGGTCTCAAGAGACACCTCAGAAATTTATGTAGAAATAAGTTTGCGATTGCATTGGCGAAGAATCTAATATTCCATAATCGGAGTAAGCACATAGGCACTCACTTCCACTACATCAGAGAATGCATTACTAAAAAAGAAGTTTAAGTAGAACATATTAGAACAAAAGATCAAGTAGCTGACATTTTTTGTGAAACCACTCATATATGAAGAGTCCCTAAGATTCAGAAATTTGCTTAAAATGAAAAATCAAGTTTAAGAGGGGGCCGTGTTGAAATTTTAAACTTAATTTTATAACAGAAAATTCTAGATTATTAAAGAAAATGTATAATTATTCTATAATAACAATTAAAAGCATATCTAGATTATTCTAGTAATCATAATAAACATGGATAAATTTTAGAGAGTTTTATAAATAGATAAATATGATTGTATGTATAGAGTAACAAGAATCATCTAGCAAATACAATCAAGTCGATAGATTAACTTAGTAGATTATTCTAGAAATTAAAATCATTTTTTCCAATATACTATAAATATGTGATATGTTTGTTTATTGGAATACACAAGAAAATATTCAATATTACTCACCCACCCTTACTTAGCTAAATTAGCCACCTACGTCACATTCACTAATGCTTACTATAAAATTCTGTCCCAATATTATTATTCTATTAATCACCTCCAATTAATAACATTTCATTTGAAAAGTATAGTTCATTATTTATATATTTTGAAATCCAATAGTAATAATATGATGTAAACTTAGATTATCTTTCATGAGATGGATAAAAATAATAACTATTGATGTGTGTTCTTAGCTAGTTGTAAATAAGATTAACGGTGGACATATTAATGATAAACTATATTAAGAACGAGCACAACAAACACAATAATAAGAAAGTATGCGAGAGATGGGAAATCCAACCAAAAAGCCTTAATCGATTTTTATTACTCTCCTCAAGAACAACACTCATAAACCCTCCCAATTACAAGTGTAATGTCTTAAGTGAGAATGAATAACCTGCTTCTCTCTTATTAAAGAAACTATTTATACTACCAACAAAACCCTAATAATTGTTCGATCCCGTAGTGCCACCTGGATGAAGACAAGCAACCATAAATGGAGGCTGCTGGTACATCAACGACTTTCAGCAGCCTATGCAGAGTGCCACCAGGTGCCTCCCAGAGCGCAGCAGGTTTTTCTCTATCCTTTGCTTGCTTTCTATTGGAGGATGAAGAGAGATGTGTCTGTGGTGTCCTCTTTGGGAGATGGATGGTGTTCTTCGTGGAGCTTCATCTTCCACCGACACTTCTCGAGTTGCGGGGCAACCTCTCCTTTGGTTTTGCTGGCGAGGCTAGTAGGATTCTTCTTCCCTTGGCATCTCCCTTGGTGGGGGGTGCTCTGTTTCTTGATTCCGTCCGGGCCGTGGTTGTCTCCAAGTGTCACCCTCTTTGGATACTTCCTAGGGTAGGGGGTTTCTCATCCCTTGGTTCCTCCCGAATTGTGGCTACCTTCGGGCTTTCTTTTTCGGCCGACGGAAGTATTCGATGTGTCTCCCTTCCACTGGAGTTTCATTCACACCTTTCCTTTATCCCGTGTTCCTCTTCCTAATGAAGTTGATAGTTTCTCTAGCATCATTTCTGATGTGTTCTCTCCTCGCTTCATTCCTTCTTTTGAGATCTTCCCTCAGATCACCGTGGCTTTCCCTCTGAGGGCTGCTAAAGCTCAACCTCTCCAGTTGAACAGGGGGAGCTTCAGTGGCATATTCATTGATCACCTTTCTTATTTTTTTATTCATTTCCTTCATCTTTTAGGGCTCACCTAGATCTGGGATAGAAATAGATCTCGCCGGAGTGGGCACTTCTACGGCCGACGCGCTAATCTGGATATTATTTTCACTTCTTGTCACGTTTCGCTGAGCCCTGGAGCATTCTCCCCTTTCTTCGTTCTTGAGGGTTGTAAACACTTCTCCCCCCATCTCTCAAAAAAGAAAATAGAGCAGGAATAAAAGGAACTTTCACAACCAAACTGAACAATCAAACAGAACAAGAACAGCTAAGTGTAGCATTCCCACAGACAGCGCCAACTGTTGATGTGTGTTCTTAGCTAGTTGTAAATAAGATTAACGGTGGACATATTAACAATAAACTACACTAAGAATGAGCACAACAAACATAATAATAAGAAAGTATGCGAGAGATGGGAGATCCAACAAAAAAGCCTTAACCAATTTTTATTACTCTCCTCAAGAACAACACTCATAAACCCTCCCAATTACAAGTGTAATGTCTTAAGTGAGAATGAATAAACTGCTTCTCTCTTGTGAGAGAAACTATTTATACTACCAATAAAACTTTAACGATTGTCCAATCCCGTGGTGCCACCTGGATGAAGACAAGCAACCATAAATGGAGGCTGCTGGTACATCGGCGACTTTCAGCAGCCTGTGCAGAGTACCACCAGGTGCCTCCCAGAGCGCAGCAGGTCTTTCTCTGTCCTTTACTTGCTTCCTGTTGGAGGATAAAGAGAGACGTGTCTGTATTGTGTTGTCCTCTAGTGTGAGAGTGTTGCCCAAGACATCCCTTCTTACCATTATCATTGTCTTCTATCCTGTCGCCACTAGCTGTTCCCACATTTGTGTCTGTACTTTGCCCAACAGTTCTGATATTCCTCTCAGTCGTCGGAAGGGTCGGCTTCCGAGGCTTTGCTGTTCGTCCGAACTCTTGGATGTCTTCCTCGGCTTCAGAGCCAGGGTGTTCTGCCGAAGGGTCTCGACCCTCTATCCTTTCAGTAGGCTTTCTGCTCTTTGGCCCTTTTCTCGTCTTATCTTCTTGGGCTTCTCCAGCCCTTGATAATGGGCTCATCTCTTGGGCCTATTCTTGGTTCTTCTCTGAAGTGTGTCTTTTGGGCCTGGGCATACCTCTTTGTAGTTGGGCCTCTTCTTCGTAGTATCTCAACTTATTGGGCTTCTGGCCCTTTAGGAATGGGAATATAACACCCATAACATTAGTCTCTCGAGCCTGGATAATCTAATGGTTTGAGATTATCTAGGGTAGACCCATATTTTGTAAGTTATATCCCTCATGCTTCAGTATGTATGATTCCTGTTTCTTCCACTTCAGTTCTTTATCTTGGTCCCACTTTATTCCAGTTCCTTGATTATCGGGGTTGCTGAGATATTTCCACAAGGTTGGGGGTATCTCTGATATTTGGTGCTTTCATTTGAATTTCAAATTTCAAAAATTCTGTCAATTTATTTTCTTCTCCCCTATCTCTCATCTCTCCCTTCGATATTTCCTCTTCCATCTTTCTCTCTGAAGGTTGCGATTCTCCTTGTACTGTGCGCTCTCTTTTCTCCTCCAGGTATCCTCCTCTCCCCTTCTCTTCCCTTTTTTTCCCTAATTTACTTTTTCTTAGTGTCTCTGAGTTTTTCACGTCGCTATTGTCTAGATTTCCTCTTTTCTTCTGTACATCATTTCTCTCCTCGCTATATTTTCGTAAATATGGATCGCAAGGTTCCATCTCCCCCTCGAAATCCCTTTCACGGATAATTGATTCTTCGCTTGGGAGTGCTGGGTCTACTTTTCCCCGTCAAGAAGAGGGTTCGAGTTCCCGCTCCCATTCTAAACCTGCCTTTGACCAGACGGTTGCCGATTTTGTGTCGAATTTCAGTTTAAAGTATTATGTCAATATCGTCGATGTCGGTCCCAGGTTGGTGGCTCATCTCGGGGAGCTCCCAGAGTGGGGAGATGGAGTCTGTTTCTCTGCCGAGGACTTCCCCTCTACTATTGCCAATTCTTGGTTAGAGAAAAATATCATTATCGCCATCGATAAATTCCAATGCAAAGATGATGTTGAATTTTTATTCCCTTCTTCCAACGCTCGAATGTATTTTGCCCCATCAAATGTTGTTGCGTCCTATGAATTGCAGTCTGAGCTTGGCCTTCGATTTTTTCTTCATTCCTATATCCAAAATATTCTCAATTTCTGAGGCATAGCCCCTGCTCAGTTGGCTCCTAATGGTTGGGCTGCCTTGATGGGGATTTTTAGTTCTTTTTCATTTGATGAAGTATCAATTTTTAGTACCTCTGAAATCAATTTCCTGTATCGGCTTACTTCGAATGCTAGGATGAAAGGGTATTACTATTTGGCGCCTCGTCACGCTAACCTGGTTGCCTCTTTGCCTAGCTCGGTTAAAAAGCCATGGAGGGGGCCTTATGTTTTTGATTCCTAGGATCCTCAAAATACCACTGTGTTCTATATGAGTTCCTTCTTCAAACCTGATCTCAGTGCGTGTATGTATTTCGATTCCTTTCTACATCATTCAAAATAATCTAACATTTCCCTTTTATTTTATGCAGTAGGTGAGTCGTGTGCTCTTGAGAAGTTGTCGTCTGGGTTTCAAGACGCCTTCCATCGTATTCACAATCTCACCGAGAAGGAGCGCCATTTTCAGTCCATCCTTACTTGTACCAATCTTTTTGCTGCTGGTTTTACTTCCTCGGCTATAGCCATGCTGGGTGATTTTTCTACTGTCATGTTCTTTGTTTCATTCCTTTGGTGGTTTTGCGATAGTGTTTCCTTTACTTCTATTTTTGCTTTTCACATGTGCTTACCTTCCTTTCCATTATGTTAAGGAGAGAAGAAACGTCTTATGCCTGATATTGCTAGCATTGCTACCCTTTCCTCTGCTCGTAAACAGACTGCACTCAGCAAGGAAAAAAAGAAGGTATCTCAGGTCCCGTCCAGAAAAATTTCAGAAGCCCCTCTTACTGTGCAGTCCCTCAAGGCTATCAAGATCTGTGATCCTTCTGATCCTCCCTCTGTGAGGCGAGATATTGGTACCGCCAAGGGAAAAACCTCAGGTGCCAGAGAGAAGGTCTCCAAAAGAGCCCCGAAAGTCTAAGAAGGATAATTCTGAGGCTATTGTTGTCAAATCCGTTGTTTCTAAGAGGAAGTATAGTTTGCTAGATGAAATTCAGATGAGGAAACCCATGATAGTACCGCTCTCATCGTTCGTCCTCTGAAGAAGGTTCGAGACGACAGTGTTGGTGGCATTGGTGTCAGCTCCTCTGGTGTACCTGATTCTGTCTCTCGGGAGACCGTGGATATCTGTGATATCAGCTCCTCCCCTTCTCTCGAAGCTCTTGCCAAGTCTCCGGCTGGCACCTCCGACACCCCAGGTGCTTCCTCTCATCGTCCCCTTGAGCATCCGCCTACTCTCAATCCGAGTCTTCAAGGTACGCCTTTCGAAGGTTCCTCGGGTAATCCTGCTTTTTATTGTTCTCCTTCAGAGATTTGGTGGTATTATCAAAGGAAGGTCCCTTTGTGTTCTTGGGATTACGACCATTCGTCAACCGAGATAGCTCCTCCTGCGCTGCCCATACTGGAGAATGCTACTCCTTACCTTACCTTTCCCTGAACCAGGTAGTTGATGGGGAACTTTCTGGGAAGTATGGTAGTTTTGATGAAGCTGGTAAGACTTTCATTTGTAGTCAGGAGCCTCTGTTTGATTTTGATGCTCCTGCTTGTCTAGCCCATGCCGCTGCCTTTCCCTTTAAAGGATGCACTAAAGAGATCCTTGCTCATGTGGAGGAGATGTCTACTGAGGCCTCTCTCCATAGCGCCACTAGTTATCTGGGTCGGCAAGCACTCCATGTTGCTAATGCCATGTATCGCATCTTTGAGTTAGAGAGGTGTGAGTCCTGGTTGCAAGAGGAGGTTACCTTGTTCCTTAGTAAGATCAGAGACCATGACTGAATAACCTTTTAAACGAGCATTGCCGAGGCTCAAGTCCGAGGGGAATTGAGGATTGAGCAGGATAAGAGAGTCTAGCTCAAAGAGAGTTTCGAGACCCTATGTGCTCGATATGATAGTTTACTGGCCAGTTTCAAGAAAGAAAAGAGTGCTTTGGAGCTGGAAAACAAGGTACTTTCCAACAGGGTTGCAGCCATGGAGGTCAAGCATTAAGAAGAGATTAAGATGAAAGAGGATCAATTCTGTGTTGACATGACCTGGATCCAAAACAGTCTTCATTCCCTCCAAGTGTCTTCCGACAGAGAGATCAAAAAGACGCGTCAGGAGAAAAAAGTTTTTGAGGCCTTGCTTAATCAGAAGATTAGAGAGGCTGAGGACACAGCTACTGGGGCCCAAAGTGAGCGGGATGAGGCTATAGCCAACTTGGATCATGTCAAGGATGAACTTCTCCTATCACAGGCGGACAACCTTTGCTATAGGGATGTTGTTCTTCCTAAAGCCAAAATTTACTATTTCTGTTTCTCCTCTGCTGCCATGGCGAAAGCTTCCTCTGATAAACCTTACCCCGATTGCTTGGATGATATGCGCAGTATCCTTCATCAAGCCCTCAGTCGGGAGAGAATGCCTCCGGGTGAATCTTTGAAGAAGGAACTTGATTTGGGGCTGCTTGGTGAGAATTCCAATTTCATTACCGATACTGAACTTTCCGAGAAAGATTCTGATAAAGTTTCAGAAGTGTGGTCAGATGAGGCCTTTGCTGATGATGTTTTGGAATTCGCTATGACTGATTCTACGGCTGAGGATCCTTTCGCGGACCTTCCCACCGAATCTGTGGAGGTGCCTATCCATGAATCATCTGTCGAACTCGAGGCTCTCGGATCCAGCACTACAGGTACATCTGATCAAGCTGTCACTGCTGTTGTTTCTGAACTTCAGCCTTCTGAGGCTGCTACTATTATTCCCACGGTTTCTCCCTCTTCGAAAACCCTTCCCCCTTTTGGTAGTACTGAGATGGCCGATATCTCGTTGGGTTCGATGGCCTCTGGAACCCGACTAGGCTCTTCTGAGGGTGTGCTGCCTGAAGGTGGAAGTTCTAGGTTTGCGGGGTGTTACCAGTTCCGAAGGCATCCACCTTGATAAATGAGATTTTACCAAGCCCTTGATACCAAGTCGGATGTACTCCCTTGTTTGAGTTTATTATGAATGTTCCATGTATTTTTTCTCTTTTTCTTCGAATTGTAGGATTTTTCTATGAATTTTCAACACTTGTGTAATCCTTTCCTTATGAAATGAAGTATTTGATTTGATGTTGACTAACCTTGTGAGGGTATTTTGGTAACTTTGCCTTTACTTTTGAGTGTAACCGCCGTTTTCTGTTGTGGTGTGACACGTCTTTGATCAGGCGCCACGTGGATTAATCTAGGCCTTTTCTTTTCCTTGGAAGTTGTAAAGTCCTATCTTCCCAGCCGTCAAATCTTTGCCATTTTTGGTTCCCCATGTTTATTCATAACGTGGGTTGTATTTCTTTCTATCTGATGTCTTTCGACTTCTGTTTTTGAAATTCAAATCTCTTGCATATTTCTTTGTATTCCCCTTTAACTCCTCTCCCCAATTTTTGGCATTCTCTAAAATCTCCCTTATCTTCCCCCTTTGCTAAACCCTAACTTTCGTGTTCGTCGTTGATAATGGCTGGTGAAAGTATTCCTCCGCCGGCTGATGTTCAAGAGGTTAACGCCTCTGACTCCATGCCAGAAAGTCATGTGTGGCTTGGTGTTCGCTGTTTTAATCGCCTTCGGAGGCTGCCTCATCCAAATTTAAGGGATTTGTCTACTTCTTCTTCGTCTGGTGGTAACCAACCTTTTGTTCCTTCACCCAATAGGCTGGGTGTTCCCATCGTACCTACTATAGCCACTAGCAGTGTGTCGATACCCATCGATGAAGAATACGGTGCTCTCTTGCCCCTGAATCCAATGGATTATCTCCCGGCGTGTCGGGATATCGGCAATGTAGGGACTGCCCTTCGCGATATGGTTCAACGTCTAGAGTGGGTGCCGCCCTCTAGACTCTCTGCTGAGTGCCTGGAAGAACTTCATCAGTTATTTGGTAATCTCGGTATGGCTTTCATTTCTTCTGGTAATGATGTTCCCATTACTGAGCCTCCTCCCGAGTGTACTGCCTTTTATTACTATTTATTTCTGGTTGGTTTGCGCCTTTCCATTCCCCCTATTATTGGTTTGCTATTGCAAAGGTGGGACATGGCTATCGGATAGCTGCTGCCTTCTTCTTGGTTACGTTTGATATCTACAATGTCCTTGTTCCATGTGCTGGGCCACACTATTCAAGATTCCTTCGAGTTGGAGTATCTTTTTCTATGTCGCCTCTGGTCGTTACGGTGGTTTTTACCATTTGCTCCCTCATGATAACCATCACTTTGTTGGTGCTTCAGACGTCATCAGCCGGAGTTGGGAGCATTTTGGTAGCGGGGTATCTATCGCCTTCGATTAAATGGTGTTGTAGTGTCTTTCCCTACTTGATTCCTTCCGTTGAATAAGTGTATGGTTCTTCCCTATTTTTTGGGCTTTGAATTGCTCTGTAGGATTTCTAACATTCTTTTAATACTTTGTATATGTCCTCCCCATCGTCCACTCGTACAGTTAAGTGATGGATTTCGTCTCATCTATAAGATCTTGTCCTCCAGCAATAATTCTTATCGTGCCACTCATCTACTTCAAGAACCCATTCTCATGTCTGCTTGGCTGTCTACTGATGAGTGTGTAAATTCACAAGTTTGGCATCATGTTTTGTGCTAGTTTTGGAGAGTTTTGAGGTGGAAATAGGTGGAAAACCTATATATATTGTGAATTAGCATGAATCAGGTGTTAGTGAAGCTATTTAAGTGGTTTTCATAGCAAAATCGGAATGGAAGTGCCAAGAATCGAAGAGACGAAGTCGAGACCATGCGAACCGCCAAGGAGAGAGGTGGGTTCGACCTGTTGGAGGAGGGTTCGACCTCTCTAGCAGGTCGAACCAACGTTGAAAGAGTGCAGGAGAGGGGTTCGACCACGACTCGAGGGGTTCAACCTGTCTATCAGGTCAAACCAAGGTCGAACCAGTTCGCAAGAAAGTTGATTCGACCATGACGTTTGTGGTTCGACCAAGACTCGAGGGGTTCGACCTGTACAAGAAGTCGAACCAAGTACAGAAATTGTCCAGTAAGTGGGTTCGACCTATGGTTCGACCTGTTTGCTGAGGTCGAACCGTCATGCGGAAACTTACCTTATTCGGATTTTCGAGGCCAAAACGCGTGGGATCACTTGAAAAGCCCATTCCAAACCCTAGAGACGTGATTACAAGTATAAAAGGAGGCTCATGCAGTCAAGGAAGGAAACACATAAAAACACAATATACAACAACACAATACAAGAGAGTTTTAGAGAGCGTAAGAACGTGAAGCGCAAGAGGAGATTAGGAGGAGCTGTGACAAAGGTTCCGCTGGAGATTCAAGTAAGATTGGTCCATCTAACCATGATTGTTCCTAGATCAATCATGGGCTAGAGCCACTTCGGTAGTTCTAGGGTTATGAAGGTTTCATGAGTTGATTTGTATTTCGTGTGTATACTCCGTACAACACTACTTGTGATTTATTTTATATAAGATTGTGCGTTTTTAATCCATACTCATAGTTGTTTTGTGCATCAATAATCGATGTGTAGAGTCTGAATGCATAACATGGTTATTGATTAAGTGCGTTCACTAATGAGCAGGGTTTATTGTTATAATTCTAAGTGAAGGAATTCTGAGGTTTTATTAGAACCGTCTTATATGATTGTTTGTTAATTGAATTGAATTCGGGTTAACAAGTAGGATTGAGAGTATAACTTTATAGTACTTAAAAAGGGAGATCAAATCGGGTTAGAGTACTAAGTGCACGGGAAATAATTGATTATCATAGTACCTAGAAAGGGGGGGGTAAAGTATACATCTTACTTTGAGGATACTCACACGTGTCAAAAGCTTATCTATTTGTGTCTATAGAGTAGATTTGCATGGTCTAGCGATGCGTCCATAAACCACAAGGCAGAGTCGGACATCGACACACAAAAGTATGAATTAACGAATGAAACTGGATGGCCTGACGAACTACCTATCATCTTATTTGATCACAACTACTCTTCTCTTGTTCTTGTTATTGATTTGCTATTTTAATTGTTACTTAGTTTAAAAACCAACAATTACGATTCTCAACATAGTCATAATTGCTAGAAAATAACTAAAGTAATATTTACCCATCCCGTGGATTCGATATTTAACTTGGTCACCTTCGAAACTACAATTGGTATCCTTCATACTTGGGGATTAAAATTGTGTGTTGAGAAAGCACCCATCAAGTTTCTGGCACCATTGCCTGGGACGACATAAAATATCTTTTTGTTATTTCTAATTTATTAGGGCTATTTATCTTGTTTTGCTGTTTTAATTCTAGCTCTTTTTAGGTGTATGCTCACAGATCAAAGAAAGGTGAACTTGAACCCTATAATCCTGAGATCGGAGCATCGTCAAGAAAGAAGAAGAAGAAGAAGAGCAAGGCAAAGACTATTGATCCAACTGAAGCTCTGAATTTTGGAGTTGAAGTTGATGAGCAGATTTCATAGACGATTGAAGCTACAACTGAAGTTAATTCGGGAGTAGAGACAGTCAACATGGCAGCGAATCCGGATAATCTAGCCATCCGGGAGGTTTTCAGAAATAATGGGGCTGGAAATTTTGGGCTTCTAGGAGCGAGGGGAACTAATGCAGCTTTCGATCTTCATCCCGCTCTTATTAGCATGATAGAAAGGAACTCCTTTTCAGGAGGGTTTTTCGAGGATCCGCAGCAGCATCTGAATAAGTTCTTGGGCTATGCAAGTACTCAAAAAAATGCAAGACATGGGATAGATTCAAGGACATGCTTAGGAAGTGTCCTCAACATGGGCTATCTAAAGCTCAATATATCAGTATATTCTACAATGGATTGGACTGTGATTCACGAGTGTTATTGGATGCTTCTTCTAATGGAACATTGCTTACAAAGTCATCCGTAGAGGTCGAGAAGTTGTTTGAAATATTTCGATGAATTCGAGGGATTGGCCAACTGATAGAGTTAGAGGTACTTATGTTCTTGGGAAGGTAGCTCAGGTTGAACAAACAATGGTGAAAACAAGTAGAGAGGATGAGATCGTCTCTAGCTTGTCCAATATCAACAAGCTACTTGAATCCCAACAGAAGCAAATCAGTGAATTATCTCAGCGCGTACCAATCATGTAGCAGGAGTTGAAGAATGATGGACCAATCCAAGAGGAGTTGGAAGAGGCACACTATGCCATGGGTCAAAGTATTCAAGGGACTAGGTATCCAGATCAAGGAAACCGGAACTACCAAGGGAACTATCGAGGAAACTTTAATAATCGTGGTCCCCCGGGTGGTTATCAACAGCCTAGGAGGCTGGAGTTCTCATGGAGCAATCCGAATAATGCGATTCAACCTCCGATGGGTGTTGATCCGGGTGCTAAGGTGGAAGAAGGGAAACCGGGTTTTGAGGATACTGTGAACATGTATATAGCCAAGAACGATGAAAGAGTGAACCGCCTTGAGGCCAAACTTGAAAAGAAAATCGATGCAAACCATGAGGTTATATCTAAGCAGGTGAAGGACCTTACATTGCTGATGGGGGAGATGGCAGGAAGTGTTAACAAGCTTACTCAAACTCTTGAGAAGGGAAAGTTCCCGTCTCAAAGTATTGAGAATCCAAGGACCTGTAACACCATCACACTGAGGTCGAGAATGCAGTACGAGGGACCTATGAGGCCAGAATCAAATTTGGACATGTCTAAGGAAAGATTCGACCATAGTTCGACCAATATTGAAGGTCGAACCATACAGGGGAAGTCGAACTAATGCACTGGACACGATCAAGAGGCATCGCAGCATCAGTTCGACCTGGCATACAGGTCAAACCATGGTCAACCTAACAATTCGAAGCACTCTGTTTTTTCAGAACACCGGTTTGACCAAATTAATGATGGTTCGTGATTGTCGTTATTTTCACCTAGATTTTAGTGCCTTTTTGTGTGTATTTTTCGTATTGTTTTATCCATTTTTTCGTGTATTTTGGTGGTGTTATGTGTTTTCATGGGAATGTGTGAGAATGATCTTAAACATATGTATAACAGGTGAAAATGGAGTAAAAATGAAGACGGGAAATCAAACAAGGAAGAAGAAACAAAAGTGCAAGAACACGGCTGACCGTGCTGGCAACACGACTCGTGTTGTAGCACACGGCCCGTGTACCAGACACGGGCCTGTCCAGAATGGTCGTGCGGCGACATCTATTTATCCAACACGACCACCACTTGGCCGTGTTGCGGAGCTCGACCCGTGTTGCATCACACGACCCGTGTACCAGACACGGACCTGTAAGCGGCGGCCGTGCGGCGACGTCTATACATTCAACACGGCCACCCTTTGGCCGTGCGATGCAGCACGATTCGTGTGCCGTTTTTGAGTATTGTTGACCAAGTAACCTTGACACGACACGACTCGTGCCACGCAGCACGACTCGTGTCGGCACCAGAACAGGATATTTTTTCTAATTCTTCTAGAAGATCTCCATGGGGTATAAATACCAATCCATTCAACATTTCAGGAGGAGATCCGATTTTCTACTGTTCCCACACACCTCACACACTTTTCTTTTGATTTTACACCATACTCTTCATCCCATTCATCCATTTCTAGATCTACATCATTTCTCCATACTTTCTTCCATCCAAATCAAGTGAAGAAGCAAGGAAGATTGGGTGATCACCAAAGGAAGAAGGGAGATTCAATTGGATCCATTTCTAAGGGAGTTTTCATTCCAATTTTGTGTTAATCCTTTAGTTTACCATGATTTGTAAGAATTCTAATATCTATGTTATGGATCTTATGAAGATTGTAGGCTAATCTCCCTTGTGAGATTAGCAACATGAAGGTTGTTGGTTAATTTGTGGATCTATGTAATTAAATTCATATGTTGATGGGGATATTTGATTTTCTATCATTGGTGCTTATATATCTTGAGATCTATGATGTTTTGTGTGTTTGATTGTTCTAATTATATGATTAGATTGAGAAATCAATTATGTGCTTACGATAGTCAAGTGAATCATTTCATCAAACACCTCATGTGCATTATAAATTGTAAAGTGATTGAGAAGTCCTTTATTATTTAGAACCATTTGATAGAACATGTGATTAGTTAGATTGAGAAGTCAATTAATTATATGAAGGGATTCTTTAATTGAACTTAGTACCTAGTTGGAATAGTTTAATTGAGAACCAACCTTTGAGCTATTTTGAGATTGTGCAAATGATCTACATCCTATTCATTTCGAGAGGAAGTTTAGGTGGTATATGTGTTGGCCCTTAGTCTTAACCCTTGATACATATGAGTTTAATGCATGAGTCCATAAGTTACCACTTCATTAGTGTTGTTAATCTCACTTCTACTCAATTTGGAAAATCACTCATTCATCATTTTTATCTTGTCATTTGATTATTGCTTGTCTACTTTCATTTGTTTGCGTTTAATTACTTGTTTACCCAACCATCCATCTATGATTCGTTTCTATAAAATCGTGATAAACGTGATATCGCTTAAGTGCTAGCATCGACCTCCCTGTGGTTCGATAAATTCTTGAATTGGTCAACCCGACTACAAGTTATGGCTAATCAAATGGCGCCGTTGCCGGGGAGGTAACGGTTGCTAGTAGCTTAAAGAAGGAACGTTTAGAGCGATCTTACTAGAGACATTTTTTTTCTTGTATTTATTATTTGTCTTTGCTTTGAAAATATTGTTCTAACTTCTTTTATTTTGAAGGTGTATGCAAACAAGATCAAAAGGGGAACAAGTTGAACCTATTGACTTAGAAATTGAACACACTTTTCGAAGAAGAAGAAAGGAGAACAATACCAAAAAGAGTGATCAAATGGAAAACAATCAAGATGAACGTGGCAATGTTAGAAATGATGGAGGCGAAATGCAAAATTTGCAAGATCAAGCCAATGCCAATCTTCCTCAACAAGCTTATCAACAATTTGGGGAGTTTAACAATCAAGCTTTAATTCAACTAATGGTGCAACAAGCTATGATTAAACAAAGTTTTCAACAAGCTTATGTTCCTCCACAACAAGCATATGTACCACCACCTCCGGTGTAACATGGAATGCAAAATGATCAAAGGGTGATACGGGATTTCTTCATGCCTAGGACAATTCCACAAATGATGGGACCACCAATTCATGCCAACAACTTTGAATTTAAAATGGGCTTGATTTCATTGGTGAGAGAGCAACAATTTGGTGGAGCTCCGAATGAAGATCCTAATGCTCATCTAGCTCAATTTGTGGAGATTGCTAACACCGTGAAGATGAATGGGGTGAGTGAAGATTGTATCAAGATGAGGTTATTTCCGTTTTCTTTGAGGGATAGAGCTCGAACATGGCTCTCCACTCTTACTCCCGGTACGTGCAACACATGGGACGAGCTAGCATAAATGTTTTTGAACAAATATTTTCCACCTTCAAAGACGCTTCAAATGAAGAGCTTGATCACTCAATTCAAGCAATTGCCTCAAGAAAGTTTTTATGAAGCGTGGGAAAGGTTCAAGGAAATGCTACGCAAGTGTCCACAACATGGTTTCCCGGAGAATCAACAAGTTGGATTTTTCTATCAAGGACTTGTGAATGGGCAAAGAGTGCTTGTTGATGCTTCGGCAGGTGGATCCGTACTTGGAGTAACTCCGGAAAGGGCTATTCGAATTTTTGATGAAATTGCTACAAATGTCTACCAATGGCCATCGGAGAGGGTTAGTGGATGCTATGGGTTTGAGAGCTATGATAAAGGGCAACAGTTTAGTGTGAAGAGTGTAAGTGTTGAACCAAGTATGCCAAGCATGGAAAAGATAGTGGCGGAAGTCGTTAAACAAATGAGCTTGAATCAAAGTGTGAACAATCAAGGAGCGAATATGGTTGAGGGGCTACAAGTCGAGCAAGGTGTGCTACCTCCGAATGTTGTGAATGGTGAACAATGGGCCAACTCTATGCCACGTGTTGAGGATGTGTCGTACATGCAAGGAAGAAACTACCAAGGGAATTACCAAAATAATTTCCAAGGTAGTTTCAACCAAAATCAAGGAAGTTATCCACCAAGGCAAGGAGTTTTCAATGGTCAAGGAAGTGGAAGTTCTTATCCACAACAACAAAGGAGGCAAGATAATTTTTCTTATGCAAACCCAAGTAATGCGGTTGCTTATCCTCCGGGGTATCATCCGGGAGCTAAAGCGCCAAATAATGAAGGGAAGGCGACTACCGAAGAACTTCTTGAAAAGTTGATTGCTTCCAACAAAACTCAAGAGGAAGTTAATGAAAGAAGATTCAAGGCTTTTGAGAAAATTAATGAAAGACGATTCAAAGCCATTGAGGAAAATAGTGATAGAAGACTCAAAGCCTTGGAGTATTTATTTGGTCAAATGGCGAGCTCAATGAGTGCTAATGAGAAAGGGAAATTTCCTTCCACCACCATTGTAAATCCAAAGGAACAATGCAAGGCAATTACCTTGAGGAGTGGAACAAATTATGATGGACTGTCTATGCCAATGGAAGATGATAAGGTGGAAGAGAAGGAGATGGAGAAAAACTTGGTTGAAGAAGAATTAGAAGTTGAAAGTGAAGTTGAGGCTAAAATGAATGAGGAACCAGAATTGATTGATAACAAGGTTGTTGAAAAGAAATGGGAAAGAACCAAGGCAATGAAAAAGAAGGAGGAGGAAATTGAAGAGGAAATGGATAGTTGGGGAATTCCAAAAACACAAGTACCTATTCCTTTTCCACATCGATTTTTGAAGAAGGGCTTGGATGAAAAGTTTGCAAAGTTTTTGGAAATTTTCAAGAAAATTCACATTAATATACCCTTTGCGGATGCTTTGAAACAAATGCCTCACTATGCGAAGTTTTTGAAGGACATCATGTCAAGGAAAAGGAGCTTGATAGAGAATGAGACCGTCAACTTGACGGAGGAGTGTAGTGCAATAATTCAAAGGAAGTTGCCTCCAAAGCTCAAAGATCTGAGGAGTTTTGTTATTACATGTGAAATGGGCAAGAGTGAGGTTCATAAAGCTCTTTGTGATCTTGGGGCAAGTATCAACTTGATGCCTATGTCCATTTTCAAGAAACTTGGTATAGGGGAAGTGAAACCTACATCCATTACATTGCAACTAGCGGATAGGTCTTTAACTTACCCTAGAAGAATAGTGGAGGATGTGTTAGTCAAAGTTGGAAAGTTTATATTTTCGGTTGATTTTGTAGTGCTTGATATGGACGAGGATGCAAATGTTCCATTGATTTTGGGGCGTCCATTTTTAGCCACGGGAAGAGCTTTAATTGATGTACAAAAAGGGGAGTTGAAGTTGAGAGTAAATGAGGAGGAGGTGGTGTTCTCTTTGAAGAGTGCTATGAGGTATCCAAATGAGAAGGAAGAATGTAGAAGGATCGACATGATTGATGAAGTTGTTGAAGAGAACCTACCATTCATCTTAGCTAAAGATCCTCTTGAAATGAGCATAAGCCATTCTCTTACTTTATCTTTAAACTCTAACCATTCTTTTCATTGTTTACAAGATGAAGATATAAATGATTGTTTACATGAATTGAATGCTTGTAGGGAAATGCAAGAGGATGAAGCAAAGTTGGCATACTATGGAAAGAGGGAATATCTTCCATTAGAGGTTGAGAATGAAGAGTCAAAGGTTGATAAGGGAAAGGAAGAATTGAAGCCTCTACCCGATCACCTGAGGTAAGCGTATTTGGGGGACAAGAAGACATTTCCGGTAATTGTATCATCATCCCTTTCCCCTCTAGAACTTGATAAATTGTTGAGAGTACTTCGAAGTCATAAAAGTGCTATAGGGTGGAGTCTTGATGATTTAAAAGGAATAAGTCCTACCATTTGCATGCATCACATTAGGTTGATTGATGAGAATAAATCATGTATACAACCTCAAAGGCGTTTGAATCCTATTATGCAAGAAGTTGTTAGGAAGGAAGTTTTAAAATGGTTGGATGCTAAAATTGTTTATGCCATTAGTGATAGTCCTCATGTAAGTCCTTTGCATGTTGTGGCTAAGAAAGGAGGGTTAACCATTGTTAAAACGGAATTTGATGAAGAACTTGCAACAAGGGTGAAAACGGGGTGGAGAGTTTGTTGTGACTATAGAAAGTTAAATGATAATACTCATAAGGATCATTTTCCTTTGCCTTTTATTAATCAAATGCTTGATAGGTTGGCGGGATACAAGTATTATTGTTTTCTAGATGGTTACTCGGGGTACAACCAAATCATGATAGCCCCCGAGGATCAAGAGAAAACAACTTTTACTTGTCCGTATGGCACATTCACTTTCTATAAATTACCTTTTGGGTTATGCAATGCACCCGCTACCTTTCAACGTTGTATGATGGTTATTTTTGGAGGATTGATTGAAAATGTGATGGAAGTTTTTATGGATGATTTTTCCGTGTTTGGATCTGTTGGCGCTTGGATCGTTTGGTTAACATGACCCGTTAGGGATTCATATGTTTCTAATATCACAGCGGAAGCAATAAATCATAGAAACGATTACCGTTCACCAGGGTATGTTGATGAAGATTGATTCTCACAGGCAGCCTGCGCAGTCCCACGAGAATGGCCATAACTTCCACGTCTGATGTCGGAATTGAGTGATCTTTGCGTTCAGACGATCCTCTCTTCTGATCTTCTGCCGTATGTCCCAAGTCCGATCTCGACATCATGTGGCTGACGATCTACGAGACCTCCTCAATCTGCTCTCAACCCTCATCACATGTGAATAATGAATTAGATTAGATTAGGGTTCCAGATAAGCTGAGGTGACTATATACATGGGCTACAACAGGGACCAGGAGGAGAAATTGGGTTGGGCCTCCATTGGGCTTAAGTATCCAAGCTTAGCCCAAAGCTTATACTTAAGTCCAATAATAATAATATATTCTACTAAAATATTATTACTGCACTACCATACCAATCCCAAAATTACGTTTTGGGCTCCTTCTTATTATGAGCCCGTTATCTCCCCATGTTTAAGATATACAATGTCCATTAATTAATTATGTTACTGACAACTCAATTAATTAATATCTTATCCAAGAGTAGTACCACTCAACCTCATTATCATGCCGGAATAAATTTCACCTGCAGGGTTTACATGATAATCCTTATGAGCTCCTCAAGGGGACATCATCAACCTATGACGGACATGGATTCCTTCTACAATCAACAGCACACCATAGAAATAACACTACTTCCCAACTCACCGAGTTTATTGATTTAATTATATGTAAATCTCACCCATTGATGAATCAAAGAAATACATACTGCCCTATGTGTCGAGGTTATTGTATAGGGATTAAGAGCACGAATATCCATAATAACTGAGATCAAGTTCTCCTATAAGTCAGTATAAATCGAACGATCTCAAGCGGTCCTGCTCAATACACACAAGTGCACTAATGTGATTCTATAGCCAAGACAAGCTAATACCAAACCACACTACAACCATCCCGATAGAGAGTCCCCGTCTATCTCGGTTGTGAGCATATATTTATACTTTATAAGGAAACCAATAATATGATCTTCCGCGTGTTGTCGCACAACATATTATCTACAGTATAAAGTAAGTGGACTATTGCATCGAACATATAAATAAATTATAAGATGCAATCATTTGATCATATGATTCTCATTTCAAATTAATTGTTATAACATTGTTCATACAAAAAGCTAGACTTTTAGTATACAATCCAACAATCTCCCACTTATACTAAAAGACTATGCTGTCATGTCTTCCGCCATACATCTGATTCCCACTCCCACTATACGACCATCAAAAGCTCTCGCCTTAAGGTCCTTGTAAATGGATTTACTAGGTTATTATCCGATGCAATCTAGGTGACAACAACCTTCCCCTCATCATACGATTTCTCGTAACAGGTGGTACTCGCGCTCCATGTGTTTAATTTCCTTATGAACTTGTGATTCCTTCAAGTTTGCAACTGCACCAATATCATCAATATAAATTGTGATAACCTTGGGCAAACTTAGAATCACACCAAAGTCCATCATGAAGTTTCTAGAGTCATACAGATACTTTGGCTGCCTCATGGCTCCAATTTATCATCTTTCTATGATGAAATCTGGAGTCTGAAATATATTTCTATATAACACTCCTCCACATTATGACTCTACTTCCTAAAATTAAACGCATAACCTTTGAGGTGGATTTACTATCGTCCCTATCTGATTTGAAAAATCCGAATCTACGTAACTCATAAGAAGCAGCGAATCTGTCCGGTAAGCCTACATATAATTTCTAGTCCTTTTCAGGTACATAAGTATATGTCTTACCATAATTCAACATTCTTATTTTGGGTTACCTTGATACCCACTGTTCATGCCATCGGCAAAATAGATATCCAATCTCATGCATAGCATTCCATAGATTAAGCTTCCTCATTTGCCGAAGCATAAGAAACCGCTTTCATCTTCTTTATCTACTTTTGTGTCACAAGACACATTCACTTAGATAAATTCACATGCTAAACGAGTAAGGATCGTATCATTATATGAAACTTGAGATAAGCATAACATCCTTTCTTGTGATCCGTATTACCGTGATCAAAAGGATATTTTTGCTCTTCTTAAGTCCTTCATCTCATACCGCTTTATCAACCATATCCATACGCCCGTCAATACTCTTTCACTGTCTCCAATGAGCAAGATACTATCTACGTATAGTACAAGAAATACCACCATGTTTCCATCACTCTTTTCAATACACAAGACCCATCCGATCATTGATTAGATCCATGTCACTGGATTACCTCATCAAAACGGATGTTTCATGATCTTGAAGCTTGCTTTAGTCCATGAATGAACACTTTTAAGCTTATTATCACAATGCTCTTAGCTTTTTGCAATGAATCACTCTGGTTGCTTCACATAGATGTTTCCCTTAAGACTTCCAATCAGGAAAGCTGTCTCGACATCTATTTGCTATCCCTCATATTTCATATGAGTAGCAACAAATAAAAGAGTCCGGATCAACTTAGGCATAGCTACCGGCGAACAGGTTTTCTCATAATAGAACCCTTTCTTTCTGAGTATACCTTTTCGTAACAAGCTTGCTTCCAAGGTTTTCACCTTATTCTATGATCCTCTTTTATTCTTGCATGCCCGCTTCCAATGGCTTTTACGCCATTTAGCGGTTCAACAAGCATCCAGACCTAATTTAAAATCCATCGATTCTATTTTATTATTCATTGCACTTTGCTAGGATTTAGCATTTCTAACTTGTAGTGCTTCATCGTATCTGTGGGTCCATTTCATGTTTGCTAGGGACCAAGTCTCACGACTCTCCCAAAACATATATCAAACAGATTGTCAAGCATCCCTCCCACTACGACAAGGCATTGCATGCAATTGTGTATCAGACGTGACATGCGTTGCAGTTTATCTTGTGGTATATCCTCTTGCACAATTGGTACTTATACTTTGTGTTTTTCTCTCTCACTTCCTTTAGAACAATTTATACATGTGTTTATGATTTAATACATAGTTTTTTCCAAAAATCTAGTGTTTGTGTTAACAATCACCCTTCGATCTTTTGGACTAAATAAATCACCCTTCATTTTTCTAGGATATCCCACAAACAGATAAACATTCATACGAATTACTGTTTCTAGGGCACACCCATAAAATGAATTTAGTAATTCCAAATAATTCATCATCTATCTAATCATTTCCACAAGAGTACTACACCTTCTATCCGCCACACCATTCAGCTGGGGTATGCCCGGTGTAAACAATTTGAGATTTAATCTCAACCTCTGATTAATAGCTCTTAATTATCCTAAGAGGTTCTCGCCATACGATTAATCCGTAATGACTTGATATATTTTCCATGACGCTTCACTGTACCAGCCTTGCAATTCTTGAATTAATCAAAGAACTTAGACATGCAGTAAATCAAATAAATATATCGGTATCTAGAATAATCATCGATTGATGAATATTCATAACCACCTCTCGTCCGAATAATCTTAGGATCGCTTAAATCAGAATGAACTAATTCCAGCATATATGTCTTTGGCTCTACTCCCCATTGCCTTGAAAAGCAATTAATCATTTTTACTTCCAAGTAAGATTCGCAAGTCCGATAGTTTTCACTTCAGATAAACCTTACGGTCCATCTGCTATCAACTTTTGAATTCTACTCAAGTAAAATGATCTAGTCTTAGACGCCAAATGCATGTTTAGTTCAACTACGAAGGTTACTAAGATCAGAAGATGAATTATTAATTACTATTTATTGCATCTGTGGAATATACATGATTTAAGAGTATACAAATTGTCCATCAACGTACCATAACAGATTACAACTCTATCATTCATTATAATGACCATGTCATTTAAATGAAATGGAGTATCCATCTATTATTGCATAGAAACCGAAATTAAATTCTTTCTATGAAAATGTACGTAAAGATAATTTCACAGAATCAAACGTCTACTCATATCATTAGATAAATAAACAACTCCCACTGCAATAGCCACCACTCTTGTAGTTTTACCCATGTCTATAATAATCTTATCCTCACTTAGTAATAAACATTCAGTGATTCCAGTATCTACACACTTCGTGTCAGTAGATGCCATCACTAATCATGTTTAAACAACTAGCAAGTAAGATTCTGCCCTTGTTCACTCCTTTTATGAAATTGGATTTCCTTTACCACATGTTTTGTCAGAAGTTTTCCACCATATACAACCTCTTGTAATTTAGGAGAAACTTACTCAAAACATTTAGGCAATTATGAAGAATAAAATTGACTTAGGTTTCCCCTTCAACTTCTATTCCATGTAGTTCCAATTTATTCATCAAATTCAATCATGACCTACCGCCTTTTAAATTACTCAAGTATCCGAAGAGTTACATGAGACCATCATATTTCTATGAACCTCTCATCTCTTCACTAGAGACTTTAATAGGCATCATGAGACGTCCTTTGTGAGAACACACATGTATTTTCTTAAGCAGTAAAATTCAAAATCAAGATTCTTTTCTAATCATCTAATTTGGACAAGTAAATATAATTTCTTTTAGTTAATAATAAGTGAGATAAAACCATTTGAAAATCAGAGAATCACAAATAAATATACCAATCAAATCTTCAAATTTTATCCTTTTATATTGATTCCCTCAAAACAATATAAAAATAAAATTCACCGACATCTCAAGCACCGTGAGTCTGCAAGCCACGTTAGTGTGGACGTTTACAAACCCGAACATTTACAAGAGAAGGTTTTACCCATTAATTTTATTTGTCAACCTAACTTCATGACAAAATAATTAATAGTCGGTTCCTCTTTAGCCATGCAAATAATAGCAGTGACTCCGTTGGGGAGGATACTAATTATTTACATCTAAGTGTGCACCATTATTTGATCCAAGTCCGCTGCCCAAGCTTATGCGCCTTACTGTTGGAGAAGTACACACGCGCTCAGATAACTTTCTACAACCATCAATTATATAAGTTTGTACTAGTGAACCGTATATAAGCTCATCCGTTAGGGAGGAAGACACTATAGCCAAAGCGCAAGTCCATATGCATCACATTACAAACAATAATTATTTAAAGAAGTTTGTACTAGTAATCCGTGAATAAACTCACCCGTTAGGGAGGAAGGCTCTATTGCCAACGCGCAAGTTTACTCACATCACTTACAAACCAATAATGGAGGCCGTAGGAATTAATTACCAATCCCCTCTCCCACTTAGTTATTTAAGACTGAGGGTTTTACATGCATATAATATTTCAGAATAAAATATGCAACCTAGCATGCTCATACTTCCAAATATATAACAATAATTGACCAATAAAACAATTATAGCAGTTATATATAAGGAAATAAATTGCCAAAAATAAGTTGACTTGATCAACACTCCAACATACATGCATATAATATACCAAATATAATACGCAATCTAGCATGCTTCTATTTAAGGCAATAAATCATAGAGAATCACGCATACATATATAACAATAATCAATTAATAAATCAATTATAACAGTTATATAACAGCGAATTCGATTGTTCGCCACCAATCACGAATGCGGACAACTGCGATGGGGATCGACCTCCCAGCAGCCTGCTCCACCACTCTGGCACCCTGCCTGATCATATTGTGAAGACTCGCGCGGAACCTGATGTAGACCAGTCGAACTTGATGCAAACCCGCTCGAACCTGGTGCAGAGTCGATCAAACCTGATGCAGACCAATTGAACCTGATGTGAATCCGCTCGAACCTGGTGCATCATTGATCGAACCTGATGCAGACCAATCGAACCTGATGCAGACCCGCTCGAACCTGGTGCAGCATCGATCGAACCTGATGCAGACCAATCGAACCTGATGTAAATCCGCTCGAACCTGGTGCAGCATCGATCGAACTTGATGCAGACCAATCGAACCTGATGCAAATACGCTCGAACCTGGTGCAACATCGATCGAACCTGATGCAGACCAATCGAACCTGATGCAGACCCACTCGAACCTGGTGCAGCATTGATCGAACCTGATGTAGACCAATCGAACCTGATGCAGACCCACTCGAACCTGGTGTAGCATCGATCGAACCTGATGCAGACCAATCGAACCTGATGCAAATCCGTTCGAACCTAGTGCAGCATCGATCGAACCTGATGCAGACCAATCGAACCTGATGCAGACCAATCGAACCTGATGTAAATCCGTTCGAACCTGGTGCAGCATCAATCAAACTTGATGCAGACCAATCGAACCTGATGCAAATCCGCTCGAACTGTCGCTCGTCCAAGGGCCTACTTGCACGGAACCAAGTTCAGCCCAACGCGCAACATCAAACTACACCAACTGTCGTTCAGGGTTCGCAACTGTAAGAAACTAGGAATCCAATCACTACCGTCCAGAATCTACGCCTGTGAGGTTTGAACATGCTGTCCAAATTACAGGTTGATCCAACGGTTAGATTGTGAGAAACAGCTCTTTTCCCTCGACTGCGCAGAACAGAATCGCCCAAAAACTGCTTCTATTTTTGGCGTATTCCCGACAACACAAAGCTCCAAATACGATCTTCACCGTTCAGAATGTACATCCACAAAATCCGAACGTGTTGACCAAAAATCAGCCTGATCCGACGGTTGAAACTCCGGTTATTGCCTCTGTAATATAACTGCGCTGGATTTTCTCTCAATTTCTTCCTTCCATGTGAAATTGACGAACAGTTTTCGTCGAATCCTCTCACACACAACCATCAACGAACAGATATGATATAGGGTATATTTCACATAGGGATATTCATGGTTTGCGCAGTAAAACCAAAACCCTAAACATGCGATCCTAATTTCGAAAAATTAATCACATAAACCCTAGCCTAACGTGTCACGCTTCACCACGAAACCGAAGCTCTGATACCAATTGTTGGCGCTTGGATCGTTTGGTTAACGTGACCCGTTAGGGATTCATACGTTTCTAATATCACAGCGGAAGCAATAAATCATAGAAACGATTACCGTTCACCAGGGTATGTTGATGAAGATTGATTCTCGCAGGCAGCCTGCGCAGTCCCACGAGAATAGCCATAACTTCCACGTCTGATGTCGGAATTGAGTGATCTTTGCATTCAGACGATCCTCTCTTCTGATCTTCTGCCGTATGTCCCAAGTCCAATCTCGACGTCGTGTGGCTGACGATCTACGAGACCTCCTCAATCTGCTCTCAACCCTCATCACACGTGAATAATGAATTAGATTAGATTAGGGTTCCAGATAAGCTGAGGTGACTTATATACATGGGCTACAACAGGGACTAGGAGGAGAAATTGGGTTGGGCCTCCATTGGGCTTAAGTATCCAAGCTTAGCCCAAAGCTTATACTTAAGTCCAATAATAATAATATATTCCACTAAAATATTATTACTGCACTACCATACCAATCCCAAAATTACGTTTTGGGCTCCTTCTTATTATGAGCCCGTTATCTCTCCATGTTTAAGATATACAATGTCCATTAATTAATTATGTTACTAACAACTCAATTAATTAATATCTTATCCAAGAGTAGTACCACTCAACCTCATTATCATGCCGGAATAAATTCCACCTGCAGGGTTTACATGATAATCCTTATGAGCTCCTCAAGGGGACATCATCAACCTATGACGGACATGGATTCCTTCTACAATCAACAGCACACCATAGAAATAACACTACTTCCCAACTCACCGAGTTTATTGATTTAATTACATGTAAATCTCACCCATTGATGAATCAAAGAAATACATACTGCCCTATGTGTCGAGGTTATTGTATAGGGATTAAGAGCACGAACATCCATAATAACTGAGATCAAGTTCTCCTATAAGTCAGTATAAATCGAACGATCTCAAGCGGTCCTTCTCAATACACACAAGTGCACTAATGTGATTCTATAGCCAAGACAAGCTAATACCAAACCACACTACAACCATCCCGATAGAGAGTCCCCGTCTATCTCGGTTGTGAGCATCTGTTTATACTTTATAAGGAAACCAATAATATGATCTTCCGCGTGTTGTCGCACAACATATTATCTATAGTATAAAGTAAGTGGACTATTGCATCGAACATATAAATAAATTATAAGATGCAATCATTTGATCATATGATTCTCATTTCAAATTAATTGTTATAACATTGTTCATACAAAAAGCTAGACTTTTAGTATACAATCCAACAGGATCTTCATTTGATAAATGCTTAACTAATTTGTCCATGGTCTTGCAGCAATGTCAAGATACGAACCTAGTCTTGAATTGGGAAAAATGTCACTTTATGGTTCAAGAGGGTATCGTACTTGGTCATCATATCTCAGAAAAAGGTTTGAGAGTTGATAGAGCAAAGGTTGTAGCCATTGAACATCTTCCCCCTCCTAAAAATAAAAAAGGGGTTAGATCGTTTCTTGGTCACGCCGGATTCTATCGACGTTTTATAAAGAATTTTTCTAATATAGCCAAACCTTTGTGTAAATTGCTTGAAAAAGATGTTCCATTTGAATTTAATGATGAATGTCTTGATGCTTTTAAGGTGTTAAAGGAATCTTTGATTTCTTCACCAATCCTTGTCTCTCCCGATTGGAGCAAGCCTTTTGAACTCCATTGTGATGCAAGTGATAGTGCCTTGGGAGTAGTGCTTGGACAAGTGCAAGAGAAGAAATTTCGAGCTATCTATTATGCATCAAAGACGTTCAATGCCAATCAAAAGAATTACACCACAACGGAAAAGGAGTTTCTTTCCGTAGTCTATGCTTTTGAAAAATTTCGTCCATACTTAGTTGGCACGAAAACCATTGTCTACACGGATCATGCTGCCATTAGGTATTTGATGAGTAAAAAGGATGCTAAACCAAGACTAATTCGTTAGGTGCTTTTGTTGCAAGAGTTTGATGTGGAGATACGTGATAAGAAGGGAGTTGAAAATGTCATAGCCGACCACTTGTCACGATTGGAGAATGTTGATGAAAAAGGAACCATGGAGCTCATAAATGATATGTTTCCGGATGAAGAGATACTTCAAGTGGATTTTCACCGGATGTACACTTTGTGTGAGACCGGAAGACCGTGGTACGCGGATTTGGTAAACTACTTAGCGTATGGTATCAAGCAGAACCATCTCACCGAGTCAAAAAGGAAAAAGTTCTACCATGATGTTAAAGAATATTTGTGGGATGATCCTTTGTTGTTTAAGAACTGTCCGGATGGTATCATAAGGAGGTGTATTCCGGAGGAAGAAAAAGTAAGTGTCATGGAGATGTGCCATAGTTTACCATGTAGAGGACACTTTGGGTTTCAAAAGACGGGAGCTAAGATCTTACAGTCGGGATTGTTTTGGCCAACATTGTTCAAGGATTGCAAAGAATACGTCAAGGGGTGTGATAGATGCCAAAGAATTCGAAGTATTGGACAAAGAGATGAGATGCCTATGAGGAATATCTTTGAAGTTGAAGTGTTTGATGTTTGGGGGATGGACTTCATGGGACCATTTCCGCCTTCCAATGGTTTTCTTTACATTTTGCTTGCGGTAGACTATGTGTCTAAATGGGTAGAAGCAATTCCTACAAGAACGAATGATGCTCTAGTTGTCAAGGCTTTCTTGAAGAAGAACATTTTTGCAAGGTTTGGAGTACCAAAGGCGATCATTAGCAATCAAGGGACTCATTTCATCAACAAGATCATTGAGAAGCTTTTGATAGGCTATGGAGTGAAACACAAGGTGTCAACACCTTACCATCCTCAAACAAATGGCTTGGCGGAAGTGTCCAATAGACAAGTGAAGCTTGTTCTTCAAAAGACGGTCAATGGGAATCGAAAAGATTGGTCTTCTAAGTTAGATGATGCTTTATGGGCTTATCGAACGACTTACAAGACCGCTCTTGGATTTTCTCCTTATAAACTTGTTTATGGAAAAGCTTGCCATTTACCGTGGAGTTGGAACACAAAGCATTATGGGCCCTTCGGAAGTTGAATTTTGATGAAAAGGAATCCGGGAAGAAAAGGTGCCTCCAATTGATTGAATTAGAAGAGTTTAGGGATGAAGCTTACTCAAGTTCAAGAATTTTGAAGGAAAAGCTCAAAAGATGGCATGATGAAAGGATCAAAACGGAGGAGTTTATTCCGGGGGATAAAGTTCTATTGTTTAATTCAAGGCTTAAATTATTTCCCGGAAAACTTCATTCGAAATGGACCGGACCGTACTTGGTGATCGAAGTAAGAGATGATGGATCGATTAAACTTGAAGGAGTGGATGGAAATGCCTTTGTAGTTAATGGTCATAGAGTGAAACATTACCATTCTCCCTCTCAAAGGGAGTTGGTATATGTTGACACTTTCACCTCTTGAAGGCTCGTATCCTTTTAGTAGGTTAGGTTTGTAAATATTTCTTTTTCTTGTTTTGCTTTATTTTGGTCTTGTAGGTGGATTGTGCTTATGAGGAGAAAATTTATTGAATATTCAAAGAGTGCGCATTGATGTGAATGATTAGAGCTATTTTCACCTATATTTTAGTGTCTTTTTATATGTATTTTCGTATGATTTTATCCGTATTTTATGTGTTTTTGGTTGTGTTTTGTATTTTTATTGGAATGTGTGTGAATGAGCTTAAACTTAAGATTTTCACTTTTTATTGGATGCTAAACATGATAAGAAAGATGTAGGAAAAAGCGGATCTCAATTCGGAGTTGAAACGAGGGAGAACGAGCCAAAACAGTGAAGAAATGTAGGAACCAGCACCAACACGGGCCGTGTAGCCAACACGGCCCTGTAAGAGTTGGCCGTGTGGCGACATCTAGTCATTCAACACAGGCAACTTCAGGTCGTGTCCAGTCGCACGAGTCGAGTCGGGAGCACGAGCCGTGTCATCAACACGGCCCTGTAAGAAGTGGCCGTGTGCCGACATCAGAAGAGCCAACACGACCACCCTGTGCCCGTGTTACAACACACGACTCGTGTTGGCAGAACGAGCCGTGTCATCAACACGGCCCTGTAAGGAAAGGCCGTGCGGCAGCATCAGAAGACACAACACGGCCACCTTGTGGCCGTGTTGCAGAGCACGACTCGTGCCGGGTATTTTCCTGCTGAAATTTCCAGATCCTTCTAGAAGCCTCCATAGGGGTATAAATACCCCTTTATTCAACAATTGGCAGAGGATCCGAAATTCCCATCATCTACACACACATCACACACCATTTCTTCCATTTTCCACCATCATCTTCATCCACCTTTATCCATTTTGATCCATCTTCATCATCTCCATTAATTCTCCATCAAAACTTCATCCCTTCCATTGGGTGTGAGAGATCTCAAGAAATCAAGAGCTAGAGGTGGAGATTAAGAAGAATAGAAGATTCTCTTCAAGAAATTGATAGGGAAGAATCCATTCATTTTGTATTTCTTTAGTAGATCTAAGACTATGGGTATTTGTAATGAATCATTTATTTATTTTATTACTTTTATCATGTTAGGCTAATCCCTCTAGTGGGATTAGGAATATGAAGAGCATATTAGATTTATATTATCATGTGGATTAAATTGGTTTTTGATTTAATTGATGTTGATTTCTATTCATGGAGTTTAATTGTCTTGATATTGTGATGGCATGGTTTGTTATTCATGAATGTTTATTGGTTTAATGGATTGTTGATCAATGGATTATTTGTGGTAATTAAATGCTATCATGATGTTCATGTATGTATTGCTTGGAGTGAGACGGAAACGACCCTCTATAGTATTAGGAAGGCATGAATAGACATTGAGTTTGGGTTTGACCGAAAGGATATTTGAATTCAATGAGGGGAACCAATCCATTCGTTGGCCTTAGTACACAAAAAGGGAGAGTTTAATCTAACTAGTACCTAGATGGAAGGGGTTAATGTTGGGCTTTGATCTTAAGTGCTTTTGGGAGTCTAAAATGGATCAACAACCTTTGTAACCCGAAAGGGAGCTTAGGATACAATAGTGATCACCCTTAGTCTACTTCAATTAAGTTGGATTCCTTTTGCATGATAATATGAATTGAGTATGCTTGGATGTTTCTAATCCCATGTTTTTCACACTTGAACTTTAGCACCCATTATCTTTACTTGTCATTTATCTTATTTGCTATCCTTATTTACTTGTTACTTGTTTTAGTTGTTAATCAATTTCAAAACCCCCCGATCATCCTTACAAAAACAACATGAACTTGAGCTCACGTATTTTGCTAGTCCGAACATAACTCCTTATTGGATTGATAATTTTTCTTGGGATATACTACTACAACGATCGAGTATTCTTGCTTGTGAGTGCACAAAATTAGGCAAACAGTGAACGGTATATCGTACCACTTTTTACAAACTTTCTTTGAAACTCTTGTTTCAATTCAAGTTTGGGGGGATAATATGATGTGATACGATATGGTATATTCTATGTTGACATGCATTCTTGTGTTTTTGAGCCAAATTTGAAATTTTCTCATGAGTTCGGTTTAGTTTTGGTTCGTTTTGGTGGTGTTGAAGTTGATAATCCTTTTGTTTTTTATATTAAGGTTGAGCTAATGATGTTTATGAGTTGTGAGCATGAATAGGGAGTATTGGAAGCATTGAAATAGGGAAAGACAAGAGTTGAAGATGAAAAATTGGAAAATTCAGGGGAGCAGTGACACGACTCGTGTCGCCGACACGGCCCCGTAAGCTTTGGCCGTGCGGCGACATCAGTTTGCCCAACACGGGCAGATTTTGGTCGTGTTGCGTGACATGGGTCGTGTCCAAGCGCCGAGACTCAAGCCGTGTTGCCAACATGGGCCTGTCCAGGATGGCCGTGCGGGAGCATCAGATCACACAACACGGGCACCTTATGGCCGTGTTGCGTGACACGACTCGTGTCGGGTCTGAAGCAGCTTTTTAAAAGTCAGATTTCTGGACACGACCATTCGTGTTATAACCCATTCCCATCGTGATAATTCATTCGAAACTCCACAAATTATCATCCAAACATCAAAGAGTGGTAAGATTGTGAGATTAAAAGGTGAATTTCAAAGTTTAAACAACAATCCCCTTCATTTTATTCAAGAAAATTCAAGGTATGTACTCTTGTGCCCTAATTTTCAATTCGAGGTATAAATTTTGAAATTCATGTATGGGTTTTGAATGATGGTATGTATGAAGCATGTCTAGGATTATGAAACATGAATTTGCATATTTAATTGTTGGATTGATTGAATTTTGGGAAGAATTAGGGTCATAAAGGAAGAATTTGGGGATAATTGTTTTAGGATGATTAATTTAGGGCATGTGATGTTCAAATTGATTAATAATGCTTCTATGATGATTGTATTGATGTGAATTAGTTTAGGTGTTGAGGATTTGAGCATGAAGGCATAGTTAAGACTTGTTGAATTGAAATGTGAAATATGTGCATGCCAAGTGTTTGATGAAATGCTTAAATGAAACTTCAAATTGGAATTCAAAGTTTTTGCATGAAGCATTATTGAATTGAGTTGGCCCATTGAAGAAGTGAAATGTTATGAAAGAATGAGAGGATTAGGATGTTGAAAGTGATTGATTGAATGAAATTTTTGGAATAACTTTGTGCTAAGTTAGTTGGATCAAAACGTTAGTCTTTGAAACACATTGTTTATTGTGCTTGAATATGTGCTAGAATTAACACTTAGTTGAATAACTAGTGATAATTCTAATTAATATGAGACATTTTGTTTTGAGTTGAATTGAAACTAATTTGAATTATGTTTGAAATTGTAGATGGCTGAAAGAAGAGTGAGGAAACGCAATGAGGATTTCATTTTTATTGAGTCAGAAATGGAACTATCCAACCTTGATGCCAAACTGCTAATGAAGGACCAACATCCTGAGAATTTCGGAGTAGAATTCATGGAATAGGAGAAGTATGCATTGAGGTGGGAGTACATAATCCCAAAGATTAGGGCAACTCGATTCCAGGATCAAGCAACCATGGAGGGTCTTGGAATAGAAGGTGATCTGAGGACTCTATTCCGTCGAGTGGAAATGGAAGAGTTTTTCGATAAGAGACCTCCCACTTATCTCTATCTTACAGCCGAGTTCATGAGCACCTTGGAGGTTCATAGAGATAGGAATAAGTTTCCTATTGCTATCACATTTCAGTTGAACAATGAGATGTGGGAGAAGATACATGTGAACGAGCTAAATAGGTTCTTTGGGTGCCCAATCATGAGAGGTCATCAGAACTTCTTACCACAAGGGGGTTTCAATCAACAGACTTGGTAGAGAAAATTGGTTGAGGATGGGACTGAGCCTCCAGAGTACATTCCAAGTTCGTCAAAAGGGACAGCTATAAGGAACTCAGTCATGAGATACCTTGAGAAGATAGTATCCAATACTATTCTGGGTCAGTTTGAGAGTGGAGCTGTTGGTGAGAAGCAGTTGTACATCATGTACAGTATGTTCAAGGAGTTCACAGTGAACATTGCAGCTCACTTCATTCAGCATGTTGAGAGAGTGGCAAAGAGAGAGAACACTAGAGGGATTATGATTAGAGGAATGGTGACAATGATTGCTCAAGGGTTAGGCATCGACCTCAGAGGGATGCAACACTCTATGGTTAGTGAAGGGCTCACTTATAATCAACTCATAAGGATGGAGTTCCTATCATTCATAGGGAACATGTATTGCTTGAAGCAAGATAAGGGAGCTCTATTTCCTCTACCTGCTCCTGAGCTCACCACACTGCAAGGACAAAGAAAGCACCAGAATCTAGCAATGGCGAGTCCCAACCACTCAGCAGTTGTGAGAGCCTTCTACAGAGAGAATAGAGATGGAGTGGAAGCAGTACTCCAGCAGATAAGAGTAGATGAGAATCCTGAGCTAAGGAATCTGAGAGCTGAGCCAGTGGACATGGATGTAGGAGAGGAAGAGCAACCTCATCAGGTGGAATTTGAAGAGCATGCACCAGAGCCTCCAGCATTTGAACAAGAAGAAGAAGAACAAGAAGAAGGAGATGGACCAAGAGAAGGGAATGCAAGATGGAATTTTCTGGACAACGAACTCAGGGAGATCAGGCAGACATAGCAGGCGCTTGGAGATGAGATGAGAGAGTTCCGAAAGGAGCAGCAGAGACAGGGTGCGATGATAAGGGAGATCCATGAGGGACAGCGTCGTAGGGAGTACTATGAAGAGAATATGCGATCACGCTCGAACAACATGGAGGAGATGATCACGAGGATGTTTAATTTCCAGTTCCCTACCACACCTCGTGCTTATACCCCTTGGGGATCATGGCAAAATCAACCCCCTCCTCCTCCGGATAACTAAGGGAGTACTTTTGGTGCTCGACACTTCATTAGTTCATCTATTTTAGTTGGTTTAATTTGTGTTGGATTTGAGACTTCTTATTGTTTTGTTTTGGGATGTTTAATTTCGTACTTTTCTTTCAATTAAGGATTGAGATGATTTTTGATGTGTATTGATCATGGATGGGGTGATTTTTATTTGTGTCTTTTCTTTTAGTTTTGTCTTTGTGTTGTCTTTGGTTTATTTGTGTTTGTGTGTAGTTGTTTTTATTTTTCGTGTTTAGGTTTGATTTGGTAGTTTTTTTGGGAGGTTGTGAGTCGTTTTGAATATGAGTGATGATGCATTATGGTGATAAGTGAGGTCGAATTATGATTAAGGAATTCTACATTTTCGAATTGTGATATGTTTTATTTAACTAATTCAATTAAAAGATGAATATGTTGTAATAAGTCCTTTTAAGTCGAGCATAAACTTGTGAGAATTTGAGCCTCGACCATGTATACATGGTATATCTTTTCATGAGTGGATCGGTTGAGTTTTGATAAACTAAATACTTGCTCAAAGACTTTAGGAATGAATCCGATTAGTGGAGATCGATGAAATGATCTAAGGCCATCCTTGTCATGTATAGCCATTGCCAAATATTTCCTTACCTTTAAAATCATCCCTAGTCAACCACTTTGAGCCTATAAGCCTATTTATTGTGAAGATAACACATTACAAGCTTTAATTACCCACATGAGCCTAAGATATATACCTTTTGTGTGAGTAATAAAGAAGATGGTGGCTAGAAAGGTGTGATGAGATAACAAAAGAGAAAGAGGAAATGATAAATAAGTAAGAAAAAGGATGAAAAGAGCACAAGAAAGAATGGACATGCAACTTCAAAACAAGAAAAGGAGCAAAGCAACAATAATATGCTCAAGTACTTAAGAATCAAAGAAAAGAGGCATGAATCTATAAGAAGCTCAAGAAATCCAAGGAAGTGATGATTAGTGCTTGTGATCAATAAAGAAAAGAAAGGAAGAAAAAGAATGTGAAGGGATGGAAGAAAGTAGCTACCTCTTCGATTACTTACACTCTTTTAGTCACTTTTACCTATATTCTTCCTACCCTACCAAAAAGCCCAACATTACATCCTTAATTAAAGACCTTTTTGATCATTGATTAAAATTTTGGTGGTTTGTGAATAGAGTCTACGAGCAAGTGTATGGTGATTCGAACCAATTGATTGAGGAGTGTTGATTTACCTTATTTAAAGAGTGTCGAGTGACATTGATAAACTTATGTGAGGTTTAGACTAAAAGGGACTATATTGCTCATTATTTTCTTTTGATTGAACTTGTTAATTTCTCATATCATAAATCTAATGTTGTAGGATAGCTTAGCATGATTTGTAATTCTTGTTGCTAATAATGTGTTATTACTTGTGTTCGTTTAGTCTTTTTACTAGGTGAAAACTTCTCCCTCGGTTTATCATTTTCATTGTTCGGGGACGAACAATACTTTAAGTTTGGGGGTGTGATTGTCGTTATTTTCACCTAGATTTTAGTGCCTTTTTGTGTGTATTTTTCGTATTGTTTTATCCATTTTTTCGTGTATTTTGGTGGTGTTATGTGTTTTCATGGGAATGTGTGAGAATGATCTTAAACATATGTATAACAGGTGAAAATGGAGTAAAAATGAAGACGGGAGATCAAACAAGGAAGAAGAAACAAAAGTGCAAGAACATGGCTGGCCGTGCTGGCAACACGACTCGTGTTGTACCAGACACGGGCCTGTCCAGAATGGTCGTGCGGTGACATCTATTTATCCAACACGACCACCACTTGGCTGTGTTGCGGAGCTCGACCTGTGTTGCATCACACGACCCGTGTACCAGACACGGGCCTGTAAGCGGTGGCCGTGCGGCGACATCTATACATTCAACACGGCCACCCTTTGGCCGTGCGACGCAGCACGCTCGTGTGCCATTTTGAGTATTGTTGACCAAGTAACCTTGACACGACACGACTCGTGCCACATAGCATGACTCGTGTCGGCACCAGAACAAGATATTTTTTCTAATTCTTCTAGAAGTTCTCCATGGGGTATAAATACCAATCCATTCAACATTTCAGGAGGAGATCCGATTTTCTACTGTTCCCACACACCACACACACTTTTCTTTTGATTTTACACCATACTCTTCATCCCATTCATCCATTTCTAGATCTACATCATTTCTCCATACTTTCTTCCATCCAAATCAAGTGAAGAAGCAAGGAAGATTGGGTGATCACCAAAGGAAGAAGGGAGATTCAATTGGATCCATTTCCAAGGGAGTTTTCATTCTAATTTTGTGTTAATCCTTTAGTTTACCATGATTTGTAAGAATTCTAATATCTATGTTATGGATCTTATGAAGATTGTAGGCTAATCTCCCTTGTGAGATTAGCAACATGAAGGTTGTTGGTTAATTTGTGGATCTATGTAATTAAATTCATATGTTGATGGGGATATTTGATTTTCTATCATTGGTGCTTATATATCTTGAGATCTATGATGTTTTGTGTGTTTGATCGTTCTAATTATATGATTAGATTGAGAAATCAATTATGTGCTTAGGATAGTCAAGTGAATCATTTCATCAAACACCTCATGTGCATTATAAATTGTAAAGTGATTGAGAAGTCCTTTATTATTTAGAACCCTTTGATAGAACATGTGATTAGTTAGATTGAGAAGTCAATTAATAATATGAAAGGATTCTTTAATTGAACTTAGTACCTAGTTGGAATAGTTTAATTGAGAACCAACCTTTGAGCTATTTTGAGATTGTGCAAATGATCTACATCCTATTCATTTCGAGAGGAAGTTTAGGTGGTATATGTGTTGGCCCTTAGTCTTAACCCTTGATACATATGAGTTTAATGCATGAGTCCATAAGTTACCACTTCATTAGTGTTGTTAATCTCACTTCTACTCAATTTGGAAAACCACTTATTCATCATTTTTATCTTGTCATTTGATTATTGCTTGTCTACTTTCATTTGTTTGCATTTAATTACTTGTTTACCCAACCATCCATCTATGATTCGTTTCTATAAAATCGTGATAAACGTGATATCGCTTAAGTGCTAGCATTGACCTCCATGTGGTTTGATAAATTCTTGAATTGGTCAACCCGACTACAAGTTATGGCTAATCAGTTCGACCTATCCAACAGGTCGAACCCATGTCGAACCGTACAACTTGGAGCACTCTGTTTTGTCGCAGCAATGGTTCGACCACGACGGACATGGTTCGACCTATCCAACAGGTCGAACCTTGATCGAACCGGAGGACGGAAGGAGTACAGTAGGTCGGTTCGACCTAGGTAGCCGTGGTTCGACCTACTCAACAGGTCGAACCCAGGTCGAACCTCAACTTCAAAAAGAGAGCAGTTGTCCAGAAGAGCGGTTCGACCTTTACGTGCCTGGTTCGACCTGTTCCACAGGTCGAACCCTGATCGAACCCATCCAGAAGTTACCTGTTGCTACTCCGAACACTCTCGATGATTTTGATGCTACTCTAGTGGTTCAGAATGAGCAAAGTATAGAGATAATAGCTGAGAAAAAGTGGGAGAGAGCCAAGCGATTGAGAGCCTAAAAGGAGAAAGCGGAGAAGGTTGATCGTGATGAATGGGGGATTCCCAAAACAAAGATACCTCCGCCGTCTCCTTACAAGCTTGTGAAGAAGGGATTGGAAGAGAAGTTCAAGAAGTTTTCAGAGATAATGAACAAGATAAGCTTGGGCATTCCTTTCTCAGAGGCAATCATAGAGATGCCATACTATGCCCAATTTCTTAAAGACATATTGTTGAAGAAGCGGAGCTTAATCGAAATTGAAACGGTAAATTTATCTGAGAATTGCAGCTCAATCATTCAAAGGAAGCTGCCGCAAAAGATGAAGGATCCGGGGAGCTTCACTATTCTATATGAGATCGGAAAGGGGCCAGCACGGCGAGCTTTGTGCAATCTAGGGGAAAGCATCAATGTAATACCGTTGTCCATCTTTCAGAGGCTTGGTTTCGGGGAGTTGACCCCTACAACAGTGGTTCTCCAATTGGCGGACAGGTCGATGATATTTCCAAAAGGTATAATTAAAGACGTTCTCGTCAAAGTGGAGAAGCTAGTCTTTCCTGTGGACTTTCTTGTGCTAGAGATGGAAGATGACAAGGATAATATCCCTCTAATCTTGGGAGACCTTTCCTTGCTACTACTGGAGCTATGATTGATGTTCAAAAAGGAGAGCTTAGATTGCGGATGGACAAAGAAGAAGTTCTTTTCAACTTGGACAAAGCAATGAAGATGCCCATGGAGTCTCAGTGTTATAGTATTGACATGGTGGAGGAGATTGTGAAGGAGGATATGTCTCTGATCCTGTCAAAGGATCCTCTTGAGACATGTTTGATGGAGTCTCTTATTTATCCCACTACGGAGCTTGATGGACTCTCCAACGAGGTATGTATTGAATTTCTTGAAAACTTACTTGCTTTGGGTGATGACAGGTTTGAATCGGAAAGAACTAAGGTGGAAGAAGTCAAGTGGATAAGGAAGTGCCTTTGGATAACGAGAGCTCTCCGATGGAAGTGAGGAAAGAGGAGTTGAAACTTTTGCCAGAACACTTGAAGTACGCCTTTCTTGGCGACAATGAAAAATATCTGGTAATTGTATCTTCTTCTCTTGATGAAGATCAACTTGAGGAGTTATTGACTGTTCTTAGGGAGTATAAGTCTGCGATTGGTTGGTCTCTTGAGGATTTGAAAGGAATTAGCCCTTCGTATTGCATGCATAGGATAAGATTGTTAGATGAGGCCAAGGCAAGTGTTCTGAATCAGCGGAGGGTTAATCTTGCGATTCAAGAGGTGATTAGGAAGCAAATCCTTACGTGGTTGGATGCTGGAATCATATATCCTATTAGTGATAGTCCCCATGTGAGTCCATTGCATGTAGTTGCTAAAATGGGGGGAATGACTGTAGTAAAAGCTGAGGATGGAAAAGCGATAGCCACAAGGAATGAATGTAAGGATCATTTTCCTCTTCCTTTCATGGATCAAATGTTAGATCGTCTTGCAGGGTATGAGTTTTATTGTTTTTTGGATGGATACTCGGGGTACAACCAAATCATGATTGCCCCCGAGTATTAAGAAAAGACCACTTTTACTTGCCCCTACGGGACCTTTGCTTTTCGGAAAATGCCATTTGGATTATGTAATGTGCCTGCTACTTTTCAGAGATGCATGATGACAATATTCGATGGGTTGATAGAGAAGATCATGGAGGTGTTTATGGATGATTTTTCTGTTTTTGGTTCCTCCTTTGATATTTGTTTGTCTAACCTAGCTACTGTTTTGAAGAGATGTCAAGTGTCACTTCATGGTAAAGGATGGGATTGTTCTTGGACATCATGTTTCAGCCAAGGGATTGTAGGTCGATCGTGCTAAAATGGTGGCAATTGAGAAGCTTTCACCACCGACCAATGAAAGAGGAGTGCGGTCCTTCCTTGGACACGCCGGTTTTTACAGGAGATTCATACAAGACTTCTCAAAATACTCCACGCCCTTATCTCACTTACTTGAAAAGGATGTTCCTTTTGTGTTTGATGATAAATGTCTAATAGCTTTTCAAGTTTTGAAGGAGGCGCTTATCACTGCACCTATCTTGATCACACCGGATTGGACTCAACCGTTTGTACTAATGTGTGATGCAAGTGATGTAGAACTTGGAGTGGTGCTTGGACAGCTGAAGGAGAAGAAGTTCTGTGCCATTTACTACACGAGTAAGACTTTCGATGCGGCATAAAAGAATTACACGGTGACTGAAAAGGAGTTTTTGGCTGTTGTGTACGCATTCGATAAGTTTCGTCAGTATTTGGTTGGCATGAAGACTATTGTGTACACGAATCATTCAGCGATTCGGTACTTGATGGAGAAGAAGGAGACGAAGCCTAAGATCATAAGTGGATTCTTCTACTTCAAGAGTTTGACATGGAGATCCGGGATAAGAAAGGTTCTGATAATGTGTTGGCGGATCACCTTTCGAGGTTGGAGACTAGGGAGCATTGTGATAATTCTTTCGAGTATATTGAGGAAATATTCCTGGATGAAAAGATCATGGCCGTGTTTGTTGAAGGGGCTGAGCGAGCATGTGTCGTTGCTGCACAGAGAGTTGATCCATGGTATGCGGATTATGTTAACTATATTGCTGTGGGAGAAATTCCAAGGGATCTCAACCGATATCAACTTGCTAAATTCAAGAGGGATGTTGAGACTTTCATATGGTATGATCCGTTTGTGTACAAGATTTGCATGGATTCTATCGTCCGTAGGTGTGTGCTCGAGATGAAGATGGAGAGTGTTCTCGAGTTTTACCATGCATAACCTAATGGGGGCACTTCGGCGCTTAAAAGACAGCAGCCAAGGTACTTCAGTCCGCTCTTTATTGGCCTACGTTGTTCAAGGATTGTGAGACCTATGTGGTGTCTTGCGATAGATGTCAACGCATGGGGAACATCAGTAGGAGAGACGAGATGTCGCTTCAGCCGAGCATAGTGGTCGAGATTTTTGATGTGTGGGGTATCGATTTTATGGGGCCTTTTCCCCCATTTAATGGATTTCTCTACATTCTACTTGCGGTGGATTATGTTTCTAAGTGGGTGGAAGCAATTCCTACTCGCTTGAATGATTCGAAAACTATTATATCTTTCTTGAAGAAGTATATCTTTGCCCATTTTGGAGTCCCTAGATCACTTGTTAGTGATGGAGGTACGCACTTCGTTAATAAATTTCTTGAGAAGGTGCTTAAAGGGTATGGTGCTAAGCATAGGGTTACTACACACTACCATCCTCAAGCGAATGGGCAAGCGGAGGTCTCTAACCGTCAAGTCAAATAGATTCTGGAGAAGGTGGTCGGAACCAATAGAAAGGATTGGGCTTTGAAGCTCGATGATATCGTGTGGGGGTTCCGGACCGCGTACAAGACGGTGTTAGATATGTCACCGTATCAGATTGTCTATGGAAAGCCGTGCCACTTACATGTAGAGATTCAACACAAAGCGTTTTGGGCTTTGCAAAGCTTGAACTTGACTCTCAAGGATGTGAAGGAGTTGAGGATGACTCACATCAATCTTTTGGATGAGTTTCGGAGTCGTGCGTACAAGAATTCCGAGATCTACAAGAAAAGGATGAAGAGGTGGCATGATTCGAAGATCTCGTACAAGGAGTTCAAGCAAGGAGATAAAGTATTACTCTTTAACTCTCGTTTAAAATTTTTTGCAGGCAAGTTGAAGTCAAAATGGACGGGACCGTTCATGATTCATCGAGCCTTAGGAGGAGGGAGTTTTGAGCTCATTGACAAGGATGGAGACATTATTGCGGCGAATGGACATCGTTTGAAGCATTATAGGTCACCGAATGATGTTTGTGTCATCTTTATGGATACCTTGATCTGAGTTAGTACCGTCGTAACTCTCCGACGTTAAACATAAGCGCCTGTTGGGGGCTTTCCCTCCTATTTTAATGCTTTATTTCTTTCGTGTGAGTAAGAAATTTTTATATTTGAAGTGCTTACTTATCGGCAATTACATCTCTTTGCAAACTTAGTTTCGACTATAGTTTCTACTAAGTTTGGGGGGGTGTGATGTACTTACCTTGATAAGCACCGATAGTATAATCTTTTCTTTGTGACGTTTGTTAGGGGAGTTAATTTTTTGCGGCATATTTAAAACTTTAACCGGTCTGTACATGTCGATTTTTTGTAACTTGCCTAATGTTTCGTGGTGTTTTGTTGTTTTGTATTTTGAGTGATTGCGGAGTTACTCATGATTGATAAGTTTTTAAAGAAACAATTCTTGATGAAGTCGTGCTCTAGTTGGTACTTAATGATTCGTTTTGAAGTTTGAAGTGTGTAGGGATTGAAGAACACGCGTTTTAGAGCTTCCAGGGGGTAGGTTCGACCAGTGCCAGGAGGTCGAACCCAACAGACGAGGTCGAACCGTGGTGATAAATCATCCAGTGAGGTGATTCGACCACGATGTTCTTGGTTTGACCTGTTTAACAGGTTGAACCTAGGTCGAACCGGTGATCTGAAATATACAGAAGGGTGGTTCGACCTGATGCATTTTGGTTCGACCTGTTCCAGTAGGTCGAACCCAGGTCAAACCTAAAGAAAAATTCATCCAGAATGGTGGTTCAACCTCGTCAGTCATGGTTTGACCTGTTCAACAGCTCGAACCCAAGGTCGAACCAAGCCAGGTATGCATTTTAAGTTCAATTTTTGAAAGGGTTCGATCACTTTTTCACTTCACCCTTCCTCGAACCTTCACTAAATCACTACACTCTTGCATCAATTCTTCAATTACACTTGATTTCGCACCGATTACACATCACCACACCTTTAATTCACGACTTGGATGCAAATTTGGGCGAATTTCACTGCAAGCTAGGGCTCAATTGCGAATTCTCGGTAGTTTTGAGTGTTTGATTGTTCTTTTGCCATGAGAAAAGCTAAAGGTATGTTTTCTCAACTCAATTACTCTAGGATTGAAGCTTAGTGTATGCAATTTGTTGTGGGTAAGAGGATTGATGTTGATGTTGGGTGAATTTCATGGTGAATGTTGAAACTTTGATTTGATTCATATGAATTCTTGTTCATTGGTTTGAGAATGCTTGATTATTGATTGAACTTGAGTGTTTATGTGAATTGATCAAAGATATTGTGCGTTTATGAGTATAAGCATGTTGGTTTGGATTGAATCGTTCAAAAGTTGAGGAGTTCATGTTTTGACTTGTTGAAACTCAAGTGAATTGCTTTGATAAGTTGAAGGCATGCTTATATGGCTGTGTTTGAATATCGAGGAAGATGTGATTGAAGTAGTTTTGAGCATGTTGAACAAGCAAGTGGTGTTTGATGATGGTTGTTGAGGTGATATGTTGTTGATGAAGCATGGATGCTTGAAGTCTTGAGTAGAGTATAGAATATGCTAGTCGATTACTTACTTTCTTGTCTTGTTGGTTGTACTGAGTAGTTGTTTTCAGGCACAGGAAAGGATCTGGACAAGGATCCGGGCAAGGCAAGGGGAAGGGGAAGGAAGCTGAAGTAAGATCGAAAAAAAGGCAAGATAGGCCTTCGAACGTAGATAAGGTGACGAAGACGCTGAGATTGCAAGAACGCCTTCCCGAAAACTTCAAGATTCAAATGCTTGATTGGGATGAGATCAAAGAGAAGTGGGCAGATGTCTCAGAAAAGATAGCTCGGACAAGATACCAAGACGATGAGGCCATGAGACTCATGAGCATCCGGGATGATATGACGATGTTGTTCGATCGAGTGGGGATCCACAGATTTATGGAGTTGAAGAAGCCGACTTACTTCCATGTTACAGCGGAGGTAGTTTGCTCATTTGAGATTGATAAGGACCACTTGGCTACCCGTATCAGTTCTCATTTCAGTTAGGAGGAGTCCGAAGGAGATGGACTACTGAGGATTTTAATTAGCTTTTTCAGATGCCTCTAGAGATTTCTCGAGTGGAGAATGGACACTTCAACGCTAATAGGTTTTGGAGGGAGATAACCGGGGAGATCAGAGACTATAAGATTAGGCAGGCTCGTGCGACCTCGATCAAGAATCCAGTGTTAAAATATATGGATCGAGTGCTCGGAAACACACTGTTTGCTCGTTCAGAGGGTGGTTATGTGTCTAGAGGAGAGCTTTACGCCCTATGGTGTATGATGAATGGGGTGAAGTTTAATGTGGGAGCATATTTCATCGCGCAGCTGCATCGATTCAGGACCATTGAATTTTAGAAGGTGAACATTGGAGGGTTGCTGACGATTGTAGCTGAGCACTACAACATGGACTTCACCGACATTACACCTGTTAGAGGAGAGCCCGACTTGGTGATGCTCACATGTGTAAAGGGAGGATTTGCACATTTTAGAGATGGTGATTGGTTCTTCACAAGAGGACCAAAGCCATTCGACTTTATGTTTCCCTTTGACGTGAACAACATGACCACCGTTCGGGAGGCGAGGAACTTATTGATGAACTCCCTAGGACACACCGCTCTGTCCGTGACTGTGAAGACCAACGGGGATTGGAGAGCCGTGGCTAGGATATGTGTGTAAGGCAGATTGGCGGAGCTACAGTAAATTATGGAATAGGGAGAGTACCATCCGCCACCACACCAGCCATTACAGTGGCCACAACAGCCCGAGGTCGAGCATCGGGTAGATGAGCAGCCAGAGATGGAGATTCCAGAAGAGGAGCAGCACGACGCGCCTCAGCATGCGCCAGTACTGCAGCAGCAGCAGGTTGTTCGGGATGATACCCGGGAGCAGCTTCGCTTGATTCATGAGTAGCTAGTGGCGGTCGTAGATGCACAGCAGGAGACGAACAGGCAGCTCGCACTCGCCAACGCCAATTACGCCATGTTGAACGAGAGGTTCACTGCCTTGAATGAGCAGATTGGCAGGGTGAGTAGTCGGGTGGATCTGATTGATAGGAACATCAGCAGTCTGTCTCGAGCTGTGGAGCAGAGATTGGATGACGAGGATGATGATGAGGATGATGATGCTCCGGAGGAGTAGATTTTCAGGTTTTCTTTTGATTTTCTCGATTCATCTCACCTCCATTCTTCTTTTTTCTCTTTACAGGTTGGGTTGTGTTTATTGAGTGAGTGGCATGTATATTCTTGGATATCATTGTTAGGATAGATTGATTCATGAGTGTTGAATACTTGTATGGGCTATTGATTTTGTGCATTCATATGTTCATGTGTTAATTTCTATTGATGAAAAGCATGTATAATTTGATAAGTATGCAGAGTTCTTGTGGAATTGATCTTAATTATGTGCTATGAAGAGTACTTAAGATTCTATTTACCTATGTGAGGATTTGAGCCTTGATAATCATGCTTGATCATGATTGTTTTATTCTTGAGAGGATCATTCATATGAACGTATTCTAGAACTTGGCTTGGAGTCTTGTGTGAGACTTATGATTGATAAATTGCAAGGACATGATCTTAGGCCATTATTTTGTGATTAAGCTACTTAGCCAAATTTTGTCCTTCCTAATGATTTTATTAACCTTTGGATGCCCCGTTGAGCCGTTAAAAACCTTTTCTTTGGTAGCCGAAGTAATTAACCTTATAAACCTTTACTTGAGCCTTGATTAACCTATTCATTGGTAGAGAGAGTTGAGGTGAGTAAGTGTTGCAAGAAGAAAAAGAAAGATAGAATATGGTTGGATGAAAAGAATATGGTTAAATCTTGTTTAGGGGTAGTGCCTGAAACTGGTACCTCGATTGATTATAACATGAAGTTTTGAGCTTAAGAGCAGCTGATTGATAAAGAGAAGAAGGGTAGTGCCTAAAACTGGTACCCGAATTGTCTAAAGAAATGATGTTGATGCACGAAAAAAAAAGGAAAATCCATGAGAAGAAGAGGAGAAGTTGGAGGAGATATTGCAGCAAGAAGAAGAAATCGAGAACCTCCAAGGTAACTCTCTACTAGTGTCTTAAGTCACTTACCTAAATTTTCCTATCTTTTTCCAAAGAGCCAACATTACAACCCAAAAACAAGTCCTTTATGATCCTAGTGAAGAGTTGATCATAAGTTGATTTTTGAGACCTTTGCCAAGCTTATGGTTACGCGTGAATATGGATTGATATGAGTGTTTATATTAGCCTATATAGTGCCTCACGCACTTGAGTGAAAGAGAGTAAATACTTATCTTGTGAGCTAGATTACTTAGTACTCCGAATGGTGTGTGATTGGATTGGTTTTGCATGAGTGATATATATGAAGCAATTAATACTTGTTTGATTTAATGAAGTTGCATGTGTGATATGTGTTGTACTTGATCTTGGTGAATTATACACGACTCCTGTGGTTTGATTTGGTTGCCTTGGGACGAGCAACATGTAAGTTTGGGGGTTTGATGAGTGTGTAAATTCACAAGTTTGGCATCATGTTTTGTGCTAGTTTTGAGGTGGAAATAGGTGAAAAACCTATATATATTGTGAATTAGCATGAATCAGGTGTTTGTGGAGCTATTTAAGTGGTTTTCATAGCAAAATCAGAGTGGAAGTGCCAAGAATCGAAGAGACGAAGTCGAGACCACGCGAACCGCCAAGGAGAGAGGTGGGTTCGATCTGTTGGAGGAGGGTCGACCTCTCTAGCAGGTCGAACCAGCGTTGAAAGAGTGCAGGAGAGGGGTTCAACCACGATTCGAGGGGTTCGACCTGTCTATCAGGTCGAACCATGGTCGAACCAGTTCGCAAGAAAGTTAATTCGATCACGATGTTTGTGGTTCAACCAAGACTCGAGGGGTTCGACCTGTATAAGAAGTCGAACCAAGTGCAGAAATTATCCAGTAAGTGGGTTCAACCTGTGGTTCGACCTGCGGCCAGTGGTTCGACCTGTTTGCTGAGGTCGAACCGTCGTGCGGAAACTTACCTTATCCGGATTTTTGAGGCCAAAACACATGGGATCACTTAAAAAGCCCATTCCAAGCCCTAGAGACATGATTACAAGTATAAAAGGAGGCTCATCCAGTCAAGGAAGACAACACACAAAAACACAATATACAACAATACAATACAAGAGAGTATTAGAGAGCGTAAGAACGTGAAGCGCAAGAGGAGATTAGGAGGAGCTGTGACAAAGGTTCCACTGGAGATTCAAGTAAGATTGGTCCATCTAACCATGATTGTTCCTAGATCAATCATGGGCTAGAGCCACTTCGGTAGTTCTAGGGTTATGAAGGTTTCATGAGTTGATTTGTATTTCGTGTGTATACTCCGTACAACACTACTTGTGGTTTATTTTATATAAGATTGTGCGTTTTTAATCCATACTCATAGTTATTTTGTGCATCAATAATCGTTGTGTAGAGTCTGAATGCATAACATGGTTATTGATTGAGTGCGTTCACTAATGAGCAGGGTTTATTGTTATAATTCTAAGTAAAGGGATTCTGAGGTTTTATTAGAACCGTCTTATATGAATGTTTGTTAATTGAATTGAATTCGGGTTAACAAGTAGGATTGAGAGTATAACTTTATAGTACCTAAAAAGGGAGATCAAATTGGGTTAGAGTACTAAGTGCACGGGAAATAATTGATTATGATAGTACCTAAAAAGGGGGGTAAAGTATACATCTTGCTCTGAGGATACTCACACGTGTCAAAAGCTTATCTATTTGTGTCTATAGAGTAGATTTGCATGGTCTACCGATGCGTCCATAAACCACAAGGCAGAGTCGGACATCGACACATGAAAGTATGAATTAACGAATGAAACTGGATGGCCTGACGAACTACCTATTATCTTATTTGATCACAACTACTCTTCTCTTGTTCTTGTTATTGATTTGCTATTTTAATTGTTACTTAGTTTAAAAACTAACAATTACGATTCTCAACATAGTCATAATTGCTAGAAAATAACTAAAGTAATATTTACCCGTCCTGTAGATTCGATATTTAACTTGGTCACGTTCGAAACTACAATTGGTATCCTTCATACTTGGAGATTAAAATTATGTGTTGAGAAAACACCCATCATCTACCCTTGCTCGTTGTGCCACTGTTGGTATTTTTTCCTTTGTACTCTCCTGTGATTTCCTTTTGTTTATCCAGGTATTTTGTTCTGTGTTTAATACTCATTTCTTATTTTACCAGATGAATTACGAGGTGCTCTATCTTTGGTGGGGTCCACCGTCTCTGTTGCTGGCTCGTCGCTGACTCGCCACAAACATGTATATCAATTTTCTGATGATAAAGCTAACTCCGATTACTCTACCCAATCCTCCTCCGTTGATGAAGAAGAATAGTTTGAAGGTTTGTTGATTAATTCTAAGGATTTCAGGCTTGAGGAAGACTTACTGGTAGAGAAGTTTACTGGCTATAGAACCTTATCTCCAATGTCTCCTCCATGGGTACGTCTTCGGCATACTACCGCCATTCCCCCAGGTTTTTTCCTTGGCCGATTTCGCTGGGACAGCAACAACGTCGATACTTGGGAAACAATATCGGGGTATTTATGAGCAGGGTGAATCCTCTCACAACCTGGAATTAGTTTTACCGCCCGCCGATCTATATCTGTTGGTGAGTTCGATATTCTTGCAAATGAGATGAGGAGAATAATTACCTCGGTTCATACTTTGTTATCTTTTCTGTGTCCCTTACATTCTCATCGATGGTGTCCTTCCCTGTCGCCAATTTAGAAAGTGAAGAAGATCTTGAGGAGGATCCTGAACTGAAAGATGCCCCCGAGCCCGAGATGGGAAATGATTCAGAGCCTGAAGTCTACGATATGATGGTTTAGCCTAATAGAAGAGTTGTTCCCCTGGCCATTTCTGAGAAGGAAGTTAATACCAGTATCCCCCAATCTAGTTCCCAGGCGATTCCTACCATTCCCCCGATTAATCTGAACCCTCATGGTGTTGTCGAACCAGCTAATCTTACCATTGCCAAGGGTGAGGCCGAGAGGCTGGCCGCTGAAAGAGCTCATGTACGTGGGAAGAATATTGCTGATGAGTCTGACGAGCCTCATTTGCAAGAGTTGGGGAATTTGGGCTTCGTCTAGGGTGCTTCTCATCCCTTCAATCGTCGTGCTCCTATAATCATTGATTCAAGTTCCCTTCCTCAGAATTCTTTCGATTTAGCCACTATGGCTGGATCTACTGTTGCCTCTCTTTCTACTTCCTTGCATATTTTGTTTCAATACCATCTATTTGCCAGTTAAGTGGTTGGTGGTTCTGAAGGATCTTCTGCCAAATTTGAAGAGAGATTGACTATTCTGAAGGCTGAGAACGCTGAGCTGGCCTCCCTAGTCGATTACAAGAAAGAACGTCTAGAGGTTCAGGACTTTGAAGTAGGGTTTGAACAGGCTACTCTCGCATCTGTCAGGATAAGTTTGACTGAGGTAGAAATTGCCAGAGATGTTGCTAGAGTCGAAGCTGCAGAGGCCAGAGTTAGGTTGATAGAAGCAGAGGCTCGTGTTAAAGCATTGGAAAAATGTGTCAGCCATCCCCGAACTACTGAAGAGAGAGGTTCTCATGCCGAGGCGTAGTTGAAGAAAATAGAGGACAAAATGGCTAGCATCTTCTAATCTCTCAGTGATCAGAAGAAAGATTGACATCACTTCTTCAGTTTCACGGATTGACTTCTATTTCTATCATGGTTCCCCATATGGGTAAAAATTTTATTTACAATGATGGTTTGTAATTTGAATTCTGGATTTCTCCCTTCCCCTTTTCTTGCTCTCGTTAGATGGTTGTTTTGGGATAATGCTTTCCGCCTCTTCTGATTTATGAACTGCTGAATCGTCTGCTGCTAATTTGAGATTATGGATATGTGTTGACTTGTATTTATGAATTGTTATGCACCTTTGCCTTACTTGCCGATCATGCGCCTATATGTGTACTTTTTCGGGACCCTCTTTTTTCGTTTGACTATCTGTTGTTCCAATACTATCTAATTTGAGTTCCACCGAACCCTATTTGGTTTATTGAAATTTCATTCCCATTCTGATGAGGCTTCTAAATTCATCCCTTTATTCTGATTCCGATACCTCGACCCTTTTCCTGAACTACTTTTTTATTCTAATTCCAATGAGGCTCCAAAATTTGCCTCTTTATTCTGACTACTTTCTTATTTCAATTTCGACGAGGCTCCAAAATTCACCTCTTTATTCTGACTCCGATACCTCGTTACTCATCCCAAATTAGCCTACTTTTTTATTCCCGTTTCGATGAGGCTCCAAAATTCATATATTTATCTTGATTTCGATATTTCAAGTTTATCTCTGTGTTTCTCATATTGCTGTTATATCTTTTTATTCCTATACAATATTCGCCCCCTTGTTTTAGCATGTCTTTTTTTAGATTCTATCTTTTTATTCCGAGTCCATCTATTTTAATGTTTGATTATGTTTTAGCCATTGATACGTTATAACCCCTTTGTTTAATATGGTGACATTCCTTCCACATTATCCGGGATCAAATTTGATGATTCATATTTGATGAGCGTTTTCTCAACACACAACTTTAATCCCCAAGTATGAAGGATATCAATTGTAGTTTCGAAGGTGACCAAGTTAAATATCGAATCCACGGGACGGATAAATATTACTTTTGTTATTTTCTAGCAATTATGACAATGTTGAGAATTATATTTGTAGGTTTGTAAACTAAGTAATGATTAAAATAGAAAATAAATAACAAAAACAAGAAAATAGTAGTTGTGATCAAATAAGATAATAGGTAGTTCGTCAAGCCATCCAGTTTCATTCGTTAATTCATACTTTCTTGTGTCGATGTCCGACTCTGCCTTGTGGTTTATGGACGCATTGCTAGACCATACAAATCTATTCTATAGACACAAATAGATAAGCTTTTGACACGTGTGAGTATCCTCAGAGCAAGACGTATACTTTACCTCCCTTTCTAGGTACTATCATAATCAATTATTTCCCGTGCACTTAGTACTCTAACCCGATTTGATCTCCCTTTTTAGGTACTATAAAATTATACTCTTAATCATAATTGTTAACCCGAATTCAATTCAATTAACAAACATTCATATAAGACGGTTCTAATAAAACCTCGGAATCCCTTCACTTAGAATTATAATAATAAACCCTGCTCATTAGTGGACGCACTCAACCAATAACCATGCCATGCATTCAGACTCTACACAACGATTATTGATGCACAAAACAACTATGAGTATGGATTAAAAACGTGCAATCTTATATAAAATAAACCACAAGTAGTGTTGTACGGAGTATACACACGAAATACAAATTAACTCATGAAACCTTCATAACCCTAGAACTACCGAAGTGGCGATAGCCCATGATTGATCTAAGAACAATCATGGTTAGTTGGACCAATCTTACTTGAATCTCCAGCTGCACCTCTATCATCGCCCTCCGGATGGATCACCAATCTCTTCTCTTGTCTCCTTTTATGATTCACGATCTTAAGCTCCTCGTGTTGTTGTTTTCTTGACTGCATGAGCCTCCTTTTATACTTGTAATCACGTCTCTAGGGCTTAGAATGGGCTTTTCAAGTGATCCCACGTGTTTTGGCCTTAAAAATTTGGATAAGGTAAGTTTCCGCGTTTTGATTCGACCTCGTCAAACAAGTCGAACCACTGGCCACAGGTCAAACCACAGATCGAACCCTGCTACTGGACATATTCTGCACTTGGTTCGACCTCTTGTACAGGTCGAACCACTCCCTCTTTGGTCGAACCCCATGTCGAACTTCACCACTGGACAATTTCCGCTCCTGGTTCGACCAACTGTCAGGTCGAACCCCAACATCGTGGTCGAACCCATCTTCTCGCGAACTGGTTCGACTATGGTTCGACCAGTTGAACAGGTTGAACCCCCTGGTGTCGTGGTCGAACCCTCCTTCTGCACTTTTTGCAACACTGGTTCGACCTGTAGGAGAGATCGAACCCTCCTCCATCAGGTCGAACCCTACTCTTTCCTTGGCGGTTCGTGTGGTCTCGACTTCGTCTCTTTAATTCTTAGCACTTCCACTTTGTTTTTGCTATGAAAACCACTCAAATAGCTCCGCTAACACCTGATTCATGCTAATTCACAATATGTATAGGTTTTCCACCTATTTCCACCTCAAAACTCTCCAAAACTTGCATAAAATATGGTGTCAAACTTGTGAATTTACACACTCATCAAACCCCCAAACTTACATGTTGCTCGTCCCGAGGCAACCAAATCAAACCACATGAGTCGTGTATAATTTACCAAGATCAAGTACAACACATATCACACATGCAACTTCATTCAATCAAACAAGTATTTCTTGCTTCATATATATCACTCATGCAAAACCAATCCAATCACACACCATTCGGAGTACTAAGTAATTTCGCTCACAAAATAAGTATTTATTCTCTTTCACTCAAGTGCGTGAGGCACTATATAAGTTAATATAAACACTCATATCAATCCATATTCACGCGTAACCATAAGCTTGGCAAAGGTCTCTAAAATCAACTTATAATCAACTCTTCACTAGGATCACATAGGACTTGTTTTTTGAGTTGTAATGTTGGCTCTTTGGAAAAAGGTAGGAAAATTTAGGTAAAGTGATTTAAGACACTAGTAGAGAGTTACCTTGGAGGTTCTCGATTTCTTCTTCTTACAGCAAGTTCTCCTCCAATGTCGTCTCTTGAACTTGTAAAATTTTTTAGTTTTCCTTCTTTTCATGGCATCAACATCATCTCTTCAAACAATTCGGGTACCAGTTTCAGGCACTACCCTTCTTCTCATGTATAAAAACAATCGGGGTACCAATTTCGGGCACTACCCCTAAACAAGATTTAACCATATTCTTTTCATCCAACCATATTCTATCTTCCTTTTTCTTCTTGCACACTTACTCACCTCAACTCTCTCTACCAATGAATAGGTTAATCAAAGCTCAAGTAAAGGTTTATAAGGTTATTCACTTCGGCTACCAAAGAAAAAGCTCTAACGGCTCAACGGGGCATCCAAAGGTTAATAAAATCATTAGGAAGGATAAATTTGGCTAAGTAACTTAAGCACAAAATAATGGCCTAAGATCATGTCCTAGCAATTTATCAATCATAAGTCTCACACAAGACTCCAAGCCAAGTTCGCATAATTAAGATCAATTTCACAAGAACTCAATATACTTATCAAATTATACATGCTTTTCATCAATAGAAATTAACACATGAACATATGAATGCACAAAAATCAATAAGCTTATACCAAATCAATTATACAAGATATCACTTATACATTCCATTCACGCATGAATCACACCCCAACCTATAAAGATAAAAAGAAGAATAAGGGAATCAAGATGAATCGGAGGAAACCAAGAAAACCTGAAAAACTACTCCTCCGGAGCATCATCATCCTCATCATCAAGCCTCCGCTCCACAATCCGGTGCAGATCACCGATGTGTCTATCCAAGTAATCAACTCGATCACCCATCCTACCAACTTTCTCATTCAATGTCGTGTACCTCTCATTCAGCGTAGCATAGTTGGCGTTGGCTAGTGCGAGTTATCGGTTTGTCTCCTGCTGGCTAGCAACGATCACGACCAGTTGCTCATGAATAAGGCGGAGCTGCTCCCGTGTATCATTCGGGACAGCCCGCTGCTGCTGCGGTGCTGGCTCATGATGATGTGCATCGTGCTGCATCGGCATCTCCTCATCCTGCTGCTCCTCCTCTAAATACTCCTCCTCTTCGGGCTGCTGTGGTGGACGGAACTCTCCTTGATCCACAATCTGCTGTAACTCCGCCATCCTACCTTCCGCACACATCTGCGATACCGTCCTCCAATCACCACTCGACCTCGCTGCCACGGATAAGGCGTTGTGTCTGAGAGAATCCATCAACTTGTTCCTCGCCACCCGAATAGTCATCAAGTTACTCACGTCGAAGGGAAACATGAAATCGAAGGGCTTGAGTCCCCTCGTGAAGAACCAATCTCCATTTCTGAAATATGCAAATGCTCCCTTCACGCATGTAAACATCACCAAATCGGGCTCTCCTCTAACTAGTGTGATTTCGGTGAAATCCAAATTATAATGCTCAGCCACTATCGTCAGTAACCCTCCAATATTCACCTTTTGAAACCCAATGGTCCTGAATCGATGTAGCTGTGCAATGAAATAAGCTCCAACATTAAACTGCACCCCATTAAGCATACACCACAAAGCATAAAGCTCTCCTCTAGACACAACACTTCCCTCTGAGCGGGCGAACAATGTGTTGCTCAAGACACGATCCATGTACCTCAAAACTAGATTCTTAATCGAGGAAGCTCGAGCCTGCCTAATCTTATAATCTCCAATCTCCCATGTAATCTCTCTCCAAAACCTATTAGCGTTGAACGCACCATTCTCCAAACGAGAGATCCCCAAAGGCATCTCAAACAGCTCATTAAAATCCTCAGATGTCCATCTCCTACTCACTCCACCAAGCTGAAACGTACACTGATACGGGTACCCAAGCGGGTCCTTCACCATCTCGAAGGAGCAGACCACTTCCGCTGTAACATGGAAATACGTCGACCTCTTTAACTCCATAAACCTCCGGATACCCACTTGATCGAACATCCAAAAAATGTCATTCTCGATTCTCATTATCCTCATCGCCTCATCATCTTGGTATCGAGTACGAGCTATCTTGTCCGAGACTTCTTCCTACTTTTCTTTAATCTCATCCCAGTTTTGCATTTGAATTTTGAAGTTCTCAGGTAAATGATCTTGTAGCCTCAGCTTCTTGGTCACTGTGTCCACATTCGAAGGCCTATCATTCCTCTTCTTCGATCTTGCTTCATCCGCCTTACCTTTCCCTTTACTTGATCCTTGTCCCTTTCCTGAAAACATCTACTTCAATACAACCAACAAGACAAGAACACAAGTATATGACTAGCATATCATATACTCTACTCAAGACTTCAAGCATCCATGCTTAATCAACCCAACTATCATCACAACATCACTTGCTTAATTAACATGCTCAAAACATCTTCAATCACACTACCTTTAATCTTCAAATCATAAACAACAAGCATGCATCAACTAATTCAAGCTATTCAACAAGAATTTCAACAATTGAACTTCATGAACAACTCCAATTATCAACAATTCAAACCTAACTAACATGCTCATTCATCTAGATGCATCATATCCTTGATCAATCCACATAAAACTCAAGTTCTATCCATAATCAAGCAATCTCAAACCAATAAACATGAATTCAAATGAATCAACTCAACAATATCCATTATCACCATGAATTTCAACCAAAATCAACATTAATCAACTTACCCACAACACATTTCTTGTAATAAATTTCAATCCTAAGGTAATTGAGTTGAAAAAAATGTACCTTTAGTCTTGCCCATGGTTAACAATCGACAATTGGCACACAACACTCAAAATGCGCGACTGAAACCCTAATTCGCCATAAAAATCGCCCAAATCCGCACCCAATTCAAGAATTAAGAGTGTAATGTTGTGTAATCGGTGCAAAATCAAGTGTAATTGACGAATTTGTGCAAGGGTGTTAAGGTTCGGGGAGGGTTCGAGGTTTGGTGAACAAAAAGAATGATCGAACCCTTCTAAATATCCAACTTAAAATGCGTACCTGACTGGGTTCGACCTCGGGTTTGACCTATGGAACAGGTCGAACCTCGAACGACGAGGTCGAACCTACCTTCTGGACAAACTTACCTTTTGGTTCGACCTAGGTTTGACCTTCTGAACAGGTCGAACCAATCTTGTGACGGGGTCGAACCTACCTTCTGGACAACTGCTCCTCGTGGTTCGACCTGGGTTCGACCTGTTAGACAGGTCGAACCACCCTTATTTTGGTCGAACCTATCACCTGAAAAGTAGAGTGCTCTGAACGGACTGGTTCGATCTCAGGTTCGACCTTCTGATCAGGTCGAACCATAACGGCTCAGGTTGAACCACCATACTGTAAATTTTAAGTCACCGGGTTCGACCTTGGTTCGACCTGTTAGACAGGTCAAACCAGGAATGATCAGGTCGAACCACCTCACTGGATGATTCTCTTCGTCGGTTTGACTTCCTCTGCTTGGTTCGACCTCCTGGCTCTGGTCGAACCTCCCTTTTAAGCTTCCAAACTGAGTGTTCTTCAATCCCTACACACTTTAAACTTCAATACGAATCATTAGGTACCAACTAGAGCACAACTTCATCAAAAATTGTTCCACAAAATATCATTCATGAGTAACTCCGTAAAAGAAAACACAACCAAAACCCACTAAACATTAGGCAAGTTGTAAAAAATCGTCACATTAAAATCGATTAAAATTTTAAATATGGCGCAAAAACTAACTCTCCTAACAAACATCACAAAGAAAAGATTATACTATCGGTGCTTATTGAGGTAAGTACATCACACCCCCCCAAACTTAGTAGAAACCATAGGTGAAACTAAGTTTGCAAAGAGATGTAATTGCTGATAAGTAAGCACTTCAAATATAAAAATTTCTTACTCACACGAATGAAATAAATAATAAAACAGGAGGGAAAGCCCCCCAACAGGCACTCATGTTTAACGTCGAAGAGTCACGACGATACCAAATCAGATCAAGGTATCCACAAAGATGACACAAACATCATCCGGCGACTTGTCATGCTTCAAGCGATGTCCATTTGCCGCAAAAATATCTTCATCCTTGTCAATGAGCTCAAAACTCCCCCTCCTAAGGCTCGATGAATCATGAACGGTCCCGTCCACTTTGACTTCAACTTGCCTGCAAAAAGCTTTAAACGAGAGTTAAAAAGTAATACCTCATCTCCTTGCTTGAACTCCTTGTACGAGATCTTCGAATCATGCCACCTCTTAATCCTTTCCTTATAGATCTCTGAATTCTTGTATGCACGACTCCGAAACTCATCCAAAAGATTGATGTGAGTAATCCTCAACTCCTTCACATCCTTGATAGTCAAGTTCAAGCTTCGCAAAGCCCAAAACGCTTTGTGTTGAATCTCTACGGGTAAGTGGCACGGCTTCCCATAGACAATCTGATACGGTGACATGTCTAACACCGTCTTGTACGCGGTCCGGAACCCCCACACGACATCATCGAGCTTCAAAGCCCAATCCTTTCTATTGGTTCCGACTACCTTCTCCAAAATCTGTTTGACTTGACGGTTAGAGACCTCCGCTTGCCTATTCGCTTGAGGATGATAAGTAACCCTATGCTTAACACCATACCCTTTAAGCACCTTCTCAAGAAATTTATTTATGAAATGCGTACCTCCATCACTAACAAGTGCTCTAGGGACTCCAAAACGGGCAAAAATATACTTCTTCAAGAAAGATAGAACAATTTTTGAATCATTCAAGTGAGTAAGAATCGCTTCCACCCACTTAGAAACATAATCCACCGCAAGTAGAATGTAGAGAAATCTATTAGATGGGGGAAAAGGCCCCATAAAATCGATACCCCACACATCAAAAATCTCGATCACTATGCTTGGCTGAAGCGGCATCTCATCTCTCCTACCGATGTTCCCCATGCGTTGACACCTATCGCAAGATGCCACATAGGTCTCACAGTCCTTGAACAACGTAGGCTAATAAAGACCGGACTGAAGTACTTTGGCTGCTGTCTTTTGCGCGCTGAAGTGCCCCCCGTTACGTTGTGCATGGTAAAACTCGAGAACACTCTCCATCTCCATCTCAGGCACACACCTACGGATGATAGAATCCGTGCAAATTTTGTACACAAACGGATCACACCATATGAAAGTCTCAACATCCCTTTTGAATTTAGCCAGTTGCTATCGGTTGAGATCCCTTGGAATTTCTCCCACAGCAATATAATTAACATAATCCGCATACCATGGATCAACTTCCTGCGCAGCAACCACATACGCTCGCTCAGCCCCTTCAACAAACACGGCCATGATCTTTTCATCCGGAAACATTTCCTCAATATACTCGAAAGAATTATCACAATGTTCCCTAGTCTCCAACCTCGAAAAATAATCCGCCAACACATTATCAGAACCTTTCTTATCCCGGATCTCCATGTCAAACTCTTGAAGTAAAAGAATCCACCTTATTATCCTAGGCATCGTCTCCTTCTTTTCTATCAAGTACCGAATCGCTGAATGATCCGTGTATACAATAGTCTTCATGCCAACCAAATACTGACGAAACTTGTCGAATGCGTACACAACCGCCAAGAACTCCTTTTCAGTCACCGTGTAATTCTTTTGTGCCGCATCGAAAGTTTTACTTGCGTAGTAAATGGCGCAAAACTTCTTCTCCTTCAGCTGTCCAAGCACCACTCTAAGTGCTACATCACTTGCATCACACATTAGTATAAACGGTTGAGTCCAATCCGGTGTGATCAAGATAGGTGCAGAAATAAGCGCCTCCTTCAAAACTTGAAAAGCTGTTAAACAATCATCATCAAACACAAAAGGAACATCCTTTTCAAGTAAGCGAGATAAGGGCTTAGAGTATTTTGAGAAGTCTTTTATGAATCTCCTGTAAAAACCAATGTGTCCAAGGAAGGACCGCACTCCTCTTTCATTGGTCGGTGGTGGAAGCTTCTCAATCGCCACCACTTTAGCACGATCTACCTGCAACCCTTTAGCTGAGACATGATGCCCAAGAATAATCCCATCCTTCACCATGAAGTGGCACTTCTCCCAATTCAAAACAAGATTAGTCACTTGGCATCTCTTCAAAACAGTAGCTAGGTTAGACAAACAAATATCAAAGGAGGAACCAAAAACAGAAAAATCATCCATGAACACCTCCATGATCTTCTCTATCAAACTATCGAATATTGCCATCATGCATATCTGAAAAGTAGCAGGCGCATACATAACCCAAATGGCATTTTCCAAAAAGCAAAGGTCCCGTAGGGCAAGTAAAAGTGGTCTTTTCTTGATCCTCGGGGGCAATCATAATTTGGTTGTACCCCGAGTATCCATCCAAGAAACAATAAAACTCATACCCTGCAAGACGATCTAACATTTGATCCATGAAAGGAAGAGGAAAATGATCCTTACACGTGTTCTCATTCAACTTCCTATAATCTACACATGTACGCCATCCCGTAGGAATCCTTGTGGCTATCGCTTCTCCATCCTTATCTTTTACTACAATCATACCCCCCTTTTTAGCAACTACATGCAATGGACTCACATGGGGACTATCACTAATAGGATATATGATTCCAGCATCCAACCACGTAAGGATTTGCTTCCTAATTACCTCTTGAATCGCGGAATCAACCCTCCACTGATTCTGAACACTTGCCTTTGCCTCGTCTAACAATCTTATCCTATGCATACAATACGAAGGACTAATTCCTTTCAAATCCTCAAGAGACCAACCAATTGAAGATTTATACTTCCTAAGAACGTTCAATAACTCCTCAAGTTGATCATCATCAAGAGAAAAAGATACAATTACCGGATATTTTTTATTGTCGCCAAGAAAAGCGTACTTCAAGTGTTCCGACAAAAGTTTCAACTCCTCCTTCCTCACTTCCATCGGAGGGCTCTCGTTATCTAAAGGCAAGTAATTCCTAGTCCACTTGACTTCTTCCACCTTAGTTCTTCCCGATTCAAACCTGTCATCACCCAAAGCAAGTAAGTTTTCAAGAAAGTCAATACATACCTCGTTGGAGAGTCCGTCAAGCTCCGTAGTAGGATAAGTAAGAGACTCCATCAAACATGTCTCAAGAGGATCCTTTGATAGGATCAGAGACATATCCTCCTTCACAATCTCCTCCACCACGTCAATACTATAACACTGTGACTCCATGGGCATCTTCATTGCTTTGTCCAAGTTGAAAAGAACTTCTTCTTTGTCCATCCGCAATCTAAGCTCTCCTTTCTGAACATCAATCATAGCTCCAGCAGTAGTAAAGAAAGGTCTCCCTAAGATTAAAAGGATATTATCCTTGTCTTCTTCCATCTCTAGCACAAGAAAGTCCACAGGAAAGACTAGCTTCTCCACTTTGACGAGAACGTCTTCAATTATACCTTTTGGAAACGTCATCGACCTGTCCGCCAATTGGAGAACCACTGTTGTAGGGGTCAACTCCCCCAAACCAAGCCTCTGAAAGATGGACAAAGGCATCAAATTGATGCTAGCCCCTAGATCGCACAAAGCTCACCGTGCCGGCCCCTTTTCGATCTCACATAGAATAGTGAAACTTCCCAGATCCTTCATCTTTTGTGGCAGCTTCCTTTGGATGATTGAGATGCAATTCTCAGATAAATTCACCGTTTCAATTCCGGTTAAGCTCCGCTTCTTCAACAATATGTCCTTTAGAAATCGGGCATAGTACGGGATCTCCATGATTGCCTCTGAGAAAGGAATGCTCAAGCTTATTTTGTTCATTATCTCTGAAAACTTCTTGAACTTCTCTTCCAATCCCTTCTTCACAAGCTTGTAAGGAAACGGCGGAGGTATCTTTGTTTTGGGAATCCCCCATTCATCACGATCAACCTTCTCCGCTTTCTCCTTTTCGGCTCTCAATCGCTTGGCTCTCTCCCACTTTTCTCAGCTATTATCTCTGTACTTTGCTCATTCCGAACCACTGGAGTAGCATCAACATCATCGAGAGTGATTGGAGTAGCAACAGGCAATTTCTGATGGGGTTCGACCAGGGTTCGACCTGTGGAACAGGTCGAAGCATGTACGTACTGGTCGAACCTACCTTCTGGACAATGGCTCTCTTTTTGAATTTGAGGTTCGACCTGAGTCGACCTGTTGAGTAGGTTGAACCATGGGCACCTAGGTCGAACCGGCCTACTGTACCCTTCCGCCATCCGGTTCGACCAAGGTTCGACCTGTTTGATAGGTCAAACCATGACTGTCGTGGTCGAATCGTTGCTATGACAAAATAGAGTGCTCCAAGTGGTGCAGTTTGACCTGGGTTCGACCTATTGGATAGGTCGAACCAAGGACATAAGTACCTCTAACTCTATCAGTTGGCCAATCCCTCGAATTCATGAAAATATCTTCAAACAACTTTTCGGTCTCTACGGATGACTTTGTAAGCAATGCTCCATTAGAAGAAGCATCCAATAACACTCAAGAATCACAGTCCAATCCATTGTAGAATATACTGATATATTGAGCTTTAGATAGCCCATGTTGAGGACACTTCCTAAGCATGTCCTTGAATCAATCCCATGCTTCATGAAATTTTTCACCTCCACCCATAGCAAATTGGTTAATGTCTTGCTTCATCTTAAACACCTTTGAAGGTGGCATGTACCTCTCCAAGAACCTTAACTTCAGTTGCTCCCAAGTGGTGCACTCAGCTGCGTTGATAGTGTCGTACCAATCTCTCGCCTTTTCAGTAAGCAAGAATTTGAACAAAAGGATCTTCCTAGAATCTTCATGTTCTCCTGCGTCTTTTTGAGTACTTGCATAGCCCAAGACCTTGTTTAGATGCTGCTGCGGATCCTCGAAAGACCTTCTTGAAAAGGAGTTCCTTTCTATCATACTAATAAGAGCGGGATGAAGATCGAAAGCTGAATTAGTTCCCCTCGCTCCTAGAAGCCCAAAATTTCCAGCCCCATTGTTTCTGAAAACCTCTCGGATGGCTAGATTATCCGGATTCGCTGCCATGTTGACTGTCCTTACTCCCGAATTAACTTCAGTTGTAGCTTCAATCGTCTGTGAATTCTGCTCGTCAACTTCAACTCTAAAATTCAGAGCTTCAGTTGGATCAATAGTCTTTGCCTTGCTCTTCTTCTTCTACTTCTTTCTTGACGATGCTCCGATTTCAGGATTATAGGGTTCAAGTTCACCTTTCTTTGATCTCGTGAGCATGCACCTAAAAAGAACTAGAATTAAAACAACAAAACAAGAAAAATAGCCTTAATAAACTAGAAATAACAAAAAGATATTTTAAGCTGTCCCCGACAACGGCGCCAAAAACTTGATGAGTGTTTTCTCAACACATAACTTTAATCCCCAAGTATGAAGGATATCAATTGTAGTTTTGAAGGTGACCAAATTAAATATCGAATCCACAGGACGGATAAATATTACTTTTGTTATTTTCTAGCAATTATGACTATGTTGAGAATTATATTTGTAGGTTTGTAAACTAAGTAATGATTAAAATAGCAAATAAATAACAAAAACAAGAAAATAGTAATTGTGATCAAATAAGATAATAGGTAGTTCGTCAAACCATCCAGTTTCATTCGTTAATTCATACTTTCATGTGTAGATGTCCGAATCTGCCTTGTGGTTTATGGACGCATCGCTAGACCATACAAATCTATTCTATAGACACAAATAGATAAGCTTTTGACACGTGTGAGTATCCTCAGAGCAAGACGTATACTTTACCTCCCTTTCTAGGTACTATCATAATCAATTATTTCCCGTGCACTTAGTACTCTAACCCGATTTGATCTCCCTTTTTAGGTACTATAAAATTATACTCTTAATCCTACTTGTTAACCCGGATTCAATTCAATTAACAAACATTCATATAAGACGGTTCTAATAAAACCTCGGAATCTCTTCACTTAGAATTATAACAATAAACCCTGCTCATTTGGTGAACGCACTCAACCAATAACCATGTCATGCATTCAGACTCTACACAACGATTATTGATGCACAAAACAACTATGAGTATGGATTAAAAACATGCAATCTTATATAAAATAAACCACAAGTAGTGTTGTACGGAGTATACACACGAAATACAAATTAACTCATGAAACCTTCATAACCCTAGAACTACTGAAGTGGCTCTAGCCCATAATTGATCTAAGAACAATCATGGTTAGTTGGACCAATCTTACTTGAATCTCCAGCTGCACCTCTGTCACCGCCCTCCGGATGGATCACCAATCTCTTCTCTTGTCTCCTCTTATGATTCACGATCTTAAGCTCCTCGCGTCGTTGTTTTCTTGACTGCATGAGCCTCCTTTTATACTTGTAATCACGTCTCTAGGGCTTAGAATGGGCTTTTCAAGTGATCCCACGCGTTTTGGCCTCGAAAATCCGAATAAGGTAAGTTTCCGCATTTTGGTTCGACCTCGTCAAACAAGTCGAACCACTGGCCACAGGTCGAACCACAGATCGAACCCTGCTATTGGACATATTCTACACTTGGTTCGACCTCTTGTACAGGTTGAACCACTCCTTCTTTGGTCGAACCCCATGTCGAACCTCACCAGTGGACAATTTTCGCTCCTGGTTCGACCAACTGTCAGGTCAAACCCCAACGTCGTGGTCGAACCCATCTTCTCGCGGACTGGTTCGACCATGGTTCGACCAGTTGAACAGGTCGAACCCCTAGTGTCGTGGTCGAACCCTCCTTCTCTACTTTTTGCAACACTGGTTCGACCTGTAGGAGAGGTCGAACCCTCCTCTATCAGGTCGAACCCTACTCTTTTCTTGGCAGTTCGCGTGGTCTCGACTTTGTCTCTTAGCACTTCCACTCTATTTTTGCTATGAAAACCACTCAAATAGCTCCGCTAACACCTGATTCATGCTAATTCACAATATGTATAGGTTTTCCACCTATTTCCACCTCAAAACTCTCCAAAACTAGCACAAAACATGATGTCAAACTTGTGAATTTACACACTCATCAATATTCCACGAGGTAAATAACCATGACCATATAACAAGAATTTTCATACAACTTTCCTTATTTGATGTAGTCCATAAACCCATTGCTCAAATTGGCCTAGTGTCTTGATTTTATTCAAGTATGGCGTAATGCCTTGATTATAAGCAGTAAGAGATTGATTCACCAACCTCGTTTGTCCCCCTGTCTGGATTACTGGTAGTACTTCTTTAGGTGCTGGACATTCCATGGGTATGGCACCTTCTTTTCGTCCACTTCTTCAAGCTCCTACTTCCCTTTTTCTAATACTCTTTTGATCACATATGGGGCTTCCTAGTTCTGTCAACTGCCTTGCGCTGCCGGACCTAACACCTTTCGAAGTACCAATACACCACCTTTTAATTGCCTCAGTTTCACCCTTGATTTGTAGAATCGTTCGGCCCTCTGTTTATATATTGCATTATGCATTTCTGCATTTAACCTTTTCTCCTCCAGTAGGTCTAATCTTTCACGGATCAGTTCATCATTTCCTTCCTCTCTATAGAAAGCAATTCTTGGACTGGGTTATCTGATTTCTACCGGGATCACTGCTTATGTACCGAAAGCCATCGAGAAGGGCGTGTCATTAGTGGAGGTTCTTGTCATTGTCCTATACGACCATAAGACTCCGGGAAATTCCTCTGGCCAATTTTTGTCTAGCTTCTCCAGCCTAGCTTTGAAGGTGTGCTTGATTATTTTGTTGATCGCCTCGACTTGGCCATTGGACTGGGGGTGGTAAGGTGTCGAGGACCACTTTTTGATGTTGTAGTCTTCACAGAACTTCCTTAGCTTAGCGTTATCAAATTGTTTGTCGTTGTCCATGACTATGGCATAGGGTATACCGAATTAACACACATTGTTCTCCCAGATAAACTTTTCTACCGAGCCTCTGTGATGGTCGCCAAGGCCTCGGTCTCTGCCCACTTAAAATAATCCACAGGCACTATGGCGAATTTAACTCCCCATTTGCCGATGGGCAATGGGCCTATTGATGGGCGTTTTCTCAACACACAAAATTAATCCTCAAGTATAAGGATATCAATTGAGTTTTGATAGGTGATCAAGTGATTATCGTACCCAAGAGATGGATTATTATTAGTTTATTTATGTTCTAATTTAATAAGATTTTGTTTGGCAAATTGGTTTTGAATTGTTGCGAAATTAAATAGCAATTAACTTAAATAGAAATAAAATAATAAGCAATAGAAAATGCGGTTGTGATCAAGTAAGAAATTGGGTAGTTCTTCGGGCATCCGATTTTACTTATTAATTTCATTTCCATGCGTTATTGTCCGACTCTGCCTTGTGGTCTATGGACACATCGCTAAACCATGCAAGTTTACCTTATAGACACAAGTAAATATGTGTATGACACGCATGAATATCCTTGGAGCAAGAGATATAATTCACCCCCCTTTCTAGGTACTATCAGTATCAATTATTTCCCGTGCACTTAGTACTTTAACCCGGTATGATCTCCCTTTATAGGTACTATGACGTTATACTCTTTATCCTGCTTATTAACCCGAATAATATTCAATTAACAAGTATCTATATAAGATAGTTCTAATAAGACTTCGGAATCCCTTCACTTAGAATTATAACATATAATCCTGCTCAGCGGTGAACACACTCAATCAATAACCAAAAGATGTATTCAGACTCTACATAACAGTTAATGATGCACAAAACGACCGTGAGTATAAATTAAAAAAGCACAATATTATATAGAATAAGCCATAAGTAGTGTTGTACGGAGTTTACACATGAAAATTCAATTAACACATTAAACTTTCATAATCCTAGAATTACCGGAGCAGTTCTAGCCCATGATTGATCTATGTTTGGTATGATCTTACTTGATCGCCAGACGAACCTCTCCTCACGACTCCTTCGGATGATGGTAGGGTTTGGTGATGGATGGATGATGAATGATCTTCCTTCTCCTACGAAAGCTCTTCTTTTATACTTGTATACTCTCCTTACGGGCCTTGGATGGGCTTTTTGAGCGAACACACGCACTGAAGGTGTAAAAATATAAATTTGGCATATTTTCGTATATCAGTTTGACCAAAGAGGTTGGTAAAACTCTTCCAGGCAGGTCGAACTCCAGGTCGAATCCACATGTAAATTGGTCTTGGATCCCGAATTCAACCAGAGTCCTGGTCGAATCGGTACTGCTTCTCTTCAGGCTTCGAGTTCGACCACGGTTCGACCGAGTGGTTTAGTCGAACTCAAATATCGTGGTCGAACGGCACTCCAGGCATCTTTCCGCGCTCAGTTCAACCAGCAGTGCTGGTCGAACTCCCTCCTTCTTGGTCGAATCTGACCCCTGTTTGGTCGAATCGCATGCCTGCTTCTTCCTCTTTCAAGATTCGATCACTACCAACTCGTTTCCTTTGAAAATCAACTCAAATAGCCTTGTAGGCACCTGATTAGTGACTTTCCAACATGTATACCGATACACATCGAATTACAATCATTTAACATACCACAAGTATACGAATCTGGGCTCAAAACTAGAGAATTTACACACTCATCAAACTCCCAAACTTACATATTGCTCGTTCCGAGGCAACGAAATCAAAACCAAAGAGTACTGTAAAATTCACCAAATACCAATACAATTTATACTCACACATGCAATTCATCAATCAAACACAAGTATTACTAGCATCATATGCCTCATTCATGCAAAACATCACTTAATTACAATACCTTTCGGAGTACAAAATCATCTAGCTCACAAGATAAATATTTATTCTCACTCTCAAGTGTAAAAGATGTACACTTTAATAGGTTAGTGTTTATGCTCATATTCAATCCATACTTCCGCATAACCATAAGCTTGGCAAGGGTCTCAAAACTCAACTTATAATCAATTCCTTACTGGGATCACAAAGGACTTGCTTTTGGGTTGTAATGTTGGCTCTTTGGTAAAGGTAGGAGAATTTAGGTAAAGTGACTAATTCACTAGTAGAGAGTTACCTTGGAGTTTTGCTTTTCGTCATACAGCTTCATCTGTTTCTCCATCTTCTTCTCATAAACTTCATAGTTTGAATTCTCCTTCTTTTCCTTACCATCAACATCATCATTCTTCAATGAGCAAGGGTACCAATTCCGGGCACTACCCTTCTAAGTAGTTGAGGTACCAGTTTCAGGCACTATCCTAAACAAGATTTAACCATACTTCTTTCTTTTTTATACTTCTCAACCAAGCTTCCACCTTTTCATTCTTTCAAGAACTTACGTACCTCAACTCTCTACTAATAAATATGATATTCAACAAGGCTCAAGTGAAGGTTTAATAAGGCTTTTTATCAAGGCTTGCCAAAGAAAAAGATTTTTAAGGCTCAACAGGGCTTACAATGATACATATATTAACAGGTAAGGTAAAATTTTGGCTAAGTGATTTGATTACATAATAATGGTCTAAGATCATATCCTAGCAATTCATTAACCATAAGTTTCACACAAGACGCCAAGCCAAGTTCTAGAATACGGTCATACGAATGATTCCCTCAAGAATAAATTATCATGATTAAACATGATTTAAAAGGCTCAAATTCTTACATGGGTAAATAGATTCCTAAGTACTCCTCAAAGTAAATAACCAAGATCAATTTCACAATAAATCCACATACTTATCAAGCATACATGCTTCTAACAATAAAAATTAACACATGTAAAATACGAATGCATCATACTAAACCAAGAACCCTCGTAGCAAGACAATCCATACAAGTATAACCACCCTCATGTATCAATCATCACTTCTCAATCTAACATCCAATCATATCAATATACGTACATGCCACTCACACCACAAATACCCAACTTGTAAAGAGAAAAGGAGAAGGGAGATGAGATGAATCAGACAAAGAATAAAAACATGGTGCATCCTACTTCTCCGGAGCATCATCATCGCTCGCACCTCCTTCGTCATCGCCATCACTCATTTTCGAGCGCAATCGATCCAAATCTCTATGAAAACTGTTTAACTTTCTATCCAACTCGGGCTCATGAGCATACATCCTCTCCAATCTCTTAACCATCTCCACATAGTTATTCTGTAGCGTGTTGTACTTTTCATCCAGAGCTGTGTAGTTTGCATTTGCCAATTCCAGCTGCCTATTCGTCTCATGCTGGTTTGCATCCAGTGTGGTAAACTGCTCATGAATCAATCAAAACTGCTCCTAAAAATAAGCATCAGGACCAGCCCACTGCTGCTGTGGCCATGCTGGAATAGGACGTGGTGGCATCTCGTGAGGCTGTGGATCTCCCATCTCCGGATCCACCTGATCCTCTCCAAGCTCCTGCTGCTGCTGTTGTGGCTGTGGCTGAAAACGCCCCTCGTCTACAATCCTCTGAAGCTCCTCCATCATCCCCTTAGTGTACATCCGAGCTACAGTCCTCCAATAACCTTTTGTCAAGCAAGTGACGGAGAGAGCAATGTGCCTTAGTGTGTTCATCAACATGTTAACCTCAGTCCTGATAGTAGTCAACACACTCACATCAAAAGGAAATATGAAAGTAAAAGGTTTTGATTCCCTCGTGAAGAATCAATCTCCATCCATCAGATGGGCGAATCCACCATTCACACATGTACTTATCACCAAATTGGGATCCTCCAGGATGGGTGAAATGCAGGTGAAGTTCATATGAGAGTACTCAGCTATCGAAGTAAGAAACCCTCCTATATTCACTCTCTGAAATGGAGATCACCTGAATCTCCATAGCTGATTAATTAAATAAGAGCCCACATTGAACCTCACTCCATTGAGCATGCACTAGAGAGCATATAACTCTTCCCTCGCCACACAACTTCCTTCAAAACGGGCGAACAAAGTATTGCTCAATATTCTATCCATATACCGGATCACTTGATTCTGAATCAATGAAGCACGAGCACTGCTAGTCATGTAATCCACATCCTCACCAGAAATCTCTCTCCAGAATCTGTTTGCATTTAAATACCCATTCTTATTCCTTGAAATCCCCCTAAGAGTCTGAAACAAGATATTCAAATCCTCCACTGACCATGCCCTCTTTTCACCTCTGAGCTGGAATGAACACTCATACGAAAAATTGCTCGAACCCTTCTTCATAGTAATCGAACAAATTACTTCCATAGACACAAGGAAATAAGTAGGCCTTTTCAACTCCATGAAGTGATGAATACCAGCTTGATCAAACATCCACTGAACATCATCGCGAATGTGCATAGTAACCATCTCTCCATCATCTTGATGCCTCGTTCGAGCAATCTTATCTGAAACTTCTCCCCATTTTTCTTTGATCTCATCCCATTCATTCATCCGAATCTTGAAATTCAAGGGCAACCGCTCTTGAAGCCTTATCTTCTTTGTCACTGCATCTTCACGAGATGGCCTGTCTTGCCTCTTCTTGGATCGAGCCTCGGCTTCCTTCTCTTTTCCTGAAATTAATATCTCAATAACAACCAAACAGGAACAACAAACCAAGCTATTCCTAATCAACAAGCATCTTACTCTACTAAAGACTTCAAGTTTTCTATGTATAGTCATTCCAATCAAGCATATTACATTCATAGATCAACAATTCAATTCTCATACTCACTCAATCCAATTCCAACTTCAATCATGCAACAAGAACAACCCATAACATAGTAATCTACAAGCATGCTTCAAAAATTCAAGAATGTAACTCAAAATCCATCATGCTTCACTCACAATACTCAATTCCATTCTAATTCCACATACATCAACTGTTCATACGAAATCATACATAAAAGTTCAACTCCCACGCCATAATCCCTCAAGAAATCAGTTAATTCAACTTACCCATCTCAAAATCAAGTAATGAAACTTCAATCCTAGGGCAAATGAACCAAGAAAACATACCTTTCGAGCATGACATGGCTAGGTCGAACGATTGTGGGGAATTCCCAAAATTTACCAAAAACCCTAAATTTCACTGACAAATCGACCCAAACTTGCAGCAAATCGAGTGTGTAGTGTGTGGAATGTGATTTATTTGGTTCAAAATCGCGTGTAATCGAAGATTGGAAGAGAGAATTTCCGATTCGGGAGGAATTCGGGTGAAGGTGGTATGCAAAATTGATCGAATAGGGTAAAAAACGAAGTAAAAATCAACTTACCTGGCTTGGATTCGACCTAACAGCATGGTCGAATTGGATTGTCATGGTCAAATCCATGGTCAAACTCTCTTTCTGGATATTTCATCATCGCGATTCGACTGCCGTTCGACCAAGTGCTTTAGTCGAACTCTATAGTCATGGTCGAACTCGCCTGTTCAGATCTTTCAGGTTCGCAATTCGACCTCGATTCGACCAAACCATTTGGTCAAACCAATCCCAACTTGGTCGAATCTATCTGTACAAACTTCATTGATCGCTAGTTCGACTTTTTTTTGGTCGAACCTCTGGTCAAACTCTCCTCTAGTTGGTCGAATCGACCTGTAACGAAGTTTCTGATCTCCAGTTCAACCAGGGCTTCCCTGTTCGACCTGCATGTCTGGTCGAACTGACCACCTGATGCTCCAAACTCGAATTTTCTTCATTCCTTGCACACTTTAACCTCAAAAACGAACATTAGGTACCAAAATAGATCAAAATTAACTCGAGAATCAATCTTAAACTTGATATTCATGAGTAACTCCTCATATGACACTCAAAAACAACACTAAACACCACAAAATATTAGGCAAATTATAAAAAATCGATACACCACAACCGGTAAAAGTTTTGATATGCCGTAAAAAATCAACTCCCCTAACAAATATCACAAAGAAAAGATTATGCTCTCAGTGCTTTAATAAGGTAAATACATCACACACCCCCCAAACTTAGTAGGAACTAAGTTTGAAGAATTGCTGATAAGTAAGCACGTCAAATATAAAAATTTCTTACTCACACAAAAGAAATAATAAAGCAATAAAACAGGAGGGAAAGCCCCCAACAGGCGCTCATGTTTAACGTCAGAGAGTCACGACAGTACCAATCTAGTGCAAGGTATCCTCAAAGATGACACAAGCATCATTCGGTGACTTGTAATGCTTCAATCGATGTCCATTCGCTGCGATAATGTCCCCATCTTTGTCCATAAGCTCAAAACTCCCTTCTCCACAGGCTCTATGGATAATGAACGGCCCCGTCCACTTTGATTTTAATTTTTTTGTGAAAAGCTTCAAATGAGAGTTAAAAAGTAATGCCTTATCACTTTGCTTGAACTCCTTGTATGAGATCTTTGAATCATGTCATTTCTTCATTCTTTCCTTGTAGATCTCCGAGTTCTTGTAAGCTCGATTTCTGAACTCATCCTATTGATTAATATTAGTCATCCTTAACTCCTTGTGATCCTTTAAAGACAAGTTCAAACTCCTCAATGCCCAAAAAGTTTTGTGCTGAATCTCTACGGATAAGTGGCACGGCTTCTCATAGATGATTTGGTACGGTGATATATCCAATACCATCTTATAAGCAATCCGGAATCCCCACAAAACATCATCAAGCTTCATAGCCCAATCCTTCCTATTGATTCCGACTACCTTCTTCAAAATTTGCTTCACTTGTCGGTTGAAAACTTCAGCTTGCCCATTCGCTTGAGGGTGATAGGGTGTAGTAACCCTATGCTTGACTCCATAATCCTTAAGCACCTTTTCAAGAAGCTTATTGAGGAAGTGAGACCCTCCATCACTCACTAGTGCTCTAGGAACTCCATAACGGGCAAATATATGTTTCTTCAAGAAAGATAAAACAGTCCTTGAATCATTTACGCGAGTGGGAATGGCTTCCACCCACTTAGAAACATAGTCTACTACTAAAAGGATGTAAAAAATCCATTAGGTGGAGGAAAAGGCCCCATAAAATCGATCCCCCATACATCGAAGATCTCAATAACAATGCTTGGCTGAAGTGGCATCTCATCTCTTAACAAGCTCATCCTATTACATCTCATCTTAACCATCCTATTACATCTCATATTAAGGATATTAGTTCCAGCTTAAGCAAGCGACCAAGTGAATTATCGAACCCAAAGGACGGCGTATTATCAATTAAATTATTTACTAAATTAATTAAGACGTAAGGCAATAAAAGTTGTAGATTTGGAATTATTAAACTACTAAACAAATAATTAAAATAACAAATAAAATAAAAGTACTTAGAAGTATACAAAAGTGGATCAAGTAAGAGAATAGGTAGCTCTAGAGAAATCCAGTTTTACTTATTAATTTTCCTTCCATGTGTTGATGTTCGTCTCTGCCTTGTGGAATATGGACGCATCACTAAACTATGCATATCTACTCTATAGACACAAGTAAACATGCGTATAACACGTGTCAATAACCTCGGAGCAAGAGATATAATTCCACCCCCTTTCTAGGTACTATCAGTATCAATTATTTTCCTGGCCAATTGGTACTCTAACCCGATATGATCTCCCTTTATAGGTACTATAAAATTATCCTCTTTATCCTACTTAATATACCGAATTCAATTCAATTAATAAGTATTCATCTATGATAGTACTAATGAAGCTTCGGAGTCCCCTTACTTAGAATCATAACATGGAATCCTGTTCAGCAGTGAACGCACTCAATCTACAACCAAGATATATATTCAGACTCTATATACCAATTGAAGATGCACAAAACGACCGTGAATATGGATTAAGAAAGCACAATCATATATAAAATAAATCCACAAGTAATGTTGTATGGAGTTTACACACGAAAGTTGAATTAATTAGATAAAACCTTCACAACCCTAGTTCTACTAAAAAGGCTCTAGCACATAATGTTACGAAGAACAATCATGGGTGTTGGATAGATCTTACCCGGATGTCTAGAAAACACAAGATAAATTAGGAAATAAATAAACCCTAGATGTGGCGTCATCGGGTCCTTTTCCATCTTGAATTCTCCTCTTAGTTCTCCTCTTGATTTCACAGACGAATCTTCAAAGTGATGGATGAATGGAGGGAAGGATGTGGATGATGGTTTGGGGGTGACCCCCCCTTTTGGGGTGTAGGATGATTGTGCTGTGTTTCTCTCCATCAATAATGATTAATGATATGATCTACACCCCCTTTTATACTTGTAAATCTCCTTATGGACCATGGATGGGCTTTTTCTTGAAAAACATGCAGAAACATGCACTTGGGGTGTAAAAATCAGATCCGAACGCATCCCAGGCATGGAGTTTGACCTAGGGTTCGACCTAACGGCGCCAAGAACTTGATGGGTATTTTCTCAACACACAAAATTAATCCTCAAGTATAAGGATATCAATTGTAGTTTCGATAGGTGACCAAGTGATTATCGTACCCAAGAGACAGATTATTATTAGTTTATTTATGTTCTAATTTACTAAGATTATGTTTGGCAAATTGGTTTTGAATTGTTGCGAAATTAAATAGCAATAAAACAATAAGCAATAGAAAATACGGTTGTGATCAAGTAAGAAATTGGGTAGTTCTTCGGGCATCCGGTGTTACTTATTAATTTTCTTTTTATACGTTATTGTCCGACTCTGCCTTGTGGTCTATGGACGCATCACTGAACCATGCAAGTTCACCCTATAGACACAAGTAAACATGCGTATGACACGTGTAAATATCCTTGGAGCAAGAGATATAATTCACCCCCTTTTCTAGGTACTATCAGTATCAATTATTTCCCGTTCACTTAGTACTCTAACCCTATATGATCTCCCTTTATAGGTACTATGACGTTATACTCTTTTTCCTACTTATTAACCCGAATAATATTCAATTAACAAGTATCTATATATGATAGTTCTAATAAGACTTCGGAATCCCTTCATTTAGAATTATAACATATAATCCTGCTCAGCGGTGAACGCACTTAATCAATAATCAAGAGATGTATTTAGACTCTACATAACAGTTAATGAATCACAAAAAGACTGTGAGTATGAATTAAAAAAAGCACAATCTTATATAGAATAAACTACAAGTAGTGTTGTACGGAGTTTACACATGAAAATTCAGTTAACTCATAAAACTTTCATAACCTTAGAACTACCGAAGTGGTTCTAGCCCATGATTGATCTAGGAACAATCATGGTTAATTGGTATGATCTTACTTGACTCGCCAGACGAACCTCTCCTCACGACTCCTTCGGATGATGGTAGGGTTTGGTGATGGATGGATGATGAATGATCTTCCTTCTTCTACGAAAGCTCTTATTTTATACTTGTATACTCTTCTTACGGGCATTGGATGGGCTTTTTGAGCGAACACATGCACTGAAGGTGTAAAAATATAAATTTGGCACGTTTTTGTACATCAGTTCGAACAAAGAGATTGGTCGAACTCTCCTAGACAGGTCGAACTTCAGGTCGAATCCGCCTATAAATTGGTCTCAGATCCCAGATTCGACTAGAGTCCTGGTCGAATTGGATACTTCCTAGTCAAACCTGTACTGCTTCTCTTCAGGCTTTGAGTTCGACCACGATTTGACCGAGTGGTTTGGTCAAACTCAAATGTCGTGGTCGAATGACACTCTAGGAATCTTTCTGCGCTCAGTTCGACTAGCAGTGCTGGTCGAACTCCCTCCTTGGTCGAATCTGATCCCTGTTTGATCGAATAGCATGCCTGCTTCTTCCTCTTTCTGAATCCGATCACTTCCAACTCGTTTTCCTTCGAAAATAAACTCAAATAGCCTTGTAGATAACTGATTTGTGACTTTTCAACATGAATACCGATTCACATCGAATTACAACCATTTAACATACCACAAGTACACGAATCTGGGCTCAAAACTAGTGAATTTACACACTCATCACCTATCAAACCAATTCCCCATTTGGCAAAAGGCCAAGGGCTGAAGACTGATGTTAATTGCTCTGAGGGCATTCTTGTGATCGGTGCTAAACTTTGGCAAGTAGCGCAAGATCGTGCCTTCTGAGTAGCATCTTTTTTCAATATCGGCCAAAAATATCCCTGTCTGATCACTTTATGAGCTAAAGCAATTCTGCCCGTATGATTCCTGCATATGCCTTCGTGTATCTCGGCCAACACGTAACTCGCCTCCTCTGGGTTCAGACATTTCAGGAGTAGGGATGAATATCCCCTCTTATACAGCTTCCCCTCAATCAACACATATCTCGCCGATCTGAGTCTTATCTGGCGGGCTTCATTCTTATCTAAAGGGGTTAATTCTGTTTTTGGATATTTCCTGATTAGGGTAATCCATGACTCTTCGGAAGGTTGGTCAGTTAAAATCCAAGCGCTGGTATCCGATGGCTTTTCCTGCTTTATGATGTTGATATTGTTGAGGTCTTCTGCGATTTATGTCCTGGCCATCTTGGCTAATGCATCTGTCCCCATGTTCTCCCTCCGATCAATGCACTTTATAAATACATGTTTAAATCTCTATAGCATGCCAGCAGCTAATCCTTTGTAGTGGCTCATCTGGTCATCTTTTTAGCTTCGTATTCCCCTCGCACCTGATTCACTACCAGCTGAGAGTCACTATAAATTAGTAACTCATCAGCGCCCATGGCCAGTGCCATTCTTAACCCGTTCAATAGGGCTACGTACTCTGCCTCGTTGTTGGTAGCCAGGAAACCGAACCTGACTGCGATTGAGAAGGTCTCTCCAGATGGGTTTGGATGATGATTCCATCTCCCGAAGCCAATGCAGTAGCTGACTCATCCACATGAATTATCCAGGGTTTTCTCCTTTCTTCTCCGGTTGGCGTAGGGAATGTTAGCTCTACTATGAGATCAGCCATGACTTGTCCTTTGACGCGTTCCTCAACAGGTATGCAATATCAAATTGTCCCAATTCAACAGACCATTTGAGCAATCTTCCTGCTGCATTCGGCCTCTGGAGTACTTGCCTCAAAGGAAATATCGTCAGTACTTCTATGGTATGCTCCATGAAATACGGTCTTAGCTTTCTCGAAATCATAACGAGAGCGTAGGCTACTTTCTCCATTACCGGGTACCTGAGTTTCGCATCCTTCAAAGATTAACTTACGAAATATGCTAGTTTTTGGTTCTTCTCCTCCGTTTTGACTAGTACTGAACTGATCGCCATTTCCGACACAGCCAGATATATCTGTAGTGTTTCATCTGGTGATGGCTTAGAGAGAATCCTGGGATCCGATAATTCCTTTTTAATCTTGTCAATTGCTTTTCCACACTCCTCTGTCCATTCAAACTTGGACTTTTTGATGATGTCGAAGAAAGGCTTGCATTTATCTGATGCTTTTGACATGAACTTATTCAAGGCGGCCAACCTATCCGTCAGGTTCTGAGCTTCTTTTATGTGCCTCGGTGGATCCATCTTTATTATTGCTTCCACCTTATCTGGGTTCATCTCGATTCCTCTCGAGCTAAATAGCTATCCAAGGAAGCTCCATTTGCTTACTCCGAACGTGCACTTCTTCGGGTTTAACTTCATTCCATAGTGTCAGAAGATTCTGAATACTCTCTTTAGGTGATTGAAATGATCCATCCTTTTCAAGCTTTTTACCACGGTATCATCCACGTATACCTCAACTATCTTCCCGATCTCCCCCCTCGAACATCTTGTTTACCAATCTCTGATAGGTCGCCCCTGCATTCCTCAGATCAAATGGCATGTTGTTCCACTCGTAGACTCCACTTCCATAGAAGAAAGCCGTATTTGCCATTAGGATCTGATGATACCCCGAGAATGCATCCATGAAGCTCATAACTTCGTGTTCTGCTGTGGCGTCGACCATCTGGTCAATTGATGGGAGAGGGTAACTATCCTTGGGGCACGCTTTGTTTAGATTTGTGAAGTCGATGCACAATCTCCATGATCCTTCCTTCTTTTTTAACATCACCAGATTTTACACCCTTATAGGGTATTTACATTCGCTGATCCTTTCGCTCGCCAACAGCTTATGCACTTCCGACTCCATGGCCACGTTCTTCTCTGGGCTAAACTTTTTCTTCTTCTGATGGAAGGGTGGGATGCTGGGGTCGATGTTCAGTATGTGGCAAACATATTTTGGGTGTATCCCGGGCGTTTCATTCGGATTCCAAGCAAATACATCCAAATTCTCTTTTAGTAGTTGGGTTAGTTCTTCCTTGAATTCGTTTTTCCATTTCGTTTCGATCTTAACTTTGATGTCTGTATTCCCTGGGTTCAGCTGAACCAACTCTATTTTTCCTGCCGCCGAGGCTCCTTCTCATAGCTTCATCCTCGGATCCTCATCAGGTGTTAATGGCTTTCGCCTCGGCTCCTTCGCCGCTTTCTCCCCCCTTTTCATTTCCTGATCGTATTGGATTTGGCTGTATTTTGGCTATTACAAGGAGCCCGTTATTCCCTTGTTCCTCTTCTTCCCCCCTTTCATTGAATTCCATGGCCATATCTGGTTCGTTTTCCCTTTGTTTCTATTCCTGTGGCTCTTCGATTTTTGGTGGTATTCTGTGATTCTCTTCTCTTCCCGTGATGTCTTTAAAACTCAGCATCTCATAATCCATATCATGATAGCTCAAACCTTCTACTTTTTCTATGAATGAACACTCTCTTGCTCTCCTTTGATTTCCTATCATAGTTGCTACCCTACCATCTGCTGTGACAAATTTGAGCATTGATGAAGGGTTGACGGGATTGCTCCAAAGGCATGGATCAGTGGGTGTCCTAGGATGCAGTTGTATGTAGATGCTTGGTCTATGATCTTGAATGTTTTAAATGTTTTTGCATCCGGGTCTTTCCATCTGAACCCTCCAACTGGAAGGACAAGTTAACCTCCATGGTCGGCCTGGTCAATGAATTACCAAAGCCTTTGATTTCATCACCACAAGGCCTCACCTTGTGGTGTCTTTTTCCTCCCAGATTTTCAAATACATCCTTAAAAATTATGTTGGCATATGCACCAGTATCCACCAGACATCTATGGAATTTCACTCCGGACAGTATAGGTGAAATGACTAAAGGATTGGAATGTGGGGTACTTACCCCATAAAAATTCACCTCTGTGAAGACGATGTCAACCTCGGTTATTTTCTTTGTCTCTAATGCCAACGACCAGATTTGAGGGATTTGTTGGCTCAAGTCTCTCAGCTCTGCCTTTCTTCTCCTTTTTGATGTTTTGGTGAATGCCTGCGAGGTTCCGACATAAGGGACCTCTTCGGTGGGTTCCATCATGTGTATCTTCCCTGGTCTGTCACTTCTTAGAACTTGCCCTCTGATTCTATCGAAAATCAGCGGTCGGCCTGAAGGCGGAGGGGGTAGAGGTACCGCTCCTCTATTCCTTCCTCTATCCGAGGATCTTTGTCTACCCGGAGGAGGAGGAAGATTTGCGTCCCTCCGATACACCCTCGGCATCGGAGCTCGCTACATTCCTCTTAATTTTCCTTTCTTGAACAGCTTCCATATCTCTATGATCAGGTCTCGGCATTGATCAGTGTTGTGGCCATACGACAAGTGATACATGCAATATTTTTGTTGGTTGGTAAGTTCTGAGGTTCACAAAATGGGTCTCGGAGATCGAAGGACCTGCTGATCCTTTACATAGTAGAATACCTCGGCCACGTTCAAGTTGGTTCCTGATTTCAGTTTCTCATACATCTGTTGTACCTCGGTATCTTCTGTGAAAGGTTTGAACATGGCGGGCACTTTGTATTCCTTCGCCCCTCTAGTGCTTGCTTTCTTTCAGCTCGGATCTGCCGAAGTACTTTGGCCACTTTCCTTTTTTGCCATTTTTGAGATGTCCTCCGCCTGAATGTATTCATTAGATATTACCATGAAAGCTACATAAGGTGTTGGTGATTTAAGTTGCACTGTTTTTCACAGACTGGTTTTGGGATACAGTACCCCCATTACAGTAATGAGGCATGCTTCATCTCCCATGATTTCTCCCATAGACCTTTGCTCGTTGAATCTTCACAGGAAATCCCTCAAGCTTTCTGTCGACCCCTGATGAATGTTAGCAAGTTTATGCTTCGGTTCTTTAGGGGCTCCGAGGTACGAATACTGCATCAAAATACTTCCATGAGCTCTGCCCAGCTTTTAATGGATGCTGCCGGAAATACCCTGAACCACGCATGTGCCTTATTTCCGAGAGTCAGGGGAAACATCCTGCATAGCGTAACCTCATTCGCGCCCAGAGCCCTCATCCACATCAGATATTTTTCTATATGGGAGTATGGATCATAATCACAGTCGAAAATCAAACTTGAGGGAAACTTAACTCCCTGTTGCCGAAGGGCATTACTGATTTTTGCCGGGAAGGGAGAGGGGGCCACCGCATATTGAAGGACTCTCCCATACCGGACATCTTTCTTTCTAGATTAGCAAAATATTTGTTCACTTCCTCGATTATCAAGGCTTGTAAGTTTCTTGCTGGGGCATTTAGAAATGCCTCTCAATTCTCAATCCAGACTTCCGCGTGGGTTTCCATTCGTCTTGCTTCCCTTCGGGAAGAAGGCCTTCTGTTCTGCCCATTTCTAGATAGGGATAGCTCGATCATAGGTAGATCTTCCCATGAAGGGTCTCGTCTCTCCTGTGAGTATGGTACTGAAGATGAATAGGACCTTTGATTCTTCGGCCTTCTAACTCGATTACGCCCCCATTGACCATTCCTCTGACATTCCGGGGATGGTTGAGGGTTTGGATGATGGTGTCCTCTTTGGGAGATGGATGGTGTCCTTCGTGGAGCTTCATCTTCCACCGGCACTTGCCGGGTTGCAGGGCAACCTCTCCTTTGGTTTTGCTAGCTAGGCTGGTAGGATTCTTTTTCCCTTGGCACCTCCCTTGGTGGGGGGTGCTCTGTTCATTGATTCCGTTCGAGCCGTGGTTGTCTCCAAGTGTCACCCTCTCTGGGCACTTCCTGGGGTGGGGGGTTTCTCGTCCCTTGGTTCCTCCCAGATTGTGGCTGTCTTCGGGCTTCCTTTTTTGGCCGACGGAAGTATTCGCTGTGTCTCCCTTCCACTAGAGTTTTGTTCACACTTTTCTTTTCTCCTGTGTTCCTCTTCCTAATGAAGTTGATAGTTTCTCTAGTATTATTTCCGCTGTGTTCTCTCCTCGCTTCCTTCCTTCTTTCAAGATCTTTCCTTAGATCACCGCAACTTCCCCTCTAAGGGCCGCTAAAACTCAACCTCTCCGGTTGAACCAGGGAGCTTCAGTGGCATACTCATTGATCAATCTTCTTATTTTTTTGTTCATTTCCTTCATCTTCTGGGGGACGCCTAGATCTGGGATAGGAATAGATCTCGCAGGAGTGGGCACTTCTACGGTCAGCTGCTAATCTGGACATTATTTCCTCTCCTTGTCACGTTATGCTGAGCCCTGGAGCATTCTCCTCTTTCTTCGTTCCTGGGGGTTGTAAACCCTTCTCCCCCCCCCCCCCCCCCATCTCTCAACAAAGAAAACAGAGTAGGAATAAAAGGAACTTTCACAACCAAACAGAACAATCAAACAGAACAAGAGCAGCTAAGTGTAGCATTCCCACAGATGGTGTCAACTGTTGATGTGTATTCTTAGCTAGTTGTAAACAAGATTAATGGTGCACATATTAACGATAAACTACACTAAGAACGAGCACAACAAACACAATAATAAGAAAGTATGCAAGAGATAGGAGATCCAACCAAAAAGCCTTAACCAATTTTTATTACTCTCCTCAAGAACAACACTCATAAACCCTTCTAATTACAAGTGTAATGTCTTAAGTGAGAATAAATAACCTGCTTCTCTCTTGTGAGAGAAACTATTTATACTACCAACAAAACCCTAACGATTGTCCAATCCCGTGGTGCCACCTGGATGAAGATAAGCAACCATAAATGGAGGCTACTGGTATATCGGTGACTTTCAGCAGCCTGTGCAGAGTGCCACCAGGTGCCTCCCAGAGGGTAGCAAATTTTTCTCTGTCCTTTGCTTGCTTCCTATTGGAGGATGAAGAGAGACGTGTCTGTGGTGTGTTGTCCTCTAGTGTGAGAGTGTTGCCAAAGACATCCCTTCTTACTGTTATTATTGTCTTCTAGCCTGTCGCCACTAGTCGTTCCCACAGTTGTGTCTGTACTTTACCCAACAGTTCTGATATTCTTCTCAGTTGTCGAAAGGGTCGGCTCCCAAGGCTTTGCTGTTCGTCCGAACTCTTGGATGTCTTCCTCGGGTTCAGAGCCGGGATATTCTGCCGAGGGGCCCGAGGCCCTCTATCCTTTCAGTGGGCTTTCTGCTCTTTTGCCCTTTTCTCGTCATATCTTCTTGGGCTTCTCCAGCCCTTGATGATGTGTTCATCTCTTGGGCCTATTCTTGGTTCTTCTCCGAAGTGTGTCTTTTGGGCCTGGGCCTACCTCTTTGTAGTTGGGCCTCTTTCTCGTAGTATTTCAACTTGTTGGGCATCCGGGCCATTAGGCATGAGGGATATACCCATAACAATAACATTCAAATAAAAAATATAAATTTGAAATAACATTATAATTCAAGTGATAAGTGATATTGACTTTAATGAAAAATATAGGGAAATTTGCAAAAATGCCCTATTTAATACTCATTTTTTAGAAATGCCACCCATCATAAAATATTTGGAAAATTGTCACTCTTAAAATTTTTAAGACACAAATACCCTCAATCTCTTATAATACTGCCCTCTTTTCACCCTTTTCTTGATGGGAGAAATCAATTCCATTGATTTTCTTCATCAATAAGAGTTTATACACCACCTGACTTGTTTAAGTAATTGATTAACAAACATATTGTGAATTTTTGAAAAAAATTAAAATTGGGAGGTATAAAATTCACGATTTGCAAGAGTTGCGTGTAAGGTTGCATGAGAGGTTGCGCTTATGATCGTACGCATCTTCAATAAGTAGTCACTTGCAAGTCGCACGAATGATCGAGCGAGTAGTTGCTTGTTGGTCGCATGAATGATCGCGTGAGTAGTCGGGTGCATGGTCACTTGGTTAGTCGCGTGAGTAGTCGCGTGTATGGTCACTTGGTTAGTCGCGTGTGTAGTCGCATGCTCGATCACATAAATAGTCGCATGATTTGTCAAGCATATAAACAAATTACGCGCATGTAAATAAAGTTGCTTGATCCTATGCATGAATAGTTATATGACCCGCACGAATAGTTGCATGCTTGATCTTATGCATGCAAATATATGCAACCTTTGCACATGAATATGAGCGCGACAATTTGTGCAACCTTACATGCAACTATTACCTAACTAGGATGCAAGCCATTGGGTGTGCGACACTACAAGTGACTAATTGTGTGATAGTCCATGCAACTATACGTGCGACCCACAAGTGACTACTCACGTGACCATTCGTGTGACCCACAAGCGACTGCTCACGCGATCATTCGTGTGATTTGCAAGTAACTACTTATTGAAGGAGCGTGCGACCATGCACGCAACCTGCGTAAATTGCGAATTCTATACCTCTTCGTTTTGAATTTTACCAAAATATTCATGATATGTTTGTTAATCAATATTCTAAGCAAATCAAGTGATGTATAAACTTTTATTAATCTAATGAAACACCAAAATAACATCAACCGAACAAATTTTAGAACTCACATTTTAATTTTCGCAAAACCCTAAACTTTAGTTTAGGAAAATTAAATTATAAAGTTTAGTAACCTAGATTAATGTTGTGGGTTGTGTTGTATCGTCGTAGATTTCTTTTATCAAAATAAAAGTTAAAAAGAGAATCCTATGATTGTGTTGATTTCTTCCATAAAAAAATGAGTGAAAAGAGCCTTCTAATTTTGAGATGAAGGGCACTTATGTCTTAAAATTTTAAGAATACATTATTCCAAATATTTTATGGTGAGTGTCAATTTTTTAAAGAGAGTATTAAATGGGCATTTTTGCATACTTTCCAAAAATATAATTAATTTCATTCAAAATAAATCAGTCAATTATATTCTAATCGATTTGGCTAATTTTATTAGAGTAGGTCTTGAGTGAGGTCGTCTCACAAATCAAGACGGATTCTATCATATTCATTAATATATAAAATAAAAATAAAAAGGAATTAAAGAAAAATTATCACAATTTATAAAAATTAATTAAAATTACCACAATTTAGCAAAATTGGCGGCGATAACCATTCACGCAAGTTACGAGCAAATTACGACTGCTATTACAAGTCAATTAAATTTCACTTTTAATAAAAATTATTATTATTATTATTATTATTATTATTATTCAATAATAATATTATTATTAGTAATTATTCTTTAGATAGTTCAATTATTCTATTATCACCTTATTTTAATGAGGTATCTCTTTATACTAAAAATGTTATCACATTTTATTATTATATGAATAGTTCATAAAATAATTTAACTAAACGGTTATCACTTTTTATTTATCATGTATTACTTTTTATTAAAAATACCATTACTTATTATTATTTTAGTGAATGATACTTTGTGAAATAATTTAATGAGTGAGGCTTACGTGCGCCAGGGCGCACGCCATGCGCCTTTAGAATTTAGTATTATGGATAAGGGTACATAATTTTATTCTAAAGGGTATACACTTTAATTAATAAGGGTACACCATTTTGTTCTAAAGGTTATACACTTTTCATTAATATTTTTTATTTTTCTTCAGAAAATAAAGGGTACACATCTTTATACTAAAGGGTATACAATTTAACATAAAATTCTAAAGGCACACGGAGTGTGCTTCCGTGCGCCGGGCGCACACAAGTTTTTGCCTAATTCAATTATACGGATGTCATTTTTCTTTGATTACGAATCACTTTTTATTAAAAATATTATCATGTTTTATCCAATTTATAAATTATTTGTAAAATACACTTTGTTAATTAATTATCACTTTTTATTAAAGATATTATCACTTCTCATCTAAAATATTATCACTTTTTTCATTTATATTATAAATTGTTTATGAAATAGTTCACAATATTGTTACCACTTTTCATTAATTGAGTATCACTTTTCATTACAATGGTAATTTTATATTATCACATTTTATAAAGTTATAATATTTAAATTAAAAAATAAATTAAATATATAATAAAATTTAAATTCTGATATTTTTAAATAATAAAAAATATATTTAAAATAAATAAATATATTACACATATAAGGCTTAATTTATTTATTTTCATAATTAATTTTTTATTTTGATAGTAACCAATTAGAGTCCTTTAAAATTATTTAAATCTAATTAATTTTCTTTCATTAATTAATTTTTTAATTTGACTACAACCAAATAACATTTTATTACAATCAAACAGTGCATTTAGATAATCCATCTCACATAAGGAGATTAGTGAGATCTCACCCAAATATTTGTCATTTTATTATCTCTAATCCAAGATTGATATACTTGTTGGATATTAAATACCACTACAAAAAAATATACATATTGTCTTCAAGATTGATAATATGCAATATAACAAAAAGACAAAGTCTTTTATGAGACGCTATTTATGTGAGACTGTTGGTGAGACGTGTTAAAGTATGCCTATTATATAGATAAAGTATGTTTAATGATTGTTAAAGTATGCTTTGTATTGTATGATGGATGATGAATTAAAATATGATTTTAGGATGTTATAATATGATTCATTATTGGCATACTTTAACCACAAATGAGCATATTTTACCTATATAATAAGTATACTTTAATAATGGGTTAACTCGTCTTACAAAAAACCCGTTTCACAAGAAAAGAGTCTCTCTTACAAAAATATATATATTGGGACATTTTTAAATGAGGTACTTTTATATTATGTGTTTGTAATTAGTTTTTTTAGACATTTAATTTGAAATACTCTATATTAAGTGTTTTTAATTGTGTTTTGAGATATTTTAATTTTAAGACACTATAAATTAGAAGATATTTAATTTAAATATACTGTGAAACAAGCATTAATACCAATATTTAAAATAAATCTTAAAATTTTCAACCTACAAAACGAATACAAGTAAGCACATATAAATAAGAGTTGATATTAGGTGCACTTAGGTGCACTCATATATGTGTATAACTTTTTATTCTATTTTGTATACATGTTATTCTATTTTGTATACGTGTTTCTCAATAATTGTATACTTTTTTCACAATAAATTTTTCATTAAAAAAACTAGCATCCATATGTGTATAACTTTTTATTCAATAGTGTATATATGTTTTTTAATAATTGTATATCTTTTTACACTCAATTTTTCATTAAAAAAACTAACAATTAAATTGTATACAATTTTATTCATAATTATATATATTTTTATTTATATTTGTATTCGTTTTTGAAAGTGGGTGCACCCTAAGATAAGGTGCACCCGAATGCATCCTAAGATATGGTGCACCCAGGTGCATAGTATAATTAGCTTATAAATAAATGCGATGAAATTAAAATGAATATAAGTACATATAAACAAAATTAAACAAGTAATGATAGGTAAAGTAATATAGATGTAGGAAAATTCTAAAATAAGTTAAAGTAAGACAACACAATATGTTAATTTAGGATGCAACAAAACTTAATAACACGCCCCACTGCACGTGTTTAGATAATTGATAAACACGCTTTTCTCCTAAGTCAATTCGACAATCAGATAGTCCTCTCGTCTGCAGAACCACGAACCACAAAATTTCTCAATGCTCAAATAATATATTTTATGTAGAATAATGTGTCTTGTATCATGTGAATATGTGTAACAATACAAAGAAAAATTATATATATATATATATTTTTACCTACGGAAGCAATAATAACACGGCAAAAACAATAACTGTCATTTTTCTTCTAGTGTGATCCACAAGCATTACATACCCGATGGGCCCTATATCCACCTCTTCTCTTCTCTTTCCTAATCTTTAATGGAAGACTCCTCCTTTTGCTCCTCTGCTTCTTGCATACATTCAGTGACTCTTGTTTGTTTGCATCCAAATCATCAACCAAATATTTCCCTTTTGGATCAGACAAAAATGACTCAGGACTTAACCTAATCGAATTATTGTCGAAATTTGGAAAAAGATCGATATCATCCAATCTATCCTGTGGAACGCACAACCCCATTTCCAAATACCTCTCGTCCAATTCAACATCAATCAAATCTTGCTCATTCTTTCTAGCACCGTCTGATTCAACATCAATCAAATCGTGATTATTCTTTCTAACATCCGTCATGATGATCTTCCTCCGATGATATACCAATTACGTGCATGTAATTATGGTTGAGAATTTTCTTGTGAGGGTGAGAGAAGGCACCACTTTATGGACTTATATCATCAATCAATTTTGTTTAGTTATATATATATATTATGTTGGTGAGTGATCATCTGCATAAAAAGATCAACACGGGATCTTTGTTTCATTTCGTGTATCTCAATTACATGTATAATTGAAACATAAATAAGGAAATAAAATCAATTCAACCATTTCCTTGAAAATTAATATATTTTCCTTTTAGTATAGTATCTTAGGATTTTATATCATCTTTTATATTTAGGTATATATATATATATATAATATTCTAAAGTACATATTTCCCTTCTATGCTAAATGCTAGAGTAAGAGAGATATTGTATTATATATGGGAATAATGGGAGATATATTCATGTATAATTCATTGAAGGCTAATATAGCCGCGGTCACGTGATCACCTATTCCAACGGTTTTTCATCTTATATTCGATCTATTTAATTGAGGGGTAGATCTTGGGTGAGACAGTCTCACAGATTTTTTTATGTGAGAAGAATTGTTAATTATTTTAAAGAAAAATTGAGTGTAAAAAATATACAATTATTAAAAAATATGTATACACTATTGAATAAAAAGTTATACACATATGATGCTAGTTTTTTTAATGAAAAACTTAGTGTGAAAAAAATATACAATTATTACGAAATACGTATACAAAATAGAATAACATGTATACAAAATAGAATAAAAAGTTATACACATGTGTGTGCACCATTGCATCCGGGTGCACCCAATATACACTCTAAAAAGAATTAAAAATAAGCGCTGGTTAGGTTAATTAATTACCATTAACCATAAAAGTTATAAACCAGAATGCCGCAGTGTTGTGCCTGAAAACAATTTTTTTTCCCATTTTGTTTAATATATAGATAATTTTATTAATTATTAAAAAAATTTAATTATTTTATTTTTTATTTATCATTTTCTATTATAAATATGGCAAAGACTTGGGTGAGACCGTTTTACGAATCCCCTTATGTGAGATGGATCACCCATTAACTCATTAATTATATTTTAAGGTCTCCGTTTGGCTATAGTCAAATTAAAAAATTAAAAATTTAATAATAAAAGTAAATTAATTATGTATTTTATGTATATTTTTGTATATATATAATATTATTTTTTAAATTATATTTTTATTATGAATTTTTTATTAATTTAAATTTGTTATTAATTTAATTTATTTTTTGTTTAAATATTATATAAATTTATAAAATGTGATACTCAATTGATGAGTAGTAATAACAGTGCTGTGAATTATAAAATAAGCAATTTATAGTATAAATTAAAAGTGATAATATTTTAAACGAAAAGTGATAATATCTTTAATAAAAAGTGCTAACTAATTATCAAAGTGTATTTTACAAATAAATTATAGAATGGATAAAATGTTATAATATTTTTTATAAAAAGTGATTCCTAATCAAAGAAAAGTGATATCCGTATAATTAAATTATTTCACGAACAAATCAATGGAATAATAAAAAGTGATAGTATTTTTAATAAAAAGCAATATATGATACACAAAAAGTGATAATCATTTAATTAAATTATTTTATGAATAATTCATAGGATGAATAAATAGTGATAATGTTTTTAATATAGGCAAAAGCTCCTGTGCACCCGGGCGCACGGAACACTTTCCGTGCGCCTTTAGAAATTTGTGCTAAATTGTATACCTTTTAGTATACAGATGTGTACCCTTTATTTTCTAAAGAAAAATCTGGGCGCACGAACAACACTCCGTGCGCCTTTAGAATTTTGTGTTAAATTGTATACCCTTTAGTATAAAAATGTGTACCCTTTATTTTCTAAAGAAAAAAAAAATATTAATGAAAAGTGTATACCCTTTAGAACAAAATTGTGTACCTTTTAGTAATTAAAGTGTATACCCTTTAGACCAAATTAATGTACCCTTACCCATAATACAAAATTTCTAAAGGCGCACGGAATGTGTTCCGTGCGCCCGGGTGCACGCAAGCCTCACTCTTTAATATAAAGTGATATTCGATTAAAATAAAGTGATAATAGAATAATAAAATTGTTTAAAGAATAATTACTAATAATATTATTATTATTGAATAATAATAATAATAAATTATTAAGATTAATTTTTTTATTAAAAGTGAAAAAGTAATTGATATAAGAGTTGATATTAGGTGCACATGGGGTGCACCCATATATGTGTATAACTTTTTATTCTATTTTGTATACATATTATTCTATTTTGTATACATGTTTCTTAATAATTGTATACTTTTTTCACATTAAGTTTTTCATTAAAAAAACTAGCATTCATATGTGTATAACTTTTATTCAATAGTGTATACATGTTTTTAATAATTGAATTTTTTTTACACTCAATTTTTTATTAAAAAAACTAACAATTAAATTGTATATATTTTTGTTCATAATTGTATATGTTTTTGTTTATATTTGTATACGTTTTTAAAAGTGGGTGCACCCGGGTGCACAGTGTAATTAACCTTGATGTAAAATAGCGAACTGATTGCGTGGATTACTGATGGTAGCCACGATTTTCTTATACTAATCTTAATTAATTAAAGCCAAACAAGGCCCTACTTTTCCTTTATTCTTTTTTATTTTTTATTTTTATTTTATAGTAATGGATAGGATATGATCCGTCTCAAATAAGAAGATCCGTGATACGGTCTCATTTAAGACCTACCCTATAAATATTATCATGTTTTATTCATCTTAAAAATTAATTATAAAATAATTTATTTAATTGATCATAACTTTTTATAAATTTTTTTTTCAAAATCGTTACTTTTTATTCATTTCACAAATAGTTTATAAAATAGTATAATTGGATAGTTATTACTTTTCATTGACCAAATATAACTTTCTAGGCAAAGACTCAAGCAAGGGCTTATGTGAGAAAGACCATAAAGTGATAACTTTTATATAGGGAAGTGATAATAAATCAATGAAAAGTAAATGTTATTTTATGAACAATTTATAGTATAAATAAAAAGTGATAATATTTTATAGCGAAAGTGATAATAATTTATAGTGAAAGTGATAATTATTTTAAAAAGTGAAAAATTGTCTCACGTGAGATGGTCTCACGCAAGACCTACCCAACTTTCTATTAAAATATTATTATCACTATTTATTCGTCTTACTAACTATTCATGAAATAGTTCAATTCGTCAGTTGTTACTTTTTCTTAGTGTCATTTTTATTATAATTACTATCACTTTTTATCAATTCTATAAATTGTTCATAAAATTCATTTTTGTATTTAGTTATCACTTTTTATTAAAAATGTTATCACTTTTCATTTATATTATAAATTGTTCATGAAATAGTTCATATCACCATTACCATTTTTCATCAATTGGGTATTCTTATAAAGGTTGTCAATTTTTATATTCTCACATAAATCATCCATTAGACAAACTCACATAAGTTTTTAACATTATAAATTATTCATAACATAATTTAAATGAAAAAGTTTTCACTTTTATTTTATCAGTATTTTTTTATATTAAAAGAAAATGTTACTTTTTAAAAATATAAATTTTATAAATTATAATATTTAAATTAAAAAATAAATTAAATAAATAATTAATTTAAATTATTATATTTTTAAATGATAAAAAATACTATAAATTAAATAAGAAAAATGTATTAATATATATATCAACCAGACAACCACCCTTCAAATTTATTTAGATCCAATTAATTTTCATCTATAATTAATTTTTTAATTTTTTAATTTTATAACAACTCTTTAAATTTATTTAATTTAATTGGGATAATGGATAGTCCGTCTCATATAAGGAGATTTATGAGACGGTCTCACCTAAGTTTTTGTCTTAAATTATTAACATGTGTTGGAGTATTTTCCTAAATTGCCGTCACATTCCTCTAAGGATTTTATAGATATTTGTAGGATATATTTTTTTATATTATAAAATATTAGACATGGAATTAGGGAATTTAATCTAAATATAGCGTGTGTGATAGATGAGGGGCGTAATTAATATGGTAAACGAATCTGGACTCATTGATTAATTAGTTTGTGAAATATTGAGAGATTCAAAGCTTCTGCAATATTTATTCATCACATATCCAATTAAATTCAATCAATATACTATTGGTGAGTTGGTGTGAAACGAATTCACACGTAAATTCAATCATTATAAAATTACTCTTTAATATATAAAAAATTATATTTTGAAGAGTAATATTTTTTAACAAAGAGTAATAGTTCTTCTCTTTAAAAAGAAAATTTTCATATACTAAAGAATAATTGATAAATCAGGGATTTACAATAATTTGAAGAGTAATTTTTCCATTTAGAAGAATAACAATTTATATCTATAAAAAGTATTTTTTTTTAACGTATTAAAGAGTAATGATTGAAAACATGGTTCACATATGAACACAATTCACACAAGTATTTGTTGAAAAATGATAGGTCTGAGATCGTCTTATGGATCTCCTACATGAGACGGACTATCCATATATAAATAAAATACATTTTTTTAATTCAATTAAAAAATAATTAAATAAAAATAAGGACCTATTTAATTATACTAATAACGAGTACAGATTCCCGCGTAATCGTGGATGAATTATTATAATCAATCAAAAAATATAATTAAATGTGGTATTTAATTTATTGATATACATAATTTAAAAATATACATGAATAATAATAATAATAAATAAATAAAAGTAGTATTCTAACTAATAAAAATATGATTGAGGTGGTATTTAATTTGAAGATAAACATGAATAGCCCTAAAGAATTAGTATGTGTGATTTATGTATATTAATTAATATTTGCTCTATTTATATAGTTTTTTTAAAAATATATATGCTTTTATTGATTGGTTTAATTATCTATTGTAACCAAGAAAAATAAAAATAAAAGATAAATTATTAGTTGAATATATTTTTATTGATTGACTTAATTATCTATTTTCAATAAAAAAAATATAATTAAAGGTGGTATTTAATTTGAAGATGTACATGAATAATAATATTAATAAGTTGGATATATTTTATTGATTATTATCTATTCCTTAACCAATCAAAAAAATATGATTAAAGGTGATTTTAATTTATAGATATACATGATTTAAAGATATATACATGAATAATAATAAATAAAAGTAGAAAGATTATATATGTAATATTAAAACAAAAAATAAAAAATATACGAAATTTAACCATGTTGCGACACCTCATATTTTTAAAAGTTATTTATAGCAGCGTATTCGTAATTAGTATATATAAGATTATGATTAGAAAAAAAATTCAATATATAAATAAAATATATTTTTTAAATTCAATTAAAAATAATTAAATAAAAATAAGGACCTATTTGATTATACTACTCCCTCCGTCCCATAGAAGTTGATATAATTTTTTTTGGGCACGGAGATTAAGGAGTATAATAATTTAATGTAAAGTGGAGTAAAGTGAAGTGAGAGAAATAATATTTAATGTGTAGTGGGTAGTTGTATTAGAGGTGATATGTGGGGCCCATGAGAATAGATTAATTATTTTTTGTGTGGATCCATGTATTAAAAAGGAAATGTGTCAACTTTAGTGGGACAAACCAAAAAGAAAATTGTGTCAACTTCTATGGGACGGAGGGAGTAATAATTATGATTAGAAAAAAAAGGGGCCAGCTATTTGCACCAACGAAATTACTGAACGTACCCCAAAAATATTTAAATTGACAAAATTTATATATGTTCGTTTGCAACAACCGAACATTTATCAATCTTATATGTTCGGTTGCAGCAACCAAATAGAATAAAGAATTCATCTATCTTATCTGTTCGCTTGCAACAACCGAATAGAATAAATAATTTATTTATCTTATCTGTTCGGTTGCAACAATCGAACAAAATTTTTTTAATTTGTATCTAATTACCGAATAGATAAGATAACAGATTAGTTTTATAGATATCATCGATCTTTAAATAAAGATGGTGATTCCCCTCCTAGTTAAAGTAAGCAAGTTTATGTTGATTCTAGATTCACTTGCTTACTTTAACTGGGAAATGAATCACCATCTTTGTTTAAATATCGATGATATTTATAAAATTTATTTGTTATTTTATCTATTCGGTAATGTAGATTTTGAATTAAAAAAATCACAAATCTTGTTTTGTTCAGTTGCTGCAACCGAACACATTAAATGAATTAATTCTTTGTTCTTTTCGATTGCTGCAACCGAACAGATAATAGATGAATTCTTTGTTCTGTTCGATTGTTGCAATCGAATAGTCAGCCGAACAGATAATAGATGAATTCTTTATTCTGTTCGATTGTTGTAACCGAACAGTTTGTTAGATGACTGTTCGATTGTAATAACGAACATATATAAATTTTATAAGGATAATTATGTCAATTTAAATATTTTTGGGGTACGTTCAGTAATTCTGGGGGTTTAGTAATTCTGGAGGTGCAAATAGCCACTCCCACAAAAAAATCAAAGAATCGCCGCTGTTTAATTCATCAAGGCTAATACAATTGTGCACATGGCTACACTCCATGATACGGTGCACCCACTTTTATAAACGAATTCAATTATAAAAAAAAATATGGGTAAATATCAAAATTAGTCATGTAAGTATGATATTTTTCAACTTTAACCTTTTTTCTTTTGCAATTCTCAATTTTAGTCCTTTTTTGTCCATTTTTAGTCCTTTTTGTCCAATTTTGGTCCTATTTTGGGTCCACTTTTGGTCCTAAATGTATACGCTTTCGGACCATTTTTGGACTTTTTTTAACATAAATGACTAAATTTGAACAAAAAGGACTAAATTTGGACCAAAAGGACCAAAACTGGACAAAAAGGACTAAAAGTGGACAAAAAATGACCAAAATTGAGAATTATAAATGAAAATTGACTAAAGTTGGAAAATGTCATACTTACAGGATCAATTTTGATATTTATCCTAAAAATATATACAATTATTAATAAAAATGTATACACTTTGTTAGTTTTTTAATAAAATATTGAGTGTAAAAAAATATGCAATTATTTAAAAAAATATACAATTATTAAAAAACATGTATACGATATTGAATAAAAAGGTATACACATATGGATGCTAGTTTTTTTAATGAAAAATTGAATGTGGAAAAAGTATACAATTATTAAAAAGCATCTATATAATATATAGAATAAAAAGTTATACACATATGGGTGCATCCTTGTACCCGGATGCACCAGATCTCAACTCATTCATCAATGGTAAACATTGAAAACTTTTTTTTTAATAAATAATTTTATTATATATTGTAAATATATATATATATATATATATATATATATATATATATATATATAATTTTTAAAAAATTCATAATCAAGACATCACTTTCTATTATAATTATTATCAATTTTAATTTATTTTACAAATTAATCATAAAATAATTTATTTAATTGATTATTACTTTTTCTAAATCAAATAGTATTTTTTTTATCATTGTTATCATTTTTTATTCATCTTATGAATGGTTTATAAAATAATACAATTATCACTTTTCATTGATCAAATATCATTTTCTATTAAAAGTATTATCACTTTTTATCCATCCTTCTAATTATTCATTCATATAATAGTTAAATTGGTCAGTTATTATTTTCCTTTAAAATCACTTTTATTTAAAATATTATCACGTTTTATCAATTCTATAAATTGTTAGTGAAATTCACTTTTGTAATTAGTTCACTTTTTATTAAAGATATTATTACTTTTTTAAAATATTATTACTTTTCAATTATAGTATAAATTGTCCATTAAATATTTGATATCCCCGTTATCACTTTTCATCTATTGGATATCACTTTTCCTAATAAAAGATTATCACTTTTTATCTTTTTCACACAAGTAATTCGTAACACGGACTCGCATAAGTTTTTAACATTATGATTTATTTATATCATAATTCAATTGCAAAGTTATCATTTTTATTATATATATATTGGTATTTTTTTATAATTAAAAAAATATTACTACTTTTTAAAAATATTATCATATTTTATAAATTTATAATATCTAAATTAAAAAATAAATTTTAAATTGTTATATTTTTAAATAATAAAAAATATAAATAAAATATGAAAAATATAGAAAAATATATATATACAAGGCCAAATTAATTTCCCTTTCATAATTAATTTTAAACTTTTTAATTTGTTATCAACTAAACATGAACCTTTATATTTATTTAACCCCAATTAATTTTACTCTATAATAAACGACGAATACTATTCGTCCCCATTTCTAAAATAACTATTTGTGCCGATCTTTTATTATTTATTTCTCAATTATTTTTGTCCATTTTTAATTGGCAAAAGCTCTTGCGCTTCCGGGACACGGAGGGATACTCCGTGTCCCCATGTAAACACAACCCTCCCCTCTCCAATCCTATTTAAACATATGTATTGCTAGAGATTTAAATTGTAAAGGGGTATGGAAATTGCAAAGGCGCACGGAATGTGTTCCGTGCGTCCAGATGCACATGAGCCTCACTCTTTTTAATTACAGCTATCGTCTCTATTTTTATCTTATTCATCCCCACTAAACTTATATATTTTTTCCATTATTATTTATTAGTATTAAATTATAACATTTAATAAATATTTAATTACAATATAAATTAACATGAGGAAAAAAAATATTTTTAAATAATTGAAGATAAAATTTAAATAATTAAATTATTTAAAATAATGTAATAAATAATTAAAATATATGAATGAACAATGCATACTACTTCAAACGGAAAGAAACTTCAATTTGTACCATACATATATACTATAAATTTCCTGCGATTTACCTCCTCCACCAATCCCCAGGGCAGGGGCGGTGGGGCCCCTAATGGTGGGGTACACCATTTTATAAACTAAAGGAGGGTTTTGGATTTATTAGGTGGCATCATGTGAGCAATTTAGGCATGATGTGTCATTTTTATAGATTTTTGAATTTTTTTTAATAATAAACTTGCTTAGGAAGGAAGATAATATAATTACTTTATTTTAAATAATCAATCAAAATATTTTATTTTTCTTTATTTTATTTAAAATTTTTCTTAATACTTTAAGTATTTTTAATTTTTTATTTTTAAATCGAATTTGTATAAAAATTATATCAAATTAATTGTCTTTTCATGATCTTTAATTTGATATCCATATTACCAATAATATATGATTCGAGAAATAGATTCTTAAATTTAATAACAATTTATATATTGTAAAATATTCTTTAATAAAATATATTAATAAATAAAATATTTTTAGAAGAGTAAGAAATTATTTAATAGTATATTTAATTTATTTATCCTTAAAATTTTAAGTTTAATAAATTTAGTTAATTATAAAATTCTAAATAAGGAATTTTATGAAAAAAAATAAAGGCAGAAACTCATGTGCACCCGCGCACAGACCACATTCCGCGTGACTTTAGAATTTTGTGTTAAATTGTATACCCTTTAGTATACAAATGTGTACCCTTTATTTTTTAAAGAAAATTATTGTGTGTATCTGTGCACATGAACAACACTCCGTGCGCCTTTAGAATTTTGTGTTAAATTGTATACCCTTTAGTATAAAAATGTGTACCCTTTATTTTTTAAAGAAAAAAAATTAATGAAAAGTGTATATCTTTTAGACCAAAATAATGTACCATACCCATAATACTAAATTTGTAAAGGCGCACGAAATGTGTTCCCGTACGCCCGGGCTCACGCAAGCCTCACTCAAAAATAAATCTTAGTTTAAGAGTAATTAATTTTCATAAATTTTTATCGTTAATTATTTATTTTATTATATTTAATAATTTATTCTTAATTATACAATAATTTATAATTGTTATATACATTTATTAATTTTATTTATTAAACGATAATAGGATGGTAATGAGATGGGCATTTGAAGTACCCGTTCTATCCAAATCTTAATAGGGTAGGTATGGATAATTGTAAACAGGTTTGGGACGAATACAAATAATTGTGAAAATCTCATTAGGGTTTGAAACGGGTACGGATAATACCTCAATACCCGCGGGTATATATATATATATATATATATATATATATATATATATATATATATATATATATATATATATATTACACACAAAATTTAATATATTTATTAAAAACAATAGAATTTAATTTATATTTAATTCATAATAATTTAAATTTAAATAATAGAAGAGATATAAATATTTATATAATAAATTAATATTAAATGGGTGCGGGTACCCAGGGGTATTGATAAATGGGTATGAGATGGGTACGGGTACCATAATAAATTTTTAAATGGAATGTGTACAGTTAGTTTTTATTTTAAAATCGCATAAGAGTACGAGTACCAAAAAATAAGCGAATACCCTACCCATTGCCATCCTAATGGAGTAATAGTTTTATTTTTAATTATGATTTCTTAAGATTATACTCCCTCCGTCCAAGTGAAATGCGAACAGTTACCTAATAATAAGGTATTGTTCGCATTTTATCGAGATGGAGGGAGTATTTTTTATGTAATAATTTAAATATGATAATATAAGAACTTAATATATAAAATATATGTTTTGCATTGGCAATATAATATTGAAAATTATATATAAATTTACACTATAATGTTATGAAATTTTTAATAGAAATTACAAAATTTTAACGTGTTGTATAATTCTTTTTTATTTAAAAATGTTAATATTAAAAAAAATAAACTTTTATGAATAAAATTATTTTTATTAATTTATATAGTTGTTAATATTATGGAAATGACTTGTGTAAAAATTGTCTCAGGTGATGGCTTACGTCATAAGTATAAAAAGTAACAACTTCTATAATGGAAAGTGATATTCAATTGACAAAAAGCGATAATATTATTTTATGAATAATTTATAATTTAAACGAAAATTAAGTGATAAAATTTTATAATAAAAGTGATAAAATTCATAGTAAAAGTGTTATCATCATCTCTCAAGGACCATTCAATTTCTCCAACGAATACATCTTTCGGGTACTCAAACTAAATAAGTATATTATATTGTTTGGGTACTACAATCGAACACAATATAAAATTTTAATTATTAGAATAATATTTATGTCTTATTAATTTTGAATATTTTAATTTAATTATTTTTAAGTATATTTAGCAAATTCAAAAATACGAATAGCTGATTCTATAAAAAATACGAATATCCCGCTTATTACGCGGGCTTCGTACTAGTATATAAATATGACAACACCAATTTAAAATAAAAAACGCACCTTGATGATTCAATTTTTAGAGCAATGATGAGAGCAAAATTTCACTCTAACTTCTTGTAACATTATTTTAAAGTGGTGGAAAAAATTTACTGTGAAATTATTGTTAGTGAGTTTAGTTCAATTTATAGACAAATTTTTTATTTATTTTTAATTACATTCAATAGAGTTAAATAGTAGTATCAGCCTTTGATTTTGAGACCTAGAGCAGCCTTGTCAGTCTACACTATCAATCATAGGGTAAATTTGGGAAAGAGATATTAATATAGGGCTAAAAAGACGTTATTTGAACAGGTGGGCAAAAATGATTTCTCAAACTTGAACGTGGGCAAAATGATAGATTTTCTGATTTTCATATCAAAAAGTTATATATATAGTATAATTTAATTCACCAAAAAATCAATTAACTAAATACGCGAGGACCGATTAAGCTCCAAAAGTTGATGTTTAAATCTGAATCAAACACGTTACAAATCTGACGTTTTTATTACCTATCTAAATTCTCAAGTTCAATACTTTCCTTATATACAAGTAACAAAACCCTCTTGTCAAATACTAAAGCCACAATCAATCCCTTAAAGGAGGAGGGAGAAGACACCCTTGAGAGATCTTAACAACCCTAAGTATCGAACACGTTCCATAGCTCGATGGGGCGATACTAGTATACGGTTCACAAAACTATGTACAGCAAGCATCCTCAACACCAAAAAATATGGAACCCAACTCCAGCTACCTCTATAGACTGTTAGATTTCTCTTTCCAAAATTTGAGACTCGGTTAGTAAAATTGCATCGGGTGAAGCCATATCGACAAATGGCCTAATGGTTGTCCTCTTTTATGGAAGCATTTTTAGCTTTGGCACGGTTGAAGTCATCCATACTGCGATATTCTTCTCTGAGCAGTCTCCCCAATTCAGGATGCTTCTTCAGTGGCTCTCTCTTGTCCCGTACCTCACGAAAATGGTGAAATGCCCTGTGACATAAAATAAATCTTGTAACCATAAAAGGGAAGGAATATGGTGGGGCGGGGTCATACAGAAAAAGAATTTGAGGGTTTTGAAGTTCAAGAATTTGAAACAAGTGGATTTTAAATCCGCCAAAATAAATGAAAAATTCATTCCTAAACTCTTCCTATCCATTTATAGTTCAGACTTACTACAACTAATCATAACATGTTTCAATTTCACATAATAAAGGAGTTCAGAGTAGAGTGCTCAGTCAAAACTATATCAGCTGATTGAATTATCCTATGCAAGTTAACAGGCGTAACATGACATAAATACACAATCCTCAGAAACTGTCATTTATAAGCAACAACCAAATCCAGGTAACCAACAGTTCTACTTTAATTGACCGATTTGATTTAAGTGAGTCCGGTGTGAAATCAATTCCATGTAAACCCTCCCTATTTGTAAATTGTAAAGACAATTATACCCTTGAATATATTCTAAACTCTAAGAATTAACATTGAATCCTAAGGTTATAATAGAACATAAACCAGTAGGGTTCACATTACTATCTATGTGAACCGGTTAACACAAGTGTTTGCCATTTGATTTTGTTTTTTTATAACAATCAAGTATTTAGAGCAAACTACAAAGAAGTAACCATCAGTTTATGTGTAGTTACAGAAAAAATCGAGTTATTAGGTTTGAAATTACACATACTATCTTTAATGAAAGTATATCAAACCTAACACTGCCATTGCCAACAAACAGGTTTGATTTGTCAACAAAGAATAGGACCCACGTGTGTGGCATTTTTAAAATTTAAAAGATGAGTAATTCTTGTGTCTCGTGTCATGAAACCTACCCGTAGATATTGATAAGTGACATGATTAATGGAATAGTGATATGCTTTTACTTTGTAAAAAACCGTATAGAAATGCGATCCCATATTATGGAGAAATGATAGTATTTTATTAAAGAAAAGTGATAGTCATCTCATGGAACCATTCTGTGAAATTATAACTGTGTTTTATAGGCTAAGCCTCAATAGTAGATTTTCTAATTCCCTCATATATATATACACACACACATACATACACATTAATGATCATAAAAATGAAAAGTACCAGACATGAAACCATAAAATTAGTGACACTGGAAAATTGAGTACTAGAGGAATTAGAAATGCTACAATTACCAATATTTCTCGAGGCCATAAAGGTTCCCTTTTTCATAGAATTGAAGAGTCAACAGTTCAAAGTCTTCATAAAGATCCTCTTTAAATTCCTTCTCCAAACCATAACTGAAATAAGAAATTAGAGCATTAACCATTATATAAATGTCAGTCAAAACAAGACCCACGGAAAAAATTCATTCTGACTGGAAAAAGGTGATTTATTTTCAAGCTTTTTAATTTTATAGAATAACTTTTTCTTGAAAATGAATCACTCTTCTCCAATTTCACAAAACAGATTCTATGAGATGATTGCACTTAAGAACTGCTCAAAAACTTCAGTGTATAAAAAGACAGTTATGTTGCTAGAAATAAATGAGAAAATTCAGACGTTTGGGCATGTAATCATGCAACAACAAAATAATACCTATAAAACCTGAAAAGGCATTCTGTTCCATAATTGTAACCAGCGGCGGCATCTTCTAGGGCTACCTTCCGAAATTCATTGTACATGGAAGGGGCAAACATGTCCCTTAAGAAAAAACACCAAAATCTGTACAAAGTGTTCATCTCCTGCAAATAATGAAAGGTAAACACCATAGGCATCAACAAAGTGAGCACAGAATGAGAAATTGCACCTACTGTAGCAATACTGCGCCAAGTCTGTGCAATTAAGACAAATTTAAATATCATTTTAGCAACCAAGTACGTAAACAAAAGGAGAAAAACATAGTTGTAAGAGGCAAGAGGTGCACAGAGGCACAAGAACCCTGAGGTGTACCTGAGGCTAGAGGCGCGACCGTGGCATGCGCCTCTTGTACAACCTACCCTAATATGATTCTACAACATACAATTACCTAACTAAATAAAGGGTCAATAACAAGTCTTCAAACTTAAGAAAGTTATCGAATTTAAAATAATAAGTCAATAAAAGGTGGTTGAATGTGCTCGGTAAAAGGTCACAAATGATATGCAACTAAGAGGCAAGAAACACCATTTACATAATAAAATCATGTAACTTCAAAAATTCCCAATATGAACATGTATTGGAGCGTGGCGCGCCTCTTGAGATGAAAAAGGCGCAGAGAGGCACATAGACGCAACCTCCTCTTGTACATTGCCTTAAATCACCAAAAAACTGGAGGGAAAAAAAAAAGCCTCCGCACCTCTAATAACTATGGGGGAACCATCTGCTATCGCCTCAAATGATATGATTAATCTTTTGACATAGATCAAAATCAAATTCATCTAAACATTACAGAGATACCTCACTGCAACCAATGCCCATCTTCTTTCGATCACTAAGGCAGCGATTTTTATACTTCTTATACCTGACAGAAGGAAATTAACAACCCAGTTATAAATATATCAACTACTTGAGATATGTGTCAACGCAGTACAATCTGGATGCAAGCAAAATATCCAATCATGTGCTGTGTGCTGGAATGCATTCCTAGCCTAAGATTAAATGTCTCCTTACTTCTGTTGTTTGAATCCATTTTCCTCAAGTAGTTTATGGCTTGGATGCTGAAACGGTGGAAATGGCTTTGGCGCTGAACCAACCGGCGGACTGCTTCCTGTGAGATTTCGCTGAGGGGAAGCACCTAATTTTGAAGGCCTGATCCTGAGAAGTCCCGTATAGGGTATTAATGCCAAACATATTTAATAATAAAAATTTATAAAATTCAGACGCTTCACCTACATACAGGGTTGCTAAAAAATACTAAACAGGATTTTGCGACATTTACCCATGATTATCTGGAGGTGTAGAACCAAAGAAAAAACCAACTGCACCACCAGGAGGACTTTCAGACATAACTCCCACAGAATTTCGGGCACTACCATGACCTTTAAGTTCACAGAATAGTCGCTGCTTCTGAATGTATTGTTGCTTAGAGCTGCTTTTACTTTGTTTCCTCCGAGAGTTGGTAGTTTTAGGTCCTTCATTGCTGCCTCTTCCAGTAGAATGATTGAGATCCTTCGAATTTGAAGTAGCAGCAACACGAGCAGAATATGTGGAATTCTCAAAACTGCCTTCAGTTGTCTTGTTATTATTACGTGTAGAAAGTGACCTTTTTGAGTTTAGTTCCTGCAGATTGAATGAAGGTTACAGAGAAAAAATTTTAACCATCCATAATGCTATTAAGGAAATGATCCATCAACCTGCTCATAATAGTAGAGGCCATCATTTATTGCAGAAGCTAGCTCACGGGACAATGATTTTGATACTTCACCAGCACTAATTCGACTATTCTGCAGCATAAAACCTAGTTAGTACCTAATTCAAAATAGAGCTGATAATGCATCCTCAATTATTATATATATACATATATTCAGGTAAACTCTCAGTCAAAGAATTTTGACATAGACAATTTGACACCTAACATGCTCTGGCAAAGAAAAAATTTGTTATCAAGAAGAAATAGAGTTTGCAAAGACAAGCATTTTTGTGGTGAAGATTCATCACATAATTTGAAAATGAACTCATGTTTGTAGTGTAGGTTAAAGATTAATAATGATCATTCCAAACAAGACACTTAGGTTATGTTCGTTTTCGGATTTTAAATCCAGGTTTTGGTTTTCCAAAACCCACATCCAAATTTTAAAAACCTCCCCTATATCTACCTACTACATTCTCTCTCTTCAATTAATACACTTTCTCTCTTTATCTCTCCTCTCTCATTTAACTTTTTAAATAAATTAATACATTGATTTGACATAAAGTTAAAACCTACCCTACTCAAAACCCAAAACAAACATAGAACACACTATTCATGATTTTCAAATCCCACATAATCCCAAACCAAACATCACCTTAGAAAGATAAATTGAAGAAAATGAATCAAGGATAACAAAAAGTATAATTCAAGAAGATGCTCACTGTTAATGATCACTGAATCACATAATTAAGGCATTTATCTAGTTTAAGTATGTTACTGTTATGATGTCCCACATCGGTTCCACACGCAAGTGTGGAAAGGCATATAAGTGGGGGTCAACCCTTCACTATCAGCCATGGTTTTGGGTGAAGTTAGGGCTCCCTAGCTTATGTGCCTAACAATTTGGTCCGACCAGCCGGATCCAAACAGGCCACGGGATGGGGCTACCCGATGTGTGGGCCCAGAGGTTGCCACCCCGGATGTGGGAACAAGGGCCTAGGTATGCGGGTTGCCAACCGAAGTGTGCCGTCCGTGGACGTCCGGTTCGAAGGGGGATGGATTTTTATGATGTCCCACATCGGTTCCACACGCAAGTGTGGAAAGGCATATAAGTGGGGGTCAACCCTTCACTATCAGCCATGGTTTTGGGTGAAGTTAGGGCTCCCTAGCTTATGTGCCTAACAGTTACAAAGGTGTAGAATCAATAGGACAAAACAATATATCAGTGTCATTTTATGTCGAGGCCAGATAACTACAGTACATTAGTATTTAGTTAGAATTATTGGATCCATTTACAAAGCAAAATGTGCCTGAAGGATATGTAGGCTTTCTTATAAATTGAAATTGCAATTAAATATGAATTCCATAACATGGGTATTATATAATCAGCCAAGATCCACTACCCTAATTCTCATACAGCATTACTTTCATGGCTAGAAACTTCTAGTGATTTTTTAAAAATTTGTATAATGCACCAGAGATGCAAGAAAAAAAAATAATAATAAAACCCTCTGATTGAGCTCTCCAATTGATTTCTCAGCATTGGCAATGAAATGAAAAATTTTCAGGCTATTCTCTAGTGCTTTCCAGGGTGAGCAGAGATGTATATTGAAACATTTACAATGGCACTTGAAGACTTGATGCCAGGCCAATATATTATTAGATAATATCAAACTAAAAACAAATTCACAATAATAAAAAAAAAAAAAAAAAAAAACACAGAGATATCATCCATAAGGTTTGACTCCACTAAACTTTAGCAATAGAAAGTGAGAGAAACCTGCAACTTAGGTCAATACTCATGTTCAAAAGAAAACAATATAACTATTGTCTAATAGTATAACAAATAAAACAAAGGATCATATAGACATATACGAAAAATTGCATAAAAAAATGTTTGATTATGCCTGAAGGAACCAAAAAAAGTTGGATCTAAAATATTCAAGCTCCTTTTGGATTGAGGAATCACAGATATATAGCCTCATAGAATTATATATTCACATATTCACAGTACATCCAAAGCATACCACCAGAATCTTTTTCTAATTCAGAACACTCTTATGAACAGGTAGTGCTACGCCTCAAAAAGCCTTGCTGCACATCGTGGTCATACCTGAGTGACAATTACAAGCCTCTCAACATCTTGATCGTTAACATTGATTTCATCATCTTCGCCATCAAGCCTGCAGTAACCCATTGATTTGAAAAGTCATAATGCTTTGAAAACTTGAAAAATATTTTACATGCAATGGAAAAAGAACAAAGGCAAAAGACAACAGTATATGCAAGACGGAAGTCACTGAAAAAAAAAAAAGCAGTTTTATTCCTGATCGATTACTTACACAAGACAACATAACATACTAAGGGAAAACAGTGAACCAAAACCCTGGGAGTTTATACAATTCTCCAGAAATGCACATGGGATCGTATAGAGCAATAAATCTCCAAAAAGAGATCCCCTAAAAAATCACAAAGGTTGAAAAGGCTATGGATACATGCACAGAATTACAAGTTCCCAAACTGCTAATATTGCCAATTTGGAACCCTTCAATTAAAATCATGAATGAACAAACCTGTATACAAGCCATAAAGACACCAGGCATATTCTTAAGTTGCATAAAGCAAGACTAGTGGTGACTGTGTGACATGAGGGCTCATATTTAGATCTCAAGTCATGTAGACCAACACCGAAAGAAAACAAGTTAAAAATTTGATGCCAGTGGAAATGGATGCAAGGTTACTTAAAATATTACTAGTCTAACAAGATATCTAAAGGAACATATACTACAAAAGGCTAGAAAGTACTCCAAAATAATTTAGAAGCTACAGAAACATAAACTCAAGGATCATTCAGACCAACCAATCCTTACAAAAAACAGCAGACTTAATCATGGAATATTTGATTAATTAACAAATATTTGAAAGCAAGGTCCAAACACACATTTTCAACGCTATCAATTTTAGTGTGACAAAATACTATTGACATACAAGCAATTTTATAGATGACTAAGAAAAGAACAGGAAAACCCATAAAAATTGTAGTTACAAGTTAGTCAAGCAGAAAAAATCTTTAAATACCTTCCAGTAGCAGGATGATCATTCCTTATCATTTTCTGCTCCAGTTCCAGCTCTTCGTCGAGCATAAATGGGCTTGAAAAATCATTAGATGAATCATCCAAATTTTTTGAATTCAGATTTGAAAGCTCTCTGTTTGCAGAGTTTTCAAGAATCATAGACTTCACCGAGTCGGCTCCTTGTAGGATAGCTGGGGAATTTGAATCATTAATGTTGTCCCCATTGTTGGATTGACAGCCTAACTCCATGCTTGAACTGCTATACATTGAACTAACTTCCCGTGCGTCACTTTTATTTCTTTGCTCTGTATTATTGCTAATGGAAATGTTCATAATATCTTCAGTCAATGGCAGAAGTTCCTGTGAGCTTACATTTGGTGCAATAAGTTTAGTTGTCCCTTTAAACCCCTGTCCTTTATTTTCATTTTGAACGTCATTGTTAATTGCATTTCCAATCAGTGATGCAGATTCACTGACCAGAGATGAGGGAATCCACTTAGACCACTCATTGCTTCTCCTAACCTTGTCACCCTAAAGATGTTTAAAGCAAAACATGTGGAGGGAGAGTACACAAGCAACAAACAGAAATTAGAAATACAAAGGAACACTCTGCATGAGAAAGCGTAAGAGGGAAAGTTTCAACCTGCACTTCAATGATCTCTGAGGCTTGCAATGCATCTAAAATAAACGGTATCTCTGCATTCATACGCTTAACCTGAAACTCAGAATTCCAAAAAGATCCTTAATAGCAAAATAAACAGACAAATCCTTCTTAGAGAACCAAATCAAAAGAAGGGCAAGAGACGGATATATATATATATGTACCCTTTTAAATTCAGCGATATTTGATATTGGAACCCAACCTTGGTGGTCCATCAAGGATATCAAGTAGTGATCATTCTGCAGATTCTCATCACTGCCAAAGTTGTCAGATTAAGCAACAAAGTATGAAAAGTGTTCTTTTAGCAAAAACTTTCTGACTTAGAAAAGTTACACGTACGAGACAAAGTAACATTGATGTAATTTAATAGGTAGAACTACAATCCAACAGAGAGAAGTCATTAAAATTAGCAAAAATTTGCCGAAAAATATTCTCTTAGACTCCAAATGAGTTAAAAAAATGCTCCAATCGCACATAACTTGGACCTTGACTTTAATAATATATAGCTGATGCCCTAAGATTAAGCTTCAACATGCACTTTAATTACGATACTAGTAATAAACTAGTGTAGCTGAACATTCCAAGAGGCATGAGATCAGTTTAAATAGTTTACCTGAAATAATAATCAATTTGCTTTACAATGTTAGCTTTCAGTGCTATTGTTGGTGAGGGTGGCATTGGAACTCCAGGACTCAAAGGATATGGTACTAAGAAAGGTGGATAGGGTACTCTAACAAAGGCTGGGGGCGCAGCAGAATAATAATAGAGTGGTGGCCCTGTAATAGATTAATTTGTTAAATGTAACTTTCATTTAAGTGCAGAAAAATAACAGGGGAACAAGGAGATAAGGAAAGAGAAAAAGATATAAAACAGAAAGATTAAGAAGTTGGTCAAAATATGAATTGTGAACACAGATCAATTCTACTTTTATTAGCAGCACAAATAATACCTTGATAGTTTGGTCCATCAACAAATCCCGTAGGGGTAAAAATTGGAGGGCTCATAAAAGGTCTTGGCCCAATACTTTGTTGCAAATGAAAATTGTTAGGAGAAGCTGGCTGTGGATAATTCCAGGAAGAGTTCCTTTGGCTGTATTCATCATTTGCACTGCGCCTTCTTCCACCTGAACTCGAATCTTGGGCACTCGAATTGGAACGAGTGGAAGGCTGAAAAGACCCATTCACTGGTGAAACAAATGCTTGTGTAGGTTCACTACCAGACTTTACCAGTTGACTATCAGCTCTTGATAAAGGTCTGGGGCTCAGTTGATATGCATATCCAGTGGCCGAAGCTGGTGACATGGGATACATAGTTTGATAAACAGGGGTAAATGTTGGCAGATAATGAGGTAAGGGACCAGCAAATGGAGGCATACTATTTGGGCCTTGCTTGGGGCTGGTTTTATTTTGATTCGAATTGTATGCCCTACGAGGGGATTTAAAATTCCCACGCCCATGGAACTTCGGCTGCTCAGTCGTAACCTGGAAATCAGTGAATTGGCAGTTAAGCTACACCACTTTAAACATATATAATCACAATAATACATATGTTCTTGAACTGTACATATACAGCATATGGCAATGTATGTAGCTTTTCCATAGGATAAGAGACCAAAGATACAAGTTTACAAGAAAAGTTTTAAATTGCATCACTATTCACCAAGAGCACTAGATCCTACATTCTCCAACACTGAGACTTCCAAGTATTACTATTGGTACAACAAGGACAGAGCAATTGAAATATAAATTTCAAATTACAGATTCCAGAACTTAGGTTAAAAGGGCCCACGAAGATCCAGGACACAGTATATACAAGCTAACATACCAAATTACGGAAAGCTAGTTGGAAATATCAAAATAAGAGCATTAGTATACTATTATGATTAAAGCCTTCATACAGTTAGTTTTTCAACATCCCAAGGCCCATCAGGAAGCATATCTTTATAGCATAGAGGCTCTTGTATAAGAAAGTAGCTTCATCTTTGTGCTATAATGGGCATTCAACTAACAATGCACAACAGATAATTCCTCTATTATCCCTGCACTAACAAAAAGAGCTTGAAACATACTTTTATAATAAGAGAGAGAGACATATATGTCAATTCCATAATTATGAGACACCATTTCACCATATCTGAAAACAATGTTTCTCGTCTAGCTTATAAAGATAAACATAACAAATCTCAATCTTTTCATTCAACTTCCGATCAATATGTGCCAACAAACATAAAGTCACCGTAAATGGAGTCATGTGCAAAAAAAAAAAAAAAAACTATAAAGGTACTAAATTCAAAACACTAATTTTCATTCACATAAATATATGTCTAATCTTTTCTTCCCATTAAAAACTCAAACCAGTTAGATCTCCCATTTTAAATTAGAAAAGCTTATATACGTCCGAATTGGTTGTCCTATAAATTAAGATATCCAATTTTATTTTCCATTACTGAATAATCTTATTATGATAACACATGGAATCAATGCATGAATACACACGTGCAAAATAAAGTTAAAACCAAGAATGTCAACATGAATGGATACCAAATAAAAATAACTATTGCATTCACATATAAACATTCTCTAATTAATCAAAACAAAACCAAGCATTCAACAATAACTAGCCAAAAAAGATACTGCACCGACCTGCGGAGAAGACGACGGAGGATCAGCAGTTTTGGATTGTGCGATTGGGGGAAGCGACTTGGCGGCGCTTGAATCGACACTTCCATTAAGCTTGGGTCGTTGCTGTGAGTTAGAGGGCAACGGCCAGGACTCGGAATCATCTCCGGTTACCGGAGAAGCAGCGGCGGAAGTCTTCCATGGAGACTTGGGAGGAGCATCCACAACCACCTCATTCTGAATATCAAGCTGATCACCACCACTGCCTTCATTGTCCCCCATCCCCAAAAGAATGCCTGAAAAAATAATCAACACCCGGTTGATTCGAGCTGTTTACAGCAAAAATAGCAGGCGTTGCTTCGGAAAAGTAGAGCAAATTAGAAGAGAAAAGGAAGTGATTCTAGGGTTCGACGGCAGCAGTAGCAGAGAAGGGTGGAGGAGTGTGAGAAATGGAGTAGGGGAAGAGTTTGCAGAGAGTGAGGAGAGAGAGAGGGGGGAGCGAAGGACACGCGAGTGTTAAGAGAGGGACTAGGGTTGTAGTTTGCATATATGGAATCAGAACAATGTTGACAAATTGACTATTTTTACGTGACGCGGCTGTACAAGTGTACCATGTGTAGATATATATATATATTCTCCATTTTGATTGCTTTATAAATTTAGACATGATACATTTTGATCATTTATAAATTATTTTTAAAAAAATTAATAAGAATTGAAATAGGCAAAAGTTTATATGAAATCGACACATGAAATGTTCAAAAATAATAAAGTGAATCAATATGTGCATTTTGTGGTGATGTTTGTTTTTGGTAAAATTGGGAATAGATTTCATCCCCATAAAATCATTTTTATATATATCTACAAACTCTAAAATCCTCATCATATATTCTCTCATTTGATTGGGAATGGATTTTAAAATCCACACAAAATCATTCTTATATATACCTACAAATTCTAAAATCCTCAACATATATTCTTTCTCATTTGATTTAATTGGGAATAAATTTCAAAATCTATACAAAATTATTCCTATATATATCTACAAATTCTAAAATCATCAACATATATTATAGAAAAAGTGTGAATCTTTTGTGGAACGGATTGAGCATTTTTTTTTTAAATTGAATAAATAGTGCATGTGGTATTGCCTTGAAGACATTAACAAGTTTAAGGTGAGATTTTCAAAATCCATAGAAAATCATTCCTATATATACCTACAAACTCTAAAATCCTCAACATATATTATAGAAAAAATGTGAATCTTTTGTGGAACGGATTGAGCATTTTTTTTTTAAATTGAATAAATAGTGCATGTGGTAATCTTCAAAAGTTTAAGGATCGAATCTCACCACGGTTAGTGTGAGAACAACTCTTAAAATAAGAAGGTTCTTTGAATAGTGGGTGCGGTAATCTCACTCACATTGTGGGAATAATCTTTAAAATAAGAGAGGCTCTTGAGTAGCGGGTGCATATTGATAAATAATTAAATTTATCATAAACCAATTAATTAATTCTATCTAAAATACAAAATTAAAATGGTATAATAATCTCTTAAAATAAGAGAGGCTACTTGAATGGTGGGTGCGGGTGCGGATTGATATATAATTAAATTTACTATAAATAAATTAGGTCCATTACTTGTTGGTATAATTTATTTACATATATACTAACAGGTACAATATCCAAATTAAAATATTATCCACTACAAATTGAACCCATCAAATACCTCTTTTAACCCTATTATAAGTTTAATTGTATTCAGAAATTTAATTGTATTCAAAAATTAATTAACCATTAATCTCTCCATGAAACTAGAAAATAGGTTGAGATTAGTTAATATAATTTGTTATGTTATAATTGTATATGTTATTCAAATTTTATGTATTCAAAAATATTTATATGCAATATATTTGTATTCAATCTCCTAAAATTATGTTATGATTGTATATGTTATTCAAAATATATATATACTCAGAAATATTTATGTTCAATATATTTGTATTCAATCTACTAAAATCTATTATCTTATGATGTTATATTTGTTCAAAATTTATGTATTCAAAAAAAATTATTTTAATATATTTGTATTCAAAAAGATAAAATTCATGTATTTGAAAATATTTATATTTAATTGTATTCAGAAAGATAAAATTTATGTATTCAAAAATATTTATGTTTAATATATTTATATTCAAAAAGAATTAACTTCTTTCATTTACTCCCCTAAAATTGTATTCAAAAATTCATATACATGGTGTTTATATTTAAGACACACAAAAATTCCTCTCAATACAAGCAGGTGCATATACATACAAATTCTCTATCTCTAATATTCTCAACTATCTTGCATAGTGGTACTTAACGAAAAGATCGATACAGACAAACACAAAATACATATACCAGAGAAAAGAGAAGCAAGAGGAGAGCAAGCCTTTTCTATCTCTCTACCACACAAAATCTCTTCACTCGCCACACATGGCACACAATCACCCCTGCTAATTCTGAAAACACACACTTTACTTGCTCTCTCTTGAGAATTCTTTGCCGCGAATACCCTGCAACAGCTGTTGATGGTGAGTATCGAGGACTAGGTTTTTGGCCCCTCACACACAAGATAATTGAGAGTATTTCCTTTGCTAGAGAGAGGGGAAGTTGAATTGATGATTCTGTACATAATTTAAAGGAGAGATAAAAGAGTTGCTAGAGAGAGGAGTTCAATTGAAGAGTCTATATATGGTTTCAAAGAGAGAGAAGAGAGAAGAGGGCCGTGATCTTCTTGTAGGGCCATTTGATTAGCCATTTTGTAGTAGAGATGACCAATTAAAACAATTTATTGAACTACATGGAGGTTGGCGCTAGAGCTTAAGCGATATCACACTTATCATAAATTTATAGAGACTAATCATCGAGTGGGATTGTTAAACAAGTATTAAAATTGACACAAATCAAGTAAACATAGTATGATCAAACAATTAAAATGAAGTAATGTAAAGTCGTTTTCCAAATTAAGCAAAAATGAGATTAACAACAATTAAGTAGTGGGAAATCTTATGATACTTGCATTAAACTCATATGAATCAAGGGTATGGATTAAGGGCCAACTCTAAATTCACCTAAGCTCTTTCTCAAGATGAATAGGATATTAATCTCAATTAGCACAAGGTTGGTTCTCATTCAAACAATTCCAACTAGGTACTAAGTTTGAAATAAGAATCCCTTCACACAATTAATCAATCTCTCAATCAAACCAACCGTATGTCCTATCAAATGGTTCTAAACTCTAAAGGATTTCTCAATCTCTTTACAATTTATAATGCACATGAAGTGTTTGATGAAATGATTCACTCAAATGTCCTAATCACATAATTGATTTCTCAATCTAATCATATATTTAGAGCATCTAAATACGCAAATCATCAAAAACCTGAAGATCTAAAGCATCAATGATAGAAAATCAATTAACCCAATCAACATATAAATTTAAATACATAGATCCCAAAATTTAACCACAAACTTTCATGTTGCTAATCCCACAAGGGAGATTAGCCTACAATCTTCATAAGATCCTTAACATAGACATTAAAAACCTTACAAATCATGGTAAACTAGATGATTAACACAAAATTAGGATGAAAACTCCCTTGGATTGACTCCAATTGAATCTCCTTCCTTCCTTTGGTGATCACCCACTCTTCCTTGCTTCTTCACTTGATTTGGATGGTAAAATTTATGGAGAGATGATGTAGAATAAAAGTATGGATGAAGGGGATGAAGAATATGGTGTAAAATCAAAAGATTGGTGTGTGAGGTGTGTGAGCAGCTGAAATCTCGTGTATATCTCTTCAAAGGTTGAATGGATGGGTATTTATACTCATTGGGGGCCTTCTAGAAGAAATCTATTTTTTTTACTGATCAGGCACTTACACGACTCGTGTGCTGCAACACTCCTCGAGTCGTGTCAGGGTTCCTGGGTCAACGTGAACTTACAACGGCACACGAGTCGTGTGCCGCATCATGGCCAAGGGATGGTCGTATTGTGCGTTCTGATATCGTCGCACGACCATCTCTTACAGGCCCGTTTGCAGTACACGGCTCGTGTAGCACGACACGGCTCGTGTACTTGAAACGGCTGGCCATGTTCTTGCAGCCCTATTTTCTTCTTCCTTCTTTCGTCTCCCTTCTCTATTTTTGCTCCGATTTCACATGTTTTACATACGATTAAGTTCATTCACACTCAATTCCAATAAAACACATAACTCCACCAAATAGCACATAAATACAGATAAAATACTATGAAAACGGACATAAAAAGACACTAAAATTTAGGTAAAAAATATCACTCATCAGAAGAGAAACCCAGAAGAATTCTTTCTTCTTGTAGAGTGTTCAACTTATTGTTATTATATGCTGATATTGCGTTGCGTAAATGACGGATCCCGTTACTTAAAAAATTAATGAACAAGGTAATATTGAAAATTTTACCTTGATATTTTGTACCTATTAGTAGACATGCATATTTTAACCGGAACCGCCGGTTCGGAACCGGAAACCGGCGGTTCCAACTGGAACCGGAATCGGCAGTTCCAGAATCGGTGAAAATTAAATCGAAACCGGCTATATATCAGTTCGGTTCCAGTTCTTTATTTCGTGAAACCGGAACTGGCGGTTCCAGTTAAAACCGGCGGTTCCCGGTTGGAACCGACGGTTTTTCAATTTTTTTTTTACGTTTTTAGGTTGAAAAGCAAAAAAAAAACCAAAACCGGCGGTTCAAACCGGAACCGACAGTTTCAAACCGAAACCAAAACTGTCCTACCCTCGGTTCGGTTCCGATTCCATATTTTTCGAAATCGGAACCGGTAGTTCGGAACCGGAACCGTCGATTTGGAACCGCCATGCATGTCTACCTATTAGTAATATTTTTACCTATTGTATCTATTAGTAATACTAATATATATTTTGTACTAATTATTAATAAATCCAACAAATTAATTCCAACTAAAATGCAAAATTAAAATGGTTAATATCAAATAGAAACTCATGTCATATACAAATTAATTATGGCTAAAATACAATATATTTATGTAAATATACCACATGAGATAATAATTTACTTATATAAAAATAAAAATAAATAATTAATTAATATGTATAAAATCTTATAGATTTGTAAATAAAAATAATAAAATAAAAAATTCATGTCAAAATAAAAATAATAAAATAAAATTGCATTGCAAAATATCTTAAGTATACTATAGCAGAAACTTTTCTTGCTGACATGTCGTCTCCAGAGCGCTCTAATATGATGTGTAATTTTCTTAATTTTTTGGATTTTTTAATATTTTACTTATTTACTTTTAATTAACTTCCTTATTTAATATTTTCTTTTTTAAATAATGTGTTTCTTATTTTTAATTAATAATGATTAAATTTTTAATATTTTATTTATGTATTTGGGTATCATTAATTAATTACTAAATCTTTTAATACAATTAATTAATTAATATATCAAATTAAATCATATATATAAAGGGGAAAAGAATATTCCATATAATATTCTCTCTCAACCCACCTATAAATAAGACTTTTTTGTTATTCACCCTAAATACACACATTTGATTCTCTAAGATGAATAGAAGCTTTCTTCAAGTTCCTCTAGAGAATTGAATTATGAAAGTATAAAAATTTATTTCGATAGAGAGAATCAAGTAGAGATCCAATCTACCTCTAAAAAATCGATTCAGGTATTCTTCAAGAGGAAGAGAACTGATTCAAGTCTTTTTTAATCGATTTACCTCTTAATAATCGATTCTTCAAGAGGAAGAAAATTGATTCAAGTATTCTTGAATAGATTTACATCTTAAAAATTGAAAAATTGATTTTTCAAGAGTAAGAGGATCAATTTGAATCGATTTACTCCCTTTAATGCAATAAATAAATTAATTAATATATCAAATTAAATCATATATATAAAGAAAAAAAGAATATTCCATACAATATTCTCTCTCAACCCACCTATAAATAAGACTTATTGGTTATTCATTCTAATACACACATTCGATTCTCCAAGATGAATAGGAGCTTTCTTCAAGTTCCTCTAGAGAATTGAATTATGAAAGTATAAAAATTTATTTCGATAGAGAGAATCAAGTAGAGATTCGATCTACCTCTAAAAAATTGATTCAAGTATTCTTCAAGAGAAAGAGAACCGATTCAAGTATTCTTAAATCGATTTACCTCTTAAGAATCGATTCTTTAAGAGGAAGAGAATTAATTCAAGTATTCTTGAATATATTTACATCTTAAAAATCAAAATTTCAAGAGTGAGAGGATCGATTCTAGAATACTTGAATCGATTTACTCCCTCCGTCCCATAACAATTGACACCTTTTTTTTACACGGAGATTGAGTATAATAATCTAATATAAAGTGAAGTGAGAGAAATATTATTTAATGTGTAGTGGGTAGTTGTATTAGTGGTGAGTGTGATGTGTGTGTGGGCCATGTAAATAAATAAATTATTTTTGTGTGGGTCACATATCATTAAAAAAGAAATATGTCAATTTCTGTGGGATACCCCAAAAAGTAAAGTGTGTCAATATCTTTGGAACGAAGGGAGTGCATCTTAAGAATCAATTCTTCAAGAGAAAAAAAAACCGATTCAAGTATTACCTCTTAAGAATCGATTCAAGTATTCTTTAAGATCTACCTCTAAAGTATTGATTCAAATATTTTCAAGAGGATCGACAACTCAAGTACTCTTGAATTAATTTACCTCTAAAGAATAAGTGGTTGAAAAACTAAGTCATGTATTGAATCGAAAGCTTAAGTTCCTTAAGTTAAATCACTATTTCATATAAAATAATATTAAAATTGAGTTTGTAAATATTTGTTAATTTTTTAAATTTAGTATATTAATATTTATTTATTTACATATATCTTAATTATTCAGTTATAACATATGAATTATAAAATTTGTTTTCTTTAGTTGTTTATATAATTTGAAACTAATAAAATTAAATAAAAAATAAAAATAAATTCATTACAAATTATGAATATTTAAAAGAATATTATATATAAATTAATTTTATTTATAATATATATATTTTCCATTAATTTTTTAATAATACTCCCTCCGTCCGCCACAAAGGAGGACATTTACTTTTTGCACGTGGATTAAGGAGTATTATTATTTAAGGTGTAGTTGGTAGTTGTATTAGTGGGGTGTATGGGTCCCATAAATTTATTGTATTAGTGATGTGTGTGGGTCTCATGTGTTTAAAAAGGGAAATGTGGACCTTTGGTGTGGACGACCAAAATGGCAAAATATGGACCTTTCGGGCGGACGGAGGGAGTAACTATTAATGAAAATAGAATTATTATTATATAATTAATTAAGAAATACTAAACCATAATCGTGAGTAAAAAATAATACTCCATATAAATATTATTTATAATATTATTTATATTTTTAAAAATATATATATATAGCGACTGTTTAAAAATATTTTAATTATTTTATTTTAATTAATTATAATATGTTTGACCTTATTTTTCATAATATATATATGGATCCATTACTATCAGGTACAATTTATATACTATTATTACTAATAGGTACAAAAGGCTAAAAAAATAAATAATCAATACATTTTAAATTAGTGAAATGTCCTTCTTATCCTTAATGTGATTGCGTTCATTAATACATTAAAATATAAAGATATTTTACATTAAAATTAAAAATATATTTCATTCCACATTATTCTCCTAAAAATCCGATGGGATTAACTCAACCCATTCCAAGCTAATGCCTAATAGAAAGCGTGAGTTAAATTGAACATAATATTCTGAATACCTACTAATTTTGAATACAAATGCATTTCAATGAATAAATCTAAAATATATTGAATGCATTCTGAATATTTTGTGAAATATTGAGAAAATATATTTGAATACATCCTTATTGAACATTAAATATTCTAAATATTTGCTGATTTTGTTGAAATATTCTAAATATTCTAAATTCTTAATGTGATTGTGTTCTATTGACGGTTGTTCTTGGCTCGTTAATTTAGTATTCGAAGGATTAAGATTTTTAATAACGGAACCAAGAACGAATATCATCAAACACAATAAATCATAAACGAAGACAAATAAAGAGATTAACACCTATGAAAGACCCGATTCCCACTAAAGAACTCAACTAATTTTATTGTTCTCCCTTAGAGCATTACTCGTTCTTTCCAAATCCTTACAAGTGTAATGTCTAAAGTGAATCTGAGTGTCCTACCTCTCTCCTGTGAGAGTGATTATTTATATTGTCCTAAAACCCTTAATCCGAGCCAATCGTCTTGCACCATCTGGATAAAGACAAGCCATCTTTAATGAAGCTGTCTGGTACGCCGACCATCTGCAGGAGGAGTCTGAGCACCATTTTTTGCACTGCAGGGATTTGCAGGGTGCCTCCGTCCTTTGCTGGCCTTCCATTGGTTGTTGGAGTCGGGTGCGCTAGTCAATCGTTGTCTCTTAGTTAGAATTGTTGCCCAAGATACCTCTTCTTCCCGTTAGTGTTGTCTTCTAGCCTGCAGTACTTATTCCCTTTCATTATGGTGTCTTTTTTTTACTGTTCTGCTTTCACTGTCCCCTTTGATCTTCGGATGGGTTGGCTTTTGGTGCTGGGGCGTTCATCCGAGATCTCGGCCAGGGGGAGGATGAGCGTCGAGGTGGTTTTCTTCCGAGGGCATTTTCTGGCTTCGTCCCTGTTTGGCGGGCTCGCCTTCATTCTTCTTGGGCTGGGCCTTCAGGCAGTCGTGGTCCCTTTTGGGCTGCCTTAATTTTCTTATCATTTCTGTCTACCGTTTGGGCTGCCGAGGGATTGGGCCTTCCTCTTCAAGTATAATGGAGCTTATTGGGCCCATCAAGCATGCACATAACATTAGCCCCTCGAGCCTGAATAATTTCATGACTTGAGATTGTTCAGGGTCGAACTGTACTTCGCGAGTTATATCCCTCATGCTTCGGTGCCTGGGACATTAGGGTTCTTTCCATCTCGGCTCTTTGTTGTTCTCAATTATTACCTTCCTCCTGATATGTTCCTGCCTTATCGGGTTATCTGTGCCGCTTTAAGATATTTTCATTCCGGTGGGGGGTATATCTGGTATTTGGGGTGTAACTGTTGATTTGAAATTTGAAATTTGAATCTTTTTTCTGCCAGTTTCCCTTTCTCTGCTTCCTCTTTTTTCTCCCTTCGATTCTGCAGGTGATTAGTGTTTCTTTTATCCAGTGAGTTCTCCTTCATCTTCCATGTATTATTATCCTCTCCTTTTTCCTCTTTTCTTTTCGGCTCTTTTTCTTTCGTGTCTCTGAACATGTCGTCATTGTAGCTTAGGGTTTTCTCCTTCCCCTGTTTCCGCATTTTATTTCCCTTTACGTCTATCACAATATGGCTTGTGAAAGGTCCTCTTCTCTTCCCAGATCCCCTTCCCGTTCGACCGATTCTTTGCTTGGTAGTTCTTGGTCATTCTCGTCGTCTTTGGAGGAGCGTTCGGTCCTCCGTCTCCCTCTCAGATTACCTTTAATCAACAGGTTATCGACTTTGTTTCTGCTTTTATATTGGAGCCTAATCCTGCAATTGCCGACGCCGATCCCGGATTGCTGGGCCATCTTAGAAAACTTCCATTGTGGGACGATGATATTCCCTTTTCTGTTGTTGAGGTTCCTTCGACCCTTGATGACCCTTGGTTACAGAAGAGCCCTGTTTGCTCTTGGTAAATTCCAATGTGGGGAAGATATCGACTTCTATCTTCCTTCTCTCGACGCACGTATGTGTTATGCTCCGCCGAACGCCGTGGCAGCTTATGAATTGCAACTTGAACTCGGTCTTAAGTTTCCTCTTCATCCCTGCATTCGGGATATCTTCGAATTTTAGGGTATAGCCCCCGCTCAACTAGCTCCCAATGGTTGGGATGCATTGATGGGGATTTTGGTCCTCTTCTGGAAAAGAAAATATTCCTTCTTGACTACTGCTGAGATCAACTTCCTGTACCGGCTCACTCCGAATAACAGGACTAAGGGATATTATTATTTGGTACCACGCCACACCAATCTTATTGCTTCTCTGCCCAGTTCCGTTAAAGGGTGGAAGAATCCTTGGTTCTGGGTTCGCGTGTCTTGGAGGGGGGACTCTGTATATGATCTCCGGGACCCTCAAAATCCCACCGTGCTCCCCATAAGTTCTTTCTTCAAGCCTGTCCTCAGTGCGTGTATGTTTCTGTCGGCTTTCTTTTATGATATATGGGACACTCTAACATTTCTTTCTTTTACTCTGTGTAGTAGGGGATACATGTGCCCTCGAGACGTTGTTGGTAGGGTTTCAGAAGGCTTTTTGTCATGTTCGCAAACTCTCCGAAAAGAGGTGCAGTTACTAGTGGGTTCTCTGAGGGACTAACCTTTTTAAAACCGGCTTTACTACCACGTCTATAGCCATGCCAGGTAGTCTATCTGTGATTACTTCCTCGACTGGAGAGTTCGTCGTGTAGTTTTTCTTCTTGTATTAATTTTCCTTCCTTCTTTTTTGCTACATTTAGGGGAAGAGAAACGTCTTTTGCCTGATACTACTCGCATAGGTATTATCCCCTCCGCTTGCCAGTGGGTTGCACTCTCTAAATAGAAAAAGAAAGCTTCCCAGACTTCTTCTCCGAAGGCCTCTGGAATCTCTCTTGCCGTGCAGCACCTTGCATCCATTAGGATTGGAGAAGTTCCAGATCTCATCTCCAGGAGATTGGACGCCGATCTCATTCGGGTGTCTGCTACGGGTCCTCAGGAGAAGGTTTCTAAAAAAGCCCCCAGAGCCCCGAAGCCCTATCCTGAGGAGAAGGTTTCAGCTCTTGTGCTTCTGCTTTCGCTCAAGCCTTTGCTCGGAAGCCCTATCCTGATTGCCTTGATGACATGCGTGATATTCTTCATCAAGCCATTAGCGAGGAGAAAATGCCTCCTAAGGAGACTTTGAGGGGTGACGTTGATTTTGGGGTGCTCGGCGAGTATTCTGACTTTATCACCAATGTTCCTAAGGAATCATCTGATGGGTCTGACGAAGGTTGATCCGATGAAGAGTTTGCCGATGATGCCTTAGATCTTGCCATGGTTGATTTTAGGGTCGAGGATCCATCTGCCGCGTTTCCCGTTGAATTGGTAAAGGGACATACTCAAGAGATTCAAGCTGAGATAGAGTTTTCTGCCCTTGGTGATGCATATATTTCCGGTCAGGTCACTTCTATTGAGGCTTTTGAGGCTTTGCCCACCAAGGCTGCTATGGCTCTTTCAATTCCATTGGTCCCGGAGACCGATCTTGCTTCGGGTTGTACTGCGAATGTCAATATTTCATTGAGGCCAAAAACCTCTGAGGCTCCCTTGGGTGCTTCCGAATACATAGTACCGAGAAGTGGGGAGTTACAGTCTATAGAGGTGGTCGATTTCGAGACCTTCCTAGCTGATCAATGAAGTATCGCCGAGCCCCTAGTATTGGATAGGGTGTAGTTTCCTTGTTAGGAATTTATTCTGTATCTTTCTTGCGTTTCTTTTACTTATCGGTTGATAGGATTCTGAATTATTTCTGCTTCCGTTGTAACTCACTTATTCATGAATGAAATGCCTTCTCTTCCTTGTTAGTGGATCTAGTGAGGGTACTTTAGTAATTTACATCTAATTTCAAACATAACCGCTGCTTTTATGTAGTGGGTTGTCACGTCTTTGGCCAGGTGTTGTATGGATTAATCTGGACCCTCCTTTTCCTTGGGAGTTGTAAGGTCTCTTCATCTCAGCCGTTGGATCTTAGCCATTTTTGCTCCATAATTTCTAATAATGATACGTGCCACCCCTCACCTTGTTAGGCAGTTACCATTTTGGTTTTTCGAAATTCAAATCTCTCGTATCCTTCCCTTATATTCTTGTGTTTCCTTTAAACTAATTCCCCTGATATCTTTGCGATTCCTCAAAATTTCGCTATTTTTGTGCATTCTGAAAATCTCGCTCTCCTCTGCCTGTCTTTTCGCTAAACCCTAATTCTCAAATTCTTTGTTCTAGTAAAAAATGTCTGGTGAAGGTACTCCTCCTCCGCTTGATGTTCAAGAGGTGAACACCTCCGATGGTATGCCGGAGTGCCGCGTGCGACTCGGTATTCGTAGCTCCAATCGTATCCGCATGATGCCTCATCCCAATCTGAGAGATTTGTCCACTTCTTCCTCTTCAGGTGGCAACCCAGCTTCCGTTCCTTCTTCCGACAGGCAACCGGTCCCCACCGTGCCGACCGTGGATGCTGGCAGTGCCGCGATATTTATCAATGTGGATTTGGGCGCTATACTCCCTCAACGTGAGGGACTATTTTTCTGGCCACCGGGATATTGGCGATCTAGGGGCCGCCTTCCGAGGAATGGCCTATCGGCTTGATTAGGTGCCAGCTTCTAGATTATCCTTGGAACGTTTGGTAGAGCTCCATTGGCAGTATGGTAACCCCAATGTCATCTTTGAGCTTCCCTTGGATGGAGTTCCCCTTTCCGAGCCTCCTCCAGGTCGTACTGCTTTTTATTACTCTATATTTCTTACCGGTTAATGTCTTCCTCTTCCCACTTTTATTGGTTTGCTGTTGCAGAGGTGGGACATGGCTATAGGCTATCTATTGCCCTCCTCTTGGTTGCGCCTAATATCCACTATGCCATTGTTCCATGTACTTGGTCACACCATCCGAGATCCGTTCGAACTAGAGTTTCTCTTTTTTACGCTCAATCTGGTCGTTCTGGTGGTTTCTACCATTTGCTATCCCACGACAACCATCATTTTATGGGGGCTTCTGATGTCATTGGCCGAAGCTGGGAGCAAGCCTGGTTCTGGTTAGGTGGTGACTATCGTACTCGTGTCAATGGTGCTTCTATGACTTTTTCTATTCGATTTCTACCGTTGGATAAGTGTATGAATCTTCCCTGTCCCATGAGTTCTGGTTTATATGCTTTTTACAATCTCTGATGTTACTCTTGTGCAGGTCCTTCTCGTCGTCCCCTCAAGCAGCTGATCGATGGTTTTCGCCGTGTTTATGAGATTTTATCTCGTGGGGAGAATACTTACCATGTTTTTCCATTACTTTCCAAGCCTGTCCTAGTCTCAGCTGGGTTGTCTACTCTCAGCCGTGGTGCCACAACTGGTAATCCCTTCTCTTATTCCGTTTCTATTCTCTTGATCACATGTCCGACTTTTCTTTTTTTTTGTAGGTGAACTCCAGAATGCCCTGTTTCCGGTAGGATCGACGAGTTCTGTAGCTGGTTTGTCCTTAACTCTGTACAAGTATGTGTGCCAATTTTCAGATGATGAAACCAATCCCAATTATTCTGGTCGTTCTCCATCTCTTGACGAAGATGGAGAGATGGATGACCTATCCGTTAGGTCCGAGGATACAAAGCTTGGTGAAGATCTATTGACTGTGCAGCTTACCAAAAATAGGGTCCTGCCCTCTTTATCACCTCCCCGCCAGCATTTGCGTCGTTCCTATGTTGCCTCTTCTAATGTTCCTTCTGTCCCTGATTTTGGGTCTATTTCTACCTCACTGCTTGGAAAGAGAGAAAGAAGTGTCTATGAGCGTGGCGGGTCTTCTCAGCCGACCGAAATCAGCTTCATGCCTTGTTCACCTTCTACCGTTGGTGAGTTCGAGCTTCCTCATTCTTTCAATATTTGTTGTATTCTCACTCGTGGTATCCCTTTGCAGATCCTCTTCCCATCGTGCTCGAGGTTGAAATGCAGTTTGAAGAGGATCCAGAGAAGGATCCAGAGGAAGATCCGAAAGAAAAACCCCAAAGAGGAGCTCAAAGACGATCTAGAAGAAGGTTTTGAAGAGGGGGTCAGATGAGGATCTTGAACAGGTGGGAGCTCCTGAGGCAGGAGTGGGTAGAGATTCTGAGCCCGAGGACTACGACATGATGGTAGGGCCGAGGTGAGGTCTGTCCCCGGAGCCGATGTTAGTCCAGTCCCCTCAACTTCTCAGGCCATTTCTACAGTCCCTCTTCTCGGTCTAAACTGTGATGGTGCTGCTGCGACAACAGATCCTACCAAAACCGATGCTGAAACTACCAGGTTGGCTGCCGAAAGAGCCCGTGTGCAAGGAAAAGGTAGGGCTGAGGAAGGTGATGGATCTGGTCTGGCTGAGTTGTGGGAGTTAGGACTCCAGGGTTTTCTTGCAGGTGAAAGTTCTAGGGCCCCGCATCAAGCTCTTTCAACCGTTGTCCCCAGCTCTCTTTCCTAAGACTCCTCTGGTTTAGCAGTGATGGCTGGAGTTGCCATTGCTTCCCTCATCTTTTCTCTGCATTTTATAGACCAGTATCGTTTGTTCGCCGGCTGGCTCATTGATCATTTCAAGGGGTCTTCTGCTAGCTTGAAGAAAGGATACATGCTCTGGAGATCGAGAATGCCGAGCTAACTTCTCTCGTCACACATCAAAGGGAACAACTGGTTGTTTCAAAATTTGAGGTCGACGTGGGACACGCCACTTTGGAGTCCGTGGAAGCAAGTTTGACCGAGACTGAGATTGCCCGAGATGCTGCCCGGATTGAGGTTGCTGAGGCACGAGCCAGACTGATTGAGGCTGAGACTCATATCTGAGCTTTGAAGCAATGCAATCCTCGCCCTGGCTCGGCAGAAAAGAGGGTCATTCGTGCAGAGGCCTAGTTGAAGGAGATGGAGGACAAAATGACGAGCATTTTTCATTCCTTCAGCGGTCGAAAAAAAGATTGATTCTTTCCATGTCACTTGTTTACTGGTTCCTTTCTGTTTCGCTCTGATTCTGATGTTGTTCCATACTTTACCCCTTGTGACTAGTTGTATGTTTTGAACACTAACTTTTTCTCTTTATGTTTCGCCCTTGCTGGGTAGTTGTGTCCGATGCCTTCCTTTGGTGTTTTTATGTAACTACTGTCAGATGTCTATTGCTGAAGTGTACTCTACTGCGTCTTTGTATATACTCGTCTCTACTGTTCTTCTTTACTTGTTTTATTCCTTTTCTGTATGGATGTTTGCTCCGTTGTTTGGTGAATTCTTGGTCTTGCTTAATTGTCTGTAACTCTGAGGTTATAACCTTATCTCCATACTCTGTTCTTTACTTCGTATCGGCTTCGAAGTCCCTGAGTGCTTCCGTTCTGTTTTATACTTTGTCCTGAAGTTCTTTTCCCCTATTCCGATCCTGACATTCTGACCTTCCTCTCCACCCATTAGGAGAGTTCCTTTAATTCTGAATCTAGTGTTCCAATCATTGTGTCTGTCCGCTATATACATATCCGAGATGTCTTTCGATGCCATTCCGAGGTCTGTTGTTCCCCTTTCATTCACACTCCGTTATTTCGATTTATGCCCGAGGAGATACAGTTTCCCTTATACCGAGGTTCCTTCAACTAGCTTTTTTAGTTTTGATACCCGATACCTTGGCTTTGACTTCCTAGTCTGATGCCTCGACATCTTTGTTTTCCTGAATCTAACATTTTTGCCCTTTATTCCCAGTTTGACTCTGCCTTTTTAATCCGCCTTGCCTTTCCGTTCCCCTTTTTTGGTTATTCCCTTCAATATCCTTTTATTTATGCTTGCAGTATTCTTTATCAGTTTACCGGATGATGTTCACATTTTAGTATTCCCCGAAGCCATGGTATCCCGACACATGAATATTTATTCACATTTGTGATGAGCATATTGATCAATTTAACCATACATAAACTTGCTGATATTTATAAAACCGTGATGTCCCAATAATAAACAACTTTCCTTATTTTGTGATAAATATATTGATATCCTTAACCATATATCATTAAAAAGATTTCCATACAGATTGCATTTCCATGTAGTATAGCCTAATGCCTTGATTAAACACTGTAAAAAGTCATATCACCAACCTCATTCATCTCGCATTCTTTCTACTTTATTGATAATATTTCTTCAAATGTTGCGCATTCCATTGGTGCGGTATCTTTTTGCCATCCACTTCTTCCAACTCATATGCTCCTTCTTCCAGAATCCTCTTGATTACATAGGGGCCTTCCCAGTTTTGGCCACTACCCTGTGCCGTTGGACCCACTATTTTCCATAGCACCAGTTCTCCACCTTTGAACCTCCTCAGTTTTATCTTGGAGTATAAAATCTCTCCGCTCTCTGCTTGTAAACTGCATTATGCAACTCCGCATTCAATCTCTTTTCCTCCAATAGGTCTAGACTCTCTTGGATCAATTCATAATTTGTCCTTCTTGGTGGAGAGTGACCCTAGGGCTGAACTCTCCTATTTCCACTGGTATCACCGCCTCAGCGCCGAAGGCCATTGAGAAAGGGGTCTCATTGGTGGATATTCTCGTAGTCGTCCTGTAGGACCACAGCACTCCCGGTAGTTCTTCTGGCCATTTTCCATCTGTTTTTCTAACCTGGCTTTTAGTGTGTGTTTGATGATCTTGTTCACAGCCTCGACTTGCCCATTATATTGCGGGTGGTATGGCATGGAGGACCATTTTTTAATGGCGTAGTCTTCACAAAATTTTCTCAATTTGTCGTTATCAAACTGCTTGCCATTGTCGGTCACTATGGCGATTGGTATCCCAAATCAGCATATTATATTTTCCTAGATAAACTTCTCAACCCGAGCCTCGGTTATCGTCGAGAGGGGTTCAGTCTCTACCCATTTTGTGAAGTAATCTACTGCTATGATGGCAAATTTATTTCCACCTTTCCCAGTAGGCAGCGATCCGATCAAATTAATCCCCCATTCTGCGAAGGGCCATGGACTGAACACAAAGGTCAGCTGTTCCAAGGGTGCTCTGACTATTGGAGCTAGCCTCTGGCAAATCGCGCAGGCTCTTACGTATTGGGTGGCATCTTTTTTTAGCGTCGGCCAGAAGTAACCCTGTCTGATCACTTTGTGTGCTAGAGCGATCCCACTTGTATGGTTCCCGCATATGCCTTCATGTATCTCTGCTAGCACATAGCTCTCTTCCTCAGGAGTTAGGCATTTCAGAAGCGGTGATAAATAGCCTCTCTTATACAGCTTTCCTTCTATTAGGACGTATCTCGCCGATCGAAGCTTGATCTGCCAAGCCTTGTCCTTATCTGAGGGTACTCTTCCTTTTTCCAAATATGCCCTGATTGGGGTAATCCATGACTCTTCTGTTGGTTGTTCATTCAGGACCCACACGGCGGTGTCTGACGGGTTCTCTTGCCTCACAATATTGATGTTATTTAGGTCCTCAGCATTCGACGCCGTGGCTAACTTAGCCAACGTGTCGGCTCCCATGTTGTCTTTTCTGTTAATGCATTCCAAAACACATATTCGAATTTCTTCAGTAAGCCTACAGCAAGTCCTCTATAAAGGCTCATGTGTTCATCCTTGGCCTTATACTCTCCTTTCTCCTGGTTCACCACTAACTGTGAGTCGCTGTATATCATCAATTCGCCTGCTCCCATGGCCAGTGCCATTCTTAAACCATTCAGTAGGGCCTCGTATTCTGCCTTATTGTTAGTAGCTAGGAAACCGAACTGGATCGTGATTGAAAAGGTTTCTCCAGATGACGTTCGGATGATGATTTCTGTGCCTGATGCTGTTGCCGTAACCGTCCACATGCATGATCCAAGGTTTTCTCTTTTTCTCCTCGACTAGTGCAGAGAAGGTCAGTTCCACTATGAAGTCCGCCATGACTTGCCCCTTGACTGCATTCCTTGGGAGGTACGCTATGTCGAACTGCCCCAGTTTGACGAACCATTTTAACAGTCCTCCTGTGGCATCTAGCCTTTGGAGTACCTGTCTCAAAGGAAATGTTGTCAGTACCTCGATAGTGTGCTCCATGAAGTATGGTCTCAGTTTCCTCGATCTCATAACGAGAGCATACGCCACCTACTCCATTACTGGATATCTGAGTTCTGCGTCCCTCAAGGATTGACTTACAAAGTATACTGGTTTCTGATTCTTTTCTTCCATTTTGACTAATACTGAACTGATCACGGTTCCCGACACCGCTATGTATAGCTGTAATATTTCGCCTGGTGAGGGTTTGGAAAAGATCTTAGGATCTGATAGCTCCCTTTTAATCTCGTCGAATGCCTTCCCGTACCCTTCTGTCCATTCAAACTTAGCCTTTTTGATGACATCGAAAAAGGGTTTATATTTATCTGATGCTTTCGATATGAACCTGTTCAAAGCGGCCAACCTACCCGTCAGGTTCTGGACCTCTTTCATGTGCCTCGGTGAATCCATCTTTAGAATAGCCTCCACCTTTTTCGGGTTCATCTCAATCCCCCTGGAGCTGACCAAATATTCGAGAAAACTCCCCTTGCTCACTCCGAATGCACATTTCTTTGGGTTTAGTTTCATTCTATAGTGTCGGAAGATTCCAAAAACCTTTCTGAAGTAGTCGAAATGATCCTTCCTTTTCAGGCTCTTCACCATGGTATCATCCACGTAGACCTCGACTATTTTCTCAATTTCTCTCTCGAACATTTTGTTGACCAATCTTTGATAAGTAGCCCACGCATTCCTCAGACCAAACGACATGTTGTTCCACTCATACACTCCGTTCCCGCAGAAGAATGCCGTATTTACCTTATCATCTGGATGCATAGGGATCTGGTGATACCCCTAAAATGCATCCATGAAACTCATTATCTCGTGTTCTTCTTTACCATAACTGGGTTTTGCACTCTTATAAGGTACTTGCATTCGCTAATTCTTCCACTCGGCAGTAGTTTGTGTACTTCCAGCTCCATAGCCGTATTTTTCTCTGGGATGAACTTTCTCTTCTTCTGGTGAAACGGTGGGATGTTGGGGTCGATGTTCAACTTGTGGCAAGCATACTTCGGATGTACCCCGGGTGTTTCGTTTGGGTTCCATGCAAACACATCCAAGTTTTATTTTAGTAACTGGGCTAGTTCTCCTTGAATCCAGTTTCCCACTCTGTCCCAATCTTGACCTTGATATCAACATCCTTTGGGTCCAGTTGTACTACTTCTGTCTTTCCTGCTTCCGAGGCTCCCTCTCTCAATTTTATCCTCGGATTTTCATCCGGCATTATTTGCTTTCTCCTCGACATCCCAGTCGCAGCTTCTCTTTCCTCCCATTCCTTAACAAATGGATTCTGATGCTTTCCTGTTGTTGCCACAAGTATTTCGTCCCCTTGCTCTTCTGTTTCCATTCCTTCAGTGATTATCAGGATCGGTTCGGGCTCTTTATTCCTTTGATCCCCCTTCTGTGATTTTTTCGCTTCCGCTGGCGTTTCATAGGTCTCTCCCTTTCCATGATATCCTCGAAGCTCAGCATCTCGTAGTCCATGTCATGATAACTCAGACCTTCCGCCTTTTCTACAAACGAACATTCTCTCGTCCTCCTCTGATTTCTTATCACCGTTGCTACTCTGCCATCAGCTGTGACAAATTTAAGGAACTGGTGAAGGGTAGATGGGATAATTCCAAAAGCGTGGATCAATGGATGCCCTAGTATATAGTTGTAGGTAGAGGCTTGGTCCACAACCTTGAATGTCAATTGTTTCTGCATCCGCGTTTTCCCATCCGAACCTTCTATCTGAAGTGACAAATCAACCTCCATGTTTGGCCTAGTCAATGCATTGCCAAAACTTTGATCTTATCACCACAAGGCCTCACTTTGTGGTGGCGCTCCCCTCCCAGATTTTTAAAAACTTCTTTAAAGATTATGTTGGCGTACGCCCTGGTATCCACTAAGCATCTATGGACTTTGACTCCTGACAGTATTGGCGAAATGACTAAAGGGTCGGAATGAGGAGTACTTATCCCGTAGAAGTCTGCTTCTGTGAAGGTAATATCTGCTTTCGTTATCCCTTTCGCTACTGGGGTTAGTGACCACACTTGAGGGATCTGTTGGTCTAAGTCTCTCAGCTCTGCCTTCCTCTTCCTTTTGGATGCTGTGGTGAGTGCTTGAGAAGTTCCGATATAGGGGACTTCCTCTATCGGCTCCATCATGTGTATCTCTCCTGATCTGTCTCCTCTCGAGGCTGGCCCTCCGATCCTGTTGAACACTGGTGGTCGTTCTGGAGGCGGAGGGGGTAGAGGCATCGCTCTATCAGTCCGCCCTCTACCTGGGGAGCTCAGTCGACCCGAGAGAGGGGGAATATTAGCGTCTCTCCTGTACACCCTCGGCCTTGGGGTCTGCAGCATCCCTCTTAACCTTTTTTCCTAAAATAACTTCCACAACTCCATGATAAGGTCTCGACATTGGTCTGTATTGTGCCCATGTGTCAGGTGGTACATGCAGTATTTCCAAGGGTTGGTGAGTTCTGAGGTTCGGAGGACCGGCCTCGGCTTTCGAAGGACTTGCTGATCTTTGACGTAGTAGAAGACCTCGGCAATATTCAAGTTGGTCCCCGATTTTAGTTCCTCGTACATCTGCCCTTAGTATCCTCCGTAAATGGCTTGAAATTAGAGGGTGCTTTGTACTCCTTCATTCCTCCAGTACATACTTTCTTCTTGCTCGGTTCTGTCGAGGGGTTCTGGTTGCTTGCTTTCTTTGCCATCTTAGAAATATCTTCCGCTTGGATATGCTCGTTCGCCATGACCATGAAGGCCGCGTAAGACGCGGGTGGTTTAAGTTGGATCACTTTCCATAAGCTACCTTCCGGGTGAAGAGCCCCCATCACTGTGATGAGGCAAGTTTCGTCCCCCATGACTTTCCCCATCGACCTTTGCTCATTAAATCTTTTTAGAAAGTCTCGTAAGCTTTCTATTGAGCCTTGATGGATGTTGACCAACTTGTGCTTTGTTCCTTCTGTGGCCCAAGATACGAATATTGCATTAGGAATACCTCCATCAACTCCCCCAACTTCTGATGGAGGCCACCGGGACTGCCCTAAACCAGGCATGAGCCTTGTTTCCCAGGGTCAGTGGGAACATCCGGCATAGTGTGATCTCATTTGCACCATATGCTCTCATCCACATTAAATATTTTTCAATATGAGAATACGGGTCGTAATCACAATCGAAAATCAAACTGGAGGGAAACTTGATCCCTTGTTACTGAGGGGCATTGCTGATTTCCGCTGTGAAAGGTAATGGAGCTATCAACGACTAGAGGACTCCTCCAGTTTCGGACATCTTCCTTTCTAGGTCCACAAAATGTTTGTTCACTTTCTCGTTTATCAAGGCCTGTAGATCTCCGGTCGGGCCCTTGGAGAATATTTCTTTATTCTCTAATCGGATCTCTGCCTGGGTCTCCTTCTTCCTCGCCCCTCTTCATGAGATGGGTCTCCCGTTTCTCCTATCCTATGGTAAAGACAGCTCTGTTGTGGGTAGATCTTCCCACGAGGGATCTCGACTGTCCTGTGAGTAGGGCACCGAAGATGAATGGGATCTCTGGTTCCATGGCCTTCTGCATCGGTTGTGCCTCCTTTGAAAGACGGATGGGGTTCTTCGTGGGACTTCTTCTCTCACCGGCACTTTCTTAGTGGTGGGTCAACCTCTCCTTTGATTTGGTAAGCGATACTGGTGAGATCCTTCTGCCCTTGACCTTTCCCTCGGTGGAGGATTTCCTGCCTCTTGATTCCATTCTTGCCATGATCGCCTTTGAGTATCATTTCTCATGGATACCTCTGGGGGTGGAAGATTCCCCGCTTCTTGGTACATTGTCTGTCGTGGATGTCTTTGAGCTCCCATCTCAGGTCAACGAATGTATTCGTTACGTCTCCCTTCTGCTAGAGTTTCATCCATACTCTCCATTTCTCCGATGTTCCTCCTTCTTATAAAGTTGATAGTTTCTCTCGCATATCTTCCGTTGTATTCTTTCCTGGCCTCTTTCCTCCTTTCGAGATCTTCTCGCAGATCGCCATGGCTTCCCCTGTGAGGCCCGCTAATGCTCAACCTCACCGGTTGAACCGGAGGAGCTTCTGCAGCATACTCATTAATTACCCTTTGGATCTTTTCATTAATTTCTTTCGCCTTTTGAGGATCACCCAAGTTTGGGACAGGAATAGACCTCGCCAGAGTGGATATCTCTTTAACTGGAGCACTAATTTGAATATTATTTCCACTCCTTATCACATTATGTTGGGCTCTGGAACACTCTCCCTTTTCTTTGTTACCATGGACTGTAAATCCATCACCTCCCATTTGATTTACAGGTGCAGAACAAAAACTAGAGATTTCTTCACAGAATTAAACCAAGACTTTAAGAAGAAATAGAACAGGGACGGCTAATTATAGCGATTCTCATAGACGGTGCCAGATGATGGCTATTCTTGGCTCGTTAATTTAGTATTCGAAGGATTAAGATTTTTAATAATGGAATCAAGAACGAATACCATCAAATACAATAAACCATAAACGAAGACAAATAAAGAGATTAAAAACTATGAAAGACCCGATTTCCACCAAAGAACTCAACTAATTTTATTGTTCTCCCTTAGAGAAACACTCGTTCTTTCCAAATCCTTACAAGTGTAATGCCTAAAGTGAATTTGAGTGTCCTGCCTCTCTCCTGTGACAGAGGCTATTTATATTGTCCTAAAACCCTAAATCCGAGACAATCATCTTGCGCCATCTGGATAAAGACAAGCCATCTTTAATGAAGCTGTCTGGTACGCCGACCATCTGCAGGAGGAGTTTGAGCACCATTTGTTGCACTGCAGGGATTTGCAGGGTGCCTCCATCCTTTACTGGCCTCCCATTAGTTGTTGGAGTTGGGTGCGCCAGTCAATCGTTGTCTCTTAGTTAGAATTGCTGCCCAAGATACCTCTTCTTCCTGTTAGTGTTGTCTTCTAGCCTGCAGTACTTGTTCCCTTTCATTATGGTGTCTGTTCTTTGTTGTTCTGCTTTTACAGTCCCCTTTGATCTTTGGATGGGTTGGCTTTCGGTGCTGGGGCATTCATCCGAGGTCTCGGCCAAGGGGAGGATGAACGCCGAGGTGGTTTCCTTCCAAGGGCGTTTCCTGGCTTTGTCCCTATTTGGCAGGCTCTCCTTTATTCTTTCTTGGGCTGGGCCTTCGGGCGATCGTGATCCCTTTTGGGCTGCCTTAATTCCCTTCTCATTTCTGTCCACCATTTGGCCCGCCGAGGGATTGGGCCTTCCTCTTCAAGTATAATGGAGCTTATTGGGATTTTTGGGCCCATCAAGCATGGGGGATATAATACCCATAACATGTTCAATAATATATTGAAATGTAATGATATTTTATATTAAAATTAAAATAGATTGCATTTCACAATTTTCTCCTAAAAATCCATCGGCATTAATTCAACTCATTCTACATTGATAGGAAGCGTTAGTTGAGCCCCATATTCTGTGTATTTAATTTTTATATACATCGTTAATGAACATTAAATAAATATTATGAGTATCTACTAATTTTGAATACAAATGCATTTCAATAAATGAATCTCAAATATATTGAATATATTTTTGAATATTACGTGGAATTGAGAAAATATTTGTAAATATATCGTTATTGAACACATTAAATATTCTAAATATTTACTGATTTTGTCAAAATATTATATATTCTTAATGTGATTGTGTTTAATAATAATAATATATTAAAATGCAAACACATTTTATATTAATTTCATCTAAAATTCCGTCGGGATTAATTCAACTCATTCCGCGTTGATAAGAAGCGTGAGTTGAGCCCCATATTTTGCGAGTTGAGCCCTATATTCTGCGTATTCAATTTTTTGAATACATCATTTAAACATTAAATATTTTGAATACCTACTATAAAAGTATTTTAAGGAATGAATTTGTATACAAAAATATTTCAACGAATGAATTTGAAATACACGGCTAAGATAGAATATCACAATCATTCCTTTCTCTCTTTTGTCTCCATGTAAAGATAGAATACGGTACCAAACATGCAAAAAAAAAGCATCATCTAATATCAAATCAAGAAAAAAACACATAGGTTTCAATACATAGAATAAAGTACAAAATAAATTTTTAATACACAAAAGTGTAGTATTCAGACTGATTTTTTCTGAATACCTAAACATTCTCAAAAATCTAAACATTCTAAAAAATCCATCATAATTTCATACGAGATTGATATCATAATCCTTACAATTAAAAAAATACTCAAACCTCATTTATGCAGAAGTATAACTATTATGTGCACACACCCTTTTCAATGACATCCACACGATACGACGAACCCATCTTTTAAACTATGATTTTCAACAAATGTGGTTGCTCAAAAAAGGGTTGCGGCGATTATGGTTGACCCCAAGCAGCAATGATTTTGCAACTGGTAAGAATTAGTTAATTAGATTCGACGATGATTTCTACTGTAGAGAGAGAATTGGAAAGGAATGAATTGATTGTGGAAACTTGGATTTCTCCTATTAATGCATATATAGGGGTAAGTAGGACTTTTCATTATATAATTTTGTAGTGACTAGTAAAAAAATATATCCAATGTATCTACTAGTAATATTATTGTATATTTTGTATTGGGTAGTAATAAATCCTATATATATATATATATATATATATATATATATATATATATATATATAGCAAAGTCCTTTTTCGCTAACGTATTGTTCTTACTATTTATTTATTTTTTCTATACACTTACTATTTCTTATTTGTTTTAGTATAATTAATTGCAATTAATAAATAAATCATTCGATGCAAATAAATTAATTAGTATCAAATCAAATCATGTATAGAAAAAAGAATAAATTGAGATTTTTATATATAATTGATATTTATTTTAGACAAATAATAAAATTAAGGATTTATTATTACTATGAATTACATACTTTGATCATAATTGCACTTAAATACAATAAAAAAATAAAATACTAACAACTACATAAATACACAGCAAAGAGACAAAATTGTCCCTATGTTGTTGCACTTTTTTTAGAGAGACAATGAGAGTAATAAATAGTTTTCAATTGTATTATGTTATAAGGTAATATTTAAAAAAAATATAAGTCAAGATTCTTTCAAATAATTATAATATATGTACATATATAATATTAACTTTTTACATGATTTAGTTATACGTTATATTACCAAAAGTCAAATGTTATAATTTGTTGCAAATTATTTATATTGATGAAAGAAATTGTCTAGCTATAAGAAGAAAAAAACTCCTTAATTAATGTTATTATGTTATATAACACAGATTATTTAATTATAAAAAATAAGAATAATAATTTAATATTTCCGCATTGTACGCGAGTTTCATACTAGTAAATAGCTATTTCAACATTTATTTGAAAATAATATGAAAATTAAAACTAAAATAACATCTATAAGATTTTATAAATTTTTTGAATATTAACTAAACCTAAATTGAAGGATAATATATGAAAATAATATAAAAATAAAAATTATAACAACATTAGATAATCTTATGAATTTATGGATAGAAATCAATAAAACTTACACCAAATTATGAAGAATGAACATAAAGAAGAATAGTACTATACATTATGAAAGTCAAAATAATATCTAAATAATTTTATTAATGTATGAATAAAAAATTAACAAAATCCAAACTAAAAGGGGTTGAATACGAAAAAAAAATTGCGATAACTATATTAACTCAAACTAAAATGTAATGTAATCAATTAATCATATATAATAATAATTTGTTTAAATATATAAAATCTTACAAATTTGTTAATTGAGGATGAATGAATAAAATAAAAAATAAGCACGAGAATGAACATATACACCAATTGCTCAGCAAAAAATAATAATTTATTAATATGGTAAATATAATTTTTTATCTATTAATTTTCTCCGATTTTGAAATTGGTCATCGGTCATACATTTTGAAATTGGTCCATTAAGATTACAAAATTTGACAAATCGTCCTCTAACTAGTTATAGCAGGTTGCTCACTCGATAATGCTAAAATGGAATATTTAAATAAAATATATTAAAAAGATATCAAAGGACGTGCCCCCCTCTCCCAGTTGAAACAAGAAATCAGTGGACATATTATGTATAAAAAAATTCCAAATAACAATAAATGACTTCTATGAAAACCGCCATTAGTTTATTGATTGGCATTCTCGCCACTGTCTTCGTGGCCACAGCCTCCACCGGCAGCAACAACTTCTGTGATGGTACGGACGACAAGGTCCTCTACGCACAATTGATCGGCGGAGCGAAAATCCGGGAAGTAGCAACGACGAACGCAATAAACGACATTGTGGCAAAGGTGTAGGGCGGCAGATCAATGATAGTTGTCCCGTGGTCGAAAATCGGTGACTCTGGAATCTCTTACTCTGATTGCACCGATGGGTTGGATAAGTTCGGACTCACCTCTCCACCATCTCCTACTCCGATCAGGATGATGACGTGGACATCATAGTCCAAATTCTATCCACGAGCAGTTGGAAGAAGCGGAGCTTTGTGGTGTTGGGTGAATGCATTTCCGACATAGAGAATTCTATTCTTTCTACAATCTGAATGAGGATATTGTGGAGCAAAAGATGAGAGAACTAGGTTACCTCATCAAGAGTCTAATAAGAAAATGTGCGATTTTATAACACATAATGCACTTCATCACTCAAAAGAACCTTAACATTATTTATGAGCGTTTTCTCAACACACAATTAATCCCCAAGTATGAAGGATGTGATTGTAACTTTGATAAGCAACCAAGTTATATTATCGAACCCACGGGACGGATTATTATTAATTTAATTATGAACTAATTTACTAAGACTATATTTGGCAATTTAAGTTGAAGAATATTGATTATCTACTTAACAAATAATAAAATAACAAGTAAAATGAAGGCAGTATAGAGTAACGAGAGTTAAACAAGTGAGAAGATAGGTAGTTCTTCAGGTCATCCAATTTCACTAGTTAATTTCCCTTCCATGTATCAATGTCCGACTCTGCCTTGTGGATTATAAACGCATCACTAAGCCATGCAAATCTACTCTATAGACACAAGCAGATAAGTGCGTAATACGTGTGAATATCATCAGAGCAAGATATATAATTCACCCCCCTTTCTAGGTACTATCAGTATCAATTATTTCCAGTGCACCAAGTACTCTAACCCGATATGATCTTCCTTTATAGATACTATGAAGTTATACTCTTTATCCTACATACTAACCCGAATTCAATTCAATTAATAAGTATTTATACAAGATAGCTCTAATGAAGTTTCGGAGTCCCCTCACTTAGAATCATAACATAAAATCCTGCTCAGCAGTGAACGCACTCAATCAATAATCAAGATATGTATTCAGACTCTACATAACAGTTAAAGATGCACAAAACAACTCAGAGTATGAATTAATAAAGCATATTCTTGTATAAAATAAACCACAAGTAGTGTTGTACGGAGTATATACACGAAAGTTCAACTAACTAGATAAAAACCTTCATAACCCTAGAACTACCAAAAGAGTTCTAGCCCATGACGTTTGGAAGAACGTTCATGGTGTTTGGATAGATCTTACCCATAGTCTTGAAAATTACAAGAAAGATTAAGTTGCGAAATAAACCCTAGATGTGGGCGCTGTCGCTTCTCGCTCCATCTTGAATCTTCACTTAGTTCTCACTTGCTTCGCTGCACGAATCTCTCTCTGCAGCTCCGTAGGATGGAGTTAGGGTTTGGACGTGGTGGAGGATGGATATGGAATCTAACTCCCTTTTTTATGTGATTAGACTTTCCTTATGGACCTTGAATGGGTTTTTCGTGGGCAACAACTCAAATCGCGTACAGAAATATCAGAATTACCAAAAATAGCGCCGCGTGGACCCACTCGGCCAAAACTGGCCAGGTCCAGAGGACATGTCCAGGTCGAGCGGATGTCGAGCGGATCTCTTGCCTTCTGGACTCATATACGTCCCGCTCGACCGTACTGGCCAGGTCGAGTGGTCCTAGTCCAAGTCAAGCGAACGTCGAGCGAGCTCTCTACCGTCTGGAACTCTTCACAAACCTCTGCTCGACCACTTCCACCCTCGTTCGACCAAAACATCCTAGTCGAGCGGCTCCTCCCCTGGTCGAGTGGCATCCCAAAATTCGTGTTTTCCAATTCTGAGCACTTCTTACCTATTTTTCTGTATAAATATGCTCAAATAGCCTCAGTAGCACCTGATTCATGGTTTTCCCATAAACATCACAACTTTCCTCATTAATAGACCAAATCGTGTTAAACTTCCACATGAATTGAAGCTCAAAACACGTGAATTATCACTCTCATCAAACCCCCAAACTTACATATTGCTCGTCCCGAGCCAACAAAATCAAAATAAAGGTAAGAGAGTGTCATTCACAAGATCCTCATATATGCACAACTTCATAACACATGCAATTCATCAAATCAAAACATGCAGTCATTATACTTTTTATCTATTTAAAAATATTAATCAATCATAAAACTTCTACGAGTGCTAAGTCATCTAGCTCACTAGGTAAGTGTTTACTCTCGCACTCAAGTGTAAAAGATATACACATCAAGGTTAGTATATACGCTCATTATCAATTCATACAGTTTGCGTAACCATAAGCTTGGCAAAAGTCTCAAAAATCAATTCTTAATTATTTTAACACTAGAATCACAAAGGACTTGTCTTATGGTTATAATGTTGGCTCTTTGGTAAAGGTAGGAGAATTTGTATAAAGTGACTAATTCACTAGTAGAGAATTAACTTGGAGTTTTGCTTTTATCAATCAGCTTAATTTCCTTGCTCCATCATCATTCTCATGGTCCTTGCGATTTATCTGCTCCCTTTTTTCCTTGGAATCAACATCTTCTTTCTTCAAAGCACAAGGGTACCAATTTCGGGCACTACCCTTCTAAGCAGTCGGGGCACCAGTTTCAGGCACTACTCCTAAACGAGATTTAACTACAATCTTTTTAACTCATCACTTAGCAAAGTTTTATTTCCCTCTTCGATTTCATCACTTGGCAATCTCTTCACCTCAACACTCTGCTAGTAAATAGGGTATTTTAAAGCTAAGTACATAAAGAGAATAAAGCTTTTATCACAGGCTTGCCAAAGAAAAAGCTTTTAAAGGCTCAAAGTAGGATAACTTTTGGCTAAGTGGCTCAATTATCAAATAATGGCCTATGATCATTTTCTAGTATCTATTAATCATGAATTTCAAACAAGACTCCAAGTCAAGTTCTAGAATACAAACGTATGAACGATTCTCTCAAAAATAAACTATCATGTATTGATGTAACATGATAAAAAGGCTCAAATTCTCACACCTAAGCACTCTTCAAAGCATGCAATCAATCTCAATTCTCACATAAATTACAAATAATAATAACACATGCCTCTTTTCGAAAGAATCAACATATATCACAAGTATACGAACATGCATATCGTAAGAGTCAACATCACTTCATCAATCATCATCAAACACAAGTATCCATCAACACCAACATCTCAACAATATCATCAATATGGTACATGCCACTCACGCAATAAATCTCATAAACACCAAATAAACCACCAACAAGGCCCCAACTTGTAAAGTGAAAAGTAGAAGGGAGATGAGATGAATCAGACAAAGAGAAAAACCTGGCGCACTCTACTCCTCCGGAGCATCATCATCATCACTAACATCCATGCACCATAGGTCAAAATCCCTATGTAGCTCATATAGCTTCCTGTTAATCTCTTTATTGCTAGCCTGCACCTCTCCTATCCTCCTGTTCATGGCATCATACCTCAGGTTGAGCGCAGCGTAGTTTGTGTTCGCCAAAGCAAGCTGGCAATTTATCTCCTATTGATTTATATTCAACGTAGCAAAGTGCTCATTCATCATCCAAAACTGTTCTCTATAGAAACGATCCTGAGCTTGCCAGAAATCATACTGCTACTGCGGTGGCTACTGTGCATGCATCGGAGGAATACCCATCTCCAGCATGTCATGAGGCATCTCCATGTGATCCTCAAGAATCGGATACTCAAATGGCTGAGGCTGCTATGGTGCAAACTAATGCTGCTGTGGCTCGTACTCCATCTCCTCACCCTCCTTTGGATCTTCGATCAAAATCATGTCGAGATCGAGATACACACCCTGAATGTGCATATTTGCTAACATTCACCAATTTTCCTTGGCGCAGCAAGTATCCGAGATTACGATGTGAGGAGGAGTGTTCATCAGCAAATTTGCATTGACTTGAATGGTAGTGAGATCAACGAGATAGAAAGGTATCTGGAAAGAAATTGGATTGCTTTCTCGAATAAACATCCATACCCCTTTTTCATGACGAGCCAAATTCATCCTCATGCAGGCCGAAAGAATCAAATCCGGATCACCTTTGACTGGCCTATACCTCGATAAGTCCACACGATAGTGCTCGGCCAATGGTGTGACCAGCCCTCCAATGTTCACTTTCTGAAATATGTGGGTAGAGAACCATTAAAGCTGCTACAGAACATACGTCCCCAAATTGAAATGGACCCCATTCATCATACACCAAAGGACATACAACTCACCTCTCGGAATACACCCGCCCTCAGCTTGAGCAAAGATGGTGTTTTCGAGGATCCTATCCATATTTGCAATAACAGGAGTGTGGATGAATGCAGCCCTCGATCGCTGAGGATCATAAGCTCCTTCTAACCCTGTGATTGACCTCCAGAAATCATCAGCAACAAACCCTTCATCTTCTTCTGTCGACACATCCGGGCATCCAAACATCTGATTAAACTCACTAGAAAACATGTACCTAAGCTCTCCTCCAAGCTGAAACCACGCTGAAGTAGGAAGAACTGAATCAGCCCTAGTCATCCTCAATGTGCATAACATCTCAGCTGTGATGTGGAAGTACGTCTCCCTCTTTAAGTCCATGAATCTACTTATTCCAACCTGATTGAACATCCACCTTATGTCATTGATGATGTGCATCACCACCATAGCCTGATCATCCTGATAGCGAGTCCGATTAATCTTTCTTGAAACTGCTCTCCACAACTTCTTTTCTCCTCCCAATTTGGTATCTTAATCCTAAAGTCAGACGACATCATGTTTTGCTTCGATTTCTTAGCCGTTTCTCCCTTCTTTGAGACCCCATTGTCCTTACGTTTAGAACATACTGCAATACCTTTACATACAAGATTTAAATTTCAACACCACACATAAGCAAAGAAACAAGTACGGACAACCTACGACTTTTTAAAAATATAGATTCTACTCAAGACTTCAAATCATATGCCCAACAGTTCAACTCAATTTTCCACAATTCACAAGTATACAATATTCAACACTAAAACTCAAACAAGTGTAATCATAGAAAATTGACTCCTTATATCCTAGGTTCACCACAAGATTCTAAACTCACAACAAACACCAACATGCTTCAATAGGAACATTCACAATATAGTCACATGTATTCAATTCAATTCATAAACATTTACCAAAAATCCTACAAATCCACACTATTCCACATCTTAAATTCGTCATCAACAACACACAAAATCAATAAGCCCAAACATAAATTACTCAATTGAACTCAAGCCCATGATATATGCATCATTAATTTCATGAATTTCCATTAATCCCACGTCAAATTGAACTCATGCAACTTCACACAAAATTTCACTTTCAACATCCAAATTCATATCCAAATTCAAACCAAAATCATGCCAAATCAACTTGCCCAACCATACTTCACATATTAAAATCCAATTCGAAGAACACAAGTTGAGAAAATATACCTTTGTCTCCTACCATGGGTGTGTAGATGTAATGGGAAGTGCAAATGCAAAAATTGAGAAGAAAGCCCTAATTTTGACTTGAATCTCCCAAAATTCGTGTGGAATATGTGTGATTGAAGGAAAAGGAGAGTTTGCGGAGTGATTTGGGTGCAGTTCGTACCGTTCAAGGCGATAGCTCGAGAAAGGGTGGTGAGAAAAATGATTGAGCGCACAAAAAACTGACCTTATATTCACAAAAATTGCACTCCGCTCGGGTCGAGCGGCTTGGTCGAGCGATTCTGAATTGGTCGAGCGACCACTCTGCTCTTTGGAACCGCTTCCTGTAATCCGCTTGACCACCGCTCGACCATGCTATTTTGGTCAAGCGGTCCCTATCTGGTCGAGCGATTTCTCTGTATTCTGGACACTCTGGATCAGACGCCCTGTGTGCCGCTCGACCACCGCTCGACCTTAGTGTTTTGGTCGAGCGGCCTTCATCCCTTGGATTTCCTCAAACTTTTTCATCCCCTGTAAAACTCAGAGTCTAAAACAATATTGAGCATCATATCAAGTTAAAATGATAATTAGAGAACCACTAATTTAGACTATAAAAATCCAGTATACGTAACTCCGTACACACTAAAATAAATACACCACTGAACACTAGGCAAATTGAAAAAAATTGATACGTTAAAACCGGTTAAAGTTTCAATATATCACAAAAGTCAACTCCTCTAGCAAACGTTACAAAGAAATAATTATACTCTTAGTGCTTCAATGAGGTAAGAACATCATAATCCCCAAACTTAGTATAAACTATAATCGAAACTAAATTTGCAAAGAGATGTAATTGACGAATAGTAAGCACCTTGAATCTAAATATTTCTTACTCATACGAAATAAATAAAGCAATAAAATAGGAAGAAAATCCCCCCAATAGGCACTCATGTTTAATGTCGAAGAGTCACGACAGTACTAATTTAGTGCAAGGTATCGTCAAAGATGATGCAATCATCATCCGGTGACTTATAATGCTTCAACGCGATGCCCATTCGCTGTGATGATATCTCTGTCCTTGTCCACGATCTCGAAACTCCCCCCTCCATAGCTCTATGGATAATGAACGGCCCCGTCCACTTCGATTTTAATTTTCCTGCGAAAAGCTTCAAATGAGAGTTGAAAAGAAGTACCTCGTCACCTTGCTTGAACTCTTTATAGGAGATCTTCGAATATGCCATTTCTTAATTATTTCCTTATAAATCTATGAGTTTTTAAAAGCTCGATTCCTGAACTCATCCAATTGATTGATATGAGTCATTCTCAATTCCTTTTGATCCTTAAGAGACAAGTTCAAGCTTCTCATTGCCCAAAACGCCCTATGTTGAATCTCTACGGGTAAGTGGCACGGCTTTCCATATACAATCTGATACGGTGACATATCTAGCACAGTCTTATAAGAAGTCTGGAACCCCCATAAAATATCATCTAGCTTCATAGCCCAATCTTTTCTATTGGTTCCGACTACTTTCTCCAAAATTTGATTCACTTGTCGGTTGGAGACTTCAACTTGCCCATTAGCTTGAGGATGATAGGGTGTAGTAACCCTATGCTTAATGCCATGTTCATTTAGAATCCTTTCCAACAACTTGTTAACGAAGTGAGTACCTCCGTCACTCACTAAAGCTCTTGGGACTCCATAGCGAGAAAAAATATGCTTCTTAAGGAATGACAAAAGAGTCTTTGCATTATTCATTCGGGTAGGAATTGCTTCCACCCACTTAGAAACATAATCCATAGCAAGAAGGATGTAGAATAATCCATTAGATGGGGAAAAAGGCCTCATGAAATCGATTCTCCATACATCGAAGATCTCTACGACAATGCTTGGTTGAAGTGGCATCTCATCCATATGACTTATGTTTCCCATCCTTTGACATTATCGCATATCGCCACATAGGATTCACAGTCTTTAAATAAAGTAGGCCAATAGAGAGCAGATTGAAGTACCTTTGCTACAGTCTTTTGAGCTCCGAAGTGCCCCCCGTTAGGATGTGCATGGCAAAATTCAAGAACACTTTCCATCTCCATTTCGGGCACACACCTACGGACGATAGAATCCATACAAATCTTGTAGACAAATGGATTATACCATATGAAGGTTTCATCATCCCTCTTGAATTTCGCAAGTTGGTACCTATATATTGAGATCTCTAGGAATTTCACCTACATCAATGTAATTCACATAATCAGCGTACCATGGATCTATTCTTTGAGCAGCGACCACACAAGCTCTCTCCGCTCCTTCAACAAACACTGCCATAATCTTCTCATTCGGGAACATCTCTTCTATGTAATCAAAAGAATCATCACAGTGTTTCCTTGTCTCCAACCTTGATAGGTGATCCGCCAAAACATTTTTTGTTCGCTTCTTATCTTGGATCTCCATATCAAATTCCTGCAGAAGAAGGATCCATCTAATGATCCTTAACTTTGCTTCCTTCTTCTCCATCAAGTATCGGATCATAGAATGATCCATATAAATGATGGTCTTCATGCCAACCAAATACTGTCGAAACTTATTGAATGCATACGCAACAGCTAGAAACTCCTTTTCAGTGACAGTGTAGTTCTTTTGTGCTACATCAAAAGTCTTACTCGCATAGTAGATGGCATAAAACTTCTTCTCATTCATCTGCCCAAGCACCACTCCAAGTGCTTGATCACTTGCATTACATATAAATACAAACGGTTGAGTCCAATCCAGTATGATCAAGATAGGCGCAGTAATCAGTGCCTCCTTCAAAACCTGAAAGCTGTTAAACATTCTTCATCAAAAACAAAGGAAACATTCTTTTCAAGTAAATGAGAGAGAGGTTTGGAGTATTTCGAGAAGTCTTTTATGAATCTCCTATAAAATCCTGCATGTCCAAGGAAGAACCGCACTCTCTTTTCATTAGTAGGTGGTGGAAGCTTCTCAATCGCCACCACCTTTACTCTATCCACCTGCAATCCCTTGACCGAAATATGATGGCCAAGAACAATCTCATCTCTCACGATGAAGTGACACTTCTCCCAATTCAAGACAAGATTAGTTTCTTGGCATCTCTTTAAAACAGTAGACACGTTAGATAAACAAATATCAAAGGAGGAACCAAACACAGAAAAATCATCCATAAACACCTCCATGATTTTCTCTATCAACCCATCAAATATGACCATCATGCAATGTTGAAATGTAGCAGGTGCATTACACAATTCAAAAGGCATTTTTCTAAAGGCAAAAGTTCCATAAGAGCAAATAAAAGTAGTATTTTCCTAGTCCTCGGGTGCAATCATAATTTGATTATAACCCGAGTACCCATCCAAGAGACAATAAAAATTATACCCTGCAAGTCGATCAAGTATTTAATCCATAAAAGGAAGAGGGAAATGGTCTTTGCATGTATTTTCATTCAGTTTCCTGTAATCTATACACACAGGCCATCCCGTAGGAATCCTAGTAGCTAGAGTCTCGCCATCATCGGCTTTCATAATAGTCATGCCCCCTTTTTAGCTACAACATGCAATGAGCTCACATGTGGAATATCACTAATTGGATATATAATTCCTGCTTCCTAATCACTTCTTGAATAGCAGAATTCACCCTCCGCTGATTCTGAATGCTACTCTTTGCCTCATCTAACAATCTTATTCTATGCATGCAATATGATGGACTAATACCTTTTAAATCATCAAGAGACCAACCAATTGCAGATTTATACTTCCTAAGCACATCTAATAACTCATCGAGTTAATCATCAGTTAGAGAAGAAGATACAATTACCGGATATGTGTCATTGTCGCCTAGATAGGCATACTTCAAGTGTTCCGGTAGCAGTTTCAACTCCTCTTTCTTTTCTTCTTTTGCTGTGCTCTCACAATCCAAGGGCAGGTATTTCCTAGTCCACTTCACCTATTCAAACTTGGTCCTTTTCGACTCATACCTGTCATCACCCAAAGCAAGTAAGTTTTTAAAAAAATCGATACATACTTCATTGGAGAGCTCATCTAGCTCCGTGGTGGGAAAAGTAAGAGACTTCATCAAGCATGTCTCCAAGGGATCCTTAGAAAGGATCAAGGACATATCTTCCTTCACGATCTCCCCCACCACGTTAATGCTGTGACACTGCGTCTCCATTGGCATCTTCATTGCTTTATTAAGGTTGAACAAAACCTCATCTTTATCCATACGCAGCCTTAGCTCACCCTTTTTCACATCAATTATTGCTCTAGCAGTAGCAAGGAATGATCTCCCTAAGATCAGGGGAATATTATCCTTGTCATCTTCCATCTCAAGTACAAGGAAGTCCACAGGAAAGACAAGTTTCTCTACTTTGATAGGAACATCTTCAATAACACCCTTCGAAAAAGTCATGGACCTATCTGCCAATTGTAGAGCAACCGTTGTGGGAGTTAACTCCCCCAAACCAAGCCTTTGAAATATCGACAAGGGCATCAAATTGATGCTTGCTCCAAGATTATACAAGGCTCGACGTGCTGGCCCCTTTCCAATTTTACATAAGATAGTGAAGCTTCCTGGATCCTTCAGCTTTGCTGGCAACTTTCTTTGTATGATCGAGTTGCAGTTCTCAGACAGATTCACTATTTCTACTCCATTCAAGCTTCTCTTCTTCAAAAGTATATCCTTCAGAAAACGAGCATAGTATGGCATCTCCAAGATTACTTCAGAGAAAAGAATGTTCAAACTTATCTTGTTCATTATATCTGAAAACCTCTTGAACTTTTCTTCCAGTCCCTTTTTAACTAGCTTGAAAGGAAAAAGATGTGGTAGCTTAGTCTTTGGAATTCCCCATTCATCACGTTCAACCTTCTCCGTTTTATCCTTCTCAGCTTTCAATCTTTTCGATCTTTCCCACTTCTTTTTAGCTGTAAGCTCAGTATTCTGCTCATGTGATGGTACTAGAGTGTTCTAAACAACAGGTATAGCATTCTGCATGGAAATCAGAGTCGATGGGCCTTGCTCAACCTGGAAAGTATGGTCGAGCGGTCTGGAAGTGGTCGAGCGAGGTATCTGAAGTCGGGGATTGACTATCCAGAGGCACAGACGTTCGCTCGACCTCAGCTCAACCTAGAAGGTTTGGTTAGATAACGACAAGTCCTTCATCTGCTTAGATATATCCTCATGATTAGCTTCTATTTTTGACTCCAGTTTCTCCTCAAGATGATCCACTCTTGCATCGTTCCGTGCCATGTACCTATTCATTGTATCCTCAAAACCAGGTTTCCCTTCTTCTACTTTAGCACCCGGATCAACATCAACAGGAGGTTGAACTACTGTATTAGCATTACTCCATGAAAACTCTGGCCTCCTTGGTTGTTGATAATTACCCGGGGGACCACGATTGTTGTAGTTCCCTTGATAATTTTGGTTTTTTTTTATTTTGGAACCTCGTTCCTTGAATACTTTAACCTATGGCATAGTTCGCCTCTTCCATCACCTCTTGGCTGGCTCCTTCATCACAAATATCCTGTTGCATAATTGGTACTCTTTGAGCCATGTCAGTCATCTGCTTTTGCTGGGACTTAAGTAGCTTGTTGATACTTGCCAAACTAGAGATGATCTCATCTTCTCTACTCGACTTCACCATGGTATGTTCAACCTGAGCTACTTTTCCAAGAACATAAATGCCTCTCACTCTATCAGTTGGCCAATCTCTTGAATTCATAGAAATATCCTCGAAGAGCTTTTCAGCCTCAACGGATGACTTTGTAAGCAATGCTCCATTAGATGAAGCATCAAATAACACTCGAGAATCACAGTCCAACCCGTTATAGAAAATGCTGATGTATTGAGCTTTCGACAGCCCATGCTGTGGACACTTTCTAAGCATATCCTTAAATCTATCCCAAGCCTTATGAAACTTCTCATTACCATGGATAGCAAATTGATTGATTTCTTATTTCATCTTAAGCACCTTTGAAGTTGGCATATATCGCTCCAAGAATTTCAATTTCAATTGCTCCAGGTGGTGCAATCAGCAGCATCAAGATTATCGTACCAATCTCTCGCTTTTTTATTAAGCGAGAACTTAAACAAGATGATCCTCCTTGCATCCTCATGAGTTTCTGCATCTTTTTGTGTACTTGCATAATCAAGGAACTTATTCAGATGTTGCTGAGGATATTCAAAGGTTCCCCCAGAAAAAGGACTCCTTTCAATCATGCTGATAAGAGTAGGTGTAGATCAAAATTAGCTCCGGCCCCTCTTGCTCCTAACAGCCCCACATTGCCTCCTCCGTTGTTCTTGAACACCTCAAGGATGGCAAGATTATTAGGATTCGCTGCCATGTTGACTGCTTCTACTTCTAAATTAACTTCGATTGCAGCTTCAGTCGCTTGCAAATTCTACTCTTCAACGTCAACTACTTGATCAAGAGTATTCGTTATTTTTTAATTCTTGTCCTTTTTCTTCTTAGCGTTTCTCTTTCTCGTTGATGCCTCTATTTCCGGATTAAAAGGTTCTAGATTAGTTCCCTTCGATCTAGTGTGCATACACCTGAGAAAAATTCAAAGTTAGAAAATAAAAAAAGAATAAAATAGTCCTAATTAAATTAGAAATAATAAACTAATAATTAATACCGTCCCCGGCAACAGCGCCAGAAACTTGATGAGCGTTTTCTCAACACACAATTAATTCCCAAGTATGAAGGATGTGATTGTAGCTTTGATAAGTGACCAAGTTATATTATCGAACACACAGGACGAATTATTATTAATTTAATTATGAACTAATTTACTAAGACTATATTTGGCAATTTAAGTTGAAGGATATTAATTATCTACTTAACAAATAATAAAATAACAAGTAAAATAAAGGCAGTAGAGAGTAACGAGAGTTAAACAAGTGAAAAGATAGGTAGTTTTTCGGGTTATACAGTTTCACTAGTTAATTTTTCTTCCGTCTATCAATGTCCGACTCTGCCTTGTGGAATATGGATGCATCTCTAAGCCATGCAAATCTACTCTATAGATACAAGCATATAAGCGTGTAACACGTGTGAATATTCTTGGAGCAAGAGATATAATTCAAGTATCAATTATTTCTCGTGCACTAAGTACTCTAACCCGATATGATCTCCCTTTATAGGTACTATGAAGTTATACTCTTTATCATACTTACTAACCCGAATTCAATTCAATTAATAAGTATTTATACAAGATAGTTCTAATGAAGCTTCGAAGTCCCCTCTCTTAGAATCATAACATAAAATCCTGCTCAACAGTGAACGCACTCAATCAATAACCAAGATATGTATTCAGACTCTACATAACAGTTAAAGATGCAAAAAACAACTCAAAGTATGAATTAATAAAGCATAGTCTTGTATAAAATAAACCACAAGTAGTGTTGTACGGAGTATACACATGGAAGTTCAACTAACTAGATAAAAACCTTCATAACCCTAGAACAACCAAAAGAGTTCTAGCCCATGACATTTGGAAGAACGTTCAAGGTGTTTGGATAGATCTTACCCATAGTCTTGAAAATTACAAGAAAGATTAAGTTGCGCCGTCGCATCTCGCTCTGTCTTGAATCTTCACTTGGTTCTCACTTGCTTCGCTGTACGAATCTCTCTCTGCAGCTCCGTAGAGTGGAGTTAGGGATTGGACGTTGTGTAGGATGGATGTGGAATCTAACACCCTTTTTTGATGTGATTAGACTCTCCTTATGGACCTTGGATGGGATTTTTTGTGGGCAACAAGTCAAATCGCGTACAGAAATATCAGAATTACCAAAAATAGCACTGCGTGGACCCACTCTGCTAAAACTGGCCAGGTCGAGCGGACCTGTCCAGGTCAGCAGATGTCAACTGGATCTCCTGCCATCTGGACTCTCACATACCTCCCGCTCGACCATACTGGCCAGGTCGAGCGGACCTAGTCCAAGTCGAGTGGACGTTGTTGAGAGTGGAAATTAGCATGTTTGACTGTCCAATTTAACACCTTTTTGATGGAAATTCTTGTTATATATTAGCACAAGTGCCTTATATTCATTATATGTGAGAATCAAGTGCATTTGAGGTGTTTTAGGTGGAAAAATGATCAAAAGTGCAAGGTTGGAGAAAAGGTGCAATTTGTGCAAGGATGCTGAAAAATTCACGTCCAACTTTCATAATTTTTATGTATTATTATGGAGATCAAAACTGTAGATGTAATACATGTTTGGAAAGCCAATGATGAGAGGGTCGTTTTGGTATGAAGAACACCCCAATCGGATTCTAAACGAGAGAGTTATGATCAAAGTGGTGACGTCGCGCAAGCTATTCCTGTTCAGAATGACTATCCATTTTGCATGACTTGTTACATATACAAATGTTAGATTTTCTATAAGTTCTTTACATGGATAGAAAGCTAAGGAAGAGAGAATCGCGTGAGTGCAAGAATCACTCAAATCAGAGCTCGGATGTGGAAGTTATACGCGAAACGGTGAGACTGTGCAAGTCAATTCAACCTGATTTGCTGGTCGAATTGAGGTCGAATCGGACGGCAAAAGAGTCAATTCGACCACGACACCTCAATTCGACCTGCTGTGCTGGTCGAATTGAGCACCTGAAGCTTCCAGTAGGTCAATTCGACCTCCAATTCGACCTGGAGGGGAGAATTCGACCTGGCTCCTTAGTCGAATTGATGTGCGAAAACTTACCATATTTGTATTTTTACACCTTCAATGCATGTGTTCACCCAAAAAGCCCATTCTAGGCTCGGGCGGCATGATTACAAGTATAAAAAAAGGCTTATGCAGCAGTATAGAGGGACGTTGAAGGAGAATACAATAGAAGAGAGGAGAAGAGATGCCACAACATACAACACCCCACAAGGGGGGATCATCCCCCACCATCATCCACATCTTTTCCTCCATCCATCCATCACTTTGAAGATTCATTTGTGGAATCAAGAGGAAAACCAAGAGGAGGATTCAAGACGGAGAAGGACGCGACGACTCCCATATTTAGGGTTTATTTCGTTTCCTAATTTATCTTGTAATTTTCCAGACATCCGTGTAAGATCTATCCAACACCCATGATTGTTCTTCTTAACATAATGAGCTAGACCCTTTTTGGTAGAACTAGGTTTGTGAATGTTTTATCTAGTTAATTAAACTTCCATGTTTACACTCCGTACAACACTACTTGTGGATTTATTTTATATATGATCGTGCATTCTTAAATCATACTCACAGTCGTTTTGTGCATCATTAACTGTTATGTAGAGTCTGAATACATATCTTGATTATTGATTGAGTGCGTTCACTACTGAGCAGGATTCCATATTATGATTCTAAGTGAGGGGACTCCGAAGCTTCATTAGTACTATCATATATGAATACTTATTAATTGAATTGAATTCGGGTTATTAAGTAGGATGAAGAGGATAATTTTATAGTACCTATAAAAGGAGATCATATCAGGTCAGAGTACCAATTGGCCAGGGAAATAATTGATACTAATAGTACCTAGAAAGGGGGATGGAATTATATCTCTTGCTCCAAGGTTATTCACACGTGTTACACGCATATTTATTTGTATCTATAGAGTAGATATGCATGGTTTAGTGATGCATCCATATTCCACAAGGCAGAGTCGGACATCAACATACGAAAGGAAAATTAATAAGTGAAACTGGATTATCCTAGAGCTACCTATTCTCCTACTTGATCCACTTTCATATTCTTCGAGTGATCTTTTATTTTATTTATTATTTAATTTAATTGTTAGTAGATTAATAATTCAAACCTCCAACTTAATTGCCAACTTGTCTTAATTAATTTAATAAATAATTAAATTGATAATACGCCGTTCCTTGGCTTCAATATTCACTTGGTCGCTTGCTAAGCAGCAATTGATATCCTTAATACTTGGGGATTAATTATGCGTGTAAAGAAAATGCACATCAAGTTTCTTGGCACCGTTGCCGGGGACGACTATTATTATTAATTTATTATTTCTAGTTGATTAAGATTTTTATTTGTGATTATTTTTTTCTATCTAACCTTGAATTTTTCTGAGGTACTTGTGCACTAGGAAAAGGAGAGGAAGGAAAAGAAGGAAAAACACACTGAGCTAAACATAGCCGGAGCAAGGCAGAATCCAGATAATGTTGCCATACGTGAAATTTTAACAAACTATGAAATTGGTAACATGGGGTTGATAGGAGCAAGGGGGGAAGATGATGATTTTGAGATACATCCCACTCTTATTAACATGGTAGAGAAGAATCCCTTTTCTGGAGGTTGCTTTGAAGATCCATATCAGCATCTTCAAAGATTTCTTGGTTATGCAAACACTCAAAAGGGAGCAGGAGCTAATGATAATGATAGGCGGATCACCCTATTCAAGTTCTCATTAATTGATAAGGCGGAAGCTTGGTATGAGACTCTTGATGCCACAGATTGCACTACATGGGACCAACTGCAGCAGAAGTTCTTAGAGAAGATGCACAAATGTTGAGGGTGAGTATATAAACTCAGTGAAGATAATTTACAAACATGATCATGTACATATTAGTCAAGAAATACTTTAAATTTCTTATCGTCTCATAAAATACTTTATAAGTCTCTTTTATTGATCGATCAATATAAATTCTTTGGCACTGCGGGTACTCCTCGAGGACTTCTCATAATTCTGGCACTCAAGGGCCATGGCACGTCTCATGTACTCATATATAAGAAATACTTATAAATTTAAAGCTCTTCCATGTCTCGCATATATACAAAAATCTGCAATCTACTCATGTCTCAAATATATTCATAAGACTTGTAAATCATTCATGTCTCAAGTATTTTGAAAACACATATGATAATGTATAACATTTCTCATTGAATGCTATTCTAACCTTTCTCATGTATGTAAGTGAGTATGAAAACTATCCTCACCTTAGTAGCGTAGAGTGATGGGTAGAAAGGAGAAGTCGATGGCCTTCGCATTCAAGGATCACCTACGATTGTTAGGTGGTCAGTGGAAGGCATATTTACATGGAAGGAAAAATAGAATTTCTTGTAAAAATCCCCTAAGACAAATGGGGTTTTTATTTATAAATAAAAAAGAAAGAGAATATATCTTTCATCGGAAGTATAGAGATAGTAAAACATGTGGGCTTGTTCTCGTCATCCCTTCCTTGTGATTGTCTTCCCCAAAGGATCCTTGATGTTCAAATTACAAGGAGGGATGACGTTACATGATTAAAGGTTATTGCATACCACTACCTTGCACATAAATTGTGGAGGCAGCAGCAGCGTTGACCGAGGCTGCCCAAGCTAAAAGAAAGAAATAAAAAAAATTAGGGGAGGGGTTTAGCTCCTTACTCAAGTGATTGCTAAAGTGAGAGGAGTTTTGGTGCTCTAAAGTATTGAGGGGAAATGCCTTTTATAGGTGGTGAAGGGGTGTGATGTTGGAAGGTGGAAGGAAAATCCTCCCCATCACTCCCTTAAATCAAGGATTAAAAATCTGAAATTGGAAGATCACTCCCTTGAATCAAGGATTTTAAATCTGAAATTGGAAGTGGCAGCTTGGAAAGAGGAGGTATAGGTTGTCTAGGTTCATGATTGGGCTGATTTAAATCAAAATTGTAATCATGGAAGATTTTTGACTCCATTTACCATGATCAAAGATTTCAGACTTTTTCTCTCTATTTAATGTTATTATATTTATTTAATTATTTATTTATTATCCTAATTCTTAAGGTAAAATTAGGGCTGGTCATTACATCCTACCCTCCTAAAAAATTTATTTCGTCCTCGAAATATGTTAACATACCATATTGCAAGAACCCTGGGTATTTTGTTCGAATTTTGTCTTCTCATTCCCAATTCGCTTCCTCTTTACTGTGTCAACTCCACCGAATCTTGATGTAAGCGATCTCTCTATTCCTTAACTTGTGGGTCCTCCGTGCAATTACTTCTTCTGGTAACTCCTCATAAGTAAGATCTTTGTTAAGTTCTAGAGTTGAATGATTGATGACGTGGCTTGCATTGTAAACATACTTCCTAAGCATGGACACGTGGAAAATATTATGTATGGAGGAGAACTCAGGAGATAAGGCCACGCAATAGGTTAACTCTCCAATTCGCTCAAGCACTTCAAAGGGTCTGATAAACCTCGGTTGCAACTTTCCTCTTTTCTAAAAATGAACTATTCATTTCATTGGTATGACCTTTATAAATACATGATCTCCAACTGAAAATTCTAAGTCTCTTCTCCGATTGTCTGCATAAGACTTCTGCCTGTCCTGTGCGGTTTTGATTCTTTCTCGATTTTTTCTATTTTATTAAGAGTTTGTTCTACTATTTTCGGGCCCAATACCTTTCTCTCCCCCACTTCATCCCAATACAATGGAGACCTGCACTTCCTCCCACACAATGCCTCATATTGTGCTATTCCAATAGTGGAGTGGTAACTATTGTTATATGCAAACTCAACTAGTGGCAGATATCTCTTCCAATTTTATCCATATCTAGTATGCAACCGCATAACATATCCTCTAAGGTTTGAATGGTTCTTTCTGACTGACCATCTGATTGCGGGTGGTATGCGGTACTGAAATTTAACCTCGTACCCATAACCTTGTGAAGACTTTTCCCAGAACATCAAGGTAAATCGAGTATCTCTATCTGACATAATAGACTTAGGAATACTATGGAGCCTCACTATCTCTTGTAGATATATTTGTGCCAACTGCTCCATATTAAATGTCATTCTCATAGGTAAGAAATGGGCAGCCTTTGTTAATCGGTCCACAATAACCCAGATAGCATGATTTCCCTTGACTGTCTTTGATAAGCCCACTACAAAATCCATTGCAATTTGTTCCCACTTACATTCTAGAATTTCTAGAGGTTTGAGCTTTCCTCCTGGGTGTTGATGTTCCGCCTTGACTTGTTGGCAAGTCAAACACCTCTCTACATACTTCCCAATATCACGCTTCATGCTTCTCCACCAGAATACCTCCTTTAAATCATGATACATTTTCGTGCCTCCTGGTTGAGCTATGTAAGTCGTATTATGGGCCTTCTCAAGAATCTCTCCCCTTAACTCTTCGTCTTGTGGCACACATCCCTTTGAAATTAATGGCTCCATCGTTCGCGATCAAAATCCATTTTTATCTCCAGCCTTTGCGCGTTCTCTCATTCTCCACAAGAAATAATCTTGATCTTGTCCTTTTAGTATTCTCTCCCTTAATGTAGGTTTCATTGTCGAAGCAGTCAAGACAGATTTTGCTTCTTCAGGTGCGACCATTATCTCGATCTTTATTTTGGAGAATTCTTTAACTAGTTGCTCTTGTTCTGTAATTAGGCTCGACAATTATCCTTTTGTCTTCCTACTCAAAGCATCCGCAACTACGTTAGCCTATCCATGATGGTAGTGTATGTCACAATCGTAGTCCTTGACCAATTCTAACCACCGTCTCTGCCTCATGTTCAACTCCTTCTGTGTAAAGAGGTACTTTAAACTCTTGTGGTCCAAATATATTTCACACCTAACCCCGTATAGATAATACCGCCATATTTTAAGTGCATGCACCACTGCAGCTAATTCCAAATCATACGTCGGGTAATTTAACTCATGAACCTTTAACTGTCTTGATGCGTAGGCAATGACCTTCCCATGCTGCATTAACACACACCCAAGTCCTAACTTTGAGGCATCACTGTTGATTACAAATGGTTCAACTAGATCTGGAATTATCAAAATGGGAGCTGAGGTGAGTCTATGTTTTAGTTCTCGGAAGCTATTCTCACACTTCTCACTCCATAAAAATTTTTCCCCTTTTCTAGTTAAACGAGTCATAGGGGTTGCTATTTTGGAAAACCTTCTATGAATCTTCGATAATACCCGGCCAAACCCAAGAAACTACAAACTTCATTTGCATTAGTTGGTGTATTCCACGAGTTTACTACTTCCACCTTTGTTGGGTCCACCTCAATTCCTTGAGCTGTCACAACATGTCCAAGGAAGACTACTTGACTAATCCAAAATTCGAACTTCTTGAATTTTGCATACAACTTTTCCTTGCGAAGGGTTTCCAACACAATGCTCAAGTGTTCTTTGTGTTGTTCCTCATCCCGAGAGTATATCAGAATGTCATCAATGAACACTATCATAAATTGATCCAAGTATGGGTAAAACACTCGATTCATCAAATCCATAAACACCGCAGGGACGTTGCTTAACCCAAAAGGCATTACTACAAACTCCTAGTGTCCATAACGGGTTCTAAATCCAGTCTTGGGGATGTCACTATCTTTAACTCTCAATTGATGATACCCTGATCGTAAGTCTATCTTAGAGAAAATTCCGGCTCCTCTCAATTGATCGAATAAGTCTTCAATCCTAGGTAGGGGATACTTGTTTTTTATTGTGAGCTGATTCAATTCTCTATAATCGATGTACATTCTCAGTGTCCCATCTTTCTTCCTTATAAATAATACCGGTGCACCCCTTGGTGAAACACTTGGGCGGATAAAATCAGTATCCAACAGTCCTTGAATCTGGACTTTCAATTCTTGTAATTCCTTAGGTGCCATCCTATAGGAGCTTTAGAAACTGGTGTCATCCCAGGAATTAAGTCAATAGTGAATTCTACTTGTCTCTCAGGTGCAACTCCCGGCAGGTCCTCGGGGAACACATCTAAGTACTCTTGAACTATGGGTACCTCATCGATGGTTACCTCTTTGTCTTGTTTGTCCATGAATGTTTACTAAGTACCTCTAACAATTGTCTTTCTTCAACATCTTGGTGGCCTTCATTGTGGATACAATCAGAGGTGTGGTATAAGCTTGAACTCCGTGGATCACTACCTTCTCATTATATGGTGGGTACAACGTAATTTCTCGTTCTTGACATTTAATATTTGCATGATATTTACTAAGCCAATCCATCCCTAAGATGACATCAAAGTCTTTCATATCTAGAACATATAGATTAGCCTCTAAGTCATTCGCACCTATTTTAATCTTAACTCCTCTTACAAATGATTCCGTAGTCATTGCTCTCCCAGATGGTATGCTAATCTCAAGTGGTTCTTCCACTTTTTCGATTCCACTATTAGTCACGGAATGAAACTTTGTGGATATAAAAGAGTGTGTGGCTCCAGTTTTAAAAAGGACTAAGGCAGGAGTATTCAAAACTGACAACATACCTGACATGGTACCAGGTTCTTTTTTAGCTTCTTCTCGGGTTAGTGCATACATACGTGCCGTCCCTCCAGACGCTCGCCCCTTCACCTCTGGCTCACTCCTTTGGACAGTGCAATTCCATGATGTGTGTCCAGGCTATTTGCATTTATAGCACCAATATTGTCCTGCCAAGCATTCCCCGTGATGCTGTCTTTCATAAGTCTTGCATTGAGGTTTTGCATTAGTCTCATCTTGTCCTCCTCTTCCTTCAATCCTTTTCTTTGCATTTTGGTTTTGGGGGTCCTCCCTTGGCATATTCTGCTACTTTCTCTTGACGTCGTTACCCCCAAAAATCCTTGGCCTTGGATTATCGGCCTCTATGCTAGCGGATATGTCCTCAGCCTTCCTTAGCATTGCTGCATATGATAGGTCCCCATGTCCTGTGAGGTGTGTACGTATGTTCTCCCTGAGGCCCCCTCTGAACCTCAGAGCCCTTCTTTCATCCGTATCCACCAAATGTGTAGTGAAGCGACTCATCTGGTTAAACTTGCGTTCATAGCTTGTCACCGTCATATCCCCTTACTTTAAGTTTAGGAACTCAACTTCCATCTAAGTGTGGTATGACCTTGGAAAGTACTTATCCATCACCAAATTCTTAAAACCATTCCAGGTAAGAGTATTGCATTCTTCCACCGTCCTTGATCTCCAATAACTCACCCACCAGTGATATGCATCCTCCTTCAACTGGAAGGTAGCGCATGAAATTCGTTGTGCATCAGTGCCTTCTATGAGCTCAAAGATCCTCTCCAAGGTTTCCAACCATTCTTCTACAGCCGAAGGACCTTCGCGCCCATTGAACATAGGAGGTTTATGGCGATAGAATTTATGCTAGATCGATCCTCGTGGTTGCCTCTTTGGTTCTCCATGTTGTTTTGGGGATTCCCTTGTTGTTGGGCTAGGAAGGCGTGCATGAATTCTTGGAAGAGGTCATGTGGTTGTTGAGGAGGTGCGGGGTTTTCGTTTGCATTGGTTAAGTTCCGCCCTCATTGGTTGGGTGCCATGACCTAGATAAATTTTCAATATTTTAGTATTTGATAAGATAAACCCAAAAAATCAAAGGATTTACAAGTTGGGCGATTTTTTTTTCAACTTTCTCATAAAAGATAAATTTCCTTTTATTATTATTATCTAGGATTATAACATCCATTTATTACAAGGAAATACGTGAAAATAACTTTATTAAGATAAAGATCTAGCTTCTAGAGTGCTTAGGCTAGGGTCCTCCCCTCCAACAGCCTCCTCCTTAATCTCCTCCTTGGGGTCCTCTTCCTCGTTCCCATTCAAATAGTGTGGCGGCTTATCTGTGGCCCACCATGTGAATAAGTCTGACACGAGGATGTTGAAGTGGATCATGGGGTGCTTGAAACGCACATCATGGATGACTAGCCTGTTGTATAGGGCTTCAGCCCTAGGTTTCCATTCTGTTGGGACTGTGTTGATAATCTTCATTGAAGCTGAGTAACCATTGATGCTCTCTCTTATGTCTTTCCACATTCCCAAAATAATAGAGAGATGTTGCCCCAAGTTGTGTTCAGGATTACGTACGTAATTGTAGAAGGCTAAAACTAAGTGTTGATTGCTAGGTTGATCACGAACTGATTTCCTAGCCGTGAGTCGGTGAGAGGCCATCTACCATATTCGCAAGAGTAATTAATTTATGCTAAAACAATAAAACATATACCTCTTTGAGTTGACGTAGATCCGGATGGTGGAAAAACATGATGTAGTTCAATGTGTTTAACATGTCACATAGTAATAAGATGTGGTTTTATGCAAAATTCTTATATAAAACATATGCAGATTTTATGTAGTGGAAACGTGGCATTATGCAGATTTTTTTTGTACTGAAAAATGTGATTTTATGTAGTTTTTTGTATGCAGAACCGTATGGCTCTGATACCAAACTGTAACGACCCAATAAATAAAACCCTAATAATTTAGAAATTTCCCCAATATTTAACCTCGAGCCTTGATATAACGAAAAAAGTTTATTTAAAACTCATTAATTATCCCACGAAATTAATAGTCAAGGAGAACATTGTACGACTTAATAAAACATGAAAGAAACCAAAATACATTTATTGAAGATTTATTATTTCCACCGCCCTCCAAATCTTCGCCTCCTCTTCAATCTGAAATGCACAAATGTTGAGGGTGAGTATATAAACTTAGTGAAGATAATTTACAAACATGATCATGTACATATTAGTCAAGAAATAATTTAAATTTCTTATCGTCTCATAAAATACTTTATAAGTCTCTTTTATTGATCGATCAATATAAATTCTTTGGCACTGCGGGTACTCCCGGAGGACTTCTCATAATCCCGGCACCTCAAGGGCCCTGGCACGTCTCAAGTACTCATATATAAGAAATACTTATAAATTTAAAGCTCTTCCATGTCTCACATATATACAAAAATCTGCAATCTACTCATGTCTCAAATATATTCATAAGACTTGTAAATCATTCATGTCTCAAGTATTTTGAAAACACATATGATAATGTATAACATTTCTCATTGAATGCTATTCTAACCTTTCTCATGTATGTAAGTTAGTATGAAAACTATCCTCACCTTAGTAGCATAGAGTGATGGGTAGAAGGGAGAAGTCAATGGGCCTTCGCGTTCAAGGATCACCTACGATTGTTAGGGCATGTTCAGTGGAAGGCTTATTTACATGGATGGAAAAATAGAATTTCTTGTAAAAATCCCCTAAGACAAATGGGGTTTTTATTTGTAAATAAAAAAGAAAGAGAATAGATCTTTCATCGGAAGTATAGAGATAGTAAAACATGTGGGCTTGTTCTCGTCATCCCTTCCTTATGATTGTCTTCGCCAAAGGGTCCTTAGACGTTCAAATTACGAGGAGGGATGACATTAAATGATTAAACGTCATTGCATACCACTACCTTGCATATAAATTATGGAGGCAGTGGCAGCATTGACGGAGGCTGTCCAAGCCAAAAGAAAGAAATAAAAAAAGAAATTAGGGGATATGTTTAGCTCCTTACTTAAGTGATTGCTAAAGTGAGTGGAGTTTTGGTGCTCCAAAGTATTGAGGGAAAAGACCTTTTATAGGTGGTGAAGGGGTGTGATGTTGGAAGGTGGAAGAAAAATCCTCCCCATCACTCCTTTAAATCAAGAATTAAAAATCTGAAATTGGAAGATCACTCCCTTGAATCAAGGATTTTAAATCTGAAATTGGAAGTGGCAGCTTGGAAAGAGGAGGTATAGGTTGTCTAGGTTCATGATTGGGCTGATTTGAATCAAAATTGTAATCATGGAAGATTTTTGACTCCATTTACCATGATCAAAGATTTCAGACTTTTCCTCTTTATTTAATGTTATTATACTTATTTTATTCATTTATTTATTATCCTAATTCTTAAGGTAAAATTAGGGCTGGTCATTACATAAGGTAATGCAGATATAAGATCAACTTTAGACTTATCAACTTTGATTCCCTTTTTAGAGACTATGTGTCCTAAAACAATACCATGTTCTACTATAAAGTGATATTTTTTCCAGTTTAGAACAAGATTTGTTTCTATACATCGTTTCAAAATCAATCCAAGGTTCCCAACACATTCATCAAAAGACCCTCCATATACATTAAATCATCCATAAAAACCTTAATTATATTCCCAACAAACTTAGAAAAAATGCTTACCATGCACATTTGGAAAGTAGCAGGTGCGTTGCAAAGTCCGAAGGTTATCCGACGATATGCAAATGTTCCAAATGGGCATGTGAAAGATCTTCGGGTGAAATGGAAATCTAAAAATAATCAGAGAAACCATCAAGGAAACAATAAAAAGAATAACCTGCAAGTTTTTCTAACATTTGATCAATAAATCGTAAAGGGAAATGATCCTTTCTAGTCATGCTATTGAGCTTGCGATAGTCTATGCACACTCTTCAACCGGTTTGCATACGAGTTGGAACCATGTCACCGTTATTGTTCTCAACAACAGTCACTCCTGATTTCTTTGGTATAACCTGTGTTGGGCTAACCTACTTGCTATCCGAGATGGGATAAATAATCCCCACATCAAGAAGTTTTAAAATTTCTTTCTTCATGACCTCCATCATCAGTAGGTTCAATCGACGTTGGGCCTCTCGTGATGGCTTTGCATCATCCTCCAGTAGACATGCAAAGTGAGGGGTTGATTCTCTTAATATCTGCCACAGTCCAACCGATTGGCGCCTTATGTTCCTTCAAAACTTCAATCAATGTGCTCCCTTGCTCTTCTGTCACTTGGCTGAGATGATGACTGGCAATGTAGAATTTGGTCCCAAGTATGCATACTTCAAGTGTTGAGGGAGTGGTTTCATCTCGAGTTGCGGTGACTGCACTATTGATGAAAGAATCTTTGGAAAAGTGTTAGGCAATTTAATAGAAGCAACTTTGGGTTTATTTGTTTTTGGAGGGCAGTTCTGCAAGGCATCAACCAATGGAATTAAAGCTTCATAATTCAACTTATCTAAGTCCTCCTTGGTGATTCCATGTGCAATAACTGTATCCAATGCATCCCTGCAAGCGAGTTCAAAACATTCCTGGACCATAGGCTCAACAATACTCAAAGCAAAAATTGAGTTAGCATCATTAGGGAACTTCATAGCGTCATATATGTTGAATTGAACCCATCAAATTCCATCGTAAGAGTGCCCTTACTTAGGTCTATCTTTGTGCATGACATGTTAAGGAAAGGCCTTCCCAATAAGATAAGGGGGGAATTTGATGGGTGTTCATTCATTTCTAATACTTAAAAATCAGCTGGAAAGATTAGTTTGTCTACCTGCATGAGAACATCCTCAATGACTCCGTCGGGGTAAGCATGACTCCGATCGGCAAGTTGAATGACAACTCCGGTCTTCTTCAACTCTCCCACTTCTAGCCTCTCAAAAACTGATCTTGGCATAACATTTATGGAAGCTCCAAGATCTAGCATTGCCCTCTCCACCTTGAAATTTCCAATTTTGCAAGGAACAACGAACATGCTAGGATCTTTGCATTTTTGAGGTAGCTTTTGCTGGAAGACAACCGAGGCGTTCTTCCCAATCACCACTTTTTCATTCCCGGTCAACCTCTTCTTGTTGGTGCACAAATCCTTTAAGAACTTAGCGTATCTCGGAATTTGTTTAATTACCTCGATGAGAGGTATATTAATTTTCACCTTTCAAAATAGCTCAAGTGTCTGCTTATCTTTCTCAGTGGTGTCAACTTTCTTCATCCTGCTTGGAAAAGGCAAAGTATTAGAAATTGAATGTATTGGATCAGATTGTTTTACTAGAATTTTCATGGCAGGTTTGACACTGATGGGTTCAGTGTCAATGCTGTTTCGTTTTTGCAGATCAGAATTTCTAGCAGCTTCAGATTCGATCTGATCGTTTCCTTCTTCCATAACACCAGCATGTCCTTCAACTTCTGTTCCTTCATTTCCAGAGTTATTCTCTCCATCATTCTCAACTTACTTGGGCTTTGCAACATCCGCCAATTGCTTTCCACTACGCAGCGTGATAGCGCTCACATTCTTTGGATTTATTTCAGGTTGTGAGGGCAACTTCCCGCTATTTTGAGCTTGCATTTGGCCAACAGTTGTAGCCAATTGGGTTACTTGATTTTCTAGGTTCCGGATTGATGATTGTGTTGTCGTTTTCAAGTTTTGGATGGATGAGTGTGTCATCTCTTGGAATTTGACATTATGAGCAGCCATTATTCTCACAAGTTCCTCAATCGAGCTGCCGGAGCTTGATTCTCCATGGTTTTGATTTCCAATTTCTTGAGGTCGATCTTGCTGCCTATTCATCACTCTCCGCTCTTGAAATTGGTGCTGTTGCCCCCTATTATCTCCTTGTCCGCTACCATACCTAAGATTAGGATTATCCCTTCATCCCGGATTATAAGTTTGAGAAAAGGGATCATATGGTCACCCCACGATATTTGATTGCTCTTTATTGGGTGTAGCCCTACAATCAAGAGTAGAGTGGTCGTAAGTTAGACAATTTTGACAATATTGAACACTCACCATTCTTCCACTTGCAAGATTTTCAACAACAATCGTTAACTTGCTCAAGATGTCCTCCATTTTGGAATCATACACTTTTACTTCTCTAACCAATGGGTCACGGGTGTCAAATTGTTGAGTGTTGGCAGTCATGCTTGTAGTCAAACTTCTAGCAGCGGTTGGAGTTTTCATCATGAATGCTCCTCCACTAGTGGCATCATGCATGTTCCGATCCATCATCGACAAGCCATCATAGAAGTATTGCAGCAACAACTGATCGCTAATTTGATGATGTGGACATGATGATGTTAGCATTTGAACCTCTCTTAGTATTCATGTAAACTCTCTCCTTGCATCTGACGAGCCTCGAATATCTCTTTGCGCAAGACAACAACTCTAGTGGATGGAAAGTATGTTTGGAGGAAGAGCTTCTCCATTTCAGCCCATGTATTAATCGATCCGGAAGGAAGATAATATAACCAATCTTTTGCCAAGTCTTTCACTGCGAAGGAAAATGCCCTAAGCTTGATTTGTTCCTTCGTCACTGCGGTTGGTTTCATGCTTGTGCATACAACCGTGAATTCCTTCAAAAACTTGTAAGGATTTTCACCTGAAAGACCATGGAAAGCAGGAAGTAAGTGAATCAGTCCCGATTTAAATTCAAATGTAGTATTATCATTAATGGCAGGAAGGTTAATGCATAATGGCTGATGGACTATGTCCGGATTTGCCAATTCATTCAAAGTTCTTTCAACATTTTCAGCCATGTTTTCCTCTCCCAACTCAGAACCTACGGTATCTTCCTCCCCTAAATCAGAAAATTTGGAATTCTCCTCTCTAATATGAAGTGGATCAGCTGCAAGTTCGAGTTCGGTAAGGTTTTTGACGATTTTGTTAGTGGACGAACTTATTTTCTTCTTCTTCCGGGACTTCTTTCTCAACTTTCGGGCATTTCTCTCGATTTCTGGTATGTATTCAAGCTGTTTTGGACCAGAAGAATGAGTGATCATTCACAGAAAATTTTACAAAATAGGGCACAACTGATACTAAAGGGTTCAGTGTCAGTGTTACTGAAAAAATCAAAAATTCCAAAACCTGTAAATACTTTACTACGAACTAACTGTCACAATAAACTTTACGTGAAAAGTTTCGCAATCTTTGTTTCATGTTTGAATCCCCATTTGTGTGCTATCGATTCTGTTATCATGGTTAAGGAGCTACAAGTGTTTGTTTAACACTTTTTTATTTATATAGCTCTCCAGACCAACAGAAGATGTAGCCTGAAGTGGATCTTATACTGCATTGGTATCCAACAAACTCAGAATCAGAATTCCTTTTGATCTCTAACAAATATGATCCCTGATGTGCAAGCATGTTATCCTTAGTTCTCTATAAATACTTTATATAGATTCATACTAGAGTTACTTAAATGTCTACTTAATACACCAACAACAGAAGCTAAATTAGGTCTTGTACAGACCTAATCATACAACAACTTCCAACAATCAAAATATATAGAATGTTTCTATATTTCTTAAATCTTTAGTTTAACTTTAAATCACCTGATTGAGACTGCACTTGTCGCCCTTAGTTTAACTTAAACATTCTCCCACTGAATCACATAATCATCTACATTTGTATCAAAACCAAATGAGATAAAAAAACTGCATGATGATGATTGTTATTCCTTTACGGGAAAGTTTTCTTGAATGCATAGATGGATTTCCTTTTAGTTCTTAAACTGTTGAGATCGTTTCATCAAAGTTACCATTATGAAACTTTATCTTTACATCCATTTAATGTGATTCAAGATCATAATGTGCTACCAATGTTACGATTATCTTAAAAGAACATTTCTCAGTAATTGGATAGAAAGTCCTTTAAAAAAATGCCTTCTTTTTCTTTTGAGTATAATCCATAACCAAGATGCAAACCTGATCATCTTCTTTTCCTTTTGAGTATAATCCATAACCAAGATGCAAACCTGATCATCTTGTATTGATATAAACTCATAACTTATAACATTAACCCACTTTCGAGTTTTGGACCTTACATGTCTTAATAAATATTGTTTGAATGTCCTACCATTAATTAATTCTATAGTGTCCCTTTATTTGGGAGAAAAACTATTAAATCATTCGAATTGTCTATCTCCCAACTTTAGTGGTTTCCTTAGTGACATTAATTCTTGAGGTTGTTGAATTTGTTATTCCTTAAATATCATTGACAATGTCCTAACAATAACTGTATTTAAAGATTCTTAAAAGCATAAGTAGGGGGATGAATCAATTCCCCTTTAGGGACAATGTCTATAATATCATTCTTCCCCCAATAACTCAACATCCTCAAAGAATACAGTATTATCCGTCTCAAATATGATCTGATTAATTGGATCATAAACTTTTATCTTTTTCATAATCAATAAAGTAGCTGATAACTATATGTGTCCAATTTTCTTTAGTAGATCCCAATGATCTAGCTTTAGTTGGACATTACCATGTGAAACTCAAAGAGTTATCATAACTACTTTAGTTAAAACTTTATTAAGATCGTAAGCTTCAATCTTTAGTATTTCTCCAATTAGTAACCATATGTTGTGGAGTACTATTTTTGTCTTTTACCTACACCACAATACCATTCATGCTAAGTAATCTTAATGTGGTGTATTATAAAATAATTCCACAAGCCTTTAGGAGTAAACAAAAGGTTGTACTTTAGTTGTCTTTAGCAGCTTTCTTTATGGGTATTCTTTTATTGCCTTTATATTTTATTGAGACTAAATTTTCTTGAAGCCTACTAGTCTCATCTTTATTGTTGAAGTTCTCATCATGTATGATTTTGTTGTTGATATCGGTTAAGTTTAATTAGCAGACTTCTTGATTATACAGAAAATTAATCCATAATGATTATCATGCTTGCACTAAATTTTATAATCTTTCAAAATTTAAATAAATTAGAATCATCTTAAGGATTCGAGCACAACATTAGTATAAAGTCTTTGGACAACAATACTAATTTAAATGATGTTCTCACGCAGTGGTCAAATACTGATAATAAAAACTGTCAAGCAATAGCCTTTCTTTGGGCCAACTTATTACTCACATGTCAAACTAAATTATTGTTACGTATTTACCACCACAGGTGCTTATGTATTTCGGGCCAGATATTAATCTACCTTTGGGCCGATCAATACCCGCATGAAGATACACTCGCAACATTATTAAATGGGGACCCATCACAAGACACCTTGTGCAACATTAACCTCGTCTTTGGAGAAAAATTAACTGCAGGGGTAATCTTGGTGTAATAATCAAGTATTGATAATAAGTTCTGTCAAACAAAAGTCTATCTATGGACCGATAAATGTTCACATGAACAATTTAAATAATTATCACATACTTATTATCACATGTGTATTATTATTCTGTCAAACTGTGCCTACCTATGGGCCAAACACAGAACACATAAATAATTACACACTCATCTATGTAATTTCAATAAAGTCGCACTCCACACACAGAGGCTGCTATGGCAACATGAGACTTTGATTGACTAGATTGAAAAATTACTAGACCAATTAAATAAATATTAAAAAAAATATTTAAATTTAATTGAACGACATTAAATTATGTCTCCTAATTTTAATTTAATTAAATTCTACAATCTAAATAGGAATTTAAGATGATTCACATATTTAAAAATAATAAAAGATTTCTTAATTTAAATAGGGATTCCAAATCCCAACTCAATAAAAACTGAATTTGATATATATTTTCTTCATAAATAACTAAAATATGCATCATAATAATAACCAAAGGCAAATATTCTTTATGAAATTAAAAGCGCCGTATAGTATCAATTAATTAATATTAAAGCATGAGTATCAATTAGTTTCCTTAATGCACAATTAGGTATTAATCAAGCTACGCAATTTCACCTCTAAATTAATCAATAAATCCAAAAGAATAATATACTGAAATGACTAAATACAGGAATCTTTACATTAATGTGATGTAGTACTTGATCCACTCATATATAATGTAATCAATCTAAATTCATTCTAAAAGCACTTATACCATGAAATTTTGATTAAATTAACACACCAATTTGGCATATTAATAATCTCCCCAAAATCTTAAATGTGATGTCAAGTTAAAGGATGTCGTAATTAAATCAAATTCATTTCATTAACTTATCCAAATGATACATCACACCATAACATTAAAATCAATAATCTATATTAATGGATTGCAGCAGAAACCTTATTAATCCAAAAAAATCAATTAACAAAAATGGTTTTCGTCATTCATATAATTTACCATGCTTGGACTGCCATCATGATTCAATAATAGTTGGGCATTGATTATAATATCTATGTTTATTATGCATAATTGTAATGACTAAAGTGCATGTCAAACCGAAAATTATGGGCAAGTGTAATTATAATTAATCTCACCAATTATAATTCAACCTAGAATAGATAGTCATTACTCTGATATCTTACTATACGATTTTACCATATACCAAGAATAACTTGACCACAATAAATCAATTGATGTATACAAAATCATTTGCCTTATGATAATTACAGTAGTGGATTACTATTAAAATTGATTGATTTAATAAATCACTCAATTTAAATTAAATATATCAATCAATCTGAGACATAATTAATTATCCAAACAAATAACATTAATAATTTCAATTACAAACATAATCCATAACCATTTGAATTGAAAATTAGACAACTCCAAAACTTGTTTCCGAATGTAATGTACTCCAATTATTCGCAAGAATCCCATTTTAGAATTTCTAATAGCCAAATTGTGGAGAGATAGTTCCACTGATTCAATATTAGCCAATATTAAAAAAAAAACAAATTATTGTGGAAGTACGATCTTTAAATCACATAACTTTAATTTACAAAATTAATACAAACGTATTTATTAACATATGGCAGTATATGACATTAGCATTATATTCTTTATTCTTCATAAATTCAATAATTTACCAATGATAATCAAGCACCTGTTTTGCATATTAATAGTCTGTATTCGTATGCATGCCATATATCAATTAACACAATCACATATACTAATCAAGTGAAAGATGGTAATCTACACTTTTAAATTATTAAATTAATTCAAAAGCACAATGTCTCCTCCAAATTATAAGGCAGCAGTACTATATCCATATTATATATAATCAAAATTTTAATTCATGCTGATGCTTTTATACACCATGAAACATTCTGAATAAAATGAAGCACCGCTGCACCGCATCGCGCTCAGACACAATTCACATACTCAAATAGTAACCAGAACTAAAAATCTATGAACCAATGCAAATATTTTAAAATTGTGATTTTTTAGATTTAGATCTAAATACAATTTACAGATCTCAGAGAATCATAGATAGGGTGGCTCTGATACCACTTGTTGGAAATAATTCCTTAAAACCTTAACCATATTCTGATAAACTGAGATCTAAACTGTATAGCGGAAGCGTACCTTGATCCATTGAGGCGGAACACGAACGATAGATATTATGGCCTTCCTCAACTAAGCCTCCTTATTCCTTATGAGGACCATAGTAATCCCTCCCGATGGGGAGAAGGGAAGACCATGTGCAGTGATTAGCCATAGTTTAGTGGAGAATGACCAATTCAAGAAATTATCGAACCCAAGGGAGGTAGGCACTAGTGCTTAAGCGATCTCACGTTTGTTGTAATTTTATAGAGACGAATCATCAATAGGATTGGTTGCAAACAATTAAATGACAAGTGATCAAAGCAAGTAATGATCAATCAACAAGATGGATGGATGGAAAGTGGTTTACCAAATTGATTAAAAGTGAGATTAACAACAATCAAGAAGTGGTAATTCTAGGAATTATGTATCAAATTCATATGTATCATGGGTTGAAGACTAAGGGCCAACACTAAAATCACCTAAACTCCCTCTCGAGATGGATATGATATGAATATCAAATAGCTCAATGTATTGGTTCTCACTTAAACAATTCCAACTAGGTACTAAGCTTAAATGAGAGTCCCTTCACACAATTAATCAATCTCTCGATCAAACCAATCACATGTCCTACCAAAGGGTTCTAAACTATGAAGGACTTCTCAATCTCTTCACAATCTATAATGCACATGAAGTGTTTGATGAAATGATTCACTTAATTATCCTAAGCATATAATTGATTTCTCAATCTAATCACATATCTAGAACAACTAAACACACAAATCATCAATACAATTCAAGCAATTAATAGTCAATGGTAGAAAATCATAGATCCAATCAACATATGAATTTAAATACACAAATCCCCAAAATTATCCAACAACTATCATGTTGCTAATCTCACAAGGGAGATTAGCCTACCATATTAAGAAGGAAATGAACATAGACATTAAGATCCTTACAAAACATGATGAAACTATGAGGTTTAATACAAGAAATGAATGGAAACTCCATTGATGTCACTTCAATGGTGATTTCCTTCCTTCCCTTGTTATCTTCCTCTCTTCCTTGCTTCTTTTCTTCAATTGGATGATGATTTTGATGGTTGGATGATTGTAGATCCAATGGATGGTGAATGGATGAAGATGATGGTGTAAAATGGAGGGAATTGTGTGTGATGTGTGTGTGGAAGGGCTGGAATTCGGATCTCTTTTCACATATTGAAGTATTGGGTATTTATACCCCTTGGCAGGCTTCTAGAAGGATTCTGATTTTTTTCAGGATTTTACACAGCACAAGTCGTGCTCTGCCACACGGCCATAAGGTGGCCGTGTCGTGTGAACTGATGCTCCCGCACGGCCTTTTCTTACAGGGCCGTGTTGATGACACGGCTCGTGCTGCCAACACGACTCGTGCGACTGGACACGGCCTTAAGTTGCCCGTGTTGAACGAATTCGTGTCGCCGCACGGCCACCTCTTACAGGGCCGTGTTGGCTACACGGCCCGTGTTGGTGCTGGCTCCTGTATTTCTTCACTGTTTTGGCTCGTTCTCCCTCGTTTCAACTCCGAATTGAGATCCGTTTTTTCCTACGTCTTCCTTATCATATCTAACATCAAATAAAAATTGAAAATTATAGGTTTAAGCTCATTCACACACATTTCCATAAAACACAAAATACAACCAAATAACACATAAAATACGGATAAAAATATACGAAAACTCACATAAAAAGATACTAAAATCTAGGTGAAAATATCACTCATCATGCAGCTTAGTATATTGGGGACCATAACCTGATTGCCTTTATATACTACATAACTAGGCCACCCATTATCACCCAGTCATTTAGTATTGGGTATCTACTCAATAAGCCCATATCATTTATTATTATAGCCCATGGACCTTTAACCTTAATTGGATCACTTAATTAATTACATAAAATAATTGAATAGCTAATATAATTGCATAATAATATATTGCCCACAATTAGATTATATTGAAAATTAAAAATTTCCAACAGCGTTGAGGAAGATGAGAGATTACTGAGGATATATTCAAGAGGTGTTTTTTTAATAAAAAAAGGGTTGTGCTTTAAAAGGATAATTTAGACTTTTTAAAAATATATTTTTTAATTTTATAATAATGAGGTGTGTATTTAATAAATAGGGATGTGTATTTAGTGGAACCCTAAAAAGTTATACAATTGTTAAATAAAACTTATACACTTTATACTTAAAAAGTATACATTAATAAACATAAACAAACACATGCATACTCTTTCAAAATTCTCAATTCTTAGTAATTGTAAAATTGCAACCAAACAACTTTTCCAACTCACAATCGAGGTCGCCACTCAAACTGAGCAGCCGCCCTCCCCATCACCACCCGCACAAGCCATTGCTACGCCTCAACAATCGATATGCGTCGGATCGTTCGATTAGAACTGGGAATCGATAAATCAGAGTGGATCCGAAGTATAATTGGACATGCATAGGGCCGTCGACGTCGATAGTAGGGGGAGAGATGGTGAAGTTTAGGCCGAGAAGAGCGGCGAAGGTGGATGATGATACGACGAGTTCGATCCTGGATGAGAGACGACGGAGAGAGAGAGGGGATGCAGAAGAGAAGAGACATGGGAGTGCAGGTGGTGGAGAGCGAACGGTTGGCGGGGAGAGAGAAGAGAGAATGTGGAAGGGATAAATAAAATTAGGGTTCCATTTTTGTTATATATATATATATATGCCAGGTCATAGGTTTGGATTGACCCAGTTAAACCTTAACAATTAGGTACAATAGTTTTTACCTAGTTCTAAATCTTTATTAGAAAACAAAGTACAAACAACCCACAACGGACTTTCTGCATTATTTCTGTACATCTTTCGCACATCATCTTCTGTATTACTCGTTATATATGATTAGCACGTAAGAGAAAAAAGAAATTAAACAATTGCTCTAGTTTTAAGCTTTTCCTTTTTAGAATATAATCTCTTTCTCCTACTAAAGGTGTAGCAAATGAAATAATGTACTCCCTTCGTTCGCCCCAAATAATCTCATTTTTCTATTTTTGACGACTCATACATCTATTAAAATAACTACTCACTGTCCATTAAATAATATTCCCTCAGTCCCGAAAGACCATTCTTAGCGAGGAAAATAGGATAAACCCCCTGTTGCTTCCCTATCCGCTTAAAACCCGGCAACTACGCACTGGTCGAAGGGGAGACATGTCTTCGGTTATAAGCACATCATCCATTTTCTGTAACAATGCCTCCTTACTCTCTTATGGACCTAACTACTTTCCATCTCCTCTCCTCTCTCTCTCCACCCTCCCCCACCGCCACCACCGGATTCATCTTCGTTCGCCATTCTTCACTCCCTTGTCCGTTACCCACTTTTCCCCAGACACTGAATTTTTGCCGGATGATAGTGACCTTTATGAAGAACAAACATTATCAGACAACGAGGCAGAGGATTTTGATGTCCTGGAATTCGAGCGCCAAGCTAGACAAGTCGTGAAGGAGTACTCTGATTCATTGTCACATGAACTCAAAATAGGTGTCTTCTCGAACTCATAAACTGTTCTTGTGTTATCCTTCACTGGTGATAATTAACGTCCCAATAATGATAGTGCAACATTAGGCGGTGAAATGGGGGAAAAACATTCTTTATTTTTGTGTTTTTGTCTGGCAATCTGATTTCAACAAAGGATACAGTAGACAAAATCAGTTGTTCCCCCTCGTGAACATTCAATCTTTACTTCACTGAGGATTTAAAATCATTTCTCTCTGGGGGATTGTTTATACGGTATAAAGGTTATTTTCAGATGGTTTTAGCCCCTTTGCCGTGGGATATATTAAATCCCACATAGCTGCTTAAGAATAAGGTTGAAAGGTTTAATAAAGGACTCCTGCATCCAAGGTTTTTACTTTGCGAACATCCTCGAGACTTCTTATTTGTATGGAATTGATTGATTCTAGGAAATGAACACTTATAAATTACATAAAATGTGCCTTTCGACTGTCATGTGTATTTTACTAACATCTCATTATCCTTGATGTTGTCAGATGATGAATTTTCCAATGACGAGGGAGCTCGTGGAAAGCTGAAGAGCCGCGTAAATGCCAGTAGCAATGTTAGTGGAATTCTTGATTGGTCTTGACACGTTCTCTTTAGTGTTTACAGGATCACGTTGATTACTTGATTATAATGAAGGAAAGACTAAAGATGACTAAAGATAAGTCTGCATATCAATGAATATGCATTAGAAGGATGTTGAAGTCACGATAATATCTAATTTTATTGATTCTTTAATTTAGGAGGGTTTTCCAGTGTCTAACCAAAAAATGTTTCCAACCTGCATAAAACTAATTTTTATGTGGTAATTGCTTAGGTCTCTCAAGTCATGTTATCATGTGCATATCGGTGAGCTTACGTTAAGAAAGTTATCATACCGGGGACTGGTTCTCCGCACCTGGATATCTTAAGCAATGCATGTAAACATCATGTTCATTTACTGATCGTTCAACAATATGTTGTGGTAGATTTCCTTTATTATGTTGTTTTTATGCTGACAAAAATTTACTACAGATTCCCGACCATCTTCTTCCAAGGGTTGCAATAGTTGGAAGGCCAAATGTTGGTAAATCAGCACTCTTTAATCGTCTGGTTGGGGTATGTATCAATGACCCTGGTTGTAATTGCTTTTGCTGTACTGCAGTATTTGAATTTTATTTTGATTGACTTTTACACAGTAGTTAAGTGAACTTCATTTACTTGAGTTGCCTTGTTTTAGGGGAACAAAGCTATTGTGGTCGACGAACCTGGGGTTACCAGGGACCGTTTGTATGGTAGATCATTCTGGGGTATCTATGAATTTATGTTAGTGGACACTGGAGGTGTACTTACAATTTCAAAGCATCAGGAAGATGTTATGGAAGAACTAGCTATATCAACAACTATTGGCATGGAGGGGATTCCTCTTGCCTCTAGGGAGGCAGCTGTTGCCAGGATGCCTTCCATGGTTGAGAAACAAGCCGCCATTGCAGTAGAAGAGTCTTCTGTGATCATATTTGTTGTTGATGGTCAAGTATGTTTTCTCCGTTTATTGATTTTTTTGGATAATCCTGCTTATAATTCTTCTAGCAGCTCTTATTCAGTTATCTTTGGGAGTTTGCAAAAAATGAGTCAGTGGCAATAGCAATAACCATAGAAATTAAAAAAAGAAATGAAAACAGGTTTATCTGATATTGTCAATGTTTTGTTACTTGGTCCAGATGCGTATAGGGATGTCTGCGATCTCAGAAAAAAGAATGCAAATGAAGTAATAAGTATGGGATAAACAGATAGTTATGCTGTAAAGTTAACTTCTCTATGAGCTGAGTTAAAAAGTTTCTCGTTACTTAGCCTGTACTTTAAAGGTTTTGTACTCTTTTATTTAGCAAAATTAAAAAATGCAGTGGGCAACAATTAAACAATAAATACAACATTGTTGTAAAAATTTGGAATTTATTTTTCTCTATTATGACATAATATTCTAAAATACAAGTGAAATTCATCATGGAGTTCTATAATAAACTATTTACAGGCAGGTATAACTGCAGCGGATGTTGAATTAGGAGATTGGCTGCGTAAAAACTATTCGCACAAACATATTGTTCTTGCTGTCAATAAATGTGAATCTCCTCGTAAAGCCATCTTACAAGCATCAGACTTCTGGGCTCTAGGGTAAGCACGCATTCTCTCGTTGCATGTCATTTGTGTATGAACCGTTTGCTGACCTGTGTACAAGTCTTGGTGACATGGAAACTTCTTATATTGTGTCATAGATAAGTGAGAGAAATTTAAATGATTATTCTCCATTGAGCTAATACTGGAGAGAGATGGGAAGAGTGGGGAGAGAAACGTGCAAGGATGGGTGAAATCAGTGACTTGTGACTAATTAGTTAGTCTTATACCTGTCAACATGTTTGCGGTTTGTATTTTTTAAAATTTTACCCATCTCCTCCGTTCTCTCCCCCAAATGGATTGATTTATTGAAAGAGAGTGGTTGCATTGAAAACTACATGTCCCAACTTTTTATATAAAACATTTACTGTCATGCAACAGCTGTATTCTCTACATCTTTGTGTGTATATAGAGAACCCACTGCAATTCATGCTAAATTGCTTCTCGTATATCAATTACTTTGGGTTGGATAAATACCGGATATATATTAGCTCTTTGGTTATCCTCATGACATATAATTTCCACTAAATAGTCTTATTATTTTAATCTGCTAGGTTTACACCCCTGCCCATATCTGCTATATCTGGTAGTGGAACTGGGGATCTGCTTGATTCTGTCTGTTCTCAAATGGAGAAGATTGAGGTGACTTTTCTTGCATTATGTAGGAAGATGCTTCATTTATTGCTGTTACAGGCTATGCGTGTATCTCATGTGTATGCTGTTTGACCTTGTTCTTTAACTCTTTAAATGATATAATTTAATACCCTGCACAAATATATGTAATCTTAATTTCTTTTGCTTACTTTCCTGATTTGTGGGCCAATACTATTATTTATGACTGGGGACATGTTGGTTTATTTAATATAAATACCTTCTAACACCTTTGCGAGATAAATGAATGGGTCACAGATAAACTGATTATCCTCTTGATGATACCTTGTAGGATATAGAGGAACCTGATATAGAAGAATATATTCCTTCTATTGCCATAGTTGGTAGACCAAATGTGGGTAAAAGTAGTATTTTGAATGCTCTGGTTGGGGAAGATAGGACGATTGTCAGTCCAATCAGTGGAACCACCCGTGATGCCATAGATTCTGAATTTACTGGATCAGATGGCCAGGTTTGTTGATTGATAACGTTTAACAATGTCTTATGCTAGTTGCCTTTCCATGTCAACATGATTATCATTGATGTTTCTATACATGCAACATAATGATGTAATCTCATTTCAACGACAAAAATTTAAACAGTAAGATTCATCTGTTTGGAAATTTTAGTTCTCCATTCTCTGCTGCACGAGTGTATACATCGAAAATGCTCTCTGCACATGTATTCATTTATCAAATGATGTTATTCATTTAGTGCTCTTGGAAGTAGAGTGCAGTAAATTTCCAAAGCTCTACCCTTAGGTTCACAACATGAACCCACAGAGAAACTTGTGAATATTCGGCAAAAGATCAGGTCTGTGCTGATGGTTTATTTTAAGCCTCAAGCACATGATATTGTCCTCTCTCATATTATCTAGATCTCTTTGGTATTTAAACTTGATAGACCTAAGAAGATGATCACAGTGTACATGTTTCTCTTCATTTAAACTTAGCATTGAATTAGGTTCTTGATGATAGCAAAGCATGGAAAATTTTACTCACAAAACAGGTCTAATTTCATGAATCTTAGATCCGTGGAACTAGATCAACCTGGTTTGAATTTCAACCTGATGGAAAAGATATTAATTAATACATGTAAAAGTATCACTCAATATAAGAATAAGTATTATAGAAAAATGTCATGTCATGATAACTTAAAAGTGTACTATGATACTTTTAATTATATAAAGTAATACTTTTATCCATGTAAATCGTGATAGTTTTTAGGTCGTTATGTTATACTTTTCAGCAACTTGAAACAGGTTTTTAGGTGAAACTGTGGAACTTATCCGATACTGTGTAGTAATGGCGTTATACATATACTTATACTGCATGATACTTTTTCCTCTAAATTGAATTCGGGTCGGATAGACTTAGTTGCACGGATCCTTGATCCATGCTACTGGTGCATGAGTGTAACTCAATTTTATACGAGTATCAAATTCTGCAGAAATTTCGTCTAATAGATACAGCCGGTATCAGAAAAAGAGCAGCTGTAGCTTCATCAGGTAGCACAACTGAGGCTTTGTCTGTGAATCGAGCATTTCGTGCCATTCGTCGTTCTGATGTTGTGGCCCTTGTGATTGAAGCTATGGCATGCATTACAGAACAGGTAACTGCTGTATAGATCTTGGAATTTGATTAATTTTTAAATATCAATTCATCATTGAGCAAGAAAATGGGTAAGTTGAGAATTTAATATTGAGAATGGCTTCCTAAATCAGAATTCTGAGACTTAACATAATGTAGAATTGAGTTGTAAAGCAAATATGGTGGTGTCTTTGCAATTATATTTGTTTTTTGAATCTCAAGCATTCAATATTTTTGAGTGACACTTTCATATTTTTGCTTTGGGTTGGTGAAAGAGCTTTTCACTTGAAAGTCCATTGCTATTTTTGTTCCTTCGTTCTTGGGGAGAGTACCTTTATGCAACTCTGATATCATGGATTTGACTTTCAAGGATTTCAAGATTGCTGAACAGATAGAGAGAGAAGGCAAGGGTTGCCTAATTGTTGTGAACAAATGGGACACAATACCAAATAAGAACCAGCAAACTGGCACACACTATGAAGAAGATGTCAGAGAGAAGCTCCGCATTCTTAGCTGGGCACCCATTGTATACTCAACAGCAATACAAGGGCAGAGTGTTGACAAGTACTTCTCTATTCAGAAAACCAAAATCATTGAGATCATGATAATCTTGTCTGCCAAATATTTAATTCAATCATTTAATCTCGATTCAAGTAAATTTTTGCAACACTTCAACCGTCACACCGAGCCATAGAAAAAATTTCCCTCCTATGTGAATGCTGCAGAGAAATGAGCTCTACTTGATTTCAACTTTTATCCTTAATACCACGCTTTCGTTGCAGTTGTCCTTCCTGTACTGTTTTCATTATTTTCTGCTGTCACAGTCTTTCACTAATGCCCTCAGTTATCTGCCAGCGTAATATGATTCATCAGCAACTTAATCTTCTGTAGAACAGTAGGTTCAACAATTGCATGCCATATATATTTGATTGATATCAAGTCTTCGATGGCTTATTTTTTAGGGATAAAAGCAGAGATGATATAGCGGTGAATGAGCTTTTATTTATTATGTAATTTGAGAGTATATTTTTCTATTATTTTGAAGGATCATTGTTTCTGCTAGTATGATTGAAAAAGAGAGATCAAGGAGGTTATCAACAGCAACACTGAATCAAGTAGTCCATGAAGCTGTTGCATTCAAACCACCTCCGAGAACTAGAGGGGGTAAAAGAGGCCGCGTTTATTACTGTACTCAGGTACTTATCTGTTCCACTTTTTCCCCCTTTCTTTTCTTCTCTTCCTGATAAATTATCAAATAATTTTTCTTGTATATGTGGTAATATCACTATCAATGCGTGCCTGAGGTACAACTTGTTCTAGAACATATATATGTTAATATTTTCAATCTAAACACATAATTACCTAGCTAAATAAAGGTCAAAATCTCGAAACATAAAAAATTAACTCATAAATAACATAATGACATATTGAAAACCCATACATAATGTCATAATGAACTTCACAGTTAAAGTACTCAACACAAATAGACAATCACAATAAGCTAATCAGTAGAACACTTCAAGTTTAAGAAAATTTTAAATGTCAAAGACTTGAATGATTAGAAATTAGAAAAAAATCATAATTATAATTTCTGTGGTCCTTCCCCTCATCTTCCTAAGCGGCTGGGCGACGGCGACGGAAGGTAGGAGTCAGAACTCAGAAGAGTAATGATTAGAAATTAGAAAAAAATCATAATTATAATTTCTGTGGTCCTTCCCCTCATCTTCCTAAGCGGCTGGGCGACGGCGACGGAAGGTAGGAGTCAGAACTCAGAAGAGTATGTCTTTCTAAACCCTAATGGTTTGTAGAGAATGAAACCCTAGTCAATACCTTCTAAATAAAAGTCAAATCTTTACCCTGCCTACTAAATAAACGTTGTCACCATATAAGAACGTGTGACAACTTAAAATTAAAATATTCAAAATCAAACATTATCAGATTGTATGTGAGGCACACCTTTTGACCTAAAAAGGCTCATAGAGGCAAGGGCCTCTTGAACATCAACCCTAAACCCTAAAAAACAACAAATCCTGGCGATAAGGGCTTGAGGCGCACCTTTAACAACTATGCCTTATCATGATGCTTAGAGCATATTTTGCAAGAAGTATCTTTGATGCTATCTTGGCCTAATCCTGTGAAAAAGCATGAAGACATATTGGCACATACATACAGGAAAATTATTTGATTATGAAAACACCTACTGCTGTTACTACTACTACTCAAAGCGAGTAACCTCTCGATATGCTTTATTTTAAAAATGTCATCCTCATCCGACACATATAACCTATTTTGCACTTATTTGTTATCCATTTATTGTTAAAAAATACTATATTATCCTCGTAAAGTCAATAAAGTAAGTTAATTAAGTGACTTTTATAAACAATGTGGAATAGTAACTGTGAAAACTCAAATAGAATGGAGGGAGTATTATTTTTTCATGTGGCCACATATTCATGCACCTTATTTACCTGTTGAAAGAAATTATTTGCAGGCAGCTATTAGGCCACCTACATTTATCTTCTTTGTCAATGATTCTAAGCTTTTTCCTGAAACATACCGGCGATATATGGAGAAGCAACTGAGGTCAAGTGCAGGGTTTACAGGCACACCAATTCGGTTGTTATGGCGCAGTAGAAGAAAGTTGGAGAGAGAAAATGGTAAGTTGGAACTTACAACAGAAGTTTGCTATGTTCTTATTGCAATATATGTGTTGGTTGATGGTTACTACAATTTTCAAATCTACCAAAAGTAAAAGCTTACTTACAGATTTGCATTGATATGATAAATTCTTAGCAACATAGCTGCTAGTTGGATATGTTAGTGCAACTCACATCATTCCCCTCAGATTGTTTCAACCTCGACCAAGTTTTATTGACATTTTTGTTGATATGATATCCTTGCACCTCTAACTGTTGTGTGTGGTGATGTCTTTTCATATTCATTGAAAGAACTTTTAATCTTTGAAAGTGATAAATAGATTCCACCTCATTTAGGTAATCCTTGTTCGGAAAATCAACTTATTAATGCCCTTAACGTATGTATATGTTTCAGAAAAAGAGGCTTCTGTGAGGACAAAAGCGAGCTCTCGTGTTGATCAAAAGTTGGCAGCAGCAACATAAGCAAGTCTTTGTCTTAGATTACAGTATTGGAGTCATAAATTGATGGATGTAGGTGACAAGAAAAGAGGACTACCTTGTGGTGCCAATCGTGTGCGATTTGAGGGCACGCTTCGACATAATCACACCTTATGATCCACAGGGGCAGACCTTGACACTGATCTCGGTTTGGAAACCAGAATATATTGATCTAATTATGATTAATTGACGGAAATTCGTATGCTCTCTCTATGACCCCTCATCCATATCAATTTATTAGATTCCCTCTTGTCACGTATTAGAATTTAGATTCTCTGTATGTCGATTTGAGTCATAACTCATGATCGTTTCACTTTTTCTTTTTAAAAAAAGTTAAATTAGGTTACACTGTGTGTAATAAAAATACTACTCTCCCATATTTATTTTTACACTTTTCTAAAATGGTAAGAATCTTCATACTTTATTTACAAAATTATTACCGTTTTATCGGTTATTACTTATTAAAAAATATTGTAATACTAAAAAAAGGTACTAATTTTCTTAAACAAAGTCTCTTGCGAGACGGGTGTGAGATGGGTCGACTCATTACTAAAGTATGCTATTGTATAGTTAAAGTATGTTTAATGATTGTTAAAGTATGTTTTCTAAAGTACGCTGGATTATGCATTAAAGTATGATTTTAATGTGTTATAATATGATTTATTATTAACATACTTTGACTACAAATAAACACACTTTAACTATACAATAAGCATACTTTAGTAATGGGTCGACCAGTCTCACACCCATCTCACAAATAACCCGTCTCACAAGAGAGTCTCTCATTTTCTTAACCACTATAAATAAAATAAGTGAAAACAAAATTGAGACGGAGGGAGTATATTTTTTTATCCATTCTAAAAAATTTTTGTGAGATAATTTAATTGGACGATTATCTTTTGAGTAATACTTATGTGAAACCGACCGAGGTGACTTTTTTTACTTTTTCTTAATGAACTATCACTTTCAATAAAGATATTACATTTCATTTATACTATGAATTTTTTATGAAATAGTTTATTCTGGAAATTGTCATTTTTTCATCAATTAGGTGTAAATTTTTTATTAATGATATAACTTTTTATCCGTTTTAAAGATCTTTTTTCGTGAGACGATCTCATACATGCATCTGCGTTACCATTTTTCATCAATTATGTATAATTTTACACTCCCTCTCTCCCAGTGTAATACACACATTTTGTCATTTTGGTCTGTCCCAATACAAGTGTGCGCCTCATATTTTAGTAAGTGAGGTTCCCACACCTAACAACTTATACCCTTAAAATTTTAATAATTTACCAATCTTGCCACTCGTATATTATTGGATTTATTACTATCCACTACAAATTATACAATCATATTACTATTAAATACGAATAAAAATGTTACTAATAGATACAATAGATTAAGGTGAGATTCCTAATATATCCCTGTATAACTATATAAGAAATCTAATCTCAATCAATGTAACAGTATCCTGAACACCAAACAATCTTCTTCTCTCTAGTTTCTTCCTAAAAAAACTCTTAGTCATTCCATAGGTTTTCGGACGTCCTTCTTTCGGCCAGAAAGGGAGAGTGTTTCCCGGCTGCTTGTTATGCTCCCAACATAGTGCCCTTTCTCCTCACATTCTAATTACTTGCGATCAGCGACTGACGTAGTCTTGGAAGAAAATTATAGAACTACAACTCCCATCGTGGCCTCGCTTTTGCTTCTATTGAGTTCAGCGCAACCGAGTTCACTCACTTATCAACACGGAGGCATTGTTCCCATGGGTCATGGCAGTTTCATTCGATATTCATTCCCCTCCCTTATCATGTGGTTTTGATGAGATCTCATTTCGTATATGAATAGTTTTCATTATCTTATATCAATCTTGTTATGTAATGGCAGACGAGAATCGTTTGACATGATATGATCGGCAGACATTGCCCTATGTTCATTGTTAATCGTGACGTTAGGTTTTATTTTTTTAAGGACTTAATTATGAAATTAGGGATTTCTTCTTATTTGAGTTCTGATTTATTGTCAAATTCAGTGTTTAGATATGAAATTAACTTCTAATGGAAGCATAAGTTTTTCATCTCAGTCTGATTGTTCATCAGCTTTGAAAAGTTTAATGTTTTTTCCTTCCTGCAGCGACATCATTGACTGAAATGGATTTGCATATGTGAAACTCATCCAGTGGTTAATGAAATTAGATAGTTTATCAGCTTTTCTCACAAAAATACGATGAAGATTATTTTAATTGACTATTATTTTCTGAACACATACATTTTGAACACCAATTTTTGAACACAAATGAAGATTATACTCACATAAAGCATCCGCACTGAACACCAACATTCTTGCAAACTTCAATATTGAACACCAATATATTTGAACATTCAACTTTAAAAATTAAATAATATGGGTTACTCTGGTTACCAAAATATTGAACATAAAAAATTTAAGAACGCAATTAATGCTTATTTTTAATAAATCAAGTAATTTAAGAATGCAATTAATGCTTATTTTTAATAAATCAAGTAATATAGTTATTATTATGGAATTGTAGGAAACTTTCACCGATTTTCAAAGAGTGAATTATGAGAAAACGCTAAATATAGTGTGCACCCGGGTGCACACGAAGTTTCGTGTGCACCCACGTACAAATATAAGCAAAAACATATACAATTATGAGTAAAAATGTATACTATTTAATTGTTAATTTTTTTAATAAAAAATTAAGTGTAAAAAAATATACAATTATTAAAATACATGTATACACTATTGAATAAAAAGTTATACACATATGAATGCTTGTTTTTTAATGAAAAACTTAGTGTGAAAAAAGTATACAATTATTACAAAACACGTATACAAAAGAGAATAACATGTATACAAAATAGAATAAAAAATTATACAAATATGGGTGCAAGGGTGCACGCGGGTGCACCTAATATACACTTATGAGAAAATTTTATGGATTCTATTTACCTTATTCAAAATATTTCTGAATACGTAAAATTTGATCACATAAATTTTGAATAGAAACTTGTAAGCATTTTCAAATCATATTATGTGTAAATTAATTTCTGACGAAAATATATAATTTCTTAACACAAATATATTCAATATAAATATTTCTAAATATATGAATTTTGAACATCAACAAAAGATACTCTGAATACGTAAAATTTTATGAGTAAAAACACGTAGGCACATTCTCAAATCTTATTATTTGTAAATTAAATTCTGACAAAAAATATATAATTTCTGAATACAAATATATTCAATATAAATATTTTTTAATATATAAATTTTGAACATCAAACTTTATTTGAATAGCATGTGTAACTCTTTTTTATAGATTGACTAATCCCAACATATTTCCTATTATCACGGAGAGATTAATGGTTAATTAATTTCTAAATACAATTAAACTTATAATAGGATTAAAAGGGGTATTTGATGCGTTCAATTTGTAGTGAATAATATTTTAATTTAGATATTGTACCTGCTAGTAATATAGATAGATAAATTGTACCTATAAGTAACGGACCCTATATTATTACATTAAATAAGCATTATCAATTAAATAAATTATTTAATTAAACATTTAAGAAATTAATTACCTAACTATACTAAATCATGAACACTAACACACACCCATTCAGATCTTGTTTGGACCCTTCATTATTCCTTAGTTCGTCAGAGTTCCTGCGATAACGATGTTTCTTTTGTCGGAAACAAGAAGACGTTTCACCTTTGGAGAAGATCCACCTAGATCAGAGCATTACCGGGGCATGTTTCTTCTTGTGGGAAGAGTTCTACTTGACTCGACTTCGCCACCATCATCGACACGTTGCAGTCTCTGTAAGGAGAGTTGGAAGATCCTTCGCTTCTACTCTTTTCAATTTTTATATTTCATTTGTAATCTCTCTTCTATATTTCTTACCTAAAAATGCTTTATAAAGTGATTGGTTGGTGCACTTTTAAACCAACAAATAAAGTTCTCAAGTTGACTATCAAGTTCATATAAATCAACTACAGAAAAATCAGATGGATAAAATTCTGCTAGGCGAAGAAGTTTGTTTTTGTCAAACATATAACAAATGAGTCTCTAGGATCAAAACATATCATACGCAAAAGTAACTCAGTAATTCACTTCATTAAAATGATATTAGCTCTAATGCTTGCATGTTAATTACTGAATAAAATAACTCAAGTGTCAACTTGATAATGATGAAGACTGCATCGTCTCCTTCACTAATTGAAGAAACTCCTCACTTTGCCCTTTCACACCTACTTTGTACGTTGTTGTCTTCACCGCGGCATAGTGCCATGACACTACTGCCGCATGCGTTGTCATTAATCGGTGAAGAGCAGTAACCGAAAAATAGAGAATTAGAGAGAGCGCGGGAAGAGGGAAATTAGAGAAAGGATAGAGGGTGATGGCTAAAGAATGAAAATGTAATTAGGATTTTTTCATATTATATTCCGGGTCAATTATAAAACAGGTAGAGTAGGGATAGAGGGTGATGGCTAAAGAATGAAAATGTAATTAGGATTTTTTCATATTATATTCCGGGTCAATTATAAAACAGGTAGAGTAGGGTTTGGGTGCACAGATCTAACTCCACGTGTTCGGGTGCATGAGAGTCCTTGACTTGTTTTTTTATTGAAAAGGTAGGTTGTAATATTAACAATATTAATGTTGGCAATGTGAGGGAATATTATATTGATCATTGATGGATTACCAAATGTACAATTGAGATTATATATAGTTACAAAGTGTGCCCTATGCCCTAGTCTATGGCCCATGATATAAAGGCCCAATGTTATTTATCTTCAACACGCCCCCGCAAGATTGAGGATCCGTCAGGGAGACCAGCTTGGATCGAAAATAAAGATAAAAAGTAGTGACGAGGGATTTGTTAGGATGTTGGCAATCTGATCACCAGCTGCAATATGATGGACAGAGAGACAACTACGTTGAATTAATTCCTGAACAAAAAAGTAATCCAATGCCAGATGCTTTATACGAGAATGAAAAATATGATTTTTGCACACAAAAGTTGTACCAAGATTGTCACAGTGAAGCACAGGTGGAGTGGCAATGTTGATCTTCAACTCAGTAAGAAGATGGCGTATCAAAGAGGTTTCCGTAGCAGCATTCGCAATAGCCCTATATTCAGCTTCTGTGGAGGTGCGAGACTCACATTTTTGCTTTATGGAATTCCAAGAGATAAGGTTGCGACCCAAATATATGCAATAACCAGTAGTGGAACGACCATCCTCAAGGGATCCACCCCAATCAGCATCAGAGAAGAGAGAAGTAGTGGGGGTGACATTCCGGTGAAGGAATAATCCATAGTCCATAATGCTCTTTAAGACCGTAGGACACGTTTGACAGCATCCCAGGCTCTCGATGAGTGTGCAAATACTGAGATAGCTTGTTGACAGTAAACGAGATATCTAGTCTTATAAAAGATAAATACTGAAGAAGCCCAAGAGCTCGCCGGTAAAGACGAGGATCAGCAATAGCCATCCCATCATGTGTCTGAAGCTTCAAAGAAAGGTGCATCAGTGTAGATATAGGTCTCGCTCCATCCATATTAAGTTCAGAATGAATGTCTGCAATGTAGCTTCTTTATGATAAGAACATCCCTGAAGGTGTATAGATGACCTCGACACCCAGGAAGTGATGAAGATGCCTCATATTCTTTAGAGAAAACTGAGTAGTAAGTTTAGCAATGAAACCATCTACAAACTTCTTGTTGTTTCCTGTGACCAGGATATCATCGACATAGACAATAAAATAAAGAACAGTACTATCTTTATAGAAGTAAAATAAAGAGGAGTCTGCAACAAATCGATTGAAACCAAACCGCAGGAGAAAATCAAATAGAGCCATATACCAGGCAAGTGGTGCCTGTTTCAAACCATAAAGAGCATTGTTTAGTCAACACACATGTTGTGGTCGTGATGAATCTCGAAAACCTTGAGGCTGAATCATGTAGACCTCTTAAGTGGGTTTTCCATTCAGAAATGCATTATTGATATCAAGCTATTGAATAGACCAGTTAGCAGATAAAGCAATATAAAGTATTAGCCTTATGGTGACTGGTTAAATAATAGGACTAAAAGTCTCCGAATAATCCCTTCTTAGACACTGAAGAAATCCCCTTACAACCAACCGCGCCTTATATTGCGCAACAGACCCAACAATATTGCGTTTTACATGGAACACGCACTTGCAGCTAATGGTGGGATGTCCTGTGTTAGGGACCAGATCCCATGTATGATTCCTCATTAAAGCTTGATATTCTTCATCCATGGCAGCTTGCCAACGAGGGTCTTTCAAGGAAACAGTAACGGTTGATGGTTCAAGGGCTTGGGGAAATAAGATGTAGGGTGGTTATATTTACAAAGTTGGAGTTGAAGTATTTGGTGTTAGGCAGTCTTTCTCTAGACGGCCGATAGGGAAGAGGAGATTCGGGAGGTGTTGGGGGCGGGAGAGCTGGTTCTGTAGGGGGATCAGATGGCGGGGCAGGGGTCGATGTGGTAGGAATATGACGATATGAATGTAGTGTGGAGTCTTTAATAGGCAATGAGGAGTGTAAGGTAGGATAGGGAAAGACATCATCAACAAAACAGACGTGTCGAGAGAAATACAATTTATTACTGGACACTTATATGCAGAGCGAGCCAAGGAGTAGCCTAAGAATATACATGGAGAGGAACGGGGCTCGAGTTTAGTGGAGCGGTAAGGATGTAACCATAGAAAATAGACAACCAAAAGGTTTCAGCTTATTGTAGTTGGGTATGGTATTGTAAAGAATTTGATAAGGTGAGCAATCGGATAAGACAAGTTTGGGAAGGTAATTTATGAGATATACTGCAGTTTGAAATGCATAGGACCAATATGTGATAGGAATGGATGCATGATGTAGTAAAGAGAGATCAGTTTCTACTATGTGACGATGACGACATTCAGAAGTGCCATTATGCTCTGGGGTATGTGGTGGGGTGGTGAAGTGGGAAATTCCAGAGGCATTTAGTATAGGTGTAAGTTTCTGGAATTCTCCACCATTATCAGAGAAAAGTGATTTGATGGAGAAGCCAAAAAACTTTTCAACCAGTCTATGGAATTAAGGAAAAACATGAAAAACATCAGACTTACGTTTTAAAGGTTATATCCAGATGTATTTGGAAAAGTGAACAACAAAGATTATGTAATATACAAAACCATCAATAGACTTGGTAGAAGTACTCCACACATTAGTGTATATCAATTCAAGAGGTCTTGTGCTAGAAAGAGAATTAACATGAAACGACAATTTATGACTCTTATTTATCAGACAAGAATTACAATGAAAATTTAATGGAAATGAAATATCAGAATTAAATTTAGAAGCTAAAGACTTTGATAGACGTAGAGAGGGATGGCTAAGACGATGATGCCAGTGAGCTGAGGCAAGAGAGGCATGGATGATTGGAGATGGCTGATTGGGAAGTTTGTAAAGATTATTTTTGTTCCGCCCTCGTAAAAGGAGACTACCTGTATTGAGATCCTTAACAATAAAATGGGAGGAAAGAATTCAATAGAAACATAGCTAGTAGAACACAGTTGAGAAACAGAAATCAAATTGCATTGAAGTTGAGGGGCACATGGGAAAGGGAAAGAGGGTAAGATGTCATAGGAATATATATGTGACCAATATGGGAGATAGGGAGAGTGTTACCATTGCCAAGTTAGATCTTGTTAGGGCCTCCACCATAAAAACTCCAAGAGGAACTAGCGGTTGATGTAGAAGATGGGCCAGCGATGGTACTATTCACAAGAGGAGAAAAGCCAGGCATTGGAGGATTAGCCTAAACAATGATATTATGCTCCTGAAGAAAAGTTGCAATTTTCTTACACACCTTTGCAGTGTGGCCTGGGTAAAATCAGAACTGACATACAATAGTGTTGGATCCTTGAGAATACGTGTTCGAACTACTATAAGACTGCCACGTGAGCCTCGACCACGCCTTGATCGATCAAACTGCTGGACGCCACCAGACTGCTATAAGGATGAGCCAAATCTGGTGTAGTTTGTTGTCAGAAGAAGTGGCGACGGATCAGAGGGCACAACCAATCATTAGATGTCCTGTAGAATTTCGGACAAATCAACATAGTAACTGATGTCTCACGGACTCGAAGGGCTGAGTACAAGGAGCGATACTCATCACCAAGCTTCGTTATAACAGATGTGACCAGATTTGTATCCGAAACTGGTTGACCAGCAAGGGCCAAAGCATCGGCTATGTCCCCCATATTCTTAAGTTATTCGGCGATTATCCTTGTTCATTTAGGGTTTTGGGCACGGTCAGGAGTAGTGCTGACGTAGGTGTTGTTCAATTGAATCTAGGCTTCACGAGAAGATGTGGCAGTAGATATCAGGGGTTGAATGGAGTCGACACAACTTCCGAGTAGGGTAGCGACTATTACTTAGTCTTGGTTGTACCAAGCAAGATATAAAGGATTTGGAGTAGATGATCCTTCTTGAGATTTGGATGGTTCAGCAGTCGAGCCATCTATGTAGCAAAGGAAATCGAGGCCAATCAAAGTTGATTATACTTGGCGACTCCATACAAAGAAATTCATATGAGTAAGTTTGATGGGAAAGTGTGTCGGCGCATTAAGCTGCACAACAGTAATGGTGGTATCTGTGGGAGCCATAAAAGAGATCTGAAAGCAGCGAAGAAGATGAAGGTAGAGAGAGGCAGCGGCTCTGCTATATGAGAAGTAGGGTTGTTGCAGGAAAAAAAACTAGGTATCGATTAGGCTCTTGATACCATGTGAGGGAGTATTATATTGATCATTAATGGATTACGTACAATTGAGAGTATATATAGTTACAAAGTATGCCCTATCTAGTCTATGACCCATGATACAAAGGCCCAATGTTATTTATCTTCAACAGGCAATAACTTGTGTGTACCCAAGCGCGCAGATCTAGGTCTGACCAATCTGATTTTCATACGTTTGTATATTTAATGTCATGGAATATCTTTTAGTACAAAAATTTATACTTCTGATGACCGCATGAGCAGCTCAACTGATCAATAAGGGTGACAACTTGCCCAAAGATTAATGATTGAATCCCACTACTGCAGTGTGGGATGTGCTATTCCACCTTTTGTCTAAAAACTTATACTCCTAATTATTAATATATTTTTTCTTAAAAATTTTTGTCGAACATTAATATTTTTTCATATTTTTAAATAAAAAATAATACGTTTACTAATAAAAATTTATATCTTTTAAAATAAAACGTTATATATTTGAACCGTTGTGCATACAGAATAGACCTAAAAATGTACTCCTTTCGTCCAACAGTAAATTTCACACTTTTCATTTTTATTTGTCTCACATTAAATTGTACTACCCAATAAAGGAAATATCACATCAATTTTCAACTATAAAAGTATATCTTAATTACAAATTTACCACTCCCATCTAACAAACATAACATAGTTTATAATTTACTCCTTCCATCCCATCGAAAGGTCCCTATATTACTATATTGGGTGTCCCATTCAAAGGTCTTAATTTTTCCCTTTTAGTAAAATGACCTCATATATGGCCCAACACTCACTACTAATACAACTATCCACTACACATAAAATAATACTCCCTCCGTCCTATAACAGTTTTCACACTTTCTTCATTTGTTTGTTCCACAATAACTTTCACACCCCAAAAAAGGATGTTTGATGAGGGGTGATAATAAGGAAAAGAAAAGAAAGAAGATAGAATGCTAAATTCGACTTCTAAGTTAGGTTCAACAAGAAAATGAGAACTCCATTCTCAATCTTGATTTCATACAATATTCATAATTTTCTAATCTTCATAATCTGCTCTAAATCTCCAATACATCAGGTATTTATAGGAGAAAGATTAAAGAGACTCAATAAAAGAAACAACCTTCAAACCTCTAGCATAAATGAAAATTCAAAGTTACTAGACCAAACATTGAACATAATTTGAATGGCCATAACTCCCTTTATAATTAGAATCTAATGGTCAATAAAATATGGTTAGAAAGATAGTTTAGTTGACTTTCCAATGCCACCAGAAACGCTTTAATCAGAGGTTTGTAGAAAGAGTAATGACAAAAATACTAAACTGTGGCAGATTCAGTGAATTTGTCCTGCATCATTCTCTCCAGGTGGGAAAGAACTCGTCTTAGAGTTTAGCTTGTTTTCTCCATAACATGGTGTCAGATCAAGAACATTGAAAGTTGGATAAGTGTGCAAATGCGCCGGCAACTTAATCTTATAGGCATTGTAATTTATCTTCTTCAACACTTTATTCTTCTCTTTGAACTTGATGTATATGCTCAAGCAAAAGAAACATTCTTTCTTCATAAACAACAATACATCCAAAATGCCTACCAAGAATACCAGCCTACATCTCTTTGATGATAAACTCTCTAAAAGAACATTTAGGAATGCATAAGCTCGTTCTCTTGAAGAGAAATCCATCAAGCAACTGAAATTCTTCACAATTACCTTGAAAATTTAACAAGGTGATCCTTCGGCTAAGCGTATCGCCAATGTCAACATGAGATGCATCACAATCAACTTTAAAGATTTAATCAAAGTTTGGCAGTGCTAGAACAGAAGCACTCATTTCTTTAACAACTTTGAAACTCCCTTTGACCTCTTGAGTCCAATAAAACTCTTCCTTCTTCAAGCAATCTGTTAGAGGGGCTGCAATGGTGCTGAAATTTTTAATGAATCTCAGATAAAATGAAGTTAATCTGTGAAAACTTCAAACTCATGCAAGCTTTTTGGATTTGGCCATTCCCGTATTGCTTTAACTTTCTCTTCATCCACCAATATGCCATTCAGAGTAAGAATAAACCCAAGAAATATTAGACAATTAGTTATGAATGAACACTTCTTGAGGTTCACATAAAGCTTCTCCTTCCTCAAAGTCAACAACACTTCCCTCAAGTGATTAATATGATCTGATGGGTTCCTACTATAAACAAGAATGTCATCAAAGTAAACAACAATAAATTTACTAATGAAATTACGAAGTGCTTGATTCATTATCCTCATGAAAGTGCTTGGAGCATTTGATAAACCAAATGGCACGACAACTCATTCGTACAAGCCTTCACACATTTTGAAAGCCATCTTCCATTCATCTCCCGGCTTGATTCGAATTTGATGGTAGCCGCTAGCCAACATGTCGAACATACACTACAAAAAAATTATTTTTTAGCAATGGAATTTACCAACGGAATTTTAATCAGTTGATAATTACCAATGGATTAACAACAAAAATGATATTTTTCTTTTAGCAACGGATTGCCAACGGATTTATTCTCTATTTTACCAAAGAAATTCAATCTGTTGGCAATTACTAACGGATTACCAAGATAATCATTATATAAATTACCAATGGATTACTAATGGAATTATTTACCAACAGAATTGATTTTTTGTTACTAAAAATTTACCAACACCACTTTACTAACGAAAATTTACCAACGGATTCCTTGCTAATCCGTTAGTAAACCAATTTAACAATGGAATTTAGACTTTTACCAATGAAATATTCCAGTGATGAAAAAAAGTTTTTTTTATAGTGATATCATCAATCCTTAGGATAGGGTACTTGTACTTATTCGATTAAGTGTTCTGCTATCACAACACATCCTCCATGAGCCATCCTTTTTGGAAGTCAGGAAGGAACGAGACAATAGTTCAAGCTTTCTTTTATGAAACTTTTGTTTAGCAAGTCCAACACTTGCCAAATCAATTATTGATCTCTTTCAAATAATGACAAAACTAGCAAAGTATTTTTTTCCTCTACTTTTTCTTTCAAAAAATTATAAGCACCCTTAAAACCATCATAATAAGTTTTCCTATCAAATTGCCAACGTCTACCAAGATGTAAATGATAAAAATCCATAGGAATAACATCACACCAAACTTCATTACCTTTACGAAGCCATGATAACTTGTAAGGTTGATGATCTTCGGTTTCCAATTTCAACTTCTCCACCATATTAATAGCCACAATATTTTCACAACTTATACCATCAATAATGATATCATATACCTTGTCATTTGATGTGCACCTAGTGTGAAAATTATTGTAACAAAATCATGCATCATCCGCAACATAGATGGCATCGAGGCTATGTCGTATCACCAAAGCTTCTCCATGATCCTCGTAAGTACATCATCATCATACTCATCATAAATTAATATTGTTTCTTCATACTCTTCTTCAATAAAAGTAATTATCCCCAGATTTGGGCAATCTACAACAAAGTGTCCAAGCCCTTTGCACTAAAAATAATATTTTTTATTAGCTAGACCACTTGGTTTCACATAATTGATAGCAGTATTTTTATAACTGGACCGGAGCTCGAACCGGTGGAGGCAACGGTTCAAGGTTCAACCGGTCTGACCGGTTCAACTAGGTTGTTCAACCGCAAAATTAAATTATATATTTTTAATTATATTTTAAATAATTTTTCTTAATGTACATTATTCAAAGCCCATTTCATAATTGGTATAGAATTTGAAGATAAAGACCAAAGGCCACACTATAATATTTTTTGATAAGCCCACTCAATATAATTAAATACTAGTAAACATTCATTGATTCTGTAAATAAGGAGGGAGGTAGGGTTTATTTTCTAACAACTGCCCCCATCTAAACAGCTCTCTCTCTCTCTCTCTCAATCTCTCTTTCTCATTCACTGCGTCTCAGCCGCCCCTTTCCTTTCTATAATTCTTTTTTTCTAACTCTCAATCTTTGCAACATTTGCAAACATCTTCCCTATAATTTTTTCTCTCCTAACAGTGAATTAAAGACTTTGGAGGCATTGATGGCTTCGCTTCTCCCTCCCGCAAAGAGAGAGTTTTTTATTTTTATTTTTATTTTTCTTCACCTCAACAACATTTACTGTATGAACTATGAAGAATTCAGTATCATCCTTTAAATCGATGAGTTATAGTGCACAAAGACCAACATTTTAATCCTTTTTAAATACTAACAGGCGGTATTCGATTTTGCCGATTTAGCTGGTTTTTACCGATTTGATCCGATTTAATAGCAAAAGCGGTTCAATAGGTGTTTTTGGATTGGATCTCGGTCCAATCGGTTGAACCGGTCGGTCCAGTTTCAACAATACTGATCGATCGAATGGAACCTTAAGAAGTTGTTGACTTCTTTATTTCCAAAATGACCAGTGTTAAGTGTTTTTCTATACACTAAGAATCCCCAAGTATCAAGGATATAAAGAGACCAAGATTACTATTGAACACGCTAATTATTTATTTCTTATAATTTACTAATTAATCAGAATCAGTAACCAATTTTCAGTTTGTGAATTAATTATCTGAAAGACTCAAATATTAAATAACTTAATAAATAAAGCAAATAAGAAGAATTTAAGTTTAAATCAAGAGAGTAACAACAATTCTAAGGTAATCAAGTATAAACCAATTAATTTGGATTCGTAGACTTCTATTCGTTCATTCATACAGTTTCCATGGAAATGTGGCACATAATCCTATTTTCCCACCGGATATAATCCGATTTAAAACTAACTATATAATCTGATTTAATTACTAAAGTGCGTGAATATTACCAAGCCCCCTTCCTAGATACTAACAATACAAACACATACATCCGGATGGGAAGTTTGACTAACAAGATATTCTCTGAAAGTACTACAAGCCTCTATTCATTTCCTACTTGAAAGTCTAATTTCATTGTTCCACGAAATAGTTCAAGCATCTGATTTACCAGTTCTTAGAATTAACGTGTTTATATATAGTGGAACTACCTTAATTCCTAACAAATAGACAATACAATTCATGAAGGCACACAAACTAACATAATAAATCAATCATTATAGCGGATGTCATGAATTTATTATGAAGGCATTATGAAGCAGAAAAGCAAAGTCTGAATAAACAAGTAAAATTAGAATATCAACTGCATGAATTCACAAAATTGGTCGTCTAGGTTTCCAAATCAATTAAATATATTCATCAAACCTTTAAACTGTAAAGGAAATTAGCCCATAAAATTACAAGCAACACTCATTACTATAGAATTCATACCAATAATCCCGATAAAGGAAAAATAAAGATGAGAAACACAAAACCCTAGTGTCAACGTAGATCTGCATTCCTTCTCCGTCACTCCGATTGTCTGATCTCTCTCAACTTGCTCTTGAAACTCCTTAATATGGATGGATGATGGGATGGATGTGGAAGACGTGAAATTATGGTGAGGAATGAAGGTGTGAGGTGTTCTTTTTTCTCTTGTGTGTTACGATTTCTTTAGGTACTCCGCTCTATTTCTTAGGGCCTTTTTATGCCAAAATATGTACAAACACGTACTGGGGAGTGTAAAACACATTTTTGGATCGAACAAGCCATGAATGGGCAAGAATCACGCAGCTTGCCACCCAGCTCGGCTCGAGCTAGGTTTGAAGATGCTGAGCAGCTGCCGAGTCGCACTTGGATGGACCGCCTACATCATGGTTGACATCTTGGACCCCAGCTCGAATCGATTGGACCGCCGAGCACCCCCCCATCTCGACTGGAGCTGCTGTCAAATGGGTGGTCGAGCTGTTCATTTCTGACTCTGTTCTATGCTGCTTTCTAATTTGATCTGTTTTCTCCTGCTTTAGGCCTTCAAAACTCACAAAAACACCTTAATAGCCTCAAAATCATGCAAGTACTCAAACATACACAATTCCATGCAAAAACAATGACTTTTCTAAGCAAATTGGTGTAATATACACACATAAAATGCGTGAAATTCTACTCTCAACAACCCGCATACTCTGATTCATCGCTGGAATAACCATGGCCTGAATTATGTTCACTTTTGGCTTCCCGATGATCAAGACGTATGACTAACTCAACTAGCTTTTGAAGTGCCTAAATTACTGCGTCACATTCATCTTCAAGATTTTTCATGTTTTCTCTACCACGTTCGTCTCTTCCTCTCCTTGCTGCCATTGCGAAAGGATGGGAATGCCAAGAGCGTACGCTAGCTCTGGATACCAAATGATGAGGGATGATAACAAGGAAAAGAGAAGAAAGAAAATAGAATTGCTAAATTCGACTTCCAAGTTAGAATCAACAAGAAAATAAGAACTCCATTCTCAATCTTGATTTCATACAATATTCATAATTTTCTAATCTTCATAATCTGCTCTAAATATCCAATACGTCTGGTATTTATAGGATAAAGATTAAAGAGGCTCAATAAAAGAAACATCATTCAATCTTCCAACATAAATACAAATTCAAAGTTATTGGACCAAATATTGAACAAACTTTGAACGGCCATAACTCCCTGCATAATTAAAATCTGATGGTCAATAATATATGGTTGAAAAGATAATTGAGTTGGATTTCCAATGCCACCAGAAACGTTTTAATCAGAGGTCTGTAGAGAGAGTAATGACAGAAATACTAAACTGTGGCAGATTCAGCGAATTTGTCCTGCATCAATATTGATAGCGAGTTTTTAAGGATAATGTGATAATGATGTGACTGTGATATGAACTCGACTAATCAAACATAAATACAGGTGAAATAAGAATTTCTCCCGACTCTTTTTATCTGGAAGGGAAGAATATTATCTCTTTATTCCCTGTTTTTTTCTCTCCCTATTATCTGGAGAACAGTGCATGTACTAGTATAAAGCTCGTGCGATATACGAGATTTTTTTATATATAAGATAGTTTATAAATATAGTTAAAATAAATATAAAGAAAAATAATAACTAATTAAATTAAGTTGAATTTATATAATTTTATAATTAAATTATGTCCCACAAAACTTCTTACATTTTCTTCATTTGTTTATCCCACAAACTCTTCACACCTAAAAAAAATCACTTTATACAACAACCTCAAAAGTTACTTTAATTTCAAATTTATCACTCTTTTTCACACACACATCATTACTTTATAATTTTTTATTATTTAAAAATACTACAATACCTTTTAAAGTCAACAAAGTAGGTAAAAAAGAACAATTTTTTTAAACAATGTGAAACAGTAAACGTGAAGCATTTTGTGAAACAGAGGGTGTAATTATTTTTTAAAAATTTATAAGTATTTGAATTGATGTACTTCTATTGTACGAATTTTTTAATTTAAAATTAGGTTTAATACTTAAAGAAATTAAACTAACACATATATAAAAAATATACTTTTAAAATTTAATATGAAAATTTAATATCAATCCGTCTTTTTTTTTCCTTCGTATTATCTTTTTTTTCCCATCTGCCCTATTATTATTTTCTAGTTGTATAAAATAAAATGTCACTTAATACAACTACTTCACAATAATTTTAGTTTTTTTTTTATTTTTCTCTAAAGCAATCATATGAGTATAAAATTTTAATTTAAAAACTGAACGAATATTATATAATTAATTTAATATTAAAATGTTATTTTAATTTTTTAATAATTATTTATTTAAAAGTAAGGATTTAAAATGAGTATTTTACACTAACACCATTGATCAAGCAATAATTTAGGAGATTGTGAACATGATGTGGCATTTAACCAAAATAATAATAATAATAATAATAACTCTCCGTAAATTTGATTTTTTTTTTTAATAAGTTAAAGTATTAAATACAGTATTTAACATTTTAAAAAACTTTGGTCAAAATTTTTTGTATTCATCAATCATTCACTTTTATTATTATTATTTGTTAAATTGTATTACAAAGGTAGTTTTCATTTCACTATTCTTAATTTATTATTCTCTATCAATATTTAAATTAATTTATAATAAAATGAGTAATTTTGTAATTAAATATAGAATGATGGTGATTGAGAACTAATAGTCATAAACAAAAATGAAAACATAAATATTAATTTTATTAGGATTAATAATAGTACAACAAAATTTAAATTTAATACAAATTCTCTTATCACTATACTAACATTCAACAGATTAAAATATAATTCTCCATTTGTTTTCGATTTTCTGCGAATTTAGCCATAATTTTCCATTTGTCTTCGATTCTCTGCAAATTTAGACAACGCAGTAAAGTAAAATATAAAATGATTTGAATGCAATAAAAGTATTTGTATGATTATGTGTTTAAATATTAATTGATTGAGATTATTCAAGGAGATCATATTTCCTTAAATATTCTATGAAAATTAGGTTATAATGAATTAAAATTAGGTCACCGATTGATTAGTATTTAAATTCAATAATTAATAATTAAAGAAAATAGAATAAGGAAAGTTTAATCATAGAAAGTAAAAAAAATAAAATAAAAGGGTGAGGCTCTTGTGCCCCTGGGACAACGTGCCCCTTTGCAATTCAAACCCCTAATAATACACAGGGTTAAATAGAATATGGAGGGGGAGGGTTCTGTTCCCATGAGGGCACAGTGTGTCCCCGGGGATGCAGGAGCTTTTGCTTAAAAAAATCAAATTAATGCGAAAATTTCAGAGTTGGTCTCTTGTATCCGGGGGCACACCGTGGGCCCATACAATTTAGTATTAAATTGTATATGGTGTGCCCTGGGGCACACATGTTTTTTGCCAAATATAAAGAATGAAAACATAATAAGAAAAAGAAGGGAGAATGAAAATAGAAAATGAGAGAATGGAAATAAAATAAAAAGTATGCCTTTTAAGAATACTATGTAGATAATAGAGCATTTTAATAAAGTAAATAAATGAGAAGGTGAAATATTATGCAAATTTTCTCAGTGAGTTACTCCACATAAATGAAAAAAGTAAAAATATTAGAGCCTTATTGTTTGATATCACTCAATTGAAAAGGATAAGACACAAAGACAATTTTAAGAAAGAGACTTCAACATTGATTTGAAATAGGGAAGTGGAAATCAAAATAGTTTGTGACAGTGCCTCAAAAGCAAAAATGCGTGAATGTGTAAATAACATCAGAAATTAAAAATACGCTGGTAAGTATACTATATGCACATGTAAAGATTTTTAAATTGGATAATATCATAATAGTAATAATCATTTGCACTTGTGATTAGAATGTTTAAATCAATATACAAAGGAATTATCCAAATGTTGGAATAAAATCAGTTACTTTTCACAGTCATGTTCTGCTGAGCAAATGATTACTTTCTTCACAGTATAAAGCCACCCCCTCTTCTCCCCATTCCCAATTAGAATATCTGGAAGAACAACGTGACAATGAATCAGTATTTAAGGAATTAAATCATTTTACAATAAAAAATAATAAAGGAAATTAAGCACCAACTCTAATAAGTGACGATCAAATTATTTCCAATCAAGGAGAGTATTACACAAAACAAATTTCACTTCGCCATAATATCCTTAAATAATTTCCAATTGAATTTATCTTCGTCATGAGCGGCGATCCCAACTCTGATCGAAATCGAAAACACGTCTGCCACAGTCTCCGATTGAAAATCCTCCTTCTTAAACAGCACGCCGATGGAACACAAATCGACCGACATATGCACCCTAAGAATTCGATATCCCCTGAGGTTTTACTCTCACGATTTTCTCGGTGATTGGAGTTGTAAGGAAGAGAACGTAAGATGACATACAACGATTTTGAGAGAAATATGGGATAAATTAGAGAGAATAATAAAATTAAGAAATTAAGAAGGAATAAACTAAAAAAAGGAAAAACAAACGTCAGAAAAAAAACGCATGAAAAAATAATTGATAAAAGTAAGAATGAATAAACTAAAGAAGAGAAAAAATACAAAGTCAGAAAAAACGCATGAAAAAATAAAAAGAAAAAAAGAAGGTGCTGCAAATTATCTCCTTCTGCCATGTCACCAAGAAAGAATGACAGTCTATCCACATCAGCAAAAGAAAACTGTGGAATTGATGTCTTTAGATGTGAATTAGATGAATTAGCTTGGTTTGCTAGTAACTCAACCCACTATTTTGGTGTTACATCTCCTGTTACACGCGTTAGATGAGTAACACGTATGTAGAGATGAAAATTTCAACCTTTCCCCTTAGGGTTGATTATTAGGGTATAGATTAGATTATAGGAAATGTAACACCAAAATGTAACAGGAAATTCGAACCGCTCTTATAGAAGTGAGGATAAGTAATTAATGCGGTGGGCCCTAAATATTAATTGCCAAGTGGGCCCTTAAGGTTCTGATGCGGCTATCCTACGGGCGCGTGGGAAGAGTGCACGATTTTGAGCCGTTGGAACGGTATGAATGAGTGGGGCCGTCCAAGTGGTGTTCACTTCGGATGAGCCTGGACAGGCTTAAGTAATTGGGCTTCTTTCTGGGCCATTTTATTGGGCCAGGCGAATATCGCCCATCACAAAGGAAACAAAACTTAATTAAATAATATTTTAATATCAAATTTGTTACTCATTGCTCTCATTCATAATATTACTTTATACTTCCTCCGTCCCAACTTCAACTTCACACTTTTCGTTTTGGTCCGTCTCAAATTCAACTTCAAATTTTCATAAAAGAAAAAAACAACTAACTAATATCCCTCTAACATACTTTAATTTCAAATTTACCACCACCTTTTTAATACACATAACATACTTTATTATTTATTTATTGCCCAAAAATACCATACTACCCCTAAAAATAAGTCAAAAAGTAATTTTCTTAAGCTCCGTATCTACTGTAAATGTGAAGATGAATTTGGGACGGAGGGAGTACTTTATTGATTACCTAAAAATATTAAAATATTCTTAATTTTTAAAAATATTGTGGAAGAGTAAATATGAAGATCATTAAATAGTGACCTTCCAATTTCCTAAATTTCATATTTACGGCAAGAGTCCAAGTAAATGTGAGAGGAGAGAGTATTTTAGCGGTGCAAAGCTGACAATCTGACACCATAGATTAACATAGATTGCAAGATTTTCCTCACCTAAAGAAGAGTAGAAACCAGCAGCAGAATGAGCGCTGTAACGAACAAGACTGTTTGTGTGACTGGAGCATCAGGCTACATAGCATCGTGGCTTGTCAAATTCTTGCTCCACAGAGGTTACACTGTCAAAGCTTCCGTTCGTGACCCAAGTTCAGTATTAATCATTCTCCCATCCTAATTCATTCGCTTTTTCAGTTTTTACTATTTATGCAATCCTATCAACCCAATTCGGACTTTAGGGTTTAGTATTTGATTACTCTTCTTTATTTTTATTATTTTATTTTCGTGCTGCTGTACATTTGGTGATGTGGGCTTTGTTGCATTCACATTTCCCCTGTATTAATTTTCGCCGATTCACATTTTTTTTTTAAATTTGAAAAAAAACTATTATGTGAGTAACAGGCCATTTGGGGAAAAATATTAGGTGAAATTCTATGGCATATTCAGACCTATTATGAATTTTACAGCCTGATAGAAGATTTGTGTAGTGCGTTTGGTTTGTAGTTTCTTAGTGTAAGGAACGTGACTTTATCAAACGGATAATTGATACTGTAGGAAGATTTTTAGTTCAACTTTTTTCCCACCACAATCATATCTTTTTATGATTTTTTGAAACTAATTTCGCCAATATAAAGTCAGGATGTCCATATGCATTTTATAGAATCAGAAGCAGCTTTTCTTGCTACATTTAATACTGCTTTTGCCTAAAAAATGGGACGAACCTGATTCAGTCAAAATAATCACGACGTTAGAAAGAAGAATGTAAATGGTGTAATTGAGTAAAATGGAAAAAGATAATGAATTTGGATTGGTCTCACAACCTGTCTAGCATTTGTCACAAAATAAGAGAATTTTGTTGGTTTAATCATCTTCTGACATTCAGCTTGTGTTTTTTATTACCATTTCTGTGTTGGGAGTAAACAAGTTAAACCTTAGCTAAGATTACAAGCTTCCCGCTGCCCATATTAGTTAGTTTTTTTTTTTTTCTTTATAAAAAAGCTTAGTTTACTCTTTGTAAATGTAATACATTATTTTTTGGACTATTAAATACAATGTAGAAAAGAGGAAACAAACATGAATGGTTCCTTTGATGGTACTTAATGTTTATGATGCACCTAGGCAGAGTATATATAATCAAAGGCTAAGGTTAAAGCTCACCAGTGTTTTATCAACTTTATAATATAGTGCTAATAATTACAGGCTTCAGTTATAGTGTTTATGTTTTGAAATATTTGTCACGTTGAACGTGTGGAATAATGCACAGCTGATCCAAAGAAGACAAAACATCTGCTTGAGCTTGATGGAGCCGAGGAGAGACTTCACTTAATAAAAGCAAATTTACTGGAAGAAGGATCCTTCGATTCTGTTGTTGATGGCTGTGAAGGTGTTTTTCATACGGCTTCCCCTTTCTACCATGCAGTCACAGATCCGCAGGTTCTTACATTTCTCTTTTCCATGTGCTACAATTATTAGGTATTTTCATGATAAGATCATAAGAGTCATCCTGTCTGATAAAAATTCTAATTATTGAGAAATGAACGAACCTTTTGTAATCATGTTAGACTGCAACATATGGTGGTAATTTTTTTCTCGGAGGCCTTGACTTCAACCTTTCATTCTAATTTAGCTACCTTATGTCATTTGTACAAAGTAGTCTGAAGATTTTGTCTCATGCTACTCTTGTTAGTGGGTGATGCATTTGTCTTTCCATGTCATTCTTAAAAGGGGGTTTCAAAGGAGAAATTGGTGAAAAAATGTTAAATGAACCACATTGGCACCTTTCATACTCATACAATTGATTATGAGAAATTCCTAGTCAATTTTATGGTCCATCCAGTACCTTTATGATATTAAGCAAGAAATTTTTGCTCAGTTTAGCTTCGCTTTCATCAGGCAGAATTAATTGATCCAGCACTGAAGGGGACCCTGAATGTTCTTGGATCGTGTGCAAAAACACCATCTGTAAAAAGGGTAGTCCTTGCATCATCTATAGCTGCAGTTGCATATAATGGTAAGCCTCGTACACCGGATGTGGTAGTGGATGAGACGTGGTGGTCCAACCCGGAAATTTGCAGACAAATGCAGGTACAATTAATCTTCACTTTTGCGTAAGTTTAATACTTATCATGTTAAATAATATGTTCATGTAGTGTAGATTGATTACTTATTTGGGTTGATTTTCCCTTGAACTTCATTTGCTTCTGGTGTATTGATTATGCAAGTTCTCCATTTCATTAATCTTTTCACATATGTCGCACTAAATATAAAAATCTTCCCATTTTGTCCCACAGCAATGGTATGTGCTCTCAAAGACATTGGCTGAGGATGCTGCCTGGAACTTTGCGAATGAAAGAGGTATTGACTTGGTTACCATAAACCCAGCAATGGTGATCGGACCATTATTGCAGCCAACACTAAATACAAGTTCTGCAGCAATTTTGAACTTGATAAACGGTAAGTTTCCTTTTACTGCAGTTTTAATCCCATGCTTGCTAAACTAGCACCATTCTAGCATTCTAACAGTATCAAGACATGATATATGCATGCTCAGATAAGTTGAATGGTTCTAATCCAGTTTTAAGAAGCAGGTGGCAAATATTCAAAAGGCTTTATTTCTGCACTTTAATTATCTTTATTTTTATTCAGTTGGTTTAATACTTGGCAGGTGACATCCCAAGGGCATCAACACAATAAATAATGACATTATGCTAGTTTACCAAGACCATAAACACATAATGAACATGGGATGTGAAATTTAAACGTCATGATAAGGAAGACTAGAAGACTTACATGGTGAAGACTTTTTTAAATACATTAATCAACGCATCGATGTAATTCAATAGAAGCTAGTGAAAGCAAAAAATTGCTCACAATACATTAAAAAAGTTGTCCAAACATTAAGCGTGAGTAGAATTGTTGAGGAATCATAGCGTAGCTTAATATTCTTCACTAAATATTGAATTATGCATCTTCAGACCTAGATATGCTACTCCATCTAAAAAATAGATATAGGTTGGAGTATGTAACCATTGCTCTGTGGGGACCAGTTTGTCTGAATTAAACGTAATTATTAGAAAATGTAGATCTTTATGACTGAATACATGTAGATGTCAAAGACATATCCCTGTGCATGACATAGATGTCAAAATGCTTACCCTCGTGCATAACATAGATGTCAAAAGTCATATCCTCATGCGTAACATAAAGGATCAAAGACCTATCCTTAAACATACTCCATGCTTACCACATAACCACAAGAAGCATTTGATTAATTCAAACCAAATAAATAGGAGCATTTAATTAAGACAAACCAGATAAATCACCAACTTGACTAGAGAATTGGATTGATGCCAGATCCAATCCTGATGTCCCTCAAAGCTTTTGTTCCTAACAAAAATATGGATAGAAGTAATGACTTAAGAGTACCATATATTGTTGGAAATAAAATTTTAAAATTGTTAGTAATGGCTCTTGAATTTGGTCAGGTAAAAACAGATGTGATTAAGTGGTTGCTTTAGAAAAGTAGGGTTGTAGAATGTGTAGAATTACTAGAAGCATTTAATTGAGACCAAACCAAACAAATCCCCACCTTGATTTGCGAACAAGAAATCCCGATTATTGATTCAAGATCCCAATCCTCAGGTCCCTTAAAGCCTGCATTGCCCAACAAAAATAAGGATGAATGTTGTTGGAAATAAAAGTATTGGTTATGGCTCTTGATTCTTGATTTAGTTCGTTCAAAAGAGATGAAAATAAGTGGTTGCTTAAGAAAAGTACTGTTGTAGAATGTATAGAATTACCAGAGATTTGCAGCAGTTTTTAGAGGTTTGTGTAACTTAATAGGAAATTAAGTAAAAATGTTAGTTATTGTCCTCAAAGGGAGAGAAATTACTTAGATGGAATGTGATATGTGATTTGGGAAGTTTTAACCCAAAGATGGAAAATCTAATTTGAGAAGGAGGCTTAGTAATTAATCAAAACTTTCCTAAATTTTGTCTTCTAGAGTAGGACTCAAGCGTGTGGCCTTGAATATTATTTGAGTGGGCTCAAGAATATCATTATTTATTATGAGTTAAAAATCCAAGGTGGGCCAGTTCTTAAAGTATAATAATACTAACTAAAAGGTTAAAAATCATGGGTGTTGTTATTAAAAGCGACTTCTTTTTTTTTTTTTTATAACATAACAAATTGTTCTGGTGAATTCCACCACTTCTAGTTTTATTGTCAGCGATTCAGTCTGAAAAGTTGGAATTCAGAGGGCAAGCATACAACAAGAAGCTCAATGAGAAGTATTGTTGTCTTATTGAAATTTAACTTGTGATTGACTGAATTCGTCGAATTTTTTTGGGATTGATTAACGAATTTAGAACAAGGTACTCCTCAAGAACCTCTCACAATCCCAGCATATCGAGGTCCCAAGCATGTCTTGGAAATACTTTTGAGCACTTATAAGTTTCATGTAAATCTCAAGTTCTCTATTGAATAAACCACATATGACAAATATGCATTTATGAAAGACATTAACTGAAAATTTCCTTACCTCTAGAATGAAAGTGAAAGTCTGATTTGTGCACAAATAGTCTTAACTCTTTGATTACTGTACCCCTAAACATTTAAGAAAATAAATATCAAAGTGTAAAATCAGCTCTTATTTAATGATCAATCATGATAATATTAGGTGGTTTGTACTACTTAATACTTATATTTTATTAATAATTAGAAAGAAACAGAAAATTCAATAAACATAATTAGAGTTTTAGTATGAAGAAAGGTCAAGTGCATATAAAATCACAACAATTTAGTGATTTCTTAATTCTATCATATGTTTTCAATTTTTGCTCTTGGATACACTGCCATTATATTTTTTCTATCACTGGACAATTTTCCAGCAACTATTCGCTGATGTTGCAATTGGATCTTGTTAAAAAATTGCAGATTAATTCACGACCTGTGATAATGTGTTAATTTAGTCACAATTTACTGATGATTTTGCAATTTTAATCACGAACTTCCACAGTAAATCACCAAAAAACTTGAATAAAAATATTGAAAGGTTGTGTATTGAATTTGAAAAATTAAAAGCATGTGAAGGAATTGAAAAAAGACCCAAAAGTCATGAGTTGTATGCAATTAACATTGTTAAGAAAATGTATTAGTTAAATAATTGAAAAACAGATTCATGAATTAAGAAGTTGGGAATTCTACAACCCTTCTCACATTGAACTGTGGCGGTGGTGGCAACATGAATTTGGTGTAATGCTCTCTTTCTTTTCTTTTCTTTCAATGGTAAATGTTGGGTTCTTACTATCGCATCGTGAGTCCTTGGAGTGAAAATTTACATAATTTGGGAAAGATTACTAAAAGTTCTCTTTCACTTTTTAAGTTTTAAATCACCTTAGATTATAGGTTGATTGTTGTTTTTAGTTTGTAAGTGGTTTTACATAGAGTTTGAACCATGGTTCATGCTTCCAATATTTCAGGTTATTGTTTTTTTTTTTGTGGAAATGGTTAGTTTAGAGTTTGATTTTTTATGCATGCTTCCAGTATTTGGGTTGAATTTTTTGAATCACTAATTTAGATGAACGAATCTATTTTGTTCTAAATTTTTAGTTGCCATCAGATATTAACAGCTGGTCGTTTCAACCATTCTGAAATAATCAAGCTTGCTAAGATTTTTCAACTTCATTCATTTTTATTTTTGTATAGTATTTTAAATATGTTATCTAACTTTCATAACATTTTGAAATCCCTGTTGTACTCAATTGGAACCAAAAAGTGAATGTATAATATAAAATGCTGCAAACCTTAATCAAATGTATAGTTTAGTCAGGTTGCGATGATGTGCAGATCAGCATATAAATGTTAATAGGCAGAACTTATTTGACATGTTTTCACTTTTTTGGATTTTCAAGAAGTTGGCTTCTTCAGATGACTATGGTTTCTGAATTATTTATCTTAATATATGATGGCGCCTCTACTCTGTCTTGAAATGCAGGTGCAGACACATACCCAAATGCTTCTTTTGGATGGATTAATGTGAAAGATGTTGCATATGCACATATTCTGGCATTTGAGAATTCCTCTGCCAGTGGAAGGTATTGTTTGGTGGAGACAGTTGCGCACTTCTCAGAAGTTGTACAAATATTGCGTCAACTGTACCCTGGTTTCAAACTTCCTGAAAAGTAAGGCCTCATTCTTTTTATTTTGTAATTTCATATTGATTTTGTTATGTGTATTATGGGTATACGCATACAACCGATTAATTTTAAAGATATAGATGTGAAAAGACAATAAAGACCTCAAAGATATAGACGTGAAAATATGATAAAGTTCTTGAGTATAAACCTCAAACCATTAGAATAAAGTGTGAACCTGAGGGTAAAATCAAGCACTTACTCCCAGGTGTATGGGAAACCTTGCCTTTTATAGTTTCTTTTGTAACTTCAGCTAATGAATAATTGATAGTATCTAATTCATGTTGTGTGTAATTTTCTCAAATTTTTAGATTTTTTTATGAAATTTAATGAATCTGCAAATATTGTTCTATCCTTATATATACCTGTGTGTTCCCTTGGCCCTACTCCTGAATGAGATTTCTTTTTGGTTGGTGCAACGGATGATATTTGGCATGTCGAGAGTGGTTTTTCATTTATACAAATTCAACTTGTTAATCTTTGGAAGTCACTTGTCCAACAGGTGTGCTGATGACCAGCCATTTGTGCCCAAGTACCAGGTTTCTAAAGAGAAAGCGAAGTCTCTAGGCGTTGAATTCACTTCTCTTGAAGTCGGAATAAAGGAAACTGTTGAAAGCTTGATAGAGAAGAACCTTTTCAAACCCACATCTGCTGTTTAAATTGAATACCCTCCCCCATACAACTTACATTCACTATCACTATCCTACGAATTGCTCGTACTGAGATGTCGTATGACATTTTGACACCCAACAAAATAATGGCCCGTTTTCTGGCATGTATAAACATGTGCTATATATGATTTCTGCTCGAATCCATGTTTTCTTCCTTCATGTTGAACTAGGGAAACCGGCCAGGCTTAGACTTGAAAATGTATGAAATGGATGACTTTGCAATCCACCTTGGGGTTGGTTTAGTTCAATTTTAAAATGGGATTACTTGTTTAGTTGTTATCTCAACTAAAGATTAATTTCTTAAATGGTTGGAATTAAAGTTTTAATGGGCTGGGCCAAATCGGACCGGTCCAGACCACCGTAAACCCACGTATATTGTGGATTGAAGCAACTTAGGCTCTCCTTGTAATGGGTTAAGTGGGCTAGGTCGGATTTTTAAGCTCGACACATGAATTATATCTGATGAATTGGTTATTGGCTAGGTTGGGCTACATGGGTCAAATTGTGAGATTGCTAGACCGGTGAGGGTTGTGATGATGAAAAATTTTTTGGGAGATGCAATTACCACTCAAATCTTTACTAAGGGATCCGATCCTCTTAAAAATATTTTGTGATTTGAACTTTACAATGAGATGATTTCACAAGATATGTTTGCATTGCCGTTCATTTGTTGTTCACAAAAATTTTATAATAAGGGCGGCGATGACTGTTCATTTTTCTTGCTGTAACAATACAATTCCATATCATCTCAGCCATTCAAAACGTGATTTATGTTATCCATCATTTACTTATTCTTCAATTCCTAACCTTTTCTAATTAGAATATATTACAGGAGATAATAAATTAGGAGATAATTATTGACTATTAACCCAACAAGTGAGGGAAATTGGAAGGAAGCTGTCCAATAAAGGACCCCATCATTACCCACAAGTAATTATTTAGGAAATAATCTTAATTATCCTTAATTATTCAAGTTGTTGCGTGTGAATCTAATTGAAAAAGTAAATGGGGGTAATACACATGAGGACATAAAACAATATTGAATAAGTTATATATTATTATTAAATTAATCAGTTTTGGGAAAAGTTATAAACGCACAAATAATTGCAATTGCATGGAAAACTAATTTGGAAAAGATTTGATATCCGTTATACCAAGGTATACACGTGCATTCACATGTGAGTTATGTTATCAATCATTCACTTATTTTTCAATTTCTAACCTTTTCTAATTAGAATATATAATTTTTTGGTAATTTGACCTGGGCTCACACATGACCCAGGCCAACCAAGGTTCCCGGTCACTAAGTCAACTTTGACATCATCATTGCAGCTTTATTGGTCCCAACATAATTTTGTTGTTTCTGATTTCATTTGATTTACTCTCTCTCACATGATCGCACATTATGTTCCAGCAGCTTTTCTCATATTTTCGGATACACTCTCGTCACCCTATATGCAGTGCCGATTTATATCCCTTCCGCACCGCAGACTCCGCTCTATCTCACTATGCACTCTCTTATTCTCACTATGCACCGCAGACTCCGCAACTTCACTATCTTATTCACACTATGCACTGCTTCCCTTCTCCGCTTTTCAGTACTCAATGCCATTTTATTTCCCTTCCGCACCACAAACTCCGCTCTATCTCCACACAGTAATGTATCCCAGTCAGAAACCCCGTACAGTAATATTCCTTAATACCCTCGATTTATTTTACCATTAAATCACCTTTGATAACTAAAACTCCATCTACTCACTATCCCATTTTAACCATCTACTCCCTTGTCAAGGTTGAATAAAGCCTAGTCAACATCACATCTACACCAAAAACTAATTCAACACCATATTTTATTCCCGTGTTATAGGCTATGTATATTAAATAGAAGGTTGATATCTAAGATCCTATTAGGGCATGTTTCTGAAGTTGTGATCTGATATTCTTGGTCTTCCATGCCACAATAGCAAGTTATTAATCACTTTAGATTTTGCAGCCGTGGTGTAGTGCGTGCCATTTACTTACATTGAGCTTAATTATTGCTAACCCTTACATGTATCCTGGATGAGTCTGCTATCCCATCCATACGGATTATGTTGCTCTGTTCAAGAGTTCAAAACTAAAAGTCAAATAAATTAAGACTATATCCATTGTTTAACAAATAGCATATGATTTCCATCTCGATTTGAATTTAACCTGACTCCTACAATCTTACTCAACATTGGATATTGTAGTACGTAAAAATTTCTTATCATAATCCAGTTATCTCATTTGTTAAAATAGTTTTCTGCAATTACAGAGAAGAGTTGAAATTCGTAATTTTTTGAAGTACAATCGGCATTAAGACAACTTGAATTATAATTTATCAATACATCAGAGCAGCATTAAGAGCAATAGTCGATTTTAATACAAGCATAAGAGGTTTTAGTATGTGAAGTCCACACCGCTCTATAATATGCATGGTAACCACCCTACACAAAAATATCATCGTCATTGTCCTCGTTACTAAGGTTTAGCTCCTTCGGGGGATCAGATCCAAAATCCACCACACGACCCTACATCACACGCGGGCAATTGGATTTATAATGCCCAGCTTCTGTGCATACACCACAACACCTTGTTTTCCCCTTATTGTGTTTTGACTCTCCCTGTGTGCCCTTTGTCCTAACAATGACAGGGTCCTTCACCATATTATTCACTGGTGTGTTGGATTGTATACTAAAAGTCTAGCTTTAGTATGAACAATATTACAACACTATTTGAAATGAGAATCATCGATCAAATGATTGTATCTATGGTGTGCTGTTGATTGTAAAAGGAATCCATGTCCATCATAGGTTGATGATGTCCCCTTGATCATAAGGTTTATCATGTAAATCTTGCAAGTGGATTAATTTCTGGCATGATAATAAGGTTGAGTGGTACTACTCTCGGTTGAGATATTAATTAATTTGAGTTGTCAGTAACTTAATTAATTAATGGACATTGTATATCTTAAACATGGGGAGACTGTCGGGCTCATAATAAGAAGGAGCCCAGAACATAATTTGGGATTGGATGGATAGTGCAATAATAATATTTTCGTGGACTATATTATTATTATTGGATTTAATTAAAAGCTTTGGGCTAAGCTTGGTTAATTAAATTCAATTGAGGCCCAGTCCAATTTCTCCTCCTGGTCCCTACTGTAGCCCAAGTATATAAGTCATCTCAGTTCCTGTAAAACCTAAGTGAGTGCCTCATTTGACATACAAGAGACAACAGAGAACAGATTGAGAGAACTCTGGGGATTGTTGACCACCCAACACCAGAGTTGACTTTGGGACATACGGTAGAAGATCAGAGGTGTTCATCACAGATCTTCATCCTCTACATCGACCCAGAAGAACGGTAAATAATTATTTAATTGCTTCCGCTGTTTGTTTGCCTATATTCCTAATGAATCACGGTTGAACCACACGATCCAATTGCCAATAATTGGTATCAGAGCGTTGGTTTCGTGGTGAAATATGATTAGTTAGGCTTGCGTATATGTGATTATTTGATTATGTGAGGTAATCAGGTGATAGTCGCTTGTTTTGATTAAGATTTGAATAATTTTATTATTTGTGATAATCCTATGATAATAATCGTTGCCACAAACCATGTGATAAGGGTTTGTATATGTCTGTATTATCCTTCCTACATGCTTTGAATATCTTTCTGGGAGTACATTGATACCACCGACACACTACTGTACACTACGAAAGAAAGATTGATTGTGATGGGATAGAAGACGAGCAACATCGACCGGTGACTGGACGGTGGGAGACAGCATACGGCGGCGATGCTCTCAGGTGAGTTCACGGTGGCGAACGACGCAGTGGGCTAGTGATCTGGGCGGCGTCTGACGGAGCAGCCTTCCGAGCGCGTCATCTGCCACTGAGCGTGGTTTCAGGACACTCTGGATGAGTTCTTTGTCCACGAGCGAGTCGGCAGTAGTTTCTAGGCAGGTCACCAGCTGGTTCGAGCCTTCACCGAGGCGAGTCGACAACATCCCTGGTCAAGTCAACGGCGGTTTCTGGGCGGGTCGCCAGATGATTCGACCGATTCTGAAGGGGATCTGAGAGAGTCCGATCCAGATCGGATTGGAGCAGATCGGCAACGCGCATCGGACGCCCAGAGAGGAAGATTGGGGCACCTTCGTGGCTGGCGGCGCGAATCCGGTTGGGCCGTCGGGAGTCTTCCGGGCATGATGGGATCGGCTGTGGACGTAGACGCCGGTAGCAGCGGCGCCTGGTAGCGCCAGAGCTGGCGTGGCAGACGAGCAAAATGGAGATCCGGGCAAGTCAGCGGTGGGTTCCGAGCGGGTCTGCTGTGCGATTACCATTTGGGTCGCGGCGCGTCTGATATGGGATCTAGGTGACTCCCTCGATAGCTCCGATCGAGTCCGGTGCAGTGGATTGCTGTTTTCTAGTATGGTGGATTTCTGTTTTCCGGTGCAGTGGACAGCAGCTTCCCGGTACGGTGGATTACTGTTTGCGGCTGTAGTTTCCGGGCTCGATACAGCGGTAGAATTCCGGTGTGCTTGCGGGAGTTTACAACGCGTGATTTTCTGGTTGTCGATCGAGCAGGATGGCTACTTGGCAACGGCTGGCAGCACGCGGTCAGTGGACTGACGTCTCGATCCTGGCGATTACTACTGGCGCGGCAGCCGACAGCAGCGGTGGCTGGTGGCGCCAGTGCAGCTGCTTATGTGTGTGGCGGCTGGAAAGGAGTAGGGCAGCCCTTATGTGTCCCTTTTAATTGGCTTTGCAGGACATGGGCTTGGGCTCCTTTTTATTTTTGGTTTGGGCTGCCCCTTTGGGCCCAATATTAATTGTAGTGCTAGTGTTGGGCTGCTGGGCCAATGGGCTGCTCAATTTTAATTTGGTTTTGGGCTGTTGGCCCAAATTTAATTTAAATGGTAATGGGCTGCTTGGCCATTTTATTGCTGTATTTAATTAATGTGGAATTGATATTGGGCCAGGTTAAATATTGGGCTAGACCTTAATGCAAAAATAGACAGGGTAAATGAGCTTAATTAATTTATTAATGGGCTGCTCATTTTATGCTAATGATGCTTGGGTCAGCTGGGCCTATTTAATTGATCCAACATTTTATGCAATTAATTAATGTTATATAACTGATTAATTGATTTAATTATCAATTATTGTTGTATATGTGTAAGACATGTTCTATGTGATTTATATATTTAAATTGATGTTAATAGAAACATGCTAGAATGTATATTTTATTTGAAATATTATATGCATGTAAAAATCCTCGGTGTTAAATAACTAAGTGGGAGAGGGGATTGGTAAATAATTCCCGCGGCCTCCATTATTGGTTTCTAAGTGATGTGAGTAAACTTGCGTGTTGGCAATAGGCCTTCCTCCCTAACGGATGAGTTTATTCACGGATCACTGGTACAGACTTCATTAAATAATTATTGTTTGTAATGTGGCACACAAACTTGCGTGTTGTCTTAGACCTTCCTCCCTAACGGATGAGTTTGTGTGCGGTTCACTAGTACAAACTTATAATTGATGATTGTAAGAAGCTATCCAAGCGCGTGTGTACTTCTCCAACTGTAAGGCACACAAGCTCGCGCAGTGGACTTGGGATTAAATAATGGTGTACACTTAGGTATAAATAATTAGTATCCTCCCCAACGGAGTCACTGCTATTATTTGCATGGCTAAAGAGGAACCGACTATTAATTATTTTGTCATAAAGTTAGGTTGACAAATGAAATTAATGGTAAAACCTTCTCTTGTAAATGTTCGGGTTTGTAAACGTCCACACTAATGTGGCTTACAGACTCACGGTGCTTGAGATGTCGGTGAATTTTATTTTATATTATTTTGAGGGAATCTATATAAAAGAATAAAATTCGAAGATTTGATCGGTATATTAATGTGTGATTCTCTGAATTTCGAATGGTTTTATTTCACTTAATTTTAACTAAAAGAAATTATATTTACTCGTACAAAATTAATTGATTAGAAAAGAATCTTGGTTTTGATCTTTACTGCTTAAGAAAATACATGTGTGTTCTCTCAAAGGACGTCTCATGATGCATATTAAAGTATCTAGTGAAGAGATGAGAGGTTCATAGAAATATGATGGTCTCATGTAACTCTTCGGATACTTGAGTAATTTAAAAGGCGCAAGATCATGATAGAATTTGATGAATAAATTGGAAACACATGGAATAGAAGTTGAAAGGGAAACCTAAGTCAATTTTATTCTCCATAATAGACTAGATGTTTTGAGTAAGTTCCACTTGAATTACGAGAGGAACTAAATGGTGGGAAACTTCTGACAAAACATGTGGCAAATGAAAGTCATTTTTCATCATAAAGTGAACAAGTTTAACATCTTATTTACTAGTTGTTTAAACATGATTAGTGATGGCATCTACTGACACGAAGATGTAGATACTGGAATCACTAAATGTTTATCACTAAGTGAGGATAAGATAGTTATGACATGGGTAAAACTACAAAGTTAGTGGCTATTACAGTGGGAGTTGTTTATTTATCTCATGATAAGTATTAACAATTGATTATGAGAAATTGTCTTTACGTACGTATCATAGAAAGAATTTGATTTCGGTTTCTATGCATTAACAGATGGATACTTTATTTCATTTAAATGATACGGTCATAGTGATGAGGAATGGGGCTATAATCTGTTATAGTACGTTGGAGGATAATAAGTAAACTTTTAAATCATGGACATCCCACAGATGCAACAAATAGTAATTAATAATGCATCTTCTAATATTAGTAAGAGAAAGGAACCTTCGGAGATGAACTAAACATACATTTGGCGTCTAAGACTAGTTCATTTTACTTGATTAGGATTCAAAAGTTGATAGCCGATGGACCGTTAGGTTTATCTGAAGTGGAAACTATCATACTTGCGAGTCTTGCTTGAAAGTAAAAATGATTGACTGCCTTTTCAAGGCTGTGGGGTGTAGAGCCAAAAGATATATATGTTGTAATTAGTTCATTCTGATTAAAGCGGACCTAATATTATCCAGGCAAGAGGTAGTTATGAATATTCGTCAATCGATGATTATTCTTAAAATAGATATATTTATTTGATGCACTATATGTCTAAGTTCTTTGATTAATTCAAGAATTATAAGACTGATACAGTGAAGCATCATGGAAAATATATCAAATCATTATGATTTAATCGTGATGGTGAATACCTCTTAGGATAGTTAGGAGCTATTAATCAGAGGTTGAGATTAAATCTCAAATTGTCTACACCGGGCATGACCCAGCTGAATGGTGTGAAGGATAGAATGTGTAAGACTCTTATGGTAATGATTAGCTAGATGTAGAATTATTTGGAATAATTAAATTCATTTTATGGATATGCCCTAGATACAGTAATTCGTAAAATATTTTGTCTGTTTGTGGAACATCCTAGAAAAATGAAAGGTGATTTATTTAGTTCAAAAGATCGAAGAGTGATTGTTAACACAAACACTAGATTTTTGGAAAATGACTATGTAATAAATCACAAACCCATGTATAAGTTGTTCTAAAGAAAGTCAGAGAGAAAACACAAAGTATTAATACCAAGTGTGCAAGAGAAAATACCACAAGGTAAACTGCAACGCGTGTCACGTTTGATACACAATTACATGTAGTGCCTTGTCGTAGTGGGAGGTTTGTTCGACAACCCCCAAAATATATGTTTTGGGAGAGTCGTAAAACTTGATCCCTATTAAACATGGTATTGTCCCATGGATACGACGTAGCACTACAAAATTAAAATGCGGAGTTTTGATAAGTTGCAATGGATGTTGAGGTAGAATCTACGGATTCTGAGTTAAATTTGGGAGCTTGTATGACCACTAAATGGTGTAAAAGCCATTGCAAGTAGTCATAGGGAATAAAAGAGGATCATAAGCAAGGTGAAAGCCTTGGAAGCAAAGCTTGTTGCGAAAAGGCGTACTCAGAAAGAAATGGTTCGATTATGAGGAAACATGTTCGCTGGTAGCTATGCTTATGTTGATCCGGATTCTTTTATTTATTGTTGCTCATATTGAATTATGAGGAACAGCAAATAGATGTCAATACAGCTTTCCTGATTGGAAGTCTTGAGGAAAACATCTATGTGAAGGAACCAGAGTGATTCATTGCAAAGTGCTAATAGCATTTTGATAGTAAGCTTAAAAGTGTCCAGCGATGGACCAAAGCAAGCTTTGAGTTCGTGAAGCATCTGTTTTGATTAGGTAATCCAGTGGCATGGATTTAAATCAATGAACGGATGAGTCTTGTGTGTTGTTGAGAGTGACGGAAATGTGATGGTGTTTCTTGTACTATACATAGATAGTATCTTGCTCATTGGAGATAGTGAAAGAGTATTATCAGGCGTATATGTACGGTTAATAAAGCAGTAGAAATGAAAGACTTAAGAAAAACAAAAATATCCTTTTGATCACGGTGATACGGATCACAAGAAAGGACATTATGCTTGTCTCAAGCTTCAAGAAATGATACAGTCCATATTCGTTTAGCATGTGTATTTATCTAAGTGAATGTGTCTTTAAGACACAAAAAAAAGATAAAGGAGATGAAAGCGGTTTCTTATGCTTCGGCGAATAAGGAAGCTTAATCTAAAGAATGCTATGAACGAGGCTGGATATCTATTTTGCTGAACGCAAGAATAGTGGGTATCAACGTAACCCGGAACAAGAATGATGAACTGTGGTAAGACATATATAAAGTGCCTGAGAAGGACTGAAAATTATATGTGGACTTACTGGACAGATTCACTGCTTCTTGTGGATTATGAAGATTCAGATTTTTAGTCAGATTGGATGGCAGTAAATTCACCTCAAAGGTTATGTATTTAATCTTAAGAAGTAGAGTCATAATGTGGAGGAGTGTTATATAGAAATATATTTCAGACTCTGGACTCAATCATGGAAAAATGATAAATTGTAGCCTGTACGGTAGCCAAAGTATCTATATGACTCTAGAGACTTCATGATGGACTTTGAAGTATTTCTAAGTTTGCCCAAGGTTATCACAATTTATATTGATGATATTGGTGCAGTTACAAACTTGAAGGAATCACGAGTCCATAAGGCAATTAAACACATGGAGCGCGAGTACCACCTGTTACGAGAAATTGTATGATGAGGGAAAAGTTGTTGTCGCCTAGATTGCATCGGATGATGACCTATTAAATCCATTTACAAGGACCTTAAGGCGAGAGCTTTTAATGGTCGTGTAGTGGGAGTAGGAATCAGATGTATGGTAGAAGACATGACAGCATAGTCTTTTATTATAAGTGGGAGATTGTTGAATTGTATACTAAAAGTCTAGCTTTAGTATGAACAATGTTACAACAATATTTGAAATGAGAATCATCGATCAAATGATTGTATCTTATAATTTATTTGTATGAATGATGCAATAGTCCATTTACTTTATACTGTAGATAATATGTTGTGCGACAACACGCGAAAGATCATATTATTGGTTTCCTTATAAAGTATAAACAGATGCTCACAACCGAGATAGATGGGGGCTCTCTATCGGTATGGTTGTAGTGTGATTTGGTATTAGCTTGTCTTGGCTATAGAATCACATTTGTGCACTTGTGTGTATTGAGCAGGACCGCTTGAGATCGTTCGACTTATACTGACTTATAGAAGAACTTGATCTCTGTTATTATGGAAGTTCGTGCTCTTAATCCCTATACAATAACCTCGACACGTAGGGCAGTATGTATTTCTTTGATTCATCAATGGGTGAGATTTATAAATATTAAATCAACAAACTCGGTGAGTTGGGAAGTAGTGCTGTATCTATGGTGTGCTGTTGATTGTAAAAGGAATCCATGTCCGTCATAGGTTGATGATGTCCCCTTGAGAAGCTCATAAGGTTTATCATGTAAATCTTGCAAGTGGATTAATTTCCGGCATGATAATAAGGTTGAGTGGTACTACTCTCGGTTGAGATATTAATTAATTTGAGTTGTCAGTAACTTAATTAATTAATGGGCATTGTATATCTTAAACATGGGGAGACTGTCGGGCTCATAATAAGAAGGAGCCCAGAACATAATTTGGGATTGGATGGGTAGTGCAATAATAATATTTTAGTGGACTATATTATTATTATTGGATTTAATTAAAAGCTTTGGGCTAAGCTTGATTAATTAAATTCAATTGAGGCCCAGTCCAATTTCTCCTCCTGGTCCCTACTGTAGCCCAAGTATATAAGTCATCTCAATTCCTGTTAAACCTAAGTGAGTGCCTTATTTGACATGCGGGAGACAACAGAGAACAGATTGAGAGAACTCTGGGGATTGTTGACCACCCAACACCAGAGTTGACTTTGGGACATACGGTAGAAGATCAGAGGTGTTCATCACAGATCTTCATCCTCTACATCGACCCACAAGAACGGTAAACAATTATTTAATCGCTTCCGCTGTTTGTTTGCCTATATTCCTAATGAATCACGGTTGAACCACACGATCCAATTGCCAATATGGTGGACATACACCTTCCATGTCCGGGTTTGCGATGCTTTCTTGATCCATACTTCCTATCTTCACCTGTAAGTTTGTTAACACTGAATTAATACCATCTATGGCCGCCCAGTACATAGCCGAGCTGCTGGACCCAATGTTGCATAGCTGGTACATCTTTGCATGTAGTGATCCAAACCGCAGATCACTAGAATTAGGTGATAACTTACCAAGATCCATAGATACTTCACTGCACGTCTTTCCCCATCTTTTGTGAAGCATAGGCTTTGGAATAGAGGAAATATTCGAAGCTTTCAATGCACAAAAGACGTGACTACAGGGCAAGTGCCAAGTCTCAAACATTTCACATGTACATGTTAATTGTTTACTTGAGTCATCCATCGTCACCGTATGCACGCAACCATTTCTACTCCCATATTCAGATAGTTCAAACTTCTTTACACCATTTTCACATATAATACTAACTGATGTGTGCTTGCATTCATTTTCGATCTCATCACGTACCTGCATCATCAATGTACGTCAAACCCTGAACACGTGGATCATAATATAAAACAAACTAAAATACAAGTTTCCAATGAATGCTCACCATCCTGAAAAAAATTGTCGCATAGAATCCTCGAGCAGAATCTTCCAGCCCCATAGGTGTGTCCGCAACACAACTTCCTTTTGGCTATCCACGAACTCCTGTCGAAGAGTGTTTTCCCTCATTCGTATCATTCCCCGCCAGCATTATTTCACAATTTGGTATAGACTTTGGTCGCTCTGCAGAAATACCTTCATGTACGAATGTGCACTCTCACATCTCTGGCTAGTAGTCATACCTACAAAGAAAACATTCTTGGAATATGGTTTCGCCCACTTCTCCCTCCTAGCATGCATATCAGTGATAAAATCATTTCCTTCCAATCTGAATTCGTGGACCATTGTCTCCCAGCAATCCTGAAATTCCTCCTCCGACTGTCTATCCAGCATGCACTGCTTAAATGCCTTTAAAAACTCCGTACTCGTTGAAACCACACGAGCATTACGCATCAAGTGCCAAGAACAAAGCCTGTGCCTTGTATGTGGCATCACCACTGACAGAGATACCCCGATCACCCTATCACCATCACTTATCACCGATACCGGGTGTTTCCATCCCATTGCATGAATAAAAACCTGAAACATCCAGGTGTACGATTCTGCTGTCTCCTTGCTAACTAGTCCACACCCAAAAATAGTTGTATTGTGATGATTATTGACCCCAACGATTTAAACAAATGGCATTTTAAAACGATTGGTCTTGTACATTGAATCAACAAAAATTACATCACCGAATAAGATATAGTCGAATCGAGATCTAGAGTCAGCCCAGAAAATACGGCTTAGTCTATTATCACTGTCCACAGCGTACCTCACATAGAGCCCCCTATCATTCTCCACCAATGCTGTGAAGTATGCAAGCGTCGACTCCGTGTCAGTGCCAAGTTTTTGTGTTCTTTGGTTATCCAATCCTACAAAGTTATACAAGTCCTTTACTGTGAAGCCCACCCCATGGAACCCGCCATGAGATGTTACCAAGAAATCCATTATCTTGCAAGTTCTGATTCCAGAATCCTTCATTGTTCTTATCTCCATAGCATGTCCATCCTCTATCTTTCTATGTCACCGAAAGAAATGTACCTGATCACGTTTTGCAAGATGGTGAGAATGACCTGGAATAAATGCAAACACCTCATATGCATCTTCTATCTTAAGTTTTCTAACAACAAATATTGCTTCGCATTTGCATCGAGAAGACATCCTATATGTTCTTCTCTTGTCCACCAGCAATGGAACACTAACTGATCTGACCCCCTCACGACAACATACCCATCTTCGCCGTGATATCATTCCAATTCCCCTATAACGATCCGTTCCCCGGCGCCTGATTCCAAATCCCATATAGACTGCATACGCATGATAGAACGACTCCACATCACTGATGTTTCGAAAGCACTTTCCCAGCAAACATTCAGCTGACCATATCGCTGGATCCCTATTGGTCAGCTCAACGGCGTCTACTAGATACTTGGTTATTCCTAGTGAGGACATCTGCTCATTAATGGGATCCTCATCTGGGATCTCGGGTCCAGACCCTTGGTGTGGTTTCTCATATATTGTCTCTAGTGAAAAATCCTCCGACGACTGTAACCCAATGCCTACCGGAAGTTAGCCTGAAAGCGAGGATAACTAGTTAGAATGTAGTTTTTCTTTAAACTCAGCCAAATGAGTTGTCCAATGTAAGTTACTCTATACACCTAGAGACTCTCTGTTGGGTTATACTCCAGACGGTGCATAGTATACTTTCCAGTAATCGATGTCCTAACCTCACCGCCTATACCAGCCAATCAGTATCAACAGGCGTTGTAGCATTACCTGAAAAAGGTGGTATAAAAACAAAAAAGGACCAACCATGGCAAGATAGTAGGCATGACTTTTTCTGAAACCATTTATTCATCATTTAAGATGATGTGGTTAGTGAATTTAATTAGGCTAATCCACAATACGCATGCATACGAGAGCATTCGAAGTAATAATATTTAATTGGCCAGTCCACAGTGTTCCCAATTCAAAATTGTTATAAAGCATTGGGTGTCTATATGGGTGTTATCCATACTTCATTATTATACATGTTTCTTTGTTTTTATATTAATTATCTGTTACACACGCAACATTATATTATATACATTATATTTACATTTTAATGTTCCAATTTAAATTTACAATGCCTTATTTACCTATTACTATATCATAGTTTGAATACCCATTGCATTCCCATATGCACTATTATTTTCATGTCAATATGTAATTTGATTTATTACATTTATTTCCTTGCAAACCACCATCATGTCTATCATTAAACAGGTTTCGTATAATGTTTACTGGGTACACCGCACGCATTTAAAAAAGGATACGCAACAAAAACAACATGGTATTTAAACCATATCGTCTAGAAATTACAAATTCACATCAAAGGCTCTTGAGAGGTTGGCATATTCATACAAATAAACTCATTAATTAGAAAAGACTATTCTTGCACAGTGCCGAGTTGTCCCCATACTACGCACCTCATGACAAAGCACTGAATAGGACACATCATGCACATTGCACCCTGCACTTTCTCTTGAGCGGCGATGTATTCCCATATCAACAGTTAGTATAAAATAGTGCAATGAAACACAATAGTTAATAATTAAATGTGCAGTGCATACCTGTTAATGATGAACCCATGGATGACTCCCTATTTTTGATCACCCTTGACTCTTGCCATGATAGCCTCCGCCATTACCCAGAATGTATCACTTCCTCCAATACCGGAATACCAATCAAGTGGAGTCCTTGTTGCTCCTAGGTAGTTGGCATTGTGCCCTTTGATTATATTAAAGCACTCTCTGATAATCTGTAGTGTGCAATTCTGTTCTGCCCCATCAAACGCCCTCCTGGCGGTTTCTTTGCTAGCTTTGGCCATTTCACGTGTCGTTTTCCAAATTTTTTCGAAGCATTTTTCTCTATAAATTGACCCTCGCCGTCTCAAGTCTTCCGCACTGAGGCTTTTACGTTCACTGTAAATTTCTACACCCACTGGCTGATATGGTATCCTGGGTTTATCTTGTTCAATTTGCTTCAACTTTGCCCTCGACGTTTGTTCTGGGCGGCTATGAGTCAATGCCCTCGACCCCGGCTTAGTAATTGGGACTAATTCTTTTCTACCTGAGGATTCGATCAATCCACGCAATCTATCTACACCGGCATCATATTCTTCTATATAACCGATCGCAGTGGTTGTCTCCTCTGCAGTACGCATTCTGCATCTCCCCATGCCTCTGATCTCTGTTAGAATACCCCACATATCCTCAAATTTGGTCGTTGCTTATTTTATGCTTACAAGGTCGTCATCGATGTTATCTAATTTCTTCATGTTGGCCTCGAGGTTTGTTTCATATTTAATCTGCAAACTCTTTGTTACGGCCAATCTCTCATTAATTGATTTCTGCATCATTAGCCTTGACTCAGTCTCACTGTGTGTTCTTTCATTAATCAGCTTTACAATATCCAAGTAATGCTTAGTTCTTCTTCTGCCGTTCGGCTTACAAGTGATTTTGCGAACTTGGTGCTAAATCGATCTGACACCACATCGGCAATCCGGTCAATCCGAGCATTATCAACCTCACTAAGATGTGTCAGTAATCTTTGCTGTTGACTAACCAACTGCGATATACATCTCTGCAACTCTCCGACATCTTTCTTCAGGTCTATGATAACATCCATTTCTTCTGCGCTTGGCCCCTTATCAAGGCAGCACTCGGAAACACGCACCCTCTTATGGCTTTCACAATCATCAGTGTCCCTTAATTTCCGCCTATCATGATTGGGCACCGCCGGCGCAGATTGGTATAGCTCTGCACCGCCACCCCTGATTGATCTATTAGTCATTGTTGATGCATTATTGACGTGAAGATGGCGCTCTACGCCGTCGACGCCTTGTAAAATTTCACCTAAACTGACTTCTGGTGTAGAGCCCAACACAATATCCAATGTTCTCGTAACCGTTGATGGAATACTCCCCATTTCCTCTTCTGTAATGGCCGTCAAAGGTGCTCCACGAACCACCTCATTACTCTGCATCCCTCCGATCTGTAGCAGTTTTCCAGCATATAGGGTGGGTTCAGGTTCATTTCTATTATTCACGCTCTACGCACAGGAATTCGACAATCGGCTCACTTCAACACTAGCATTTGCATTTCTAGTGCTTAACGTCCTCTCGATGGTGCTCTTCCGGTACTTCTCTACATGACCGCTCAACAAATCGCTAACCTCATCGATTGAAAGGAACGACTAAACCCACTTCTCCTCTGCTGTCACAAATGGGATTATGCCTTTAATCTTATTCCACCAGTATCTCACTCTTAGATCCATCCACGCGTTCAGTCTCTATTTCTCTTCAGGTCGGAGTTTCTCCACCTTTAGCGCATAGCTTGGGATTGACATTGCCAGATCAGATGTAGATCTATCGATTTATCTTGATCGGAATGCAAATAGTGTCGCAAACTCGAATGTTGGTGGCGGTGACTTGAATTCAGATGAATGTTGGTAGAATAATTTTCCTTCTATGTGGTGGAGGGATCGGTATAATGAGGGTGGGGGTGTAGGTGGGTGGTTTTATGGTGCAGGCGGGTCTTGGGAAGTGGGCTGTTAATATAAAATTGCAATGACATATGTGTCATGAACATACAAATTCTAATTCTTCCACTACCATTATCTTTTGGGGTAATTATTTCATACATACACTACAACATATATGGCAAAAAAGTGACTCAATCTTTTTTTATAATTATTTCATATAATTTATCAACGTAATTCAATTTTTTTATTATCAAAAAGTATATATATATATATATATATATATATATATATATATATATATATATATAATTTATCTCTCAATTGGAAAATAGAATGGATTCAGTCAATATCTTACCAACGGAAGCTGTGATTCACCGATGTATTCAGCTAATCCGTTGATAACCCTATTTAATCATTCATATTGCAGCTTTCACCAACAAAATAATCCGTTATGTACATACAATTTTTTTGTATTTATTTTACTATGTATAATCAGACGTATTGAAAACTATATTCTTAGGTGATTCAAGTGTATATATGTGTATATAGGGTTATTTAGGGATAACAACGGTAGTAGATAAACGTTGATGCTGAATATCTAGTCTAACTTATTGCAAAGGCTAAAGGTAGTGTACAATAAGCAGTGGGAGCATATGCTGGATCAAATCGGCTGTATTTTTAGGTTTTGCCCGAGCTTTTAGTATCTTTGTATTATTACCTTCTTTTTTAGAATAGTGTATTACATGACACAATACTCAGAGGTCATTGTACTTAAACAAAGAACCAGAATCCCAATCCGATAACAGAAAAATTCTAATACATATGCGGTTTTCATGATGCTATGTACTCCATGCATCCGGGTCACCGTTTATATTATCCTTAACATGTTGATTAAGAGATCTTATTTATTAGTCCAATCTTTGTCCTTTGTTATAAATTTTAGTCCAATTGCCCTTAAATTTATCAAATTTCATCGAATATGTGTACACACGTATGATCTTGCTGAAACCCATAAAAAGGAAATGAACCAAATTGAGAAACCGATGTGCTTTCGGTTAATATTTTGAAAATAATAAAAGAATTTGGGTTAAAATTGATATCAAATGAATAAATTGGATTAAAAAGGACTAAAATCGATGCACATATATACATGACCGTTGTGGATTTAGTATATATAGATGAAGTAGTAGTAGATAATTTCTCTATTTTATTATGTTGTGAATTATAAATGATCATAATACGAACCACGTATTAATGTGATAACTTCTATATTTTATCTTGGTCAAGTATGAATCTTGATAACGTTAACGTCGAAATATCATATTTTGAAACGATATACGTCTACTCCGATCTCCATTGAAAAAAGATTATTCATAAATTTTGCAATAGGGGACTCGTATTTCGATAATGAAATTGGCATTATTTTCGTATAATTTGGTCCTACTACGTCAAATCTTCACGGGAACTTGAATTAGGTAGAGAGGTATAAGTAGCCTTATGGAACGTGTAAATTAGGATTACCGGGTGAACTAAATACCACCTTCATCTAACAACTACCATTGACATTGTACCTTAATATTACTAAAAGAACAATTTGTTCGAGAGTGTGTCATGATAAGTTGATTTTGAACAAGCAATTATAAATATTCGAATTCGATTATAACTTGCAGATTACCCTTATACATATAGAACAATTTAGGGGTGTAAATGAATAGAGCGTGCAGCGAAATGCTCGGGACTCGGTTTGTCTGTGTTAGGTTATTTTCGTTAGATTAAGATTGTTTTGTAAACAACCCGAGATTGAGCCTTGCTCTGCTCGTTTGTTAAGAGCTCATGAAAAGCTCGTTTAGTTTACGTTTATATAAAAAATCTTTCAAAATTTTACAACTATTATATATATTTTACAACAAATAATAGTAAATTATATATACGTATAAATATTATACATATATATACTCTATTTATTACTATTTTTTGTAATATAAATATAATAGTAGAAACAATATTGAAAGCATTTTTTATATAAACGTATTTTCCTTATTTTTTTGAAATAAAAAAAATTTATTATTGATGGATATTCTGCTATTAGTAAATATAGTGGGTTTATATTAATAGTGTACACTATTTCTTCGATTTATCATGCCATTAGTCAAAGTTATCTTTGTAGTGGGCTCATATTAAAAGTGTACAAGGTATATATTATAATAATAAGGTATTGTATCAATTACATAGTTGCTTAATAACTATGATTAATATATTAAACTCATTCAATTAATATAATCATTAATTGTAATTAGACTTGTGAACAAGTCCTCATTGAGGATTGTGCTGGTGCGGTCTGATCAGTCACCTCAACCTTCATAGGGGTTGCGTGATAATTTAATAGATCAATTCAGCAGATCTGCTATTCTGTAGGCACAACTCCCCACGCCTACCACAAACCCACCTATCTCACCATGTTTAGGCCGGATGAGATTGAAATTCAAACGACAACTTGCACAAATCTGATCGCCCATATTTTATCTATTCCAATTCTTCATCTCTAGCCGTCGAACCGCTCTGCTAAACCTAGTTCCCATTGTTATCCAGTACAGATCTTCCAAACCAAATTTCGCCTTCAGAAAGCAGAAAATCAAATCAATGGCTAAATCCAATGCTTCTCACTCATCGTCCCCCACAGAAGAGAGTAAAACTGTTGTAAAGTCTGGTCTGGTGATATCTTTCCTGGAACTTATCGAATAGGTGGCCGATCCGATTAGCATGCGGGATGTGATTGACAAATTGCGGCAGACAACGATGGGGGCTTTAATCGCCCGTGACCCCTTAAAGTATGACGAGGCACTTGCCGTTGAATTTTATGACCGCGTGCCCAATGATATTTCGGCGGAGGCAACCGAGTTTACTGTGATGATAAAAGACAAGTTGATTGTTGTGTCATAATAACCTAAATAGGTATTTGTTGCTATCGGACAAGGGTAGTGCACTCAAAGGATTGGATTTCCAGAGCACTGTCGAGGAAGACTGGCAAAGTGTCAAGGCGTCTAGTGAGTTCCCAGGATATTCAAAATGGGGCAATAGGGATTTAAAAGAGGAATATGCTATACTCTTTGATATTATCACGAAGACGGCTGAAGGGAGGATTGGCCGACATGATAGAGGAAGCACAGACAGGTGGAATTTGATGATGGCCATCATCAAAGACGTCGATATAAACTGGAGTAGTTTCCTCTACGATAGGTTGTTGGAAGAGGTTAGGAAGGGGTCTCAAATCAGGGGTTATGGAATAATAATCAATCTCTTCCTTATGGCACATGGTTTATCTCTAAAGAAAGGTATTGCCATAACAAAATCAAGGCGGATGGGTGCGGCTAACTTACGTAAATTGAAATCATCGGGAGCAATTGCAATCCCAGAGACGACAAAGAAGACAGTAGAAGGGAGCCATAAGCGTCTTATTGACGAAAAGATTCCAGATACACCATGGTGTACGAAGAAGCCCAGGACCAATAACAAACGAGGGTCACCTCATCATCTTCTAGCGTGTAGGGAGGAGGGACTTCAACTGTGAATTCCATAAAGATAGATGCTGCCGTGGAGACAGAAATCAACGAGGAGGAACTGCCAATTACTAAAACCTTTCTGGTCAAATTAAAATCTTCGGCAAAGAAGGTCACTAAAAAAATTGATGTTGTCACTGCCCCAATGGATGTGGACAGAGTAATAGAAGACGTTGTTGGTGATATTGACGGTGATGAGAAGGTAAATAGGTTCAGGCAATGGAAAGAGAACTAGCTTAGGAGATGGGTGGAGGACCTAGCATGCTGGAACACAATGAACGAAGAGGAAATGTGGGTCAGGGAGGTAACTGGATGTGATGACGTTTTGCTATTGCTAAGCAGTGCTTATGACCACGAGGTGCTTAGAACACCGGTTGTGAAGCAGTCTATGGAAGGCACCTGATTAGCCATTTTGTAGTCGGGATGACTAATTAAAATAATTTATCGAACCACAGGGAGGTCGACAATAGTGCTAAAGTGATCTCACATTTTTCGCAATTTTATAGAGACGAATCATCAATGGGATTGGTTGATCAAACGAGAAAATAATCAAAGCAAGCAAGCAATGATTAGCAAACAAGATAGATGGATGAAATGAGGGTTTTCCAAGTTGAGCAAAAGTGAGAATAACAACAATTAAGAAATGAAAATCCTAGGATAAATGCATCAAATTCATATGGATCATGAGTTTAGACTAAGGGCCAACACTAGATTCACCTAAACTCCTTCTCAAGATGAATAGGATATGGAATAAAGCTCAATGGATTGGTTCTCACTCAAACAATTCCAACTAGGTACTAAGCTTTAAATGAGACTCCCTTCACACGATTAATCAACCTCTCGATCAAACCAATCGGATGTCCTATCAAATGGTTCTAAATAATAAAGGACTTCTCAATCTCTTTACAATTTATAATGCACATGAAGTGTTTGATGAAATTATTTAATTAATTATCCTAAATATGCAATTGACTTCTCAATCTAATCACATGTTTAAAACAACAAACCACACAAATCATCATAAACCTCAAGATCTAAAGCATCAATGATAGAAAATCAATTAATCCAATCAACATATGAATTTAAATACACAAATCCCAAAATTATCCAACAACTCTCATGTTGCTAATCTCACAAGGGAGATTAGCCTACCATATTAACAAGGAAATTAACATAGACATTAAGATCCTTACAAAACATGATGAAACTATTAGGTTTAACTACAAAGTATGGATGAAAACTCCCTTGAAGTGCTTCAATGGTGAGCTCATTCCTTCCCTTGCAATCTTCCTCTCTTCCTTGCTTCTTTTCTTCAATTGGATGAAGGTTTTGATGGTGGGATGATGGTAGATCCAAAGAATGAAGAATGGATGAAGATGATGGTGTGAAATGGGAGAAATGGTGTGTGAGGTGTGTGTGGAAGGGGTGGAAATCGGATCTGATCTCAAATGTTGAATAAATGGGTATTTATACCCCTTGGAAAGCTTCTAGAAGAATCTGATTTTTTTACCTGAATTTTACCGGACTCGGCTCGAGCTCATGAACTCAGCTCGAGTCGTGTCACGTTTTGGTGGTATTTTTCTGGCAGCAGACGGAGCTCGAGTCGAGTAGCAGAGGTCGACTCGAGTGATTCGAACACGGCTCGTGTTCGGAACTCGGGCACAGGAGAGGGTGTGTAGCATTTTCTGACGTCTGTGCATGGCCTTTTAGACAGGCCCATGTGCAACACACAGCTCGTGCTGCACCAACTCGACTCGAGTAGCAGCACTCGGCTCGAGTCGGGTTGCGCCCTATTTTCTCTTTCACTGTTTTGGCTCGTTCTCCCTCGTTTCAACTCTGAATTGAGATCCGCTTTTTCCTACGTCTTCCTTATCATATCTAGCATCCAATAAAAAGTGAAAATCATAGGTTTAAGCTCATTCACACATATTTCAATAAAAACACAAAATACAACCAAATAACACATAAAATACGGATAAAATAATACGAAAACACATATAAAAAGGCACTAAAATCTAGGTGAAAATATCACTCATCACACCCCGAAACTTAAAATGTTGTGCGTCCCCGAACAACAAAAATGATAAACCAAGGGGTGAAATTTTCACCTAGGAAAAGACTAAACGAACATAAGTAATAACACATTAATAGTAAAAAGAACTACAAATCATGCTAAGTCATCCTACATCAATAAAATCATAACATGCAAAAAATATTAACAAGTTCAATCACAAGAGAATGATAGTAATATAGTCCCTTTTGGTCCAAGCCTCACATAGGTCATAAATGTCACTCAACACTCTTTAAAGTGGTAAAACAACACTCATCAATCGATTGGCTCGACTCACTATAAGCTTGCTCGTGGACTACATTCACAAACCACCAAAGTTTCTATTAGTGATCAAAAAGGTCTTTCATTAAGGATGTAATGATAGGCTCTTTGGTAGGGTAGGAAGAATATAGGTAAGAGTGACTAATCAAGTGTAAGTGATCGAAGAGATGATCAACTTTCTCAACTTCTCCATTTTTCTTTCTTCCTTTTTTCAACTTTGGTAATCACAAGCACTACTCATCAACTTTCCTTGGATTTCTTGAGCTTCTTATGATTCATGCTTCCTTTCTTTGATTTTAAGTACCTGAGCACATTATTGTTGCTTTGCTCATTTTTCTTGTTTTGAAGTTGCATGTGCATTCTTCTATTTGCTCTTTTCATCCTTTTTCTTACTTATTTACCATTTCCACTTTTTCTTTTGTTATCTCATCAAACCTTACTAGCTACCATCTCCTCAATCACCCACACAAAGGGTATATATATAAGGTTTAAGAGGGTAATCAAGGCTTGTAATGTGCTATATTCACAATAAAAAGGCTTATAGACTCAAAGTGGTTAACTAGTGATGATGTTCATGGTAGGAAAATATATGGCAATGACTATGAATAGCAAGGATGGCCTAAGATCATTTCACTAATCTCAACTAATCGGGCTCGTTCCTATAGTCCTTGAGCAAGTTCTAGCTTATCAAACACAACCAATCCACTCATGAAAAAAAATACCATGTATGCATGGTTGAGGCTCAAATGCTCACAAGCTTATGCTCGGACCTTAAGGAACTTATTACACCACATCCATCTCAAAATTGAACAAGTTAAGTAAAACATGTCACAATTTGAAAGTGTAGAGATTCTTAATCATAACTTGTCATCACTTATCACAACAACATGTCATCACTCACATTCAAAATGACTCACAACCTCCCTAAAACAAACCACCAAACAACCCTAGACAAGAATAAAAAACACACAAAACATACAATAAAGACACGACAAACAAGAACAAGACAACAACACATAACATGCAAAAATAAAAATCACCATCATTAACAATAAAGCACACATTCTATATCATCATGATAATTAAGCTCACAATCATCCCAACCTTTATTGAAAAGGAAACTCCCCAAAAATATAACAAATAAAGTAGCATGCTAATCCATTCAATCCAAATCAACATCAATTAGAAGTGCTAAGGTGTAGAGTACTCCCTCAATAAGCATTTGGTAAGGAAAGCGTTCGCTCCAAGCTCCATTCGTGCTTCCAATACCCTTCATTCATACTCAAAAACTCATACAACACCATTAGCTCAACAATTTCATTAAGAATATGGATTCACATGTACTTCAACACAGCCAATCATACCAAAATCCAACCAAAACTCATGAGAAAATTTTTAAAATTGACCAATTTTACAAGAAGACTTCTCATCATCAAAATATTATCATATCAAGCACACTCAAGTGGTGAGTCACACTACACACTCTCCCCCCAAACTTAAATCGAAACAAGTTGAGACTTAAGTTTGCAAAAAGTGGTGGGACTTACCCTTGTAGTTTCCATTGATGATCTTCTTGTGGAGAAGTAAACGCATCCACCAACTTGAATTATGTCCACCACGCACTAGCCCCCCAAACTTAACTCGAGACAAGAGCCGAGAATTAAGTTTGCATCAAGTGGTGTACATGTCTATTCAAATCCATGAAGTACTTCTCTTTTCTTCAATATGCTTTCTTCTCACGAGCTCAATCCACCTACAAGACCAAAATAAACAAAAAGTACCAAAATAACAAAAAGAATGGGTTGCCTCCCATTTAGCGCTAAGTTTAACGTCTTCAAGCCGGATGGAATTTTACGATCATTGGACCAAAGGATGGTCCATCCCACTATCTCCTCGCATCCTCACTTTGAACATTAGCTTAGCCCTCTTCTTGTCCACTAGCTCAACTTCACCATTCTTACTTACAAGCATCAAGCCATCATCAAGAAGTAAATCTAGTGGACTTCCTCTATCTCCTTTGTCAAGCTTCCAATCAAGCTCCGATGCTTTCATCCTATTACCATCATAAGAAGATAAGTTAGAATTTGACTTTGTCATATAATCATGAAGAAATGAATTTAAGTTGTCAAAGAGAAGAGAATCATGATCCATTAGATCATCCGGAGGCCTTGTATGTTGAGACTTGATCCTTTTATCTTTGTTGCACAAGAATGTGACACTCTCTCCTTTTGAGCTCAAAGAAAGCTCTTCTCTCCCAACATCAATCTTTGCTCTTCCGGTGGCTAGAAACGGCCTTTCCAAAATAAGTGGAACTTTAGGGTCTGCTTTCACTTCCAAAACCATGAAATCAACCGGAAATGCTAACCCCTTCACTTTGACTTCCACGTCTTCAACAATCCCAAGTGGCTTCACAACCTCGCCATTCACAACTTCAAGACAGATTGTTGTTGGTTTTAGCTCTCCAATTTCAAGGTCTTTAAACGTGGCATGAGACATCACGTTGACACTTGCCTCCAAGTCACACAATGCATCAAGGGTGCTTTTTCCTTCAAAATCACAAGGGATTATGAACTTCCCCGGATCACCAACCTTCGTAGGCCCCCCTTTTTGCATCGACTCACTCGTTTCGGGTTGCTCCTCTTTCTTTTTTTCTTCATGCTTCTTCTTGAGCGACATGACATACTCCTCAAATTCCTTCTTCTTCTCCTCCTTTAAAAACATTTGTGGATAGGGAATAGGGAATGGAGTGATCGGAATACCCCAATAGTAACGCTTGTACTCCTCTTCTTTCACCTTCTCCTCCACTTTCTTTTTCTCATGTACCCTTTTCCACTTTGGTACTCATTTAGGCTTTTGCTCTTCTTTCATTTTTCCAACAACCTTGCTTTCCACCAACCCTTCTTCAACCTTTCGCTCCTCTTCCATTTCAACAAATAAACATTGAGCTTTCAGATTCACCTCGGTTGTGGCTGGAAACTTTCCTTTTTTGTTGAGCACTAAAAAAACTTGCCATTTGTCCAAAATTATACTCCAAAGCCTTGAACCTCTTGTTATTTACTTCTTTGTCTTTTTTCAATGCTTCATCTCGAGCTTTGTCAGATTCTTCTCCAGTTTTGTTTGATGCGAGAAATTGTTCAAGTAGCTCATCAATCGATGCTCTTCCCTCATTGTTCGGTGCCTTAGCTCCCGGTTGATACCCCGGAGGATAAGCAACCGCATTGTTTGGATTAGAGTAGGAGAAGTTCCCTTGCCTTTGTTGTTGTTGGTATGAGCTTCCACTACTTTGACCATTAAAGCCTCCTTGCCTTGGTGGATAATTCCCTTGACCTTGGTTTTGGTTGAAATTACCTTGGTAATTGTTTTGATAATTTTCTTTGTAATTTCTTCCTTGCATGTATGACACATCTTCCACACGTGGCATAGAGTTGGCCCATTGTTCTCCACTCACAATGTTTGTAGGAAACACACCTTGCTCACTTTGTAGCCCCTCAACCATGTTAGCTCCTTGATTCAAACTTTGATTCAAGCTCATTTGCTTCATAACCTCCGCCACTATCTTTTCCATGCTTGGCGTACTTTACTCAACACTAGCACTCTTCACACTACATTGTTGTCCTTGATCAAAACCCTCAAAACCATAGCATCCACTAACCCTCTCCGATGGCCATTGGTAGACATTTGTAGCAATCTCATCAAAAATCCTTATAGCCCTCTCCGGAGTCACACCAAGTACGGATCCACCCGCCGAAGCATCAACATACATTCTTTGACTATTTACCAAACCTTGGTAGAAAAATCCAACTTGTTGATTCTTCAAAAAACCGTGTTGTGGACACTTGCGAAGCATATACTTAAACCATTCCCACGCTTCATAAAAAGCTCTCTTGAGGTATTTGCTTGAATTGAGTGATCAAGCTCTTCATTTGAGGCATCTTGGAAGGTGGAAAATACTTGTTCAAAAACATTTGCGCAAGTTCATCCCAAGTGTTTCATGTACCCGGTGTAATAGTGGAGAGCCATGTTCGAGCTCTATCCCTCAACGAGAATTGAAACAACCTCATCTTGATACAATCCTCACTCATCCCATTCATCTTCACGGTGTTGGCAATCTCCACAAATTGAGCTAGATGAGCATTAGGATCTTCATTCGGGGTTCCACTAAACTGTTGCTCTCTCACCATAGAAATCAAGCCCATTTTAATTTCAAAAATATTGGCATTGATTGGTGGAGCCATCATGTGTGGCACGGCCCTCGGCATAAAGAAATCCCGGATCACCCTTTGACCATTTTGCATTCCATGTTGCACCGGAGGTGGTAGTGGTGGATAAATGCATCAAATTCATATGGATCATGAGTTTAGACTAAGGGCCAACACTAGATTCACCTAAACTCCTTCTCAAGATGAATAGGATATGGAATAAAGATCAATGGATTGGTTCTCACTCAAACAATTCCAACTAGGTACTAAGCTTTAAATGAGACTCCCTTCACACGATTAATCAACCTCTCGATCAAACCAATCAGATGTCCTATCAAAGGGTTCAAAATAATAAAGGACTTCTCAATCTCTTTACAATTTATAATGCACATGAAGTGTTTGATGAAATTATTTAATTAATTATCCTAAATATGCAATTGACTTCTCAATCTAATCACATGTTTAAAACAACAAACCACACAAATCATCATAAACCTCAAGATCTAAAGCATCAATGATAGAAAATCAATTAACCCAATCAACATATGAATTTAAATACACAAATCCCAAAATTATCCAACAACTCTCATGTTGCTAATCTCACAAGGGAGATTAGCCTACCATATTAACAAGGAAATTAACATAGACATTAAGATCCTTACAAAACATGATGAAACTATTAGGTTTAACTACAAAGTATGGATTAAAACTCCCTTGAAGTGCTTCAATGGTGAGCTCCTTCCTTCCCTTGCAATCTTCTTCTCTTCCTTGCTTCTTTTCTTCAATTGGATGAAGGTTTTGATGGTGGGATGATGGTAGATCCAAAGGATGAAGAATGGATGAAGATGATGGTGTGAAATGGGAGAAATGGTGTGTGAGGTGTGTGTGGAAGGGGTGAAAATCGGATCTGATCTCAAATGTTGAATAAATGGGTATTTATACCCCTTGGAAAGCTTCTAGAAGAATCTAATTTTTTTACCAGAATTTTACCGGACTCGACTCGAGCTCATGCACTCGGCTCGAGTCGTGTCACGTTTTGGTGGTATTTTTCTGGCAGCAGACGGAGCTCGAGTCGAGTAGCAGAGGTCGACTCGAGTGATTCGAACACGGCTCGTGTTCGGAACTCGGGCACAGAAGAGGGTGTGTAGCATTTTCTGACGTCTGTGCATGGCCTTTTAGACAGGCCCATGTGCAACACACGGCACGTGCTGCACCAACTCGACTCGAGTAGCAGCACTCGGCTCGAGTCGGGTTGCGCCCTATTTTCTCTTTCACTGTTTTGGCTCGTTCTCCCTCGTTTCAACTCTGAATTGAGATCCGCTTTTTCCTACGTCTTCCTTATCATATCTAGCATCCAATAAAAAGTGAAAATCATAGGTTTAAGCTCATTCACACATATTTCAATAAAAACACAAAATACAACCAAATAACACATAAAATACGGATAAAATAATACGAAAACACATATAAAAAGGCACTAAAATCTAGGTGAAAATATCACTCATCACACCCCGAAACTTAAAATGTTGTGCGTCCCCGAACAACAAAAATGATAAACCAAGGGGTGAGATTTTCACCTAGGAAAAGACTAAACGAACATAAGTAATAACACATCAATAGTAATAAGAACTACAAATCATGCTAAGTCATCCTACATCAATAAAATCATAACATGCAAAAAATATTAACAAGTTTAATCACAAGAGAATCTGAAAATCATAGGTTTAAGCTCATTCACACACATTTCAATAAAAACACAAAACACAACCTAATAACACATAAAATACAGATAAAATAATACGAAAACACATATAAAAAGACACTAAAATCTAGGTGAAAATATCACTCATGAGACACAGCTCGTGTTCCTGCACACGGCCGGCCATGTTCTTGCTGCCCTGTTTCCTCTTTCACTGTTTTGACTCGTTCTTCCTCGTTTCAACTTCGAATTAAGATCCGCTTTTTTCTACGTCTTCCTTATCATATCTAGCATCCAATAAAAATATATTTCAATAAAAACATAAAACACAACCAAATAACACATAAATAAGGATAAACAAATACGAAAACACATATAAAAAGACATTAAAATTTAGGTAAAAATATCACTCATTAGCACAGAAGTCGAGGAAACGTTGGTAGAGGTTGTAACTCCTAAAATTGAAAAACAAGTTGAAGAAGAAGGTCTGACAGAGAATAATCTGCTAGTGATTCCACCTCATGATGCCGGGCTCAGTCTTGATTAATAGGGTCCATCAGATTGTTTGGGTACTAAATCCCCAATTCTAGTTGATCAAAGCCTTGAACCTCCTAAACTTCTTCCTCCTCTGGATGACATACTCAACATGGTGAAGAACTTTGATTTTGAAGAGCTACATCGTGGTTCTATTGTTGAACAGCAGCGTGGTGATAATACATATATTCCTTCTCTCAACACAATAGAAGTGAAGGACGTTGGAGGAGTGACTGGGAATGTCAATGTCGAAGAGAGTCAGAATGATGCTGCCGATAAATCCACAACTGTAGGCAATATCAACATGGACAATGATAGCTGCCCTGTGGTAATTAAATTTGGTACATCACAGCTAGAAACTCTGCCCAGTGCTGACAACTTAGCAAGAAAGGACCCGGCGAATGGAAAGGAAATTGAAGTGCTCACAGTGGTTGATGTTGTTGAAATTGGGTGTTCCAATGTTGAGCTGCCTCTGGAAAATGAAATTGAGCAGTCTGCTGCGATTAGTGATGATCAGATCATTGCAGAATCGACAGTGATGCCAGGGACGGGACAAATAACCCATGAAATAGAGGAGGAAAATGTGGTAGTACACAGGGTCGCTGTAGATATGGACGAAGATTCATTAATCCCATCAGAGAGGGACAATGCCCTTGTTGTGCATCCAACACAGGCAGAGCTACCAGTTGCTCATCAAAACGTTGATATGCTCAGGAATCAATTAACTTCTGTATCGCATGATCTAGGAGAGGTGCTCGAAAGGATTAGTGCATTAGAGTCCAGTAATAAAAAACTGATGGAGTGGTTGGGTGAAAAATTTAAGTGGGATGAGGATGGTATGCAGTGTATACTGAATGCGATCGAGGTAAAAGTAACTGAAGGAATCAAGCGAGGGCTGCCACGACCCACTAACAGCAACCTACACCACATGCTTAACCGAGCTATGCAGCGTGGTTAATGATGCCCTGCTTTTTAGTAGTAATCTACTATAAAACAATGTTTCCTTCATGTTCTCTTACATATTTTTTTCAATTATGTCATGGTTTGAATACCTACATACACTATTTTTCATTGGCTTGATTAACATTGTGTTCCCATTACTTTTGTGAGTGTAGTAATTTCTTGGTTGTATGCAATGTTGTCCTTTCGCTTCATTGTTTCACGACTATATATTCCATATTGTGTGTCGTGTTTAAGCAAAGAAATAACAGGATAAATTTTTCGCTTCAAACATTGATCATTAAAGGCAACTAACTTTGTCTAAGAGACGAGATGACATTCATTCGAAAAATAGGAATACTTCCCATGGAGTTAAATGGCTATTATATAAAATTGGACACCTTTGAGACGACAAAAATGTTTGATATGGCAAATACTCAAAGGCGATAAGTATTTAACCTTCAATGGCGCTTCAATGAATACAATAATTGTACCCACAATCTCAAAACCATTTAAAAAACCCAATAATCAAAATCTATAATTTTCGATGACCCAATGTCTTCAAACATGTGTTGAAAGCTGTGGCGGAGCCAACTGTGATCCATGTAGTCAAGTTGATCCTCTACCACTGCCTGAAGTTGCTCAAAGAGAGGTTCGCCATTCTGGCGCATCTGTGTCTGAAGTGGGTATTCTATCTCCATGAATAACGGGTACTCAGTCCCGATAGTTATCGAATGGTCATCTGAATCGTAGTTGACACCAGGAATACGGATGAAGAAGTAGAACTCCCAATACCTAACCATAAATTCCTTTAAAAGTGCAACAATATCTAAGGGGCAGATGTGAGATCCGAAATGATGATTCATCAGTTGGGTCTTCACCGTGACCCACCTATGCATTACCTTTGCATCCTTCACATTTACACCTTGCACAATTGAACTGTGTAGGCATTTCACCACATATCGCTGTTCTTCTAGGGGCCAGTTTCTTGCCGGTGGAGTTGGTGTCTCCATCTTCATCTACCAGATGTGAAGTACATTTAAGTATGAAAAAAGAAACTTCATTTCTTTTTGTTTTTATAAGAAGTGGAGTGCAAAGGGCACAACCTTTTGGGATGCGTGCGGCGACCTGCATAGAATAAGATTCAAATATAGGCATGCAGTTGATTTTTAAATATCAACCGTTGATGTAGTATGTAATTAGTACAATCTAGCGGTTGAGGGTCGCGTGGGTTCTATTGGTGGAGGTACAGTGAAATGCACCAATTCTGGATAAGTATTGTGATGTATACGCGCTGCTTATTTCACATCTGCCTGAGATAAATTATTTTATACTGGGACATTTTTTTCATGTCAGTCAAAATCTATGTATACTAATTTCGAATCCTTGAGTAAATATATTATTTTATTAGATATGAACCACCAATTTTCTATGTTGGTGGTTTATATTGGTATTATAATAATAGAAAAATTACATTAGCACTATATGTTAATGTACATATGCTTGAGTCATCATTTCTTGGATCATAAAATTCCTTGGAATAACTCATGACCTATACGTAACGTGTAGTACTTAAAAAACGAAGAACTAGCATACTCCTATTCTGCACTGCTCTCATTAATATTTCTATAAGGTCATCATAGTAGGCTCGTTTATTAAAATTCGGTCTAAAAATTATGTAACTACACTTATGTATATGTATTCATTAAGTATGTAAATGTGGAGCATATTAAACTAATGTATTTAAGTTACTCGCAACATATGGTCCAGTGGGAGGACATGTTACAATAGTAATTAAAGCATCATTAAAAAACCAAACATTCTTCGAACAAATCATCAAGCGTACGATACACTAACCGAGCACGATCAGAATTCTAACAAAAAATAATTTATACCCGAAAACACGCCTCCACCTGAAAGTCCAGCCTAGAGAGGGCACTGGATATTCATGTACATGAACAACAAATGGGTAACCAGTCGTGCTCTCCCATCTCATTGGGCTCGCCAATCTATTCACAATCATCCACAGTCATTATCTTGAGCAGTATCCATTTGAAATATATGCGTTACATACCATAGCAGAGGAAAACCTTCATTAATAGAGGAAAGTGTGGACATCCATGGACACGAAACATGAATTCCTGGAAACTTTCTTATATAGAATTTGAACACAACCATTCAGTCAGCATGAATGACCACAAAACATAGTTGCTGATGAGGAGAATATAGCTCAAACAACAGAATAATACATTGAAGAGGAGAGATTAAAGTCATACTCCAAGCACGAATCCTTGATACTCAGAAGTCACGAGCACATTATTAGTGCGTATGTCGTAATATACTCCGCGTTGCTTCAACCAACCTCCTGTGCACTGCGAACGAACATCAAGTCACTGCTTATCTGGTAAGCGACGTCTAGTATGAGATTAACTATTTCACGAGTGTTGGAAAGATCCTTTGGATCGTCGCACTCCGGGGTGGTTAGGAGGAAATTTAGAATATAATCCCTTTCCTTTGGTGAGAAATCGATGGGGGTGAGTTAAATATCCATTGGGGAAGTAGTGTAATTGAAACTTATTAAATAAGTTAAGAAGATGTAAACCAGGTAGGCTAGCCCACCTGGCCACCGAGCTCCTCACATAAGTGAGTGACTCGGGTTCGATTCCCATTGGGAACGAATAGGAGGGAGTTATAAGGAGGCATGGAGAATAAGGGTGTATGGAGACTTGGTGAACTAACTACTAACTATACTAACAACTTACTTTGGTCGATCAAAAAAAAAGTGAGAAGATGTAGAGTATTGGATAAATTCAGTCTTTCCATGTATATATCCCATTACTACTTGACGATGAGGTGGTGTTTTAATCGAGGTCAGTCTTCGTTCTATGCAGCGTGGTTAGATGGAAAATCTGATATGTGGGACCGGTTGAACCTTGGGCGTCGGTCCTCAATCACAACAGTGCATTGTTTACGAAAAGTCTTATGTTGGGCTGCACCGCTCATTTTCATTAGGCTCGTTCTCCGATAACATGAATTATAAAATCTTTTTGTCTTAAGCATTGTGATGTATTAAAAAAATAAAAGAATACTGGCGCCGAGAAAATATTCATATGAATGCTGCCTCATAATTAATGAGCCTTGCAAGATATTAGGGTTGTTTATTTATTATTCATACGGTGATGACTTTTGTAGTGTACAACTCTGCTAAATTATTATTGATCTTAAATTGTTTATGTGCCAATTATCGATGTTGGACTCTAATTACGCGGTGCTAATTCGAGTATAGGTAGGGATGCTACGTGAAATTCTTCTTCATGTTCAACTAAGGTTGTTGACGAATCCAATTGAATCGAATACTAACCAATTTGAATGCTTTTAAATTAACTACTCGAATATTTAAACAGTCCGTATTCAAGTTCAGATCGAATTCGAGATTAGGTTCTTATTCGATTCATAATAAACATACAAACTATTCAGAAACATACAAACTATATAGTTATTCAAGTTAGAATTCATATAATTTAACGTTAAAATACATCTAGGGTTAGGAATAATATTTAATCAATTAAAGCAAATATTTAACGTTATACCCCAATTACTACAAACTATATATTATAATGATTCATACTGTCATTATCGTTATCGTGTATTGTGTTAGTAAAAAGATTCAGACATTTTTATGATGAATGTAGATAGACCGACGTTGGATTAAAAAAAATCAATAAATAAATAAATTAAATAGTCCGAATAAGTTGTATTTCGAGATCCAGTTTGGTATATATATGAATAAGTAAATTATTAAACATTACATGAAACATATATGAAGACCAGTTAATAATTATATCAAGCACGACAAGGAGAGATTCTATGGATTAGTACAATGTGCATATTATGTAAATATAAATTTGACGAGATGATTATGCATGCAGGATCCAACGATAAACGGCTTACCAACCGCGTATGGTAAGTATTGATGAAATCTTTTATCCATATGGCAAGTAATGTGCAAACGTAATATAACCATTAATTATGCTAACGGTGAACGCCAGAATAAAGTGATGCATTAAAGCAAGAGCTGGCGGCTTAACAGTGATTATTACGAGGAGACTCTGCAGATTATCTGATACACTACCATGCGTGTTCTTCATTAAATGACCATTCATTAGATAAAAAATTATTAAAATATACAATGTTAGTGCATATCGAGACTCGGCAGGTCTTATATAATCTTGCTACAGAGTAGCTCTAGTACACTGAGTGAACTCAAACAAAAAGTATAATAGTCGTAATAGAGATCATAATCTCACTGTCTCCCAAATTTCCAATAAGCCCATAACAGCGTTTACCAAAGAGATGGATTATCCTTCGTATGTCCCCCATTTTTTGATATATAACGATTATGCGTATTACTTGGCAGATCATAGAGATGAAAACCATCTTGATAGTGTTTTAGGCCTAGTTGATGATCCAACTCATTCTTTACCATTAGAAGTGATTGGGAACAAGGAAAAAGATCCACCTAATATGTCGGCCAAGCAGGGGGTAAAAGGCCAAATAGAAGAACGGCGGGTTAATGAAGACCATGATCAGCAATTTACGCCAGTAGATTTGTATCGGAATCTTTGAGAGAAAGACATCGAATCTCTATGCATTCGGACAAGGATCTCTGTGAAAAAATTTTCAAGCGTTGTGTCCACATTTAACACTGAACAGATTGCCGCCGTAAGGGCTCTCGATTTTGGAAGGCTTTTGGAGTTGAAGGAATGTGCCCTAAATAAACCCCTTATTCATTATCTCATTGAAGCCTTTGACACTGTCACTTGCACACTTACAATCGGAGGTGTCGCGCATCATCCTACAGCAATAGATTTCAGTGACATAATGGGAGTACCTGAAGGTATACTGTGTTAATCTATTATCGATGTTGCTTATTATAATAAGTTTTATATTCCCTTTGTCTAAATGGTGACTTGATCTTGTTGACATTGAGTGTAGGATGGCTGGGAGTAGTCACCGGCGGAAGACTGTCTGACATAGAGGACATCCGAAGTAGGTTCGCCACTACTGTAGGGACGAGAACAGTGGTGAAGGGAGTTCACTTAGAGGAATTCCTCCGTGCAAAAAACAATAGTGGCGATGACTTTGCACGAGCATTTATAATGTTCGCAGCCGCTAGCATACTTGCCACCTCAAACAGTAGCGATCTTCGTCATAATTAATTATTCGCCATGAAGATCGTTGAGGACATACCAAGGACTAATTGGGCTGGGTTTTTCTATGACAACATGGTAGCTGGCATCGTGAGACAAAAGTGCTCCAGGAGAAAAAATGCTTATTTAACGGGATGCGCACTCTTTCTGCAAGTAAGTAACTCTGAAGAGTTATATATTAAACACTATATACCACACAAAATTAATTCCACATGTTGCATGCACAGAACTACTACATAACACTACAGATTGCGGGTGGACAGAGTATAAAGAAGCAGCTAGAAAAGATTGGAGTGGTTGGAGAAAGGAATCGCCAAGACATTGTTAGGGCGATTAAACACGACAGATGGTCTCATCGAAAGATGGTGTGTATGTTAATGTTATTGAAAATATATTCAGTTTAGGCTACACACTCGAATCCTACCCACTTATTTTTTTAGTATCTTCACAGCATGCGAATAATTCATTTATTTCATTTGAACATAACCTGGAAGTATTTAATGTCGTCACTGCATATATGTAAAATATAAATTTGATGTCCCAATCCATTTTGTGTCTTGTTTTGCTCATGAACTAAGTGTCAATATAATATGCACTCTCTGTTGTTGTGTCATTTCAGAGTTTTCCAGCTTTGGATTACGGGGCAGTCAGGCTTTCTCCCAACTCACTTGACATGCCGAACAATAGTCCATTGGAGGATCATGGCGAAAGAAGAACATTGAACAGTCTATGGAACGTGATGAGTGTCTTGTCTGACCAGGTGCGATCATTGAGAGCTGAATTGCGTGATCATGCAGGTAGTATTGTAGCGCTGTAAACCTCAATCCCCAACGCTGTTTAGCTGCTGGTGCGTAATGTTTTAAATGGTGATCTGGAAAAACAAGGTCATAGCGACATAGTAGTTGTTACAAATGATGGCTCAAAGATGCGGTGTGTACAACATCCTAAAGATAAAGCACATGTACAAACCAATGATAGGGTACACTCCAAAGGAATGGGTCGCATTAGTGTACTTCCCCATCAGAAAAAGAATGGGCCAGAAAGAAAGGTAAAATCAGTCGTTCATTGAAAGGGCCCAATGTTTGTTAGCAACATTTGATTATGTTTTAAATACAAACTATCTTTGTTTATGCGTTAGCTCAATTTTGAGGAGTCATCCCACACCTCAATTAAGGAAAATACTGATACTCCATTGGAGACACCAATACGAAGAACTAGCAGTGTCTCCAAGAGTGTAGAGATATTGGAATCAGGGACACTGGCAACACAAATCCAAAACAATGTTAAATGATTTCCCATCGATGCGTGTGAAAAGTTGAAGAGTGGGGACTTCGTGAGACTAATCATGTACGCGGCTTTGGATAACTTGGTCATAGGTATTTAACCCTGGTATTTTAAATTTGCAATTTAATTTAACATGGCAGCAGTTCTGTCTTATCAATCTATTGTGCATTGACTAATCAGCAAGATATTAGTGGCCACAAGTGATAGCACCTAACTAGAGATGATTTAAGAACCTTGCTCCCTACCAAATGGATTTCAACGGCGGTATGTCTCGAAAACCCAGACGTCTTTATGTTCTCTTGAAATCCCTGTACAGAGATACTAAAATAAGTATCTATCCTCTAATTTTTAGGTGTTGGATATGGCCGCTTCACTCATCAACCTCGAAGAAATGGATAGGACGCGGGAGGTGTTAAAGAACTGGTTTCTCCCTGTGTTTGATGTGGTACCGTACCTCTACCATACGCATAGCTCATTCCATACTACGTGGTTATTGATGTTCAAATTTTTGTTTTTTACTAAATCATTGGCTTTATTTGCAGGAAAACTCTCTCACCAATAAGAAACAATGCGTGGATTATTGTAAATTGGTCGGAATTACCGACAGTGAGGGAAGTGCATGATGAGTGATATTTTCACCTATATTTTAGTGTCTTTTTATATCCATTTTTATATTATTTTATCCGTATTTTATACGTAATTTGGTCGTGTTATGTGTTTTCATGTAAATGTGTGTGAATGAGCCTAAATATGTTGAAAACAGGTGAAAAATGGAGACGGGAGCTGAAACGAGCAAGAAATGGGTTGCCGAGACCCAACTCGAGTTGCCCACTCGAGTCTAGTTGGGGTCCAGAAATTGTCCAGAGACCCAACTCGAGTTGCAAGGCCCAACTCAACTTGCAACTCGAGTTGAGAGAAGGTCGAGTTAGGGTCCAAAAATCATCCAGAGAGCTTACTCTAGTTGCAAGGTCCAACTCGACTTGCAACTCGAGTCGAGCTAGGAGTAGGGCAGTGACCAAAAATCATACAGTGAGCTAACTCGACTTGCAAGCTGCAACTCGAGTTGGTAGCTCGAGTCGAGCTGCCTTCCGAAGGATTTTCAATTTCAGAGCCTCGCAACACGACCGAACAAGTGGGTGCACGAGTAGCCAACATGAGTCAAGCTACTTTAACTCGAGTTACACACAACGTAACTTGACTCGAGTTACAACTCGAGTTGGATAAGGCCAACTCGAGTTGCATATTTTTTGGGCCAAAATCCGGATTTTCACCTGTCAATGTGTGTAAGTGTGTAAAAAGCCCATTTGATGTTAAATTCGTGGCCCAACTTGGAAAGGGTATAAATAGCCTCAAATTCAACATTTCAAAGGGATTGGAGATTCCACCAAGGGTTTGCACCAAAACACATAGATCACGCACCATTTCCTCCAATTCACACTATCATCTTCATCCATTCTTCATCCATATCATCTGTTGGTGTTCAATCATTTGGTTAACATGAACCGTTAGGGTTCCATACGTTTCTAACAAGCAGCGGAAGCAAGTAAACAAGAAACGTATTACCTTTCACCAGGGTATGTTGAAGAAGACAGATTCTCACCACCAGCCATCGCAGCCTCACCGTTTTGGGCATAACTCTCTCATCCGATGTCGGATTTGAGTGATCTACATGCCAAAATAATTCTCTCTTCCGTGGTTTCGTCAGTACATTATGTTTTGAAGTCTGTACAATTTTATAAAAATCGTAGAAAGTGGCGGACAGCAGCAGCAAACAACCTTCCAGTCTTCTGTTGTATTCCCAAGTCCAATCTCGACGTCGTATGGGCGATGATCTTTGAGATCTTCTCATTCTGCTATTCCATCACCCTCCTCATAGTGTTAGGCGTGATTAATCTCATATATTAGGGTTTCTGGACAGCTGAGATGACTTATATATGGGCTACAGCAGGGACCAGGAGGAGAAATTAGAGTTGGGCCTCCATTGGGCTTAAGTATCCAAGCTTAGCCCAAAGCTTATACTTAAGTCCAATAATACTAATATATACCACTAAAACATTATTACTGCACTACCGTTCTAATCCCATAATTATGTTATGGGCTCTTTCTTATTATGAGCCCGTTAGTCTCCCCATGTTTAAGATATATAATGTCCATTAATTAATTAAGTTACAGACAACTCCATTAATTAATATATCATCCGAGAGTATTACCACTCAACCTCATTATCATGCCGGAATAAATCCACTTGCAGGGTTTACATGATAATCCTTATGAGCTCCTCAAGGGGACATCATCAACCTATAAGGGACACGGATTCCTTCTATAATCAATAGCACACCATAGAGACAGCACTATTTTCCAACTCACCGAGTTTGTTGATTTAATTACATGTAAATCTCACCCATTGATGAATCAAAGAAATGCATACTGCCTTACGTGTCGAGGTTATTGTATAGGGATTAAGAGCACGAACATCCATAATAACTAAGATCAAGTTCTTCTATATAGACAGTACAAGTCGAGCGATCTCAAGTGGTCTTGCTCAATACACACAAGTGCACTAATGTGATTCTATAGTCAAGACAAACTAATACCAAATTACACTACAACCATCCCGATAGAGAGTCCCCGTCTATCTCGGTTGTGAGCATCTGTTTATACTTTATAAGGAAACCGATAATATGATCTTCCGCGTGTTGTCGCACAACATATTATCTACAGTATAAAGTAAGTGGACAATTGCATTGAACATATAAATAAATTATAAGACGCAATCATTTGATCATATGATTCTCATTTCAAATAAATTGTTATAACATTGTTCATACTAAAGCTAGACTTTTAGTATACAATCCAACATCATTTACCTTCATCCTTCTACTAAATCTACCATCCAAATTGAGCAAAAGGAGCAAGGAAGAGAGGGGATTGCAAAGGGGAGAAGAAGATCACCATTGGAAGCATTCAAGGGAGTCTTAATCTACACTTTGTTTTGAAACCTTATTGTTCATCATGTTTTGTAAGGATCTTAATGTCTATGTTGATTTCCTTTTGAATATGTTAGGCTAATCTCCCTTGTGGGATTAACAACATGAGAGTTGTTGGTTAATTTTGGGGATTTGTGTATTTGAATTCATATGTTGATTGGATCTATGATTTTATATCATTGATTGTTAATTGCTTGATTTGTATTGTTGATTTGTGTGGTTAATTGTCATGAACATGTGATTAGATTGAGAAATCAATTAAATGTTTAGGATAGTTCGTTGAATCAAGTCATCATACACTTCATGTTAATTATAAGTTGTAAAGAGATTGAGAAATACTTTAGAATTTAGAACCCTTTGATAGAACATGTTATTGGGTTTGATCGAGAGGTTGATTAATCATGTGAAGGGACTCTTATTTCAAGCTTAGTACCTTGTTAGAATTGTTTGTGTGAGAACCAATCCATTGAGCTATTTGATATTCATATCCTATCCATCTCGAGAGGGGGTTTAGGTGAACTTAGTGTTGGCCCTTAATCCTATATCCATGATACATATGAATTTGATACATAATTCCTAGAATTACCACTTCTTGATTATTGTTAATCTCACTTTTAATCAATTTGAAAAACCACTTTTAATCCATTTATCTTATTTATTTGATCATTGCTTGTTTACTTGCATTGATTACTATTTACTTGTTTGTTTGATCAACAACCCCTTTGATGATTCGTCTATATAAAATTACAAGAAACATGAGATCACTTAATCACTAGCGCCTACCTCCCTGTGGTTCGATAAATTATTGAATTGGTCATCCCAACTACAAAATGGCTAATCAAAAGGCGCCGTTGCCTGGGAGGCAACGGTTGCTAGTAGCTTGAAGAAGGAGCATTTTGAGTAATCTTACTAGAGACATTTTTATTTTATTTGTTATTTGTATTTACTTTTGAAAATCTTGTTCTAACTTCTCTTATTTTGAAGGTGTATGCAAACAAGGTCAAAAGGGAAACAAGTTGAACCTATTAACTTAGCAATTGAACACACTTTTTGAAGAAGGAGAAAGGAAAAAAAAACCAAAAAGAGTGATCTAATGGAGAACAATCAAGATGAACGTGTTGACGTTGATTATGATGGAGACGGAGTGCAAAATGTGCAAGACAACGCACAAGCACCACAAGTCAATGCTAATCTTCCTCAACAAGCTCATCAAAATTTTGGAGGACTTAATAATCAAGCTTTGCTTCAAAAAATGGTGCAACAAGCCATGCTTCAATAAGGTTTTCAATATACTTATGCAACTCCACCACCACCTCCGGTGCATCGAGGACCTCAAGTTGATCCAAGAGTGATCCAGAATTTCTTTATTCCAAGAGCAATGCCACAAATGATGGGACTACCAATCAATGCCAACAACTTTGAATTTGAAGCGGGCCTGATTTCTATGGTGAGAGAGCAACAATTTAGTGGAACTCCGATTGAGGATCCTAATGCTCATCTAACTCAATTTATTGAGATTGCTAACACCGTGAAGATGAATGGGGCGAGCGAGGATTGTATTAAGATGACGTTGTTTCTGTTTTCATTGAGAGATCGTGCTCGAACATGGTTATCTACGATCACTCCGGGTACGTGTAACACTTTGGAGGAGCTTGCACAAATATTCTTGAACAAATATTTTCCGCCTTCTAAGACACTTCAAATGAAGAGCTTGATTACTCAATTCAAGCAAATGCCTCAAGAGAGTTTCTATGAAGCATGAGAAATATTTAAGGATATGCTTCACAAGTGTCCACAACACGGTTTTTCGGAAAATCAACAAGTGGAGTTTTTTACCAAGGTTTGGTAAACAGGTAAAGAATTTATGTTGATGCTTCGGCGGGTGGATCCATACTTAGTGTGACTCCGGAGAGGGCTATAAGGATTTTTGATGAGATTGCTACAAATATCTACCAATGGCCATCAGAGAGAGTTAGTGGATGCTATGGATTTGAGAGCTTGGATCAATGGCAACAGTTTAGTGTGAAGAGTGCTAGTGTGGAACCAAGTATGCCAAGTGTTGAGATGATAGCGGCGGAGGTAATGAGACAAATAAGCTTGAGTCAAGGTGTGAATCAAGGAGTTAACATGGTGGAAGGGCAAATTGAGCAAGGGGTACTTCCTCCGAATAATGTTAGTGGGGAACAATGGGCTATGACAATGTCACGTGTGGAGGATGTGCAATACATGCAAAGAAGGAATTACCAAGGTAACTATCAAAATAATTACCAAGGTAAATTCAATCACAACCAAGGAAACTACCCATCAAGGGAAGGAGGTTTCAATAGTCAAGGAAGTGGAAGCTCATACCCACAACAACAAAGGAGGCAAGATAATTTCTCTTATTCAAACCCGAGCAATGCGGTTGCTTATCCCCCGGGGTATCATCCGGGAGCTAAAGCGTCAAATAATGAAGGGAAAGCAACCATCGAAGAACTCATTGAAAAGTTGATTGCATCGAACAAATCTCAAGATGAGACAAGAAGAAAGATTGATAAAGCTAATGATAGAAGGTTCAAAGCCTTAGAGCACTCGGTTGGTCAACTTGCTAGTTGGTTGAGTGCGAACGAGAAAGGAAATTTTCTTCTACCACTGTTGTAAATCCAAAAGAGCAATACAAGGCAATCACTTTGAGGAGTGGAACAAACTATGAGGGACCTTCTATGCCTATGAAAAATGAGAAGTTAGAAGAGAAGGAGGTTGAGGAAGAGTTTGTGGAAGAAGGTGAAGTGGAAGCTAAAGAAAATGATGAAACGGATATGGTTGAGCCGGAAGTTGTTGAAAAGAAATGGCAAATAACCAAAGCAATGAAAAAGAAAGAGGATGAAGTGGAGTTGGAAAGGGATAGTTGGGCCATACCAAAAACTCAAATGCCTATTCCTTTTCCACATAGATTTTTTGAAGAAGGGGCTTGATGAAAAGTTTGCAAAGTTTTTGGAGATCTTCAAGAAAATCCACTTCAATATACCATTTGCGGATGCTTTGAGACAAATGCCTCACTATGCTAAGTTTTTGAAAGACATCATGGCAAGAAAAAGGTGCTTAGTGGAGAATGAGACCGTCAACTTGACGGAGGAGTGTAGTGCAATAATTCAAAAGAAGTTGCCCCCAAAGCTCAAAGATCCGGGGAGTTTTGTCATACCATGTGAGATGGGTAAGAGTGAAGTGCACAAAGCTCTTGGTGATCTTGGGGCGAGTATTAATTTGATGCCTATGTCTATCTTTAAGAAACTTGGTATAGGGGAAGTAAAGCCTACGTCCGTTACATTGCAACTTGCGGATAGGTCTTTGACTTACCCTAAAGGAGTAGTCGAGGATGTGTTAGTTAAAGTTGGAAAGTTCATATTCCCGATTGATTTTGTAGTGCTTGACATGGACGAGGATGCAAATGTTTCATTGATTTTAGGACGTCCATTTTTGGCTACGGGAAGAGCTTTAATTGATGTGCACAAGGGGGAGTTGACATTGAGAGTAAATGAAGAAGATGTGGTGTTTTCATTAAGAAATGCGATGAGGCATCTGGATGAGAAAGAGAAGTGTAGAAGGATTGAATTGATTGATGAGATTGTTCAAAAGAACTTGCCATTCTTCTTATCTAAAGATCCTCTCGAAACAAGCATAAGCCATTCTCTTACTTTATCTCTTAACTCTAACTCTTCTTTTTATTGTCTAGAAGATGATGACATTAATGATTGCTTACATGACTTGAATGCTTGTAGGGAAATGCAAGAAGATGAAGCCAAGATGATGTACTATGGAAAGAGAGAGTATCTTCCATTGGAGGTCGAGAATGAAGAGTCGAAGGTTGATAAGGGAAATGAAGAATTGAAGCCATTACCCGATCACCTTATGTATGCGTACTTGGGGGACGACAAGACCTTTCCGGTAATTGTATCATCATCACTTTCACCTCTAGAGCTTGATAAATTGTTGAGGGTGCTTAGAGATCATAAAGTGCTATAGGGTGGAGTCTTGATGATTTGAAAGGTATAAGTCCCACTATTTGTATGCATCACATTAGGTTGATTGATGAGAGTAAATCATGCATAAAACCTCAACGTCGTTTGAACCCCATTATGCAAGAGGTTGTTAGGAAAGAAGTTTTGAAGTGGTTAGATGCTAATATTGTTTATAACATAAGTGATAGTCCGCATGTGAGTCCTTTGCACGTTGTGGCTAAGAAAGGGGGATTGACCATTGTTACAACGGAATTTGATGAAGAACTTGCTACAAGGGTAAAAACGGGGTGGAGAGTTTGTTGTGATTATAGGAAGCTTAATGAAAACACTCATAAAGATCATTTCCCTTTGCCTTTTATTGATCAAATGCTTGATAGGTTGGCGGGATACAAGTATTATTGTTTTCTAGATGGTTACTCGGGGTACAACCAAATCATTATAGCCCCCAAGGATCAAGAGAAAATAACTTTTACTTGTTTGTATGGCACGTTTGCTTTCTATAAATTACCTTTTGGTTTGTGCAATGCCCCCACCACCTTTCAACGTTGCATGATGGCCATCTTTGGGGGATTGATTGAAAATATGAGGGAAGTGTTTATGGATGACTTTTCCGTCTTTGGGTCTTCATTTGATAAATGCTTGGCTAATTTTTCTATGGTTTTGCAGCGATGTCAAGATACGAACCTAGTCTTGAATTGGAAAAAATGTCATTTTATGGTTCAAGAGGGTATCGTACTTGGGCATCATATATCGGAGAAAGGTTTGGGAGTTGATAGGGCGAAGGTTGTAGCCATTGAACATCTTCCCCCACCAAAGAATGAAAAAGGGGTTAGATCATTCCTTGGCCATGCCGGGTTCTATCGACGTTTTATAAAGGATTTTTCTAATATAGCCAAACCTTTGTGTAAATTGCTTGAAAAAGATGATCCGCTTGAATTTAATAATGAATGTCTTGATGCTTTTAGGGTGCTCAAGGAAGCCTTAATTTCGTCTCCAATCCTCGTCTCTCCCGATTGAAGTAAGTCTTTTGAGCTCCATTGTGATGCAAGTGACAATGCATTGGGGGTGGTGCTTGGTCAAGTCAGGGAGAAGAAGTTTCGAGCGATCTATTATGCATCAAAGACGTTCAATGCAAATCAAAATAATTACACTACAACGGAAAAAGGGTTCTTATCAGTGGTTTATGCTTTTGAAAAATTTCGTCCATACCTAGTTGGCACGAAAACCATTATTTATACGGATCATGCCGCCATTAGGTATTTGATGAGTAAGAAAGATGCTAAACCTAGACTAATTCATTGGTTTCTTTTGTTGCAGGAGTTCAATGTGGAGATACGTGATAAAAAGGGAGTTGAAAATGTCATAGCCGACCACTTGTCACGTTTGGAAAATATTGATGAAGAGGAAACCATGGAATTCATTAAGGATGTATTTCCGGATGAAGAGATCCTTCAAATTGATTTTCAAAGGATGTACAACTTGTGTGAGACCAGGAGGTCATGGTATGCGAATTTCGTGAATTATTTAGCTTGTGGCATCAAGCCAGATCATCTCACCGAATCTCAAAGGAAGAAGTTCTATCATGATGTCAAGGAATACTTATGGGATGATCCTCTTTTGTTTAAGAATTATCCGGATGGGATCATAAGGCGGTGTATTCCGGAAGATGAGAAGTTAAGTGTCATGGAGATGTGCCATAGTTCACCATGTGGAGGACACTTTGGGTTTCAAAAAAATGGGGACAAAGATTCTACAGTCGGGTTTATTTTGGCCAACTTTGTTCAAAGATTTCAAGGAGTATATCAAGGGATGTGATCGGTGCCAAAGGACTGGAAGTATAGGGCAACTTGATGAGATGCATATGAGGAATATTTTTGAAGTTGAAGTGTTTGATGTATGGGGGATGGACTTCATGGGCCCATTTCCGCCTTCCAATGGTTACCTTTACATATTGCTTACGATAGATTATATGTCTACATAGGTGGAAGTAATCCCTACAAGGACAAATGATGCTCTAGTGGTCAAAGCTTTCTTAAAGAAGAACATCTTTGCTAGATTTGGGGTACCAAAGGCCATGATTAGTGATGGGGGATCTCACTTCATCAACAAACTTATTGAGAAGCTCTTGAATGGCTATGGAGTGAAGCATAAGGTTTCTACATCTTACCATCCTCAAACAAATGGCTTGGCGGAGGTGTCAAATAGGCAAGTGAAGCTTGTACTTGAGAAGACAGTCAATAGAAATCGAAAAGATTGGTCTTCTAAGCTTGACGATGCCCTTTGGGCCTATCGAACGGCCTATAAGACCGCCCTAGGTTTTTCTCCGTACAAGCTTGTTTATGGGAAGGCATGTCATTTACCTGTGGAGTTGGAGCATAAGGCACTATGGGCACTTCGGAAGTTGAACTTTGATGAGAAAGAATCCGGAAAGAAAAGGTATCTCCAATTGGTTGAATTAGAAGAGTTTAGAGAAAAAGTTTATTCAAGCTCAAGGATTTTGAAGGAGAAGCTCAAAAGAAGGCACGATCAAAATGAGGGAGTTTATTCCGGGGGATAAGGTTCTATTGTTCAACTCAAGACTCAAGTTATTCCCCGGAAAACTTCGTTCCAAATGGACCGGGCCATACTTGGTGATTGAGGTTAGATATGATGGATCTTTAAAGCTTGAAGGATTGGATGGAAGTGCTTTTGTGGTTAATGGTCAAAGGGTAAAGCATTACCATTCTCCCTCTCAAAGGGAGTTGGTATATGTGGATACCTTCACCTCTTCAAAGATCGTATCCTTTTAGTAGTTTAGGATTGTATATAGTTCTTTTTCTTGTTTTGCATTTTTTGCCTTGTAGGTGGATTGTGCTTGTGAGAAGGAGTTTTAAAGATACGAAGGGTGCTTGAATTGAAGTGTGTAAGTTCGTCACATCACTTTTTGCAAACTTAATTCGAAACTCTAGTTTCAATTTAAGTTTGGGGGGATATGGTGTGGTGTGACATTCTTTGTCTTGAAAGCATATACTTTTCGTATTTTTGGCCTAATTTTAAAATTTTCTCATAGGTTTTGGTTTGATTTGGTCCGATTGGTGGTGACTGAAGTGCATGATAATCCACAATTTTAATGAAATTGTTGAGCTAATGGTTTTGTTGAGCATGTATGAAGGGTATTGGAAGCACGAATTGAGCCCAGAGCTAACAACTTCTACTACCAAATGCTTATTGAGGGAGTTCATTCTATACCCTACCACTTCTATGTGTTTAGCATAATTTGATTTGATTCGGATTGATATGATTAGCATGTTGCTTCATTTGTTATGTTTGTGGGAGGTTTACTTTCATAATTTAGGATTTCCTTTTCAATCAAGGATGGGATGTTTGTGAGCTTAATTGATCATGGATGATATGAATGTGTGCTTCATTGTTTAGTGATGGTGATTTTTTTATTGTATGTTATGTGTTATATTTTGTTTCTTGTTTGGTATGTCTTTTCTTATTTGCTTTGTGTGTATTTTTATTTTTGTTTAGGGATTATTTTGGTGGTTTTTTTTGGGATATCGTGAGTCATTTTTGAATGTGAGTGATGATATGTTGTGGTAGTAAGTGATGACAAGTTATGATTAAGAATCTCTACACTTTTGAATTGTGACATGTTTTATTTAACTTGTTCAATTTTGAGACGAATATGGTGTAACAAGTTCCTTAAGGTCCAATGCATAAGCTTGTGAGCATTTGAGCCTCAACCGTGCATACATGGTTTTTCCTTCATGAGTGGATCGATAGCGTTTGGTAAGCTAGAACTTGCTCAAGGACTAGAGGAACGAGCCCGATTTGTGGAGATTAGTGATATGATCTAAGGCCATCCTTGTCATTAATAGTCATTACCAAATATTTCCATACAATGAACATCATCCCTAGTCAACCACTTTGAGCCTTTAAGCCTATTCTTGTGAATCGAACACATTACAAGCCTTGATTACCCACATGAGCCTAATATATTTACCCTTTTGTGTGAGTTATTGAGGAGATGGTAGCTAGAAAGGTTTGATAAGAAAGAAAAAGAAAAAGAAAATGGTAAACAATTAGACAAAGGATGAAAAGAGCACAAACAAGAATGGACATGCAACCTCATAATAAAGAAAATGTGCAAAGCAACAACAAAATGCTCAAATATTTAAAAGTTGAAGAAGGAAGCATGCATTGAAAGAAGCTTAATCTAAGGAAAATTGATGATTAGTGCTTGTGATTAGCAAATATAAGAAAGGAAGAAAGAGAAGTGAAGAAGTTGGAGAAATTGGCAATCTCTTCGATTACTTACACATGATTAGTCACTCTTACCTATATTCTTCCTACCCTACGAAAGAGCCTATCATTACATCCTTAATAAAAGACCTTTTTGAGCACTAATGGAAACTTTGGAGGTTTGTGAATGTAGTCCACGAGCAAGCTTATAGCGAGTCAAGCCAATCGATTGATGAGTGTTGATTTACCCTACTTGATAGAGTGTTGAGAGAAATTGATACCCATTGTGAGAATTGGACCAAAAAGGGATTATATTACACTTTATTTTCTTTTGATTGAACTTGTTAATTTCCCATGTCATGAATTTAATGTTGTAGGATGACTTAGCATAAATTATGGTTCTTATTTCTATCGATGTGTTATTATTTATGTTCGTTTAATCTTTTCCTAGGTGAAAATCTCTCTCCCCTTGTTTTATCATTTTTGTTGTTCGGGGAAGCACAACATTTTAAGTTTGGGGGTGTGATGAGTGATATTTTCACCTAGATTTTAGTTCTTTTTATGTCCATTTTTGTATTATTTTAACCATATTTTATACATAATTTGGTTGTGTTATGTGTTTTCATGGAAATGTGTGTGAATGAGCCTAAATATGTTGAAACAGGTGAAAAATAGAGACGGGAGCTGAAATGAGCAAGAAACGGGCTGTCGGGACCCAACTCGAGTTGCAAGATGCAACTTGAGTTGCCAACTCGAGTCTAGTTGGGGTCCAAAAATTGTCCAGAGACCTAACTTGAGTTGTAAGGTCTAACTCGACTTGCAACTCGAGTTGAGAGAAGGTCGAGTTAGGGTCCAAAAATCATCCAGAGAGCTTACTCGAGTTGCAAGGTCCAACTCGACTTGCAACTCGAGTTGAGCTAGGAGCAGGGCAGCGACCAAAAATCATACAGTGAGCTAACTCGACTTGCAAGCTGCAACTCGAATTGCTAGCTCGAGTCGAGCTATCTTTCGAAGGATTTTCAATTTCAGAGTCTCGCAACACGACCGAACAGGTAGGTGCACGAGTAGCCAACACGAGTCGAGCTACTTTAACTCGAGTTACACACAATATAACTCGACTCGAGTTACAACTCGAGTTGGGTAAGGCCAACTCGAGTTGCATGTTTTTTGGGCCAAAATCTAGATTTTCACCTGCCAATGTGTGTAAGTGTATGTAAAAAGCCCATTTGATGTTAAATTCGTGGCCCAACTTGGAGAGGGTATAAATAGCCTCAAGTTCAACATTTCAAAGGGATTGGAGATTCCACCAAGGGTTTGCACCAAAACACATAGATCAAACACCATTTCCTCCAATTCACACCATCATCTTCATCCATTCTTCATCCATATTATCTACCTTCATCCTTCTACTAAATCTACCATCCAAATTGAGCAAAAGGAGTAAGGAAGAGAGGGAATTGCAAAGGGGAAAAGAAGATCACCATTGGAAGTATTCAAGGGAGTCTTCATCTACACTTTGTTTTAAAACCTTATTGTTCATCATGTTTTGTAAGGATCTTAATGTCTATGTTGATTTCCTTTTGAATATGCTAGGCTAATCTCCCTTGTGGGATTAGCAACATGAGAGTTGTTGGTTAATTTTGGGGATTTGTGTATTTGAATTCATATGCTGATTGGATCTATGATTTTCTATCATTGATTGTTAATTGCTTGATTTGTATTGATGATTTGTATGGTTAATTGTCATGAACATGTGATTAGATTGAGAAATCAATTAAAAGTTTAGGATAGTTCGTTGAATCAAGTCATCATATACTTCATGTTAATTATAAGTTGTAAAGAGATTGAGAAATCCTTTAGAATTTAGAACCCTTTGATAGAACATGTGATTGGTTTGATCGAGAGGTTGATTAATCGTGTGAAGGGACTCTCATATCAAGCTTAGTACCTAGTTGGAATTGTTTGTGTGAGAACCAATTCATTGAGCTATTTGATATTCATATCCTATCCATCTCGAGATGGAATTTAGGTGAACTTAGTGTTGCCCTTAATCCTATATCCATGATACATATGGATTTGATACATAATTTCTAGAATTATCATTTCTTGATTGTTGTTAATCTCACTTTTAATCAATTTGGAAAACCACTTTTAATCCATTTATCTTGTTTGTTTGATCATTGCTTGTTTACTTGCATTGATTACTATTTACTTGTTTGTTTGATCAACAACCCCTTTGATGATTCATCTCTATAAAATTATAAGAAACGTGAGATTGCTTAAGCACTAGTGTCTACCTCCTTGTGGTTCGATTTGTTGAATTGGTCATCCCAACTATAAAATGGCTAATCAGTGCACGTATTAGGTCTTGTAACCAGGTGGGTTTATCCATCTATTTTCAAAGCTAATTAAGTTGATGACAAATCATATTGCTTGACTACGTAATGATTTCTTTCACTTGTAGATATACATCCCTTTATTCACAAATAATCCAGGCCATTATAGTTTGCTCATCGTGGATTGCAGTTCGGAGACTGTTGAGCTTCTGGATTCGAATCCAAGAAACAAGTACATTAATGAAAAAATGATGGATTGGATCAAAATCCTAGTATGAATAATTGCAAAAAGTATAGTATATTCCAGTTTTAGCTAATGATACATTTCAAATAATTCGTTGCTTGTTACGTACAGTTGCTAGGATTGGATGAATTGTTCTGGGTGGATGTAGCGTGTTCAGGGGTAAGACCACTGCCAGGATTCTATATTATCAGGAATGTGACCGGACCGAAACAGCAAAATGGGTATTATGAGACATATGTTTAGAAAGTGATTTAACAGCCTGATTGAAACTACTTGCTAACACGAATGTCGTACTGATATGTGCAGATATGACTGTGGTGTTCTGGTACTTCAGAACATGCGTTCAGCCAGGACCGTTAGACAACAACATGCTGCCATGTTAGATGAGGTCGACAACCCAGAGGCTTGTTGGGAACCTTTTTTATTAGGCACATGCTAATTACTATTCTTACAATGTCTTATTTACTGCTTCAAAATAGGTTTTAAGTTTTTTTTAATGACTATGGTACTCAGATTGAAAGCCAACAGACTACAGTGAAGATCATACTTTGGCTTCTCAGACACCGGCATAACATTATGGTAGATAAAGTTGCGCAATTGGCAACCGAATTGCACAAGAAAAATCAACTGATGCTAACAGAGGCACTCAGGGGGGTGGTCTTCTGCCCCCTGTTTTGAAAAGAAGAAGCCTAAAGAGTAACCGCGTCAAAATCTGTCCCTTGTTTTGAAACGAAGAAGCACAGACTGTGACAGACTTTCAAAGCAAAAGCATTTTCATGCATATTTTGAAATGAATTTATTAGGGCTGTTTTATTGATTATGTTTCTACTGCAAGTATTAAGACATTTTTGAATTTCAGCTATGGTTCCAAAGCACTAACGAGCATGTTTGGGCATTGAATTACTTTGAATCGTGTTACAACTAATAAGTACGATTACTTTGAAGCCTGTTACTACTAATATTATTTCACAATTATGTGGTTTGTAATTTGGGGTCAGATTGAACACTGTGACTTAGGAATTTTTCTAAATAAACATTTCAAAATCAAAATCTATCGCATAACATGAAAAAATCTTAATACCTATTTTAAAATAAGAGGAGCTACAGGTTAATGCTTCTAAACGACTTTGAACACACCTGTAAGCCTAAGTAGCATTTTCCATATGATGGAATTATCTTTTTATCTCCGTATAGTGCAATGATTGAGCCTTATGCAAGCGCCCATATTAAAAAAATGGGAAAAAATGGCAATAAGTTTCCTTATTCTGCAAATAATTTCACTAATATTTCCACAACAGTCTGATGCACATTGAAACACCCAAATCTTGAATTTTGAATGGCTATCATTCAAGATGATAGAGATTAAGAAGCTAATTAACTGAAGATAGACAGCTGAGTTAATTGCTAAAACATACTCCCTCCGTCCCGGCAGAGTTTTCACATTTACTGTTATAAAAATATTCTACTGTTTGGGGGCAAATTGGTACATTCAATTATGTGTTGAGTTAGGTTGGGTTGGGTTGGGTTAAATTAAATTGTGTTAAAAGTTAAAATGAAATTGTATTTTTGTAAATAATGGGTCATGTTTGTGTGTTTTTTTCCATTTTTGGGGTGTGAAAACTGTGTTGGGATGGACAAATTAGGAAATGTGAAAACTGTGTTGGGACGGAGAGAGTAGAGCAATACATCATAACAGAAACCCAGAATGAGTTGTTTTAAAGAGGCAAAAATAAACAGTGCTGAGGATTAGAGTTCAACACAACATCAGTATCAAATAAGCAGTTGTAATACTATGAATTATGTTAAGACGGATAGTTCTGGTTCGTCCTTAACTTGTAGGATCTCCATCAGATCATCTGGTCGCTTTGCAAGCACATGCCAATTAATGTCGTTGTGAGTAACATTTCTTCCAAAGTAGACCGTGTCTCCCTGATCCAGTGTGAGTTCACGGGTGACATTGTCCCAACCCCTAGTTAGCCTGTAGATCGGATGATCTTCGGGCCTAACCAGATGACATTCGTAATGTACCTTGTGCTTCCCCCCTGCAATGCCTACTTGAATGATCCATTCCTCGCTTTGATTGCCCAACAGTGTGCCGATGGCTTTCGGAATAAACTACACAAGTAAGTAATTAGTGATTATGGATTACATATCTGCAGAGTATCAGGAAAATGGCATTGAGAATGGGGAAGGAGAAAACGCACCAGGCGACGGGAGGCCGACTCAATAGTTTTACATTTTACCTCGAACTCTTCTATTAGAGTTGGGTGGAGATCCATTCCGTTGGCGGATACAGTAGCCATCGCGACTGGGTCTGTTGATTTGTGTCACTTCCAGAAGAGATTCAGCGTTGGGGGTTTACAGTAGGCGGTGTGTAACCCAAGCATTCATTTATGTGGACAACCCTTCTTGAAACCCCTTGGAATTCCAAAATTCATTGAAAATGGGATAGAACTTCTCGTCTTCCATGACTAATTTGAAAAATGAATCGAGTGGTTCGGAGATTTAGTTCAGTCAGAAAAGAGATGTCTGATTTGATTGCTCACGGGCCACCTTTTAAAAAATATAAAAATAAAATAATAAATAAAAAATAACTAAACAGTGGAAAAAAGCCTTTAATCGATATTAAGGCTTTGACATTATTTGTTTAATTTTTTTTATTAAAAAAAAAAAATAACGTGTTTTTTTTGCGGGTATTTTATTTTTAATTTAATTTTAAATAATGAGGTAGAGGGTTGTTGCTTGTTCACAATTTTGAGTGTCCCCAAGTGTAGGGAATCTGTTGCAGATAAGCATGTGACCAAGTTTATTATCGAACCCAAGGGATAATTCTAAGTTTACTATTTAATCTATTTATGACTATTCTAGATTAAGACAAATCTGGATATTTTAGGAGAATTTAATTAATCTAAAGAAGCAGAAAATAATAATTACTAAAAATATAAAATAGCAATAAAAATAAATATGGAAGTGTTCAAGAGAGAAGATAGATAGCACTAGGCAGTCCAGTTAAATTGGTCAAATCAACTCACTAGACAATCGGTTAGAATCCCTGCAGTTCTTATGAAGTCAATCACTAAATTATGCTAAATCTCTTTTGTAAAGTAAACTCAACAAGTAAGTCTGGTTTGAACCCTCAGATGCAGAAGAATAATTCATACTCCCTTTTTAGGTACTTCATGTAAAATTCCATTAAAGGCTAGTACACTATACTTCCCTTTATAGGTACTTAAGAATTAATCCTCAACTCCCACCTAACAATCTAAGAAACCAAATCCTCTAGAATGGTAATTAATAAATATATTAGGTGTCCAGTATTAATTATTCTAATGAATAAAGGTTATATGGTTAGATCCCCTTTATCCATAACAGATAGACAAATATAATTCCCTCTATGTCACAAGCAATAAGTATAAGCATGCAATAGGCACTGACATACACATGAATAAGGACAGATCATATAAGACAAAATATAAGTCTCAAATCAAAGCATTAATGAAGGAATAAATATACTGCAGATATCCAACCTTAAATCTAGATCATCAATTCAAACCAATTCAACCTTCAAAACCTAGCACTATCCAAGAAGTACTAGCCCATGGTGTTACAAGCAACACACATGGTTAGATATGAAAATAATCCCATAGATCTATAATTCAAAAGCTTAAAAGAAAGAATAAGAAAAACCCTAGATATGGCGTGATTCTCCTTTCTTTCCTCCGTGATTCTGAACCTTCTTGTTCTCCTTCTCAAGTAAGCAACACTGATGAACTCCCCGAGATGGGTGGATGGGATGTTGTGGTTAAAGGGTATGGAAAAGTTATGGAGAGTTGTGAAGAGTTGTGGAGAGTTGTAGTTTGGAACACCCCAAGGACTGTTCTCCTTCTCAAGTAAGCAACACTGATGAACTCCCCGAGATGGGTGGATGGGATGTTGTGGTTAAAGGGTATGGAAAAGTTATGGAGAGTTGTGAAGAGTTGTGGAGAGTTGTAGTTTGGAACACCCCAAGGACTCCTTTTATAGTTCAGAACAGATCCTCCATGAAATCTGACTCAAAAGTGGGCTTTTTCACGTTAAAAATACGAACGGGCCAAAAAATGACGAAACGACGAAATTGGGCCTCGCTGAACTATTGCACGAGTCATGCAAAATACCGCACGAGTCGTGCGGGCGCTGGGCATGCGAATCCCTCGGCGGCTCTCGGCGCACGATGCGTGCGTCTCGGCAACTTCGGCGCTCATGCTCGGCGGGCTTGTGCGGGCGCTCTCGACAGCTCTCGGCGGCTCTCGACGGCACGACCTTGCGTGCCATGCTACACGATTTTAATCCATACTTACAGTCATTTTTTGCATCGATAATCGTTGTGTAGAGTCTGAATACATAATATGGTTATCGATTGAGTGCGTTCACTGCTAAGCAGGATTTTTAGTTATAATTCTAAGTGAAGGGATTCCGAAGTTTTATTAGAACTATCTTATATGAATGATGAGAGTGAAAATAAGCGTGTTTTACTATCCAATTTAACACCTTCTTGATCGGAATTATTGTCATATATTAGCACAAATGGTCTTATATTCATTATATGTGAGATTAATGTGCACTTGAGGTGTTTTATTGTGTTTTAGGTGGAAAAATGATCAAAAAGTACAGGAGCGGTATCTAAACTGACTGAAGGGTTTTTGCCTACTGGATTTACGCGAAAAAGAACAGCTTTTTCGCTACTCCGCTCAAGCGAGGGATGCCCGAGAGAGTCTATTGGGACTACACCGAAAGAACGGAGTGAATAGGCACTGCAGCTCTGGGATCTATTGAGCAAAGCCGAGCAATGGTATAATAGGTACTCGATCTGCGGATCGAATTAAACCACATGCTCCACCGCTTGTGCGGGTCCCCGTCAATTCCTTTGAGTTTCATTCTTGCGAACGTACTCCCCAGGCGGGTCCTTGGATTTCTTGTTTGGGCTCATCATCCCTCTGAATCTCCTCCTGGTACCCGAAAGCAGCACCAAAATGAGAAATTCCAGGCTCCGGTCTTAACGCTCCTACTACTGTTGCAGCCTTTCCTCGGGTTAGTAGAGTCGGGTTTTCCGTTTACCAACAACGGAGGAGCCGCCCCCACTAGGCAGGCGGAAGCTTGGTAGAACTATTGGGCTTTGGCTCTTGGTCCACTCCTGCCCTTTGTAGTGCTTTCGCAAGCCCTGTCATATCTTTCGAACCTGAGGGGTCGTTCAGAAGTCCTGTTAAAGCACTCAGTGCAAGGTTGGAGAAAAGGTGCAATTTGTGCAAGGATGATGAAAGACACACGTCCAACTTCATTAATTTTTCTGTATTGCTGTAGAAGTCCAAATTGATCGTGTGATATATGGTTGGAAAGCCACGGAAGAGAGGGTCGTGTGAGCATAAAAATCACCAAAAATCACTACAAGAAATTATACATTTGCGACGAAAAAATTTACGACGCAAGATTTTCATCATATTTTGTAATTCAAAAGTGATGAATTTTACTTTTATCGCTAAAATGTGTCTTTTAGCGACACAATTTGTTGTTGTCATTATATGTAATTTTTTTTGTCACTATTTACTCAATTTCATGAAAACTTTGGTAAATGCGTTACGATTTTAATTATGGATATTTTATTTTAATAAAAAATTTAAGGTAAGTTCTTTAGTGACAAATTTATGATAATTAGCGACAAACACTAATGTCATGAATAATATATAATTTAATGACGAACATAAAATTTTCGTGAAACTTTTGAACATTTAGTGACATCATATATTTGGTCACCAATGTTGTACTATAGTGACGATAAATAGAAATCGTCATCTTTTTATTAGAGGGTGTGTAATACTTTAACACAATAATTTAAAAATTCGTCACAATTTTTTTAAAGATACTTTTTTCTTACAAAATATTGAAGGTTAATTCTTCAATGACAAATTTATAGTAATTAGTAACGATATTTTTCGTCATATGTAAAACTATTTATATGATGAAAATAAATTTGTCATAAAATATTTAAGTAATTTGTGAAATTGTATATTTTATTACCATAAATCTAGCTACAATAACAATAAACAGAAATCATCACATTTTCATTAAAAAGGTGGGCTTACTTAATGCCCCCATAAATATTTTCATAATTTATCATGCAAATGTATGAATTTAAAATTTTATTCTCTTAGAATATTGTTTTAAATTTTAATATATTTCTTCCTGACAAATTAATTATTTCCATGACAACATTGATAATTTGTCACATTTAAAATAATTAAAAATAGTGTTGACTGAAAAAAATATATGAACTTTACTCATATTGCAAATTAATCCTCACCTTTGAGAAATTGAAAAAAAAATAAACCACCACCTTTAAGTATTGTTACAAAACGCACCAAAAAAACCACCACCTTGAAGTATTTATTATTTTTACTAAACAAGTATTAAAATATAAAAATATAAATGTTTAATTATAAAAATAATATTTTAATTACAAAAAATCAAGAATATTAATTTTATGTTAAAAGGTTATTACATTTAATTAAAAAAACGAAAATGGGACAACATTGTTGCAATAAAAAGATAGTGGGACAAATACCCAAAACTTATCTTTTTTTAGGATAGAAATTGTGTATGATCAAAATTTTGAGGCAAAAATGATTTTTATCTCCTAAGAAAATGGAGTAGAATAGAAAAATTACACCACTGTTTTCTTAACCATAACAGATCAGCCGTTCGATCGATTGAATAAAAAACTGGTCTGATTATTCCTTAAAAATCACTTTTGGAGTAAATTCGAAAAATATAGATTTGCATCGGTGAAAATCGAAAAATAACTGGACCAGCTAAATTGTAAATTGCCGATTTTTTTTATTTTTTTTTTAGATTCACTTTCTAAAAACTTTTAGACTCAATTATGGCAGAGATTATTAATTTGATTATAAATTAGCTATTTTGTTTTCAAATTTATTTCACCTTAATATTAATCAGTTTTTCTTTTAAAATTTATTTCAAACCTAAATTAGTATTTATTATGGAAGCTTATTAGAGAATAACTATTTATATATTTCTTTCAATTTTCTTAGTAATTAACTATATATATATATATATATATATATATATATATATATATATATATATATATATATATATATATATATATATATATATATATATATTAAAAGAAATTAAAATTAAAAAATTATTTTACTTCACATATAAATTTTCTCTTTCAACCTATTTCTTTTAATTATTAGTTATTTATTCACATGTACAATAATCACATTAATAAAAATATATATAAAATAATAAAATATTATTAAAAATATATAATTTTTGTTTTTCCAATTAAATCATCGATCCAACCGCGACCTGCTTTAGCCATTGGTTCGATCTCCGATCTGATTATGACAATACTGCATTACACTATTATTATTCTAGGCAAAGACTTGTGTGAGATCATCTCACTTTAAAGGTTACCTGAGACGGACAAAAAGTAATAACTTTTATAATGAAAAGTGATACTCAATTAATGAAAAGTGATAATGTTATTTTATAAATTAACAATTTATATTTAAATAAAAAAGTGATAACATTTTATATAGAAAGTAATAACATTTTAATATAAAAGATAATAACTATTTTAAAAAAATAGCCTCACACAAAATGGTTTTACACAAGACTTGTCCATTATTCTATTATCTAATTGTTTTTTAATTTTAACACTTTCATAGCTACAAGTGGCTTTACATGGTTTAAACCCTACGAAACCATGGGAAATTCTACGGAGAAGGGAGAGCAACATAATAAAGAGAGTAGTCTCTTTTATTTTGGGAATTACATCTAAGCGCGGTTCTTTTCCCTCTAAATTTTGCCTCCGAGGGCGGCTTTTTTCCCTCTAAATTTTTCTCTCATTTTTTAAGTTAATTTCATTCAAAGGCACTTATAAGAGTATATTAATTCAACATAAAATAATATTTATTATTTATTTAATAAATAAATAGATAAAGTCAACATAATCAATATATCAATATAAAAAATTTCTTAATTAAATACTCTCTCCGTCTCCATCATAGGTCCTCTTTTTTATTTTTTTTGTCATGGATTAAAGAATATTACTCTTATTATTTTATATGTAGTGGGTAGTTGTATTAGTACGTAGTGAGTGGTGGGTCATATGTGGGCTCATTTTATTAAAAGAGGAAAATGTAAACCTTCGAATGAAATGTCCAATGTACTAAAATTAAAATCTTTCGGTGGGATGAATTGAGTATTATATGGAGTATATACTCCCTCCATCCCACGACAAGGGTAGTTTTTGCTTTTTGGCACGTGGATTAAGGAGTGTTATTATTTAATGTGTAGTGAGTAGTTATATTAGTGGGAATATGGACCCCATGTTTTAATTGTATTAGAGGGGATGAGTGGGTCCCATGTGTGTAAAAAAGGAAAGAGGACCCTTTGGGTGGGACGACCAAAATGGAAAAAAGAGACCATTGCTGTGGGATGGAGAGAGTATATATTTATAAAAAGTGAGTGAATATTTCACCAAATCGAAATTCAAATAATTAAAAAAAAGTTTTTGGCTCGTATTCATTATATGTTTGAACAAGAATTGACGAAAAAAATGGATTTTAGGGAAAGTAAATGCTTTTCACATTGATAATATAAAAGGTGACTGAATATTTCACCAAATCGAAATTCAAATAATTTAAAAAAAGTTTGGCTCGTATTCATTATATGTTTGAACAAGAGTTGACGGAAAAAAAAAATGGATTTTAGGGAAAGTAAATGCTTTTCACATTGATAATATATGCCGTTTCACGTAAGGGTTTATGTGAGACGAATAAAAAATATAATATTTTTAATAAAAAAGTAATGTTAGTGCAATAAATAATTTTATAAAAAATATATTTATAGTATAAATAAAGTATGTCAACATATTGTAAGGAAAAATGATAATTTCTACAAAAAAAAGTAATAATTAATTTAAAAAAATATATAAAATAGTTGAGTAACTCTCTTGTGAGACGGGTCGACCCATCACTATATTATGCTTATTGTATCGATAAAGTATAATTATTTACAGTTAAAGTATGTCATTAATAAATCAAATTATAATACACTAAAATCATACATTAATGTATATGACATCATACTTTAGAAAACATACTTTAACAACCATTAAATATATTTTATTTAAGCAACAGACATACTTTAACACGTCTCACAAACCATCCCATCGTAAATAATGTCTTACATGAGAATTTGTTAAAATAGTTATACTCACGTCTCATGCAAAATTGACACATTTAACCCATCAATCAATTTATCTCCTTTCATTGTAATATTTTTTAATTAATAATATTTTCATATTATTTGAATTAGTAATGAATAGTTTTGTTGTTAATTTTTTTTAAAATTATATATATATTATATATATATTGTTTAATATTATTTAAAATTTTATTTTTATATTAATTTGTTACTAACATTTTATAAGTAGTTTGATCATATTAGAATGCAAATTATTCTTGCACCGGAGCACTGTGCACCCACTTTTAGAAACTGACACAGTTATAAATAAAAATATACTATACAATAATGAGTAAAAATGTGTAGATTTTGTTAATGAATTTATTTTAGTTTTTTTTAACAAAAAATTGAGCATAAAAAAATTATATAATTATTAAAAAATCTATTTATTCACTATGAAATAAAAATGTATATACATGTAAGTATACACATGAGTGCACAAAATATCAACCTTTTATTATAATTATCTTTGGAACTCTTATTATAATATTTTTTACTAGACAATATCAATAATTTAACTACATGTGACAAGAAAATTATTAAATTCCAATTAAAATAAAAGTAGTTTGAATATTTTTAAAAGTTGGGTAGGTCTTTAATGAGACGTTTCATGTGAGATCAGTTAAAATAAGAGTAGTTTAAATTATTCATGAAACAGAGTTATTACTTTTCATTAATTTTTTTTATCACTTTTTATTATAAAAAGTTATCACTCTTCGTTCATCTCACATGAGTCCTTACATGAGACGATCTCATATAAGTTTTTGTATTTTTTAAAATTCTTACGATATATTCCATTTAATAAAACGTTGAAAAATTTTAATAATAATTTCAACAGAAAATGAAGACGTTGAAAAAAATAAATGACAATAGAAAATGAAGGTGTTGGAAATAATTTCAATAAAAAAAAAGTTTTATTTAATCAAGAAAAAAAACTTTACACAAGTTAGTATTATCAAATTTATTACTACATTTAATTAATTTTGTTATGATATTATTATTATTATTATTATGTGTCAATGAATAAATAAATAAAAAAAAAAAAAATAAACATGAAAGTGGTATCACATTTTTGAAACTTAGTGTGTCGTGCTATGCATATATAAAAGGTTCATATTGCCCGCCCACTATCTATGCTCTCCGAGCAACCCATGTGCCTGAAATCGAGGGTTTTTATTTGGATGAAGATTTGGGGAAGAACCTTCTTGCAGTTGCTGAGGAAGACGCAGGGTTTCTCGATCCAAGAATTGAGGCGGTGAGCGTTGAGAGTGATGTGGGTGCGTGTGATTTGCCGAAATCAAGTAGAGAGCCGGAGCTTTGTTTCGGGTCAAGTATACTTTTTTGATGCAATTGAAGGTAAAACTATTTGTTTATTTACTGTATGTTTATCGTGTTGAATTTTCATAGTTGATTTCTCAATTGAAACACCAATCGCAATTGATATTTATTTTTTCTAGATTTATTTGAAATGTGTGGAATGTGCATATTCAAAATTGGAATTTCCAAATTTCATCATTGATTTATGGAGTTTGTTTTACGAGTCATGATTATGGATAACTGCTGTGCTTAGGGTTTTGCTTTTAGTTTATAGAAATTATGGGAAGTGCAGAAATTATTCTGTTCTGATGGATCCATCTCGAGTCCACCATCGTATGAGTCTAGATTTGAATCAGAATAGTATGCTTCAAGTCTTAGCCTTGTCAGTGAAATTGAAAGAAGAAAGAATTTTAGATCTCTTACTTTATTTCAAAGTCAATGGGAAGAAATCAGAAACATCATGTCTGAGGCTGGTCTTACTTTCCTTGCACCTATTTTGGCTCTCGAGCAACTGGAGAACTAATCATCTTCCTTTTAGTTATAAGTGCAGTGTTTATATATAAGAGAGTTGTAATTGATTTCCTCTGGCTAAACAGTTAGTACCAAGGCTGCCTTAAAGAAGTTCAAGTAGAACTTAAATTATAATAAGATGTTTCATAGCATTTAGATGATTTTTTTATAATACTTTGTAAATTGAAGTTTGCAGACTATCCCTAAAAGTTTTTCTTTTTCAACGTATTCAACTATTATTGCACCTAAAACAATATTCTCTCAAGTAATAATTTGATCAATAGGTTCATTATTTCCAAATGCACAGTTCATATGCATATAATAATTCATATGTTTACCATCTTTCAATTTTTTTCCTAGTTACATCATTTCTAAGCTGTATTGATGAAATCCTATCACTTTTTTATGACATCGCTATGCAATTAGTCATTAACATAAACATTAGTAGTCTATCAACCTTTTTATATTAATGACATCGCTATGCAAGTCTATGCATCTATTTGTGATTATAGTATCAAGTTTATTTCCTTTGGAATACTTAGCTACTGGTACAATACGGAAGCATGAGGAGAGGTATACACTAATAACACTATTAACATATACATACCTTTTTGTTGGTTGCGCACAGGATAAAAATGGCGGAATTTGAGTGTATCCAGTGGCCAAGCACTTGGAGAAAAATCAAAGGCACCTAAAAAAAAGCAAATCCTGTTGATGCCCCTTCTACCCAACTTCCCATTGCACAGACCTCTGCTTCCAATTCCATTGCTCCATCTACTCAGGATGCATCACGAGATGTAGTTATGTTAGATTCTTCCAAGCCATAGTGCTCCCAAGTAAGTTTGAGTCTTTGCTATATTCTTATGTGAGATTTGAAACAATGATCTCAAGGATGTAGTAATATATATTTTTTTAATAGTTATTGTGCTAATTAATTTGGTCATCCTGTGCTATTTACGATGCTTTGCATAATCTCAAACAATTATAGTAAATCTAATGGGTTAGTTACTTATTAGTTTTTTGGTTATTTTTGTTGAAGACATGGGGCTCGACCTAAGCTCTATATCACATACCATGGAATCTTTTATATGATTCAGTGTGTCTTTGTGTGGAGTTTGTGAATCAATATTTGATACCAGAAACTATTTCAGTCTTGAATCAGTACCATAATCCTTGTGTTTATGTAAAGTTACAACACCATTAAGGAAATTCATTTTGTGTTGCATTCTAGTCTCTACTCTAAGAAATTGAATATTGATTTAAATTTGAGATCAGAAATTTGTGGTAGTTTCTTAATTACTAAGATTTCCTTTGTTATACCGATATCATTAGCATTTTCCTTAATCTCTTCATGTACATAACACAGGCTAACACCTCACGAAGTGAGGTGGTAGCCTGCTTAGTTATATTACAACTTTCGTAAGAGTTCTTTCTCTCTCTTCACACGTTCTTTCATCTAATCTTACTTGCTCATCTACAGATCTTCCCCCTTCTCAATTAAATTTGTCTTTGCCCAAGTGCCCATGTTCACACTGTAATTGATTTTGACACCTTGTGGCCTCTTCAATGCTGAAAGAAATCTAACAGTGATCCTTTTATTCACTTGGTTTTCCTATTCTCATCTCTTTTCTTATTTTATGGTGTAAGAATGATACCAAAATTGCATGATTGAAAAACTAACCCCTTTGTCTATTATATATGAATTCCTTGTTGGAATTTTTATAGTCTATTACTCTTGTGCGTGGGTAGTCTATTACTCTTATGCTTGGGTGTTTGCATTTTTCTTGTGATTACTTTATTAGAAGTTATGTAGATTGGATATTTTGTTGGTTTTGTGAGCTTTTTCTTCTCAGTTTGGGATTTATTTTTGTTCTTGGGGCTTTTGTACTTGGATTTCCAGTTTATGCTGGAATTTTAAAGCTTTGTGTTTTGCTAGATTTAAAACTTGGATACCTATGAATGACTTAGTTGGAAGGTTGAATCCATTGCAGCTGGTTTCAGACTGCTCACATTTTTAGATGGTTCACCAGGGCAAGTAATGACGCTCCTTTTGTCAACTAAGGATATTTAGGTCGACAATGGACTTTAGTATTATATTACATAGTGCTAGATTCTGATATACATCTTGGTTGCTCTATTGTTTGATATACTACATATTGCTAGGTTTTTTATATTTCTCATACAACTAATTTTTGTTCCTTATACCTGTAGACTAGACGTAGCCATCTCAAGGGGTTGATTTTGTGATACCTTGTAATTTTTACTTTGGATGTATTATACAGTTAAACTTTGAAATATATTTATTATTTTCATAAAGTAGTGATTAAAAGTAATTCAAAAGGGCACTAAATGTTTATTTGTTTATTAATTCAATATTGAAAAATAAATAAATTCGTCGATAAATATATTTATTCATGACGGCTCATTCGTTGCTAAAATATTAGTTTATTTAGCATTTATTTTTATCAAAAAAATATTTATTTAAATTGTGACAAAATATTTTGTTATAATAAGATTAATTAAATGTATGACAAAAATAATTCGTCAACATATATTATTAATAATGACAAAAATTTTCGTTATTGAATTTAAGTAATCTAATGACACTTCTTCATAACGTCACTAATAATATATATTCACAACGAAAATAAGTTGTTACAATTTCCACACATTTTAATGACTTAAATTTTGTCATTATATCTTACTCATTAATGGCAAATTATGTTGTCATTATATAAGATTTTCATTTCGTCACAGCTTTTAAAACTTTTAACGACGAACTATTTTAGAGATGACGAAATATTTGGTTTAAATGTGACAATAAAGACGTCATAAATAATTGATGCGATTGATACCATAGAAAGAATCGTCACAAAATCTAACTTTTTAGTGACAATATACATTACTGTCATTTTATATTCAACTTTTAGTGACGAAATAACATATTTTACGACGAAAATGAGATGAAATTTGTAACGATTTATTCGTCACTTTAGATTAAAAAATATTGTGACGGGAAGTATTTTTGTCATCAAAACATAACATTTGGGGACGAATTAAAATTTTGTCAAATTTACCTAATACAACGCTCATACTGTGACGATCTTTGCGACGCTCAAATTTCGTTATAAAAATTTTTTTGTGACAAAAAATTCCATTTTTATGACAAATTTTGTCGTCGCTATTTATCAAATTTCTTGTAGTGAATGGATTTCAAACGAGAAAGTAATGATCAAAACGGTGAAGCCGCACAGCTGCGATGGGATTTTCGAACCTCTCGAATTTTGGCCATATAGAACACTTTGATACATTGTATACTAATATCTTGGAATTATGGTTTGTCTTTTGAGTTGAGAATCAACAAAGGCAACTCTTGGTGCATCAATTCAAGAATTTGGGCAAGATAAATCAAATTTTGATGTTGAATAATACAAGTCATTTGTAAGCAATGACATTTGCATGCAAAAATTGGTCAAAGTTGCAATGCTATTTAAGGAGCAGAACTACCCTTCATCAAGGACACCACAACACCATCAAACACACAATTTATACACACATCAAAGGGAGAAACACTTGAGAGGAGAGGCTGCAAGTGCAGCAAGCTGCAAAGGCAGCAACGTATGAAGTTGCAACCAAGCAAGAAAGGAGAGGTAGAGGAGCCAAACGTGGAGATTCAAGCTTGATCAACTCAACCTTGATTTTGCTGGAGATTCATGCAGCTTCAAGTAAGATCATTTTATTGCAACATGGTTGATCTTAAATCAATCATGGAGTAGAGCCTCTTAGGTAATTCTAGGATTATGAAGGTTTTATGATTTAATTCATTTTTCGTGTGTAAACTCCGTACAACACTACTTGTGATTTATTTTATATAAAATTGTACGTTTTTAATCCATACTTACAGTCATTTTGTGCATCGATAATCGTTGTGTAGAGTCTGAATACATAACATGGTTATCGATTGAGTGCGTTCACTGCTAAGCAGGCTTTTTAGTTATAATTCTAAGTGAAGGGATTCCGAAGTTTTATTTGAACTATCTTATATAAACACTTGTTAATTGAATCATCTTAATAAGTGGAACAAAGAGTATAATTTCATAGTACCTATAAAGGGAGATCATATCGGGTTAAAGTACTAAGTGCACGGGAATAATTGATATCGATAGTACCTAGAAAGGAAGGTGAATTATATATCTTGCTCCGCGAAAATTCACATGATGCACACGCATGTTTACTTGTGTCTATAGAGTAAATTTGCATGGCTTAGTGATGCGTTCATATACCACAAGGCAGAGTCGGACAACGTCACACGATAGATGAATTAATGAATAAAACCGGATGATCTCTAGAACTACCTACCTTCCTTACTTAATTACAACTTCATTAACGTTGCTGTCCAACCTTTATTTTACTTATTAATGAACACTTGTTAATTGAATCATCTTAATAAGTGGAACAAAGAGTATAATTTCATAGTACCTATAAAGGGAGATCATGTCAGCCTCTCGATATACATAATACGATAAAAAGAACTCCATCGTCAATGCATACGTAGTAGGCCTCCTAGCATTCAAAAACTCTAGTATCCCCACTCTCTCAAAGAGGGTATCCACATTCCGCTTTATCCCGAGTCTAACATAGTCTCCTCATCATTATAGCACGTACGCACTATCCTACGCTCCAAGTGACTGTAGGTCTCTATATGATCCTTCCAATTGGAAAAATGAATCCCAAGGTGTCTAGGACTAGTTTTATTCTTTCTAATTTGAGCTATCTCGTTTTGCTTTTGCTCATCCGTCCACTTCTCTTCCATCTTATTACCTAGAAATATTACAAGTAAGATGCAAGCACTAATTCCATAAACAAAAATAATGCATTTATACTTGGCTCAAGAACAAACTAAGGAGAAAATATCAAATCACATTCCACTTTAAACTAACATGTCATATATGCATCCTTGATTCCTAATTAAACCATGCCAAATAAAACCATGAACAACACATGAAAGTACTATTCACGTTTTCAAGCTAATAAGAACAAGAAATTATGCAAATCATGCTCACTATGTCAATTTAAGCTCGAAAACAACATGCTTTACTTAAAAAAATTCAAAATAAAATCCTACCGTGCTTCTACTAGTTTCAACCATCATCAATCAACAAATACCAACAATTAACAACCCAATGGTATCAACTAATCAACAAAAATCCACCAATCAAGTATGTAATTTTCGAATTTAGAAGGAAAACAGTGCGCTCACAAGGTGTTCGACAAAATGCCTCAAAGAAAATTCACTTCAAAATCCAAAATTCCAACTTGAATCTACTTACCCATGCTTCCAATAAGAACATACTCAAATTCCAGAGCAAAAGATGAATAAAAACATACCTTACTCGAAGAAAAATTCAAAATTTTGAATTTTGCAATTTTCCCCAATTTTTGGCTCCAAAGTCCCTAGTTTCTTCCCTTTTACTCCTCAATCCAAGTGCAATTAGTGTTTAAAGTGTGTGGGAAGTGTAGTGGTGAAGTGGATTAGTGTTTTGTGGATTGATTCGCGACGAAAATTCGTCGACAGGTACGAACAGTGCGTACGGGTGAAAAAAAGAATACCCAATTGTTCAAATTCTCGACTTTTAAACTGACCTGGGCGTTGGCACGAGCTCCGCACGACCCATGCAGGAGAATTGCACTAGTTGTGCGGCCTACCTGGCGCAGTCTCCACGCATTTCTGCTCCGCACGGCACGACGCGTGTCGACATCTCTCGGCGGTCGTGCCGCAATTGCTTGCCAGTCGTGCCACGCATCCAGCCCTCAAGCCGGGTGGGCAGGACTCTTCCCTGCCTATTTTTTGGCCATGCACGACACGTGCCATGTTGATGCACAACTCGTGCGACCCTTCAACGTACGCCTGGGCACTTTTTTGACTTTTTTTTCACCTATTTCTTCAAATTTTCATCCAATTCAAGCTCAAATACACTTAATTCATCAGTCATAATATCAGGAAACTCAAAAATTCAATCAAAAATAATCACACCAAACTTAGGAAAACTAAACATAACAAAACAAAACACTTGGATAATTGCAAAAAAATTCGAACCTTCGAAATAAATTCCAAAAATTCTAAAAAAAATCAACCTTCAAGCATCACACACAAGTGAAAGAAAACTTACCTCGGTGCTTCAAGACATTAGGATACACGTCCACCCCCCAAACTTAGTTCAAACTAAGTGAGAAACTAAGTTTGCAAAAAGTGAATACCATAGATGAAGAAGCACCTAATAAAATTTCCTACACCAAACAAACACATCAAAGCAATAAAACATGAGGGTAAACCCCCAACAAGCACTCATTTTTAACGTCGGAGAGTCACGACGGAATGCAGAATATGTAGACTATTGATTAAGAAGGCAGTCTTCTTTCATCTTCACCTTCCAATACTTTCTCCCCTCTTATCATCCACACTCACCACCTTACCTTTCTTAGATACAATATGATCAGTAGAATCTCCTTTCTCAAGCTTACTCGTCTCATTCCTGTCAATCTTCCACTCAATATCAGAATTACTCCTATCACCATCAAGATCATAGTCAGGATGAAACTGATCACAAAATAAAGAAAGAGAGAAATGACTCTCAAATTTGTGGGTATCCGGTGGTAAATTAGGAGGCTTCAAATAAGCATCATCTTTTCTTCCTTTGTCTACATCCTTCATCTCAACCTTAACTACCACATCCTCTGCCACCTGCACAGGCGGTGGTTCTCTTGCACTTGCAACCTTGAGGCTCGCAGCAGTTGGCTTAAGCTTTCTTGCTAAATCCCTACAATCAGATTTATGTAAATATTCAATGTAACCATTAGAAAGCTCATCATATCTGTCATCAAAATCAGTAGAAAGAAAAGTAAGAAGTTTGCTTCGGCTCTTTTCAATAGGATCCTTAGACAGGATCAAAGGCAAGCTTTCCTCCGCAGCTCCCTCTACTTCTTTGATACTTCTACACTCTTGCATATCAGTAGGCCACTTCATAACTCTCTCAAGTGAAAAGACGACTTCTTCATCATTAACGTGCAACTTAAGTTTCCCCTTTTTTACATCAATGTGTACTTCTGCAGTCGCAAGAAACGGCCTTCCTAATATTAGAGGAACTTTGTCATCTTCTTCTTCTTCCATGTCTAGCACAATGAAGTCCACTGGAAATATGAACTTTCCAACTTTCACTAAAACATCTTCAACTACCCCCCGTAGATAGGTCAGGGATCTATCAGCAAGCTGCAATGCTACAAATGTCGGCTTCAGCTCCCCTAAACCAAGCTTCTTGAATACGGAATAAGACATCAGATTAATGCTAGCCCCCAAATCACATAAGGCTCTCTTAGCTTGTCCTTCTCCAATTTCACAAGGTATGGTAAAGCTGCCCGGATCTTTCAACTTCGTAGGAAGTTTCTTTTGTATCACTGAACCGCAACTCTCTATTTTATTCACTGACTCATCTCCAGTCAAACTCCTCTTCTTAGACATGATATCCTTCAAGAACCTTGCATAATTTGGCATCTCTTCTTGGGCTTCTGTGAAAGGAATATTGATATGGATTCTTTTAAATATCTCCAAAAACTTCTTGAATTTTTAATCCAATCCTTTCTTCAAAAATGATTGTGGAAACGGAATTGGATGCTTTATCTTCGGAATTCCCCAAATATCCCTCTCAAGTTCCACTTCTTTTTTCCTTTTCAGCTCTTTCTACCTTAGCTTTTTGCCACTTTTTCAACTTAACTTCAGGTTCTTTCGACTTTTCTTCAGTTTCATGGACCTGGGGATCATTCTGGACAGCTTTGACAACACGAGGATCGGGACGAATTTATAAAGTTTCTGCCGGAGAGGAGCACGAGTCGTGTCGAAATGATGCACGAGTCGTGCGGCCTGTTTCTGTCTCGCGCTGTGGCAAGCGCTCGAAATCCTCAGCAGTTGGTTGGCTCTGGCATGAGTCATGCGCGATATCTGCACGAGTAGTGCGGCACTCTTTCTCGCCTATTGGATGGCACGACGATTTCGATGTGCTGAGTTCATGATGGTACGAGTCGTGCGGCTCCTTGCAAGAATCGTGCGACTTTTCGTCCAAATTTTCGACCTCTTTTTCAACTCCAGCCTGTTTCGATGGCATTTTTGGACCCTCGTACTGCGTTCCACTCCTCAGGGTGATAGCCATAACTTACTCTTTTGGATTCATCACCGTCTGAGATGAAAACTTAACCTGTTGCTCTAGCCTCCCTACTGCAGCATGTAACTTTCCAAGAGCAATATCAGTTTCTTTCTGCTTTTTATCCGTCTCTTTCTGTCTGCTTTCAGATTGCTCGGTAGTAGACATCATTAGCTTGACCATCAAGTTCAACTGTTCTCCATGCTGCATTATCTGATCTCCTTGCTATTTCATCTGATCTCCTTGCTGTTTCATAAGGTCACCTTGCTGTTTCAACAACAATTTCAACTCTTCATCCACAGGTGCTTTTCCTTCAACAGGTTTATGTGCTGGATCTATTCCTGGAGGTGGTCCCATTGCATTACTCGGATTAGAATAAGACAGATTATCATTTATTCTTTGATTGTTGAAGTTGGAATTTCCTTGGTAACCCCCTTGCTGATTCTGCCGGTTGTTTCCCTAATCATTCCTTCCCCACTGCTGATTACTAGGCCTGAAGTTCTGTCTATTACTATAATCCCCTTGCAAGCTCTGACCCATTGCATAATTCGCATCCTCCATCTGATCTTCATCTCCTTTATTACCAGCTTCCTCTCCTTTGTTTCCTATTGCCATGCGATCCATCTTCTTCTGCAGCTCACTGAGTTGACTCTTGAGTTCTGCCATCTCACTGCTGTTGACCTGAACTTCAACTTTAGCCACTTTATCAAAAGCGACTCCATTTGATCTCTCCATAGGCCAATCATAAGTGTTATCTGCCATCTCCTCAAATACCTCTTCTGCTTCATCCGCTGACTTTTTGAAGACCGATCCACCAGCCGTTGCGTCCACCAACACTCTTGATTCACTCCTCAGGCCTTGATAGAAGAAGCCTAAGTAGTTGTCTTTTGTAAATCCATGCTGTGGACCACAACGCAATAGGTCCTTGAACCTTTCTCACGCTTCATAGAAACTTTCCAAGGCTCCTTGTTTGAAGTGTGTTATCTTTTGCTTCACCTTAAAGCTCTTGGAAGTACTTGTTCAAGAACTTATCTGCCAACTGCTCCCATGTAGTACAACATCCTGCAGGAAGGTTGTTATACCACTGATAAGTCATAATTTAGCATAATTATTTGGTTGAAATTCATGTTTATTTGATTAACTTATATGCTTATTAGGGTACTAAATTGACTTATCTTGTCTATGATTATTTGAGGCCTTTACGTTGTAAAATTGATGAGAAACGGGCTGTTTTGTGCAGGAAATTCGTTCGGCCATGTAGGCTGACACTGACCCCCTCAGTGTCAGAAGGGACTGACGAAAATTCAGAATATTTAAGGAAAGTCCAGCTGGAAAATTCTCAAATATTTTCTCATGTTCCTGCGATTAAGTCAGCTAAAATCAGGCCCGTATCATGTGGAAAAGTCACGATGGATTAGTCAACAAGAAAAGAAGAGATTTTGGAGATATTTTTGGAAGAAACAGATAAGGAAAGAGATCAAGCAGATTACTTAGGGATCAAGACACATATATTTATGGAAGATATTTTATTTATTTCGGGGATGATCATCACATACGCAACATCATCCGGGAAGGCAGAAGGAGAAGATAAATTGGGGAACGCAGATTGAAGGAGTTCCACCATGAAGAACACGGCTTTATGTTCTAATTTATTTTGAATTTAATTTTGATTATGTAATTTCGTTTCTAGTCCGAGGGTTGTGAACCTCCCATGAATTATTTATTTTAATTGTTTTGAATTTTATATTGCCAACTTTTATATAAATTTATTCTATTACATGCTTTGATGTTCTTAATAGCACTTTGATAATTATTTTAGTCTGGCCATCTAATTTAATTATTTAATTGTTTAACGCTATTTCGTGATCCATAATCCGTAATTGTTGTGAGGAGTGAATTAAGTAGCAAATAGAGATAATTCCCTCTAGGTGTAATAGGATCTAGGTTGTATGATCCCTAGCCGGTTTTCGTAGCCTAGTAATTCTATGTTTGGAGTCTTAATGCATTTGCGAGTTCGAATCCATAGGGTCACTCGTAAATAGTTCATTTTAGTGGTCGTACCCTAATTGATGATCTTAAGAACATTCGGGTTAATTTGGTCGTACCATTAGCCTAGGGATTTGAGTTTGTATAATGTTTGCATGTTTACTTCTTGCGATTTTATGAATTAGGATATGGGAGGGGATCAAATCATTGGACTATGTTGTTATTTTATTTGTTCTATTATTTAATTTTATGTTTGTTATTTTAATTAATTATTTTCATGTTTATTAGTTGTTAATTCAATCCAAACCCCCCTCCGGTTACTCATTTGAAAACACATAAATTCAATTTAAATTCAATTACTCCCTTGGGTTCGACCCGTACTCATCCTACTATATTTTAGTGGATTTGTTCGGAAATTTTATAAGTATTATTTTTGGGTGCCGGCGACAGCACATCAAATTTTGGCGCCGTTGCCGGGGAGTAATCCCGAATTTGGTTGAATTTTTGTGTTTTTATTTTTAATTTTCGAATTTTCTAGCAGTGCATTGACACTGATCCCTTCAGTGTCAGGTCTGCCCTGTTTTTATTTTTTTTGTTTTTTCGTGAATAATCACTTTCTCCCCTTGCAGGCTTAGTTCTAATGGATCGATATCATGATTATTATGGTCAGAATGTTCAACCATGTAGAGTTTGTGCAACTACACTCCATACCACTCATGATTGCCCTTCCTTGATTGATAGATTAGCGGTGAGACAAAGAGATGAATATTGGAGTGCTAATCAAGAAAGGCATTGGAATTATCAACCATATGTCAACACTTACAATCAAGGGTGACGTAATCCTCATCATTCCCGATATGTGGACCACTATCATAATCAACCTTACGAATATCAAAGGCGTGACTACTATGAGTATAGACCTCAATTCTTCAATGATAGTGAATGCTATTATGAAGATGATGGATTTAATGGAGATGAACAAAGTTCGAATGCTTCATTAGAGTCCTTGTTGAACCGGATGGAAATTAGTAATTTGTTGTTTCAACAAAAAACTCAATTGAGTCTTTGGAGTTTGGAGCTCCAATGTAGCAAATTAAGGACCGAGGTTGAACGTATGGTGGCACAACAAAGTGTAAACCAAGTGGAATATCATGAGGAGGCCACCAAAGATAAGAATTTTGAGATGGAGACCGAAATTGAGGAGGATAAGTATGCTGAAAATTCTACAAATTTTGTGCAGGAAACTGACACTGATGCCTTCAGTGTCAGTTCTGATGAAAACGAAAATGAGGTAATATCATCCGAATTAATGTCCATCAGTTCTGATACTTTTTCTTCTCATTTCAGGAAAAAGTTGTTGATATCCCTCATGAAAATGAGACGGTTGAAGTGTTTCGCATTGATGAGATCAAAGATCCTTTTCTTGAGGCAATCAAACAATTTTCTATGGAGCTTGACATGTTAAGGCTGACCAAGAACCATATAATTTTGAAGGTAGAGAACATTTCTCGCAAACCAATAAGATCATTATATTGGTTTGAACATTTTACTCCTATCACGTGAAAAGGAAGTGAACGTCGAGCCAACGACGTTAAGAAAAGGTGCTTGTTGGGAGGCAACCCAACATAGGTTCTTATTTTTATTTTTAATTTTATTTTCTTAATAAATAATCTTGTTCTTTTGGTGTGTGCTAATTTTCAGGTTATGTTGATGACATTTTTGGAGAAAAGAGAAAAATTCCTACTTGTGGTCAATAAAATGAAGCTTAACCCGGTGACTTCTTTCCACTCTTGCACTTGATTTACCTTTGAATTTTATTGTGTTTGTTTGCTTGAGGGCAAGCAAACGATTAGGTGTGGGTAGGTTTGGTGTATTGAGTGGTATTTGAAGTTGCAATTTTATTTTAATTAGATGTGCATATAGTATTTCATTTGAAATTATATTTTTACATTTGTGCACATGAGAAGTTAGTATTGGATTTATGGTGAAATTGTGCTTTGATATGTGAAATTTTTGGCATGACAAGAGAGTTGGATTTGATGTACCTTTGCTTGTGAGTTGTTGGATTTGTCTTGTTATTTTTGTGACGAATGTGGAATAATTTTTGTTTGAGAATTCATGGCAAATGATCCATATTCTTGTGAGCTTTGAGCCTTGAAGAGCTATCATCTATATAAGCTCTATATTTTTCTTGATTGAGTGCAAATTGGACTTGATATGTACATTCTAGAACTTGCTCTTTGATTACATTTTGAGATCTTACATTTGAGCATGTGTACTTAAATGATAAAGGCATCTAGGCAAGCCATATTTTGGCCTTCTTTTTACCTATCTAATCATATCAATCTTTTAGGAGAGCCACTTTGAGCCTAGTCTTTTCTTTGATGAATGAACATATAAAATAGCCATATTCCATTTTCTTTCCTGAACTCTTCCAATTGAACCCCTTACTATTTGCAAATTGAGGAATTTATTGAAAAATATTTTTGGTTGTTGAATTTATGATGAAGGGGAGATGATGGTTGAGAAAAAGAATAAAAAAAATTGGAGAAAGCAAAAAAAAATGGAGAAAGGAAAGAAAAAAAAGGGAAAAGAAAAGGAAGAATGGAAGATTGAAAAAAAATGATTGTCATTAAGAATTTTGTGCAGAATTTTTCTGAAAAGACACTGAACCCTTCAGTGTTGCCTCTGTTTTTACGAATTTGAAAGAAACAGATGTGGGTAGTTGGATGTGATGATAAAAATCAGAAATTTATCAAAAGAAAATGAAGGAGTGGATGTGGAAGAAATTGAGAATGGCATGATGCATCATTTTGATGTTCTTTCTTGATGTACACATTTGCAAAGTGGTAAATTTAGCCTTTCTAATCCTTTTCATCCTACCTTATCCCAAGCCCCATTACAACCATTTAAAAGTCCTTTTGATATTTGTGCAATGCTTATTGAACTTGGTGGAGATTTGATTTGGGAGCAAGCTTATGGTAATGTCTTGTCTTGTTTAATTTTGAGTGTTTTGCTACCCACTTATATACTTGAGCGTTATTGAGTGAAACCATTGTGAGGCCATGAATTCTTAACTTCTTTATCTTACATAAGTTGTAAATATTTGTGAGACATTCTACCACTCATTTGTATTTGTTGTATCTTGTTTGATCTCTCTTGGAAGTGTAATTGTTTTGCTATCCCTTGCAAATGATTGTCATTTTTCCTAAGCTTTGTCTTGGTCTTGTTTTGCTTGAGGACAAACAAAGGTTTGGGTGTGGGGAGATTTGATAAGTCATAATTTAGCATAATTATTTAGTTGAAATTCATGTTTATTTGATTAACTTATATGCTTATTAGGGTGCTAAATTGACTTATCTTGTCTATGGTTATTTGAGGCCTTTATGTTGTAAAATTGATGAGAAATGGGCTGTTTTGTGCAGGAAATTCGTGCGGCCAGGTAGGCTGACACTGACCCCCTCAGTGTTAGAAGGGACTGACGAAAATTCAGAATATTTAAGGAAAGTCCAGCTGAAAAATTCTCAAATATTTTCTCATGTTCCTGCGATTAAGTCAGCTAAAATCAGGCCCGTATCATGTGGAAAAGTCACGATGGATTAGTCAACAAGAATAGAAGAGATTCTGGAGATATTTTTGGAAGAAACAGATAAGGAAAGAGATCAAGCAGATTACTTAGGGATCAAGACACATGTATTTATGGAAGATATTTTATTTATTTCGGGGATGATCATCACATACGCAACATCATCCGGGAAGGCAGAAGGAGAAGACAAATTGGGGAACGCAGATTGAAGGAGTTCCACCATGAAGAACACAGTTTTATGTTCTAATTTATTTTTAATTTAATTTTGATTATGTAATTTCGTTTATAGTCTGAGGGTTGTGAACCTCCCATGAATTATTTATTTTAATTGTTTTTTAATTTTATATTGCCAACTTTTATATAAATTTATTCTATTACATGCTTTGATATTCTTAATATCACTGTGATAATTATTTTAGTCTGGCCATCTAATTTAATTATTTAATTGTTTAATGCTATTTCGTGATCCACAATCCGTAATTGTTGTGAGGAGTGAATTAAGTAGCAAATAGAGATAATTCCCTCTAGGTGTAATATGATCTAGGTTGTATGATTCCTAGCCGGTTTTCATAGCCTAGTAATTCTATGTTTGGAGTCTTAATGCATTTGCGAGTTCGAATCCATAGGGTCACTCGTAAATAGTTCATTTTAGTGGTCGTACCCTAATTGATGATCTTAAGAACATTCGGGTTAATTTGGTCGTACCATTAGCCTAGGGATTTGAGTTTGTATAATTATTTGCATGTTTAATTCTTGCGATTTTATGAATTAGGATATGGGAGGGGATCAAATCCTTGGACTAGGTTGTTATTTTATTTGTTCTATTATTTAATTTTATGTTTGTTATTTTAATTAATTATTTTCATGTTTATTAGTTGTTAATTCAATCCAAACCCCCCCTCCGGTTACTCATTTGAAAACACATAAATTCAATTTAAATTCAATTACTCCCTTGGGTTCGACCCGTACTCATCCTACTATATTTTAGTGGATTTGTTCAAAAATTTTATAAGTATTATTTTTGGGTGCCGGCGACAGCACATCAACCACTCTTTGGCTTTCCCCATTAGTGAGAATGGGAAAAACCTCATTCTGATACCATCCTCCGGGACATTCCTATGCTTCTGTGTCCTTGCATACTCATCAAATAATTGCAGATGCTCACTAGGACTTTCTAAAGGATTACCACTGAACTGCTGTGCTTATACCATTCAGATCAGTCCAAAAGGTAGCTCAAAATTTTCTGCAGTGATTGCGGGTCCATTCAATCCAGCATTCGTGGTGTGCTTAAGCTTATACTGGTCCCGCATGGGAGGCGGAACCCTTCGTTCATCGTCAGCCATCTCTACCGTCTCAGTCTCTTCAACTTCTTCCTCTTCTGATGAATAGTAAGTATCTGACTCCGAGCTAGAAATAGGTGTGGCTGGAATCTTTCTCTTCTTTCTGTTTAGTCTGACAAGTGCTTCAAGTTCTAGGTTGAGTGGTTCAATTGGAAGTCCACTTGACTCAGTTATCATACACCTGTTCTCACGCAGCTGATCAAAAAAGTTTGGATGCAAATAAAAATAAAAATAAAAGTAATTAAATTTAACGTCCTAGAATAAAATAAATCATAAAACAAATTAAATAAATAAATCTAAAAATTATCCCCGGCAGCCGGCGCCATTTGCTTGTTCACAATTTTGCGTGTCCCCAAGTGTAGGGAATCTATTGCAGATAAGCGTGTGACCAAGTATATTATCGAACCCAAGGGATAATTCTAAGCTTACTATTTAATCTATTTATGACTATTCTAGATTAAGACAAATCTGGGTATTTTAGGAGAATTTAATTAATCTAAAGATGCAGAAAATAATAATTACTAAAAATATAAAATAGCAATAAAAATAAATATGGAAGTGTTCAAGAGAGAAGATAGATAGCACTAGACAGTCCAGTTAAATTGGTCAAATCAACTCACTAGACAATCGGTTAGAATCCCTGCAGTTCTTATGAAGGCAATCACTAAATTATGTTAAATCCCTTTTGTACAGTAAACTCAACATGTAAGCCTGGTTTGAACCCTCAGTTGCAGAAGAATAATTCATACTCCCTTTTTAGGTAATTCATGTAAAATTCCATTAAAGGCTAGTACACTAGACTTCCCTTTATAGGTACTTAAGAATTAATCCTCAACTCCCACCTAACAATCTAAGAAACTAAATCCTCTAAAATGGTAATTAATAAATATATTTGGTGTCCAGTATTAATTATTCTAATGAATAAAGGTTATATGGTTAGATCCCCTTTACCCATAACAGATAGACAAATATAATTCCCTCTATGACACAAGCAATAAGCATAAGCATGCAATAGGCACTGACATACACATGAATAAGGACAGATCATATAAGACAAAATATAAGTCTCAAATCAAAGCATTAATAAAGGAATAAATAAACTACAGGTATCCAACCTTAAATCTAGATAATTAATTCAAATCAATTCAACCTTCAAAACCTAGCACTATCCAAGAAGTACTAGCCCATGGTGTTACAAGCAACACACATAGTTAGATATGAAAACAATCCCATAGATCTATAATTCAAAAGCTTAAAAGAAAGAATAAGAAAAATCCTAGATGTGGCGTGATTCTCCGGTCTTTCCTCTGTGATTCTGAACCTTCTTGTTCTCCTTCTCAAGTAAACAACACTGATGAACTCCCCGAGATGGGTGGATGGGATGGTATGGTGAAAGGGTATGGAAAAGTTATGGAGAGTTGTGAAGAGTTGTGGAGAGTTGTAGCTTGGAACACCCAAGGACTCCTTTTATAGTTCAGAACTGATCCTCCACGAAATCTGACTCAAAAGTGGACTTTTTCACATTAAAAATACGAAAGGGCCAAAAAAATGATGAAATGACTGTTTGCCTATTTTTAGCACTCACGAGCAAGAATACTCGATCGTTGTAGTAGTATATCCCAAGAAAAATTATCAATCCATAAAGGAGTTATGTTCGGACTAGCAAAATACGTGAGCTCATGTTCATTGTTGTTTTTGTAAAGATGATCGGGGGTTTTGAGATTAATTAACAACAAAAACAAGTAGCAAGTAAGTAAGATAGCAAATAAGATAAATGACAAGTAAAGAAAATGGGTGCTAAAGTTCAAGTGTGAAAAACATGGGATTAGAAACATCCAAGCATGCTCAATCCATATTATCATGCAAAAGGAATCCAACTTAATTGATGTAAACTAAGGGTGATCACGATTGTATCCTAAGCTCCCTTTCGGGTTACAAAGGTTGTTGATCCATTTTAAACTCCCAAAAGCACTTAAGATCAAAGCCCAACATTAACCCCTTCCATCTAGGTACTAGTTAGATTAAACTCTCCCTTTTTGTGTACTAAGGCCAACGAATGGATTGGTTCCCCTCATTGAATTCAAATATCATTTCGGTCAAACCCAAACTCAATGTCTATTCATGCCTTCCTAATACTATAGAGGGTCGTTTCCGTCTCACTCCAAGCAATACATACATGAACATCATGATAGCATTTAATTACCACAAATAATCCATTGATCAACAATCCATTAAACCAATAAACATTCATGAATAACAAACCATACCATCACAACATCAAGACAATTAAACTCCATGAATAGAAATCAACATCAATTAAATCAAAAACCAATTTAATCCACATGATAATATAGATATAATATTCTCTTCATATTCCTAATCCCACTAGAGGGATTAGCCTAACATGATAAAAGTAATAAAACAAATAAATGATTCATTACAAATACCCATAGTCTTAGATCTAAAGATATACAAAATGAATGGATTCTTCCCAATCAATTTCTTGAAGAGAATCTTCTATTCTTCTTGATCTCCACCTCTACCTCTTGATTCCTTGAGATCTCTCACACCCAATGGAAGGGATGAAGTTTTGATGAAGAATTAATGGAGATGATGAAGATGGATCAAAATGATGAAAGTGGATGAAGATGATAGTGGAAAATGGAAGAAAGGGTGTGTGATGTGTGTGTAGATGATGGGAATTTCGGATCTCCTGCCAATTGTTGAATAAAGGGGTATTTATATCCCTATGGAGGCTTCTAGAAGGATCTGGAAATTTCTGTAGGAAAATACACAGCACGAGTCGTGCTCTGCAACACGGCCACGAGGTGGCCGTGTTGTGTCTTCTGATGCTGCCGCACGGCCTCGCCTTACAGGGCCGTGTTGATGACACGGCTCGTGCTGCCAACACGAGTCGTGTGTTGTAACACGGGCACAGGGTGGTCGTGTTGGCTCTTCTGATGTCGCCACACGGACACTTCTTACAGGGCCGTGTTGGCGACACGGCTCGTGCTCCCGACTCGACTCGTGCAACTGGACACGACCTGAAGTTGCCCGTGTTGAATGACTAGATGTCGCCACACGGCCAACTCTTACAGGGCCGTGTTGGCTACACGGCCCGTGTTGGTGCTGGTTCCTGCATTTCTTCACTGTTTTGGCTCGTTCTCTCTCGTTTCAACTCCGAATTGAGATCCGTTTTTTTCTACATCTTCCTTATCATGTTTAGCATCTAATAAAAAGTGAAAATCTTAAGTTTAAGCTCATTCACACGCATTTCAATAAAAATACAAAACACAACCAAATAACATATAAAATACGGATAAAATAATACGAAAACACATATAAAAAGACACTAAAATCTAGGTGAAAATAGCTCTAATCAATGACGAAACTGGGCCTTGCTGAACTACTGCACGAGTCGTGCAGAATACCGCACGAGTCGTGCGGGCGCTGGGCATGCGAATCCCTCGGCGGCTCTCGACGCACGATGCGTGCGTCTCGGCAACTTCGGTGCTCGTGCTCGGCGGGCTTGTGCGGAAGCTCTCGGCGGCTCTCGGCGGTACGACCTTGCGTACCATGCGGCACGACCTCCACCTGCCGGCCGGCACGAGTCGTGCCAGCGTCTCTTCTCCCGACGTCATTCCGACTTCGTTCCCGACTTCTGTTTTTGCTCTTTTCACCTTATTTTTCACCTGAAAACACGAAATAACACCTCACGTGTATCTGAAACATAAAGTTATACAATTCTACCACAAGATGCTCAAATACGGATATAATCCCCACATAATGGTGCTAAATCGAACTCTAAAACACGCAGATTTTCACACTAATCAGTCGTAGAGATCTAGCAATGCACCAGTACATTTTTGGACTCTAATATTACAAAAACAAACGACATTTGGATTTTTTATCTTAAAATTTTCTCATAAATGTAAAAGTGAACTGATTGATGAAATTCTACAGGGATGTAGCCACACATATTTTCGTTAATTTTTTTAGTTAAAATTATTCCAAAACATTTATGTAATCAGTATTATTACTATAAGATATATATTTATCTCCATATATGATTTTACACAGGAAAAATTCATCTTGATATAATAAAAAACATTTTATGTATTGTCCTCATTTAATTTATCAGGATAAGTGTACTCAGCAAATTTTACGAATTTTAAATTATAAAATAAATGTATCTTTATTAAGTATTTTATTTAATTAAATATTGTCAAATAAATGTAAAGTAACTCATATATTAGTATTTCAAGCTACATGTACGCAGTGCTCCTGTTAGCAGAGAGTATTGGCAATTCCAAACAAATAATACATACCACTCATTGATATTGGTGTACGAGTAAGCAGTGCACTGGTAAGCATAAACAAATAAAGATAATCGATATTGTATAATTTATTAATTATATTATAATATACTTAGATAAACATTAACATTATCCTTTACATAAGGAATACAATATACGGAGAATAACAATATATTAATTAATGGGAAGCCAATCGTCTGCAGTGCGCTCCACAGGATCATCAGTCCATGCGTCGTCTCCTACAAATTGGATCTTGCACAGCTCCCAGTTGAAGTCTATCCTTTGTAGGCCGTGTTGTTTGAACACTCTTATCAATAATACATACAATGGACATCCATTTACTCGAAAAATTATGTGCTCATGCGACTCCTGATCATAATGCTGGTGTTAGAGACGACTGAGTGCAGAGCATAGGTAGTTGGAGTAAATGTGACATTAAAATGCATCTATTTTAAAAAAAAAAGAAGATCATGCACTAAACAACAATTAAGATTACCTCTTCTATTGGTGTGTCATATAAATAGGTGGTGGTGATGGTGTTGGTTGGGATGAACTAATGGACACCTGGGAGTGCCTTGAACCAGATGAATCCTCGCAGACTAGACATCATCCGCTCAAGTTCAAGCGCAATAAACAACGGAGGGTAGAAGAAATGAAGATCTTCTCCCATTTGGTGTGCGAGGTCCTTAATGAGTGTCAACACCTTCCGAGTGTCGAACAGGTGGTGTTGGTCAACAATGTCCGCAGCGCTCAAAAGGAAGCCCAGGATGTACAAACGTTCTACGTTGGAGAACCATATTGCGTACTCACCGTTCTGCATTGTTCTCGTTTTATATCAAAAAATGTTGATGCAAAGAATGAAATATACTGGGGTGTATGCAACCAACAGAGTAAGTGATGATATTTATATACTCCATTCTGTTAGGATTTCAACTTGAGATGAAAGGGTGCGTCGGGTGGGATGCAATGAATGATTGGACGTGTGAATCCCTAATGCATGAAAAGTAACCACTAGCCCACCAAGCACTTCATCTGAAGCGATGTGTCTGTTAACATCCTTAAGTGATTTATTAGTTTTGAATAATACGTTTTAAATACTACAAACGTAGACACAACTGCGGTTAATTGGCTAAGCAGTTATGCATCATACAAATTCAAATTGATTATTTATTTTGATTAATATTGCGGATATAAATGCTCAGTAGATTTAGATATACTTTAACTACGTTCCATATTATTAATATATATATATATATATATATATATATATATATATATATATATATATTATTTTTTTACGTCTATGTGATTAATGTAAAAAATATTCAAATTTATTACCTTAATCTAAACTCAAATAAAATTTCCTATTAAATCTCAATTTTTTCTATTACACTGTAATCTACTATTGAACGCTGAAATTTATACAGTGTGGATCTCATCGTAAATGTAATAAAACAGAGTTGATAATTATGTTGTTCAATTATTATAATACTAAAAATTCGTTTATTATTATTAGATGTATATAAAAAAAATTCGGTTATTCTTTTGATTTATTTGAATATTAAAAAAATTTATTACAAAATATTATTAAGTTGCAAACTTATGTTTGGTTCTATCGGAAACAACATTTAATTGGTGCATTGGTTGTTAAGTAGTGCAGGGCGTTCACTGCATTTCCCAGTGCATACGTTCGGATGCTTGTGGAAGCTGCGTACCCCGAATGAGTATTCAGTGAAATACTAGAAGGCACAGTTGAGTATATTTTTTCATCCAGTGCATAGGTGGCGGTTGGTTTGGGGCCAGCTCGTGTAATGTCTGCATGATCATAAGGGGTTCAAAGGAAATCACTGCAATGTTTAGCAATCAAGGAAATCATCTGATATATTACTGTCAGCTTTATGGGAGATGGGGCCGTTCTCTCTCCTTTGGTGAATGGGCACACCATCTTGGGATTGCACCACTCTGCATCCTTTGCAGTGTTAACCTCCTCAGCAGGTAGCCTTTTAATAAATAAATATTTTCTCTTCATCCAACGGCCTCAATTCAAGGTAGATTGATCCAAGGGTCAAAATTGAGTTGGGTCATGTGTGAACCAAGGTCACATAAGTAAGCCTTATAATTTTTTTCTCACTTTGAAAATTTAAAATTATATTTATCAATTTGGCAGTTGATTCGGTGTTTGCTTGAAAAGTGTTATTATAAGGGTAAATGGAAGCAATCTTCACGGCAACATGTTATTACTCCTTCTATTTTCCTTGCATTCTCTCTCATCCTCACTGTTGCCCAATCTGCAAAACCTACGACGTTGCTTCTTCCACTCATGAGCGCAAACATATCTTGTAAAATCGTCATATCATAATATTAAACTTTGTTTTGTTATAATAAGCGAACTGGGTGTATCTTGTTCAATTAGAATGAGCAAACATAAATATTCAATCGGATTCATAAGGTTATTTATGTCTTTTAGAATAGAGATATTTTAATTATTAATATTTATATGGTAAGTTTACTAATTATGAGGGTTAGAATAATCGGACTTTCATAATATTGAGTGATGTTTGCGTGCGCCCAGGTGCACACCGTGCGCCTTTAGAATTTAGTATTATGAATAAGGCTACATTATTTTGTTCTAAAGGGTATACACTTTAATTAAGAAGGGTATACCATTTTGTTCTAAAGGATATACACTTTTCATTAATATTTTTTATTTTTCTTTAGAAAATAAAGGGTATTCTTCTTTATACTAAAGGGCACGGACGGACCTGCGCAGGGGCTAAGGGGGGCACCTGGCCCCCGCTGAGATACGCATAATTTCTATACATGTAGTTATTGATATTCATTAACAGCCTAATGGTTTGCTAGTCTGTTATTAAGTGTTAGGTCGGGAGTTCGACTCGCGAATCCCACTGATTTTTTTCTATTATATTTCTCTCCTTTTTTGCTAATTTCTCCCTTTTCTTTTCTAGTTTATGGTTTCTTTTGTTTATAATTATTTTTTCTCTTTAGCTTATTTGATGTTCTTATATATTACTGATGTTCTTATATTTATATTTATAAATTTATTTATATTTATTTTTTCTCTGTAGTTTATTTATATTTCTTATATTTATAATTACTTTTATGTTTTATTCTCTTTTTTTTTCTATTTTATTTCTCTCCTTTTTTGCTAATTTCTCCCTGGTTTCTTTTGTTTATAATTATTTTTTCTCTTTAGTTTATTTGATGTTCTTATATTTATATTTATAAATTTATTTATGTTTATTTTTTGTCTGTAGTTTATTTATATTTCTTATATTTATAATTACTTTTATGTTTTATTCTCTTCTTACTTTTTAATTTAGTATATTTCTTTGTGTTCTTCTTCTTTATCTTATTTTTATTTAATTTTAAAATACATAAATTTTTTTCCTTTTTATTTAGTTTACTTTTTTATGGAATTTTTCATTAAAATCGATAATTAATTAAAAAAACATAAAAACAATCTCACACAAGTGTTTCTCTTTATTAATTTGGGCCCCTGACTTTCTAAAGGCGCACGGTGTGCCCGTGCACACAAGTTTTTGCCCATAATATTTTCTAAAAAAATAAATTAGGAATGGGGGAGGCTATTCGCATCCCCAGATTTTCTAAACGAACCCCATTAATTTATAAATTTAAAATATTTTTATGTAAAAATACTTAAATACCCTTATATAGATAATAAAATAATACTCCCTCCGTCCCATAAAACGCTTCACGTTTACTGTTCCACGTTATTTAATAAAAGTGGCACTTTTTGACTAAATATGTTGACTTTGAAGGGTATTATAGTATTTTTAAGTAATAAAAGAATATAAAGTAATGGTATATGTGAGAAAAATGAGTGACAAATTTGAAATTAATGTAACTTTTGAGGTGGTTGGTTAAAGTGATGTTTCATTTTTTGGGGTGTGAAGGGTTTTGTGGGACAAACAAATGAGGAAAGTGTGAAGGGTTTTATGGGACGGAGGGAGTATTATTTATGACAAATTTCTAAATGCACCCCAATTAAATTTCTAAATGCACCCCATTTGTTATAAACAATAAACCAAGATAAACCCTAATGTTTGTTTCGGGTTTTAAAATCCCGGAATTGGAATTTCAATTCCAAACCCAAATTTTAAAAATCACCCCTATATATACTTATATACATTCTCTCTCCTCAATTAATACACTTTCTCTCTTTATCTCTCCTCTCTCATCTACTTTCTTACACATTGATTTAACATAAAGTTAAAAACTACCCTATCAAAAACCCAAAACATACACAACATCACTATTCATGATTTTCAAACTCTCCAAAACCCCAAAACAAACATCACCTAAATCTATGGATTATGCTGTTTACTCTTCTCCATCATTCACGGCTGTTTACTCTTCTCCATCATTCTCAACTTTTGTTTGTTGCAAAAGTAGCAATTTGCTCTGTGAAAAACCGATTGATGAGGATGATGGATTTGTTATCTTCCCTACTCTTGGCTCTCCAAATCCCAAATCTTAATACTAGCCTCAGTAGCAGCACAAAGCCAGTACTATTGGGGCTAAAGCAAAAGGCATGGATAATCGAACCCGCATCCAAAGAGTACAACCTCTTCCCTTGTGCCAAATCCCACAGCAGAATTACTCCATCTTTACCACCACTAGCGCACAAAGAACCATGGAGAGACATAGTCACTGTGTTCACATACCCACTGTGACCGGACAAGGTCGACTGCAGCTCACAGTTGGTCAATTCCAAATCTTCAAAGTCTTATCCCACGAACCAGACACAATGGTTGTTGCAAATTTTGTGGGAGAATCTCACGCAAGAGGCCCAATCGTTGAATCGTATACTTGCACTCTCCGAGGGTGTTCCAGAGCTTGATTGTCTTGTCGTGCGATCCCGACACGATCTGGCTGTTGTCGATGGAGAACGCGACACAGAGGACGTCCTTCGTGTGGCCGACGAAGCGACGAGCGGTGGTGCCGGCCTGACGGAGAGGACGTCCTTCTTGTGATTTTTTTTTTATAATTAATTAAAAGGGTAAAATTATCTTTTATGTGGTATATTTAGTAGTTTCGCTGGTGCAAATAGCCGCTCTCTTTAATAATAAGTCAGTTGAGTACATGCGTAAGAATTGTCATTTCTTAAGCTTTTCTAAAATATTTGGTAACTTGAGTAAAATTTTGGGGTAATAGTGCATATAAATAAAAGATAAAAGTTCATTCCGTAATTAAAGTTCCATAACCTGAAGTCGCTGCTTCCTCAGACAGCTAATCTACTTCATACTCTTTCCTTTCTTCAATTCACGAAGGTTTGGGAGAAGAAGATGAATTCATCTGCAATTCAGCTAATTCGAAGAGGAATTGCAGCCATCCCGTTTCATGAATTTGGTAATTTAACTCGTCCATACTCTACGAATTTGCATAATTTGGGTCGGAGACAGATGGGTTCTTCACCTGTGCACCCAATTGATTTCAGCAGAATTAACGAATTAGATGATGCTGTCTGCTTGTTTCGTGAAATACTAAGAATGAGACCGCAGCCTTCTCTTCCTGTTTACACCAAACTGTTGGGTCTCGTTGTGAAGATGAAACAGCACCACGTTGCCCTCTCCATGTTCGACGAATTGCGTCAAAGAGGTATTCCTGTGGATGAGTTCACGTTTAATATTGCAATTAATTGCTATTGCCTCCTGAATCGGATAGACTTTGGTTTTTCTATGTTGGGTACTATCTTCAAGAGCGGTTATGAACCCAATGTCACGACATTCGGCACACACATTAAAAGCCTCTTTTTGGATCATAAGGTCGTCGAAGCTTCCGCATTGTTCAAAAAGCTTTTGGTCTTGAAATTATGTGAGCCTAGCAATGTTATGATCCTCACTATGATTGATGGGCTCTGCAAAGCTGGCCAACTTGTTCCTGCCTTTGAATTGCTCTGTGCTTTGGAAAAAACAAGATGGAAACCCAATGTTTGGGCTTATAACACATTGATTGATGGATTTTGCAAAGTTGGAATGGTGGATGACGCCCTACAGCTGCTCTCTAAAATGAATTACAATGGCATTTTACCCAATGTTGTCACGTATAGTTCGATGATTCAGGGCTTGTCTAATGCTGATCGATTGGATGATGCTGTAGGCCTTCTAAATGAAATGTCTCAGCGTAAAATCTCTTTGAATGTGGTTGCGTTTAGTATATTGGTAGATGCATATTGCAAGTGAGGAAGGATGCAAGAGGCAGAGGGTATTCTAGAAGATATGATGCGGCAAAATGTATGTCCAGATGTAGTCACATACAATACATTGATAGAAGGGTATTGTATGGAAGGGAACATGGATAAAGCTAGAGAAATGTTTAACTCCATTGTTGAGAAGGACCTTGAGCCGTCTATCATCACCTACAATAGTTTGATGAATGGGTACTGCAAGAAGGGAGAAGTAGAGAAAGGTTGGCTTCTTTTTCTCGAAGCCCCTCGTAAAGGTTTAAAGGCTAACACAATCACCTATAACATAATGATTCATGGTTTATTTAGCAAAGATAGATTTGCTGATGGCTGGAAGCTTTTCTATAAAATGGAGTCTCGACAAGTACCTCCTGATATGCATACTTACAGTATATTGTTGGATGGCCTGTGCAAGGCTGGGGAGACTGTTAAAGCACTTTCATATCTTAAGAAAATGGAGGAAGAAGGCTCAAATCCTAATATAGTTACATATCGTACTATCATTAATGGATTGTGCAAAAATGGAAATCTTAAAGCTGCAATAGATCTTTTGAATGAATTACCTTCTAAAGGCTTACAATCAGATGTACAAATGTATACTACGATTATTGGTTCACTTTGTGAAGAAGGGTACTTGGGGGAGGCAAAACAGTTGCTCGTGAAAATGGAGGAAAGTGGTTGTTCTCCCAATAATTGCATTTATAATGTTATTATTAGGAGTTTGTTGAGGCGAAACGAGCTCTCGAGAGCAAAACCATTATTGGAAGAAATGCATGAAAAAAGATTGTGGGCGGATACAGCTACCATATCCATGTTGCTTGATCAGATGCAACTATTGGGAGAAGATGAAAGGGAAGAGCTTATGAAAATGATTAACAATGTTTGTGCCTAAAGATATTACATGACTTAGTTTTATTTAGTTGCAAAATCAGTATTTAGAAACTTATAAATTTGTATTGCAGGTTATTATTTCTACTTATTGCTACCATTTAAAACTTGATATTAGGGGTGCACAACTTGGATGCAACTGAACTAATTGATCGAACCTAATTAGTATAATTTGCAATTCAATTTGGTTACCTTTTCTTTTATTTTTCAACTTATTTTCTGTGTCAGCTGTGTTTTGTTTTGTTTTGTTTTTTTTTTAAATTTGGCGTGACTGAGTTTGAACCATGGTTCATGCTTCCAATATTTCAGGTTACTAGTTTTATTTATTTATTTTTTTTTTTTTTTGTGGAAATGGTTAATATGGAGTTTTATTTATGATGCATGCTTCCAGTATTTAGGTTGAATTGTTTAATCACTAATTTAGATGAACGAATCTATTTTGTTTTAAAATTTTAGTTGCCATCAGATATTAACAGCTGGTCATTACAACCATTCTGAAATAATCAAACTTGCTAAGATTTTTCGACTTCATTCATTTTATTTTTGTATAGTATATTTTAAATATGTTATCTAACTTTCATATCATGTTGAAATCCCTGTTGTACTCAATTGAAACCAAAAAGAGAATTTATAAAATAAAATGCTGCAAACCTTGATAAAATGTTTAGTTTAGTCAGGTTGCGACGATGTGCAGATCAGCATATAAATGTTAATTGGGAGAACTTATTTGACATGTTTTCACTTTATTGGATTTTCAAGAAGTTGGCTTCTTCAGATGGCTTATGGTTTCTGAATTATTTATCTTAATTCTTGAGAACTATATGATGGCACCTCTACTCTGTCTTTAAAATGCAGGTGCAGACACATACCCAAATGCTTCCTTTGGATGGATTAATGTGAAAGATGTTGCATATGCACATATTCTGGCATTTGAGAATCCCTCTGCCAGTGGAAGGTATTGTTTGGTGGAGACAGTTGCGCACTTCTCGGAAGTTGTACAAATATTGCGTCAACTGTACCCTGGTTTCAAACTTCCTGAAAAGTAAGGTCTCATTCTTTTTATTTTGTAATTTCATATTGATTTTGTTACGTGTACAATGGGTATATGATGCAGGGCAAGTTTGCTGAACCTGCCACAGTCTGGTGTTTCGACCATAACTCACTACACAGGTCTCTGATTAATGCGTCGTTGGTGGCATTGGAAAGCGAACTCCATTATCTTTCCAACCATATATTATTGACCATCAAATTCCAAGTATGGAGGGAGTTATTGCCGTTCAAAGTCTGTTCAGCGTTTAGTGCAGTAACTATGCATTTTCATTTATGTTAGAAGTTTGAAGGTTGTTTTATTTATTGAGTCTCTATCCTCTTTCTCCTATAAATACCTGATGTATTGGAGAGTAAGAGCAGACTAGAAAATATATGAATACTGTATTAATCAAGATTGAGACTAGAGTTCTCATTTTCTTGTGATCCCAACTTGGAAGCCGAATTTGCATCCTTTTCTTCTTTTTTCTCTTTTCCTTGTTATCACCCCTCATCAGTATACCCATACACCTTATTTTAAAGATATAGATGTGAAAAGACAATAAAGTTGCAAGGACTAATACTAAATCCACAGGGAAAAGTTTGAATCCTAAGGGTTTATATTAAATGAGTAAATAAAAGACCTCAAAAATATAGACATGAAAGTACGGTAAAGTCCTAAGTATAAACCTCAAACCATTAGAATAAAGTGAGAACCTGAGGGTAAAATCGAGCACTTACGCCCAGGTGTATGCGAAACCTTGTCTTTCATAGTTTCTTTTGTATCAGCTAATGAATAATTGATAATATCTGATTCATGTTGTTCTATACTTAAAAATACTGTGTGTTCCCTCAGCCCTACTCCCAAATGAGATTTCTATTTGGTTATGTTGAGAGTGGTTTTTCATTTATACAAGTTCAACTTGTTAATCTTGGGAAGTCACTTGTCCAGCAGGTGTGCTGATGACCAGCCATTTGTGCCCAAGTACCAGGTTTCGAAAGAGAAAGTAAAGTCTCTAGGCGTTGAATTCACTTCTCTTCAAGTCGGAATAAAGGAAACTGTTGAAAGCTTGATAGAGAAGAAACTTTTCAAACCCACATCAGCTGTTTAAATTGAATACCCTCCCCTTGTTCGTACTGAGATGTCATATGACGTTTTGACACCCAACACAATAAGGGCCGTTTGCTGGCATGAATAAACGTGTGATACATATGATTTCTGCTCGAATCCATGTTTTCTTCCTTCACGTTGAACTAGGGAAACCGGTCAGGCCTAGACTTCACAATGTATGAAATGGGTGACTTTGCAATCTTCCTTGGGATTGGTCTATTTCAATTTTCAAATGGGATTACTTGTTTCGTATGCTATATCAACTAAAGTTTAATGTCTTAAATGGTTGGCATTAAAGTTGTTAAATGGGCTGGCTGAATCAGCCCGGTCCAGACCAGCTTATATTGTGGATTGAATCAACTTAGGCTCACCTTGCAATGGGTTGGGCTGGGTCGGACTTTCAAGCTCGACACATGAATTATATCTAATGAGTTGGTTGTTTGTTTCCGCCGAATTGTGAGATTGTTAGACTGGTGTGGGGTGTGTTGATGGAATAATTTTTGTTCTACTTTATTAAATGTGTGACATAATTATATACATATATTCCCTTTGTTGTACTTTTTTCTTTGTTCCACAAAATACATCAAAATCCAAAAAATAATAATAATAAGATATTCTTTTGTGAGATAGGTTTCTGTGGGACGGTTTATGAAACGGATCGACCTATTACTAAAGTATACTTATTATATAAATAAAATATATTTATTTGTTGTTAAAGTATGTTAATAATAAATTATATTATTATAAACTAAAAAATCATGCTTTAATTCATCATCCATCATATTTTAAAAAACATAATTTAATTATAATCATTAAGCATACTTTATTTATATAATAAATATATTTTACACGTCTCACAAACTATCTCATATAAGACATTTCTCATAAGAGACTTTGTCTTACTTAATCCTTCAATCTCAAAAGTTATTTTATTTTCAAATTTGCGCCCTATTTTTTCACACATATCATTACTTCATACTTCTTTATCACCTAATAATACTATAATACCTGTAAAGTCAACAAATTTTATCAAAAAGAATAATTTTTCTTAAACAACATGAAACAGTAAACGTGAAGCGTTCTCTGAATCGCAAGGAATAATATACTACATAACATATAGTAATATACATTAGAATATTACTGCATTCAATAATATAATAGGGGCCACCTATTCGTATTCCTAAATTTACTTAATATACCCCATAATATTTATTACTAAATCTATTTAATTAAATAAATATAAAAAACCTTATAAAATTAAGATTATAAAATGTCCAACCAAACATTTATAATTTTTACATTCGAACTTTACAATAAGAATGATTTCAGAAGATATGTTTGCATTGTCGTTCATCAGTTGTACACAAAAATCTTGTATATTAAATAATAAAGGAGATGACTATTCATTTTTCTTGCACAAAAAATACCATTCCATGACATCTCAGCCGTTCAAAACGTGAGTTATGGTATATATCAGTCACTTTATTCTTCAATTCTAACTTTTTACATTTAGAATATATAATTTTTTTCTCACTTTGAAAATGGAAATTATATTTATCAATTTGGTTGTTGATCGCATGTGTTTGGTGGGGAAGTGTTGCAGAAGGATAAATGGATGCAATCTTCTCGACAACATCTTATTACTACTTCTATTTTCCTTGCATTCTCTGTTATCCTCAATGTTGTCCTATAATGCCACTTCGAATTGTATCCTTTCTTTCCTGCCTCTCAATGCTTCGACCATCACGAGCTCTTTCAACATATACTCCGTTGCTTCTTCCACTCATGAGTGCGAAAATATCTTGTAACATCGTAATATTCTATTATAATAAGCGAACTGAGTATCTCTTGTTTAGTTGGAATGAGCAAGGTAAATATTTAGGCTAATACTATTATACATTTGGGTGCAATTCATGATTCGATGCACCCACTTTTATAAATGTATACAGTTATGAACAAAAATATATACAATTAAAAAATATGTATACACTATTGAAAAAAATATTATACATATATAGATGCTAGTTTTTTTAATGAAAAACTAAGTGTGAAAAAAATATACAATTATTAAAAAAATATGTATACAAAATAAAATAACATGTACTATATAAAATAGAATAAAAAGTTATACACATATGAGTGCACCCTTACATCCGGTGTACCTAATATCAACTCAAATATTTAATTGGATTCATAAGATTATTAATCTCTTTTTAAATAAAAAATATTATAATTATAATTATAAATATTTATGATGCAATTTAACAAAGAGTGAGGCTTGCGTGCACCCGGGCCACACCGTGCGCCTTTAAAATTTAGTATTATGGGTAAGGATATATTCTTTTGTTCTAAAGGGTATATACTTTAATTTGTAAAGGTACACCATTTTGTTCTAAAGGGTATATATTTTTTATTAATATATTTTATTTTTCTTTCAAAAAATAAAGAGTACACATCTTTATATTAAAGGGTATACCATTAACACAAAATTCTAAAGATGCACAGAGTGAGGCTCTTGTGTCCCCGGGGACACCGTGCCCCTTTGCAATTTAAACTCTTAACAATACATAAGTTTAAATAAAATATGTAGGGAGAGGGTTGTGTTTCCATGAATCACGGTGTGTCTCGGGGGCGCAGGAGCTTTTGCCTTAATTGAGTTAATATTATATCTTGTTAATTATCCTACTATGATGTAGACGTCACCTAAATTATTGTCTTGATCATCGTTATTCTCATTTTATATTTTATTTTATTTTTAATTGATCGAAATAATAATAATAAATATAATTTAAAATAATATTTTTTATCTTAAATCAATTTTATAATATTTGTTCAATATTTAAATTAAAATTTTATATTCATATAATTAATTTAGAGAAAAATCATTCAATAAATAGAAGAGTGTATATTGGGTGCACTCATATGTGTATGACTTTTTAATCTATTCTGTATACATGTTATTTTATTTTGAGTCTGAAAAATTATTGGAAGAGCTTAAATTACGTCTTTGGAGTTGGATTCTTGGGAGACATTCAGAGAGCCTATCAATTTGTTATAAAGAATGGAGGCGTTCTCCAAGATTCATCTTATAATTTCGTGGGCAGTAAATTGAAGATTAATGATGTAGTTTGTATTAAATAGTTGTTCTACCTTTTTAGATGAAACTGATAATTCTATTTTCTGTAATTTTGGGTAATTCTCGTGCCCTTACCATTAATAAATTGATTTTTTGCCGATCAAAATTTTTTTTCTATTTTGTATACGTGTTTTGTAATAATTGTATATTTTTTTCACATTAAGTTTTTCATTAAAAAAACTAATATTCATATGTGTATAACTTTTTATTCAATAGTGTATACATGTTTTTTAATAATTATATATTTTTTTACACTCAATTTTTCATTAAAAAAACTAACAATTAAATTGTATATATTTTTTCTCTTAATTGTATATGTTTTTGTGCATATTTGTATATGGGTACACCATATCTTAGGGTGCACCTGGGTGTACCATATCTTAGGTGCACCCTATAATTAGCCTAAATAGAATGTATTATGTGTGTTATGTTAGAATAATAATAATTTTAAAAGTAGAATGTTCGTGAAATTATTGTATTAGACGATAATTTTATGCAGCGAAAATATAGTATTAAAAAAAACAAAAAAAAATTAAGAAGTATTAATATTCATTAAAATTTAATACAAAAATATTTGAGAACGACCAGTGATCCACTTTTCTAGCTGGCTTCACTCACGTGTTTTTTAATTACGCGCTTTCATTTCTATATATTCTGCCTTTTAATTTTCTCTCTCCTCTCTCTTGAAGTGATGCACCTTCCCACAAACCCACCACCTCCCATCACAACCACCAGTTGCCGGAATCTCGCCGCGCTGCTGTCCCGCTCACCATGGAAGGAAATACCACCCTGATTTAGTAGTCCAGCCGCCGATCTCGTCACCTCAGTCGTTGGATCTGCCGTCGCTCTCCCATTTCATGTTGTCATCTCTCCACCGATAAATTCCCTCTTTATGGTGGTGGAGTGTTTGCGGGCGGAGAAAATGAGTTCGTGGGTCTTGAGGAACTCCTTTTCGAGATCCGAGCTCGAAACGACGATCTACGAGATGGACTCCAGCCGGATCTGGATTAATGGGCCGTAGCATTGGGCGGAGAAAATGAGTTCGTGGAACGTGTGGTGCAACCTTGGGCATAGTAAGTGTATGTGGCCGATGATGGGGAGTGAAATGGGCCGGGCGGCGAGGAGGGACGACGACATTTTCCGACGAGGAGGGTGAGGAGGAAGACGACAGAGAGGAGGAAGATGGAGGCAAAGTGTGTGATCTATTGGAGCTGCAGGAAAATTTAATAAGAGTGAATTTACAATAGAATGTTAATACATGGGAATTAGAATTGCTTACTGCTTGTGTTTAAGATCCGGAAAGCCCTCAACCCAAAAGCTGTCTTGAAGCCTACTGCTCAGTTTGCTCTACTCAACCCAAAAGATGTCTTGAAGCCTACTGCTCAGTCTGCTCTAACCAAGACTGCTGCTCAAAACTATTTAGCTAAAAAGATGAGAGAAAAACCTTCCAAGTAGTATTCTTGTTGGATTGCTTACATTAGCGTAGTAATTTTTTTATGCAAGTTATTCAATTTGTTATTGATTATGTGTCCACATTAGTAGTGGAGCCCATTTTAATAATTTTCATACAATAAGATTACTATAAATTCATTTAACAAGTAAAGAATAATGTTACTTATTACAAAGAGTGATATAGTAAATTTAAAAGAATAATTTAATTATTATTATAGAGTGATCTTATTTAATTCATTAAAAGGAGTAATCTAATTAATAAGTAAAAGTAACCCAATTAATTAAAAAGAGTAACCTAATTAATAAGAAATGAGTAACCTAAGTAATAAGAAAAACCTAATTAATAAGAAATGAGTAACCTAAGTAATATGAAAGAGTAACTCAATTTATTAAAAAGAGTAACATAATTAATAAGAAAGAATAACCGTGCAAATCAACAACAAAATTTTCAAAATTTATTTTTAGAAAATTAGAGTAATCAAAAAAGTAATCTAAAATATGTTTGACACATTAAATTTTCATTAACCTTTCTTAAATTTTTTATTTTATGAACTAAACACGATATAATTTAATTCTTTTACAATAAATCACTTCATTAAAAAAAATAGAATATCAAATTAAATAGTAATCTAATTTATTAGAAAGAGTAACCCAAATAATAAATAAGAGTAACCTAAAAAAATATGGACCATCAGAATCTCAAATCAACTTAATTCATTACAAATAGTAGTCAAATTAGTAATAAAAAAAAGTAACCTAAAAAATATTAATCAAATATAATAATATAACTTTCATACTAAAAAAAAGTAAATTAATATATCATTATATAAAAGTATTAGATATTCTTTTAAATTAATTAGATTACTCTAAAAATATAATTAGATCACTCTTTAAAATTAAATAAATTTACTACTCCATATTTGAGATATTCAACAATTTTATATTGCAGACAATATATCCATAAGTCTGCCACTCTTGAATTCCATCCCACGAATTCTGACGCATTAATTACCTCTCCGAACTTGACCATAAATCACCTAGATCTAAGCCATTAGAAATGAAAGCAATTAGGTTAAAGTGGTCATTAAGTAACCGTTTCTTTTATTAGGCAGCAAATAAGGAATTGAATTGTCATTAATTACCATAAAATGAAATGGCCATGTACCATAAAAGGAAATGGCCATGGAAAGAACGGGACCTCAATATGCCTGCCAAGAGAAGCCTTCCTTGAAATTATTTCAATCAGAAAATTGGTGGTCCATCTTCCAAGATCAAATCTTATTTTTTGGCATGTGTAGAACCAAATTGTCCATCAGAGCTTCCCAACCCACCAAGAACCCGAATTCAAGTGAGAATCCAGAGTCCAAGGAATAATCCCTCCTCACGAAGATCTTCAACCAAATCAGATATGCCTAAACCTTGTCTTCATTGCACACCCTTTCGCAACGGCTACTCCTCCGGCACCGGTGGCTCCTCATCATCTTACCTTCTCGATAGCTCCGTCGCCAACACCTCCGTTTCCAGCCGCACCTCCTTATCCAGCCTCCGCGATAACTTCCTAGATAGGACCAAAATTTATAATTTCTCGAAAATTCATGCCGCCACCAACAATTTTCTCAAAAAACAGTACCCCTCCACCTCTTTCCCCTCCAAATCGTGGCGTTGCGTTCTCATTGTCAGTACCGAAGGTTGTAGTGCCCCATGGTAATAGCGTGGAGAACCGTGAACTTTAACCATTTTTATAAAAAAAAAATTCAGAAGAGAGAGAAGGAAAATGAATTGGAAATGAGAAGAGAGGAGATAATTTTTTTTTTCAGAAGACAGAGAAGGGAAATGAATTGGAAATGAGAAGGGAAGAGAGAGAAGGGAAATTACATAATGAGAAGGAAAGAAAAAGAGGGGAAATTACAGAGGACAGAGGAGGGAAGAGAAGATAGCACCAATTAAAAAAGTAATTGACAGCTGGTTTCCATACCAACAAATAGATTTGACCCGAATTTGATTTGCGGACCCATTACTAGCCTGTAGGATCCGGTCCTACCTATTATAAAAAAAAAGACAGGTTGTAGGGAAGTCTTTGTCAAAATATTTTTATACATGTGTTTTTTAATTTCTTTAGTTTTACTTTACATTATTAAACCTACTTTTAAATTAAAAATTTTGTATCTTCTTTCAAAATAAGGAAAATATTTTAAAAAGGAAATAGGAGTATGTCAATTCAAATTTTCTTCAAAATATAGTTTTTTTAAAAATAAAAATTAAGGTAATAAATAAGAGTTGGTCTCTTGTCCCATTGCACAAAATATGTAAGTGTACAATATTTTGTTTTAAATGTATACACTTTAATTAATAAGAATATAATATTTTGTTATAAAGAGTATTATACACTTTCATTAAATTCTTTTTTTATTTTTTCAGAAAATAAAGAATAAGTACATGTCCTTATACTAAAGGATATGACAAAAGTTCTTGCGCCCTCGGGACACGGAGGGATACTCCGTGTCCCCATGTGAACACAACTCTCTCCCCTCCAATTCTATTTAAACCTATGTATTGCTAGGGGTTTAAATTGCAAAGGGACATAAAAATTGCAAATGCGCATGGAATGTGCTCCGTGCGCCCAGGTGCACAGGAGCCTCACTCAAAGGATATACCATTTAATATTAAAGGGATTAAGATTTGGCCCCTGTCCTGGGAATATACAAGTTTTAGTTAATAAATAATTATAATGTTAATAGTACTCCCACCGTCCCATCCAAATTGCACCTGTAACAACAAATTTTGTATTTATAATAAAATAAACACAAAAGAATTACAATAATAATGCAAAGGATTAAACTTGATAATTTAAGAAACAATCTCTATCTATCATCTGAATCTTCTCTCGAACCAATTTGAACTTCGACTTGACTTGTTGCGTTGATCGCGTTGACTGTGTGTGTTGAGTCGGATCTTCGGTTGAAGCTTGTCCGAACTCGGATTTGGGACCATATAACGTTAATCCAGAAGCGTCGAGCCTTTGTTTGGATTAAACGTACTTGATCTGAAGAACACTCGATCTGGGGGGCTTAGCACCTTAATCCCAGGTCGTACGCTGTTCTTAGCGCGAAGAACATCGAAAAACTTAGTGTATGAAGAATGCTTGATTTGGGGGGCTCCGCACCTTAATCCCGAATCATTTGTCGTTCTTGACTTGAAGATGCTTGAAGATCTTGAGGAGCGTTGCTCGTGTTTCAATCTCTTCAAAGCGTTTGTGTCTTCGAGTCTTTTAATGTGTGTCTGGAATGAATGGAGGAGGGCTCCTTATATAGGTGAAGGGTGAGGACGCCCCATAAATAACTCGCAGTGTGATTGGTCCAAGGCTGATTTGACCTGATTCTGCGGGCTTGGGTCTTTCACTTGCTTAGGCTTTAAGTCAGACTTATTTGACTGGATCTTGTCTAATTAACAATTATTTACTCATTTATTTTAGGAATAGATTTATTTAAATCCCTTAATAAATAAATAATTAATTGATAATTATTGGATTAATTTGCCACATATATTTCTTTAATAGGCAATAAAATTCAAGTGCCTACAAATGCCCCCTCGCATTTTGTTCACGGACGCCTTTGTGTTGAAGTGAACAAATTGCGATAATCCATTCTTGATCAACATGATTGAATTTTATTGCTTGCCTCACCAACTTGATATGAATAGCCTGAATTATGACTGAACTTAGCAGAGTACTAAGCTGCCTACGTACCTCTTTGAAGAGGATCAAGTCATAACGTAGTTCAAGGAACATGATTTGGTTGGAATGGGGGGTGCCATACACATTTTATACTCATGCGGGCTAGGAGTAATATGCAGTTTAGGCTCGTATGTCATGGATCGTTGAACTTGAATTTGCTGACAGTTTATACTCGTGTCAATGAGTCTTGAATTTGAACTTGTAGACATTTTATACTCGTGTCAAGGAGCCTTGTGTGGTTATTTTTCACTTATGTCGAGGAGTATTGTGTGAACAGTTTTTGCTCCGAGGAGCTTTATGTGTAGAGAGTTTATTCTCTTCCCAAGGAGATTTTATTTGATGTGTAGATAGTTTATACTCATATCAAGGAGTATCGAACATGTAGAGAGTTTTATCTCTTCTCAAGGAGATATGATTTGATGTGTGGACAATTTATACTCATATCAAGGAGTATAGTGTGGATAGTTTTCGCTCGTATCGATGAGCCTTGAATTTAATTTGTGTTAGATAGTTTAAGCTCGTATCAAGGAGCATGACTTGTAGATAGTTTTAGCTCATGTTAAGGAGCGTGATGTAGACAGTTTTCGCTCGTGTCAAGAAGCATGATGTAGACAGTTTTCGCTCGTGTCATGGAGATTTGACTTGGGAGATTTTGATAGTTTAAGCTCGTATCAAGGAGCGTAATGCAGACAGTTTTAGCTCGTGTCAAGGAGCTTTATGTTTAAGTTTGTCAAGTGTTCATTGCCCCCAATCTTGGGATGCACTATTTTCTCTTGCTTCAACTTCATTTCTATTAATCTTTATAGAAACTGCAGCCTTTGTTTGTGGTTCCTCTTCCAAGGGCTCATCGAAGGACATGTATTCAAACTCGTAAGAGTCTTGAATAGAGGGCCATTAAATGTCATTTGATGTCAGGCTTAACTCCATGTCGTAAGCTCTTGAAGCAAACTCTTCAAAAGTTTTAGGCCGAATTCCTTGAAGTATGTAGCTAAGATTCCATTGCATCCATTGAATGCACATTTCTATAGCTGAAGTTTTTTATAGCTTTTCTTTGCAATTGAGGCTTAGACTCCTCCATCTATTGATGTAATCGATGACATATTCTTCATCTCTTTGACAAGTATTTATTAGCTCCATCATGCTAACAATTCTTCGTTGCTAAAGAAACGGTTGATGAATACTTTTTCTATTTGCCCCCAACTATCAATGGAGTTAGCTTCCAAGTCGATATACCAATCGAAGGCATATCCTTTTAGAGATCGGATGAATTGTCTCACCATGTGATCTCCATTGGTCCCCGCATCATTGCATGTCTCGACGAAGTGCGCCACATGTTGTCTTGGATTGCCTTTGCCATCGAATTGTTGAAACTTGGGAGGTTGGTAGTCCATTGGCATCCTCAAGTTGTCAATCCTCTTTGTATATGTTTGACGTAGGTTGAAGAAGATTTGGAGCTTCCTTCAAACTTATCTTTTATCGTCTTTATCATAATGTTCTTTAGTTGGCTGATAGGAAGCGTTCCGTCAGTTGAAATTTGTATCTTATCCTCAGCTGACTTTTCTTCAGATACATGATGTTTTGAGGAGTCCTCCTCCTCATGTTCATCCTCAACTTATTTTCCATTCGCATGGCTTGTCTCCGCATTCTCCATTTTCTTCTTAAGTTCGGAGATTTTTAAATCTTAAGCTTCCGTGTGCTTGTTGAGTCCTTCAATGGCTTCCATCATACTTGCGAGTTGATCCTCAATGGCCATAGCACTTGTCGTCATCACTGCAGCTTCAGTTGAGGCAGGTGGTGAGCTTGGCGTAGAGCGAGGAGTAGAGCAGATAGAGTCATCTTCACCATCTTTGTCGCTGTGGAATGGCTTATTGAGAGTAATCCCCACCATACGATTTGTGTTTGAGGAGCCTTCAGACATACTTCTTGTAACAATTTCAACCTTTTCAGTTTGCAACTCTAGAGGCTTTGATGCAGTAGTCCTTCATATCACAATCTTTAGCGGAGTCATAACTTGCATCTTCACAGCTTGTAGCTCTAAAGGCTTTGAGGTAGATGACCTTTTTATCGCGATCCTAAGAGGAGTCTACTTTGTATCTTTGTGGAGAGAAGAGATGAGAGATAGAGATAGTCCCATTGGGCGTGCCAAAATTTGTAACAACAAATTTATTTATTTATAATCGTAACAACAAATTTTGTATTTATAATAAAATAAACACAAAAGAATTACAATAATAATCCAAAGGATTAAACTTGATAATTTAAGAAACAATCTCTATCTATTCTCTGATTCTTCTCTCGAACCAATTTGGACTTTGACTTGACTTGTTGCGTTGACCGCGTTGACTGCGTGTGTTGAGTCGGATCTTCGGTTGAAGCTTGTCCGAATTCGGATTTGGGACCTTATAACGTTAATCCAGAAGTGTCGAGCCTTTGTTTGGATTAAACGTACTTGATCCGAAGAACACTCGATCTGGGGGCTTAGCACCTTAATCCCGGGTTGTATGCTATTCTTGGCGCGAAGAACACCGAAGAACTTAGTGTATGAAGAACGCTTGATTTGGGGACTCCACACCTTAATCCCGAATCGTTTACCGTTCTTGACTTGAAGATCTTGAGGAGCGTTGCTCGTGTTTCAATTTCTTCAAAGTGTTTGTGTCTTTGAGTCTTTTAATGTGTCTGGAATGAATGGAGGAGGGCTCCTTATATAGGTGAAGGGTGAGAACGCCCCATAAATAACTCGCAGTCTAATTGGTCCAAGGCTGATTTGACCTGATTCTACGGGCTTGGGTCTTTCACTTGCTTAGGCTTTAAGTCAAACTTATTTGACTGAATTTGGCCTAATTATCAATTATTTTACTCATTTATTTTAGGAATAGATTTATTTAAATCCCTTAATAAATAAATAATTAATTGATAATTATTTCATTAATTTGCCACATATTTTCCTTTAATAGGCAATAAAATAAGTGCCTACAGCACTATTTTTCTCTTTTAGTAAAAAGGGCCCACCAATAACCCACCACTACCCATCACATCTCTCTAATACAAAATAATAATACTCCTTAATCTACGTGCAAAAAGCAAATACTGCAATATGCCAGGGACGGAGGGAGTATTAGAAAACAGATGGGAGTAACTTGTTACCTGGGTAACAATTATTTTTTTAAAATTATACTCCCTCTGTCCTATAACAGCTTTCACACTTTCTTTGTAATTTACAAAGGAAGTGTGAAAGCTGTTATGGGACGGAGGGAGTATCTTTTTTACTAATAGCTATTCTTAATCCAATGATTGTTGGGTTATCTATCACCGAGGTTAACAAAGAATTAGTCAAAATAAATGCGTAAAAATTGCCACTTCTTAAGCTTTTCTAAAAATATTTGGTGACTTGACTTCGTAAAATATGAGAGTAATAATGCATATAATAAAGGGTTAATTGCAAAATAAACCATGAACTTTACTCCTATTGCAAATTAATCCTCACTTTTGAGAAATTGCAAAAAAAACCACAATCTTTAAGTATGGTTGCAAAACGCACCCAATTTCTAATTAAAAGTATAGTTTTTTTGGGATTTTTTTGCAACAATACTTAAAGGTGGTGATTTTTTTTTACAATTTCTCAAAAATGAGGATTAATTTACAATAAAAGTAAAGTTCTTGATTTTTTTGCAATTAACCGTATAATAAAAGATAAAAGTTCAATCCATAATTAAAGTTCATAAGCTGAAGCCGCTACTTCCTTCTTCAGACAACTAATCTACTTCATACTCTTTCCTTTCTTCAATACACGAAGGTGTGGGAGAAGACAATGAATTATTCTGTAATTCAGCTGATTCGAAGAGGAACTGCAGCTATCCCATTTCATGAATTTGGTAATTTAACTCGTCCATTCTCTACGAATTTGCATAGTTTGGGTTGGAGACAGATGGGTTCTTCACCTGTGCCCACGATTGATTTCAGCAGGATTAACGAATTAGATGATGCTGTCTGCTTATTTCGTGAAATACTAAAAATGCGACCGCAACCTTTGATCTTGTATACACCAAATTGTTGGGTCTCGTTGTGAAGATGAAGCAGCACCACGTTGCCCTCTCCATGTTCGACGAAATGCGTCAAAGAGGTATTCCTGTGGATGAGTTCACCTTTAATATCGCAATTAATTGCTATTGCCTTCTGAATCGGATAGACTTTGGTTTTTCTATGTTGGGTACTATCTTCAAGAGCGGTTACGAACCCAATGTCACGACATTCGGCACACTCATTAAAGGCCTCTTTTTGGATCATAAGGTCGTCGAAGCAGCCGCATTGTTCAAAAAGCTCTTGGTCTTGAAAGTATGTGAGCCTAATGGTGTTATGATTCTCACTATGATTAATAGGCTCTGTAAAGCTGGCCAACCTGTTCCTGCCTTTGAGTTGCTCTTTGCTTTGGAAAAAACAAGATGGAAACCCAATGTTTGGGCTTATAGCGCATTGATTGATGGATTTTGCAAAGTTGGAATGGTGGATGACGCCCTACAGCTGCTCTCTCAAGTGATTTACAATGGCATTTTACCCAATGTTGTCACGTATAATTCGATCTGATGCTGATCGATTGAATGACGCTCTAAGCCTTTTAAATGAAATGTCTAAACATAAAATCCCTTTGAATGTGGTTACGTTTAATATAATGGTGGATGCATATTGTAAGCGAGGAAGGATGAAAGAGGCAGAGGGTATTCTAGAAGATATGGTGCGGCAAAATGTATGTCCAGATGTAGTCGCATACAATACATTGATAGAAGGGTATTGTATTGAAGGGAACATGGATAAAGCTAGAGAAATGTTTAACTCCATTGTTGAGAAGGACCTTGATCCGTGTATCATCACCTACAATAGTTTGATGAATGGATACTGCAAGAAGGGAGAAGTAGAGAAAGGTTGGCATCTTTTTCTCGAAGCCCCTCGTAAAGGTTTAAAGGCTAACACAATCACCTATAACATAATGATTCATGGTTTATTTAGCAAAGATAGATTTGCTGATGGCTGGATGCTTTTCTATAATATGGAGTCTCGACAAGTACCTCCTGATATGCATACTTACAGTATATTGTTGGATGGCTTGTGCAAGGCTGGGAAGACTGTTAAAGCACTTTCATATCTTAAGAAAATGGAGGAAGAAGGCTCGAATCCTAATATAGTTACATATCGTACTATCATTAATGGATTGTGCAAAAATGAAAATCTTAAAGTTGCAATCGATTTGAATGAATTACCTTCTAAAGGCCTACAATCAAATGTTCAAATGTATACTACGATTATTGGCTCACTTTGTGAAGAAGGGTACTTGGAGGAGGCATAACGGTTGCTCGTGAAAATGGAGGAAAGTAGTTGTGCACCCGATAATTGCATTTATAATGTTATTATTAGGAGTTTGTTGAGGCGAAACGAGCTCTCGAGAGCAAAACCATTATTGGAAGAAATGCATGAAAAAAGATTGTGGGCGGATACAGCTACTATATCCATGTTGCTTGATCAGATGCAACTACTGGGAGAAGATGAAACGGAAGAGCTTATGAAAATGATTAACAATGTTTGTGCCTAAAGAGATTACATGACCTAGTTTTATTTAGTTGCAAAATCAGTATTTAGAAACTTATAAATATTTATTGCAGGTTATTATTTCTACTTATTGCTACCATTTAAAACTTGATATTAGGGGTGCACAATTTGGATGCAACTGAACTAATTGATCAAACCTATTTAGTATACTTTGCAATTGAATTTGGTTACCTTTCTTTTATTTTTCAACGTTTTTTTCTATGTCGGCTGTATTTTGTTTTTTTAAAATTTGGCGTGACTGAGTTTGAACCATGGTTCATGCTTCCAATATTTCTGGTTACTAGTTTTTTTTGTGTGGAAATGGTTAATATAGAGTTTGATTTATGATGCATGCATCCTGTATTTAGGTTGAGTTTTTGAATCACTAATTTAGATGAACGAATCTATTCTGTTCTAAATTTTTAGTTGCCATCAGATATTAACAGCTGGTCATTACAACCATTCTCAAATAATCAAACCTGCTAAGATTTTTCGACTTCATTCATTTTTATCTTTGTATAATTTTTTAAATACATTATCTGACTTTCATAACATGTGCATTTACTTGAAATCCTGTCGTACTCAATTGGAACCAAAGGGATAACTTATAAAATAAAATGCTGCAAACCTAAATCAAATGTTTAGTTTAGTCAAGTTGCGAAGATGTGCAGATCAGCATATAAATGTTAATAGGCAGAACTTATTTGACATGTTTTCACTTATTTGGATTTTCAAGAAGTTGGCTTCTTCAGATGATTTATGGTTTCTGATATTTATCTTAATTCTTAAGAACTACTATATGATGGCACCTCTTCTCTGTCTTGAAATGCAGTGCAGAAACATACCCAAAGCTTCCTTTGGATGAATTAATGTGAAAGATGCTGCATATGCACATATTCTGGCATTTGAGAATTCTTCTGCCAGTGGAAGGTATCGTTTGGTGGAGACAGTTGCACACTTCAAAGAAGTTGTACAAATATTGCGTCAACTTTACCCTGGATTCAAACTTCCTGAAAAGTAAGGTCTCATTTTTTTTTTTTTTTTGTAATTACATATTGATTTAGTTGTGTACTATGGGTACACGCATGTACTCGGATTTTTTTAAAGAAATATATAGATGTGAAAAAATAATAAAGTCGTAAGGACTAATACTAAATCCAAAAGGCACAGTTTGAAACCTAAGGGTAAATGTTAAATAAGTAAATAAAAGACCTCAAAGATATAAGATGTGAAAGTTTGGTAAAAGTTCCAAGTATAACCTCGAACCATTAGAGTAGTATAAAATCGAGCACTTACGATCAGGTGTATGGGAAACCTTGCCTTTCATAGTTTCTTTTGTAACTTCATCTAATGAATAATTGATAGTATTTGATTAATGTCGTGTATAATTTTCTCGAATTTTTAAAACTTTTATGAAATTTAATGAATCTGCAAATATTGTTCTATCCTTAAAAATAATTGTGTGTTTCCCTCGGCCTTACTTCTTAATGAGATTTCTTTTTGGTTGGTGCAATGGATGATATTTGGTATGTCCATTTATACAAATTCAACTTGTTAATCTTGGGAAGTCACTTGTCCAACAGGTGTGCTGATGACCAGCCATTTGTGCCCCAGTACCAGGTTTTGAAAGAGAAAGCAAAGTCTCTAGGCGTGGAATTCACTTCTCTTGAAGTCGGAATAAAGGAAACTGTTGAAGGCTTGATAGAGAAGAAACTTTTCAAACCCACATCAGCTGTTTAAATTGAATACTTGTTAGAACATGGTGTGTGTACTTAGTGGAAATATGACGAGAGTGTACATTGTTAGATAGAATACAAATACAGTAATATTGCACAGCGGAAATTTAAAAGGAGAGATTAACACAGAGATCTTTCAAGATCTTTCAAAACTTTCTACTGGATGTTTCACCAGTAGGGCCTTTAGGGCAAAAAACATATCATTGCTGACATGTTTATGAACAAATACAAGATGACTCTGTAAGCATAATTTCATAAACAATTAATTTATTAATTGACACGGATCTTAGATCTTCATGATTTTCAAACTATTTAAATACGATTAGAAGACTTACCTTGAGACGCCTTTAATGGCGGTCCTCCTGTGATACGTTCCTACGAATTACGTCGGGAACTGGTTTCTCTCTCCTCACCCTTTCTTTATGGCACAATACGTAATACTTAATATGATAGATAATTCATAAAACTGTGTCTCTTTTATAGATGGAGAGATGACCAGATCGGGATATTAAATCTTTATCAAATCACATTCTATCATTGTGATTGTTATCCATAAATATATATGACCTTATTTATCTCACATATATTATTTATTTAAACCATATCATTATTTAAGATATTTGATCATAATAAATATCTTATATATTTAATATTAATGGCACTAGACCATAATAATCTTACATTCTCCCACTTGGCCGAGTGATAGAATTAAACATTAAACGTAAGGGTTTAAATAAGTTACATAAGTTGCGCGATATAAGATAAATTAATTGGTCAATCCATAATGTCAATATTAAGTATAGACTAACACAAGTCATGACGGTTTTATATCATTTACTCGACAATAGTTCCTTCCATGTACTATGATATTAGTTTTCTACTCAACGTGGCTCATCAACCTAATGATCAATAATGGTCCACATAAGTATCTCAATTCGAGATAAAATCTTGTTTAATTAATATCAACATTCATGTATACTAAAATGACAAAACAAGATATATCAATTAGAAACAAAACATAATGAGCTCTTAATGTCAATTCTTCATCACAAGTTTGTTACAACTTTTCAATGATCTCATATTCACGTAACATTCAATGAATATCTTTAGAGAAGATCATTTGCGTAACGGATCCGAAATCATAGGATTGATGTAATTATGTTCAATTGACATATTTGTTTCTAAAGTTCTTCTTAACGACAAATAATTTTTTTTTCATATGTTTTAGAAACTTTGGAATATCCATCGTTTTGGAGAAGAATAATGCAGCGGAATAATCATAATTAGTTTTCAGCGACTTGACATTATTGTCAACTTATTCAAGTCCTGAAATTAAGCTCCACATTCAATTTACTTAAATTGTAGCTTCAAATCATTCCACAAGTTAACTTTATTGGTGAATTTACGTAGTTTTCAAAAACTTCTTCACACTTTTTCATGACACAATATCTTCGACTTAGAAACATAAAAGTCGAAGTGAATTTTCTTGCATCATATGATCATCTTAATCTGAATCTATATTTAATTACATTTAAGTAATTAAATTTCAATAAGTAAGCACGTGTGCTTCATTTCATACAAAAATACCATAATATTACCTTATGCAATATTCTGGTCATCCATTTATGAATCACTTCAATAATTACCAAGCATTCTAGCAGCAAGACTGATATTTGGTCTTTATACAATTTTGTATATCTTAAGCTACCAATAACATACGCATAAGGAATATTTTAGTACGTTCCAATTCATTATTAGAAATTACATAAGGTTAAACTTATCTCCCTTCCAGATTGGAACGTTCTCTACAAACACTTTTCCATCCATAACCTTTATTGAACTTTATTAACATATACTTACAAAGACATCTTTAATTGTCTCATCATATGTTTCATTCCAAAGTTCTTTAAGAGAAATTTATTGGTTTCACATAATAAACCAAGATCATCAGTTGCAAGCAAGTTTATCATCAAGTATAGAATTAATGTGCTCCCACTAACTTTCAGATATATATGTACACCGGTTTATGATGTTTTTCTTAAATCCAAAAGATATCTTTATAGGAAAGCATGCTTAAATTCGTATATTGATTCTTTAAGTTTACACGCCATGTGATATTTTTCTTTAATGGAAAAACTTTTGAGTTGATCCATTTAAATTCTTTTACTAAATCACCATTTAGAAAAGCAGGCATAACATTTATTTGGTGCAACTCTAAGTTATAATGAGTTACCAAAGCCATGATAATTCTAATAGAGTCCTGTATAGAAATAACTTGTTATATCTCTTTACAATTATGTCATCTTTTTTAGTAAAATCTTTAGCAACAACTCTAATTTTATATCTTTGGAAATCGCCATCATAAAGATACATCCGTATCAAATTCTTTCATAACTCTTTGGCAATTCTAACAAGATATTAAATTTCATTATGAGCCATTGATTTCAACTCGTCTTTCATTGAATTTACTCATTCAATAGAATTAGTACTTCCATGACTTATTCCAAAACTGGAATTTTAGCTTTTATTATAATGTCAAATTTTAGCTCATTTTATTATACCACATTTGCAATCGTCAGGAATAGCGGATACGTTGTCCTTAAGACATTCATAATGCTATTTAATGTGACATATCTAATAAAAGCTCATTGATAATTGATTTAATAAAATCAGATCTATTAAGAGAGTAGAATAACTTAATGTTGTCCTTGAAAGTTGTTTGGCTATTCAACAACTATATAACAACTTTAGAAGAAGTTTAGATAAATATTTTCAAATTCTCCACCCAACTTCTTCAATAACCACATTTCATGGTTTCATACTCCCACTGATTTTACAATTCTTAATGAATTTGACATTTCAGTTTTAAAATTCTTGTACTATGGTTAAGACCATAAAATCCATACCCTTAAGACTTTAAGGATAATTTATAAGGAAACAACTTAAGTTTCTTATATCCAATTTCTTTTCATGTGGATGTAAATCATAATCCCTGCTGGACAATTTAAAACATGCAACTGTCTAAGATCGAGTTTTCTACAAGTTCATAAGGTGTTTTGAATTTTTTTTTTAAACTTGACCATCACGTAAGTAGTAGCTTTAAATGTATAAATCCACAAAATATGGGTATAGATTAATCATTTAACATGCTTATAACCATATTCAATAAAGTACGATTATGCCATTCTACTACACCAATTTATTATGGTGTGCAACATTTATTATAAATGACAGTTTTTCCTGTAATTAAGTGATTGTGCATGATAATTCATCACACTTTCCATAAAATGTCAAGAGATTTATTAGTAATTTAAGTATTATAAACTTAATACTTGGTCATTCGCATAAACATTAGGCTAAGTTTGTTTGATCTAACTCAAGCATTATAGCCAGATTACCAAGCTTTATTGCTAGTACAAGCAAAAAGCAATTTATCTTAAAGTGACAAATAAAATCCAAAACACTTTGGTGAAATTAGATTTATTCATCCTATTTAAATTACTTTAATCCATTTTGTAATGGAACAGACGCAGCATGCGAATAGAGGCTAAATAATATAAGTAATTTTAAGAATAAGAATAATATAATTTATTCCTATAAATACCTTGAGTAATTTAATAATAGATTCAGGATCGAAACTAATAAATGTATATTGAAGTTCTCCTTTGGGCGATACAACAATATACAATCATGATCATAATGATACTTGCAAATTTAACATAATTTGATAATTAAATATATTCATTAAAATTATTTTGTCATTTTTGGACATACAAAACAGTCTGACATAATTTATTAATTATCAATTTATCACACTCATATTCATGAATTATAAAGACTAGCAATCATATTTGGGTGAATTTAAAGTCTTATAAATATAAAAATTTTAACAACCCATATAATAAATTCTCTTTATTCAAGTATCACTTAAATATGAGAAATTAAAATTTAATTATACGATTTATCTTTATTATTTTTCAGGTCAGACTACTTTGGTGATTAACAGACCAACATTAAATAAATATAAATGGTATATAAAATTATTCATTATAATCTTATCAAAGACTATATTGTCATTATAGATTATACTCAAATATTGCTGAGTAATAATCAAATCTTTATTTTATAAAGGTTTATAAATCATAATCAATATTCTTAATACTGTCATCATAAATATACATAACATTTCCATACATATCACAATAAAGATATCACGTATAATTTTATTCATATTCTAACGAATTTGGCAGCTTAATATATTTGGTATATTAACATAATAAATATGTCATAAGAAGTCATACATACATAACATAAGTGAGATATCTAATATCAATAAATTAGAATATATCTCCAAAATAACTTTAATTACCATCAATTTTATCATAATTAAACACTAATTTTATACATAACTTAACATAAATTGACATAATCATAAGTCCATCATAATTCTTTAAATATATTAGGTAATGTGATATCACAATTAAATATTTGTGAGAAATCAATTGTCAAGCAACCAAATATCCCGTAACATAAAATTTAAGGAGGTTGCAAGATTGTTTATTATTTTATTATTATATTAGACATGCTCTTAATGCTGTCAATTAATCTCTAATCATAAATTAACGGAATATTTTGAATTGAAATTTCATCAAAATCATTAATGAGACAATATCCTTAATTTCGCATAATATAATCTCATGATTTTTATATTCATAAATATAACCCAAATAAATTCACGGCACAATCATTATAATTTTTCATAAACACATAATCATGTTAAAATTCATTACATAAAATTTAATTTTAATAATATGTTCTTCACAGTTATCATTATTTTCTTATTATCCACAGCATTATTATTCAATAACCATGAATGATTAAGAAATGTAATCATTATAAATTCCAGAATAATCAATACACGAGAATTAATTCAAGTAATTAACATAATATTGATTCAACATAAGTATCTATTGTGGATTTCGAAAATAATATGCCATGGTTAAATAATTTCATATTAAAATACATAATTAACATTATTGCATGTTTTTTCAATTAATGATTCATAAGCATACGAAAATTTATACGAAAAATCATGAGATCCAAAACCATGCTCTGATACCACATGTAAGCATAATTTCATAAATAATTAATTTATTAATTGATATGGATCTTAGATCTTCATGATTTTCACACTATTTAAATACGATTAGAAGACTTACCTTGAGACGCCTTTAATGGCGGTCCTCCTGTGATACGTTCCTACGAATTACGCCGAGAACTGGTTTCTCTCTCCTCACCCTTTCTTTATGGCACAATACGTAATACTTAATGTGATAGAGAATTCATAAAACTGTGTCTCTTTTATAGGTGGAGAGAGGACCAGATCGGGATATTAAATCTTTATCAAATCACATTCTATCAATGTGATTGTTATCCATAAATATATATGACCTTATTTGTCTCACATATAATATTATTTATTTAAATCATATCATTATTTAAGATATTTGATCATAATAAATATCTTATATATTTAATATTAATGGCATTAGGCCATAATAATCTTACAGACTCTAGAAAGAGAAACTTGAACAACTCACACTTCAAGGAAGTGATACAGACTTAGAGAAATTCTATCCTAACATAATAACCATATACATTGTTATAGGCACACAACTGACGAGACAAGTCTAGAAAGACTATCTTCTTCTCTCAGTACAAACAGGACAAAGAAACTCTCTAAAAAGTAATCTATATGAACACGTTGTTTTTTAATCTTGTAATCTCTGAATAAATCTGATCCCACATCCTTTATTTATAGACAATTTGATATGGATAAGATCTCTTCATGGTAGTTTTGGTGGTTAGAGTTGATTATCATCTCAACTCCTATCAACTCCCGCCAACTCCCTTGTATAATCCGATCCTGGAGGCTTTAACAACATCTGAAAAACTTTAGCAATTATGAATAACCGTTTTTGACCTTATCCATTCAGAAAAACATATTTGTTACTAATAATGTTGTAACAACCTTTATGAATAACCGTTTCTGACCTTATTCATTCAGAAAAACAGATTTGTTGCCAATAATATTGTAACAACCTGAATAACAAATACACGAAATTATAGGGAAGGCTTTAACAACATCTGAAAAACTTCAGCAATTATGAATAACCGTTTCTAACCTTATCCATTCAGGAAAACAAATTTGTTGCCGATAATGTTGTAACATCCTGAATAACAAATATGCAAAATTATAGGGAAAGACGAAACTAAAAAGATTGTGATAATATCACACCAACAATCTTCCCCCTTTTTGTCTTTCTCCATACGTATTAAAAATAATAACACATAAACAAAGGAAAATACAAATAATACCGATAATGTTGTAACATCCTGAATAACAAATATGCGAAATTATAGGGAAAGACGAAACTAAAAAGATTGTGATAATATCACACCAACAATCTTCCCCCTTTTTGTCTTTCTCTGTACGTATTAAAAATAATAACACATAAACAAAGAAAAATACAAATAATCAAGAAAATACAAAGAAAAGCAAAACGAAAAAGGATTGTTATAATATCACACCAACAATCTCTCCATTTTTGCCTTTCTACACAAGCAACACAAAAATGAAAAACAATAACATATAAAATATAAAATCACAAAACATGCAACATAAACAGAACAAAAAAAACGTACATTCTATAACACAACATGATAACAAAAATACTCTCCCAGATTTATGCAGAGAATCATCACGCTAGCATCATCAAGGTCATCAACTCCCCTTGCATCTACTTCCCCTAAATTTGCTCCCAAGATATCAAGATAACACAAACATCTCCCTCTACATTCAACATCTCCCTTTACCTTTGTTCTTAGGCCAACAACCAACAACATCTTCTCTCCCTGCTTGTGGAGAAAGAGAGGAATCCTAAGGTAAGCCAAATTATGTATAACGAAGGAGAACAAATTTTTTTGAAATGTTGGAGGGCTATGTTACAACAGTTCAAATGACATTTATCTCGGCAGTAGTTTTTTTTAAGGATTCTACAATCTAAATAAGAATCATGGAGAGTGTTATGGGATTAAGAGCAGTGATGAATTTCTGGTATGGATGCTCTTTCATGGAGATAAGGGTTTATGATTGGATGAGGATGAAAGAGACTATAGGAGTGGAAGTTTCAAGCAAAATTGATGTTGTCACACTTATGTCAGATCAAGGCATTTAACAATTAAAACCATAATGACTTAAGCAAGAGAAAACTCATACAACTAAGGCCATGATTGGTATAAAGGAATGGAATGAGAATGTAATCAGTATTCCCAATTCTATTCCTATTATTATGATTGGTATACTTTTTAAATGGGAATCACCATTCCATAAGAAATGAGTATTCCCAAAAGTGAGGAATTATGATTCCTTCCTAAACCATGGGTTTAGCTATTCCCATGGATGAATGAATCAATTTTTTTTTCATATATAAAATATTTACTTATCTTTTATTTTATAATAATTTTTTTACTTTAAAATTAAAAATAAATTCATTAATAATTATATTTAAAATTGAATAATTTTAAATTTTAAAACTATATAAATGATATATTTAATTATTTTGATTTATATTTTAATTATTAAATTAAAAAATAAATATAAGAATAATTTTAAGTATTTAATAACATAAATAAAGTATTTTTAAATAAATCAAAAGTTTATAATATTTGTGAATTTCATAATTTAAGTTAAAAAATCTTTGTATAATTTTATTATTAAATAAAAATATTATATTAAAAAATTTTAAAAAATTATATTAAAAAATAAATTTAGCCATTTACTATAAATAATGCAATCCCTTCACCATATTGTAAATTATTAACAATAAAATTAAAATTAACTAATAAATTCATTTTTCATTACCAATGTTATTCCTAAGTCATACAAATCATGAGAGTTTTAATTTTTAATCATTCTTTTCCTATCTTTATTCCATTCCTAAAATCATTTCATTCCATCATACCAATCAGGCCGTAAGTGATAAGACAAATTGATATTTTAAAAAGGAAAGATATAGAAATAAAATATGAATACATATAGTAATATATGCATGAAATCCCAAGAAACTATTCATCATAATTTTAATCCACTAAATGAGCATTTGTAAATATTTAAGAGGCACAATCTCACAAATAAAAATAAAAGAAAAATAACCTAAATAAATATAATATACACAGAAAAATGTGATAACATATACAATAAAATTTATATTTTGCAAGACTAATTAATGAGTTAGAATTTATTCAATTTTTATAAAGAGACACACGCACACCTTTCGTACTTTACTAGTACGGATGATATTTTTAAGGAAGTATTTTTCCATCACCTTTAGAAAAGAACACATCGTAGTAGCCACCTCGGTGTGCCTAGTTACCCAGTGATGAGTCAACAACCTTGAGATATATAACACTTTTAATCATGACTTTTGCATCTCGAATATCATCAAAATTTTTCTTTTTAATTATTTGCCTTTTTCTATCAAATTTTTATAAGGTGTGTGTGTCCAGAAGCATGAATTTTTCGACTCAAGAATTTCTTTTGCAACCCAAAAATAAAATTCTACATATCAACATTTTACACAAAAACACACAAGATATAAACATATATTATATATTGTTATCTCACATGTTACAGCATATGAGACAACACAAGAAACAAACAGATCACACACAAACAAAGAGGTTTTCAAAAGAAGGAAAATCTAAAAAAGAAAGTGCCTAAAAAAAATCAGTCAACTGCTTATTTGTAGAAATGTCTTTGATTAGCCATTTGTAGTCGGGATGACTAATTAAAGAATTTATCGAACCTTAGGGAGGAAGATACTAGGGTTTAAGCGATCTCATATTTGTCTTAGTTTTATAGAGATGATGATAAAGGGGAAGGATAATCAAGAAATGACAAGAAAAATAAATGGATAAATTAATGGAAGATGGATGAATGAGCCAAGTAGATAGAGAATAAGACTAACAATACTTAAAGCATGAAAAATCTAAGTATCATACAACGAATTCATATGTCTCTCGGGTTAATGACTAAGGGCCAACAAGAAATCCACCTAACCTCCCTCTCGAGATGGATAGGATGTAGATTCGTTTAAGAATCCCAAAATAGCTCAATAGATTGGTTCTCACTCAAACAATTCAAACTAGGTACTAAGCTTGAAATGAGAGTCCCCTCACATGATCAATCAACCTCTCGATCTAATCAATCAGATGTTCTATCAAAGGGTTCTAAATCCTAAAAGACATCTCTATCTCTTTAAGACTTATAATGCACATGAAGTATATGATAAAATGATTCACTTAATTATCCTAAACACATAATTGACTTCTCAATCTAATCACATGTCTAAAACAACAAAACACACAAGTCATCATATACATCAAGATCTAAAGCATCAATGATAGAAAATCAATTAACTAAATCAACAAAATTATCCAACACAATTCATATTGCTAATCTCACAAAGGAGATTAGTCTTTTATAGTCACAAGGAAATCAACATAGACATTAAAATCCTTACAAACCATGATAAACAATAAGGATTCAATACAAAGTTTAGAGGAAAACTCCCTTGGATGGCTCCAATGGTGATCTTCTTCTTCCCTTTGCAATTCTCCTCTCCCCCTTGCTTCTCTAACTACTTGGATGTTGGATTGAATGGTAGGATGAAGGTAGATGATATGGTTAAAGAATGGATGAAGATTATGGTGTAAAATGGAGAAAATGGTGTGTGATCTAGGTGCAGGGGTGAAACCCTTCAATTCTTCTCTCAAATATTAAAGTATTGGGTATTTATACCCCTTGGAAAGCTTCTAGAAGGTTTCTGATTTTTTCACAATTTTGCATGGACAAGGCTCGTGTACTGCAACACGACTCGTGTGCATGCACACGGCCATGCCATGACCGTGTAGGTGTTTCTGATGACGGAACACGATCACCCCTTACAGGGCAGTGTTCCGTATACGGCCGGCCATGTTGGTGCAATCCATATTTTTCTTCTTTTGTTTCGGCTCGTTCTCTCTCGTTTCAACTCCGAATTGAGATCTGCTTTTTTCTATGTCTTCCTTTTCATGTTTAGAATCTATTTTTACCTGAAAATCAAATGTTTAACCTCATTCACACACATCTCCATAAAAACACAAAACACAACCAAATAATACACAAATACGGATAAAATAATACGAAAATACATATAAAAAGATACTAAAATCTAGGTGAAAATATTACTCATCAGTCTTCCAACTTTACAATTTCTTGTTCAACCAAGTCACATATGAAATGATGCCTTACGTTTAAGTGCTTAGTGTGTAATTGTTGAATGGGAATTTTTGAAATATCAACAGCACTTGAATTATCACAAAAAATTGTTAGAATATCACTCTCATATCCATTGTCTTCAAGAGCCTCGAAAGCATTTAGGTTCATGAACAGACAAACAACATTCGGTAGCAACAAATTTTGCCATAGAACTCATGCATATGAAATTAGCAATATCATTGAATTTAACAGATGACATATGATGAGCGTTTTCTCAACACACAATAATCCCCAAGTATGAAGGATGTGATTGTAACTTAGATAAGCGACCAAGTTATATTATCGAACCCAAAGGATGGATGATTATCAATTTATTATTATCTAAGTTAAAGTAAACTATTATTTGGCAATTTGATTGGAGAATGGTTATTAATCTAGTTAACAAAATAATTAAATAACAATAAAATAGAGACAGTAGAAATAAATGAGAGTTAAACAAGTGAGAAGATAGGTAGCTCTTTGGGCCATCCAGTTTCACTAATTAATCTCCCTTCCGTATGTCAATGTCCTACTCTGCCTTGTGGACTGTGGACGCATCACTAAGCCATGCTAATCTACTCTAGAGACACAAGCAGATAAGTATTTAACAAGTGCGAATAACCTTGGAGCAAAAGATATAACTTCACCCCCCTTTCTAGGTCGTGCACTAAGTACTCTAACCCGATATGATCTCCTTTTATAGGTACTATGAAATTATCCTCTTTATCCTACTTACTAATCTAAATTCAATTCAATTAATAAGTATCCATATAAGATATTTCTAATGAAGTTTCGGAGTCCCCTCACTTAGAATCATAACATAAAATCCTGCTCAGCAGTGAACGCACTCAATCAATAACCAAGATATGTATTCAGACTCTACATAACAGTTAATGATACACAAAACAACTCTGAGTATGAATTAAAAATGCATATTCTTATATAAAATAAATTCACAAGTAGTGTTGTACGGAGTATACACACGGAAGTTCAATTACCTAGATAAAAACCTTCATAACCCTAGAACTACCAAAGCGGTTCTAGCCCATAACATTTCGGAGAATGTTCATGGTGTTTGGATAGATCTTACCCATAGTCTTGAAAATTACAAGAAAGATTAAGTTGCAAAGTAAACCCTAGATGTGGGCGCCTTCGCTTCTCGCACCGTCTTAAATCTTCACTTGGTTCTCACTTGATTCGCTGCACGAATCTCTCTTTACAACTCTTGCGAATGGAGTTAGGGTTTGGATGTGGTGTCGGATGGATGTGGAATCTAACTCTCTTCTTGATGTGAGCTGCTTTCCTTTTTATGCTTGTAAACCCTTCTTATGGTCCTTTACTGGGCTTTTTCTTGGAGAATACGCCAAAACACGCACAGGAGAGTTGGAATTACCAAAAATAAACTCGCATGTCCCCGCTCGACCAGGTCGAGCGACCACTCTGTTCGATGAAACTCTGTACAGTGCTCCACTTGACCATCTCTGCCATCGCTAGACCAAACGATCTTGGTCGAGCGACCCCTTCTCTGATCGAGCATCGACTTCAAAATTCATGTTTTTTGATTCTGAGCACTTCTGACCTATTTTCCTGTATAAATATGCTCAACAGTCTCAGTAGCCTCTGATTCACGACTTTTCCATAAACAACTCGATTTACCTTGATTATAGACCAAATCGTACCCAATTTCCACGTAAATCAGAGCTCAAAACATATGAATTATCACTCTCATCAAACTCCCAAACTTCCATGTTGCTCATCCCGAGGCAACGACATCAAAACAAAGACAAGAGAGTGTGATTCACAAGATCCTCATACATGTACAACTTATAATAATACATGTAATTTTATCAATTCCAAAAGATGCAATCATCATACCTTTCATCCACGCAAAAATATACATTAATCACAATACTTCTACGAGTGAAAATTCATTTAACTCACTAGGTAAGCGTTTACTCTCGCTCTCAAGTGTAAAAGATGTACACTTAAAGTGTTAGTATATACGCTCAAAATCAATTGATACATTCGCGTAACCATAAGCTTGGCAAGGGTCTCAAAAATCAATCCATAATTATTTCAATACTAGGATCACAAAGGACTTGTTCTTGGGTTGTAATGTTGGCTCTTTGGTAAAGGTAGGAGAATATAGATAAAGTGACTAATTCACTAGTAGAGAATTACCTTGGAGTTTAGCTTTTCATCAAATAGCTTCATTCTTCCTCTCCTTTATCATTCTCATCTTCTTTTCGATACTTCTTTTCTCCTTCTTCACTTTGAATCAACAACTTTCTTTCTTAAAATACAAGGGTACCAATTTCGGGTACTACCTTCTAAGTAATCGGGGTACCGGTTTCAGGCACTACCCCTAAACAAGATATAACCACACTTTTCTTCACTTCATCACTAGCACTAACTTTTCCTTCCTTCCCCTCTCCAAGTTCATAACTAGCAATTTATTCACCTCAACTCTCTACTAGTAAATATGATATTTAAAAGGCTCAAGTAAAGGTAAAATAAGGACTTTTTATCACACGCTTGCCAAAGAAAAAAGTTTTTAAAAGGCTCAATAGGGCTTCCAATTATATAACATTATAAGTATATGTAAAAATTTGGCTAAGTGGCTCAATTAACAATAATGGCCTAAGATCATGTCCTAGTATCTAACAATCATAAATCTCACATAAGACTCTAAGCCAAGTTCTAGAATACAAACATATAAACGATACTCTCAAGAATAAACTATCATGCATTGATGTAGCATGATTAATAGACTCAAATTCTCACATGGGTAATAGATTTCCTAAGCACTCCTCAAAGTAGGCAATCAATATCAATTCTTACATAAACTACAAGTAATCAAACATACATACCTCTTATCAACAAAATCAACATATATCATATTCAAGTGCACATGCATGAAAAAGAGTCACTTATCTACTCAATCCATCAAATCATTATCAATGTATCTCAAATATCCACCAACATCAATATAATCAATATCAAATACATGCTACTCACGCATCAATCTTGAATAATCCAACTCAACCACTCACTCAAAACCCAACCAATCAAGTGAAAAATAGAAGGGAGATGAGAGGAAACGGATAAAGGAAAAAAACCTGGCATACACTACTCCTTCGGAGCATCATCATCATCATTATCATTGCGCCAATCGTCAAAATTCCTGTGCAAGGTATTGACCTTCCTATCCAAAGCCTCGTAATTCTCATGCAGATCTCCCAACCTTCTATCCATAGCTTCATACCTTAGGTTGAGCGCATCATAGTTCGTATTCACCAAAGCAAGTTGGCGGTTTGTCTCCTGCTAGTTGGTATTCAATGTGGCAAAGTACTCATGAATCATTCGGAATTACTCTCTATAAAAGCAATACTGAGCCTGCTAAAAATCATATTGCTGCTGCTAATGCTGTGGTGTCGGTGGTGGCTACATCAGAAGAACTCCCATCTCTAGAAAATTGTGAGGCATCTCCATATGTACCTCAGGATTGGCTGCTCAAACGGCTGTTGCTGCTGCTGCTGCTGTGGCTTGTCCTCAACGAACTTCTCCGGCTCTCCTACAAGAATCATATCTATCCATATATGTATCCATAAATGTGGTTCTAGGGATCGGTCGATTGCCCCTCACCAGCAGCTAGAGGAGGAGAAACGAATGATGTCCCGGCCTGGTCACCTATCAGCCAACTATTCTCTCTCTTCCGCTTAGAGACCTTGAAGTGGAGCGTGGATTCGACCCTCTCATCGCCCTTCCCTGTCGGATCGACTAGATGGGTCGACCCCAGAGAAGGGTTGATAGGAGAAGTCCTCCCCTAAGTTTGGTTTGTGGGTGGTAGTCTTACTAGATTGGTACCTCATTGAGCTGCGGTAAGTTAAGGTTTGCCTCTCCATGGTTTGCCCTGTAGTTATAGCCCCAAACAAAAGCGCTGCTAGCTAGTCAAAGGTAATTAGGGTGCTTTCTTAGTTTTATTTAAATTTGGAATCTACTGGCCTATATCGATAGATAAAGGGCTAAGGGTAGGTGCTCAAGATAAGCGTGATATACGCGCCTTTGACGCAATCAAAAAAATAAGGGCTCGGCTTTTGGGAGTCTAGGTAGACCCCGTCCAAGTGCATCTGAGCCAATGTTCGCCAATCTCCATTAGCACAACAAGTATTAGAGATCGCAATATGAGGAGGAGTGTTCATCAATAAGTTCACATTGATCTGAACAGAAGTAAGATCAACAAGACAGAAAGGCATCTTGAAAGAAATAGGGTTAATCCCTCTGATGAACATCCATATACCATCCTCCCTCCGAGCCAAGTTCATTCGCACACAGAATCAAATTTGGATCACCTTGAACTGGCCTAGACCTTGATAAATCCACATTGTAGCGCTCGGCCAATGGTGTAATTAAACCTCTGATGTTCACCTTCTGAAACATGTGTGAAGTGAACCAATGCAGCTGCTATAATACATAGGCACCCAAATTAAAATAAACTCTATTTATCTTACACTAAAGAACATACAACTCTCCTCTCAAAATGCACCCTCCCTCAGTTCTAGCAAAAAAGGTGTTTCCGAGGATACGATCCATGTAGGCCATCACCGGGTTGCGAATGAAAGCAGTCCTCGATCTTTGAGGAACATAATCTCCTTGCAAACCCATAATCGATCTCCAAAAATCATTAGCATTAAATCCTTCATTCTCCAGCGTCGATACATTCTCTGGGCACCCAAATATCCTGTTGAACTCGCTAGTATACATGTACCTTAAATTCCCTCCAAGTCGAAACCAAACGGCTATCGGAAGAAAATGCTCTCCATGAATCACCTCCAGTGTACACAACATCTCAACTATGATGTGAAAATAGGTCTTCCTCTACAGATCCATGAAATCGCTAATTCCTACTTGGTTGAACATCCACCTGATGTCATTGATTATATGCATCTCCACCATGGCTTGATCGTCCTGATAACGAGTTTGAGCAATCTTCCTTGAAATTACTCCCCATAGCTTCTCTTTCTCATCCCAATCCGGTATTTCTATTCCGAAGTCAGATGGCATCAAATTATTTTTTTAATCTTTTAGCCGCTTCTTCCTTCTTCGGGATCCCACTATCCTTCCGCTTGGAACATGCAGTAATGCCTTTTCCCATCCAAACTAATCAAAGTACAATCCAGTTCAAGGGTAATGAGTTGAGAAAATATACCTTTGTCTCCAGCCATGGGTGTGTAGAAGTGACGAAGAACAAAAACTCAAAATTTCAGAAGAAAAGCATTAAATACACTTGAATCTGCAAAATTTGATGTGGAATGTGTGTGGTTTTGGGTAAAGAAGAGTATACTAAGTATTTGGAGTGAAAATCTTACAGTTCGGGGTGAGTGCTCGAGAGAGGGTGGCGAGAAATGGTCGAGCAGCGCAGAAACTGACCTTTTATACACAAATTTTCTTCTTCGCTCTGTTGAGTAGCTTGGTCGAGCGATCCCTGAACTGGTCAAGCGGCGACCCTATAAGCTGAAACCATCTTCTGTGTTCAGCTCGACCTCTCGCTCGACCAAAATGTTTTGGTCGAGCGGCTCCAATTGGTCGAGTGGGACCTTTGTGTTCTGAAAACTCCAGGATCCACCTTACAGTGCTCCGCTCGACCACTGCTCGACCTTAGTGACTAGTCGAGAGGCATAACTTTTGGTTGAACGGGCTTCCAACACTCGTTTTTCATGATTTCCTCAATCTCCTGCAAAACTCAGACTCTAAAACAATATTAAATATCATATCAAGCCAAAACAATAACTAGAGAACCATTACTTAGACTCTTTAAATCATATAAAACTCCGCTCACACTATAAAATAAACTAAAACACCACTTAACACCAGGAAAATTGCAAAAAAATTAACACATCAAAATCGATTAAAGTTTTAATATACCGCAAAAAATCAACTCCCCTAGCAAACGTTACAAAGAAAAGATTATACTCTTGGTGCAACAATGAGGTAAGAACATCACACCCCCCAAACTTAGTAGAGGCTATAGTCGAAACTTAGTTTGCAAAGAGATGTAATTGCCAATTAGTAAGCACCTTAAATATAAAAATTTCTTACTCACACGAAATAAAATAAATAATAAAATGGAAGGGTAAGCCTCCAACAAGCGCTCATCTTTAACGTCGGAGAGTCACGACAGTACAACTTCAATGCAAGGTATTTTCAAAGATAATGCAAGCATCATCTGACGACTTAAAGTGTGCTTCAATCGATGCCCATTCGCCGCTATGATGTCACCATCTTTGTCCGTGATCTCAAAACTTCCCCCTCCGCAGGCTCTATGGATAATGAACTGTCCCGTCCACTTCAATTTTAATTTTCCTGCAAAAAGCTTCAAACAAGAGTTAAAGAGTAACACCTCATCTCCTTGCTTGAACTCCTTGGAAGTGATCTTCGAGTCATGCCACTTCTTCATTCTCTCCTTATAGATCACGGAGTTCTTGAAAGCTTGATTCCTAAACTCATCCAATTGATTAATGTGAGTCATCCTCAACTTCTTTACCTCCTTAATAGATAAGTTAAAACTCCTCATGGCCCAAAAAGACTTATGCTGAATCTCTACGGGTAAGTGGCATGGCTTCCTATAGACAATTTAATAAGGTGACATGTCTAGCACAGTCTTGTATGTCGTCCGGAACCCCCATAAAATATCATCGAGCTTCATTGCCCAATCTTTTCTATTGGTTCTAACTACCTTTTCTAGGATTTTCTTCACTTGACGATTAGAGACTTCGACTTGCCCATTCGCTTGAGGATGATAGGGTGTAGTAACCCTATGCTTAACACCATATTCCTTGAAAACTCTCTCAATAAGCTTATTGACGAAGTGTGAACCTCCATCACTCACAAGTGCTCTAGGAACTCCATATCGAGCAAAAATATGAAAGACAACACCGTCTTTGCATCGTTCATGTGAGTAGGAATAGCTTCCACCCACTTAGAAACATAATCAACAGCAAGAAGGATGTAGAGAAATCCATTAGATGGGGGAAATGGCCCCATAAAATTGATTTCCCATACATCAAAAATCTCTACGACAATGCTTGGCTGAAGTAGTATCTCATCCCTTTTGCTTATGTTTCCTATCTTTTGACATCTATCGCATATCGCTACATAGGATTCACAATCTTTAAATAATGTAGGCCAATATAAAGCGGGTTGAAGTACCTTCACTGTAGTCTTTTGAGCTCCAAAGTGCCACCCGTTAGGTTGTGCATGCCAAAAATCAAGAACACTCTCCATCTCCATCTCCATCTCCATCTCAGGCACACACCTGCGGACGATAGAATCTCTAAAAATCTTGTAGATGAATGGATCATACCATATAAAAGTCTCAACATCTCTCTTGAATTTGGCAAGTTGATACCTATTGAGACCTTTAGAAATTTCACCTGATGCAATGTAATTTACATAATCAGCGTACCATGGATCTATTTCTCGAGCAGTGATGAGTGTGTAAATTCACAAGTTTGGCGCTATGTTTTGTGCTAGTTTTGGAGAGTTTTGATGTGGAAATAGGTGGAAAACCTATATATATTGTGAAATAGCATGAATCATATGTTAGTGGAGCTATTTGAGTGTTTTCTTAGCAAAAACGGAGTGAAAGAGCCAAGAATCGAAGAGACGGAGTCGAAGCCACGCGAACCGCCCAAGAAGTAGGTGGGTTCGACCTGGCTGGAGGAGGGTTCGACCTCTCCAGCAGGTCGAACCAACGTTGCTGGACAATACAGAGAAGGGTTCGACCATGACTCAGTTGGTTCGACCTGGCCATCAGGTCGAACCATGGTCGAACCAGTTTGCAAGAAGGAGGATTCGACCACGATGTTGGGGTTCGACTTGCCCGTTGGTCGAATCGGGAGCAAGAGTTGTCCAGTGCTGAGGTTCGACCTGGGGTTCGACCAAAACCTAAGTGGTTCGACCTGTCCAGAAGGTCGAACCTGTGCAGAATTCTTCCAGTAGCGGGGTTCGACCTGGGGTTCGACCTGTGGCTCGGGGTTCGACCTGCTTGACGTGGTCGAACCTGTGTGCGAGAACTTACCTTATCCGGATTTTCGAGGCCGAAACGCGTGAGATCACTTAGAAAGCCCATTCCAAGCCCTAGAGACGTGATTACAAGTATAAAAGGAGGCTCATACAGAGAATAAAGAGAGCTTTTGATCGTCAATCGTAGGAGAGACAAGAGTAGAGGTGGTGATCCATTCGGAGGGCTGTGACAGAGGTTCACTGAAGGTTCAAGTAAGAATGATTAATCTAACCATGATTGTTCCTAGATCAATCATGGACTAGAACCACCTTGGTAGTTCTAGGGTTATGAAAGTTTCATGATGTAATTCGTGTTTCGTGTGTAAAACTCCGTACAACACTACCTGTGGTTTGTTTTATATAAGATTGCATATTTAATCCATACTCATAGTCGTTTTGTGCATCAATGATCGTTGTGTAGAGTCTGAATACATAACATGGTTATTGATTGAGTGCGTTCACTACTGAGCAGGGTTTATTGTTATGATTCTAAGTGAAGGGATTCCGAAGTATTATTAGAACTGTCTTATATGAATATTCATGAATTGAATTGAATTCGGGTTGATGAATAGTACGAAGAGTATAACTTTATAGTACCTAAAAAGGGAGATCAAATCGGGTTAGATTCTAGACGTAGAAGATAATTGATTATGATAGTACCTAGAAAGGGGGGTGAAGCATATCTCTTGCTCCGATGTTATTCACACGTGTCAAGCGCATATTTACTTGTGTCTATAGAGTAAACTTGCATGGTCTAGTGATGCGTCCACAAACCACAGGGCAGAGTCGGACACCATCATACGAAAATACGAATTGCTAGTGAAACTGGATGACCCAATGAACTACCTATCATTCTTACCGATCACAACTCACTTCTCTCTACTTTTGCTATTTCTTTTGTTAATTCGATTAGAAGTTACTATCCATTAAACCTTTACAATTACCAACATAGTCTAAAATATACTAGAAGATCACAAAATTGATATTTACTCGTCCCGTGGGTTCGATATTGTAACTTGGTCATCTTCGCGACTACAATTGATATCCTTATACTTGAGGATTAATTTGTGTGTTGAGAAAACCCCTATCAAGTTCTTGGCGCCGTTGCCGCGGACGGCGTAAACTATTTTTTTTTGTATTATTTCTAGTTTATTAGGACTATTTACCTTGTTTTGTTGTTTTCTTTCTTATTCGTTTTAGGTGTATGCTCACAAGATCAAAGAAAGGTAATCTTGAACCGTATAATCCTGAGATTGGAGCATCATCAAGAAAGAAGAAAAAGAAGAAGAGCAAGGCAAAGGCAATAGACTCAACTGAAGCTCTGAATTTTGGAGTTGAGGTTGACGAGCAGATTTCGCAAGCGATTGAGGCTACAACTGAAGTTAATTTGGAAGTAGTAACAGTCAACATGGCAGCGAATCCGGATAATCTAGCCATCCGTGAGGTTTTCAGAAATAATGGGGCTGGAAATTATGAGCTTTTAGGAGCAAGGGGAACTAACACAGCGTTCGATCTTCATCCCGCTCTTATTAGCATGATAGAAAGGAACTCCTTTTCAGGAGGGTCTTTCGAGGATCCGCAGCAGTATCTGAACAAGTTCTTGGGCTATGCAAGTACTCAAAAAAACGTAGGAGAACATGAAGATGCTAGGAAGATCCTTTTGTTCAAATTCTCGCTTACTGAAAAGGCGAGGGATTGGTACGATACTATTAATGCAGCTGAGTGCACCACGTGGGAGCAATTGAAGTTAAGATTCTTGGAGAGGTATATGCCACCTTCGAAGGTGTTTAAGATGAAGCAAGATATTAACCAATTTGCTATCAGTGGGGGAGAGAAATTTCATGAAGCGTGGGATAGATTCAAGGACATGCTCAGGAAGTGTCCTCAACATGGGTTATCTAAAGCCCAATATATCAGTATATTTTATAACGGATTGGACTGTGAATCAAGAGTGCTACTTGATGCTTCTTCTAATGGAGCATTACTTACAAAGTCATCCGTTGAGGCCGAGAGATTGTTTGAAGACATATCAATGAATTCGAGGGATTGGCCCACTGATAGAGTTAGAGGTACGTATGTTCTTGGAAAGGTAGCTCAGGTTGAACAAGCAATGGTGAAGACTAAGAGAGAAGATGAGATCGTTTCGAGCTTGTCTAATATCAACAAGCTACTTGAGTCTCAACAGAAGCAGATCAGCGAGATATCCCAACGAGTGCCAATCTTGCAGCAAGAGATGATGAATAATGGAACCATCCAAGACGAATTGGAGGAAGCAAATTATGCCACGGGTCAAAGTATCCAAGGAACGAGGTACCCAAATCAAGGAAACCGGAACTACCAAGGGAACTACCAAGGGAACTATCGAGGGAACTTGAATAATCGTGGTCCATCTGGTAGTTATCAACAGCAACCAAGGAGGCCTGAATTTTCATGGAGCAATACGAACAATGCAGTGCAACTTCCGATGGGTGTTGATCCGGGAGAAAAGGTGGAAGAAGGAAAGCCTGGGTTCGAGGATACTGTGAACCGGTACATGGTAAAGAATGATGAAAGAGTGAATCGCCTTGAGGCAAAGCTTGAGAAAAAGATTGATGATCACCACAGAGATTTGTCCACTCAAGTGAAAGATCCACATTGTTGATGGGTACAATTGCAGAGAATGTGAACACATTGACTCAAACTGTAGGAAAAGGTAAGTTTCCGTCTCAGAGTATAGAGAATCCAAAGTCGTGTAATGCCATCACACTGAGGTCAGGAACGCAGTACGAGGGACCGATGAGGCCGGAATCAAAGTTGGAATTTTCTAAGCCGCGGTTCGACCAATACGCAGAGGGTTCGACCAACTCTTCAGGTCGAACCCTGGTCGAACCTCATCGGCCAGAGCACTCTGTTTTGACGCAGGAACGGTTCGACCAACACGCGGAGGGTTCGACCAACTTTACAGGTCGAACCCTGGTCGAACCTCATCGGCCAGAGCACTCTGTTTTGACGCAGGAACGGTTCGACCACGATCACGAAGGTTCGACCAACTCTTCAGGTCGAACCCAGGTCGAACCGAAGGATGGAAATTATACAGTGAAGCGGTTCGACCAAAGGGTCAGTGGTTCGACCTCTAATGTTGGTCGAACCCAAGTCGAACCTCCGGAGCAGAATGAGATCAGTCTTCCAGGAGAGAGGTTCGACCAATACAGTCCTAGTTCGACCTTTCAGCCTGGTCGAACCCCAGTCGAACCTCGCCGAGATGTGTTGTTTGATGCACCTGTTGTTCCTTTTGATGTTGATGCAATTCCAGTGGTACGGAATGAGCAAAGTACAGACATAATAGCTGAGAAAAAATGGGAAAGAGCTAAGCGATTAAGAGCCGAAAAGGAGAAAGCGGAAAAGGTTGATCGTGATGAATGGGGGATTCCCAAAACAAAGATACCTCCACCGTTTCCCTACAAGCTAGTGAAGAAAGGGATGGAAGAGAAGTTCAAGAAGTTTTCAGAGATAATGAACAAGATAAGCTTGAACATCCCTTTTTCAGAGGCAATCATGGAGATGCCATATTATGCTCGGTTCCTTAAAGACATATTGATGAAGAAGCGAAGCTTAACCGGAGTTGAAACGGTAAACTTATCTGAGAATTGTAGCTCAATTATTCAAAAGAAGTTGCCACCAAAGATGAAAGATCCGGGGAGCTTTACTATTCTTTGTGAGATCGGGAAGGGGCCAGCACGGCAAGCTTTATGTGATCTTGGGGCAAGCATCAATTTGATGCCGTTGTCCATCTTTCAGAAGCTTGGTTTGGGGGAGATGACCCCGACAACTGTTGCTCTCCAATTGGCAGATAGATCAATGACGTTTCCGAAAGGAATAGTTGAAGATGTTCTAGTAAAGGTGGAGAAGCTAGTTTTTCCTGTGGATTTTCTTGTATTAGAAATGGATGATGACAAGGATAATGTTCCTTTAATCTTGGGGAGGCCATTCCTTGCTACGGCTGGAGCTATGATAGATGTTCGGAAAGGAGAACTGAAGTTGAGAATGGACAAAGAAGAAGTACTTTTCAACTTGGACAAAGCGATGAAAATGCCAATGGAGTCCCAATGTTATAGTATTGACGTGGTGGAGGAGATTGTGAAGGAGGATATGTCTTTGATCTTGTCAAAGGATCCTCTTGAGACATGTTTGATGGAATCTCTTACTTATCCCACTACGGAGCTTGACGGACTTTCTAACGAGGTATGTATTGAATTTCTTGAAAACTTACTTGCTTTGGGTGATGACAGGTTCGCATTGGAGAGAAATAAAGTGGAAGAAGTCAAATGGACCAGGAAGTACTTGCCTTTGGATAATGAAAACACTCCAGTGGAGAAAAGAAAAGAGGAGTTGAAACCATTGCCGGATCACTTGAAGTATGATTTTCTCGGTAATGATGCACAATATCCGGTAATTGTATCTTCTTCTCTTAATGATGATCAACTTGAGGAGTTATTAGATATTTTGAGGAAGTATCAGTCTGCAATAGGGTGGTCACTTGATGATTTGAAAGGTATTAGTCCTTCGTATTGTATGCATCGGATTAGGTTGTTGGATGAAGCCAAAGCTAGTGTTCAGAATCAGCGTAGGGTGAATCCCGCAATTCAAGAGGTGATAAGGAAGCAAATTCTTACGTGGTTGGATGCTGGAATTATATTTCCTATTAGTGATAGTCCCCATGTGAGTCCATTGCATGTAGTTGCTAAGAAGGGGGGTATGACTGTAGTGAAAACTGAGGATGGAGAAGCGATAGCCACGAGAATTCCTACGGGATGGCGTACATGTGTGGATTACAGGAAATTGAATGAGAACACGTGTAAGGACCACTTCCCTCTTCCATTTATGGATCAAATGTTGGATCGTCTTGCAGGGTATGAGTTCTATTGTTTCTTGGATGGATACTCGGGGTATAATCAAATCATGATTGCTCCCGAGGATCAAGAAAAGACTACTTTTACTTGCCCCTACGGGACTTTTGCTTTTAGGAAAATGCCGTTTGGATTGTGTAATGCACCTGCTACTTTTCAGAGATGCATGATGGCGATTTTTGATGGTTTGATAGAGAAGATCATGGAAGTATTCATGGACGATTTTTCAGTTTTTGGTTCTTCTTTTGATAAGTGTTTGTCTAACCTTGCTGTTGTTTTGAAAAGGTGTCAAGAAACTAATCTTGTCTTGAATTGGGAGAAGTGCCATTTCATGGTGAAAGATGGGATTGTTCTTGGGCATTATGTTTCCGCCAAGGGATTACAGGTAGACCGTGCTAAGGTGGTGGCAATTGAGAAGCTTCCTCCACCGACCAATGAAAGAGGAGTGCGATCCTTCCTTGGACACGCCGGTTTTTACAGGAGATTCATTAAAGACTTCTCAAAATACTCTAAGCCCTTATCTCATTTACTTGAAAAGGATATTCCTTTTGTGTTTAATGATGAGTGTTTAACAGCTTTTCAAGTTTTGAAGGAGGCGCTTATTACTGCCCCTATCTTGATCACACCGGACTGGACGCAACCGTTTGTACTTATGTGTGATGCAAGTGATGTAGCATTGGGTGTGGTGCTTGGGCAGCTAAGGGAGAAGAAGTTCTGCGCCATTTACTACGCGAGTAAGACTTTCGATGCGGCACAGAAGAATTACACGGTAACTGAAAAGGAGTTTTTGGCTGTTGTGTATGCATTCGATAAGTTTCGTCAGTATTTGGTTGGCATGAAGACGATTGTGTATACGGATCACTCAGCGATTCGTTATTTGATGGAGAAGAAGGAGACAAAGCCTAGGATTATACGATGGATTCTACTACTGCAGGAGTTTGACTTGGAGATTCGGGATAAGAAAGGAACAGAAAATGTGTTGGCCGATCACTTGTCAAGGTTGGAGACTAGGGAGCATTGTGATAATTCTTTCGAGTATATTGAAGAGATGTTCCCTGATGAGAAGATCATGGCTGTGGCTGTTGAAGGGGCCGAGCGAGCATGTGTGGTTGCAGCGCAAGGTATGGATCCATGGTACGCGGATTATGTTAATTACATTGTCATTGGTGAAATTCCAAGGGATCTCAACCGATACCAACTTGCAAAATTTCGTAGGGATGTTGAGACATTTATATGGTATGATCCGTTTGTTTATAAGATTTGTACAGATTCTATTGTCCGAAGATGTGTACCCGAGATGGAAATGGAAAGTGTGCTGGAGTTCTGCCATGCACAACTGAATGGGGGGCATTTCGGAGCGCAAAAGACTGCAGCTAAGGTACTTCAATCCGCTCTTTATTGGCCTACTTTGTTTAGAGATAGTGAGAGCTATGTGGCGTCTTGCGATAGATGCCAGCGCATGGGTAATATAGGTAGGAGAGATGAGATGCCATTGCAGCCTAGCATAGTCGTGGAGATATTTGATGTATGGGGGATCGATTTTATGGGACCTTTTCCCCCGTCGAATGGGTTTCTCTACATTCTTCTTGCGGTGGATTATGTTTCGAAGTGGGTGGAAGCAATTCCTACTCGTGTTAATGATTCGAAAGTTGTTTTATCTTTCCTAAAGAAACATATTTTTGCCCGTTATGGAGTTCCGAGAGCATTAGTTAGTGATGGAGGTTCCCACTTCGTCAATAAATTTCTGGAGAAGGTGCTTAGGGATTATGGTGTTAGGCATAGGGTTACTACACCCTATCATCCGCAAGCCAATGGGCAGGCGGAGGTCTCCAACCGTCAAGTAAAGCAAATTTTGGAGAAAGTGGTAGGAACTAATCGAAAAGATTGGGCTATGAAGCTTGATGATGTGTTATGGGGGTTCCGGACCGCTTACAAGACGGTATTAGATATGTCACCGTATCAAATTGTCTATGGGAAGCCGTGCCACTTACCCGTAGAAATCCAACACAAAGCGTTTTGGGCTTTGCGTCGCTTGAACTTGACCCTTAGGGATGTGAAGGAGTTGAGGCTAACTCACATGAATCAATTGGATGAGTTTAGGAGTCGTGCTTTCAAGAATTCAGAGATTTATAAGGAAAGAATGAAGAGGTGGCATGATTCTAAAATTTCGTACAAGGAGTTCAGGCAAGGAGATGAGGTACTACTTTTTAACTCTCGTTTAAAGCTCTTTGCAGGCAAGTTGAAGTCTAAGTGGACGGGACCGTTCATGATTCATCGAGCCTTAGGAGGGGGGAGTTATGAGCTTATTGACAAAGATGGTGACGTTATCGCGGCGAATGGGCATCGATTGAAGCATTATAGGTCGCCGGATGATGCGTGTGTCATTTTTGATGATACCTTGTTCTGATTTGGTACCGTCGTGACTCTACGACGTTAAACATGAGCGCCTGTTGGGGGCTTGCCCTTCCATTTTATTGCTTTATTTTTTCGTGTGAGTAAGAAATTTTTGTATTTAAGATGCTTACCAATAGGCAATTACATCTCTTTTCAAACTTAGTTTCGACTTACGTTTTTACTAAGTTTGGGGGGGGTGTGATGTTATTACCTCATTGAAGCATTAAGAGTATAATCTTTTCTTTGTATTGTTTGTTAGGGGAATTGGTTTTTGCGGCCATGTTGAAATTTTAATCGATTTTGATGTGACGATTTTTTACAATTTGCCTAATGTTCAGTGGTTTTTGGTTGTGTTTTTCTTATACGGAGATATTCATGAATGATATTATGTGGAACAATTTCTGAAGTTGTGCTCTAGATTATACCTAATGAGATTGAGTTGAAGTTTGAATTATGTAGTGAATGAAGAACACTCAGTTTTGGAAATCAGGAGGTAGGTTCGACCATGTCTAGCAGTGGTTCGACCAGAGCCAGAGGTCGAACAAAAGCAGAGGAAGTCGAACCGGCGTTGAAAGTTGTCCAGAGAGGAGGTTCGACCAAAGCTATAGTGGTTTGACCTGATCATGGGGTCGAACCTAAGGTCGAACCCGCCAGTCGTAAGCACTCTGTTTTCCAGAAGAGAGGTTCGACCAATTCATGAAAGGTTCGACCTGTTTAGCAAGTCGAACCCCTGGTCGAACCAAGAAGATTGTTTGTCCAGAAGAGAGGTTCGACCTCGCCATCCATGGTTCGACCAGTACAGGTGGTCGAACCCGAGGTCGAACCAAGCCAGGTACGCGTTTTAAGTTCGAATTTTCAGAGGGGTTCGATCACTTTTTCGAAACATCAAACCTCGAACCCTCTTCGAACCTCTACACCCTTGCACAAATTCTTCAATTACACTTGATTTCGCACCGATTACACAACATTACACCTTGAATTATCGATTTGGTCGCGGATTTGGGCTGATTTCGTCGCAAGTTAGGGCTGAATTCGCGTTTCTGGGTGTTTTGTGTTTTCGATCGGTTTTTCACCATGGGCAAGTCACAAGGTACGTTTTTTCCAACTTAATTACTCTAGGATTGAAGGTTTAGGTAAGCAATTTGATGTGTAATAGAGAATTGATGTTGAGTATGGTTGAATTTCATGGTGAATGTTGATATTTTGATTGGTTTCATATGAATTCTTGTTTCTTGGATTGTTGTTGATTGATTATTGATAGAACTTGGATTTTTATGTGAATTAATCAAGGATATAGAATATATCATAGAATGAGCATGTTGATTTGGTTGAAATTGATAGAATTAAAGTAGTTTATGGAGGAAAGCATGTCGAATTTTTGATTGAATTACTTGAATTGCTTAATGCATGCTTGTTGGTTCTGTTTTGATGATTAAAGAAGGTATAATTGAAGATGTTTTGAAAATGTTGAATAAGCAAGTGGTGTTGAGATGATAGTTTGTATGAATATGCATTGATGCTTGAAGTCTTGAGTAGAGTATGTGATGTGCTAGTGCAATACTTGCTTTCTTGTCTTGTTGGTTGGATTGAAGTATTTGTTTTCAGGAAAGGGACAAGTATCAAGCAAAGGGAAAGGAAAAGCAGAGGAGGAGAGATCAAAGAAGAGGCATGACAGGCCTTCAAACTTGGACAAAGTGACAAGAAAACTGAGGTTACAAGACCGTTTGCCTGATAACTTCAAGATTAGGATGCAAGGTTGGGATGAGATTAAAGAGAAGTGGGAAGAAGTTTCAGACAAGATAGCTCGCACTCGTTACCAAGATGATGAAGCGATGAGGATAATGAGAATAGGGGATGATATATTTTGGATGTTTGATCAAGTAGGGATCCGAAGATTCATGGAGCTGAAGAGGCCGACGTACTTCCATGTTACAGCGGAAGTGGTTTGTTCGTTTGAGATGGAGAAGGACCCGCTTGGATACCCCTATCGGTGTACGTTTCAGCTTGGTGGAGTGAGTAGGAGATGGACGTCTGAGGATTTCAATGAGATGTTTGAGACACCTTTGGAGATCCCTCGTTTAGAAAATGCTGCATTCGGTGTAAAGCGATTTTGGAGGGAGATCACGGGGGAGATTCGTGATTACAAGACTAGACAGGCTCGTGCTTCCGCAATAAAGAACCCTGTCTTGAGGTACATGGACCGCATCCTAAGCAACACGTTGTTCGCCCGCTCGGAGGGCAGTGTTGTGTCTAGAGGAGAGTTATATGCCTTGTGGTGTATGTTGCACGGAGTGAAGTTCAACGTTGGAGCCTATTTTATTGCGCAGCTGAATCGATTCAAGACCATTGGTTTTCAAAAGGTGAATATTGGAGGGTTATTGACGATTTTGGCTGAGCATTACAATTTGGACCTCACCGGCGTTACACCAGTAGAAGGAGAACCCGATTTGATTATGAGCACGTGCGCGAAGGGAGGGTTTGCCCATTTTAGAAATGGAGATTGGTTTTTCACGAGAGGTGTCAAGCCTTTCGAATTTATGTTCCCCTTCGACGTGAGCAACTTGACAACTATTCGGGAAGCAAGGAATAGACTAATGAATTCTCTAGGACACACCGCTTTATCTGTGGCAGCGAAGTCGGGGGGTGATTGGAGAGCGGTAGCACAGATGTGTGCTGAGGGAAGGATGGCTGAGTTACAGCAGATTGTTGATCGAGGAGAGTTCCGTCCACCTCAGCCACAGCAGTCTGAAGAGGAGGATCAGGTAGAGGAGCAGCCGGAGATGGAGATTCCGGAAGGAGAGCAGCACGATGCGCCTCAGCATGCTCCAGAACCGCAGCAGCGGCGAGCAGTTCCAGGTACTCGGGAGCAGCTTCGCTTAATTCATGAGCAGCTGATCGCGGTGGTAGCTACACAACAAGAGACGAACAGGCAACTCGCGCTCGCTAACGCCAACTACGCCACGCTGAACGAATGGTATTCTGCCTTGGATGAGCGTGTTGGTAGAGTGAGTAGTCGAGTCGATATGATGGACAAACACATTACCAGTTTGTGCCGAGCTGTGGAAAATAGAATGGATGAGGATGACGATGATGATGAGGATGATGATGCTCCTAAGGAGTAGTATCAGGTTTTCTTTTGGTTTCTCCGATTCATCTTATCTCCCATTTTTCTTTTTATTTTTACAGATTGGGGTGTGATTCATGTGTGAGTGGAATGTACTTGATATAGTTGATCTTGTATCATTGCTCTGTATGGGTGTTGATTATGTGCATTCATATGTTTACGTGTTTATTTTCATTTGGAAAGAGCATGAATAATTTGTTAAGTATATGGAATTCATGAGGAATTGATTTTGATTATGTGCTATAAGGAGTATTAGGAATTGATTACCTATGTGAGGATTTGAGCCTTCATCATGATTAATCATGATAGTTTATTCTTGAGAGAATCATTCGTATGAACATATTCTAGAACTTGGCTTGGAGTCTTGTGTGAAACTTACAATTGATGAAATATTAGGATATGATCTTAGGCCATTTTTGATTAATTGAGTCACTTAGCCAAATTTCACCTTTCCTAATGATCTTATAAATCTTTGGTAGCCCTGTTTGAGCCTTTTAAAAGCTTTTTCTTTGGCAAGCCAGATATATGAGCTTTAATTACCTTATTTGAGCTTTGAAAATACCCTATCCATTGGTAGAGAGAATAAGGTGAATGAGTGTGGAACAAAGGGAAGATGGAATGAGGTTCGGTAAGAAATATGCATGGTTAAATCTTGTTAGGGATAGTGCCTAAAATTGGTACCCCGAATTGCTTATACATGGGGCTTGAAGTTTCTACGAAACAGCCGAATGATGTTCGAGAAGGGTAGTGCCTATAACTGGTACCCGAGCAATTAAAAGAAGAATGATGTTGATGCAAGGAAGAGAAGAAAAATTGATAATTGCAAGTGCAAGAGAAGAATTGGAGGAGTATATGAAGCCGAATGGGAAATCAAGAACCTCCAAGGTAACTCTCTACTAGTGTATTAAGTTACTATGATCAAATTTTCCTACCCTTTCCAAAGAGCCAACATTACAACCTAGAAACAAGTCCTTTGTGATCCTAGTGTTAATCTAATCTAAGTTGATTTCTGAGACCTTTGCCAAGCTTATGGTTACGCGTGAATATGAATTGATATGAGTGTTTATACTAGCCTATAGTGCCTCACGCACGAGTGAATGAGAGTAAAGACTTATCTTGTCAGTGAGATTACTTAGTGCTCCGAATGGTGTGTGATTAGATTGATTTTACATGAGTGACATATTTGATGCAAGTAATTCTTGTTTGATTCAATGAAGTGGCATGTGTAATATGTGTTGTACTTGATCTTGTTGAATTATACACGACTCCTGTGGTTTAAATTGGTTGCCTCGGGACGAGCAACATGTAAGTTTGGGGGTTTGATGAGTGTGTAAATTCACAAGTTTGGCGCTATGTTTTGTGCTAGTTTTGGAGAGTTTTGATGTGGAAATAGGTGGAAAACCTATATATATTGTGAAATAGCATGAATCATATGTTAGTGGAGCTATTTGAGTGTTTTCTTAGCAAAAACGGAGTGAAAGAGCCAAGAATCGAAGAGACGGAGTCGAAGCCACGCGAACCGCCCAAGAAGTAGGTGGGTTCGACCTGGCTGGAGGAGGGTTCGACCTCTCCAGCAGGTCGAACCAACGTTGCTGGACAATACAGAGAAGGGTTCGACCATGACTCAGTTGGTTCGACCTGGCCATCAGGTCGAACCATGGTCGAACCAGTTTGCAAGAAGGAGGATTCGACCACGATGTTGGGGTTCGACTTGCCCGTTGGTCGAATCGGGAGCAAGAGTTGTCCAGTGCTGAGGTTCGACCTGGGGTTCGACCAAAACCTAAGTGGTTCGACCTGTCCAGAAGGTCGAACCTGTGCAGAATTCTTCCAGTAGCGGGGTTCGACCTGGGGTTCGACCTGTGGCTCGGGGTTCGACCTGCTTGACGTGGTCGAACCTGTGTGCGAGAACTTACCTTATCCGGATTTTCGAGGCCGAAACGCGTGAGATCACTTAGAAAGCCCATTCCAAGCCCTAGAGACGTGATTACAAGTATAAAAGGAGGCTCATACAGAGAATAAAGAGAGCTTTTGATCATCAATCGTAGGAGAGACAAGAGTAGAGGTGGTGATCCATTCGGAGGGCTGTGACAGAGGTTCACTGAAGGTTCAAGTAAGAATGATTAATCTAACCATGATTGTTCCTAGATCAATCATGGACTAGAACCACCTTGGTAGTTCTAGGGTTATGAAAGTTTCATGATGTAATTCGTGTTTCGTGTGTAAAACTCCGTACAACACTACCTGTGGTTTGTTTTATATAAGATTGCATATTTAATCCATACTCATAGTCGTTTTGTGCATCAATGATCGTTGTGTAGAGTCTGAATACATAACATGGTTATTGATTGAGTGCGTTCACTACTGAGCAGGGTTTATTGTTATGATTCTAAGTGAAGGGATTCCGAAGTATTATTAGAACTGTCTTATATGAATATTCATGAATTGAATTGAATTCGGGTTGATGAATAGTACGAAGAGTATAACTTTATAGTACCTAAAAAGGGAGATCAAATCGGGTTAGATTCTAGACGTAGAAGATAATTGATTATGATAGTACCTAGAAAGGGGGGTGAAGCATATCTCTTGCTCCGATGTTATTCACACGTGTCAAGCGCATATTTACTTGTGTCTATAGAGTAAACTTGCATGGTCTAGTGATGCGTCCACAAACCACAGGGCAGAGTCGGACACCATCATACGAAAATACGAATTGCTAGTGAAACTGGATGACCCAATGAACTACCTATCATTCTTACCGATCACAACTCACTTCTCTCTACTTTTGCTATTTCTTTTGTTAATTCGATTAGAAGTTACTATCCATTAAACCTTTACAATTACCAACATAGTCTAAAATATACTAGAAGATCACAAAATTGATATTTACTCGTCCCGTGGGTTCGATATTGTAACTTGGTCATCTTCGCGACTACAATTGATATCCTTATACTTGAGGATTAATTTGTGTGTTGAGAAAACCCCTATCAAGCAGCGACTACACAAGCCTTCTCCGCTCCTTCAGCAAACATTGCCATGATCTTCTCATCCGGGAATATCTCTTCTATGTATTCAAACGAATCATCACAATGCTCCCTTGTCTCCAACCTTGATTGGTGATCCGCCAAAATATTCTCTGTTCCTTTCTTATCCCGGATCTCCATATCAAACTCTTGTAGAAGAAGGATCCATCTAATAATCCTGGGCTTTGCTTCCTTCTTCTCCATCAAGTACTGGATCGCAGAATGATCCGTATACACTCTAGTCTTCTTGTCAACCAAATACTGTCGAAACTTGTTAAAAGCATACAAAACATCTAAAAACTTTTTTTCAGTTACCATGTAGTTCTTTTATGCAGAATCAAAAGTTTTACTCACATAGTAGATGGCACAGAACTTCTTCTCTCTCAATTGCCCAAGCACCATTCCAAGTGATAGATCACTTGCATCACACATAAGTACAAACAGTTGAGTCCAATCCGGTGTGATTGATGAGAGTGGAAATTTACGTCTTTTCGATCTCACAATACACTATTTTTGTTATAATAAGGCCATATATTTGTGTGGAATTGCGTGGTTTACATATTTTGCATTATTATGGTGCTATTAAGGTGTTTTGTTGAGTTTTGAAGGTTAAAACAGGCTAAAATAAAGCAGAACCGAAGACGAGCAAGAAATGAGTGAAAAAGGAGCTTACTCGAGTTGCAAGAGTCAACACGACTTAGCAACTCGACTCGTGTTGTATGCCGTAGGAGGTCAAAATGTACTGACGTACAACACGACTTGTAACATGAGTCGTGTTGCGTCTGTCCCAAGCCGTGTAACAAGTCAAGTGGGGCAGAGCAGAGTTGGGATTTGTCCAGAGAGCTAACACGAGTTGGCAAGTCATTACACGACTTGCAGCATGACTCGTGTTGGTATCTGTGACTTATTCAGTTTCAGAGCACCGCGACACAACTTGGCAGGCGAGTGCACGGTTTGATAGCACGACTCGTGTTAGGGCTGCACGAGTTGCATTTCAGGGCAACACGAGTCGTGTTGGCAACTCGAGTTGGGTATTCCAACTCGTGTTGCATTAGTTTGGGCCAAAAATTGGGATTGTCACCCTCCAGTGCGTGAAAACGTGTGAAAGTAGCCCAAGAGAGTTAGTTTTCGTGGCCCAAGATATAAAAGGGATCAAGACATTTTGAGAAGGGGGAACCGATCATACACCAACATAAACAGATCGTGAATCACTTCACGCACCATCCATCCATCCATCCACCCACTCACATCAAACTAATCATCCATCCATTCCATCGGTCCGGAGGAAAATTCAAGTGCGATTGAGAGAGGCAATCCAATCGGAGAGACGGGGAAGGAACATAAACCACGTGACACTAGGGTTTTGTATCTTTTCTTTATCTTTTCTTTTGTTGATTTTGTTATGAAATTGTCAGCCATGAGGGTTGTGTGTAACCTCATAGGCTAAAACTTTTACACAGTTCTTAGGATTGAAGGTTGGGGTAGTTTATTTGGAAAACTAGACAACTGTTGTTAATTCATGCTATTGACATTCTTATTTACTCGTTTGATTAATGCTTTTTTTATAAGTGTGTAACATCTTCACAATATATTATTGATGTTGCCCGTGCTTGGTATGTTGTGTTAGCTTGTGTGCAAGCATAATTTATATTGTCTATTTGCTAGGGATTATAGTAGTTTGCCCGTGAACACGATAATTCCAAGGGTTGGTAAATAAGATACTTGATTTTCTTAGTGGAACAATGCAATTAAGAATTCAAGTAGGAAGTGAATAGGATTGAGTAGTACTTTCAGAGAATATTTGTTAGTCAAACTGACCATCTGGAGGTTCTCTGAGTTTGCATTATTAGTATCTAGGAAGGAGGTTCAAAACTGCTTACACATCTTTTGATAATAATTGAATAATAATATTAACTTGAAATCAAATTATATTTGATGGGTTACTAAGGTCCTGTGATGTATTTCCATTAAAATAGCATGAATGAACAAAAGGACGTCTAGGAAACCAAATCAATTGCACTAAACCTGATTTTAGTTGGAGTGAGCAAAATATGCCTAACAAGTTTATGGCGCCGTGCTGCTGGGGACAGTTTTAATTATTTATTTTATTTTATTAATTATTTAATTAGAATATTTCTGTTAAGATTTAATTATCTTTTCCTTAAATTTTTCTCGAAGTTGCTTGCATACCAGGTCAAAGAAGGGAACACAAGATCTCGAATTTGATCCGGAGGTTGAAGCGTCTGCGAGGAAAAGAAGAGGAGCAGTGAAAAATCTCAAAGCACCTCCTAAGGCTGCTAAGGTACCTAATTCGAAGAAGAAATCAGAAACACCGAACCTTAAAGCAGTTGTAGAGGAGGAAGAAGAGCAGATTGACAATCAGGTTATCCCAAAAAAGGCTGAATTAGAAACAGAAGAAGAAACAACTGTAATGGGAGATAGAACTCATGAAGATGACATCGTCATCATGGAGACGTTCAAGTCTACCAACTTAGGAGGATCAGGCGTAGTTGGGGCCATTCAAGCTAATGAAGCGAATGACATAAGGCCAGCCCTGATAAACATGGTGGAGAAATACCTCTTCGTCGGAGGTGTTTTCGATGAACCATACAGACATTTGAAGCGCTTCAACAGCTACATGGATACAGTGAAAGCTACTGATGCTACTAATGATAGATGGAAAATGAGGTTTTTTCAGTTTTCTTTTGTTGACAAGGCGAGGGAGTGGTATGATAAATTGGTAGGAAATAGTTGCTCTAATTAGACAGAGCTGCAGCAACTGTTTGTTGATCGTTTTATGCCACCTGGTAAGATTCTTGCACTGAAGCAAGAAATCAATCAGTTCAAGTAGAGGAGAGATGAATCGTTTGGAGAGGCTTGGGAAAGGTTTACTGATGCATTGAGGAGATGCCCACAACATGGATTCAAGAAGTATCAGCTCATCAGTGTTTTCTACAGTGGCATCGACAATGAATCGAGAGTGTTAGTTGATGCATCTGCTGGAGGAACTACCTTTGACAAAACATCGAATATCATAGAGAAGTTGTTTGATGATATCTCTATGAACTCTATGGATTGGCCATCTGAAAGGATTAGAGGGACTTACATACTTGGAAAGGTTGCAAAGGTTGAAGAGAAGTTTTCTGAAGCTGATAAGAATGATAAAGTTGTCTCTCAGTTGGAGAAAATGAACGAACACCTGGTTACTCTGATATCAAGTAATATTGGGGGAGGCAATCAAGGGCCTGCAAGTGATGATGTGGTGATGAACATTCAAGGGGTTGAGGACGCAAATTGGGCTATAGGACAGATACCCCCAAGGGAATTCCAACCAAAGGAATAACCAAGGGGGAGGTCCTAGCAATCAAGGAAGATGGCAGAATCAGAAGAAGCATGAGAACTTTGCTTATTCGAACCCGAATAATGCAGTTCCATATCCTCCTAATTTTGATCATGGAGCTAAGACTGAAGAAGAGAAGCCCAGTATTGATGATGTGTTGGCAAAATACATGCAGAATGATACTGACATCAATAAGATCAATAACTGCATAGTCCTCATGGACTCCAATATGACAAAACAAAATGAGGAGGTGAATAAGCAATTGCAGAATCTGACATATACAATGGGCCAGATCTCCACCACCGTGAATCAGCAGCAGCAGCAATTTCAGAAAGAGAAGTTTCCTTCAGATATAAAAATCAACCAGAAGGAGAGTTCAAAAACGATCACTTTAAGATCTAGGAAACAGTACGAGGGTCCCGAAATAATGCAAGACAAAACAGAGGAAGAGCAAGGTCGCGCGATGATGCGTGTTTTCTTTGCACGCAAAATTAATCCCCAAGTATTAAGGATATCAGTTGCAGCTTAAGTAAGCGACCAAGTGAATATCGAACCCAAAGGACGGCATATTATCAATTTAATTATTTACTAAATTAATTAAGACAAGTGTGGCAATATAGTTTGAGTATTGAATGATTAACTAATAAACAATTAATTAAAATAACAAATTAAATAAAATATCACTCAAAGAATTAACGAAAGTGGATCAAGTAGGAGAATAGGTAGCTCTAGGATAATCCAGTTTCACTCATTAATCTCACTTTTATGTGTTGACGTCCGACTCTGCCTTGTGGAATATGGACGCATCATTAAGCCATGCATATCTACTCTATAGACACAAGTAAACATGCGTGTAACACGTGTGAATAACCTCGGAGTAAGAGATATAATTTCACCCCCTTTCTAGGTACTATCAGCTTCAATTATTTCCTACGTCTGGAACCTAACCCGATATGATCTCCCTTTATAGGTACTATAAAATTATCCTCTTTATCCTACTTACTAACCCGAATTCAATTCAATTAATGAGTATTCATATATGATAGTTCTAATGAAGCTTCGGAGTCCCCTCACTTAGAATCATAACATGGAATCCTGTTCAGCGGTGAACGCACTCAATCTACAACCAAGATATATATTCAGACTCTATATACCAATTGAAGATGCACAAAACGACCGTGAATATGGATTAAGAAAGCCCAATCATATATAAAATAATCTACAAGTAGTGTTGTACGGAGTTTACACACGATAGTTCAATTAATTCGTAAAACCTTCACAGTCCTAGTTCTACCAAAAAGGCTCTAGCCCATGATGTTTCAAAGAGCAATCATGGGTGTTGGATAGATCTTACCCGGATGTCTGGAAAATTACAAGATAAATTAGGAAACGAATAAACCCTTGATGTAGGCATCATCACGTCCTTCTCCATCTTGAATCCTCCTCTTGGTTTTCCTCTTGATTCCACAAACGAATCTTCAAAGTGATGGATGGATGAAGGAAAGGAAGTGGATGATGGATGGGGGGTGATCCCCCCTTGTGGGGTGTTGTATGTGTGGCCTCTCCTCTATTCAATTGTATTGTATTCTAATCCTCTTTTTGTGGCTGCATTGACCTCTTTTTATACTTGTAATCACGTCTTCTAGGGTTGGAACTGGCTTCCTTAATTATCTCACGCATATAGGCCTCAAAAATACGAATATGGTAAGTAGGGGTGGGCGGTATGGCATACCGAAGATTTTTGGTCATACCACATACCGTACCAAAATTTTCGGTATATAAAAAATCATACCGTTACCTTACCTAAACTTTCGGTATACCTTAGTTCGGTATACCAATATTTCGGTGTAAGAAAATAGTATACCTTCTACTTACCAATATTTCGATATGCCATACCATACCTAAAATATCGGTATATACCATCCTATTAGATAGTTTGCTATGCCGTTATACATCTAAAATTCAATAAATCTAATAAAAACATGTACTAGAAAAGTGAAAGATAGCTATAAAACAAACTCTAATAAATAACAAATTCAAAAATATACGACAATCTACAAACGACCAAATTAAATAAGAGTAAGTCTCATGAAAACTGGGTTTACATGTAAGCCTTATTACTCTTTAATATATAAAAAATTACTCTTTGAAGAGTAATAATTTTTACACTATAGAGTAATAATTCGTATCTCTAAAAAGTAATTTTTATGTACTTAAAGTAATCGATACATCGTGATTTAAAAGAATTTGAAGAGTAATTTTTTAATTTAAAAAATAACAATTTATGTGCTAAAGAGTAATTTTTTATGTACTAAACAGTAATCGAGTTTACATAATTAATATATCTAAACTCGTTTTACACAATTATTTGTCATTAAATAAATAGTACCTAAGAGATCTACACAAAAATATATGGAACTTATATTAAAATCAATACTTTTAAATTTTCATATAAGATAGAATACTTAATTAAAAAAGAAGTACTAATATCATGAAATTAGTCAATGAACTTTATCAATAATTTATAATTATGAAGAAATATATAGTAGGATTTTAGATTTAATCTTTAATAAAATAGTGTATATATATAATTTAATTAAACATTATAATACATAAATAATAATTATAATTGTATGTATCATCTAATATGGTAATATCGTATCATATTACTCAAAAATTGAATAGTTTACTATATTTCGGCATATACCAAAATACCGCGGTATTGATCATTTATATACCTTTATCGTACCAAAATTTTCAATACGGTATCATACCTTACCAAAAATTTCGGCATACCTAAAATTTCGGTAAAATCGATATTTTTCGTTATGGTAAGGGCGGTATACCGAAATTTCGGTATTTTTCCCCAGCCCTAATGGTAAGTTCCCAAAGCTCGATTCGACCTCACAATCAGGTCGAACCAACCCCTCCAGGTCGAACCGTGGTCGAATCACCCTACTGGAAGCTCCAGGTGCTTGGTTCGACCAGCACAACAGTTCGAACCCACCTGTCGTGGTCGAGCCAGTTTTTCCACCATCCGGTTCGACCTGATGCTCTGGTTGAACCCACCTGTCGTGGTCGAACTGGTCGGAATCAGCTTGCGCAGTCTCACCGTTTCGCGTATAACTTTCACATCCCATCTCCGAATTGAGTGATTTTTGCGCTCACGCGATCCTCTCTTCCTTGGGTTTCTATAGATGTAAAGAAATTAGGAAAACTCTAAGATTTGAATGTGCAACAAGCCACGGAAAATAGTACAGCAATTCTGTTCGGCACAGCTCGTGCGACGTCACCACTTTGCTCATAACTTCCTCGTTCGGACTCCGAATTGAGTTTTCTTTACTCCAAAACGACCCTCTCTTCAATGAAATTCCAACCATGTATTACAACACCAATTTTGATCTCCACACGAACACAGAAAATTATGAAAATTGGATGTGCGTTTTCAGCATTCTTGCATAAATTGCACCTTTTCTCCAACTTTACACTTTTTGTCCTTTTTCCACCTAAAACACAATAAAACACCTCAAGTGCACCTTTTTCTCACATATAATGAATATAAGACCATTTTACTAATATATAACAACAATTCTCATTAAAAAGGTGTTAAATTGGACACTCAAACACGCTAATTTTCACTCTCAACAATCCCCCAAACTTACCTGTTGCTCGTCCCGAGGCAACAAAATAAAAATAAAGAGAAAGGGAGTAGGAAAATTAGCGGGAAAACAAGGACTACAGTAAATATCCCATTCAAAATACAATTGTTATCAACTTTGGTCATGCAACTCTCATTATATCTAATAATCAATTCATAGCATACAAGTTAAGACAATCACCACCAATTCAAATGCTCCATTCATATGTTCTCATGGGAAGTGTATATCACTCACACTCAAGTGTAAAAGATGTATACTTATGGGTTAAGGTGTTTATGCTCAAATTCAATTCAAGTACATGCGTAACCATAAGCTTGCCAAAAGTCTCAAACCCTCCACCACTAAAAGTATGATTCGACAATGGGATCAAAAAGGACTTTTCTTTTGGATGTAATATTGGCTCTTTGGTTAAGGTAGGAAATATATGGACAATGTGACTCAAATAATGGAGAACTAAAGCTGATTGTTCACTTCAACTTTCATCCTCTCTTCCTTTTCACTGCAGACAATTTTCATTCATTCTTCACCTTCAAGCACAATTATTTTTCTTTTCTCAAGCACATCCTTTTTTTTCCTTCTCTTTTTCTGCTTTTTCTCTCGAGGTACTAGTTTCGGGCACTACCTCGAGCATCCTTCATAGGGTACTAGATTTAAGCACTACCCTAGAGTATTTGATTTAATGGAGTATTAGATTTAAACACTACTCCACGCTTCTCCTTAGATGCATTATTAAGATCCATCACTATTAATTTCAACACCAATTTCATTCCTTCCCAAATTATTATCAAGCACCATTAACACACTTTGAAAAGCCATTAATTCTCTTCCAGAAGGACAATCAAGGCTCAAAAAATTCAGATTCTCAAAGTGGTTATTTCTCGTAGGCTACCAAAGAATGAGGTTTTTAGGCTCAACGGGGCTAACTACGGATAAACATTATTAGGTAGGGAATTTTTTGGCTAAGTGACTCATTAATTCAAGGATGGCCTAAAATCATCTCCCATCATCTAACACACATGTAGTTTCAAGTAACATAAGAGGCAAGTTCTAGAATACACACACAAGAACAATACTTACCAGAAAAGAAATATCATGTGATTATGTACATGATCATAAGGCTCAAATTCTCACATGGGTTTTAACAAGTAATAGAGCACTTTTCATGGTAAGTAATATCCCACAAGTACACATAGAACTTCATACCACAATATATCTAAAGTACACTTCCTTCATCAATTTCAAGAGCATATGAATTTTAGGCACAATTTAAACAATATAAGCTCATATGGATCACCACCAAAAACTCAATCCTTCCACTCCATTAATTAAAAGCACACATAAAATTTGAATAAGGAAACGATGGCACCTGATTTCTCCTTCAAAGCGTATGCACAAGCTCCTCGAGTCAAAGCCTCTATGTAGAACTCGTCTCGCCACCTAGTTACCCTTTTCTATCATCAAAACTCAAAACACTCATCATCACAAGATTCATCAATAATAAAATAGGAGAACTATAAAAAATAATAAATTGACTATCTAATTGACTCCACGCACTAGAAACACCATAGAACACTAGGCAAATTGCAAAAAATTGACACATCAAAATCGATTAAAGTTTCAACATATCGAAAAAAATCAACTCCCCTAGCAAACATTACAAAGAAAAGATTATACTCTTGGTGCTTCAATGAGGTAAGTACATCACACCCCCCCAAACTTAGTAAAAACGTAAGTTGAAACTAAGTTTGCAAAGATGTAATTGTCGATTAGTAAGCACCTTAAATATAGAAATCTCTTACTCATACGAAAGAAATAAAGCAATAAAACGGAAGGGCAAGCCCCCAACAGGCGCTCATGTTTAACGTCGGAGAGTCGCGATGGATTACTGCTTTGTAGACTACTTGATCGGAGGACCGTCTTGTCGCATCCTCACCTTCAAATACTTTCTTTCCCTCTTCTTGTCTACACTCAACACCTCACCTTTCTTGGTCACAAGTATATGATCCTCAGAATTTTCTTCCTCCCATGGCTGTCTAGACTCCTCCTTGTCAATCTTCCACTTAAATTCAGAATCACCTGTCTTAGAAAAATCAAGATTAAACAAGTTAGAAACCACGTCAATGCTCTCGCACGATTGAGTCTCCATGGGCATCTTCGTTGCATGATCAAGAGAGAAAATCATATCTTCATTATCCATTCGCAGTCTAAGCTTTTCTTCCTTAACATCTATCATAGCTCCAACTGTGGCAAGAAACGGTCGCCCTAAAATAAGGGGAATGTCACCCTTGTCATCTTTCATCTCAAGTACAAGAAAATCCACGAGAAAAACTAACTTATCCACTCTCACTAAAACATCTGCAATTAAACCCTTCGGATAAGTCATGGATCTATCCGCCAATTGAAGAGCAATATTCGTGGGTTTGAGATCCCCCAAACCAAGACTTTTAAATATGGACAAAGGCATCAAATTAACGCTTGCCCCCAAATCACACAAGGCTTTATGTGCCGACCCTTTTCAAATGTCACAAAGAATGGTGAAGCTTCCCGGATCCTTCAACTTTGCAGGCAGCTTCCTTTGAAGGATCGAGCTGCAATTCTCTGATAGGTTCACCGTCTCCACTCCATTCAAGCTTCTCTTCTTTGATATAATATCCTTGAGGAATCGGGCATAGTATGGCATCTCCATGATTGCTTCAGAGAAAAGAATGTTCAAGCTTACTTTGCTCATGACATCTTGAAACCTTTTAAACTTTTCTTCCAATCCCTTTTCGGCCAATCTCGAAGGAAACGAAGGAGGTATCTTGGTCTTTGGTCTTCCCCATTCATCACGTTCAACCTCCTTCGCTTTATCCTTCTCGGCTCTCAACTTCTTTGCTCTTTTCCACTTCTTTTCACCTGTTAGCTCAGTATTCTGCTCATATAATGGTACTGGAGTATCATCAATATCATGTGGAGCATTCGGCGTAGAAACGGGTTCGTTCTGAGAGGATTCGACGTCGGTTCGACCTGTTGGACAGGTCGAATCAGGTATGTAGTGGTCGAACTGGGCTTCAGAAATTGCATTCTCCACATGATAGGTTGGTTCAACGACGGTTTGACCAACAGGGCTGGTCGAACCATGGTGATCGTGGTCGAACCTTGCTTCAGACAAAATAGAGCGCTCTCTCACAGGGTAGTTCGACCACGGTTCGACCAACAGGGTTGGTCGAACCATGCTTGACATGGTCGAATTGCACTTCAGATAAAACAGGGGGTCGCGAACAGGCTGGTTCGACCACGATTCGACCAACTGAGTTGGTTGAACCATGAGGGTCTTGGTCGAACCGGTCAACTGAAAGCTCCGGAGGTTGCCCAGGTGCTTGGTTCGACCTCCATGATGTGATTCGACCTATTGGCTTGGTCAAATGGAGGTCGAATCCTGCTCCTGGAGCTTTTAAATTTGTTTCCGGCATCATCGGTCCCTCATACTGTGCTCCAGACCTTAACGTGATGGCTTTATTCTCCAATTTTTATGTCAATTGATTCACGTTCGCGGTCATCTGCCCCATAATCAAGGTAAGGTCCTTCAATTGCTTAGATAAATCTGCACGATCAACATTCATGGTATCCTCAAGACGATCAATCCTTGCATCATTCTCAACCATGTAACGATTAAAGGTATCTTCATCACTCTTCACTGGTTGCTGCCTCATACTAGGCCCCCTTTGTGTCAACTTTGTGATCTGCCTTTGCTGGGACTCTAGTATCTTGTTGATGTTAACTAGACTAGAGACGAACTCATTCTCTCTATTCGGCTTCACCACTTGATGTTCAACCTGCGCTACCTTGCCAAATACATATGATCCTCTATCTCTCTCTACTGGCCAATCACATGAATTCATCGAGATGTCATTAAACAATTTTTAAGCTTCAAGTGATGTCTTAGATAACAGCGCACCTCCTGATGATGCATCAATAAAAATACGCGACTCACAATCCAATCTATAGTAGAAGATGCTTATGTACTCAGCCTTAGATATTCCATGCTGTGGACACCTCCTGAGCATGTCTTTAAACCTATCCCACGTCTCATTAAATTTCTCACCCTGATTCATAACGAATTGGATGATCTCTCGCTTCAATCTTAAGATCCTTGAGGGTGGCATGTATCTCTCCAAGAACTTCTGCTGCATCAAGAGTCTCATACCAAGCTTCTGCCATATCAATTAATGAAAACTTGAATAGGGCGATCTGCCTAGCATGATCATTAGCTCCAGCACCTTTTTGAGTGTTTGCATAACCAAGAAATCTCCGGAGATGCTGATATGGATCTTCAAAACAACCTCCAGAAAAGGGATTCTTCTCTACCATGTTAATAAGCGCGGGATGTATCTCAAAATCGTCATCTTCCATCCTTGCTCCTATCAACCCCATGTTGACATTCACAAAGTTCGTGAAAATTTCACGTATGGCAACATTATCCGGATTCTGCCTTGCTCCGGCCATGTTTAGATCAATGTGTTATTCCTTTCTTTCCTTCCTTTCCTTTTCCTAGTGCACAAGTATCTCAGAAAAATTCAAGGTTAGATAGAAAATAAATAATCACAAATAAAAGAAGAAAAAATCTTAATCAACTAGAAATAATAAAATCAATAACAACAGTCATCTCCGGCAACGGCGCCAGAAACTTCATGTGCGTTTTCTTTGAACGCAAAATTAATCCCCAAGTATTAAGGATATCAGTTGCAGCTTAAGTAAGTGACCAAGTGAACATCGAACCCAAAGGACGGCGTATTATCAATTTAATTATTTACTAAATTAATTAAGACAAGTGTGGCAATATAGTTTGAGGATTGAATGATTAACTAATAAATAATTAATTAAAATAACAAATTAAATAAAATATCACTCGAAGAATTAACGAAAGTGGATCAAGTAGGATAATAGGTAGCTCTAGGATAATCCAGTTTCACTCATTAATCTCACTTTCATGTGTTGATGTCTGACTCTGCCTTGTGGAATATGGACACATCACTAAGCCATGTATATCTACTCTATAGACACAAGTATACATGCGTGTAACACGTGTGAATAATCTCGGAGCAAGAGATATAATTTCACCCCCCTTTCTTAGTACTATCAGTATCAATTATTTTTCACGTCTGGAACCTAACCCGATATGATCTCCCTTTATAGGTACTATAAAATTATCCTCTTTATCCTACTTACTAACCCGAATTCAATTCAATTAATAAGTATTAATATATGATAGTTCTAATGAAGCTTCGGAGTCCCCTCACTTAGAATCATAACATGGAATCCTGTTCAGCAGTGAACACACTCAATCTACAACTAAGATATATATTCAGACTCTATATACCAATTGAAGATGCACAAAACGACTGTGAATATGGATTAAGAAAGCACAATCATATATAAAATAATCCACAAGTAGTGTTGTACGGAGTTTACACACGATAGTTCAATTAATTCGTAAAACCTTCACAATCCTAGTTCTACCAAAAAGGCTCTAGCCCATGTTGTTTCGAAGAGCAATCATGGGTGTTGGATAGATCTTACCCGGATGTCTGGAAAATTACAAGATAAATTAGGAAATGAATAAACCCTTGATGTAGGCGTCGTTGCGTCCTTCTCCGTCTTGAATCCTCCTCTTGGTTTTCCTCTTGATTCCACAAACGAAACTTCAAAGTGATGGATGTATGAAGGAAAGGAAGTGGGTGATGTATGGGGGTGATCCCCCCTTGTGGGGTGTTGTATGTGTGGCCTCTCCTCTATTCAATTGTATTGTGTTCTAATCCTCTTTTTGTGGCTGCATAGACCTTCTTTTATACTTGTAATCACGTCTCCTAGGGCTGGAACTGGCTTCTTTAATTATCTCACGCGTTTAGGCCTCGAAAATATGGATATGGTAAGTTCCCGAAGCTCGATTCGACCTCACAAACAGGTCGAACCAACCCCTCCAGGTCAAACCGTGGTCGAATCACCCTACTGGAAGCTCCAGGTGCTTGGTTCGACCAGAACAATAGGTCGAACCCACCTGTCATGGTCGAACCAGTTTTTCCGCCATCCGGTTCGACCTTGGTTCGATCTGATGCTCAGGTCGAACCCACCTGTCGTGGTCAAATCGGGCGGAATCAGCTTGCGCAGTCTCACCGTTTCGCGTATAACTTTCACATCCAATCTCCAAATTGAGTGATTTTTGCGCTGACGCGATCCTCTCTTCCTTGGGTTTCTATAGATATAAAGAAATTAGGAAAACTCTATGATTTGAATGTACAACTAGCCACGGAAAGTAGCATAGCAATTCTGTTCGGCACAGCTCGCGCGACGTCACCACTTTGCTCATAACTTCCTCGTTCGGACTCCGAATTGAGTGTTCTTTATGCCAAAACGACCCTCTCTTCAATGGAATTCCAAACATATATCACAAACAAATTTTGATCTCCACACGAACATAGAAAAATTATGAAAGTTGGACGTGCGTTTTCAGCATTCTTGCATAAATTTCACCATTTCTCCAACTTTACACTTTTGGTCCTTTTTCTACCTAAAACACAATAAAACACCTCAAGTGCACCTTTTTCTCACATATAATGAATATAAGACCATTGTGCTAATATATAACAACAATTCTCATTAAAAAAGTGTTAAATTGGGCACTCAAACACGCTAATTTCCACTCTCAACACGCGACCACTAGCTCGGAACCAGTTCTAGCCGAGCTGGAATTGGAGGGTGACCAAGTCAAGCCAAGTGGCATTCTTGTAGATCAGACAAAGCCTCATGGTGAAGTTCAATCCCAGCTAGATACAAGCTCACTCCAGCGTTCCCTGCGCGTCCAAATTCTGTAGTGAGCCAATCTGACCAAGCCATTGCTGATAAAAAATGGCAGCGAGCGAAGAAGTTAAGAGAAAATGAGGAGGTGTTCGAGAAGGATAGTTTGGGTCTTGGTGGGTGTCGAAACCAACAAATAATAAAACCTACTAGAATTACAACTTGAGTAGTGATAAGTAGGGTCGTTTCCACAGAGATTGGTTAAACAAGTTTATTAAAAAAAAATAATTAAATCAAGGATGGGGGGGTGGTTTGAGTTTTATACTTAAACTAAACTTGCAGGAGATTAAAAACAAAGTAAAATAAGTGATTAAATGAGTTGAAGTGTCTAGCCAAGATAATCTTCGAAATGGTTCAACAAACACGATCACGGATGCAATGATGACTCTTTCACTTTACACCAAACTGGTTATAGTCATTGGTACTACCTAACGACCTAATCTTTCCATACTTAGTCGATAATTAGGGTACCACCTCTAACAAATGGGATCACCTATTACATTTGATGTTTCATCTCCTATTACATGAATTAGATTCTAGCCACGTGTCGTAATTAATGGCCAAATTTTCACCACATGCTCCAAGGGTTTAATGGTCATTAACTAGGGTATAGTATTTTAATAGGAAATAAGTTATGGAATAGGGAGTGGAATACCAAAGTGGAATAGGGGATTTGAGTTGCCACCTCTAATTACTTTTCTAGCCAAATAAACAACCCTATATACCATCATAGGATTTAATTTACTGACTGCATTCAACCTAGAAAGACCCAATTCTAGCCAACAAACACACATGTAGATTAATTTAGACTAGGTTGCATATCCACTATAGCAATAATCAAAAGTGAGATGCGGACGATTACGCTACTTGCCACTTGTATTAGAGACGACTAAACAATTACGGATTTAACGTACTAATTGGCCCATATCATTTTCACATATTGAGTAATTGATCAGGTTAAACAACATGCCAAATAATATAATTAAGAACATGGATTATGCAAATAATGTAACGTGAAAAAGAATTAAAACCAGTTAAATCTCACATGATTAGTTGAACCAAGCCTCCAATTATCCGGCTAGACGAACGATTTAGCAATCCATAGTAATAATTAAATAAAAGCAGAAGTGTATCTCCATCCTGGAGTCTTACAGCGTATGAACGTAAGAAGAATATAGAATGGAAGAATGATAAGATGTGAGGAAGGGAGTTCACGGGGAGTTTTTTTCCTCTCCAAAAACTAATCCTAAAACTACCTAAAAACTAACTAATAAAAACTGATAAGATAATTAACTAAAACATAAAGCAGGAATAATCTAGACAAGTTAAGAGGTTTATGAATCCCTAAAAAATAGGAACTGATCAGATCTGAATATTGGAGAATTGATTTGAGCGCTCAAGATTGTATATTCCCGTCCAGATCCTTAGGCGTGCCCACGCCTTATCAGCAAAAATGCTACTGTATCTTTTTCTCAATTTCCAGATTGCTGTCAGCAACTAAGGCGTGACCACGCCTTACGCACAGTCCGATTCTCTCTATGTAGTTCCACATCCTCATCTTTCAAAAGTAGTCCAATTAGCCCATAACATCAATTAAATCATTTTCATGCCTACAAAATATAAAACTTAATCAAAATGAGCATTTAAAGATTAATCGACATCCAAACATGGGGAAAATATGAAATTAAAATATGACATTTTAGCAACTTATCAAATTCCCCCACACTTAGACATTGCTTGTCCTCAAGCATGCTTAGATTTAATCTATTATCTCAACTCATTTTCCAACTCTCATCCTCCTTGGCTCATCCAAAACATTTCTCATGCAATGAAAACTCTTTTAACAGGAAATCTCATCCATCAATAACTAGGCAAGCAACATCGACAATTGAATCAAGCTTAAATAACTTTAGATCTAAACACCTCACAAGGGATTCACTCATATGCTCAAAGTGTTTAGGTTCAAAATTTAGTGGATCTCTCAAGTCAAAACATAGAAGACTTTTACCATAAGCTTGCAAATATATCACATCCTCTCCCCAATGAATAAACTAAAATGCAAGAACCAAAAGGACTCAAAGAATGGTATGTTATGTGAGGTTTTGGGTAAAGTGGCTAAGTGAGAACGAAGATATAAGGTTTTAAAAGAGAGTCGAATAGATCATTTCACTTTCATATAATACTCAACCAAGTAATTTCAAAGTTCTACATTATCATAATTCCATACATTCAAGGCCACATCATTTTTTTTCTTTTCTCATTTTTTTTCTTTTTTAGCATTTTCTGATTTTTTTTCTTTTTCAGAAATTTTTTTCATTTTTTTCAAACTTTTTCAACTATAAACGAGCATTATTCACAGTGGCTTTCCTACTACAACAAATCATGTGGATTTTTACTTGGACAACTTGTTTAATTAGCAAAAATGACTCTTCGATTAATTAAAGGGTTCAAAGTTGGTATGAAGAAATGGGGGTTAAGGCTTGTAATGTGGTTAATTTAAAGAAAAAGGTTTAAGGCTCAAGGTTGGCTCACTAGGGGTAAATGTATTAAGGTAGGCTTAAGAAATGAATAGATATAACAAAAGAAGGTACAACTTAAAGTCCTTAATGATTTTCACATCCAATTCATCAAGGGGATTAACGTAGACATGTATAACAATGCAAGTTCTAGAAAAATCAACCATGAATGACAACACACAACAAAGGAATTAGAGCTTGAAGTGATGATAGCTCTTAGGCTCAAAAGCTCACTAAAACAATAAGGTCAAATTGTGTGAAGACCCAAGTATTTCTCATTTAATCAACTATCAATGACAACTTGCCAAGAATCAACGTATGAGAATTCAAAAACATTTTATCACATGCACAAAAAAACATCAATTTTTCTAAGATGAGTTTCGGATGAATCAAGTTCTCAAACAAATAGAGACAACACATTTCAAATCAAGCAATTTTAAGGACAAAGCAAGGCAAAACTCTCAAAATACCATCATATATACACCAAAAATACCACAAAACATCAAAATACTCCCTCCCCCACACTTAGAGTAGGGATGGCAGCTTCGTGGGTTTTTCCGGGTACCCGACCCGATCGAACCCTAATGGGACGGGTTCGGGTACCCATAAACGGGTTTGGGACGGGTTTGGTAATAAAAAAAAATTTCCATTAGGGTTCGGATTCAACCCCTCGGATAACCGCTACCCGAACCCGATTAAATAATCAGATAAGGGTAGTGGGTACCTGCATATACCCGTCCCATTTAATACTTGGGTATGTATATGTTTAATGAGATTCGAACACTTGACCCAACAATTAAAAAAATACCCCTTAACCATTTATACACAAGCAATTTTTGTTAACTTCTTTCAATATTAAAATAAATATGCAAATCATTGGAGATAGTCACAATTCAAAAATTCCAACCCAATGTAAGTATGTAACCCTAAATAATATTGAATTCTCATTTTTCGCTGCCAAGTTTTTATCTGCGCCGCAACTGTAGGAGAGGAGAAGAACCCTACCGAAGAGCCGCTGCAGTCCGCGATTTCCCTCTCGCGACGCTGTCTACCGCCTCGTTGCAGCTATTGCAGGTCATCTCCTTCTTTCTCACCAATCCTTCTCCCCTTCTAGCTGTAATCCGATGGAACTGCTGCCCACAATGTTTCAATACTGAATAGCCACAATCCATCAAGTCCTAAATTGATCGCTTCAATTTCATAATCTTTCATTCCTCTCCGATCTCGATCTGCAATTGCATCGATTGTGAATTCAATCCTCCGATTCGCTTCAGCCATCTTTGGGTGAAGACTGTCTTCTCGTCGGCTATTTTACTGGTTAGATAGATCTATTTTTTTCTTTTTCTTTCTCCATTTATTGTTTGATCTTTAAAAAAGTAGATATTTTGTTGAAAATCTTGCGAAAAATGTAAAGAGTTAGAGGCTGCCTATTGTTTTTTTCAACCATAAATTCTAATCTGTAATGTAAAATTTTGTTTATGTTGGGTTACTTCTTCGTATTCACGCATGCAATTTTTCCCCAATCTGATTTGTTATCAGTTATTTTATTTGCAGTTGATCGTGTCCTCCTCTGGCAGGGTCTGTCAAATCAGAAGGTATGTATATTTTCTCTTGCCATCTAAGTTATGATCGACATGAAGTCAGATGAAGTATATGTGTGGATGTTTCAATTCATTATGGATTTTGTTGGTGCTATTATGCTTGAATATTGGTTGTTTATTGATGAAAATAGTGTCAGATGACTTAGTATGTGTGGATGTTTGTAATCTTCCGTTTATCTATTTCAATTCATTATTTTCATTTTTGTGGATTTTGTTGGTGCTAATATGCAAGTTTAGTTTGGACTATTAGTTGTTTATTGATGAAAAATAGTGTCAGATGAAGTAGTATGTGTGGATGCTTGTAATCTTCTGTTTACTGTGGCAACCCAAAGTACTTAATAATAAATAAATAAAATAAAATAAGTTATGAGTTCCTAGGTTCATATACTTATTTTGTCTTTGTTTTACTTCTTAATTAATTGAGCAGACGACTTATGGGAAAAAGTTCACATGATTCTTGTTTGTTTACCCCAGATTTTAGATTTCATAAGGGGTGATTCAGTGTTTTATTTTGTTGGGTGGATTTGGATAGGTTCATTTTATGATTTAAAGATTTAAAGAATTCAAATTGGCCAACCATCATAGATTAATTGGTGTGTTTTGGTTCATATTATTGAAAAAACTAGATGGAGCTTTGAAGAAAGCTAGATTATGATTGATGAAATAGTAACTACTTAGATTCTTGGGTTTTTGATTCAGTGATTGAAATCAACCTTTCTAAGTCTTTTCATCTATTATTATGGTATATGCTTTCTTGTTTTGGCTTGTTAATGTTTGAGCTTCGAGAATATTTTTTGTGGGTTGGCCCTGGCTGTGTAATTACCCTTTGTTTAATCTTAGATTTTGAAAGTTCCTAAAATTTATTTAATTCTAATAGTTATTTTATTAATTTGACAGGTTGACATGCACATGGAGATGAAGAGGCTGAGCTCATCTAGCATGTGAGAAAAACTACCTATCATTTTATTTTATTTGTATGTTATTTGAAGTTTGAATTGAAGATGTTATGACATATTAAAACTTGTTATGATTTTATTTTAAAACTTGTGTGGTGATTTTTTGACATGTTATGATTATTGTTTAACGTTTAAACAAAGAATATTTAATGTTGTAGGCACATTTATATTTGATACTTGAAATTTAATATTTTAGGTTTTAAAATAAAACAGGTTTAACGGGTTCGGGTACCCGCAGGTAGGAACTATCGGGTACGGGACGTATACGGGTATTGCATGTGCTATTTTAAATGGTTATGGGATGGATACATGTAGTAATATATTAATCGGATATGGTTTCGGGTACCCCAAAAAATGCGGGTACCCTACCCGTTGCCATTTCTAACTTAGAGTAAGCATTGTCCCCAATGCTTCAAAAGATAAATAGATGCTCATAGACAAAAAAGGATTTAGAAAACAATGTACTTCCTTGAAGAGCATCAATTCATAACAGCCACTACTGAAAGTTTGGAAGCGGGGTGTCGGGCCCATATTGAACTTGCAGCCCAACTCTGTCGTACATTGCTAGCAAATTAAGCTCATTCTTCATCACCCGTTCCTTAATATCTTTGATGTCCCTTCCAATCTCCTGTATCCTTGCACATAAAGTGGTTGCCCATGGAGGATTATCACTCGAATGGGAGCTACTCGGATCACCACTAGTGTTGGGAACACTAGATGAAAGATGGTTAGTAGAAACATGACCATTATGTGACCCCACAGGACAAAAAGAATAAACACCATTGGTTTTGATGATCAAATGCATTTTTTAAAGAGAAATCAAATCTAAAGGGAACGAGTCACAAGCAATACGAAAATCAAAATTTTCAGGATCGAATTTCATCAAATTCGATCATTCTGTACTTTTACGTTTGAACGCTGTAAGACTCCAGGATGGAGATTACTTTCTGCTTTTATCTATTTTTCCTTATGGATTGCTAAATCATTCATCTAGTCGGATAGTTGGAGGTATGGTTCAACACTATTATGTGAGATCTAACTAGTTTTTATCCTCTTTCACTTTACATCATTTGCATAATCCATGTTCTTAATTATATTGTTTGGCAAGTTGTTTAACCTGATCAATTAATCAATTTGTGAAAATGATATGTGCCAATTAGGACATTAAATCCGTAATTGTTTAGTCGTCTCTAATACAAGTGGCAAGTAGTGTAATCGTCCGCATCTCACTTTCGATTATTGCTATAGTGGATATGCAACCTAGTCTAAATGAACCTACATGTGTGTTTGTTGGCTAGAATTGGATCTTTCTAGGTTGAATGCAGTTGGTAATTAAATCCTACAATGGTATCTAGGGTTGTTTATTTGACTAGAGAAGTAATTAGAGGTGGTACCCTAACTAAACTTGCAGGAGATTAAAAACAAAGTAAAATAAGTGATTAAATGAGTTGAAGTGTCTAGCCAAGATAATCTTCGGAATGGTTCAACAAAAATGATCACGGATGCAATGATGACTCTTTTACTTTACACCAAACTGGTTATAGTCGTTGATACCACCTAACGACCTAATCTTTCCATACTTAGTCGATAATTAAGGTACCACCTCTAATTACTTCTCTAGCCAAATAAATAACCCTAGATACCATCATAGGATTTAATTTACCAACTGCATTCAACCTAGAAAGACCCAATTCTAGCTAACAAACACACATGTAGGTTCATTTAGACTAGATTGCATATCCACTATAGTAATAATCGAAAGTGAGATGCGGACGATTATGCTACTTGCCACTTGTATTAGAGACGACTAAACAATTATGGATTTAACATCCTAATTGGCCCATATCATTTTCACATATTGAGTAATTGATCAGGTTAAACAACATGCCAAATAATATAATTAAGAACATAGATTATGCAAATGTTGTAACATGAAAAAGAATTAAAACCAATTAAATCTCATATGATTAGTTAAACCAAGCCTCCAATTATCAGGCTAGATGAACGATTTAGCAATCCATAGTAATAATTAAATAAAAGAAGAAGTGTATCTCCACCCTGGAGTCTTACAGCGTATGAACGTAAAAAGAATACAGAAATAAGATGTGAGGAAGGGAGTTCACGGGGAGTTTTTCTCCTCTCTAAAAACTAATCCTAAAACTACCTAAAAACTAACTAATAAAAACTGATAAGATAATTAATTAAAACATAAAGCAGGAATAATCTAGACAAGTTAAGAGGTTTATGAATCCCTAAAAAATAGGAACTGATCAGATTTGAATATTGGAGAATTGATTTGGGCGCTCAAGATTGGATATCCCCGTCCAGATCCTTAGGCGTGCCCACGCCTTATCAGCAAAAATGCTACTGTATCTTTTTCTCAATTTCCAGATTGCTGTCAGCAACTAAGGCGTGACCACGTCTTACGCACAGTCCGGTTCTCTCTATGTAGTTCCACATCCTCATCTTCCAAAAGTAGTCCAATTAGCCCATAACATCAATGAAATCCTTTTCATGCCTACAAAATATAAAATTTAATCAAAATTAGCATTTAAAGATTAATTGACATCCATACATGGGGAAAATATGACATTAAAATATGACATCTTAGCAACTTATCAGGTCTTCCAAAGACAAAGGTAGCGATTCCATTTTCTCAGAGATTCCTATCAAAGAGCCTTGATGAGAAATTCAGAAAGTTTGCAGATGTAATGAGGAACATTCAGATCAGTATTCCTTTTTCAAAGGCCTTGGACCAGATGCCATACTATACCAGGTTTATCAAAGAGCTCATATCCAGAAAGAGAAGTTTGAACAGTGTACAGACGGTAAATCTAACAGAAAATTGCAGCTCTATAATCCAGAGAAAGTTACCTGAAAAGCTGAAGAATCCTGGTAGCTTCATCATTCCTTATGAGATAAGAAAAGGACCTACAAGAAGAGCATTGTGTGATCTGGGAGCCAGTACAAATTTGATGCCCCTTTCAATTTTCAAGAAGCTTGGTTTGGGGGAGCTAAAACCTACTTCTATGGCCCTACAGTTAGTAGACAGATCATTAACTTATCCAGAGGGAGTTATCGAAGATGTATTGGTGAAGGTGTCAAATTTGGTTTTTCCAGTAGATTTCCTTGTTCTTGACATGGAAGATGACGTTGATGGAGCACCTCTGATCTTGGGGCGTCTTTTTCTTGCAAAAGGAAGAGCTTTGATTGATGTATTCAAAGGAGAGTTGAGGCTGAGGGTTAACGATAAGAAAATCGTCTTTTCATGGACAAGGCGATGCAGTGGCCCACAGAACAATAGCAGTGTAAGTTTATTGAAATAGTAGAGGAGATCGTGGAGGAAGACCTACCTTTGATCCTGTCTAAAGATCCCGTGGAAACATGCATAAGCGAATCTCTAACTTTACCTACTAGTGATCTTGATAAAATGTCTAATGAACTTGCTATTGAATTTCTTGAAACCTTACTTAATCTTGATGAGAGCAGGTACAAGCAAGAAGATGCACCAGTAGAGGAAGTCATGTGGACAAGGCAATACTTGCCTCTTCGTGTTGACAGTGAGGGAATAAAGGAGGAGAAGAAGGCCGAGCTTAAGCTACTTCTAGATCATCTCAAGTACGTTTATTTGGGGGAGGATGAAACTTTTTTGGTAATTGTATCTTCTTCTCTATCTGAAAGTGAACTTGATAAACTGTTAGTAGTGTTAAGAAAGCATAAGTCTGCGATAGGGTGGACAATTGAAGATCTTAAAGGGATTAATCCCGCTTTTTGCATGCATAAAATAAGACTAGAAGATGAAACTAAATGTTCTGTGTAGCATCAGCAGTGGTTGAACCCAACTATGCAAGAGGTTGTTAGGAAACAAGTACTTACTTGGTTAGATGCAGTCATTATTTTTCCTATTAGCGATAGTACTTATGTGAGTCCTTTACATGTGGTAGCTAAGAAAGGGGGAATGACTGTTATTAAATCTAATGATGGTGAAGTGCTTGCTACTAGGGTACCTAGGGGTGGCATGTCTGTGTAGACTATAGAAAGTTAAAATTTTTGAAGAACATTGGGGGCGAAATTAGGGTTTTTCAAAATTTTCTTGCGAAGAACACTTGAAATCCGAATTCACCATGTACAACCTTAGAGGTATGTTTTCTTACTCATTCTATGGCTAGAAGTGCAGATTTGTTGTGAATTTGCGATGGATAAGTGTAATGTGTTGAAATTGACATGTTCTATATGGCTTTTGGTTGAGGAATTTAGTCGAACACCTTGTATTCATGGTTGGTTTGTTTATTATTGATTCATGTGCATAATGTGTGACGAATTTGACGATTGGGGTATAATTGATGTTGAGTTATTTGAACATGTTGATATATGTGGGGTGAAATAATATGAATACAAGGAGAAATTTTGAAAATTTGAGTGCAAGCATGTTGAGTTGTGAAAAGTCTTGTTGAGATAAATTTATATTCATATATATGTGTTGAAATTTGCTTAATTATGATTTGAATTACTTGATTTTGATTGCAATTGGTTGAAGAAATGTGTAGGAAGCATGCTAGAGTACGACTGGATTCATGTGTTGGATTGAAAAGAGCATGTTTGAGTATCTTGTTGAGTAAAACTAATATTCATGTATATATGTTGGAAATTTAACTTGATAAGTACTTGAGTATGTGGAAATTGTTGAATTCGATTGGTACTTGTTATTGTTGGTCCTACGCATAATTCATATGGATGAATATCTTGTGTTCATAGTATGGAGAGTGTGGTTAAAAATTTTGCATTTCTTTCAAGTAGAGGAAAGAGGAGTGATGGTGGTGATAAAGGAAAAGGAAAGAAAACAGATAAGGGAGATGGACCGAGCAAGAAGAGGAAAGGTTCCTTAATGCGAGTTTTCTTTGAACACAAAATTAATCCCCAAGTATTAAGGATATCAATTGCAGCTTAAGCAAGCGACCAAGTGAATATTGAACTCAAAGGACGGCGTATTATCAATTTAATTATTTACTAAATTAATTAAGACGAATTGTGGCAATAAAGTTGGGATAGAATTATTAACTACTTAAACAATTAAATTAAATAACAAATAAAATAAAAGATCACTAGAAGAATACGAAAGTGGATCAAGTAGGAGAATAGGTAGCTCTAGTGTAATCCGGTTTTACTACTTAACTTTCCTCTCATGTGCTGACCGACTCTGCCTTATGGACTATGGACGCATCACTAAACCATGCAAATCTATAATATAGACACAAGTAAATATGCGTGTAACACATGTGAATAATCTCGGAGCAAGAGACATAATTTTACCCCACTTTCTAGGTACTATCAGTATCAATTATTTCCCACGTCTGTAACCTAACCCAATATGATCTCCCTTTATAGGTACTATAAAATTACCCTCTTTATCCTGCTTACTAATCCAAATTCAATTTAATTAATAAACATTCATATATGACAGTTCTAATGAAGCTTCGGAGTCCCCTCACTTAGAATCATAACATAAAACCCTGTTCAGCGGTGAACGCACTCAATCAACAACCAAGATATATATTTAGACTCTATATAACAGTTGAAGATGCACAAAACGACCGTGAATATGAGTTAAGAAAGCACAATTGATTAGCCATAGTTTAGTGGAGAATGACCAATTCAAGAAATTATCGAACCCAAGGGAGGTAGGCACTAGTGCTTAAGCGATCTCATGTTTGTTGTAATTTTATAGAGACGAATCATCAATATGATTGGTTGCAAACAATTAAATGACAAGTGATCAAAGCAAGTAATGATCAATCAACAAGATAGATGGATGAAAAGTGGTTTACCAAATTGATTAAAAGTGAGATTAACAATAATTAAGAAGTGGAAATTCTAGGAATTATGCATCAAATTCATATGTATCATGGATTGTAGACTAAGGGCCAACACTAAGATCACCTAAACTCCCTCTCGAGATGAATAGGATATGAATATCAATAGCTCAACGGATTGGTTCTCACTTAAACAATTCCAACTAGGTACTAAGCTTAAATGAGAGTCCCTTCACACAATTAATCAATCTCTCGATCAAACCAATCACATGTCCTACCAAAGGGTTCTAAACTATGAAGGACTTCTCAATCTCTTCACAATCTATAATGCACATGAAGTGTTTGATGAAATGATTCACTTAATTATCCTAAGCATATAATTGATTTCTCAATCTAATCACATATCTAGAACAACTAAACATACAAATCATCAAAACAATTCAAGTAATTAATAATCAATGGTAGAAAATCATAGATCCAATAAACATATGAATTCAAATACACAAATCCCCAAAATCATCCAACAACTATCATGTTGCTAATCTCACAAGGGAGATTAGCCTACCATATTAAGAAGGAAATAAACATAGACATTAATATCCTTACAAAACATGATGAAACTATGAGGTTTAATACAAGAAATGAATGGAAACTCCCTTGATGTCACTTCAATGGTGATTTCCTTCCTTCCCTTGTTATCTTCCTCTCTTCCTTGCTTCTTTTCTTCAATTGGATGATGATTTTGATGGTAGGATGATTGTAGATCTAATGGATGGTGAATGGATGAAGATGAAGGTGAAAAATAGAGGAAATGGTGTGTGAGGTGTGTGGGGAAGGTGGAATTTCAGATCTTCCTTTGCATATTGAAGTATTGGGTATTTATACCCCTTGGGAGGCTTCTAGAAGGATTCTGATTTTTTTCCAGGATTTTACACAGCACGAGTCGTGCTCTGTCACACGGCCATAAGGTGGCCGTGTTGTGTCTTCTGATGTCGGCACACGGCCTCTTCTTACAGGGCCGTATTGATGACACGGCTCGTGCTGCCGACACGACTCGTGCGACTGGACACGGCCTTAAGGTGCCCGTGTTGAACGAATAGGTGTCGCCGCACGGCCATCGCTTACAGGGCCGTGTTGGCTACACGGCCCGTGTTGGTGCTGGCTCCTGTATTTCTTTCTTCCTCAACTTCCTCAACTTCTCCACTTTTCTTTCTTCCTTTCTCAACTTTGGTAATCACAAGCACTAATCATCAACTTTCCTTAGATTTTGAGCTTCTTTTAATGCATGCTTCCTTCTTTGAACTTTTAAGTACTTGAGCATATTGTTATTGCTTTGCTCATTTTCTTATTTTGAGGTTGCATGTTCATTCTTGTTTGTGCTCTTTTTCATCCTTTTTCTTGCTTGTTTACCATTTCCTTTCTTTTCTTGCACAATTCTCATCAAATCTTTCTAAACCACATCTCCTCAATCACTCACACAAAAGGTATGTATGTAAGGCTCAAGTGGGTAATTAAGGCTTGTAGTATGCTAAATTCACAATAAAATAGCTTTAAGGCTCAAAGTGGTTGACTAGAGATGATGTTCATGGTAGGAAAATATATGGTAATGACTATAATAACAAGGATGGCCTTAGATCATGTCACTAATCTCCACTAATCGGGCTCATTCCTATAGTCCTTGAGCAAGTTCTAACTTATCAAACACAACCAATCCACTCATGAAGAAAAAAAACCATGTATGCACGGTTGAGGCTCAAATGCTCACAGGCTTGTGCTCGGACCTTAAGAACTTATTGCACCACATTCATCTCAAAATTGAACAAGTTAAGTAAAACATGTCACAATTCGAAAGTGTAGAGATTCTTAATCATAACTTGTCATCACTTATCACTACAACATATCATCACTCATATTCAAAAATAACTCACAACATCCCAAAATAAACCACCAAACATACCAAGACAAAAATAAGAAAACACACAAAACATAAAATAAAGACTCAACAAACAAGAAACAAAACAAAACACATAACATGCAAAAACAAAAATCACCATCATTAAACAACGAAGCACGTATTCAACTCATCCATAACAATGTAAGCTCACAATCATACCAACATTATTGAAAAGGAAACCTCCTAAAAATATAACAAATGAAGTAGCATGCAAATCACATCAATCCAAATCAAATTATGTCAAGCAACTAAAAGTGATAAGGTGTAGAGTACTCCCTTAATAGACATTTGGTAAGGAAAGCGTTCGCTCCAAGCTCCATTTGTACTTCCAATACCCTTCATTCATACTCAAACTCATACAACACCATTAGCTCAACAATTGCCTTAAAAATATGGATTCACATGCACTTCAACACAACCAATCATACCAAAATCCAACCAAACTCATGAGAAAATTTTAAAATTTGGGTGAATTTTACAAGAAGACCTATCATCATCAATATATCATCATATCAAACACACTTAAGTGGTGAGTCACACCACGCACTCTCCCCCCAAACTTAAATCGAACTAAGAGGTGAGAATTAAGTTTGCAAAAAGTGGTGGGACTTACCCTTGTAGTTTCCATTGATGATCTTCTTGTGAAAAAGAAAACGCATCCACACGACTCAAGCTATGTTCACCATGCACTTTCCCCCCAAACTTGACTCGATACAAGAGTCGAGAATTAAGTTTGCAACAAATGGTGACATTTTAACTCAAATCCATGAAGCTCTTCACCTTTCTTCAACATTCTTTTTCTCACGAGCACAATCCACCTACAAGACCAAAATAAACAACAAAAAGCATCAAAATAACAAAAGAATGGGTTGCCTCCCATTTAGCGCTAAGTTTAATGTCTTCAAGCCGGATGGAATTTTACGATCATTGGACCAAAGGATGGTCCATCCCACTTTCTCCTCGCATCCTCACTTTGAACATTAGCTTGGCCTTCTTCTTGTCCACTAGCTCAACCTCACCATTCTTGCTTACAAGCATCAAATCGTCATTGAGAAGTGATTCTAGTGGACTTCCTCTTTCTCTTTTGTCAAGTTTCCAATCGAGCTCTGATGTTTTCATCCTATTAACATCACAAGAAGATAAATTAGCATTTGACAATTTCATATAATCATGAAGAAATGAATTTAAATTGTCAAAGAGAAGAGAATCATGATCATCGAAATCATCCGGAGGCCTTGTATGATGAGGCTTGATCCCTTTATCTTTCTTGCACAAGAATGTGACATTCTCTCCATTTGAGCTCAAAGAAAGCTCTTCTCTCCCAACATCAATCTTTGCTCTTCCGGTGGCTAGAAATGGTCTTCCCAAAATGAGTGGAACTCGAGGGTCCGCCTTTACTTCCAACACCATGAAATCAACCGGAAAAGCTAGCCCCTTCACTTTGACCTCAACGTCTTCCACAATCCCAAGTGGCTTCACAACCTCGCCATTCACCACTTCAAGACGGATAGTCGTAGGCTTTAGCTCTCCAATTTCAAGGTCTTTAAATGTGGCATGAGACATCACGTTGACATTTTCCCCCAAGTCACACAATGCATCAAGGGTGTTTTTTCCTTCAAAATCACAAGGGATTATGAACTTCCCCAGATCACCAACCTTCGTAGGCCCCCCTTTTAGCATCGACTCACTTGTTTCGGGTTGCTCCTCTTTCTTTTTCTCCTCATACTTCTTCTTGAGCGACTTCACAAATTCCTCAAACTCCTTTTTCTTCTTCTCCTTTACAAATATTTGTGGATAGGGAATAGGGAATGGAGTGATCGGAATACCCCAATAGTCACGCTTGTACTCCTTTTCTTTCACCTTCTCCTCCACTTTCTTTTCCTCTTGCACCCTTTTCCACTTAGGTATCCATTTAGGCTTTTGCTCTTCTTTCATTTCTTCAACAACCTTACTTTCCACCAACCCTTCTTCAACCTTTCTTTCATCTTCCGTTTCAACAAATAAACATTGAGCTTTCGGATTAACCTCGGTTGTAGCTGGAAACTTTTCTTTTTGTTGAGCACTCAATGAACTTGCCATTTGTCCAACATTGTACTCCAAAGCTTTGCATCTTCTATCACTATTTTCCTCAATAGCTTTTAATCTTCTTTCATTATTTTCCTCAATAGCTTTGAATCTTCTTTCATTAGCTTCATCTCTAGCTTTGTTTGATGCAATCAATTGTTCAAGTAGCTCATCGGTTGATGCTCTTCCCTCATTGTTCGGTGCCTTAGCACCCAGTTGATATTCCGGAGGATACGTAACCGCATTGCTCGGATTAGAGTAGGAAAAGTTACCATGCTTTTGTTGTTGTTGTGGGTATGAGCTTCCACTACTTTGACCATTAAAGCCCCCTTGCCTTGGTGAATAGTTTCCTTGACTTTGGTTGAAATTACCTTGGTAATTGTTTTGGAAATTCCCTTGGTAGTTTCTTCCTTGCATGTACGACACATCCTCAACACGTGGCATAGAGTTGGCCCATTGTTCACCATTCACAACATTCGGAGGTAGCACACCTTGCTCTACTTGTAGCCCCTCAACCATATTCGTTCCTTGATTGTTCACACTTTGATTCAAGCTTATTTGCTTCATGACCTCCGCCACTATCTTTTCCATGCTTGGCATACTTGGTTCAACACTTACACTCTTCACATTATATTGTTGCCCTTGATCAAAACTTTCAAATCCATAGCATCCGCTTACCCTCTCCGATGGCCATTGGTACACATTTGTAGCAATCTCTTCAAAAATTTTTATGGCCCTTTCCGGAGTCACTCCAAGTACGGATCCACCCGCCGAAGCATCAACAAGCACTTTTTGCCCATTCACAAGTCCTTGATAGAAAAATCCAACTTGTTGATTCTCCGGAAAACCATGTTGTGGACACTTGCGTAGCATATCCTTAAACCTTTCCCACGCTTCATAAAAACTCTCTTGAGGCATTTGCTTGAATTGAGTGATCAAGCTCTTCATTTGAAGCGTCTTGGAAGGTGGGAAGTATTTGTTCAAAAATATTTGTGCTAGTTCGTCCCATGTGTTGCACGTACCGGGAGTAAGAGTGGAGAGCCATGTTCTTGCTCTATCCTTTAAAGAAAACGAAAACAACCTCATCTTGATACAATCTTCACTCACCCCATTCATCTTGACGGTGTTGGCAATCTCAACGAATTGAGCTAGATGAGCATTAGGATCTTCATTCGGAGCTCCACTAAATTGTTGCTCTCTCACCAATGAAATCAAGCCCATTTTAAATTCAAAGTTGTTGGCATGAATTGGTGGTCCCATCATTTGTGGCATTGTCCTCGGCATGAAGAAATCCCGGATCACCCTTTGATCATTTTGCATTTCATGTTGCACCGGAGGTGGAGGTGGTGGCACATAAGCTTGTTGTGGAGGAGCATAAGCTTGTTGAAAGCCTTGTTGCCTTATAACTTGTTGCACCATTTGTTGAAGAAAAGCTTGGATGTTCATAGCTCCATGATTTTGATAGGCTTGTTGAGGAAGATTTGCATTGAATTGAGGTGCGTTGTCATGCACGTTCATATTGTGTCCTCCTTCCCCATCATGCTCTATCTCCACGCGATTATCTTCTTGAAAATTCTCCATAAAATCACTATTTTTGGTTTTGTTCTCTCTTCTCCTTCTCCTCAAAGTGTTTTCAAGCTCTAGATCAATTGGTTCGACTTGCTTCCCTTTTGACCTCGTTTGCATACACCTTCAAGATAAGAGAAATTAGAACAAATTTTCACAAAGCAAATACAAGTAAACAAATAAAATAAAAAAAATGTCTCTATTAAGATTACTCAAAACGATCCTTCTTCAAGCTACTAGCAATCGTTGCCTCCCCGGCAACGGCGCCATTTGATTAGCCATAGTTTAGTGGAGAATGACCAATTCAAGAAATTATCGAACCCAAGGGAGGTAGGCACTAGTGCTTAAGCGATCTCACGTTTGTTGTAATTTTATAGAGACGAATCATCAATAGGATTGGTTGCAAACAATTAAATGACAAGTGATCAAAGCAAGTAATGATCAATCAACAAGATAGATGGATGAAAAGTGGTTTACCAAATTGATTAAAAGTGAGATTAACAACAATTAAGAAGTGGAAATTCTAGGAATTATGCATCAAATTCATATGTATCATGGATTGTAGACTAAGGGCCAACACTAAGATCACCTAAACTCCCTCTCGAGATGAATAGGATATGAATATCAATAGCTCAACGGATTGGTTCTCACTTAAACAATTCCAACTAGGTACTAAGCTTAAATGAGAGTCCCTTCACACAATTAATCAATCTCTCGATCAAACCAATCACATGTCCTACCAAAGGGTTCTAAACTGTGAAGGACTTCTCAATCTCTTCACAATCTATAATGCACATGAAGTGTTTGATGAAATGATTCACTTAATTATCCTAAGCATATAATTGATTTCTCAATCTAATCACATATCTAGAACAACTAAACACACAAATCATTAATACAATTCAAGCAATTAATAATCAATGATAGAAAATCAATTAACCCATTCAACATAATCATTCAATTGCAAAATACCCAAAATTATCCAACACAATTCATATTGCTAATCTCACAAGGGAGATTAGCCTCTCATGGTCACAAGGAATCCAACATAGACATTAAAATCCTTACAAAACATGATAAACAATAGGTTTCAATACAAAGTGTAGATGAAAACTCCCTTGGATGTCTCCAATGGTGATCTTCTTCTCCCCCTTGCAATTCACCTCTCTTCCTTGCTTCTCTAGCTACTTGGATGAAGGTAGATCCAAAGGATGAAGAATGGATGAAGGTGAATGGGATGAAGGGTAGATGGAATGGAGAGGAAAGTGTGTGAAAAATTGTATGAATTTCGGATCTTCCTTTGCATATTGAAGTATTGGGTATTTATACCCCTTGGGAGGCTTCTAGAAGGATTCTGATTTTTTTTCAGGATTTTACACAGCACGAGTCGTGCTCTGTCACACGGCCATAAGGTGGCCGTGTTGTGTCTTCTGATGTCAGCACACGGCCTCTTCTTACAGGGCCGTGTTAATGACACGGCTCGTGCTGCCGACATGACTCGTGCGACTGGACATGGCCTTAAGGTGCCCGTGTTGAACGAATAGGTGTCGCCGCACGGCCATCGCTTACAGGGCCGTGTTGGCTACACGGCCCGTGTTGGTGCTGGCTCCTGTATTTCTTCACTGTTTTGGCTCGTTCTCCCTCGTTTCAACTCCGAATTGAGATCCGCTTTTTTCTACGTCTTCCTTATCATATTTAGTATCAAATAAAAAGTGAAAATTATAGGTTTAAGCTCATTCACACACATTTCCATGAAAACACAAAACACAATCAAATAACACATAAAATACGGATAAAAATATACGAAAACACACATAAAAAGATACTAAAATCTAGGTGAAAATATCACTCATCAACAATCATATATAAAATCAATCCACAAGTAGTATTGTACGGAGGACATACAAGAGAGTTTAATTAATTCATAAAACTTTCAAAACCCTAGATCTACCAAAAAGGTTCTAGCCCATGATGTTACGAAGAATAATCATGGGTGTTGGATAGATCTTACCCATATGTCCAGAAAATTAGAAAATAGAAGAAAAGAATTAGGAAAACCCTTGGTGTAGAAGTCTCCTTCCTTTTCTCTTCCGTCTCTTCAAATCCTCTTGGTTCTCCTCTTGATTCCACAGACGAATCTTCACAGTGATGGATGAATGGAGGAAAGGATGTAGATGATGGTTAGGGGGTGATCCCCCCTTGCGGGGTGTAGTATTGTTGTGGCTTCTCTCCAATTCAATCCCTCTTCTTTTCTTGGTGTAATCTACATCTCCTTTTATACTCGAAAGCTCTCCTTATGGACCTTAGATGAGTTTTTTTTGTAAAATACGCAAAAACACGCACTTGGGGTGTAAAAATACAGATCCGGCGCTGTTCAGGCATGTGGTTCGACCTAGGGTTCGACCTAGGGCTTGATCAAATAATGGTCGAATCAAAATCGGCGATTTAACGCACTTCAGGCATATGATTCGACCAAACAGCTTGGTCGAACCAGTGGTTCGACCACTGGTCGTGGTCAAACCAGCTTGCGCCAGCTTCATCGTTTCGCATATAACTTCCATATCTGGACTCCGATTTGAGTGATTCTTGTGCTCCCGCGATCCTCTCTTCCCTGGCTTTCTATCCATATATAAAGAACTTACAAAAAATCCAAGATTTGGAGGTGTAACAAGCCATGGAATGTGATACAGCCGTTCTGTTCGGCACAGCTCGCGTGACGTCACCATCTTGATCATAACATTCTCGTTTGGATTCCGATTGAGGTGTTCTTTATGCCAAAACGACCCTCTCTTCAGTAGCTTTCTAACCATGTATCACACCTCTTTTTCAGAGCTCCACACGAATACAGAAACATCACAAAAGTTGGACGTGCGTTTTTCAGTATTCATACACAAATTGTACCTTTTCTCCAACTTTGCACTTTTGATCCCTTTTTCCACCTAAAACACAATAAAACACCTCAAGTGCACCTTTTTCTCACATATATTGAATATAAGACACTTTTGCTAATATATGACTACAATTCTCATAAAAAAGGTGTTAAATTGGACACTCAAACACGCTTATTTTCACTCTCAACATTCCTCAAGTTCCTCTAGCTAGGCACCAGATGATACGGCTAATGCAAGGATAGATAAATTGAGAAGGCTCAAGAGGTTGCCTTTGGATTTTAAGTTGAATATGAATAACTGGATTGAGATAGCACCGATATGGGAGAAAGTGTCTGATAAGATCACCCGTACTCGTTATCAAGACGATGGAACCATGATCACTCTGAAGATTGTTGATGATATCTAAGAAATGTTCAATCGGGTTGGAATACGTCAGTTTATGGAGAAGAAGGAAATAACTCATTTTTAGCCGACAATTAAGTTTTTATCCACGTTGAATGTCTTCTCTGATCTTACGCTGCTGAGTTTTATCTAGGAGGAGTGTTCAGATAGATTGATTTGGATAGTTTAAACAGAGCATTGGGAGCTCCGGTGGGTATCCCGTTCGCTGAGGATAAAAGGTTCAAGGCTGATGAATTCTGGGAATCCATCACAGGGAAGAACAAGTTTAAGTCAAGTGTGGCAAAGGCAACTTTCATCAGAAATTCTATTCTCCGGTATATGGATAAGATTCTGTCAAGCACAATTTTCTATCGGCCAGAAGGGGGGTAGCATTCCCCAAGGTGAATTGTATGTTTTGTGGTGCATGATCAATTCGGTGCAATTCAATTTAGCTGCGTACCTGCTGTATCAATTTCACCGGTTCAAGGTATGTACAACTCAGAAGGTGAATATAGGAGGACTGATTACTCCTATCACCCATCACTACGGTATCGATACCTCGGGGATGGAGTATATTAGGGATCCGCCAGACCTCGACCTGACAGCCTTGGTTCGGAGAGGGATCATGAAGAGAGATCCTCAAGGAGTCACGTACACATTCAAGGAGGATGGGTTGTCTTTCTGGTTCCCTATGACATTGCAAGAATTCACCTCCATTAGAACCGAGGAGAATCTTTTGATGGACACAAATGATCACGTAGCCATTCATGAAGGGATAACAAACAAGACTTGGCAAACTATAGCGAGAAATGCAGTTGCTAGGATGTTCCCGATGGCTATGGGAGAGCTTGAAGTTCCGGAGCAGCAGCCGCAGCAAATGGAGGAAGATTTAGGCGGAGGTAACCAAGGAGCTGGAGAGTTCGCTGATGCCTAGTACCATGATCAGTTTGCAGGGGAACAGCAGTATGCAGCACCACCTAATTTTGGTGGAGTTCCTCTGTATGGGATGGTACTACCAGCTCCTCCACCCGGATTTGAGGCATGGGCACCCATGTATGATTGGTGGGGACATCAGGCACAGGGTGCGTGTATGCATAACGAGTACTTGATGGAGGAAAACAAACGAAGGAGAGAGGAGAACAGGCAGCGAGCTGAAGAGAACACGGAGATGAGCAGGCAGATGGCCACAGTCTTGAGGAATCAAGTTGTCTCTGATAGGCATCTAAGTGCATTGGCCACAACCACCAATGACATCGCAACTAGGATATCTGACTTTGAGGATTTGAGGAGAGATTTTGATGAGTGGCGGATGGGTCCAGGTGATGGCGAGGGCACCGAAGATGATGATGGTCCAGGTGAAGAGGACTAGCATCCTTATCAAGAGGTTGTATTGCATCAGATGAGTTTTCAGAAAAAAATCAATAAAAAGATTATGTACTACACATAGTTCATATTTCGAAATATTTAGGTATTAATGAGTGGTTAACAATTCATATAGTATATGCTGCACAGAAGGTACCTGTTGGAACAAAGTGGGATTCGATGTGACATCAAATTCAAGTTTCAAATCCTTCAATCCACTGCTAAATGCTTTACTATTTGGAAGGCACCACCTCCATAGATCTCCATCCTCAGTATATTCAAACAATCTCCTCACCCTTTGGAATTAAGCAAAGCCAACATCTTTACTGATGTTGTTATCCCCACCCAAGAGTTTCTCCTTGAAATAATCATAAGCTATAGTAGCTCCACTCCTATCCATGTCTATTACTTTAGTCACATTTTCACTAATTGACACCCCCGAACTCAGCATCTCAAATGCAGTCTTGTGATGATCCAAGCCGTGCCTTAACCAAGTTATGCATTATAAGGATAATCAAATTGGAGATTAATGATTAACTATGATTATGCTAACAATTATCAAACTAATATCAAGTAAAGGTATAAGGAATCAATAAGTAGCAAGATAGAATATATGGAATAGGTGATGGTAGATCAATCTAAGGAGATAATAAGATTAGTTACACTATGGAAAGGAAGGTCTAGACTTATGAGTATGTTATAATGAATATCAAGTTACTAAAGGCACTCAAAAGTTCCACTAGGTGCTCCTTTACAAGACACACAAAGATGTAGACTACCTAAGTAATCTAAAAAAGGCTTCTAAGAGTGTCTCCCAATACTCATTATTCCCTTTCGAGGTACTAAGTTCTTATTGGTAGACCCTTTCACTAGTCCAAGCACCTTCATAAGCAACTCTTTCTAGTGTCCTGTCATGAGATTCTAAGGATACATTGGTCTTCACAAACTCAAGGTGCGGTTTGGACAATTTTTCGACGAAATTTAAATTGCCTTGCTATAGGCGGTTCGGTTTTACATTTAGTTTAAAACAGCGAGTTTTCAATATTAATTCATCGATAGATTTTAGCTGTTTGACGGTCGTTTTTGGCAGTTAGCAGTTTTAATAATAAGATAGAATATAACTATATAAATAATATAAAATTTAAATATAGATAAATATACATGTTTCAATAAATATACTTGAGTAACCAATGACAATTACAAAATTTATAATTCTAAACTAGTCTAAAATGTCAATTTCTTAATAGTAATAAGTCATTTTTAATTTAAAATTAGAGTATCACATTCTTATCAGGAATTTTAATGTAATTATAGAGTTTAAATAAGTAATTATCATGAACTTTTTTTTTAAAGTTATCATCATTTATTAAAAATTTAACAATTAAAAGTTTTGACAATGAGCAAAGGTTTATAAGATTATAACAAGTTGAAATTCCAATATTTGAATAAGTTTATATCACATACATATAATATAAATGTACATAATATATGTATAGGCGGTACGGTGCTGTGCAATTTTAGGAAAAAATCGAAATTACACCGTTATTGCGGAGTGGTTTTCTCAAATATAAATAAACTGCGGTTTTTGTAGTTAGATCATTAGTGGCGCTGCAGTTCGGTGCGGTTCAGGCAGTTTGAAAGGTTTTGAAAAATTTATGCTAACCCCTAGTAGCAAGATAGAATATATGGAATAGGTGATGGTAGATCAATCTAAGGAGATAGTAAGATTAGTTACACTATGGAAAGGAAGGTCTAGACTTATGAACATGTTACAATGAATATCAAGTTACTAAGGGCATGATTGGTACGATGGAATGGGGTAGGAATGGAATCGTCATTCCTAATTCTATTCTCATTCCCGCTATTGGTATGCATTTAGGGCATGATTGGTATGATGGAATGGGATGCGAATGGAATCGTCATTCTTAATTCTATTCACATTCCTGCTATTGGTACGTTTTTAGCAATAGGAATCCCGATTCCAAAAGAATGTGTATTCCTTTGTTTGTGGGAAAGGGCATTCCCCCACCCCCCATGATATTGCCCATTCAATTCCCTAGTTCCCCCCACCCCCCCCACCCCCACCCCTCACACACACACACACACACATATACACACACACACACACACATATATATATATATATATATATATATATATATATATATATATATATATATATATATATATATATATATATATATATATATATATATATATATATATATATATATATATATATATATATATATATATATATATAATTATAAATAATATTCTTTTAATTTATACAACATTTATTTATATAATTATAAATATGTTACCATTTTTCTACTTAACATGTAATATTAATTAAAATATTTTGTATTAAATTATTTAATAAAAAATAAAATATTAAAATGACACGACCCACTTTACACAACTTATAATTCAAATACTATTTAACATAAACATCATCATTTTAACAACCTGCATATAAAATTTTTTTTTCTCTCATAATATGTTTATAACCAATATCATCACACCAGTTCAATATACGTAACTGGTTTCTGATACCACTTCAAACCAGACAAACTCGCGACAATACTTATTATATTACATAACAAAAATATCAGTGGAAACAAAATAAACCAACGGCCTAGCCCAACAGGTCGTCATCTATGTACATCTGCTCAAAACCCTGTAGGAGCTCCACAGCTTGCACAATCACATCGAAAACTCAATCATCAACAGGCTCACCTACAATGCATAAACTAGTGAGACAAAAATCTCAGTAAGTAGAAATCATGCATGATAGTGCATGAAAATGCATTTAGTTCTCTATCGCCTACTTCCTAATCTTTCTAGTTGATCTCTTTTATTTTGAAAACTGTTCACGTTGCGGGATCCCCACGACACACTTATGATATGCACCCCAAATGAGCTCAATGGGGACGATTTTTTCCGAACCCCAAAAATAGTGCCGAGAACGATTTTTCCGAACTCTGGCAAAGTGGTGGGGACGATTTTTCCGAACCCCTAATAAAGTGTCGGGAACGATTTTTCCGAACCCTAACAGAGATGCATATATAGTGGCCGCACACACCATTAATATCTTATTAATTTTGGGGAAAATACTTTTCATGTTTATGCATGGTATGCACCCAGAACAATTAAATGTGCATCATAAACCATTTACATATCAATATCAATATCAACATTCAATAACAATAAAGTAACAACTTAATTTCAATTCACACAAATCCACTTCTGAAATAACAACTTCACCTCAATCACATGGATCCATTTATAAAACAACCACTTCACCCTGGGATCACACGGATCCCTTCTTGGAATATCAACATCATCTTGGATCACACAGATCCTCATAAACAACCTCTTCTCACATCATATAGATATATTTTCAACAGTTTCCAATCACATAGATCCATATAGGACAATAATATTATTTCTAATCACATAGATCCACAACTTGTATCACAAAATTACCACAAATAATTTACAACTAATATTGTTGAATATGAACCATACTTTCCCCAAATTACATAAATCCCCAACTTGTATCACAAATAAATCTCCAAATAATTCATAACGTAATTAAACTAATCAAAAATAACACATAACATAATTATCACATATTAATCATAAATAATACATAAACAGCATATTTATGCATTGTAGTTGGACATCTACTTACCTGGACTCCAACAATAGTAACACTATAGACCCGTGAAGAACTGTAACTACCTATCTCCCGTTCCGGCACGCTCCTCTTTTCTTCCTTTCTCTCCTTTCTCCTTCTCTCTCTCTCTCCTCTTCTTTCTTTTTTTTTTTTTTTAACACTGGACGTTTTCACCTTGGCCCTAAAATGGGTTTTCCAACATAGCACCCTATATATATATATAAGTTCTAAAGGTAGGCAATTCCTTATTATTTAAAAGAATTTGCGGCTAATAGAGAGCCACGTTTAGCTAGTTAGTTGTACACTAGTTGACCACATAGTTTATTTACTTATTTTATAATTATTATATTATATTATTATTATTATTATCCATTCTTGATTTACGTGCAATACTTAATAGCTAAGATATAATACATTTATAAATTAATACACATACGTGTACATTTTTCTACCCACTATTATTATTACGAGAACACGTGTGATACTTAATAATTAAGAAAAGTGTATTTATATACATAAAATAATTTACTCATATATCCAAATTAATACACGTAAATATTTATGCACATATTTATTCACATATTGTCACCATTTATCACAGATGTCTCAAATAAAATATAAAGATAAATAAAATGTAGAAACAATTGTCACATAATTGCCACATTATAATCACATAATTACCACATAATTATCACATAATTATAAAATGCACATAACACAAATTAAATTATATTGGCACATGAGTAGTGAGAAGCTCGGGTATCACATAAAACATTTAAAATATAAATAAAAAATTAAATATTTTTATATACTCAAATTGGTAAAAATATATATAATTAAATAAAATTCTTAAAATTTTTAAATATAAATGTATATAATTATTTTAATATTTATTCAAAATAAAAATTAATAAAATTATATATAAAATTTTAATATTATTAATTAACTTGAATATATACATGTAATATAAATATAAATATAATTTTTTATACATAATATTTTTTAATAAATATATAAATTTTTTTATTTGTATTTTAAATTTTATTTATATTTTAAAAATATTAATATTTTGTTTGATGACTCATAGGTACTATTATGAGACTAGAAGGAATTTACTAAGGACCACATCGAATGTATTGGATTTAATAAAAGAATCCCATAACTCCAAACAGTGCCATTCATCGGTTAAATAGGCTTGAGGGCATAAAACTTTAAATCCATATTATTCTTTGCAAGCTCAAACCTTAGTCTCAACCTTGATCAAACTTAACATAATTAATCATAGATTCTTAACATCAAATGGATATAGAATACATGGAAGAAGTATGTATCTATAGAGGTATGGTTTAACACAAAGAAATTAGCCGACCATAATAGGCGGCAACAATAAACAATTAAATAAATTACAATAAAATAAATTACTTACTTGCTCAAGGATGTTCCAAGAAACTTCAACTTTTATTTAATACAACAATACTTTTACAAGAGGAATAGAGAGAAATATAAAAACTTTCTAAACAAACTTCAAAGTCTTCCCCTAATAAAAAAAAAAAAAAAACTAGTCCTTCTATAGGAGCAAAACTCCTAATAGGATAAAATACAATACTTTTTATATACATCATGATATATACTTTAGAAAATATTTTAAATATTTTCAAAAGTATAATAATGGCGAATAGTGGTCAATATTCCACTTATTCCACTTATTCTATTTATTCCACTTCTTCTTCTGGATATGCTTCATCCGGATAATATTGAAACTTGTTTTTGTGTCCTCCATAGAGTAATCTGATGCTTTACAATCTCTATTTTGAAATCTTTCAAATTTGGATGATCTGAATTATTTTGAACATACTTAAAAAAATCCCTAACATACCATTTCAAAGCAATAATTTGCATTTTAACTCGATGCTTTATATTCATGAAATTTCTGACTCTTTCATCTTCAGATGTAGATACATAATAAACATATGGTTCGTCCCATACCATATCTAGGACTCCATAATCCCAGTTTCTTTTAGAATAGCTTCTCTTTCTTCCATTATGCTGCTATTAATGAACTTATTTTTTGGAGCCTCCATATAGTGACCTTTATCCTAAATATTTCCATATTAATATGTTCCCTGAATATTTTATCATAAAATTCATATTCTTTGTAATTCTTCTGAAATGTTATCAGTGCTTCTTGTAAGGTTGGAATCTGCTCTCTGATCCAGGCTCTATGATTTCTGTATATTTTTATTCTCCATTGCGAGTCCAAATATGAACAGTTGCTAACGGTCTCTCTAATATGTCTTCTATACATAACCAGACAAACTCATTATATTCTTCATTCTGGATTTCTTCCATAGCCTGTAATATCATTTCCTTTTAGAAATATCCTTTAAAGATTCTTTAAGATATTCAAGAGCGGTAGAAATATCTATTTCAGCAATGTCTTCATCTGAATCTTGAGCATCTTGAAATATGCTATTTTTTACACTCGACCCAGATGCCATTAAGGAGTCTGATTTGTTATCTTTCATATTAGAGGAGGACTTGCAAATATCATTTTTTATTTCCTCAATATACATATCGATAATCTTGTCTCTGGGTAGAGTTCCAGAGTATCTTTGAGAAATTTCTCCAAATGATTTAAGAAAAATATTATTCTCTTTCGAAGTTTTTTCTTGTTTATAAACATCAATATGATTTCTGATCTTATCAAGATCTTCTTGGAAATATATTTCCTTAGTTTCAGCATTTATTCTTGTTAATTTTTCCCAAAATCTGGTAAAAGATATTCTCCAGAGACATGGAGCACCATATTCAGTATAACCAAATTTTGGTTTCCATTTCCATACCCATGGTATACCAAATTCAATAAAAAAGTAACAAGCAAATTGACCTTTTATTTTGCAGCTATCAACTTTTGGTGATACAATAGACCATTCTTCCATAAGATTTCTTGCAATATCAGAAAGAATTTTTGTTGCTGGTGGTCCAAACATTTTCCACCAAGTGAAGAACCAATTAGGAATTGGTCTGTGAAAAATATTTTCACATATTTTTATGAGCCGACTTTTCTTTTAATTTTGATAATAAAGGGTTTTATAAAATCCCTCTAAATAATCCCAGTAATTTGCTTTTGCATTCATAGGGGGATTATTTGGATTAGCATGCGGAGATATAATCTCTTTCTCTGCCATTGGAGTAATACCTCATTCTTCTGCAAATATAATCTTTTAATAACTAATTTGGAATAATTATAAATTCGTTTGGCTGTCGTTGCTTCATTGCTGGAAGTATGAGATATTTCTACACTTCCTGTCTGTTTTAATACTGCTTCGTAAAAACCTCTGGGTTTATAAACACCATTTTTAGAATGTGTAGAAAGAAAATATCTTTCCATTATCATCCAAGGATTTTTCAGCCCATTGAGTATATTTTTCTTCTAATAGAATTATCAATTCTCTGTGTTCATTCTCATGATATAAATGAGAATAAGTTTCCTCTACATCAGTAGCTATATCTGCATATGTTTTCGTTTGAGGGGAAGTATTACTTATTTGTTTCAGAAATTTCTGAAATTCTCCATATAATGGATGGTTACTTTCTGGGATACTGCTTCCAGAAGAACTTCCAGAAATATTCTGATTGATCAATTTTTGTTTTCCAAATTGTGAAATTATGATTGGAGGTCTTCCTCTTCCTCCTCGTCCTCTATAAGAGGATCTTCCTCGACTCAGCTCACTCATATCTGTAAATATTCTCTGGTTAGAAAATCTGGAAGATGATTATCTTCTCTTTTTTTATAAATAATTTTAAAATCAAAAGGAGCTAAATGAGCTTGCCACCTAGCAAACATTTGTTTAGAAACATCATGCTTGAAATCTTTGGAAAACATATATTTAGCAGATTTACAATCAGTTTTAATAATAAATTGTTGATTTAGAAGATCATCTTGAAATTTTAAAACACATTTAAGAATAGCAAGAATTTCTTTTGCTACAGTAGAATAGTTTCTTTGAGACTCATTTTTCCTGAATAAAATCTAATTAAATATTCTTTTTTATTATCATCAATTTGTTTTAAAATTCCTCCAAAACCTATATCAGAAGCATCAGTTTCAACAATTTTCTTCCATTGAGAATTTGTTAAAGGCAGGGTAAATTTTTAACCTTTTCTTTAATATTTTTAACAGCTCGTGTGTGTGAATCTGACCAAGGTAAAGGATTCTTTTTTAACCTATCATATAAAATAGCAGTATCTTTATTAAGATCTTTTAATATAAGCAGAAATATAATTTAAACTCCCAAGAAATCTTTGGAGTTGTGTTTTATCTGTAATTATATCAGGAAATTTATTACTAAACTCTATTCTTCTTTGAATAGGAATTATTTTTCCTTTTTCTATAATATGACCAAGAAATCTTATACTGGTTTGGAATAATGACATTTTTGGTTTTGAAATAACAAGACCATTTTCTAAAATAATTTTCTTAAACATATTTAAATGTTTAAAATGTATCTCAATATTATTTGAGAAAACAAGTATATCATCAATATAAACAATAATGAAATTACTATAAGAACTGAATATGTCATTCATGATTTGTTGAAATTCAGATGGAGCGTTTTTTAAGCCAAATGGCATAACATTCACTCATAATGTCCCATAGGAACATTAAAGGCAGTTTTGTATCTATCAGAATCTTTAATTTGAATTTGCCAAAATCCTGATTTTAAATCAAATTTGGAAAATATAAGAGCATGTACTAATATGTCTAATAAATCTTTTTATTAGGAATAGGATGTCTTATCCATTTTAAAACTTTATTAAGAGATTTATAATTTATGATAAACCTGGGAACTCCTCTTTCCCGTTCTGAATGTTTATTGACATAAAATGCAATGCAAGACCATGGTGATTTTGAAGGTCTAATTAATCTTTTTTCAATAAGTGATTGAATTTATTTCTTATATAATTCCAAATATTCAGAGTTCATTTGACAAGGTCTAGCTTTAGTAGGAATATTGTTATCATTAAATCCATCTTCATATGGAAGAGAAACAATATATTTTTTCCGATCCCAAAATGCATTTAGAAGATCACTGCATATATCTAATGCAAAATTATTATAGATTATTTTTTTTTCTTGTAAGTTAGGATTACTGATTTTTCATCAATAGTGAGAGCATTAATTTCAGCTTTTAAAAAATTTATTTGAGAATTTTTTCTTCTTAAAGTATCATGTAATTCATTCAAAATTTTAGGAATAGGCTTAGTAACAAATTCAAAAAATATTTCTTTTCCTTCAAAAGTACCTGATAAACCTCTTGTATTAATAAAGTTTATAGGATATATTTTATTTATAAATGGTAATCCGAGAATCAATTGGCTAGAAATATTTTTGCTAGTAAAAATCCTGTTGAAATACATGATCTATTTTTGCAAATATATGTAATAGGTAATTTATATTTTATATCTCCTCCTGCAGTAGAAAGAGAGTGGCTAGTTTTATGAAAATATTGTGTATGGATTAATCCTTCTTGTATAACATTAAGATCAGCCCCACTATTAATCATAGCAATAAAATTTTTTGTAAAAGATCTATCAATTTTTGAAGTGATTTTTGTGTACCATTTTGGAGAAATGAATTTGTTTGATATAGAAAGATGATTTTCTTGTTCTTCATGTGACTCTGAAAGAATATCTTTACTTTTTTCCAAATCAGAAAATTGATGTATATTTTCTTTATATTTTTCTATTTCAGAAAGTCTATTTTCAAAAATGTAATTTTTATCTTGCAAATCTTTTATTTCTGATTTCAAAATTTCTATTTCATTAATTAAATCTTTAACGGTAATCTAATTTTCATTAATGTAATTCTTTTTTAAAAGATCTTCTATTTCTTTCATAGAATATTGAGTCGGAGCATTTAATCTATGTTCTTTTTCAATATTTCTACTAGTCGAAGATATATCAGTTAATTGGTCTATAATATCAGACCTTAACTTTGAATCTTTTATCAATTTAAATAATTCTAAAATATTATCATTGTCAAGAACATTAGTATTTAGATTAAGATCTTGAAATTGTGACATAAGATTATAAATATCATCATCTTTCACATTTAGCTGATTAATACATCTATCTTTTATGCAGGGTTGTCCAATAGCACAAGCATCACATTCACTATTATCCTAAGAATAAAAGATTCATTTTCTATATTATTAATATCTTCTGAATTATAAGATGAGTAACCAGAAGTAGTTATTTCATATTCAATATCACTATTATGTAACACAATATTATAAAGTTTTTCTTTAAGATCTTCTTCTATATTAAGATTTTTTATATGTTCTTTAGCCCAACATTGATTAGCATAATGACCTATTTTCCCACATTTATGACAAACAATTTTTTTTCTTTCGTCTATAAAAACTTTTCCCTTTACCCTCGTCTTCTCTTCTTTGTTCTTTTCTTTTGAATTTTTATCTCTATATTTTTAAGAAAAATGTCTTTTCTTCTTTTTATAAGGAATTTTTATTTCCTTTTCATAATTATTGTTTTTTCCTCATAAATGGATTTTCCATACCGAACTGATCACAAAATTGACCAAGCTGTTTCTTTTCAAGTAAAATTTGTTTCTTTATTTGTCTTGTGAGTTTTAACTCATTGCAAATTGACAGACCTTCTTGTATACAAATGGTTATAATATTACTACAAGTAAAAGCATTATAATCAATAGAGATATTATTTCCCCTCATAACCTTTTTAATTCTTTCAGCAAACAAATAAGGAAGTCCATTAATAAATTTAGCCTTCCAGAACTCATTATTATAATCTTGTAATTCATAAACTCCAGATAAAAATATATCTTTATACCATCTGAAATCTTTTAGAGTTTTGCAATTTAAGTTATCAGTATATCTGCCAATAAAATGTTCAATAATAGTGCTCAATAAACAGTGAACAACATTTTCACTAGGTTGTCCATCTTTTATTTTTACTGATCTAAGAATTTCTGCTTTATTTAGTGAAGATAAATAATAATCCCACCAGCCTTTTAATTGGCCAGTAAAACCAACTATTATCATTTTTGCAATATTAACATCACTATTACCTGTATTTTTGCAGACTTGACTATATATAAGCATTCTATATATAGTGATATAGATCTGATTATCAGGAAATGCATCTATATTCCATTCATATAACTTTTTCCATTATAACTATTATTAATCAAATAATCAGTTTCTTCATGTATAATATCCATAGGGGTAGGTCTTCTATAATAAAATTTTCATGTTATAGGCTTTCCATTCCATTTTTTTTATTTATCTCATCCTGATTATTATCAGTCTGGTTTAGGGTGGAAATATTTAATTTTCCTTTTAAAAGACTTCTTAACTCATCAACTTTAGAAGAATACTTAAAATCTGTAATAACAGGTGGAAGTTGAAAGGATGCAGAATCTATTTGTAAAGAAGAGGATCTTGTTTCATCAGATGAGGAATATGTCGGACCTATATTCTTTTTTTTCTATGTTTTTTATTTTTTCGACTGTTTCTATTATTCTTTCAATTATATTATATGTAAAAAAGATATTTCTTCTCCAATAGTAGTTAAATACAAGTTTGTATAGTTTTGATTTTCCAAAAGTTGATTTAGATGTTTGACAGTTAGATTAATATTGTCTTGTTCTATTAATTTAGAAAAACCATTAAAACTTAAAAGTTTATTACCTCTCTCCATATGAAATTTATTTTTTAGGTGGATATATTGCTTTCAAAAGTTCTCCATTAGAAAGTGTATATTCTCTTTCAAAAGTATTAATTTCTTCAATAATAATTATTTTAATAATCCAAGAAACAAAATGTATTTTTTATTTTGTTTTTCATAATATTCATAAAAACTTTTTCTAATATAATCAAGGTGTTCGTGAAAATGTTCAAAATACCATTTTCTAAAAAGACTCCATTCTGGTTTTTGAAATTCATCATTAATCTCCTTTCTGGCTGGAGAGCCTTTTGAAAAATTAATTTTTTCGTAATTCATAAAATTAAGGAAAACTCATATCTGACATAGTATCATTTTCTTGAATTTTAATTCCTTGAAATCCTTGAACAATATATTCTTTATTAATTTTAACTTTATTAACTTTATTAGACCAATCATTATTAGAATCTCTTACCCGTGAGGTAGACTCTCTAGATGACTCTGGTAATAGTACTTCATAGTCAAATGGTGATATATAAGATCTAGTTGACTTATATGATGAAGAATGTAAAAGTCTTGAAAATTCTACATCTACTTTACCATTTATCTACCTTATTTCTTTTAGCTCATTATTAATGGGTTTTATTGGTACAACATTTTTAATAGTCCATTTTTCAGGAAATACTATTTCTTCCCATTTTATAGGTCTTCTAGTAGTAATATTTGATTTTTTGAAATTTGATTTTATAAGAACAGTCTCTTTATTATCTTTATTATCTCTCATTATACACATAGGATTTAGTATTTTTAATAATTTATAACAAATTCGATAACATATGCAAATAATTTTAGATCCTGGAGCATAATTGTAACCATGTGTTTTAACATTTAAAATAACAGAATCTAATATATTTTGTTCTGTCAAGTTTAAAGAAAGATCTTGATAAACATTAAAATAAACAGGACCATGAGCCAAGCTAGACTGTATTATTCCCATTATAGAACTTTTCCAATTTAAATTTCTTCTATCACGAAGGGCAGCAAGATAACTTTCTGGCAAACCTTTTAGAATTAAAGGTCTAAAAGCAATTTGTATTAATCCAATATGTAGCCAATTATATTATTTTCAATAAGGTGTAATATGGATCCATATCTAAAGTGGATTCAAATTTTAAAATACTCTCTCTCTCTAAAAACTTTTCTCTCCCCCAAGAAACCCTAACTTCTTCCCTTCCCCTTCCCCCTCTTCTCCCACGCTGCCATCAGCACTACCTCTACTCGTCGGCGGCTGTTAAGTCGCCGGCGAGTCCTCTACGGTCCATTTTCAGTTTTGTCAATTCTCTTTCTCCCCTCTCCCCCCTAGATCTGAGATCTGTGCGATTTTTCTTTCACCCCTTTTGGAGATGGGAACGGTTCAACCCGATTTGGTTTAGATCAGATTCCGTCGATGGCGAATTGATTTGGGAAAGATTAGGTACTCTGATCGGTGACCTTTCCATCTTCGGTGGTGACTTCAAGATCTAAAGGGTGGCTAGAGGAAGAAGTACAAAAGGTAGTAGATTGGGCTGTAATGGAGGCATGCTCGATGGAATGGCGCTTTGGGGGAGAGGAGGCTCCAATTTATTTTCTTGTTTGTATTTTACTTTTCTGGTAATTAGGTATCCAGATGTTTCTTCATAATCGGGGCTAATTTTGCATAGGTTGCAGAACTGCAACAGTTTACCGTGTGTTAGATTTTTGGTTATGCTGTTCATTTGCTCACCTGTTTGAGCCCTTTGTCTTCCTTAGTGAAGTCTTTTGTCTTCCTTAGTGAAGCGTGTGTCTCCTTTATGGAGTGCCATTTCTGCTTAGTATGAGTTCAGTTCTCTGGGTCATTGAGTACCCTTGAGCTTGTATAACCAGTTGGCTTGCTTGATTTTAATGAAATTTCCTATCGATTTGAGAAAAAAAAATAATAAGGTGCAATATCACTATTATTTAAAAGTCTAATAGCAATTTCTTCATCCTGTATAGGAATAGAAGATTCAGAAGTTTTAACTATCTGTTTATGATTAAATATATCAAAAGTACCAATTTTATATATTTTCTTAGGTTCAATTTTAGGAATAGTCCAATTATTTAATTTATCTAAATTTCTTGGAATATCATATTCTTCAATCCTAATATTTTTAACAGTATGTTGTTTACATCCTATAAGATTGTTCATCATAATATATCTTGTGTTAAATCATAACCATCAATAAATACATATCATACCCCCATGGCTCTGATACCATCTGGGAATAAGGATCGTATGATTATGTTATATTAAGTATGACCCATACGTACTATTACGAGACTAGAAGGAATTTACTGAGGACCACATCAAATGTATTGAATTTAATAAAAGAACCCCATAACACCAAACAGTGCCATTCATCGGCTAAATAGGCTTGAGGGCATAAAACATTAAATCCATATTATTCTTTGCAACCTCAAACCTTAGTCTCAACCTTGATCAAACTTAACATAATTAATCATAGATTCTTAACATCAAATAGATATAGAATCCATAGAAGAAATATGTATCTATAGAGGTATGGTTTAACACAAAGAAATTAGCCGGTCATAATAGGCGGCAACAATAAATAATATTATAATAACAATAAAATAAATTACTTACTTGCTCAAGGATGTTCCAAGCAACTTCAACTTTTAATCAATTTAATATTTTATATAAATTAAATTTTAAATGTAATATTTATAAAAATACTATTAATGAGATTGAAATTAATTAAGGAATACAAATTATATTACTTGAGTTATTCCTAAACGATACCAATCATGATAAAAATAATTTTTAATCATTTCATTCTCATTACTATTCCATTCATAAGTTCATTCAATTCCCCTATTATTCCATTCAATCATATCAATCTAGCCGTTAGTAATAGGAATCTTGATTCCAAAGGAATGTGTATTCCCTTACATGTTGGAATGGGCATTCCTCCCACCTCCCATGGTATTGCCCATTTCATTCTCTCTCTCTCTCTCTCACACATAATATATATATATATATATATATATATATATATATATATATATATATATATATATATATATATATATATAATTTTAAATAATATTATTTTAATTTATACAACATTTATTTATATAATTATAAATATGTTACTATTTTTCTACTTAACATGTAATATTAAAATCATTTGTATTAAATTATTTGATAAAAAATAAAATAATAAATCATTTAAAATCTAAATAAAAAACTATACTCCCTACGTCCCTCTAATGTATCCATTTACTTTATTCACGTAAATTAAAGAGTATAATATTTTAATGTGTATTGAGGTGAGAGAAATAATATTTTAATATGTAGTGGGTATTTGTATTAGTATTGAGTGTGGACCCCTTGTGTGTCACATCAACCCAAAAAAGAAAATGGATACTTTGTATTGGGACGGACCAAAATAACAAAATGGATACGTATCAGGGGGACGGAGGGAGTATATTTTTATACACTCAAATTGGTAAAAAATATATAATTAAATTAAATTCTTAAAATTTTTAAATATAAATGTATATAATTATTTTAATATTTATTAAAAATAAAATTAGTAGATTATATATAAAAAATTAATATTATTAATTAAATTGAATATATACATGTAATATAAATATAAATATAATTTTTTATACATAGTTTAATATTTTTTAATATATATAAAAATTTTTATTTGTATTTTAAATTTTATTTATATTTTAAAAATATTAATATTTTATTTTATTTTTAATTTAATATTTTTCTATAATTATTAAAATTAAAATATATAAAATCTTCATTAAAAATTAAATTTATTTAATATTCTATATAAATTAAATTTAAATGTAATATTATAAAAATACTATTAATGAGATTGAAATATTAAGGAATACAAATTCTATTACTTGAGTTATTCCTGAACGATACCAATCATGATAAAAATATTTTTTAATAATTTCATTCTCATTATTATTCAATTCATAAGTTCATTCCATTCCCCTGTTATTTCATTCAATCATATCAATCTAGTCGTAAATGCACTCACAAGTTCCACTAGGTGCTCCTTTACAAGACACACAAAGATGTAGACTACCTAAGTAATATAAAAAAGGCTTCTAAGAGTGTTTCACAATACTCATTATTCCCTTTCGAGGTACTAAGTTCTTATTGGTAGACCCTTTCACTAGTCCAAGCACCTTCATAAGCAACTCTTTCTAGTGTTCTATCATGAGATTTTAAGGATACATTGGTCTTCACAAACTCAAGTCATACTTATAATAGAAATAACTCACATGAAGAAATTATTCAATTAACAACCATAGCATACATTGAGTTCACACACCAACTAATATATGACATGAAAAATTTACCATGCACATCAACAGGTGAATAAAGAAATAAGTATTCATGATAGAAAATACATACAATCCCTTCAATTCATCATTACAAATTTACAAGTCCAAATTCTCTAACCAATCATATTGCTAGTCTCACCAATGAGACTAGTCTATCAACTTCATCATGAATTCATTACAAAATGTCTTACAAAAATTCATTGATGCAAAAAAAATTGAGAAATAGAACAAATCAAAAGATGAATTGCTTCCCTTGTCACTTGAGAAGATCCTTCCTTCAACAAGCCCGATTCCTATTCAAATGTTGTTCTCCTCCTTAGAAAGGTGGTGAGTGGAAGATTTATAGTTTGAATTGTGGAAATTGATGGATAATTGAGGTGTGAATGGATGGAATGGTGTAAAAATGGATGGAGAGAATGTGTGTGTGAATTATGTTGTGTAGTGTGAGTTCCTGCTTCAGAAATGAATAACTCCCGTAATTAGCATGCAAATGCAATATTTATAATAGTGGAATCTTATAGAATCGTTGCTCAAGCTTTGGGAAAAAATTGGCCAAACTCGACTCGAGTTGTGCTCGAGTGAGTTGCTGCATGCGTTGGCAGGCATCCTTCGGCAGTGACGGAGCTCGAGTTGAGTTGTGCAACTCAACTTCGGGGAAGCTAAGTTAGTGTTTCAGGTTGCTGAAGTCAACATCCAGCTTGGTCGACCTACTCAACTTGGTGCGAGTTTCTGCTTGGACTCGACTCGAGTTGCAACATAGTTCTTCATGCTTTATTTGTTTCGACTCCCGACTTCGTTTTGCTCCATTTTCGACTTGTTTTATACACATTTTGATCATTTTCACAATATTTTTTTCACAACATAAATTATCTCTAAACGGATGAAATACACTATCAAATATACGAGAAAGGGATAAATAATATGAAAATAACACAAATATTTAGGTGAAAATAGCGACGATCATAACACGAACTGGAAGTTATAATTTAATTGGAATTTTGGATATTAAAAATGTATCCGAATTACCCGATCGATTATTCAATTTATTTTTTTACACTTTCAAATTAATTATAGAAAAGAATTAGAAGATTCATGAAATATTAAAAATTTGATCCATTCAAATTTTTAAGCATAATATATGTAGATAGCAGATAGCGTGTTTTTATTGCATGTAGGTCATCTATTAATGTGGTTGTTACAACCCTACTAATCTAACATAGAGTTGGCATGAATGGTATGGAATGAAAGGAATTACACACATGACTTCCTCCTACCACATATTCTGAGGTAATATTTTCCTTTTATTTCTTTATTTTTGCAATGGTGAAAGTGTTCTCTCTCTTCTTGATTACATGATAGGTAATATTTTTCTTCTATTACTTTAGTGTTGCAATGGTGGAAGTGTTCTCTCTCTTCCTGATTACATGATACTCTTATTCATACATTTTATATTCTCTCCCAAAATTAATATTTGTCGGCGCATTGATTAATACTCTAATAATTGTTCCCCTTGATTGATGGGGATATGAGGCAGTGGGTAATAATTAAGCTAAGCTAATAAAGGGAATCGTAGCCTAAGGCTTATAAAGTAAGCCATCCCTTGGACTGCGTGCTCTCTGAGATACTTCGCTGGCAGTCCCTTTCAGGTTAAAGTGGGCAATGCTCTTGGTGTGGAGTCTCGAGTGAGCTCGAGAGTTCGGAAAGACACGTGGCCTGGATTCCTTGTGTTGGCATGGGGCTTTAACGGGAGGATTCTTCGAGGGTAGAGGCCTTCTGTAGAAAACTAGGTTTGAAGAGTGTTATAATAATTAGGAAAGGTTTTGGGTCAAAGTTATTATATCTAAATATTGTGAAGATTTTTGTGGGGGAAAAAGCCTATGTTTGGGTAGAGGTAAAGAGTAAAAAGAAGCATGAGTATCAGGAGCAGGAAAGATGTCTGTGAAATTTTATGGATGAAAGAGGGTAGAGGTATGAAAGGGGATTAAAAGAAAATAATATGTAGAGCAGATAAAACTTTTTTGTGACAGACTGTTGGATTGAGGAGGGCTCTTTAATAGATATTTTCCCTAGAATATTTAGATTAAGTGGATAACAGAAAGCTCAAGTCAGCGATGTTAGAGTGTCAGGGTAAGATGAGTGGAGTTGGTGTCTAACTTGAAAAAGGGAATTGAGGGAATAATAAGGATTCACTCCATGATCTAACGTCTTGTTTAGACATGTATCATTTGGTTAAAGAAGGAGAAGACTCTTGGAGATGGTAATGGGTTATATTCGACGAGCTCAGCCTACAAGTATATGGTGGAAAAAATACCAGAAGAATAATTGTTTTTGTTCACTAATTTTCCTAAGGAATTATAATTTCACCCTCAAGTGTAATGAATCAATTGCATTGCGCGTGTGACCAAGTCAAAATCAAAATCACAAGATAGTTCTAGAACTATTAATAAATTCAATTTATGAGTATTTTAAATTAAAACAAATTTGGGTTTTGAAAATGATGATTAATAAACTATAGTGCATCAAATTAATACAACTAAAATTAATGACTATGAGAAAACTTTTAAGTGTTGAAGGTAAAAGATTAGTAATGCTAAGACAATCCAATTTGACCATGTGACTGACTCTCTAGACTTATGATTCACTATTCTGCAGATTCTTATAGGAGGATCTCTAAGTAAAACTAGACCACTATGATAGTGAGATTTAGTATTTATCATGAGATGAAAATCCTAGGATTGACTAGTGATTAAACCTCTCTCCCTTTTTAGGTACTTATGGAATTAAGATGTTCTCTTTCTAGGTACTTGCGCATTAATAGATTTTTCCTTTTTAGGTACTAAGACATTAATCCTACATTCCCTTTTCAATTACGAAGTAATGATGTTTTACTTTGGTATCTGATATTCATTACTGATTTTCTGGAAATTATAAGCTATATGGATTAAGCCTCTATAACTGCCACAAAACTACTATGTTCATGCAACAATCAAGATTCCAAATAATAATTCATTTCGAGCTAACTTCATAAAATATAACAGGAATAATAATTCAAAATACAATCATAGAAGTCTCAAATCATTTCTTCAATAAGGAAATAAATATTTTGTAGTGTTGTATATCAAAGTCGAAAAACATCAAATCACATCATTCAAACTGTCTAAATCGCTAACATTATTAATTAAAAGTTTATCCAATGGTATAACAAAAGTAAATCAGAAAGAGTAATAAACCCTAATTATGAGTCTAATTGCTGCAAAGAAAGAAATAGAATTAGAGGATACCCTAAGTAGAGTAGATTCCCCTACTTCAACTCCCGTCTCTTCCAGGATTCCCGTCTCGAACCAAGTAGACAACACCATCTTGATTTCTCTCCAAAAATATGGTAGATGGAAGGTGAAAGATGGGATGTATGGAGTGTGAAAGTGCGATCGATGTAGAATGTATTGATTCCCCTCTAATGTTCTGAGTCTGAGCCTTTTATAGTGGGATGCAAAATCGGATCTAAAACACAGACCTGGACCGTCAACTTATGGTGCTCGAGATTGAGCACCCTTGCTCGGCTCTCTGCTAGGAGTCGAGGGCACTACTCAATGGTGATCAAGCACAATTGCTCGATGCTGGGCATGAGTTCTCTCTTCCATGTGGCTCCCGCTCGATATCAAGCGGGCATGCTCGTAGGCATCGACCAGTTTTCTTGTGAATTGCCACATCTTCCATGGCCACCGCTCAAGATCGTGGCTCTGCTCAGCAAGCACTAAGCGGACTTCCATGCTTTCCTCTTCTTCCTTAGAGTCGAGCATCTTTGCTCGATGATGATTGAGCTTTAAATATTTTCCGCCCAATCGACTTCAAGTTCAACTTTTGATCATTTTGTCCCTCTTTTTCTATTCAAAACTTGACAAAATACCTTTCAAGTACCCTTTTATTAGTAACAACTAGAGTATTCAATTTTGCAAGTAATAACAACAAATTCAATCAAAGAGATATCAAATCAAACTCAAAAGTACATGAATTTATACTCTCAAGTAGTTTTGCTCCTAACAAAGTACAAGATATTGTTTGGAAAGTATTAAGTAAAGATTACAAATAAAAACAAATCTCCAAAAGCATGGAATGTTATGGTAAATGTCGATACTCTTTGTGCTCATGTAGAAAGGAAGAAGAAACCATTTCACACATTTTCTTCACTTGTAAATTAAGTAGCTTATAAAACTTTTTCATACTATTACAATTCAACAAAGATGATCATGGTATCGCATATTAATCCTGCTTGGCATCTTCTAATACATGACAATTTGCTAAGAAATTTAAGGAATTCCAATATTTATACAACCTGCATTCATCTGATTAATATGGAATGGGAGAAACAAAATTGTATTCAAAGGAAAATGACTTGATATATTTAATTCATTCTCCGAAGTCAAAGCAAATTATGTATGGTCTTGGTCAATCATAAGAGGAGGTTTCGTTAACAATCTCTCTTTTAAGACGTAAATCTACATTATAGTCAATATAGAATGATAGAAATAATATAGTTTTCAAAGGAAAAGAGCCATTCCCCAAAGTCAAAAGCAAAGTTATAATCTTGGTTAATCATAAGAGAGAGTCTCATTAACAAACTCTCTTTTAAGGCGTAGATTTTTACTCTTACGATATGCAGTAATTATTCAGAAGTTTCTTAAAATCTGTCGTTAATTTAACAATATTTGTAAGGTTGAATAATCATCAATTTAATAATAAAATCTGCTTTATTTGATAAAAAGAAATAGTATAAATGAATAATATAATAAAATAATACACTCTTCTTCGTTCCATGACTCCCGTCTAACTCCTTATTGTAGGTATGGAGTTTAAGAAAATTTATTTATTTATTAATTTTATTGACTTTTGATGGTAAATGAGTAATAAAATAAGTTATCTGTGTGAGGTGGGAGTAAAAAGAATTTTTTATTATCTTTAAATTTGTAATTAAAGGTTATTTATTTTATAAACATTTACTTTTATAGAGGCTAAAGAAATGTATAGGAACCAATAAAAGAAAAAGTAAAGAATTTTGTTGAAACTATAGTATTTATTCGATTTAAATGTTATAAAACATTTAAACTCTCTTCAATCTTTTCAAGTCTTTTATATCCCTCTGCTAATACTGATCAACTGCATACATTAATTTCCTAACTTAAAATTCGGTTTTTTAATCTTATAAATATATTCATCCAAACTCGTAGCCTATTAAATAATCAAACTAACTAATATCCTTAAAATAAAATTTCCCAACAATATGGACCCCACAAATTAAATTCTTTTGATTTGAACCCTTTCGTCAGTAATGCCTAACTCTTGCCCCTCCCTTATTTTTGCACATTAAATGCAACCATGCAACCCCATACACTAACCCAATAACCTCAGGTAGGTAGCAATTTACATTAACTCAAAACAAACTACTCTTGACACATATATATGAACATGGTTCGCTGAATATTGAAGTTGATTAGTTCACTCATTAACTCCGCTTTGCCAAACACCTTTTTTGTGTTTAACTAAGCCTACCTATATCATCAGCCACCATTCACACAGCCACCATGGAAATAGAGGTGGTGAGTGGAGACGGTGGTAGTAGGGCCATAGCTCGCGGCGGCGGGAGTGGCTCTAGCCGCCGCGATACCGGCCCCGCCATCGCCCCTATTCTTAGATCTGGCTGTGGTGGAGGCAGCGGTGGCAGCTCTGGCCGCGATCAAGAAACGCCGTGGCCACGGGAAGGCGGCGAAGCTCACTTGGTGTGGCGGGACCTGACGGTGATGCTGCCGAACTTTGGGCAGGGACCAATCAGGAAGCTGCTTAGTGGGCTCAACGGTTATGCTGAACCGGGTCGGATCATGGCCATAATGGGCCCTTCCGGATCCGGCAAATCCACCCTTCTTGATTCTTTAGCAGGTTGGTACTCCACATATCACTTTTCACTTAAAAATGTTATTATTGTTCATTTATGTTCAAATTATTTATTGAATTCGTTTAATTGGACTATTGTCATTTTTTATCGATCCAGTATTACTTTTTATTAAAATGTTAGAAGTTTTCGATAGTTATGGGAGGGTCAATCAATCGGTTAGAGCGTTGGCATACAAATAAATAGGTTTAAATGCGTAATTAATTGAGGGATGATGAAAATGAGATGAGTGAGTTGGATGGATATTATAAAGAAATGGGCATGAAGAAAGATAATTAAAAAGAAGAGAAAAGTTTGAAGAAACATCTAAATCCAAGAATTAATTGAGGGTGGGGGAGAGTCGTTGAAGAGTTTAATTAAGTTGTCCACACTATTACTATCATGTCATGCCATCTCTACTAAATTATTCTCATGATTCATTCCCACTATATTTTATAGGAATCTAGCTATCTCCTCTTTTTTTCTTAATTATTATTATTAGTAAAAAGGAAAATTTATTATAGAAATTGTAATTTAATTGGCACGTCAACCGTTGCGGAATTGACAAATTTCAATTAAATTCAGAAAATTTTCTCAACAGCTAATAAAAACAACGTAGTTTAGGGTCTGAAATTCCACTCTATGTATGATGAAAGTGATTTTGTTATTAAATCACTTCTTTATCTTTATTTTGTCATTCCTTCAAATTATAATATTTTGGCTTGAAATAAAAATATAAAGATTTGTGTGAGACCGTGCCATCAAAAAAAATTTTGTGAGACGAATAAAAAGTTATAATTTTTATAATAAAAAAGTAATATTAAATTAATAAAAAGTAAAACAATGAAAAAGTAATAATATTTTTTTTTTAAAAAGCAATAATATTTTTAATAAAAAAATAATATCTATTATGAAAGTGTAAAATAATTTTACCATAATTACAAAACTAATAAATATATTTAAGAAAAAAAATTTCAGTGGTTATGTTTTTATCTGATCCACCAAAATATAGTCGCAATCAAATGTCGAAAGCCATTTTTCTTTTTCTTTTTTCAATCAATTTTCAATTTAACAGCATGTAAAAAAGATAATTAATCATAGATTTAAATTAAATTAGATGAATTTTTATGAATGTTTTATAATTTATTGATGTTTATTTGTGAAATATTTTAATACAAAATAGTGAGAGAGTAATTAAAAGATTGATACAAAATTATAGTAATACCCTTTTAAAAAAATTAATTTTATTAGTCAAATATTAATATCCTTCATTAAAACGTTTACCTTTGTTTATTCACGAGGATTAAGAATTATGGTATTTTAATATACATTGAGGTAAGATATATAATATTTTAATTTATAGTGGGTGGTTATATTACCATAATGTTGCTGTCATATGGAGATATTTAAATATTTTGTGTGAGTCCTATTAACTATAAAAGGAATACTAAATCTTTGGCAATGACTAGGGTGGGAAAATCCACCAAATTGAATTGGTGGAACCTCCTCCCTTTACCTTCAATGTGTGTTTCATTGTTTCATTTAATAATTTAGTTTTTTTTTTCATTTTGTACGGTATGTTGTTTGTATTTTTTTTCTATTTTTTATTTATTTAATTTTAGGGACATAATTATAATTTCACTCTTATAATTTATGGTGTATTTAATTTTTAGAGTTTAGGATTTAGGGTATAATTGTAATTTCACCCTTGTAATTTAGGGTATATTTCACCCCTAGGATTTAAGGTATAATTGTAATTTCACCCTTGTGGTTTAGGGTATACTTTACCCCAAGGGTTTAAGGTTTAGGGTATAATTGTAATTTCACGCTCGTAGTTTAGGGTATATTTTATTTCTAAGGTTTAAGGTTTGTGGTATAATTGTAATTTTACCCTTGTTGTTTAGGGTATATTTTACTTTTAGGTTTATGGTTTTAGGGTATAATGATCTTTTAAATATAATAAAATTAAAAAATAAAAAATAATATTAATTGTAAGGGGACCACATATTAATTAATTATAGTAATTAGGAAGAGGTGGGGAACAAAGGTTCTACAATTCATTTGGTGGAATCGGTTCTACCCAAGTTGCTCTCTAAATCTTTATTGGATGCTCAGATTGGAAATACATAACATTATTGTGGGATAGAGGAAATACCCTTATTAAGAATAAAATAGTACTCCCTCTGTTCTATAGAAGTTGACACACTTTCTTTTTTTGGTTTATCCCATAGAGGTTGACACATTTCCTTTTTAGTACATGGACCACCCAAAAAATAATTAATTTATTCTCATGGCCCACAAACACATTTAATACAACTAACCACTATATATTAAAATATTATTTTTCTTACTACATTTTACATTAAATTATTATACTCCTTAATTTCTGTAAAAAAAATGATAACTTCTTCAAGATGGAAGGAGTAATTAATTATTCCTATGATAAACGAACCCATAAAAGATTTTATGAGTGATGACTCTCGTGTTAAATATTTCACATGTAAATTCTTTTATTTAAAAATTATAAAGATAATTATACCTTAAATGTTCTAAACCTTACAAATAAATATTAATTAAACTTGTGGATATATAATATGTACTTGAGTTCACATAACTAATTATATTTAAACTCAATTTTCATACACTAAAATGCAAGTGTTGTGATTCATCTCTAATATAAATGTATATATGTGAACGTGGGGCTCAGGTAGATTATCAAGAAACGTGGTTATGATGGGAGATATTCTTCTTAATGGTAAGAAGCGGAGGCTCGACTATGGTGTTGTTGTAAGTTCCTTATCTCTCCACGCATACATAACATATATGTATATATATAGTACATGCATAATAGACTACGGGATTTTCTTTTCATTTTCATACACATTTCTTGTGTCATTAGTTATATGAACAAATCACTTTCGTTCATACGTGTTGCACATCCGAAGGTGTAATATATGAGATGCTACACCATTTTGGCATGGAAAAACTAGTGTTTGATCCATACTAGAGTGACTAAATATGCATCGGATCACCTATTCCAACATAGTGTTTCATTTTGTATTCCAATGTTATATTCCACGTTCTAAATAATTGACACGTGTCATGATCCTATCCAACTTGAACCCAAAACAAATATAACAAACATAAAATAACACTATTTACTTGTTTATTAAAAACTTAAACCTAAAACAAACATCCTCTTAAAATATAGTTTTTTTATATTATGAAACAAATGTGTAATAGGAAATTCAATCCGAACAAACATTCAAATAAGTTAATTAATTCAAGATTTTGTTGTCCGCATATATATCAATGATGATGCAGGCTTATGTGACACAAGAAGATGTGCTGTTAGGGACACTGACAGTGAGAGAAACTCTAACCTACTCAGCACATTTGAGGCTTCCATCATCCATGAGCAAGCATGAGGTGAGGGACATCATAGAGGGAACCATCATGGAAGTGGGCCTCCAAGAATGTGCAGATAGACAGATAGGAAACTGGCAGATGAGAGGCATCAGCGGCGGCGAAAAGAAAAGACTAAGCATCGCCCTCGAAATCCTTGTCCGCCCACGCATTCTGTTTCTCGACGAGCCCACCACAGGGCTCGACAGCGCATCCTCCTTCTTCGTCATACAAGCCATCAAGAATCTTGCAAGGGATGGAAGAACTGTCATCTCCTCTATCCATCAACCAAGCAGTGAGGTGTTTGCCCTGTTTGATGACCTCTTTCTGCTGTCTGGGGGTGAAACTGTTTACTTTGGACAAGCAAAGACAGCAATAAAGGTCATTGCATATATATATCTTAATTGCTACTACCTTTGTGTGCTGTTTTTTTTTTAGTGATCTGATGAATCTCAGTCTAACTCGTCTGGCTTTTCAGTTTTTCGCCGAAGCAGGGTTCCCCTGTCCGAGTCGGAGAAATCCTTCTGATCATTTCTTGCGGTGTGTTAACTCGGACTTTGACATCGTCACTGCTGCATTGAGAGGTTCACAAAGACACCGGGTATGAGTCCTTCTGTTAGAGTGATTTGATTAAATATTAAACGACCCTCCTTTCTATAAACTTAAACTTTTAAATAAGGTGGTCATATAACACATTCCTAGCCATATATATCCAAATTTGTTATAAGCTTTGGGATGACTACAATTGTTCAATCCCCAGTGTATCATCTCACGTGTGAAGGGGATAAAATCTAAAATCCTTACGTGTTGCTCATATATATAACCAGTAACACGAAAAATAGCAGCTTGATTTCACTGTTCCACACCCTATTTCATCCTTTATTCAATGGGGTTGGAGTGTGGACACATCACCTATTTTTTACATCACCCAAGTGAAAAATAGGTGATGTGTCACACTCCAACCCCATGGAACAGAGGATGCAATAGGGGTGTGGAAGAGGTGATCTCAAATAAAAAAATAGTACTCCCTCCGTTCCATAGAAGTTAACATATTTCCTTTTTAGTACATGGGACCCACTCAAAAATAATTAATTTATACTCCTGGCCCACATCCACCTCTAATACAACTACCCACTACACATTAAATATTATTTCTCTTACTTCACTATTCATTAAATTATTATACTCCTTAATCTCGTGCTAAACAAAAAAAAGTGTCAATTTTTGCGGGACGGAGGGAGTACTAAAAGTGTACAGACTATCTCGTGTAACATGTTTCTCATGTCTCTGCATACACATAATATGTGGATTAAAAAGTGTCACAGACAATCTCGTGTAACATGTCCCTGCATGCACATAATAAGTGGATTAAAACGCATATTTTTCTCCTCACTCTAAGTTACATTAGTTATTTCTCAATGACAGGAAACAAACATAATAACATCGGATCCTCTGATGAATCTGGCAACAGCAGATATCAAATCAATACTTATTGAAAAATACAAGCATTCAGAGTATGCTAAAAATGCAAGATTGAAAGTTCAAGAATTTGCAATCCTTGTAAGCCTCCCTGGTGTTACAGCTTTGATTCATCTCTTCGTCGCATAAGAAGAGGCCAAAAAACAATCTAACAGTTTAATGATAATTTTGCAGCAAGGATTGGAGCTTGAAACAATTAAAGGAAGCCATGCAAGTTGGTGGAAGCAGCTGTCGACACTAACAAAGAGATCATTCTTGAATATGTCTAGAGACGTAGGATACTACTGGTCTCGTATAGTAATATACATCATCGTATCTATATGTGTCGGAACTCTATTCTACGACGTGGGCACAGGTTATAGTGCAATATTGGCCAGAGGAGCTTGCGGAGGCTTTGTAACAGGATTCATGACTTTCATGTCCATTGGAGGTTTTCCTTCCTTCATTGAAGAGATGAAGGTAAAACATTGTATATCTATCACATATTGCTATAATTAGCTTAATATTTTAGACGACATAGTCATTTTACATGGAATCAAAGACATGGCCAAACAAAAATTAAGAGTTTACGTGCTAGGTTTGAGTCAAATTAACCCTCTACAAGTAAGAGAATATGTTAGAATGATATGATTAAATATTAAATGATATTAAATCGTCCCGTACCTTTTCATTTTATTAAAAAAGGTCTCGAAATGGTTAGGACATTTATTTTCGTCCCAAACCTTTCAGTTTTGCTCTTATTTCGTCTCAAAACAATATTTTTTTACCAATTTAGTTCCATAACTTTTGTAAAAGCACTGATTCAATTTCATGGTTCACTCTCATTAAATTAGCAAAATTTGACCTTTTTTTTCTTTTCAAGTAAAAATGACTATAAATTTATTTCTGAAAAATTAAGTTTCTTAAAACTATTTTAAATAAAATAAAAAGTTACGGGATGATTTATGTTTTAAACTCTAGTCGTTGATTATTTAAGCATCATTTGAATCACGGATTTGTTGAGAAATTAAGCAGGTGTTCACTAAAGAAAGGCTGAATGGGTATTATGGGGTGGCGGCGTTCATACTGTCCAACTTCCTGTCTTCGTTTCCGTTTTTGGTTGCGGTGGCGGTAATTACCGGGACGATAACATTCTGGATGGTGTTTCAGTCGGGAGTTTCTCGTTATATCTTCTTCTGTTTGAATATATTCGGATCCATTGCAATGGTAGAGAGTGTGATGATGATTGTAGCTTCACTCGTTCCTAACTTCTTGATGGGGATCATTGCTGGAGCTGGAGTCCTTGTAAGTCTTCTTTTTTTCTTTCACCAAAATACTTGTCTACTTATTTTATTACTTGTGTACAAACCTTATTAACCCTCACCCACCTTCTACTACCATAATATTCTTTTCTTTGTTTTCTATCGTCTTTCATCTCTTTTCTCATCTCAATTAATACTTAAATTTGATATGAAGTTTAAATCTATCTTATTAAAACCCAAAACTATTCAATGATTTATTTATTCAATTTAAACCCAAATCAAACCTGATTTAGATCAAATTTTTCAGGTGTACTTACTATTTCATCATTATGATTTGATACATCACTTATTAATTTATGGCATATGCTCTGGTATAGTTACTATTTTAACCTTGTAATGTAGGATATATTTTTTCGATTCAATTACTCCCTCCGTCTCATTTTAATCTTCATATTTACTGTACACACGCAAATTAAGAAAAGTAACTTTTTGAGTAACTTTTGGGGGTAGTTAGGTATTTTTGGGTAATAAATACTAATAAAGTATGTTAGGTGTGTTAAAAAGGTGATGACAATTTTGAAATTAAAATATGTTAGAGGGATATTAGTTATGTACCTTTTTTCTTTTATGGAAGTGTGAAGTTGAAATTGGGACGGACCGAAACAGAAAGTGTAAAGTTGAAGTTGGGACGGAGGGAGTATTATTTTGCCAACTCCCCCTACCCCACCCCGTTCGGATTTTATGTGTCATTTTGGTACATCATCTCCTCTGATGAATGACACGTAGGAGAAAGAGGGGAAACTATACCCTAAAAAAGGAAGCTTAAACCCTAAGGATAATTGTTGGATTTCTTTCTTCTCTTACGTGTCAATCATATAACGCATGACACAGAGAAGTAGATTTAGTGTTAGAGATGATATTAATTGGGGAGAGTGTGTGCATGTGTAGGGAATCATGATGATGACTGCTGGTTTCTTCCGGCTGTTGCCAGATCTTCCCAAGCCAATTTGGCGCTATCCTATTTCCTATGTTGGCTATGGTGCTTGGGCCTTGCAGGTATTCATTTACAAAAACCTTAACCATTTTTATGCTAATTGGATCACATGAGATGACTCATAATAACGATGTTACTCTGTTTTCATAAAGTTTCAAAGTTACTATAAATATAAAGTTTAATTAGAAAATGGCAGGGTCTCTTGTTAATATGTAATACTATCTTGTTAATTGAATGCATTATTCTATGAATAAAAACAATACATTTTTCAAATTAAAAATCAAAATTTTTTGTCAAATATAAATTAATACTCCACTCTTCATATTTCAGTCATCTTTTATACTCCCTCCGTTGGTATTTTCACCAGTTTGTACGGGCACGGAGATTAAGATATGTTATTTTTTTAATATATAATGTAAAAAAAAGTAATGATAAATTAGTAATTTAAAAAGAAAAAGCAAATAAAGTTGTTGGGAATGATGAATAAAGTGTAAAAAAGTAATTAAAGTTGTTGGAATTGTAAAAAGTAGGCAATAAAATATTATATATTTTTATCATTAATAGAATGGGTAAAAATACGTGGGACAGTCCAAAATAGAAAGTTGGTAAAAATACGTGGGACGGAGGAAATAACTAAAATATGCATTCTTTTGTTTATGATATGGAGGACAAAATTTGGCAAATTGTTGTGTGGAAACTTATACACTAATGAATAAAAACTTAATTTAATAGTTGAGATTAGTATACTACAGATGCACTCTAATTGGACTCTAAAATTTAATATTTATCAATTAAAATTTTATCGTCTTTTTACATTTATATTATTCAAATTCAAATTTACGAGCCTACACAAGACTAACTCATTTTTGAATGGTTGCAGGGAGCGTACAAGAATGACATGATTGGAAGAGAATTTGATCCTCTAGTACCCGGTGAACCAAAAATAAAAGGAGAGGATGTGATAACCAAAATGTTTGGAATATCACTCAATCGTTCAAAGTGGTGGGATTTATTAGCTCTATTTGCCCTAATAGTGTGCTATAGATTTGTCTTCTTTCTTATTCTCAAAGTGAAGGAAAGAAGTGCAGAATTTTTCCAGTCAATATATGCAAAAAGAGGATTGCAACAGTTCAAAAGGAGGCCCTCATTTAAGAGGAAATCACCCTATTCTTCCAGACATAACATCAACTCTTTGTCTTCTCAAGAAGGTCTCACCTCTCCAATATGATTCATCAACTCTAAAAATTATGAGTTGTGATACACAATATATATGATTTTGATTACCTACTTCATTTGGTGTTGCATCTATAAGATGAAATGATTGTTTAAGGGGTAGTGTAGAGGCCCTAGAGGGTGTTTGGAGGAATAAGAAGCTGATTTTTTTTTTTTAATTGTAAAATATTCATTTGTTGCTTTTATTAACTAATCTATCTATTGTTGAATTCTTGTTGACAAATATGTTAATGTATTAAGAAGTGCGGTGTGCTTACAGTTCTTGTCTTTGTTTTAAGGCAATGATCTGTTTGCTAGCCGTCACATGTAATGTTTTACCCTCAAGGGTTTAATTAAATGTTTATAGTACTTACCATTATGTTAATTTTAAAGTTAGGTTTGTTTCTGAACTATTAACCTAAATTTATGTTTAATAAATCCTTTTTATATGCAAAAATATCCTTTTTTTATGTGACCCACAAAATAATAATGAGTTATTATACTCAACCCACAATACATAAGGTTCACACTCAATACTTATAATATAATAATACACTACACATAAAATTATTATACTTCTTAACAAGCAAATGAATACCTAGGGAATGGAGTATAACCTTGTGTATATGCATGTCATCATTAACAATTATCTTTCCTTCATATCATATGCATAACGCTCAACAAGTTGTTCAAGGAAGAAGAAAGGTAGGCAAGAAAATGAACTCGGTCATGAAACTTGTAGAATCCACCATGCAAAATAAATAAACAAAAAATCATAAAACTAAAAGCTCCCTCCGTCTCAATGTATCTTCACCGGCACTAATTTTAATAAACTTTAAGAATAATGTGATACATTTAAATAATAAATAAAAAATAAAATAAGATGGAAATGATTTTTTTTAAATCAAATAACTTTTAAATTTATTGATTGATGTGATGTTTTCATTTACATGCCCACCCAGGTGACCTCCAAAAAAACCACCCACATTTTTCGTCACAAAGATTGATGTGATGTTTTCATTTCCGTAAGCGCCTGCCAAGTAATGTCACTAAGTAAGACACCTGGGTTGGCATTCGATGCCCATGCATAGAAAATACGAAGGGTTCGGTGCTACAATGCCCACTGTTAAAAAGTCATATACAAAAATGTCCGATTCAGAAGAAAAAAAGCAAAAATGCTCACTTTTAATGCAATTTAACCAAACTACCCCATATTTTTATGTGACAATTGACTGGGGTTTGACTGGACTTTTTTATCTAGTACTCGGGCTTTGTAATTTAATTTTTTTTGAAGTGGAGTAATCATTTCTGCCCACTCGGTCTTTTAATTCTTAAATATCACTCGGAACATATATATCTCTCGGTCTGACATGTATTAAGATTTGGAGATACAGATTCATGCCTAAATAGCTACTCGGTCTTTTATTGATGTGGTATTAAGATTTGAGAATAAAACTCCACTCGGCCTTTTGCTGACGTGGTTTTAAGATTTGAGAGTAAACTTCACTCGAACTTTTGCTGATTGGTATTAAGATTTGACGACAAAACTCCACTCGGCCTTTTGCTAGCGTGGCATTGAGATTTGACAAACAAAACTTATTAAATTTTACCACTCAGTCTTGAACTTCATGTCCAAATAGATAATCTGCTTGGCCTTTTGCTGATGTGGCATTGAGATTTGACGACAAAATTTATTAAGATTTGATCACTCGGTCTTGAACTTCATGTCCGAATAGATAAATAGATAATCTGTTCGACCTTTTACTAGATGGCATTGAGATTTGACGACAAAACTTATTAAGATTTGGTCACTCGGTCTTGAACTTCATGTCCGAGTAGATAATCACTCAACTCGGTCTTGCTGGTGTTTATCCAAATTTTATCCAATTTACGCAAAATACATTAGATGATTATCCAATGATTAATATTAAGATTGTAACAACCCAACTAAGAAAATTATCTGAGAAATTTTTTATAAGAATTAATTATATCAACATAAAACATATTAATATTTAGAGAATAAATCATTTATACTAAAATTATAAAATAATTAATATAAAAATTTTGAAAAAATAAACAATGATATTTTTATCAAAATATAAATTACATAGTTTATAATAATAATAATAATAATAATAATAATAATAATGTATGATACTTATACCGTTAAATATTAATTAACCATTATTCGTCAATATTTTTTATTGATAACTTTATCCAGTAAACTTTTAATTTCTATCCGATTAAAATAAAATATTTTAGGGTAAATTACCAAAACCCCCTTGAGGTTTGTTCAAATTACAAAATAAACCCCGTGGTTTGAAAATTACCAATTACCCCCTTTAAAAAATATTTTTTTTTTAAAATAGTGAAATTTAAAAATACAATGTTTAATATATGGGTCTTGATGTCATTTCCATCATTCTTTATATTTAAGAAAAGTGTGTATATTGGGTGCACTCGGGTGCAACGGTGTGCACCCATATGTGTATGACTTTTTATTCTATTTTGTATACATGTTATTCTATTTTGTATACGTGTTTTGTAATAATTGTATAATTTTTTCGTACTAAATTTTTCATTAAAAAAACTAACATCGATATGTGTATAACTTTTTATTCAATAGTGTATACATGTTTTTTAATAATTGTATATTTTTTTACACTTAATTTTTCATTAAAAAAACTAACAATTAAATTGTATACAGTTTTGCTCATAATTGTATATATTTTTTGTTTATATTTGTATATGGGTGCATCCTATGATAGGGTGCACCCGGGTGCACACTATAATTAGCATTAAGAAAAAGTGTATTTTTATTAATGTTCAAATAAAAAACAAGTTAAAGGGGGTAATTGGTAATTTTTCAAACCACATGATTTATTTGATAGTTTGGACAAACTTTGAGGGGAGTTTTGGTAATTTACCCAATATTTTATTTATGTCAATCTTTATTAGTATAATTTAATATTATTTTGAAAAAAAATTGGCAAAAGAGATGAAAGTCCAATTTGAAAAAAAAATGGCAAAAGAGATGAAAGCCCGGGTAGTATGAATCACTAAGTAGTTACCAAGTACTTTAATCATCAATAAAAAGAAAAGATGAAAGACTGAGTATTAATTATTACTCGATCACTAGCCAAGCACCCATTATTAATTTTAACAAACACATGGAGTCAACCTTTGTATTTTAACTTTAAATTCACTCTATCTTTGCCAAAAATAATTTCAAAAATAATAGGTAAGTTCAACCCCAAGCCCACTCGGTCACTCTGTTCTTTTTATCTTGTGTTGTAGGCTGTAGTTTGAAAATGCCTAACACAAGTAGAGTAGGGGTAAATCAGTAAAGTTGACTCTAAAGTGGACATTTTTGCTCATATCTAATCAAACCGAGCATATTTGGCCTTGTGATAATTGATTTGAGCAACAGACCTCCATTCTCAAATACGAATTCATATATATAGGTTGTCTCATAAATAATTATGACATGAACTTGCTCGAGTCTGAGAGAATCGCCAAAATACCAGGAAGATATCATATTTTCATCATTCACGTCGTCGAGCAACGTTTAACAGACGTCACAACAGAGCAACATTTCATAATTAGCCAGACAAAAGATATGTTGTTGACGACAAAATAAATACATTATGTGCACCTGGAAATAGAAAGCATGCACATACTTAGTAGTTGCACTTTGCACTACCCTACTATTTTAACTTTCATTTGTACAAGTATGTGGAACCATACGCAAAATGTGTCTTCAGTTAAATAAATTCACAGATACCGCAGTGGACCAACAAGAAAATCAGGAGCATCTATTTCCTTCAGTACTTCACTCATCTTCAATCCGACAAAACTCACTCGTGGATTTGAATGCCCGTCGATGAGGACATTAGTAACCTGCAGCAAAATTGCTACTCATAAGACGAAACTAAACCTCCAAGAAGAACTATAAATAACAAATGACACCTGGATTCGGATTTTCTTTCACACACACTCACAAACACATAAGGCATTGTTTGATTACAATTCAGGATCAACTGTTTCCTACTTCAAATGAGAAAATCAGGTCTGGGATCATTTATATATTTTCTTATTAAAAACTGTTTTATACAAACCAAAATAAACCCATCCATGGCCATCGTAATAACTGTCCCCATTTTAGTGAAAGGGAATATCATCAACTAAATGGAAAGAGTAAAGTATAGCTATATATATTTCTGATGAGATCCACCACACAATTCTAAATCTAAATTACTATTTTTGGTATAGCTAGAAGATTAGAAATATAACTGAAAAAAGAAAAAAACCTGTGAACAGCCAAATAATTTGAGCACTTCCAGCAATTCACAAGAATCAACAATCAATCCCAACGCTTCATTTTTTAAATTGCGACACCATGATAAATCTAAACTCCTTAAACTTCTGCAGTTTCTGGCAAGCGAAAGAGCAGTATGATTTGAAACCTGAAATTCATCAAACATGAACATGTAAATCTGATCATTACCAGTTCCAGAGCAAAAGCAACCACAGAAAATGAAGATAACCATCCAAGCAACAAAATATCTGCCAACCATTTTTTCTTAATGTTGTTTATTATCCAGCAACTACAAGGAATCACATCGATAAGAAGAAAAATACAACCTACAGTACATAACCCACTAAATGATGTAGGATGAACAAGAGCTAAATTTTATACTATAAATTAATAGTTACAGTGGTTCCCATACACAATTAAAATCTTCTCACCGAATATAAGGGTAAACTGTGCCATAAAGCAATATAATGACAATGGAAAAACTAAATAAAATTTTCAAGAAGAAATTTTAAGTCACATTTTCAACTCCTATACACAATCAAAACTCCTTCACCATGAAATTTATTCTCTATAAATAAGAGGCTCTCAATTTTAATGGGGAGGGCATTGTCAGTATTTTTTGTCATTATTAAATGCGACGTATAAAATTGTTGTGTATGTGAAATGCACTGAGGTCCGAAGGAAAAGTTGAAAGACATATTAATTATAAAAAAAAAGGAAACATTAATAATTAAACATGTTGTTTATCCCCACTAAGCTATTATTTGCTATCTCACTATCAATCTGTGGCACAGTAATGTTCTCCCCAGAGTAAACCCAAGCCTCCAAAGCTTGCTAATGAACAAATGACCAAGATTTCTAGATAAATCTTCAGAATCAATATCAAATAAAGGCGTTTTGGAGCCTAAATTTTGAGTGTTTCTGTATGCACCACCCAGACACAGGTCATCTATTCGGACACTCATTGAAGACTTCAGAGATAGTATAATTTAAAGAAGGTTTCTGTATTCCAGCTCTAAAGAATGGATTTCTGAAGGTCGAGAGATACATGAAAAAGAATAGCAAGAAACATTTTGCAATGCCTTGTTCATCTAGATATAATATCGGAAGTTCATGATGTGAGCAAGCAGTGAACTATTTCAGTAACCTTATAATAATTTAAAGATTTTCCAATTTATGAAGCTCTTCTATACTGCAATGCTAGAGTAAATTACGAGTGGAAAAAATTATGATGATGAACTCTTGAAATAATACTTTGGCTTAAAATCGTATTACATCAGGTTAAACACATACGCTGTTATGATTCTGATTAGAGGATGGAGAATCTCACCAAAATGGTTACACGCCAAGATTATTTGGAAAAAGATAGGAGATAATAATTCTGCTCAAGAAGTGTGGCACTTTATCAGTAGTTTCAAGGAGACTAGGAGAGAGACACTAAAGCACTTGAAAGTGTTAGCAAGTTAGGTTTCGTGACCACTACAAAATACTTATTTTTTTTAGAACATGAGTTTGTTCCATTAGACAATAAATCCTTTAAGCTATTTAGATCTTAAAAGTGTATACATACCGAGAATCAGTTCAGCGTTAGTAGAGTGCAGAATTTTTATTTTGTTCACTCCCAATAAATTTGTTCCCCTTTCTGACAACGGAGCTGATGCAGTGGGATAAAGATGCAAAATTTGAAGATTATATAATAAACATCTAAATTTTATTTGAGTTCTGCCATTTTAATTAGACATTAAGTTATTTGAATTTAATTTGTAAACAGAATTTATGCCATTAACAGCAAACTGAGTATCACTATTTTGTAATGTAAATTCAATTATCAACGTATGTGCTTCATGGGGTTTATAAAACTACTAAAATAAAAGATCTTACCTGAATTACATTATTAAGAGCCAGATCTTTCAGAGATGCTCCACGAACATCAAGATATGCAGCAATAGCTTCATCACTACAGAAACAAGGAGATCTTAACTGTATATACTATAATTTCACTTCACGGGAATGTAAAGATGTTTCATATATCTCAATAGGCAGGGTCACATTAAAGGATAACAAAGTGCAGAGGAATAAACAACAGAAAATTAATAAAACATTCTCAAAGTATTGTTTTGTGTGTCTGTTTTGCTCTAATTGTATTATACTAATTGTGTTATAATTAATTAATTAATCAGTTGAAATGCAACAATACAGATAATACAAGGCTTAACTAATTGAAAGTAAAACTCCTATTTTCCAAGAAAAAACAATCAATACATTACACATGTATTACACTCAGAACTATGAAATCAATCACATAAAATTGTTAAGATTAAGGATTCGAACCAGAGGCTCATCACATTAAAATTTGGTATAGAAACAAACTTCAAATGAAACAACACACTTTAATTATTGCAAAAAACAGGATACCTGAATGCATTGCGGCATAATTTTAGCGCTTGAATTTCTCTGCAACCATTTGCAAGAAAACCTATGGAAATATCTGTCAATTTGGACAAATTTGTGAGGTCAATTGATCGTAAATCAGGACAAGCATCACCAATGACTTTTAAAGAAGAATTAGTCAACTCCCTGCAACAAAATGAAAATAAAGTCAATTGTTTAGATATTGAAAGAGGACTGAATGTAATTTAAAATCATAATCAGACACCGACATGCAATCAGCTAAAACAAGCTCCTTCATTCTGCAGCCATTTACAGAGATGAATCCACTAACAAAATCATCGCAGACTGTCAGAATTCCAGCCACTGATAAAACCTCCAAATGCTCTAGCTTCTGCAGTGCTGGGAGAATAAGCATAGCATCTACTCCATCACAATAATCCAAGTAAAATTCCCTTAAAACTAATGTCAGTGTGTTAGCCACACAGCAGATTCCCTCAGAGGTAATCAAGGGGCACTGACTGATGTCAATAGACTTTAGAGAAGGAGCAGCTGAAATAAGCATACGTAGTCCAGCATCTGAGAGACGATATGCACCCTTCAAAGATACCGTAGACAAAGCAGGAAGGCTGTTATATGAATTAGTCAGGGTAGCATATAGCGTACAGTCCGGCATACAATTTCCACATTGATCAAATTGTAAAACCTACATTCCAAATAAAAATACCATCAGGCACATGAACCCGTTGCAAAAGTATTATACACAACCCAAACCTGGTTCAAAGTTAGAGAAACAGAAAATAATGTCTAAGCAAAACAAAACAAAACCAATGTGATTCAGTATTAAATATAATCAAAGACATACAATGATACAACCCAAACATGGTTAGACTCATAGAAAAATGTCCAATCAAAATAAAAATTAATGATACAGTGACAAATATAATCAAACAGGCCTTTCAAAGACGAGAACATAAACCTGTTGCCAAATAATTAAATTCAACCCTAAACATGGAATGATAAGCGGTCATACCGTCAACTTGTTGGTATTGCAACCTTTAAAAGTCTTGGAGAATAGTTCCTCAGATAACCAAGAACAATCCCGTACACGAATCTCTGTTGGAGTACCACATACAAGCAAATCTAGAAAATGACAATCCATTTTTCGATTGTTACAAAGAAACCAACAGATATTGTGTCTCAATGCATCGGGAACGAAATCAAGAGATGTGATTGCATCAGCATTTTCGGAAAGAACTGACAAGCATAGGTTTATCAATGAGGGAACTTGCTTCTTATTTTTGCACGATTCTTGGTTCTTGGGGATCCACTGTAATTCAACTGCCTCACTTACATTAGTAGAAATATTTCGCCGCTCTCCATCCCTATTACCTCCTCGATCCTTGATAATTTTCATAGCAGTAGAAAAGGGACCTGGCCAATCTTCTATTCCACCATCTAGTTTAGGCAGTGAGTTTTCACTCTCAGTGGCATCATCAGCACGGCTGTCAAGTTCATCGTGCAAAGAAAAATGAGCAAATCGAGATGCATTTCTCCTGGCAATTCTTCGAAAGCGTTCCCTGTAAGCACTTCGTGTAATGTCCCCAGTCACATCAGTATCTCTAACCTGAACTCTATCAGGCAACGCTTCATCATTTGGTGTGTTATCAGCACCGGAAACACTACCTCCAGTTTCACTTTCTACTTCAATTTCCATTTTTGTTTTTCCTTTCTCTTCTATGCTCAATCTCCTTCTAGTCTTCTCACGAGTTTCAATTACAATACCACCTTTACCTTTAATTAACTCTTTTGACGGCTCATCAATTGGTGTGTTTTCAGCACCGGAAACACTACCTCCAATTTCACTTTCTACTTCAATTTCCATTCTCATTTTTCCTTTCTCTTCTATGCTCAATCTCCTTCTAGTCTTCTCACGAGTTTCAATTACAATACCACCTTTACCTTTAATAGAAGTGATAGCATCTTGATTAAGATCATCAAGTGACGGGGTAACTCCCGATTTCATTTTCCCTTTCTCTTCTTTGCTCAATCTCCTAGTCTTTGCACCACTTTCAATTACAATTCCACCTTTATCCTTGACTGCCTCTTTTAAATTTGCAGTTTTACCAGGTGTCAGTGCTCTATCATGTAACATGAATTCCGTAGGAGCAAAATCATTTATTAATGATGTTTCAGAACAAACTTTACCTTCACTTACCACAGGGCTTTCCTCCTTCCCATTAACATTTTCAGTGCCTTCTATGATGGCCTTTGCCATACTCTCCGATAACACATCAACATTCAAAACACCACCATTTACTTCATCATTCTCAATTCCTTCAATCAAATTACTTGCTACACCACTGGAGTCTCTGACTATTCTCTTCTCAACTCTCCTTCCAGACCTCAAATTCAAGAACACCGTCTCCACCTCATCTTCTTCACGATCTTCCAACCCTAACTCTTTCCCCTTCAAGACCTCAACCACAGCTCTCTTCCTTTTTGCACTCACAACCTCAACCCTTTCTCTGTACTCACTTATACCAACTTTTTTCGCTAATCGAGCACTGTGTCTCCGCACAGTTCCACATTCAGAGACCATAATAGAACCGTCACCAGAGCCAAACCCTATCTCTGGACTCCCCCCATTCTGAGTCGATAAACTTACACTAGGGCTACCACTGTACGATAATGAATTTAAAAATTCAGAGGTTTTTGATGGCGTAACAGGTTCAGCCGCCGCCTTCACCGGAACCAGTGGCGGTGATGGCTTAGGCGGCGCCACTATGGGCAAAACTTTTCTGGATCTCAGAACAGTCATTACTACGCAATCCTATAAAAGTTAAAAGAAAACATATAAGGTTCCGATACCGATTATCGACACAGAGAAATTACAGAACACATTGCAGAAGATTGAATGCTTCTATACAGTTAATACGTAGGAGAGAAAGAAAAACCAAGAGTATTGTGCTGCAACTTACATGAGCGACGAAGAGTGAGGGCGGCGGAGATAGAGAGTGAGTGAGAGAGAGAGGGAGAGGGCAAGCGATTAGTAGAGGGAGAAACTTGCAGGAGACGGTTCGCGACGTATCGACTTTCCCGCCAAATATAATTGGACCTCAGCCCATTCTCTCAAACCCAATCAAGCACTCACCCATCAATATGGCCCACCAAAATCTCTATTCTATTTAGTAGCGAAAAAATGGGAATAAATATATGGAGTATACATATTTTTTACTTATATTCATTGCCTCTCATAATTTTCAGCGCACCCTAAGATAGGGTGTGTTATGGTTATTATATCCCTCATGATGTATTAGGTTCAAGAGGCCCAATAAGCCCAACAGACCCATGATACTTGGAATGGTAGGCCCAATTCCTCGGCGGCTCAACTGGAGGACAGAAAGGAAGGGGGAGTTAAAGCAGCCCAATAAGGAATATAGCAGTCCAGAAGCCCAGTCCAAAACGAATGAGGACGAACCCGCCGAACCAGCACGAAATCAGGAAACACCCTCAACTTCGGAGAGGCACCTCGGCAATCACCCTCCCCCCGGCCAAGACCTCGGACAGACTCTTCGGCACCGGAACCTGTTCGAAGACCAAAGGAGGACGGCGAGAGCAAGATAATGAAGGACGAACATCATAATGAAAGAATACAGGTACCGCAGGCTAGAAGACAACACTAATGGGAAGAATAGATATCTTGGACAGCAATCTTAGCTAGAAGACAACAGCTGACTGGCACACCCTGCTCCAACGACCAATAGGAGGCCAGCAAAGGACGAAGACACCCTGCAAGTCCTCCGCAGTGCAACAAACGGCGCTCAGACTCCTCCTGCAGGCGGTCGGCGTACTGGGCAGCTTCATTAAAGACGACTTGTCTTCATCCAGGTGGCGCAAGACGATTGGCTCGGGTTTAGGGTTTTAGGACAATATAAATAGCCTCTCTCGCAGGAGAGAGGCAGGACATTTTGGCACTCACTTTAAACATTACACTTGTAAGAATCTTGGAAGGAACGAGTGTTGTTCTAAAAGGAGAGTAATAAAATCGGTGATGTTCTTTGGTGGAATTTGAGTCTTCGATAGGCTTCGATCTCTTATCTTGTCTTAATTTGATAGTTGATTGTGTTTGATGGTATTCGTTCTTAGTCTCGTTAATTAAAGTCTTAATTCTTTTACACATTTAATTAGCGAGCAAAGAACAGCCGTCAACATCTGGCGCCGTCTGTGGGAACGCTACTATTAGCCATCCCTGTTCCATTTCTTTGAAAAGTCTTGGTCGAGTTCTGGAAAAAAGATCTCTGGGTTTTGTTCTACGTCCATAAATCAAATGGGAGGTGATGGATTTACGACTCGTGGCAACGAAGAAATAGGGGAATGCTCCCAGCAGAATGTGACAAGGAGTGGAAACATTGTTCAAATTAGTGCTCCAGTCAGAGAGATACATACTCCGACGAGGTCTATTCCTGTCCCAAACTTGGGTGATCCTCAAAAGGCGAAAGAAATGAACGAAAAGATCCAAAGGGTGATTAATGAGTATGCTGCAGAGGCTCCCCTGGTTCCACCGACGAGGTTGAGCTTTAGCGGCCCTCACAGGGGAAGCCATGGTGATCTACGGAAAGATCTCGAAAGGAGGAAAGAAGCCAGAAAAGAGCACAGCGGAGAAGACGCGAGAGATACCATAAACTTCCTAAGAAGGAGGAACATAGCAGAGGGGGAGAGTGTGGACAAAACTCCAGCGCAAGAAAGGCGTAGCGAATATCTTCGCCGACCAGGGACCGGGACCCAAAAACAACCACGACCAAGGGAGCCCCAAGATGCGGAGAATCCTCCACCTCCGGAGGTATCCGTGAGAAATGATGCTCAAAGGCGTTCACGGCAGGATTGGAACCAAGAGGCAGGAAACCCTCCACCGAGGGAGAGGCCAAGGGCAGAAGGATCTCACCAACATCGTTCCCCAAACCAAAGGAGAGGCCGATCCACAACTAGGGGAGTGCCAGTGGAAGAAGAGGTCCCACGAAGAACCCCGTCCATCTCTCAGAGGAGGTATAACCGACCCAGAAAGCCAAGGAATCAGAGGTCTCATTCATCTTCGGCGCCCTATTCATAGGAGAGTCGGGATCCCTCGCGGGAAGATGTGCCAACTACTGAGCTATCCTTACCACAGGATAGAAGACACAAGAGACCCATCTCACGAAGAGAGACGAGATGGAGGGAGACCCAGGGAGTGATACGGTCAGAGAATAAAGAAATATTCCCCAAAGCCCCGATCGGAGATCTGCAGGCCTTGATAAACGAGGAGGTGAACAAACGCTTTGCGGATCTGGAAAGGAAGATGTCCAGAACCGGAGGGGTCCTCCAGTCATCGGTGGCTCCTTTGCCTTTCGCGGTAGAAATCAGCAATGCACCTCGGCAACAGGGGATTAAGTATCCCTCCAGTTTGATCTTTGATTGCGATTACGACCCCTATTCCCACATCGAAAAATATTTAATGTGGATGAGAGACCAAGGGGTGAACGAGGTCACACTATGCTGAATGTTCCCGCTGACCCTGGGAAACAAGGCTCATGCCTGGTTTAGGGCAGTCCCGGCAGCCTCCGTCGGAAGCTGGGGGGAGTTGATGAAAGTATTCCTAATGCAATACTCGTATCTCAGGCCACCAAAGGAACCAAAGCATAAGCTGGTTAACATCCGTCAAGGGTCAACAGAAGGCTTACGAGACTTTCTAAAAAGATTCAATGAGCAAAGGTCATGGGAGACGAAGCTTGTCTCATCACGGTGATGGGGGCTCTTCACCCGGAAGGCATCTTTTGGAAAACAATCCAACTCAAGCCACCTGTGTCTTATGCAGCCTTCATGGTCATGGAGAACGAGCATATACAGGCGGAAGATATTTCCAAGATGGCAAAGAAAGCAAGTAACCAGAACCCCTCGGCAGAGCCAAGCAAGAAGAGGATCAGTACTGGAGGAACGAAGGAATACAAGGCACCCTCCACTTTCAAACCATTTACTGAGGATACGGAGGTGCAGCAAATGTACAAGGAGCTGAGGTCGGGAACTAACTTGAATATTATCGAGGTCTTCTACTACGTCAAAGATCAGCAAGTCCTTCGAACGCCGAGATCGGTCCTCCGAACTTCAAAACTCACCAACCCTCAAAAATATTGCATGTACCATCTGACACATGGGCACAACACGGATCAATGCCGAGATCTTATCACGGAGTTATGGAAGTTATTCAAGGAAGGAAGGTTAAGAGGGATGCTGCAGACCCCGAGGCCGAGGGTGTATAGGAGAGACGCTAATCTTCCCCCTCCCCCGGGTCGACCAAGGTCCCCAGGCAGAGATCGGAATGATGGAGCGATGCTCTTACTCCATCCAGCTCCGGGACGACCGCCAGTATTTGATAGGATTGGAGGGCTACCCCCGAGAGGAGACAGGCCGAGAAAGATACACATGATGGAGCCGGTAGAGGAAATCCCCTATGTCGGGACCTCCCAGACACTCACCACAGCATCCAAAAAGAAGAGGAAGGCAGAACTGAGAAGTTTAGACCAACAGATTCCCCAAGTGTGGTCCCTAACTCCGGCGTCGAAAGGGGTAACGGAAGTGGATATTACCTTCACGGAAGCAGACTTCTACGGGATAAGTACTCCCCATTCCGACCCTTTAGTCATTTCGCCCATACTGTCAAGAGTTAAAGTCCATAGATGCTTAGTGGATACCGGGGCATACGCCAATATAATCTTCAAGGAAGTTTTTGAAAATCTGAGAGGGGAACGTCATCACAAGGTGAGGCCTTGTGGTGATGAGATCAAAGGTTTCGGCAATGCGCTGACTAGGCCAACCATGGAGGTTGATTTGTCAATACAGTTAGAGGACTTAGATGGAAAAACGTGAATGCAGAAACAACTGACATTCAAGGTTGTGGACCAAGCCTCTACATACAACTGCATACTGGGACGACCATTGATCCACGCTTTCGGGGCTATCCCATCCACCCTTCACCAATGCCTCAAATTTGTCACAGCCGATGGCAGAGTAGCAACGGTAATAGGAAACCAGAGAAGGGCAAGAGAGTGCTCGTTTGTGGAAAAAGTAGAGGGCTTGAGTTATCATGATATGTATTACGAGATGTTAAGCTTCGAGGATATCTTAGAAAAGGGAGAAAGCCCTGAGGTGCAGATAGAAACTAAAGAGCTGTCAGGAAGAGATTGTGAGGGAGAAGAGCTCGGCACGATCCTGGCGACCACGGAAGAAGAGGAAGAGCAGGAACATGAGGAGGAAGTGCTTGTGACAACAATAAGAGAACATCCGGATCTAGTTATTAAAAGGCAGGAAGATAAAGAAGTTGCAACAGAGAGGTCGAGGCGAAAGCAAATAACACCAGACGAAGATCCAAGGATGAAGTTAAGAGAGGGAGCCTCGGCGGCAGGGAAAACAGAGCTGGTACAACTAGATCCAAAGGATGCCGACTTCAAGGTCAAGATTGGGACAGAATGGGAAAGCAAATTCAAGGAAGAGCTAACCCAACTACTGAAGGAGAATTTGTACGTGTTCGCCTGGAACCTAAACAAAACACCCGGGGTACATCTGAAGTACGTGTGCCATAAGTTGAACATCGACACCAACATTCCACCCTTTCACCAAAAGAAAAGGAAGTTCAGCCCGGAGAAAAATACAGCTATGGAGCTGGAAGTACACAAATTACTAGCGAGTGGAAGAATTAGCGAATGCAAGTACCCTATAAGAGTGCAGAACCCAGTTATGGTGAAGAAGAAGGAAGAATTGTGGAGGCTGTGCATCGCCTTTACTGATCTAAATAAGGCGTGCCCGAAGGACAGCTATCCTCTCCCATCGATTGATCAAATGGTCGACGCTACGGCAGAACATGAGCTTCATGGATGCCTTCTCGGGGTACCATCAGATTCCCATGCACCCGGAGGACAAGGCGAACATGGCGTTCTTCTGTGGGAGCAGAGTATATGAATGGAACAACATGACGTTCAGGTTAAGAAACATTGGGGCCACTTACCAAAGGTTGGTGAACAAGATGTTCGAGGAAGATATTGGGAAAATAGTCGAGGTATACGTGGATGACACCGTAGTAAAGAGTCTGGAAAAGACGGACCACTTCGATCATCTGAGGAAGGTTTTCGGAACCTTCCGGCATTACAGAATTAAGCTAAACCCGAAGAAATGTACATTCGGGGTGAGTAAAGAGAGCTTCCTCGGAGATTTGGTCAGCTCCAGGGGAATCAAGATGAACCCCGAAAAGGTAGAGGCTATCCTAAAGATGGATGCGCCTAGGCACATGAAAGAGGACCAGAACCTGAGGGGTAGGTTGGCCGCTTTGAACAGATTAATGTCGAAGGTATCAGATAGATGTAAACCTTTTTTTAACGTCATCAAAAAGGCTAAATTTGAATGGACAGAAGAGTACGGGAAGGCATTCGCTGAGATCAAAAGGGAGTTATCCGATCCCAAGATCCTTTCCAAATGCTCACTAAGCGAAACACTACAACTGTACCTAGCAGTGTTGGAACTGCGATCAGTTCAGTACTGGTCAAAATGGAAGAGAAGAACCAGAGACCGGTGTACTTTGTAAGTCAATCCTTGAGAGACGTGGAACTCAGATATCCAGTAATGGAGAAGGTGGCATATGCACTGGTCATGAGTTCGAGGAAGCTGAGACCATACTTCATGGAGCATACTATTGAAGTACTAACGACATTCCCTTTGAGGCAAGTACTTCAAAGACCGGACGCAGCGGGGAGGCTATTGAAGTGGTCCATCGAATTAGGGCAGTTCGACATAGCGTACTTGCTGAGGAATGCAGTCAAAGGGCAAGTCATTGCGGATTTCATAGTGGAACTGACCTTCCCGGCACCAGCCGAGGGTGAAAAGAGAAAGCCTTGGATCATGCATGTAGACGGTTCGGCAACGGTAACGGCTTCGGGCGCGGGAATCATCATCCGAACACCGTCCGGAGAAACCTTTTCAACCGTGATCTGGTTCAGTTTCTTGGCTACTAACAATGAGACAGAATACGAGGCCCTACTGAATGGTTTAAGGATGGCGCTGGCCATGGGAGCAGGCGAACTGATGATATACAGTCTCACAGTTGGTGGTGAACCAGGTGAAAGGAGAGTACGAGGCCAAGGATGAACACATGAGCCTTTATAGAGGACTGGCTGTAGGCTTACTATAGAAATCCGAACATGTATTTCTGGAATGTATAGACAGGAGGGACAACATGGGGGCCGACGGGTTGGCTAAGTTGGCACGGCGTCAAATGCGGAGGATCTGAATAACATCAGTATTGTGAGGCAGGAGAACCCATCAGACGCTGCCGTGTGGGTCCTGAATGAAAAGCTGGCGGAGGGGTCATGGATGACCCCAATCAGGGCGTACTTGGAAGAGGGAAAAGTACCCTCGGATAAAGACAAGGCTCGACAGATCAAGCTCCGATCGGCGAGATATGTTCTAATAGAGGGGAAGCTGTACAAGAGAGGCTATTCGTCGCCGCTTCTGAAATGCCTAACTCCTGAGGAAGCAAGTAATGTGCTAGCAGAGATACACGAAGGCGTCTGCGGGAACCATACAGGCGGGATCGCTCTAGCACACAAAGTGATCAGACAGGGCTACTTCTGGCCGACGCTTAAAAAAGATGCACCCAATATGCAAGAGCCTGCGCGATTTGCCAGAGGCTGGCCCCGATAGTCAGAGCACTATCAGAACAGCTGACCTCGGTGTTCAGTCCATGGCCTTTCGCGAAGTGGGGGATTGATTTGATCGGACCGCTGCCTACTAGAAAATGAGGAAATAAATTCGCCATCGTAGTAGTAGATTACTTCACAAAATGGGTAGAGGCTGAACCTCTCACGATGATAACCGAGGCTCGAGTCGAGAAGTTTATCTAAGAAAATATAATATGCCAGTTTGGGATACCAATCATCATCGTGACCGACAACGGCAGGCAGTTTGATAATGACAAACTGAGGAAATTTTGTGAAGACTACAGCATCAAGAAATGGTCCTCCACGCCATACCACTCGCAATCCAATGGGCAAGTCGAGGCAGTGAACAAGATCATCAAACACACACTAAAAGCCAGGTTGGAAAAGCTAGACGGGAAATGGCCTGAAGAGCTGCCGGGAGTGCTATGGTCCTACAAGACAACGACGAGAACCTTTACCAATGAGACCCCTTTCTCAATGGCTTTCGACACCGAGGCAGTGATACCAGTGGAAATTGGAGAACCCAGCCCTAGGGTCACTCTCCACCAAGAAGGGACAAATGATAAATTGATGCAAGAAAGTCTGGACCTGTTGAAGGAAAGGAGATTGAATGTGGAGTTGCATAATACAGTCTACAAGCAGAGAGCAGAGAGATTTTACAACTCCAAGATAAAACTGAGAAGGTTTAAAGGTGGAGAGTTGGTGTTACGGAAAATAGTGGTCCCAACGGCACAGGGCAGTGGCCAAAACTGGGAAGGCCCTTACATGATCAAGAGGATTCTAGAGGGAGGAGCATATGAACTGGAAGAAGTGGATGGCAAGAAGATACCACACCCATGGAATGCACAACTCTTGAAGAAATATTATCAATAAGGGGAAGGAAGGCAAGATGAACGAGGTTGGTAACATGACTTTTTACAGCTTTTAAGCAAGGCTTTAGGCCATATCGTATAGAAATGCAATTTGTATGGAAATCCTTTTAATGGCATATGGTTAAAAATATCAATATGTTTATCAAAAAAGAGGAAAAGATGTTTAGTTATGGGGACATCACGGTCTGAGAAATATCAGTACACTCGTAAAAAAAAAGGGGGAACATCATGGTTACGGGAAATCCAAAAATAAAGGCATATATTCACATGTCGGGATACCATGGTTTCGGAAAGTCCAAGAATACAAACATCACCCTATAAACTGACAAAGAATATTGCAAGCATAAATAAAGGGATATCAAAGGGAAGTAACTAACAAAGGGGATCGAAAAGGCAAGGCGGAGCGAAAAAAGGCAGGGTCAAACTGGTAATAAGAGGCGAAAATGTCGGATTAAGGAGAATGGGAGCAAGGATGCCGAGGCATCGGATGTTAAAATTAAAAAACAGGTTGAGATAACCTCGGTATGAGAAAAATGGTATCACCTCGAGTGTAAATGGAAAACACAGAGCCGGAATGAAGGAGGCAACAACAGATCTGGGAACGGCGCCAAAAGACGGCACGGGCATATTTAGGGCGGATAGGCACAAGGATCGGAACATCAGGGTTAAGATAAAAGGAATTCTCCTAATGAGGGGACAAGGGGATCGGAAACAGGAATAAAGGATGGAACCTCAGAATAGCATACAACCGGACACAAAGAGGAGGCACATTAAACTAGAAATACAAGCATCTACACAAGTGATAGTTAAATAAACAGAAGTATATAGAAAATGGGGAATGTGCAGCTAAGACACACCAACAATTACACATCAGCGACAAACAACCATCAATCATCGAACAGTAATACCAAAAGAGCAGTCAGAATTCAAAATACACAACCAATCGTAAACCAGGAGAGCAGTCAGAGTTTCAAAATGTATAATCAACCAGGAAAGGGAAAGTTCAAAATTACATCAGTAAGTAGGGAAAGAGGACAGCATCAATCTTTCTTTCGGCTGCTAAAGGAATGAAAAATACTTGCCATCTTGTCCTCCATCTCTTTCAGCTGGGCCTCAGCACGGACGACTCTCTCTTCAGCTGAACCAGGACGAGGAATGCGCTGTTCTAAAGCTCAGAGGCGAGCCTCGGCTTTAATTAACCTGGCACACATTTTAGCAGCCTCGACCAAGGTGGCATCTTGGGCAATTTCAGTCTCAGTTAAGAGTGCCTCCAAGGACTTTAGGGTGGCCCGCCCCACATCGGCTTCGAACTCGGAAACATCTAGTCCATTCCTTTGATGCATGACCAGAGAAGTCAGCTGGGCATTCTCAACCTCCAAAGCATGTATTCTTTCCTCAAAGCTAGCAGTGGATCCCTCGAAACGGTCAATGAGCTAGCTAGCGAACGAGTGGTACTGATCCATAGCATGCAGAGAGGAAGCGAGGGAGGTAATAGCAACTCTAGCCATAGCGACCAAACCAGAGAAATCTTAGGCAAGAGAACTGGGCACGACAGAGAGAGAAGCTTAATGAGAGGCCTGAGAACTCACACCGGTGATAAAGCCCCGGATTCCAAGCTCCCGCAGCTCAGAAAGGTCAGACTCATCGGCTTCATCGGCCTTGCCTTTCCCCGCACACGAGCCCTTTCGGCTGCTAGCCTGGCAGTCTCAGCATCGGCTTCAGCCTGGGGATCCACAGGGATTGTATCGGGCTCCCCCTCCTGTTCATAACCACCATCTGAACCCTCTTCGAAACCTTCCGCAACACCTCTTTCGACCTCTTCTTTTGGATCCTCTTCAGGATCTTCCTCCGGATCTTCTTCGAGACCCCCCTTCGGATCTTCTTCAAGTTGTTTTTCAGCTTTGAGCATGGTGAGAGGAGGATCTACAAAAGAATACCACGAGTAAGAATGCAATGGACATGAAAAGAAGGGATAAATTCTGATGGAGGCAACTATTCTCCTTAGCACCTCGACAAGATGATCAAAATCACCAACTACGGAGGAAGAACGGGGCACAAAGCTGATCCCGATCGGTCGAGAAGGTCCACCATGCTCATAGACGCTTCTTTCTCTCTTCCCAAGCAGAGAGGTGAAAATAGACCCGGAACCAGGGACAGAAGAAACACCAGACGGGGCGACACCAGAACGACGCAAATACTGATAGAGAGGAGACATAGGGAGCAAGATCCTATTCTCGGTAAACTAAGTAACCAACAAATCATCACCAAGCCTCATATCCTCGGACCCAATGGATAAGTCATCCATCGCTCCATCGTCGTCGAAGGGTGGAGAACGGGCAGAGTAATCGGGATCAGTCTCCTCATCTGAAAACTGATAAACATACTTATGTGGGGTTAACGACAGATCAGCCACAGAACCAGTCGACCCCACCGGGGAAAGAGCATTTTGGAGTTCACCTATAGGATAAAAAAGAAAGGTCAGTCATAGAATACGGAATAAGACGAGATCAGGAGAAGAGAAACACCAATGGTGGCGCTGTGACCCAAAGTAGACAACCCAGCCGAAACTAAGATGGGCTCAGAAAGCAGTGGGGAGATACGATAGGTGTTCCAGCCATGGGATAGGATCTCGTATACCCAACGAAAACCAGCGCTCAGCCATTCGAGGGAATAATGAGTAGGACCTGCAAAGAAACAACATCAGAAACTGCAGGAAACTGTTGAACCAAAGCTTCAGAAATAGGAGAGAATCATACACTTATCCAACGGCAGGAATCGAACAGGAAAAGTCACTGGAACGCCATTGACATGGATACAATAGTCTCCACTTAGCCAAAACCATGCTTGCTCCCAACTCCGGCCGATGACATCAGAGGCCCCCACAAAGTGATGATTGTTACGGGACATCAAGTGGTAAAAACTGCCAGATCGACCAGACACAACATAATAAAAGAGAAACTCAAGCTCAACCGGGTCCCAGATATTGTGACCCAACACGTGGAACAAAGACATGGTAGAGATTAGACGCAGCCAGGAAGAAGGCAACAACTGGCCTATGGCCATGTCCCATCTCTGTAACAACAGGTCGATGATAGGAGGAATAGGAAGACGAAAGCCAGCGAGGAAAAGGGAGTAACTGAACACAGTGCGACCTGAAGGAGGGTCGGAAATAGGGACTCCATCCAAAAAAAGTTCGAAGACGACATTAGGGTTACCATATTGCCGGTGAAGCTCCTCCAATTGCTCCAAAGTCAATCGAGAGGCCGGCACCCAGTTGAGACGCTGAATCATCCCTTGGAAAGTAGCACCCATGTTACCTATATCTCGGTGATGGGGAAGATAATCCCCCATGTTAAGAGGGATTATGGCAACACCCAGGTCAGCGTCAATAAGGAGTGCCGCACCCCCAACACCCACGGCAGGCACAGACGGAACCGGCGGCCTATTTGGAGAGTCAGTGGAGGCCGGGTTGCCACCGGAAGAAGAGGATGTAGACAAATCCCTTAGGTTAGGACGGGGCATCCAACGAAGACGATTAGAACTACAAATGCCTGGCCGCGTGTGCTGCACCGGCGATTCATCAAAAGTATTCACTTCCTGAACATCAACCGGAGGAGGAGTGCCTTTACCAGACATTTCTGAAATTCGATCAAAGAATGGGAAGTTAGGGTTTTGGTGCAGCGGCAGACGAGAGAAAGTGGATTCTCAGAATGCACAAAGATAGCAAAAATTCTAAAAATCGCAAAGAAATCAAGGGAATTAAGTTAAGGAAAATCGATAATATAGGGAGAAGGTACGAAAGATTTGAAATTCAAAAAACTAAAGAGGAAACGGCCTGACAAAGTAAGGGGGAACAGATGCCATCATTAGAAATTATGGAACAAAAACGGATGGGATCCAACTGCTGGGAGAATGAGACCTTACAACTCCCAAGAAAAAAGGAGGCCCCAGATTGAGACACGCAAGGCCTGACCAAAGACGTGACACCCCACGACAGAAAAAGCATTTCATTCATAAATAAATGGGTTACAACGACAGCGGGAAGAATTCGAAATTCCATTAATCAATAAATAAAAGGAATGCAAAAGAGGTACAGAATAAACCCTCAGAAAGAAAAATACACCCTATTCGACACTAGAGGCTCGGCGATGCTTCATCGGTCTTCTTGAAAGTGTTCGGAACCAACCACCTCTATAGACTGTGGATCCTTGCTTCTCGGTACCACGTGTTCAGAAGCACCCAAGGTTGCCTCGATAGTGGTTGACCTCGGGGAAATGTCGACATCAGCGGTGCGATCTAAGGCAGAACCAGTCTCGGGGATCGGCGAAATTGAAAAAGAGGTAGAGCCCTTGGCGGGTGGGTCTTCGGAAACAACAGTAGCGACATCTGAACCCGAATCATGTGCATTGCCGGCGGTAGGAAACTCAGCCTCCACAAGAGTCTCTTGAACAAGCCCCACTCCAGACTCAACAGGGGGCACGGTAGGTGGATCCTCAGTCCCAAAATCACCCCTGGCAAAATCCAAAACACCTTCAGCAAACTCCTCATCGGATCTACCCTCATCGGACTCATCGGAAGACTCTTTTGGGACATCAGTGATGAAGTCAGAATACTCACCCAGCACCCCAAAATCAATATCACCCTTCAAGGTTTCCCCAGGAAGCATCTTCTCCTCACTGATGGCTTGATGGAGAATATCACGCATGTCGTCGAGGCAAGCGGGATAGGGCTTCTGAGCAGAAGCCCTATCCAAAAGCAGAGGCACAAGACAGAAGCAATGAATCCTGTTCTTCGGGAGAAGAACATCTTTGCAGTACAAATTGTCGGCTTCGTAGAGAAGGAAAACATTCTTAACATGCCCCACTTCAGCTATGGCCGCATCACGCTCCCTCAGAACCTCGACAACAACATCTTCAGATGTCTTAACCCTCTGATCATGAGAAGCTTCAGATGCCTCTTTCTGTTGCTGCACCCGATCAAGTTCCTGTTCCGCAGACGTCCGAAAGGCTTGGAAATTATCCTGAACTCGAGACAGCTCAGCTTGGATCTGGTTCTCTTTCGCTGTAATCTCTTCCTGGTGCTTAACCTTCAAAGCAACAATCTCAGCCGAGAGTACCTTGTTCCGAAGCTCCAGAGCACTTTTCTCTTCTGCAGATCTACCTAATAGACTGTCATACCGAGTGCGGAGGGTATCAAAGGTCCCTTGGAGCTCGACCCTCTTATCTTGCTTAATCCTCAACTGACCCTGGATTAAAGCCTTGGCCGCACCTGCCTCGGAGGCCTTTTTCTCAGTATCCTTAACCTTGAGTGAGCAAATTAACCTCATCTTGCAAATGGGAATCGCTTCTTTCTAGCTCAGAAATACGGTGTAAGGCATTAATGGCGTGAAGCGATAATCGTCCCGCATAACTAGAAATGCTGTGAAGAGAATCCGTGGCAGACATGTTCTCCATGTGTCCAAGGAGTTCTCGAGTACACCCCTTGAAAGGGAAGGTAGCAGCATGAGCCAAGCAAGCCGGGGCATCAAAATCGAACAGAAGCTCTTGAGTTCGAAGGAAGGTCTTTCCGGCCTCATCCAAATGGTTGTACTTCGATAAAAGTTCTTGATCGACTACTGGATCTATGGGGAGGAACAGAGTAGTATCATCCGACAAGGGCAAAACAAGAGGAGCATTCTCGGAGGAAGAACCGCCACGTGACCAAAATCGCAGAAGAGCCTTCCCTTAGTAATACCGCCACATCTCCGAAGGGGAACAGCGAGGCGCTAGACCGTAGGAGGTGCCACCAAGAGTCTGCTGAACCTCAGAGGGCGTGGCACCACCCGGAGGACCCAAGATAACAAAAGGAGAGCAAGTAAAGGCATATGGAGAGGGGGAGGAGCTGATATCACAAACTTCAATGGCACCCCGAGAAGCCACAGAGGAACCAACAGCGACAATACCCGCATCATCATCTCTGATCTTCTTCAAAGGACGTGTAAGAAGAGCAGTACTGTCGGGAACATCCTCTTCGGAAGTCTCTTCCATCAATTTAAACTTCCGCTTCGGAGCAACCAATTTAGGTACGGCGATCTCAGACCTCCCTTTTTTGGACTTCAGGGCTCGAGGGGCTTTCTTGGAAATCTTCTCCTGAATACCCTCAGTAGGCGCCTGGAAGAGATCAGCTTCCAACCTCTTGGAGATGAGATCCGAAACCTCCTCCATCCTAACGAAAGTAAGGGGCTGCACGACAAGAGAGGCTCCAGAGGACTTTGGAGAAGAAGTCTGAGAAGCCTTCTTCTTTCCTTTGGAGAGTGCGGCTCGTTGGCGAGCAGAGGGGAGAGTACCCATGCGGGCAGCGTCAGGCATAAAACATGGACGTTTCCCTTTCCCTAGGCATAATAAAAAGGAGGAAGAAAAATCAATATGAGAAGGGGAGCTATACAATAAACACTCTAACCGAGGAAGTAATCACAAATAGACTACCTGGTATGGCTATAGACGTGGTGGTAAAGCCGGTTTTGAAAAGATTGGATCCTTGGAGAACCCGCTGGTAACTACGCCTTTTCTCGAAGAGTCTGCAAACATTTTCTCGAAGAGTCTGCAAACACGGCGCAAAGCCTTCCGGAATCCAGCCGACAGAGTCTCGGCACACGTATCGCCTACTGCATTGAATAAAAGAAAGATATGTTAGAGTGTCCCACGTAACATGAAAAATAACCGATGGAAACATACACGCACTAAGGTCGGGTTTGTAGAAGGAACTCCGAGGAAGCACGCCGGGATTTTGAGGGTCCCCAAGATCATAAAGGCCATCCCATCTCCAAGACCCACGAACCCAGAACCACGGATTCTTCCATCCCTTAACTGAACTGGGTAAGGAGGCAACAAGGTTGGTGTGGCGTGGCACCAAATAATAGTACCCCTTTGTCCGGTTATTCGGGGTAAGTCGATAGAGGAAATTAATCTCGGCGGTGGTCAAGAAAGAGTACTTCCTTTTTTGGAAAAGGACCAAAATCCCCATTAATGCCGCCCAACCATTAAGAGCCAATTGAGCTAGGGCTATGCCCCATAATTCGAAAATATCTCGGAGGCAGGGGTGAAGGGGAAACCTAAGGCCAAGTTTGAGTTGCAATTCATAGACCGCCACAGCGTTCGGCGGAGTGTAACACATGCGTGCGTCGGGAGAAGGAAGAAAGAAGTCGACACCCGCCCCGTACTGAAACTTGCTAAGAGCAATAACGGGGCTCTTCCATAACCAAGAGTCATCAAGGACTGAAGGAACCTCAGCGGCAGAGAAAGGGGTGTCCTTACCCCACAACGGAAGTTGTCCAAGATGGCCCAATAATCCAGGACCGGCGTCAACCATCTCGGGATTGGGTTTCAGTGTAAAAGCAGAGACAAAATCCATGACCTGCTGAGTAAAAGCAATCCGAGAGGGTGACAGGAGATCTGAAGGCTCCCCAAAGACGACGACGATGAGGACGAGGATGACCAGAACTATCGAGCGAAGAATCAGTTGAACGGGAAGGGGACCTAGGGGATCTAGGAAGAGAAGAGGAGCCTTCGCAAGCCATATCGAGATGATCGTAAAGGGAAACACGGAGAGATGAAGAGAAGGAGAAACCCTAAGGCCACGACAGTGATAAGTCCAGAAGCGCAAAGGGAAGTAATTAAGAAAAGAAAGGAAAGAAGGAGGAGGGGAGAATAATACCTGGAAGAAGAACGCGAGCACACCAGATAAAAGGAACGCTAACTGCCGGCAAAATCGAAGGGAGAAGAAAGAGGAAGCGAGAAAAGGGAAACTGTCAGAAAAAGATTCAAATTTCAAAATTCAAATCAAACAGTTGCACCCCAAATACCAGATATACCCTCCCACCGGAATAAAAATATCTTAGAGCGGCGCAGATAACGCGACAAAGCAGGAATGTATCAGGAAGGAGGCAACGATTACGAACAACAAAGAGTCGAGACGGAAGGAATCCTAATGTTACAGACACCAAAGCATGGGGGATATAACCTATGAAGTATGATTCGACCCTGAACAATCTCAAATCATGAAATTATTCAGGCTCGAGAGGCTAATGTTATGGGTACTATATCCCTCATGATGTATTAGGCCCAAGAGGCCCAATAAACCCAATAGACCCATGATACTTGGAATGGTAGGCCCAACCCTTGGCGGCCCAACTGGAGGACAGAAAGGAAGGGGGAGTTAAAGTAGCCCAATAAGGAATATAGCAGTCCAGAAGCTCAGTCCAGAACGAATGAGGACGAACCCGCTGAACCAGCATGAAACCAGGAAACACCCTCAACTTCGGAGAGGAACCTCGGCAATCACCCTCCTCCCGGCCAAGACCTCGGACTGACTCCTCGGCACCGAAAACTAACCTATCCGAAGACCAAAGGAGGACGACGAGAGCAAGATAATGAAGGACGGACATCATAATGAAAGAATACAGGTACCGCAGGCTAGAAGACAATACTAACGGGAAGAGGAGATATCTTGGACAGCAATCTTAGCTAGAAGACAACAGCTGACTGGCACACCCTGCTCCAACAACCAATAGGAGGCCAGCAAATGACGGAGACACCCTGCAAGTCCTCCGCAGTGCAACAAACGGCGCTCAGAATCCTCCTGCAGGCGGTCGGCGTACTGGGCAGCTTCATTAAAGACGGCTTGTCTTCATCCAGGTGGCGCAAGATGATTGGCTCGGGTTTAGGGTTTTAGGACAATATAAATAGCCTCTCTCGCAGGAGAGAGGCAGGACATTTTGGCACTCACTTTAGACATTACACTTGTAAGAATCTTGGGAGGAACGAGTGTTGTTCTAAAAGGAGAGTAATAAAATCGGTGATGTTCTTTGGTGGAATTTGAGTCTTCGATAGACTTCGATCTCTTATCTTGTCTTAATTTGATAGTTGATTGTGTTTAATGGTATTCGTTCTTGGTCTCGTTAATTAAAGTCTTAATTTTTTATACGTTTAATTAGCGAGCCAAGAACAGCCGTCAACAGAGTGCATCCACTTTAAAAAATGTATATAAATATAAATAAAAATATATACAATTATGAACAAAAATGTATATAATTTAATTATTAGTTTTTTAATAAAAAATTGAGTGTAAAAAGATATAAAATTATTAAAAAAACATGTATACACTATTGAATAAAAAGTTATATACATATGGATGCTAATTTTTTTAATAAAAAATTTAGTGTGAAAAAGTATACAATTATTAAGAAACATGTATACAAAATAGAATATGTACTCCCTCCGTCCCCTTGATACGTATACATTTTTCCATTTTGGTCTGTCCCATTACAAAGTACTCCCTCCGTCCGCTTTCAAGGGTTCCATTTTACTATTTTGGGCGTCCGCCTCCAAGGGTCTCATTTTTTTTTATACATATGGGACCCATACACACCCACTAATACAACAAAAAAAATGGGACCCACACCTCTATTAATACAACTACCCACTACACATTAAATAACAATATTCCTTAATCTCCGTACCCAAAAGCAAATGACACCCTTTAATCCAGACGGAGGGAGTATTCATTTTCCTTTTTCGATTGATGTGACCTACAACCACTACACATGACCCCACACTCAACACTAATACAACTACCTACTACACATTAAAATATTATTTCTCTCACCTTACTATACATTAAATTATTATACTCCTTAATCCACGTGCAAAAAGTCAACGGATACCTTTCAAGGGGGTAGAGGGAGTATACAAAATATAATAAAAAGTTATAAATATATGGGTGCACCCTTGCACCCGGGTGCACCTAATATCAACTCATATTTTTAAGGCTTTTTAATTTGGCAAAGACTTCGGGTGCACCTAATATCAACTCATATTTGGGTAGGTCTTGCATGAGACCGTCTCACGTGAGACCATTTTTCACTTTTTAAAATAGTTATCACTTTTGCTATAAAATATTATCACTTTCGCTATAAAATGTCATCACTTTTTATTTATACTATAAACTGTTCATGAAATAGCATTATCACTTTTCATTTGTTTATTATCACTTTTCTATGTAAAAGTTATCACTTTCTGACGGTCTCACGTAAGTCCTTACGTGAGACGGTCTCACACAAGTCTTTGCCCTCATATTTTTAGGGTAGGTCTTGGGTGAGACTGTCTCATGGATCCTAATTCGTGAGATATCCGTTAACTAAATATAAAAAAAGGGCCGTGTTTAGGGATGGCAGTTTCGCGGGTTTTCCCGGGTACCCGACCCGACCAAACCCTAATTGGACGGGTTCGGGTACCTATAATCGGGTTTGGGACGGGTTTGGGAAAAAATAAAAATTTTCCATTAGGGTTCGGGTAGGGTTCGGATAGACCCCCCTCGGGTACCCGCTACCCAAACCCGTATAAAGAAGCGGATAAGGGTAGCGGGTACCCGCATATATCCGTCCCGTTTACTTGTATGTATGTATTTTTTAGAAGATTTGAACACTCAATCTCATTAAAAAATATATCCGTTCATCGTTTAGACACAAGTATCTTGTTATATGTTTCAATATTTAAATAAATTTACAAATCATTAATCTAACCTATCATTTTATTTTATTTGTATGTTATTTTTGAATTGAAGATCTTTAAACTTGTGTGGTGATTTTATGTCATGTTTTAATTATTATTGTTTAATGTTGTAGACACATTTATTTAAATGTTTGAGATTTGAAATTTATATTTTAAGTTTTATAAAAAAGTTTGACGGGTTCGGGTACCCGCGGATAGAAACAATCGGGTTCGAAACGGATACGGATATTTCAATAATATTTTACACGGGTAATGAGACGGATACGGGTAGTGGTATTCTAAACGGATACGGGTTCGGGTACCCCAAAAAAATACGGGTACCCTACCTACTGCCATCCCTAGCCGTGTTTGGATTTTAGAGGATTACTGAAGAAGCCACTCAATTTGTCGCCGAAGTCCGAACTATGCCAATGCGGCAGCCTAACCTGGTTCCATTAAATTTAAATTTAAATAATTTTTTAATTATATTATAATTTTCATTAGCAAACTATTTTTAATGAAAAATATTATTAATTATTTATTATTAAAACTAATCAAAAATTAGATAATTCAATTATTGTGTTACCACTTTATCTTAATCGGATATAATTTTATATTAAAAATGTTATCACTTTTTATTCATTTTACGAATTGTTCATAAAATAATTTAATTAAACAGTTATAACTTTTTTTATCATGTTTTTTTTATTAAAAATGTTATCACTTTTATTATTTGGCGAATTGTTTGTGAAATAATAATAATAATTCAATTAGACAGATATCACTTTTCTTTGATTATGAATCACTTTTTATTAAAAATATTATCACGTTTTATCAATTCTATAAATTATTCATGAAATACACTTTCATAATTAATCATCACTTATATTTAAAAATATTATCACTTTTCTTATAAAATGTTATCATTTTGCCATTTTAATACTATAAGTTCTTATGAAATAATTCACAATACCATTATCACTTTTTATCAATTGTGCATCACTTTTAATTATAATAAGGGAGGATTACTACTAGGTACACAAAAAAATCCTAAATTACTATGAGATACAATCATACAAAAGTATTACTACTAGGTACAAAAATATATAGTGATATTCCAATATTACCTCTATAATGTGCTGCACATAAATATTGTGTGCAGCAAAAGTTCATGTGCAGCAAAGTGTGTGTAGCAAAAAAAGTGTGTGCAGCAAAAAAAATGTGTGTGCAGCAAAAAAAGTGTGGTGGTCCGGCAGCTTTTTCGGCGAACAGTTTTTTTTTTCCGGATGAACAGTTTTTTTCCGGAAGTGGCGGCGGTCCGGCGACCAGTTTTTTTTTCTTTTCTTCGAACGAACAGTTTTTTTCGGCGATCGGCCGCCGGAGCTCCGGCGGCGGCGGTCCGACGACCAGTTTTTTTTTTTTCAGACTAACAGTTTTTTCCGACGGGGGCGGCGGTCCGGCAGGTGGTCCGGTAGTGGGTGGGGGTTGGGGTTTGTGGTTTAAAGGTATATAGGTTTAGGGATATATTTGGTATTTTACTATAATATTTTATATATAATAATTATAATTTTAAATCAATGTACCTAGTAGTAATTAGGGTATAAAGTGTGTACCTAATAGTAATTAATCCTTATAATAATAGGTTATCACATATTGTCACATTTTAGAAATTTATAATATTTTAATTAAATAAATAATAAATTTTAAATTATTATATTTTTAAATAATAAAATATATAAATTAAATAAGTAAGGCTTACTTTGCAAACAAATTATTCAATTTTTTAATTTCAAAACAACCAAACATGACCCTTTAAAATTAATTATTTGGGTTAATGGATAACCCGTCTCACATATAAGAATCCGTGAGACGATCTCACCCAAGTCTTTGCCTTAATTTTATAATATTACTTTTATATCTAGTTAATTAATTATGGGTTGGTTAGGGTGAGATCCTCCCACGAATCCTTTTACGTGAGATGGATTTCTCAATTACCCATTTAAATGAGTTAATCCACCCAATAGGTGGCGTGACTTCCCTACTGCATTTAAATAAGTTAATCATTCGCGAATCCTTCAAAATTACTTGGATGTTCCTTTAATTTTTATTTTTCAATTCGATTTTAAAATATTTTATCATATTAATTTTTTTTTTCAAAATAATAGAACAATATTTTATTTTATGACAAAGACTTGTGCGAGACCGTCTCATATAAGGGCTTACGTGAAATGACCAAAAAGTAATAACTTTTATAAAGGGAAGTGATAATAAATTAATGAAAAGTGACAATGCTCTTTCATGAACAATTTATAGTATAAATAAAAAGTGATAACATTTTATAGTGAAAGTGATAACGATTTATAGCGAAAGTGATAATGATTTTAAAAAGTGAAAAATGGTCTCACGTGAGACGGTCTCACACAAGACCTACCCTTATTTTATTTATTAGTATTATCACTTTTAATTATAAAGTGTTACGATTTATCAGAGATTCGTAAAATAATTTCACATAATATTTGTCATATATATTTATTATTTTTAATCCTTTTATTATTAATTAAATATTTTAATTGGACAATTATATCTTTTCATTAATTAGGTATTATTTTTTTATTAAAAATATTATCACTTTTTATTTATTCTATTAATTGTTCACTAGTTTAATTGTTCGTTATTACTTTGTCTTAATCAAATATCACTATTTACTAAAAATGTTATCAATTTTTATTTGTCATACGAGTTGTTCATAACATTATTTAATTCAATGATAACCACTTTTTCTTTATCATGTCAATTTATCCATTTTTATTTAAAATATTGTCACTTTTTACATTCTACAAAGTCTTCATAAAATAATTCAATTCAATGATAGTCACTTTTCTCCTTTATCTGGTGTCACTTTTTATTAAAAATATTTTCACCTTTCTGTGTACTCTATAGAATATTGTTCATGAAATAATTTAATTGAATGTATACCACTTTTCTTTCATCGAGTAACATTTTTTATATTCTACGAATTCTTCATGAAATAATTCAATTCAATGATAATCACTTTTTTTTTATTTGGTGTCACAGGTCAGTTGGAGCGGTCAATGGCTGGTCAGTGACGGTCAGCCTAGTGTAGCCCCGATCAGAAGAGCTACCTCCCTTCCGGCGACAGACGGAGGCAGGTCAGTCGCGACGGCGGCTGAACCCTAGCGGCGGCGGCGGCATCGCGATCCAGCAGTTTGCGAACAGATCACGATGTGTGCGGCTCCGATCGGTGACGAGGGCTGGCGAAACCCTACCTGGCGACAAGTGGCGGCGTCTGGATGCGGACAGCAGCGGTGGAGGCGGCGGACGGAGGTGGGTCAATTGCGACTTTAGGAAGTAGCAGCAATCAAGATTCCGTGTAGATTCGGCGGCTGTGATGCTTTTGCAGATCGCGAAGCAGCGGCGGAGGTGGTGCGTTGGCGAAACCTTAGCATCGCATTCCCGGTGGCTGGAAGCGGCGACGACGGCGCGTCCCTCGCGAACAGATCATGATTCCAGCGAAGCAGATTCGGCGGCGGCCGAACAGCGGCGTCCTCCCATTGGCGGCGAGCAGCGGCAGCAGTTCGAAAGGCGGCGAGGTGACGAAACCCACTCTGATACCACTGTTAGATATCGATCTTCGTCATCTCGTCGGTCTTCATCGTCTCCGGAGAAGGTGGTCGAGGAATGAACTCCACAGTGCTCAGATTTCTGTTGAACTCACACAAGAATTCAAATCCATGTTCTACCCGTTAGGGTCACGAATGGGTGTAATAAGGGCCAAATGTGTAAGGCTATGGGCCAGAATTAACAAAACTTGCCCAATACTTAAGGAAATGAGGACCAGCAATTTGGGCCAAAACCCAACGGGCCCAACATACAATCTATTTTATTTAATGAGAATACAATTAAACATAGTATATATAGATTATAGAGATAACACATAGGGGCGGAATTTTCACTTGGACCTTCTCCAACAGCGACGTCTGCTTGATACCGTTTTACGGTGGCGCTGGGGAGTTATGCCCAAACCCCAATATAATCGGGTAGGAAGGATGTAGTGTCGTCTGACCTTGTTATTGATGAAAATCGCCCACTAGTTAGCGGTATCGAGTTGCTGGGCCTGATTCTCGGATCAGTAGAAGCTGGTGATGGGGTCGGGCACCCAGGAGATCTTGACAGAGTCTTCGGATCCTTTCTTCAATATGAGGTTCGGAGGCCCGATTGTAAGGGTGGTAGATACGCTAGCATCTGATGCAGCTCCGGCGTAACCCCTCCTGTATTCACAAACTATAACTCCAATCTATAATTTCAACCCATCATTCACTCCCTCGGTTATAAACCTAGAAACAACATCACTTGTTAATTTTAATTCTAATTTAAGAAATTACAGATACAAAGGAGGAACGTACAATAAAAACTTAAATCGAAGTCATCAAAATGATGCATTTCCAGGTAAAAAGAAAAGAAGGAAATAGAAAATTGAGTTAGTAATGAAAGCAGGTAGAGTGTTAGCATTGGAGATAGAGCGAGACATGTTCTGGGAGTGATTAATTAATTGTTGAGATTTAGAGAGAGATTTGAAAAATCTTCTGTAGCGGTTGAATATCCAGCCATACTGGATATCTTCTGTACAATTAATGGTGCGTATAATATTCAAAATATTTTTAGGGTGTGTATCATTTTAAAATTAAAAAGGGTAAATTTAAATTTTTAGGGATGTGTATATAATAAAATTAAGATTTAAACAATTAAAATGTGGTGTGTATTTAATAAGGGAAGTGTATTCACTTAAAAAGGGGTGTGTATTGAACGATACTCTGAAACGATTATCACATTTTCTTTATCATGTATCACTTTTTATTAAGCATGTTATCACTTTTTATTTCAATGAATTGTTCGTGAAATAATTCAATTAGATCGATATCACTTTTCTTTGATTAGAAATCACTTTTTATTATTCTAATAAATTTTCTGCGAAATACACTTTTTTAATTAGTAATAACTTTTTGTTAAAGATGTTATCACTTTTCTTTTAAAATGTAATAACTTTTCATTTACACTATTATTACTTTTTCATCAATTGAGTGTAGCATTTTCTAAGTTTATAATATTTAATTTAAAAAATAAATTAAATGAATAAAAAAATTTAAATTAATTAAATTTTAAATAATAAAAATATAAATGTATATATATATATATATATATGTATAAAAGATCTAATTAATTTACTTCCATAATTAATTTTTTAATTTTTTTAAATTGAATACAACCAAACAAGGCTCTTAAAAATATTCTTAATAGGTTAATGGATGATCCGTCTCACATAAGAGGATTCGTGAGATGGTCTCACCCAAGTCTTTGCCATTTATCTTAAACTATTCCTCATAAATAAAAAATAAAAAAGAATGAATTAAAAAGAATAACCAGAACAATCAAAGCCAATAAATCTTTATCTCTATATTATAATAATAATTACAATTGCATATATGAGACTGACACAGTTACTTTAGATGTGGAGAAAAATATTATCTAGCATGGCCATGATTCGATCCCGTGTGGGAGACGAAAGAGAAAAAAAAACTAATTCCAACTGAGCTAATAAATATCTTTATACATAAAACAACTACAAAATATATAACTTATTAAATATATATGTAAAATGAAAAAAATTAGTAGCCCTCGTTGGGGTAGGGTCCTGTGAGGCGGAACCTCCGGCACCGCCTCAGGGCTGCCCCTGGTTATCAAGGGTTGCTTCTAATCTTGGATTTCTTCCTCAGATTTTGAATTCCTCTCAGAATCTTTGAGTCTCTCAGCTTGCTTTCTCTCAACGATTGAATCTCTGATTTCTTCTATTCCCTAATTCATCCATCTGTGACTACATATTGTAGAAGAAGAAGTTTGATTCCAAAATCAGGTAAAGTTAATCTTATCTCCAGTTGTAGTTTACGATTTCAGATAATATTTGTTAGATATCTTCTCCAAATCTCTCATTCATTTGCGTCGATTAAATTAATCTCTGATTTTAGATAATATTCATTCGATTTCTTTTCCAATTCTATAATACTATTTTAATTCAGTGTGTGTCTGTATCTAGATTTAATTTTAGAATTGTATAAGATGTCAGTTTTATACTATATATGCATCTGCTTCAATGTCAATAATATTAGTTAATATTTTATTAGTTTTAAAAATCTAGTATATAAATTTATGTTTTAATATTTTATAAAATTTTAAAATCAGTGTCAATGATGTTGGTTATTATTGTATAAGTTTTGATAATCAAATGGATATGTTTATGCTTTAATGTTTATATTATTCTTTTATGTTGCATACATTCTGCCCTAGTGTAATTATTGGGTTCTGATTATTTTGTACAATATTATTTGTTTGTATAGTATAACTTTATATTAATAGCTAGGCGACGAAGAGTTCGTGAGTTAAAAGTTTCACTGCATCAATATTGTGAATCACAGTCAACTTATTTTCATTTTAAAGGTTGGCAAATTCTTACTTGTCTGTATTAGCTGTTATTTGTTATATCCTTGAGTTCATGCATGTACATATATGTCTTCTGACCTTTATAAACGAGACATAGGTCTCCTGACCTTTATAAACGAGACTTTTACTACTTGAATAATTGAGAAATCAGTTATGCAGTACATTTACATGATTCATGTTAGTTATTTGATATTTACATGTGGTATTTAATTCTGACAAGTATGATTCTCCACTGAACTTGTGGTTTTGCTCACCCCAATTTTAACTTGTCATTTTCAGAGTAGCTCAGCTGAGGCGTGGTGGGACAGGAGGATGCTTAGCTCTATTTATTCCATTTAAAGATATTCTTGATACTTTTATCAAAACTTGCAAAACTTATGAATCGTGAGCACTTATCGTAGAAATTTAATTGGATTTGTTATAATCAACTTGGATCTCTTCCTTTATTAATTTTTAACTTGTCTAAATTTTATTTTCATTAAACTTCCGCTAAAATATTAAAATTTTCTCTTTTATAAATTAAAGTATTTTAAATAAGTAAAATTTTTAAGATGTGACATAATTGCAAAAAAACCTCAATCTTTACTTCAATTGTAATTTAATTCCAATATTTGAGAATTGACAAAAAAAAAAAAAGACCACTACCTATGAACCTTGTTGCAAATTGCACTCTCTAAAAGCCCTATCTGCCTTATGGCCAATTTTGCAAGTGGAATCCCTTCATCAGCCGACGGCTGCATTCCCGACGGTGCTTCTCCACCATCGGTACCTATTCCTTTCAAAACAGCAGTATGCTCTCGCGGTAGGCCTCAATCTGCTACTCCCGGTGGTGGTCCGCCATCAGATCCTCGCGGCGGTCCCTGCTCGCCGCAAGCCCACTCTCAACCTGGGCGGCCAATCGGCGATCTTATTCGCGATGATTCTGCCCCAGCGGAGATTTTTCCGGTGGACCACACGGCAGCTTCTAATAATTTTAACATTCATCACACAGCGCCGCATCGTGTTCGTGATTACCTTCAAGCTGTTCAATCGGCTACGCTGAATCGCGATGCAGCCACTGGCGACTCGCTATCAACTCCGACCAGATTTCTTTTTGGTAGTTCTGGTAGGGCTTCTTCCCCGACTGATTCGTACAGTTCTGGTGCAGCCCCAATTTCAGGTACTACTCCGCCGTGACAGCCTGATTCGGGCTCGTATTCATCTCTCAGAGATATTATTCACGATGGATCTGGCCCCTCAAAGATCTTCCCCTGTTCTCGCAGTGGTGACGCTATCTCTATCCCGATTGATGACTTTTACTATGAGGATAGGGTCGCCACCTGCTCGTCGCTTCTCACATTCAGGCTTCTGCAAGACCCTGGAAAGCGTCCGCTAACGCCTGAGACTTTGTCTGCTCAATTGAAATCCTTGTGGAATGCTACTGATTTATCGATTGTGCCTCTTGGTAGAGGTTTTTACAACCTTCTTCTTCCTGATGCCTCACAACGCAACACTATTTTGAGAAAACGCATCTTTGATTTGGAATCGGGTAAGGTCAGAGTTCATAAATGGTCTCCGGCATTCAACCCATACAACATAAAAACTTCTGTCGCCTCTGTTTGGATTTGAATTTATGAACTGCCTTTCGAGCTGTGGACGGACAGAATACTCAAATCAATAGCCTCTGCTATTGGCACTCCAATCCGCCCTGATGCTCGTGCCTTGAACGGTTCAATGGGCCACTTTGCTCATGTATTAATCGATGTTGATTTTCTTGATTGTAGCTTCCCTAAAACGGTTTGTCTGGCTACCTCTTTTAATTCTTTTCATGTTTCGATTAGGTATGAGCATGTTCCGTCCTTTTGCTCTCTGTCACAATTTGGGTCATTTGGCTGAGGAATGTAGACGGAATTTGAAACACAAACGTCCTGCAAAGGCTGTTAGGTTTCAAAAACAATGGAGTGCTAAACCTTTAGCTGCTGATACTGTTGTGGTGTCGGCATCCCCAGCGGCTCTTCCAACGGTGGCTGACCCGGTTCAGCAAGAGGCTGGTGAGGACAATATTGAGGGTGCTAGTGCTTCTGATGCCTTGCAGCAGCCTTCTGGTGTTGAGGCATGGGGACGCCCGTATTTGTAATATTCTCTGAAATCCCCCTCTGTTCTTTCGAATCGTTTTGGCATTCTGGATGATGATGATTCGGATGATGTTGCATCAAGATACATCTGAGGATAATCAGATTGGGGTTTATGTTGAAAATGATGCAAATGTTGTGCAATCTGATGTGAATTTAAACTTTTCTGGTCCTGGGGTGATTTTGCATATCCATGATGACTTGAACAAGGCTAATTGCGAGCTGAACCAGATTCACAGGCTATTCATGCTGCAGAATCTGATGAACCAGCTAAACAGCCGGATACCAACACTGATTCATTTATGTTGGCTGCTGATATACATGGTGCTGAGGCAAGGAAGAGTCACTACTCGCAATACTCTCCAAAATCCCCTTCCAATTTTAGTTTTGGCATGTTGGATGATTATAGTTCGGAATCTGCTCGAGATGAATTTGATAATCAGTTCGGTGATTATGAAAATGACGCACGTGTTGCTGCTAACTGTGAGGTTGATTTTCCCGCACTTGAAAAAAGTAATCTGAAACTAAAAGGTGGAAAAACAAGGAAAAAATGCATTACTTATCGTCCGGCAACTAAGCCGGTTACCGTTCCCAAACGGCTAAGCAACAGAATGATCCTCCGGATATTTGGGATGCCACATGTAAGAAAGATTGGAGCACACTCCCAAAGAAAAAGAACAATTTTTAGATTAGCTTTATTTTTGTTATTGCTCTTTGCCAGAGTTATTGAGCCTCTTGTCTGGCTCTTCTTGGCTTTACCATCCCCTATACATCTTTATCCTTTGTCCCCTTTTTTTATTTTCTTTTACCTTTAATAATATTACCTAATTAGAGACAATAAAAAAAAGGTTAAGGTTTTTTTCACCATTAAACCTTTATTTATTACAAAAAAATACCATAATACCCCTAAAATTTATTATTTTTTCTAAATTTACATGCAAAAGCATAGGTTAAAATAATGGAGAGTTGGAAGGAGTATAAATTAAATATATTAAGGGGTCATTTGATGCAAATTCCACAATTGAAATAACAATAAGTATCATTAAGGTAGTCAATTACAATAGGATTGAAAATAATAGAAGGAAGAGGAATAGTTATTGAATCAATGATAGTGATTGAGATTTTTTATTTTATTTTAAAAACTAAAATAACCATATTATTTTATTTAATAATGTTTTAGAATTTAAATTTAAATATACTACATATAATGGGTGCAATTTGAAATTAAAAAAAAAGTGATGGTTTTTTTTGCCAAAATCTCAAAAGTTGGAATTAAATCGCAATTTAAGTAAAGATTGTGATAAATTCAAAGATGTCAAGGAAGGTGACGTGGCAAAGGTCAACGCCACATCAGCGGTCGGGCAACTTTGACTGCCCGATGGGTGCAATTCGCTACAAGGTTCAAAGGTGATGGTCTTTTTTTTACTAATTCTCAAAGGTTGAGATTAAATTGCAATTGAAGTAAAATTTGAGATTTTTTTTTGCTATGAACCCTAACAAAAATTAATGACTTAGAAAATTATTATTAATAAATTAATTTTTAAAATTTTAAATATAAATATAAATATAAATATAAATATTTAAATTTTATTATGTGGTGCATTTGCAAAAATATATAAGCTGGTGCTCTTTTTTGCCAAAATTTCTGAGGTTTGGATTAAATCGACGTTAAAATAAATATGAGAATTTTTCGTACAACTAATGAAAAATGACGTGGAAGTTGAAGTGGCATAGGTCAGCCATGTCAGCAATCAAGCAACACATGGCTTCCCGATGGGTGAGATCTGCAACATATTTCAAAAGTTGTGGTCTTTTTTTACTAATTCTCAAAAGTTGGGATTAAATTGTAATTTAAGTAAATGTTAAGTTTTTTTTTTTTCCAATTAATCCAAAAAAGTATAACAACAACAACTCTCTTGTCCTGAGTATTTATATTTGTAATTTTTACATCTAGTAGATGTAAATTGATAATTTAAAAAGAAATAAATAAATAAAGTTGTTAGAATCAATGAATAAAGTGTAAAAAGTATGTAAGATGTACTATAATATATTTTTACATTAATGAAACGTACATAAATACCTAGAAAACTTCAAAATGAAATGTATGCACGTGGGAATGAAGAAGGTTGCAAGCGTGATGCATGATAAGATAGGTTTTAGGCAAGATCATATTTTTGCATGGCATCACATGCCATCAACATTGGAATACCTTTCGTTGCAAAGTGGGATTCAAAGAATAAAATTGAGCTATGGGGAATAACAAAAATCAAACATACTAAATATTTTTTTAAAAGAGGGAAATTTGAAAAAGGCGAGAAATACTTAAAAAAATAACCAAATTGAAGGGATACAATCCTCGTGTTTTCAGATGGCGACGTCTAAGGAGTGTAATAACACTCCGCCAATCCATCGAATTTTATCACGCTGACACCTTTACTATTATGCCAAATGGAAGTGACCTAATTGTTAATAAATACAATGAATAATTTTCAGAACTCGTCGTCAGCATTTGTGAACCCATTTTGCAGCAACAAGATGATACTACTTTTTCAGAACTCAGTCTTCGCGTTTAATATGTGCTCTCTATTGTTCTCATTCTACTCATTTTCATTTCCACATAGTTACTTTATAATTTATTTATTAGTACATAATAATACTCCCCCTATACATTAAATGTATTTATTTGCTTATTTCACGTAGATTAAGGAGTATTATTACTATATTACATATCCAATTAATTTTGCAAGTTCGTGATGTGGTAAAACAATATTGATTTAAGATAAAGCTGATTGACTATTAGGTATCTTTGAAAGCAAATGAGAACTAATATCGCACCGTCTACCATAACTTCATAGTACATGCCTTTTCTTAGCTACTCAAAATAAAGCAGTTGAAGAGTTATATAATGCAGGACTAAGAAATCCTATGACAATAGAAGTTGAGTTTAAGTAAAGAGACCTAAAGATAAAACATCTTCTCAAAAATTGCCTCTACAAAAACTCCTTCAAGTATGTCATGCCAAATTGAAAGCGCATCAACTTCAACTTTAGCATTTTGTTTTCTGTCAAAAGAATTAGTGCAGCTTAATTTATTAAATTGTACCAAAACTCAAGACTGCAACCAAATAGAACAAACAAAGGTCAAAAGATTGCAAATTGAAGCCATAGAAAGAAAGAGAGGGACTTCCAATCACCAAAGCATCACACCAGATGACAAAGAAAGCTTGATTGCTGCTCCAAGATCCTTGCATGCAAAGCTTGAAAAACCTTTCCATGTTTTCGGGCCAAGATATACATTTGGGATCCAGTATGCGACGACAATGGACGCCGTTTCACCCATCATGCCAAACTCATACTTCACAGTCAGAAGCCACGAAAAGAGAACATGGATCAGAAACGAAAATGGAAGACAATTGTTAACATGCCATCCAGAAATCTCGTGGCATTATTCAAAGAAATAATTATGAAATAATGAAAACGACATATAACCTTTCATTTAAGTTCATTATGGCAATTCAAATGTAATGATATAAAAAGAAAACTTATTCCAACTCAACATAAAAAGAAATTATAAAGGCATGAGGGAAGTTTATAAGACCAAAACGCATCAATAACTTACTTAACTACCACCACCACGTCACCTAAATTTCTAACACATGACAATTTTACTTTTTTTATATAATGAGGCAGCAAAGCAACCAGATGTCTTGCTTTAACACTTTACCATCAAAGCATATTCTTTCCTGTTTCCCAAATTCAATCCGAGCACCCCCTAATTTAGCATATTGAATAGTTTCATATTACAAGGGGCCAAGGAGACATATCACTCCCAAGTTCTCCCTCATAAAATTTATCAAAGTAAATTGCTGTCTGGATAAAGGAGACAACAATTAAATCTAATTTTTCAACAATCTACTGCTATGTAAACCATAAACTGTTTCCTGAAACCAATCTCTTCAAATAGAATAAGTTCAGAAAAATATATTCCTAAATTAAGGCCTTACGAACCAATCAAACAATACTCGTTTTTTTTTCAAGATTGCTTATGGATCTTGCTGTGAAACTTTGACTGCCAAACAAAGCTCAACTCCATCCTCTCTTCATTTCACATTGCTAGTCATCAACAACGCAACACGTTCTTTGATGCATTCGCCTCATTGAGTTCCAAAAGAGCCATTCTCTACGTTCGATTTCACAATGAGGTCTTGTTTTGAATTAAGATATTTCCCAACAGCAATCATGACATCTTGTTATGCATGCTTAATTAGTATGATATATAATAAACACCTCAGTCCACGGTGTCACCATCACGAGAATTTCTCAACTTGGAAAGGGATTAGTTGATGTCAAATAGTACAAAAATCCGCTCAAGGAAACCATACAAGGATGGAATGTAACCATCGACTAATGACTCAGATGATATGCAAATTAAAGGACATGTAACATTAATTCAAAATTTCAAAGAAAAATTAAAAATCTAGCAGCATTGTTATGTCCTCTTATAAAATCTGAATTGACATTATAATAACATCTTAAGATATTATCAATGTAGTACATAAAATCAAAATTGACTTAAATCCAAAGATCACAACCAGTTCAGGTGAGAAATTTATTTGTTTGTGCAGTCAAACAAATATACATCAAGAAATTCACATATGCAATTTAAATGCATTATATACAACCTATAATTAAGTGTTCCATTGCCAAAATACCGTCAACAGAAAAATAATATTACAATAGAGAAACTGTTTTTCAGAAATAGTACAATTTTTTAGGACACATGAACCAGCTTGGAAGTCATAACGAACAATAAATTTATAACTGAGGACCGTAACTTTGGGTGTTGTAAACAGAACAAAGGTAATCCCTAGCAGACAGATTACTAACTAAAAATTATTAAATACCAGCAATTATTAACAAAAGCCTACCATCATCACAGGATCAGCTTCAGATTCTTCCACTTGTATGTTGCTTCCAAAATCTTAAGATTCGTTGTCTGTATTTCTTCTGGGAATCATAGATAATTGATATACTCCTCGTACATGTAAATTCTTGAAATACCAGTCATAACCAGATTATAAAAACTAAAATGATATAGAAAATAATATCAAAACTAATTACGTAACCAGCAAAACCATCCTCTGTTTCTATATGTCTTCTCTTCTAGTTTCTTTGGCAGCTAAGCATGTACTAAATCAACATCACCCAGCTCACCAAAGCTACTTTCAGTGTTTGACTACTCTTACAAAATCATTGCCCTTTCCTCCTTCAATTCAGCTGTAGAAGTTCTGAAATAGCTAAAGGCTCTCTCAAAAACATGGTGGAATAGGATAAACAAGTATGAGTTTACATAAACAGATATCAGCATGTACATGTATACAGAGCAAAAAAATGGACATGCATATAGGCTTTTACTTTCTTACCTCTGGCACGCTGAAGGCATTTACTCTTCTCATCTTGATGAGTTTCAGGCACGTCTGATTCCTGGGAGCCTCAAACTTAGCATAACAGATCCACACCTTTAAGAGTTTCGTTCAGTTCAAAAGCCTCTTATATAAAGCTCTAGTTCTTTCGTATTCAGGTTCAGATATTTCAAAGTCAATGTATACTACTCCCTCCGTCCCAGGCTAAGAGGGCTATTTTATCATTTTGGTCGTCCCACCCAAAGAGCCACATTTTCTTTTTTGGACACATGGGACCCACCCACACCCACTAATATAATTAAAACATGGGGCCCCCACACCCACTAATACAACTACCCACTACACATTAAATAATAATACTCCTTAATCCACGTGTCCAAAAGCAAATGAGACTCTTAACCTGGGACAGAGGGAGTATATCAAGAAGTAAAATTCAGTCTCAAGAAGAGTACTAATAGGACACAATCAGGATTCAAAGTAAAATAACCAATACAAATGTAGGAAAAGAGTACTCTAGAACACATGATGGAATTAGGTTAACCTAAAATTAGGCAGATTTTCTCAATAATTATTTGTAATAAAATTGAGAGATTGAGTACAAAACCTTAAATCTCCTCTCCAAGTCATCAATTCTAGGCCAATCTCCTTCTCGGTGAGTAAGTTTACCATTATCAGCAGAAAGGGTTATCTCTTTTATTTGAAAATTCGATGTAAATCGAGACATTGTCATCGAGAGGAAAATCCTGCCATTATAATCGACAATGAAACGATTTATTTGATCATTTCATGAATTAAACAGACAACATAGTAAAAGAAGAAAGTAAAGACACAGTATTAATTAATTAATTATGGTCATTATTACAGTTAAGGATAAGAAAGTAAAAAAGAGAAAATGGTAAGGATAAAAAGGGTATAATATATTTTACAAACACTCCATACTTTTAATATATTAAGATTAGGATTATGATTAGAATTACGATGAAGATAGCCTTAATTAGGAAATACAAGTGGCATAGTTCATATCTAGGGATGACAATGGGACGGGTATTTTCGGGTACCCGGTCTACCCGAACCCTAATGGGTAGGGTACGGGTAGTGATAAACGGGTTTGGGACGGGTACGGATAGTTGTGAAAAATACAATTAGGGTTTGGGACGGGTACGGATAATACCTCAAATACCCGCGGGTACCCGATTATATGTATATTTTTTATAAAATTTAATATATATTATATAATTTATATATGATATGATATTTTATATATTTAATTAATAGTTATAAGTTTTAGTTAATCATATTTTTTAAATATTTATTTAAAATAATACAATTTATATTATATTTATTTTATATCTAATTAATAATAATGTAATTTTTATTATTATACTTATTTAGACGCTAAAAAAATATAAATATATATAAAATAAATGAATATTAAACGGGTATGGGTACCCACGGGTATTGATAAACGGTAATGGGACGGGTACGGGTACCATAATAAATTTTTTAAACGGGACGGATACGGATACGGGTAGTTATTTTTTTAATCGGATACGGATACGGGTACCCCAAAATAAGCGGGTACCCTACCCATTGCCATCCCTATTCATATAAGTGATTTTAAAACCGGACCGGACGGTTTAACCAGGAACCGGACCTGGCACCGGTCCGGAAGCACCCCTAAACCGTTTTTGAAATTAAACCGGAAAAAATCGATCAGAACCGGTCAAAATCGGCAAAACCGGTGAATCGGACAGAACGGGAACCGTCCGCCTAGGATAGTTTGGAAACCCTAGCTTAACAAACACCCAGACCATAAAAATCCCATAGTCCGCCGATCTATTACATTCCACTATCGTGTACGACGACCCATCCTGAATGTTCCTCGCCGCCGGTGCAGCCTCCCAGGACTGTGAGTGGCATGTTCAAGAGAAGCTGTTCATTTAACCCTCCATTCAAGAGAAGCTGCTTCAGTTGCCGTAAGTCAACAAAGGCTTAGAAATTGAGGAAAAGAAGAGGAGAATTAGTTAGGGCTGCCATGGAATTTCTAAGGGTAGAAGGCGTGGGTGGGTGGGCAGCGATGAGGAGGAGAAGAGACAGAGTGAAGAAGGGGAGAAAATTAGGGTGAGAAGAGAAGAAACAGTGAATAAAGAGAGAATTTGGGGGAAAAGGCTAGGAAATAGGAAATATGGAGAGAGAATTGGGAAAATAATCTATTCTCTCTCTCTCTAAAAGTGATTTATTTTTTTTCTTTTTTTTTATACCGAGGTTCCGGACTTACGCCCGACTAGTCCTCGAGGAAACAATCCCGGCCCCCCACACCCCACTAATACATCTACCCATTATACATTAAATAATAATATTCCTTAATACACGCGCAAAAAATAAACGGATAGATTTGGAATGGACGGAGTGAATATTATTTAAAAATATTTTAATTTAAATTTGTTATTTTTTACTACGATTAAGTAATTTTGAGGATATGAATTGTTTGCCCTAAATATTTTTCTCCTTAAACTACTTTCAAAAAATAAATCTATAACTTATTAGAGATGGTGGAGAGAATATATAAGTTTCTCACATAACAAATATAATCATTTAAATGTCACATTAAAACTTTTGAAGTTTTGTATAGAGGGAAAAAATCTATGTTGCCCACTATTATTATTATAAAATAAAAAATACTCACTTTCTTTAAAAAAAAAGAAAAAGAAAAAATCAAATATGCCCACTTTTAATACAATTTGACAATAAATCCCTTAGTTTGACCTACAATTTTTTATGGGAGAAGCTATTTAAACTCCCGAAAATACTAAATATACCCCAAAATACATTTAAATTAAAATACTTTTAATCAATATTACCTATATACCTATAAATTACTTAATCTTCAATTTAATTATGAAAAACTATACATATATATTTTGTTAGCAATTTGTAGGAGAAGTACGATGAGAGTAAGGAAGAAGCGACAAGGAAAATGGAAGAATTGAAGGTGAACATGATCGGGCAGCGGCGGAGGAATTCTCGAAGTTTTGGATGATGTGAAGGATGTAATTAAAGATAAATTGGTGTCGTAGCAACCAACTGAAGTGGAGAAGGGCGGTTTGGGTTTCATATCAGGACGGCGAAAGAGAGTCGAAGGCGGGACTGCGATTGGCGGTCAATAAAGAAGAAAAACCGGTATTTAAGAAGAGAGAGGAGGAGACGATGGTTGGCGCCATTACTTTCTGCTTGAAAGAGGTGGATTGGTTGATTGATCAGATCGTTGGTAATCTACATAGTTCATTTTTATTTATTTATTTTATATTGGTTGGAATTGGATAATTTTTCATCTTTAATTCTTGCAAAATTATGATGAGTATCTTCACTTTTCTCCTGAATTTAAACATCTTCTTGATATGTCCATAAAGGAGAAAGAGAAAAGAGGAAAGTTTTAACGATTGTATAGAGAGAATGTGAGTATTTGAATGGGGTGTATTTAGTTTTTTTTTTTTCTTAAATGGGGTATGTTTAGTAATATAAAGGTATTTTTGTCATACTTATTATAAAATTTTAAAATTAATTTTTTTGGGTTAGTAATTTCGGGGTGCAAATAGCAGCCCCTTTTTTTATTAAAAATTTATATCAATCTATCAATTAAAATATTATACTAATAGAACAAAATCACATGACCCAATAGAACAAAAATCAGAAAAAGAATAAAAATCACAAAACCCGAATAAAACAAAAATACAAAGTCCAAATGGAATAATTAATCTCGAAACCCAAATAGAACAAAATCTCAAAACTCAAATAAAACAAAAAAAATAAAGTTCGAATAGAAAAAAATCACAAAGACCGAATAGAATAAACTTGTGAAATCACAAAGTCTGAGTGGAACAAAATCATGATTTCTCTTATAAAATCCGACTTACATTTTGATAGAGGTATTTGTTGGGTTTGTCAAATTAAAAGGAAGTTTTTTTTCCTTTGTTTTTGTCCCACATCGAGTGGGAGAGAAAATGGGGAGGGGCTCCTTATGTAATTTAAGGAGGCCCCTAGTTTTGATGTTAAGTACACCAATCAAGTACACTTTAATCTTTGTATTTGATTCTAGTTAAATTCCTTTCTTTGATTCTCGGTTGTGAGAATGGGAAGAAATGTGAGAATTAGTCAAATATTTGTAAGGGTGTAGGGATTGGGGTCGGTAGAGAGAGATTCTGTGTGATTGTGAAAAATTTTCACATAGTGGTATTTCTCGGTCCGTGGTTTTTCTCCAGTTTTGGAGTTTTCCACGTAATTCTTGTGTTGTGTTTTTTATGTTCTTCTTTATTTGTCCCTTAGGAATGAATGAGAATCTGCCTTATCCCAACAGTGGTATCAGAGCTCGGTTCGGGTGCTTATAAAGTTCTTAGTATGCTCTGTGGTTGCAGCATAGTTTGACCTTCCACATCAGAAAAAACTTTATAAGAGGAAGAGGGTTATTCATTAGGCTACGGGTGACATGAAAGAAGTGGGAAAAACTGGTGACACAAGGGGATCAGAAGATTAGCCGGATGCGATGGCATCTCCTTTCTTGCGGTGAAATGCGTCGGACTGTGGCGACAGTGGCGTGGCAAGGGGTAGGATTTGCAGGACAGCAGTTTTTAGCAGAGTTCTTAGACCTGCAGCAATGTGAATTGCTGGGACTCCCGGTGGTGGAGTTGGCTTAACAGCGGCATGGGGTTTTCCATGGACGTCGGCTCAAGGAGGTTTGAAAGGAACGAGTTTTTCGGTAATGACTGGTGGCGTGGGAAAGCAGCGATTCAACGGGGAAGGTGGCGATGTGGTACTTGGTATCGGGTGGCACTAGATCGGTAAAGAAAAGCGTAGAGTCAATCGAAAAGTGGGGAAAGCATCGTGAATTCTGGAGGTTAGAGTCGCTTCAAGTGACGACACTTTTAGTAGGAAAAGGATTCGGACAAGCCTGGTGTAGCTCGCGAAAAAAGACAGCGACGTCATGTCGGTACAGACGGGTTTTGCTCAAGGTGTAGCAATAGTGCGGTAATTGCGGTGAAGCAATGGCACAGTAATTGCTTACGGTGGAGCAATGGTGACGTTTCTGGTCAAGGAGGAGCTGGTGCGGCAACAGTTCTGAATGTTGAGTTAATATTATTGGGGATCCTTATGACATGTTCAGTTGTCATGAAAAAGGATGTAATAATATTAGCTGGTTCACAAGTTTGCACACAGACATTGACTTGGCAGGTAATGTAGGGTGTATGGTGGATGTATATCGATGGCTGATGGACTTCCAGGGGAGCCAAAAGCTGGAAGTAGCACCATAAATATCAGCAGGTGTTTTTCGATATGTGTCACAGGAAATTCTTAGAATAATTTATTCTAAGTGGTCAACTCATATGGTGGAGTATGATTCTCGGGATTGAGAATGATTGACGGTGAAGACAATGTATTTTTCTTTTATTTTGACAAGGTGGAGATTGTTGGGTTTGTCAAATTAAAAGGAAGTTTTTTTTTCCTTTGTTTTTGTCCCACATCGGGTGGGAGAGAAAATGGGGAGGGGCTCCTTATGTTATTTAAGGAGGCCCCTTGTTTTGATGTTAAGTGCACCAATCAAGTACACTTTAATCTTTGTATTTGATTCTAGTTAAATTCCTTTCTTTGATTCTCGATTGTGAGAATGAGAAGAAAGGTAAGAATTAGTCAAAGATTTGTAAGGGTGTAGGGATTGGGTCGGGAGAGAGAGATTCAGTGTGATTGTAAAAATTTTTCACATAGTGGTATTTTCTCGGTCCGTGGTTTTTCTCCGGTTTTGGAGTTTTCCACGTAATTCTTGTGTTGTACTTTTTATGTTCTTCTTTATTTGTCCCTTAGGAATGAATGGAGATGCCTTATCCCAACAGTATTATAGTATATTTATATGAAAAGTGGGCAAATTTGAAGATTTGTAATCGAAGTGAAAAATTTTAATTATTTGAAATTCAAATGGTTATCACAAGTCATTTCCTCTAATCTTCCTTTAATAGTTATTATGCATGATAGAGCATGCTTTCTTGAGAATGTGATTAGCTTGTCCTTCTTCTCTTCATTTTTATGTAGGGTTTCATCAAATATTTGAATTCAACCCTTAAGAGTTGATATGATGTTTTCCTGTTTCAACAACATTGAAATCCATCTTTAGCTGTCCAATTCTTGGTATAAAATTTTATATCATGAGCAATAATTTCACATAAATGACATCAGGATATTGCATCCTATTTTTGTGTAAAAATTTGATTATATATGATGTATAATAAAAATCTTAAATAGTTAGTATAATTACAAGCATATGCTTCCTCCGTTCCTCGATAAAGCATCCCTTTACTTTTTGCACGTGGATTAAAAAGTATTATTATTTTATATAGAGTTGGTAGTTATATTAGTTAGTGAAAAATGGGGAAAATATGCAAGTGGGTAGAGGCCTCCAAGTTTTTCCACCCACCGTTTAGTTTTTAAGGGGATATAGCCATTTAACAGGTGTAATGACTATGTTGCCCCCTCATCAGACTGGCCAGTTTTATAATTTGGAAATTCGATTTGCTTGAGATAACCCACTGATCTCGATTGCATAATTGGGGGAAAACAACCCTTAATTGAAATTTCGACAATATATAATCCATATCCCTAAACCTTTCGAACATTTGAGGATCATCGAAGAAGAGATGTACTCCCAAATTTGAAGGGTCCAGGAGCTGAGAAGAAGTGATCCCCTCGGCTACATTAATTTCAGAAAGGCTGGTGTCGTTGGAGAAAAAAGCAGAGTACATCCCCATGGTGGTAAGTGAGTACAGGCCGCGAATCTTGTAGTTGAAGAGTACAGGTAATACATGTCTTGATATTGTTTGGTGGATGGCTTAGATAGATAATTGCATAGGTGATCTGTGTAGAGGATGTTGATTTTTGTGAATGATAAATGGAACTGAATAAAGATTTGAGAAATCTTCAAGTTTTTTGTTCCACCCATTACATTGAACTACCCATAAAATTTTACAACCATAGCATATCTGGATGGTGTAGATCGTAGATGTGAATATCTGATGATTTGTTATAAATTCAGTAGGCAATGATGATGCTCTTCTGTGTAATTCAAGGAAAAAGCTGATAACTGAATGCATCTGTTAATTAATATGCAGATTAGAAGTGTTCTGGTTAAATATGTGTTTTAATGGCCTATTGCATGGGTAATTGCGATTTTAGTTAGAATGATATTCATATATATACAAAGTTAAAGGCATTGTACATGTGACGTATTGTAGGTAGTCTGACCATGGCTCTCGTTAGTCATCCAGATCGGCACTTTGCAAGGGTGGCAGATCGCTGTGACATGTCCGTGATTGGCAAGATTAAGAAGGGTTTAAAGGCTACACAGCTGAAGCAGTTCGAGCAGAGCTACTTTGGGCATTTCTTGAGAATCCCCCCAATGAATTTTCATGGGTAGCTTTACTTGCAGGACACATCAGAATGCACAGACCGAATAGTGTTCCATTTGAACAGGCAGGAGACAGAGTTTGGGCCGTGCGAGTTTGCCCTTGTAACGGGATTAAAATTCGATTCCAAACCTAGAACATTTGAGAGCGATACAATAAAAAAGCGATACCTTGATGCCGATGTAGTTACTGTGGATATGATAGAGTCGGCATTCAAGAAAAGCCTTAAGCAGAATTGGAGGTAGCGATGATAGTGTAAAGCTAGCTTTGTTATGGATGTATATGGGATGCTTTTGAGCAAAGGGCATGGGTCCAATAAGGTTGATATGCAATATATTTGGCTGGCGGATGATTTGGAGATGTTCAACTAGTATCCGTGGGGTATCGACAGTTATATATCAGCGAATTCGATTGTTCGCCACCAAGCACGAGTATCGACAAGGACTTTCAGATTATCAAATTTTTGAGAATTTTCAGATTATCAAAATTTTGAAACCATGATATCGACCGTCGATATCGTCCAGATTTTCAAAATCATCGATATCTATCAGATTATCAAATTTTCGAAAAACTTTCTGAGTATCAAAATTTCAAAACTATCGATATCGACCGTCAACCATATATAATAATAATAGACAATTAAATCAATTATGGCAGTTACACATCACGAAAAAAAATAGTTGATCCGTGCACTGAATTGTGTGTGAAGTCGCGCGCTACACCTGTCGTGCGCCAATACTTCCGCGCGCTACGCCTGCAGTGCGCCAATATTTCTGTGCGCTACGCCTGCAGTGCGCCAATATTTCCACGCGCTATGCCTGCAGTGCGCTAATATTTTCGAGCGCTATGCCTGCAGCGTGTTAATTCTTCTCGTCTGGCTGCAACCGTGCCATCACACGACCTTCACTCGATAATGAGTTTTCACACACAGCAGTCTGCACGGCAACTTTTATCATCACACGGCTGCAACCGTGTGGCAGATCCCTCGCACAGCACTCTCCGTGCATGCATCTCGCCCACAAGCATGAGCCAACGTGCGCGTCTCATGCCTGTAGTGCGAGACATACAGTGTATCTGCGCGCCATACATCCAACATCGCCCAGCAATTCAATTGTATGCCAACCGTCGGTATCCAAACATCAGTCACCAGATCCGCGAAGCTCGTGCCTTGGAGTGCCACTGAGTGCAAGCTCTGCAAGGATATCCACTAGTCTCGCCATGCAGCGACTATTCCCAATCGTACCTGCCACACATGCGACTAGTGTCGACCGCAGTCTCTAACTCGCACCATTCACAGTGCCCAGCCACCAGTGCCACCAGTGTAGAGCAGCCGCCATGCTTGTCGAGTCGCCTGCGCCTTTCTTTCCCAGCCACCAGAGACCCAATCGGAAAACCAAGAGGACTCACCCGGGAATACCTGGATCAAGCACGCCATGGAGCGTCAACCGTGCACCAGAAATTGGAATCCATGCACCAAATTTTCTCACCTGGATTCCTCCCTTGGCACGCCTACTGCAGGGCCGCATCCGTACGCCAGACTGCCTACTCACACACACGATACCGTGCGCATCATGCTTGCCTTACATGCTTGGCAATGAGCGCCTTCGCCCGTCTTCCACACGCCATCAACCGTGCACGCCAAGCACTCCATCGGGCTTCAAGAAACCACGCCCGCCATACCGCACGGCATAGCTCCATCACGCCACCGTGTGAACCATATCGTCCCTTTCAGGGGTGAATTTGACGAACAAGTTTCGTCGATTCTCCCACACAGCCAAAGACAATAGGGAATATACATGCACAATCAAATCATACTAAAACCCTAATCATACATGTGATTCTATTTCAAACAAGAAAAACATAAATCACATAAACCCTAGCCTAACGTTTCACGCTTCACCACGAAACTGAAGCTCTGATACCAATTGTTGGTGTTCGATCATTTAGTTAACGTGACCTGTTAGGATTCCATATATTTCTAACAAGCAGCGGAAGCAAGTAAATAAGAAACGTATTACCTTTCACTAGGGTATGTTGAAGAAGATGGATTATCGCCGACGGCCTGTGCAATCTCACCGTTTTGGGCATAACTCTCTCATCCGATATCGGAATTGAGTGATCTATGCGCCAAAATTATTCTCTCTTCCGTGGCTTTCCGTTAGCATATCACACATCCTGTTCTGAAGTCTGTACAATTTTATAAAAAATCGTAAAAGGTAGTGGATAACAGCAGCAAACAACCTTCCAGTCTTCTGCTGTATTCCTAAGTCTAATCTCGACGTCGTGTGGGCGACGATTCTCGAGATCTTCTCATTCTGCTATTCCCTCACCCTCCTCACAGTGTTAGGCGTGATTAATCTCATAGATTAGGGTTTCTGGACAGCTGAGATGACTTATATATGGGCTACAGCAGGGACCAGGAGGAGAAATTAGAGTTGGGCCTCCATTGGGCTTAAGTATCCAAGCTTAGCCCAAAGCTTATACTTAAGTCCAATAATAATAATATATACCACAAAAATATTATTACTGCACTACCATTCTAATCCCATAATTACGTTATGGGCTCCTTCTTATTATGAGCCCTACAGTCTCCCCATGTTTAAGATATACAATGCCCGTTAATTAATTAAGTTACTGAAAACTCCATTAATTAATATCTCATCCGAGAGTAGTACCACTCAACCTCATTATCATGTCGGAATAAATCTACCTGCAGGGTTTACATGATAATCCTTATGAGCTCCTCAAGGGGGCATCATCAACTTATAACGGACACAGATTCCTTCTACAATCAACAGCACACCATAGAGACAGCACTACTTCCCAACTCACCGAGTTTGTTGATTTAATACATGTAAATCTCACCCATTGATGAATCAAAGAAATGCATACTACCCTACGTGTCGAAGTTATTATATAGGGATTAAGAGCACGAACATCCATAATAACAGAGATCAAGTTCTTCTATAAGTCAGTATAAGTCAAACGATCTCAAGCGGTCCTGCTCAATACACAAAAGTGTACTAATGTGATTCTATAGTCAAGACAAACTAATACCAAATCACACTACAACCACCCCGATAGAGAGTCCTCGTCTGTCTCAGTTGTGAGCATCTGTTTATACTTTATAAGAAAACCGATAATATGATATTCCGCGTGTTGTCGCACAACATATTATCTACAGTATAAAGTAAGTGGACTATTGCATCATGCATATAAATAAATTATAAGACACAATCATTTGATCATATGATTCTCATTTCAAATAAATTGTTATAACATTGTTCATACAAAAAGCTAGACTTTTAGTATACAATCCAACAAGCAGTTCATATTCCCACGCATTGTAGCGATCAAAATGAGAAGAATGACATTGGAATTCCCACCGGGACCAATGAAATGGGGCTGGAAGAGGACAATGTGCCTGCTGAACCAGACCGTTTCTGCAAGGTAAATTAATATATGTCATGTAGGAAATTTGTGTATAGCAATTAAATAATGATTGAATTTTATATGTGGCTCCTTTAAGGAAATTATTATTAATGTTGTTCTTTTTAAATTGACAGTCTATAGAGGTATATGCGGCAAGGAAAACTGGATATTGTTCAGTAGCGATGACTGAGGATGATGTTTTTGAGGTGTTGAAGGGAACAACATTCCCATTAGTAAATTGGATGATACTTGTATTAGTCAGATCATTTTTATAACCAAAAGATAATCTCAATTCAGATGTTCATTCTATTTTAGGGTAATCTGCAAGTGGCATTTATAAAAAAAAGAGACAAGTAGGGGGAAAGGCAATCCTGGGGTGAAGATTGCTGCAGATTGGAAGAATGGACGCGTAAAAAAAAGAGAAAAGTTTCCTGTGTGTCCTGTCCCAAAACACCTATTGATGAGTGTGCTGATCATTTTGCAAATTCCTTCAATGCGTGGTACTGGGCGAATAAGAAAGCAGACAACGATTTTATAACCTTAGAGTACGAATTTCAGTCATCTGTGTAGCCATTATTTTTTGATTATCTATTCACATCCAGAGAATGAATAGGCGATGAGGAATATGTGATGGATAGGCGATGAGTTATATACTAAATAAAGTGATGCTAAATTAAAAACTACATTTTTTTGATATCTCAGATGCTTGATATGCTGATTAAGCTCGTGGTCCATAATGTGAAAAGGTCTTCGGAGTGTCTTGCTACTGGGTGGACGGTTGTAGAGTTTATTTTCTGGGTATGAATGCAACCTTTTGTTAACTGGTTTTCTGTTTTATAACTTTGTGATTGTTTTTGGCCTTCCATTTGAGTCCATCTTATTTGAGGTGCAGCAAAGGGTGACGAGCATTGATAGGCTATGGGAGAAAACCATGAAAAGGGGAGAAGTATGGGACTGGAAAGAGAATGAGAAGATGTTGTTGGGCTACGTGACAGGTGAATTACCTAAAGGAGGTTTTGGTCAGAAGTGGAATGAAGTGGAGAAGTTCTTTGGAGTGGCCCATGTTCGTGGCAATCATTGGGTTCTGTACGAAGTTCAATTTCGTAATAATAAGATCCTGATATATGATTCGAGCTACAGAACAACGAGAAAATACTACATTCCACAATTTGAGATGTTTGGGATGGTAATTAGCAGCCTACTTGACCATTGCAACATCAGGAAAGGCGTTGATGTGCAGCGGCCTTTCAAAGTTGAGAAGGTAACCAAATTACCACAGTAGGTGACTGGCAATGATTGTGCTTTGTTTTGCTGCCTTTATCTAGAGGCTGCAGTAGGGCTAAGATCATTGGACACACTGAAAAATATGAATATTGATGAATATAGATGACTACTCTGCGGAGAATTGTATGCCTTCCGAAGCTGGAGAGATGAAGCATTAACATTTTTCATGTGCATCGCGTGTATTTTTTGGTTTTAGGGTGAAGCCTTATGAGAAAAAAAATTTCTACTTTGTCACTGGACCCTGTATCTCTTTCTTGATGTAAATTTGATTTGATTGGGATATATGACAGCATTATTGGACGCTACCCATTACTATAGGAACTTAATTAATTTTCAGGTTAATATTAAGTATCATAATATTCTAGGTTAATTAATTTCCACTACATTATGTATGTATAAAACTTTTGAATGTCGTGTTGTTTAATAAGAAATGATTATGTTATTGGGCCGGACTCATTTTCGGTATCGGCAACATAAATATCTACTCAAAAGGAAACTGATACCTGCTATATGGGCCTTTTGATGGATGATTGTGGGCCCAACCTAAGTTCAGGGGTTACCTTAGTAGGAAGAAAAACAATTTGTATTTTAGTTGGTCTATTTAAATAATCCATGATGTATTTATTGTCCCGGGCCCATCTTTAGTAGCCCATCTACTTGAGCCTTATTTAATTGTGGTCCAAGGTTATCTCTTCCACTACATCATTTAAGTTTAAAACCTTTTGAATGTCTTGCAGTTCAATAATCAATAAATATTGTATTGGGCCGGACTCATCTTGGGTATCGGCAACATAAATATCAACTCAATCGGCAACAAAAGCCTATTACATGGGCCTTTTGATGGATGATTATGGGCCCAACCTAAGTTCAGGGGTTACCTTAGTAGGAAGAAAAATAATTTTTATTTTAGTTGGTCTATTTCAACAATCCATGATGTATTTATTGGCCCAGGCCCATCTTTAGTAGCCCATCTACTTGGGCCTTATTTAATTGTGGCCCAAGGTTATCTCTTCCACTACATCATTTAGGTCTAAAACATTTTGAATGTCTTGCTGTTCAATAATCAATGAATATTGTATTGGGCCGGACTCATCTTCGGTATCAGCAACATAAATATAAACTCAATCGGCAACTGAAGCCTGTTACATGGGCCTTTTGATGGATGATTGTGGGCACAACCTAAGTTCAGGGATTACCTTAGTAGGAAGAAAAATAATTTTTATTTTAGTTGGTCTATTTTAATAATCTATGATGTATTTATTGGCCCGGGCCCATCTTTAGTAGCCCATCTACTTGGGCCTTATTTAATTGTGGGCAAGGTTATCTATTCCACTTCATCATTTAGGTTTAAAACATTTTGAATGTCTTGCTGTTCAATAATCAATGAATATTGTATTGGGCCGGACTCATCTTGGGTATCGGCAACATTAATATAAACTCAATCGGCAACTGAAGCCTGCTACGTGGGCCTTTTATGGATGATTGTGGGCCCAACCTAAGTTCAGGGGTTACCTTAGTAGGAAGGAAAATAATTTTTATTTTAGTTGATCTATTTTAACAATCCATGATGTATTTATTGGCCGGGCCCATACTTAGTAGCCCATCTACTTGGGCCTTATTTAATTGTGGCCCAAGGTTATCTCTTACACTATATCATTTAGGTTTTAAACCTTTTGAATGTCTTGCTGTTCAATAATCAATGAATATTGTATTGGGCCGGACTCATCTTCGGTATGGGCAATATAAATATCAACTCAATTGACAACTAAAGCTTGCTACATGGGCCTTTTGATGGATGATTGTGGGCCCAATCTAAAATCAGGGGTTACCTTAGTAGGAAGGAAAATAATTTTTATTTTAGTTGGTCATTTTAACAATCCATGATGTATTTATTGGCCCGGGCCCATCTTTAGTAGCTCATCTACTTGGGCCATATTTAATCGTGGCCCAATGTTATCTCTTACACTACATCATTTAGGGTTAAAACCTTTTGAATGTCTTGCTGCTCAATAATCAATGAATATTGTATTGGGCCGGACTCATCTTCGGTGTCAGCAACATAAATATCAACTTAATCGACAACTGAAGCCTGCTACATGGGCCTTTTGATGGATGATTGTGGGCCCAACCTAAGTTCAGGGGTTACCTTAGTAGGAAGGAAAATAATTTTTATTTTAGTTGGTCTATTTTAACAATCCATGATGTATTTATTGGCCCAGGCCCATCTTTTGTGTCCTATCTACTTGGGCCTTATTTAATTGTGGCCCAAGGTTATCTCATCCACTACATCATTTAGGTTTAAAACATTTTAAATATCTTACTGTTCAATAATCAATGAATATTGTATTGGGCCGGACTCATCTTCGGTATCGACAACATAAATATAAACTCAATCGGCAACTGAAGCCTGCTACATGGGCCTTTTGATGGATGATTGTGGGCCCAACCTAATTTCAGGGGTACCTTAGTAGGAAGGAAAATAATTTTTATTTTAGTTGGTCTATTTTAACAATCCATGATGTATTTATTGGCCCGGGCCCATCTTTAGTAGCCTATTTACTTGGTCTTATTTAATTGTGGCCCAAGGTTATCTCTTACACTACATCATTTAGGTTTAAAACATTTTATATGTCTTGCTGTTCAATAATCAATGAATATTGTATTGGGCTGGACTCATCTTCGGTATTGGTAACATAAATATCAACTCAATCGATAATTGAAGCCTGCTACATGGGCCTTTTGATGGATGATTGTGGGCCCAACCTAATTCAGGGGTTACCTTAGTAGGAAGGAAAACAATTTTTATTTTAGTTGATCTATTTTAACAATCCATGATGTATTTATTAGCCCGGGCCCATCTTTAGTAGCTCATCTACGTGGGCCTTATTTTATTGTGGCCCAAGGTTATCTCTTCCACTATATCATTTGGATTTTAAACCTTTTGAATGTCTTGCTGTTCAATAATCAATGAATATTGTATTGGGCCGGACTCATCTTTGGTATCGGCAACATAAATATCAACTCAATCGGCAACTGAAGCCTGCTTATGAAAATATCTACTTGGGCTTCAATTAATGAGGGTCCAAACAAAATAGATTCGTAAAGGTCACATAATCACCGATATGGAAAACCATCTAGATGGAGGAGGTACTACATCGAGATTTGAAAATTAAATAGGCACGAGATTCTCCTATTTCAAGTTACAACAACAACGCAAATTGCAAAATAAGTCTTAAATATGCATCTATTATGTAAGAAGGGCTTCTTCTCCACAGAACATTCACCAAGTGTCTTACTTTCTAGGTAACTCCCTATATATTATCAAGTGGATCAACGTCCTCAACCACCCCACATCAGCATCACTACCCTCCACAATTTCTTTGTTTTCCTGGCTTCCCAATCCACTACCACTGTCGTAGGCATTTCTTTTGAAACAATCCATAACCGAGAATGTAATTTCCATGTCCCACCAAAGTGGCTCAGGTTCAGAGATGAACTTGGCTGCGCGGTGTTCCAACTGAAACCATGTATAATAAAGTTTAAATGCCGTAGTTGAATAAATAAGATTTAAAAAAAATGCTATAATATTTTGCCTGAATTATATGGTCCCATGTATTCTGGTCGGCTTTGAACTTATCAGATCTGGAGTTGAATGATACACCCGGTTCTTTTGAGATTTTAAGGCAGAGTTGATAATGCTTAGCCAAGTCTGTTAATTTCTTGGAGACTGTCGTTGCCCCTATGTGTGGACCGATTCTGTACTGAGCTACACCCACAATTTTTTTGAGAATTTCGGCTGAGGGACTCAAGTCAAGAACTTTCCTATCCATCCAAAACTCTCACACGATTTTCAGCAAACACTTTTCTTCAATCGTGGTCCATTTGTGATAGTCCTCAAACATCTGATCGATCCTTCTATTTGAGTTGCGTCCTATATTCCCTGAGATAAAACAAAAAAGTGTAACTATAAATCTTATTCCAAAGTTGGATCATGTTAAATACGAAAGGCAAATTTTAATAGAAGAATAATCAGTGACTTACCTCCACAATTCATCCTGGATTTAAGGTTTATTTTCTTTCAAGCCTCTCCACATTTAAATAGGGGATTCATGAGTCACATAAACTGCCATGTATATCATTAAATTAATTATACCTCACAGGATAATATAACGTGATATATATGACACTTGACAGAGAATATATCAACAATGCTCAACTGCACCACATTATGTCAGTGATAAAAGGATTTTTTTTAATCTTTTTTATTCACCTTTTTAGGTGGATCCTTAGTGTTACTGTAATGTGTGTGTGGTTTAGGTTCATGGTTTATATGTTTTAGGGTTTAGGGTTTTAAGGTTTCATGGTTTACGGTTTTAGGGTTTAGGATTTAGGATTTTAGGGTTTAGGGTTTTGCGTTTAGGATTTTAGGGTTTAGGGTTTAGGGTTTTAAGTAATTGTAGACAAGTAGTATTACTTGATATAATTATTCATACTAGCAAGGATCCACATTTTAATGACGACCAACTTAAAAAAAATAATCACGTAACGTCAATTTAATTAAGAAATCAGTATTAAGTATGGATGAAATTCATTCATCTATCTAGATAAAGGGTTTATATTCATTCCCATTTTTCACAAGGGTTTATATATCTATGAGATAATTAAGGCAACATATATATGACACGTAAGTTCAAATGGTGAATTTTCCATTTCAATTTTTTTCAGTAAATTGTGCTATAAATAAAGTGTGGATTTTTTGAACACTGTTAACTATCATCTCAAAATCCATTTTTGAGATCTTCTTTGATCTTCTTTCTGTCTACAACAGGTGAATAGATTTGTTGGAAACCGTGTTGGTAAAAAAATATGCAATTAAAATATATAAAAAAATATTTATATCTACATTGTTTACATACATAAATTAATAAAAAAGTTAAAAATAACAAAAATATAAAAGATACAAATCTAGATATTTAATTAAAAGATTCAAATCTAAAATACAATTAGATAGAATAAAATCTGCAATTGATGTACATTGTGTAAGCATCCATTAAATATGTATGTATTACAACTTTACAGAATCAATAAAAAGATTTCTTGATACATCTCATCAATCATAAAAAAGAAGAAGAGAAAGTTAAAAGATGCGACCCTTTGTTTTCCATTTATCACTTCAGAATGTATTCATTAAACAGTGCGACGATTGGAGATTAACGCGCCAATATACTCTGACCCATTCACATCCTTATCACATTTCCCATTGTCTACATACGCATAATCCACCCCCTCCCCACTCCAGTATGTAATTCCCTATTTAAGTGGCCCAATTACTTCTTATTTATTCACTTATTCAATTCAGCCTCCTCCATATTCAATCTGCAATGGATGTACTCACCCATTACCAAATGTTTTATGAGGGTACGCCATGGATAGCCAACAGAGATGCTTGCTTCATCAACACTTTGTTACATTGCAAGAAAATTGGTGAATTCATGCCCAACGGTTTCAACTCTGCGGCATCTGTGCGGGCGACAAATACCTTCAATGCTATGTTTGACACCATGTTTTCTTGGATGGACTGCATTGAAAGGCTGTCAAAACTGAGGATCTACTACCTCAGTTTCCAAAACCTGTTGTTGATGTCGCCGCAAGTCTACTGGGTCAGAAGAAGTAATCAAGTAATGACTACCGATAATGTCTGGGCAGCTGCAATTGAGGTAATAGAATTATGTAGTTATTCACTCTAAACACACTAATCTTGATTTCAATGAAATTAAATTGTGCTCTTCTGACGTAAATTGAATCAGAAAAACTACAGAATGATCACTTTGTGCGCTGCTACTATTATCGTGGAGAGCCGGAGTTCGACCGCTTGGAGATGCTATTCACGGAATCACCCAACTGCGGCAGTCTACTAGTGGGTCTCAAACATGAGCCACCACGGGATGAATCAGGACCCGCCGTTGGTACTCAGTCGTCCGTGGGTGGAAATCGATGTTTGCATGTTGGAGTTGGTCGTGCCGGAGAAAGAAGATGGGGTTCTGTAATTAGGTCCTAATGTTTTGCCCAAAATTATCGGATATTATGTTGCTTATTTTCAGTATTATCTTTTATTTACTTTTAATTAGTGTTCTAATTTTAATTTCGAAATCTCGGTGTGGTTAATCGAAGTACTTATGTTAATGTTATGGTTATTATGTCTTTATTTTATGGTTATTATGTGTTGGTTATCAATGAACAACATTTATTAAATATTTTCTCATAAAACAAATATAAAGATTGGTTTAATAATAAAAATAACAAAAAAAAAACTGAATATAATTTTCATTATATAGAATAAACGTATATTTAGTGATGTACTCATAAAAAGATAATTAGTAAGAAATTATCCTATCCATTAATATAAAATAAAAATAAAAAATTAAAAAATAATTAATAAAAGACAATAGCCTTGTATGGTTTAGTGAATTAAGATAGTTAGAATATTTAACATTATTAAGAAATCGGCGGACTACGCCCATACATGCAGATTACAATATGCTATTTTTAATTAATTTCTTTTTACTTTTTATAAATATTTTATTATTATTATTATTATTATTATTATTATTAATATTATTATTATTATTATTATTATTATTATTATTATTATTATTATTATTATTATTATTATTATTATTCAACTCCAGTAATTATTATTTACATAATTCAACTTTTTATTAGAGAACATTAAAAATAAAATAGAAGTAAAGCAAAAGCTTAATATGAATTTATAAATAATTTGGTTAAATTTGATTTAAGTTATGTTTTGGATCAATGGGATAAAGCTCAATAGATGATTGCACTCACCAGGGTTCGATTCGTGTGGCTTCGAGTCAGTTAGATTAATTTTATTTTAAATTTAATTTATTTTTCGTTTGATTATCTTTTTATTAGTGAATAACTTACTAAGTGGAGTATTATATAACAACATTAAACAAATGTATTAATAAGTGTCATAGCTATTAATACATTGGTTTAGAAGACATTTTAAGAAAATGTCATGATACATCAAATGTATTATTAATAATCTTTACACGACATTTATCAATGTCATAAAGCTTAATTTCCAGTAGTGCATTTTTTGTTAATCATGTATCACTTTTTATTATTTCAGTGAATTCTTCAAGAAATAATTTTCAATTATTTGAAAGTTCTACTTATTCACCCATTAATGTTCTATCAATAAGTAAATTTTTAATTTTTAGTTTTGATTATACCCAAACAAGGCCCTTTTATTTTTTCTAATTGGGTTAATAGATGATCCGTCTCACATAAGAGGATCCGTGAGACGTTCTAACCTAAGTCTTTGCCAATTATACAATACATAAAATTGATTCAATATTAAAGATAAGCATCTAACTAATATTGTTGAGTTATAATAATAATAATAATAATAATAATAATAATAATAATAATAATAGTCATAACATGATTGATTTAATAATTTTGTGTTTGATGGCTACATTCACCTTTGTATATAAATATTCCAATAATAATTAAGTATATAAAATTGTGGGTAATTCGGAAATGCACATCAAAATTTATACTTTAAAATAGGCAGTAGGGTAGTTTTCTATTATAATAAAATAATTTTTTTTTTCCTTTTTTAATGGTCGAGATTGAATTATATGTTAATCTAATTGTTTAAAAAATTGTCCAGGTGCACCCAGTGCAATATAGTTGGACTCATTTATGGTGATTCTGCAGTGCACCTGGTACACCACAGTATCACCGACAGAATTTAACTTGAATATTAAGTACTAGTAACTTTTTATTTGTGTTATTTAATTATATTATAATTTTACTAAATCAACGATTAATCAGTTACGTAATCCCTATCTTGAGAAATGTCTTATAATATATATTTATGGGAGATTAAAAATATTTAAACAATATTATAATTAAGATAATTATATATTTGATGTACATTATTTTACATATTTAAAGTATAAAAGGAAAAAAAGATAAGAGACAATCTCTTGTTTATCCGTCTCACCTTTTTTTTTAAATTTAACACGTGGGGAGGGATGTGTGTGTACTAATAAGAGGGTTTGCAAACAGGTATTTTTTCCCAAAATCTGTCAAACCCCCCAACTCAAAATCACAAATAAGAAACCCGCTACAAACCCTAACTCTCTTATCCACCAACACCTCACTCAATCGTCAATTTACATCAGGAGGGTATATCATCCACAAATTTGTTGTTTACATCAGGGGGGTAAGGTTTATGGTCTGCTATTGTGGTACAAATACTAAGTTTCGAACTTCTTGGACTGAATCAAATCTGGGCCGACGATTCCACGGGTGTCGAGCATGGCAGGTTACAAATTCAATTTAATACTAACAAGTACAATTCGAAAGCTTTATTATGTAGTAAAGAAATCATAAATGTACAGTGTTGGACGTCTTAATGTTAATCACTCTTGCATTCTTGCATTGCAGCGCAACGGTGGTGGATGTAATTATTTCGAATGGGTCGATCCTCCAATGCCTCAAAGAGCAAAGTCTGTAATTCTCCTTCTATTGAAGAAGAAACATGAAATGAATAAGGAACGTAAAAACATCAAGAGATATGGAAAGTATATGATAATTGCACTTATTGGATCTTGGGCTTTATTTGTGGCTATCTTGTGTTCTACAAAGATGATGCACTAAGGACTTGTTGGAGTAATGGACTGGGGTAATGGAGGTTGTTTTGATGTATAATGTTGGCGTTTACAGGCTCTATTTTTTGGTGGTTTAAGGATGCTGGAGTTGTTAAATGGAGTAGGGTAATTTGTTGAATGATGGTTGCTCTAGATCCAATATTTTGATGGGAATGTTTATTTTGCACTAATATCCATTTGTATTTCATACCCAATGTTTAGCTTCATACTCTGTTCACAGTATATACTGTATCAATGTTGGAGGAGCTACTTCATAGTATTAAGCGTTTTGATAATAAACAAACATATTAACCTATATTAATTTAAATGGAGATGCATACACTGAATATTACATGTATTTTAACTAAAACCCTATATTCATTTAACTGGGGATACCTCCACGTATGATCCCTACATGTATTTCTACTCTGGCATAAGTAGATATATTTCAAAATAACTACTTCATTAAACAATCTCAATGAAATATAACCACTTCATTACACAATCTCAATTGAAACCCCTTAACAAATAAAAATCACATCAAAGTAAAATCACCAGGTGATATACAATAGTCAATCAATATGAACAACTCATCAAGGATCGTACTCTACAGACCCCAATCTAAGCAACATGTTCTCCATCTTATAAAAAAAAATTGTAACTTCAATTTTTCATGATATCAACTATAAGTCCAGCTACCCTCGCATACAGGTCATTGAGTTGCTTTGTGATTATGGTTAATTTCATCTAGTTTTTAGTGTCTTTTTACATTTATTTTCGTCTAGTTTTATCTATATTTTGAGTCATTATTGGTGGTGTTATGTGTTTCTTAGAATTTGTGTGTGAATGAACTTATAAATGATGAATCATGTGAAAAACGGAGCAAATACGGAGTCGAGAGAAAAAGGGAGAAAAAGTTACACAACACGGCCAACCGTGTGCAGGAACACGGGCCGTGTCTCGTACTCGGCATGAGTTCTGTTCACGGGCCTGTGCTGTTGGCCGTGTGCGGATGCCAGATTGTACAACACGGCCACCCCTATGGCCGTGTGCAGCGCACGGCCCGTGCGCTGCTTGAAGCTCACGTTGACCTAAAACCCTAGACACGACTCAGGACGTGTTCTGCAGCACAGGGCGTGTAGGTGTTAATTTTGCTGAAAATTCCAGATTTCTTCTAGATGGCCCATGGGGTTATAAATACTACTCTATTCAACACTTGATCATTCATCCTACGAAAATTGGGCTGCCCACACACCTCACACACAATTCCTTTCATTTTACACCTTTTCTCTCACCCATCCATCATCCATTTCATCTTTGATCATCTATCCACCAAACCACCATCCCAAATTCAAGTGAAGAAGCAAGGAAGAGTGGGTGATCATCAAAGGAAGGAAGGAGATTCAATTGGAAGCCATTCCAATGGAGTTTTCATCTCAATTTAGTGTTAATCCATTGGTTTGCAATGATTTGTAAGATTTTGAATGTTTATATTGAGGATCTTATGAAAATTGTAGGCTAATATCCCTTGTGAGATTAGCAACATGGAAGTTGTTGGATAATTTGTGGATTCATGTAATTAGATTCATGTGTTGAATTGGGATTTGACTTTCTATCTTTGATCTATTAATATCTTGAGGTTTATAATGAATTGTGTATTTGATTATGTTAGATATGTAATGGGATTGAGAAATCAATTGTATGTTTAGTGTAGTTGAGTGAATCATTTTATCAAACACTTCATATCCATTATAAATTGTGAAGAGATTGAGAAATCCTTCATTGTTTAGAACCCAATGATAGAACACATAATTTATTAGATTGAGAAGTCAATAGAGGATGTGAAGGGACTCTTAATTGAACTTAGTACCTAGTTGGAATTGTTCAATTGAGAACCAACCTTTGAACTAACTAAGATTGTGGAAATGATCTATATCCTACCCATTCCGAGAGGAAGCTTAGGTGATTTTCGTGTTGGCCTTTAGTCATGACCATTGATGCACATGAGTTTAATGCATGAATCTATGAATTACCACTTCTTAAGTGTTGTTAATCTCACCTTTGTTTAATTTGGAAAAACAACTTTTATTTTCTTTGTTTACTTGTGCCCATTGTTGAGTTAATTACTTGTTATTTCTTTGTGAACAACAAAACCTATTGATGACTTGTATCTATAAAATTGCGAAGAACGTGGTATCGCTTAAGCTCTAGCATTGTCCTCCCTATGGTTCGATTATAGCTAATCAAATGGCGCCGTTGCCGGGGAGGTAACGGTTGCTAGTAGCTTAAAGAAGGAACGTTTGGAGTAATCTTACTAGAGACATTTCTTTTCTTATTTATTTGCTTATTTGTATTTGCTTTTGAAAATCTTGTTCTAACTTCTCTTATTTTAAAGGTGTATGCAAACAAGGTCAAAAGGGAAAGAAGTTGAACCAATTGATCTAGAGCTTGAAAATACTTTGAGGAGAAAGAGAAAGGAGGAAAAAATTAAAAAGAAGAACCAAATAGAGAACAATCAAGATGAACGTGGTAACGTTAGGAATGATGGAGGCGGAATGCAAAATGCACAAGAAAATCTACAAGCACCTCAAGCTAATGCCAATCTTCCTCAACAAGCTTACCACCAATTTGGAGAGTTTAATAATCAAGCTTTGATCCAACAAATGGTGCAACAATCTATTCTTCAACAAGGTTTTCAACATGCTTATGCACCTCCACCACAAGCTTATGAGCCACCACTACCACCTCCGGTGAATCGAGGGCCTCAAGTTGGTCAAAGGATGATCTGGGACTTCTTCATGCCAAGAGCAATGCCACAAATGATGGGGCCACCAATTCATGCCAATAACTTTGAATTTAAAATGGGGTTGATTTCTTTGGTGAGAGAACAACAATTTGGTGGGACCCCGAATGAAGATCCTAACGCTCATCTAGCTCAGTTCATTGAGATTGCAAACACGGTGAAGATGAATGGGGTGAGCGAGGATTGTATCAAGATGAGGTTATTTCTATTTTCATTGAGGGATCATGCTCGATCATGGCTATCCACTCTTACTTCGGGAACGTGCAACACTTGGGAGGAGCTTGCACAAATGTTTTTGAACAAATACTTCCCACCTTCTAAGACGCTTCAAATGAAGAGTTTGATCACTCAATTCAAACAAAAGCCTCAAGAAAGCTTCTATGAAGTGTGGGAATGGTTTAAAGATATGTTGCGTAAGTATCCACAACATGAATTCCCGGAGAACCAACAAGTGGGATTTTTCTACCAAGGCTTATCGAATGGGCAAAGAGTTCTTGTTGATGCCTAGGCTAGTGGATCAATACTTGGTGTAACTCCGGAAAGGGCAATAAGAATTTTTGAGAAGATTGCTACGAATGTCTATCAATGGCCATCGGAAAGAGTTAGTGGATGTTATAGATTTGAGAACTTCGAGCAAGGACAACAGTTTAGTGTGAAAAGTGCTAGTGTGGAGCAAGTATGCCAAGTGTGGAGATGATAGCAGCTGAGATAATGAAGCAGATGAATCTAAATCAAGGTATGAATCAAGGAGTTAGCATTGTGGAGAGTCAAGTAGAGCAAGGGTTACTCCCTCCCAATGGTATTGGTGGGGAAAAATGGGCTATGCATGCATATGCCAAAGGTGGAGGATGTACAATATTTGCAAGGAAGAAATTACCAAGGTAACTATCAAAACAATTACCAAAGTAATTTCAACCATAACCAAGGAAATTACCCACCAAGGCAAGGAAGTTATAACAATCAAGCTAGTGGAAGCTCATACCCTCAACAACCAAGGAGGCAAGATAACTTTTCTTATTCCAACCCGAACAATGCAGTTGCATACCCACCGGTATATCATCCAGGAGCGAGGCACCAAATCAAGAGGGTAAAGCAACAACGAAAGAGTTAATTGAGAAGTTGATTGCATCAAACAAGGCTCAAGAGGAGACTAGAAGAAAGATTGATGAAGCTAATGATAAAAGATTCAAAGCCATGGAGCACTCAGTTGGTCAAATTGCTAGCTCGTTGAGTACAAGTGAGAAAGGAAAATTTGCTTCTACCTCCATTGTGAATCCGAAGTAATAATGCAAGGCAATTACCTTGAGGAGTGGAATGAATTATGAGGGACCTTCTATGCCAAATGAAGATGATAAGGTGGAAGAGAAGGAGATTGAAGAAAATGTGTTTGAAGAAGAGTTTGTAGAGGAAAGTGAAGTTGAAGCACAAGAGAATGAGGAAAAGGTTGTGGTTGAACCGAAAAGTGTTGAAAAGAAATGGGAAAGAACTAAAGCTTTGAAAAAGGAGGAAGAAATTGAAGTGGAAAGGGATAGTTGGGGAATTCCAAAAACTCAAGTACCTATTCCGTTTCCACATCGATTTTTGAAAAAAGGGTTGGATGAAAAGTTTGCAAAGTTTTTGGAGATTTTCAAGAAAATCCATATCAACATACCCTTTGCGGATGCGTTGAGACAAATGCCTCACTATGCTAAGTTTTTGAAGGATATAATGGCACGAAAGAGGAGCTTAGTGGAGAATGAGACCATCAATTTGACGGAGGAGTGTAGTGCCATAATTCAAAAGAAGTTGCCTCCAAAGCTCAAGGATCCGGGGAGTTTTGTCATACCATGCGAAATGGGCAAGAGTGAAGTTCATAAAGCTCTTTGTGATCTTGGGGCAAGTATCAACTTGATGCCTATGTCCATTTTCAAGAAACTTGGTATAGGGGAAGTGAAACCTACATCCGTTACATTGCAACTCGTGGATAGGTCTTTGACTTACCCTAGAGGAATAGTGGAGGATGTGTTAGTTAAAGTGGGAAAGTTCATATTCCCGGTTGATTTTGTAGTGCTTGATATGGACGAGGATGCAAATGTTCCATTGATTTTGGGGCGTCCATTTTTAGCAAACGGAAGAGCTTTAATTGATGTACAAAAAGGGGAGTTGAAGTTGATAGTAAATGAAGAGGAGGTGGTATTCTCTTTGAGGAGTGCTATGAGGTATCCAAATGAGAGAGAAGAATGTAGAAGGATCGACATGATTGATGAAGTTGTTGAAGAAAACCTACCATTCATCTTATCTAAAGATCCTCTTGAAACAAGCATAAGCCATTCTCTTACTTTATCTTTAAACTCTAACTTTTCTTTTCATTGTTTAGAAGATGATGATATAAATGATTGCTTACATGATTTGAATGCTTGTAGGGAGATGCAAGAAGATGAAGCCAAGTTGATGTACTATGGAAAGAGGGAATATCTTCCATTGGAGGTAGAGAATGAAGAGTCAAAAGTCGATAAAGGAAAGGAAGAGTTGAAGCCTTTGCCCGATCACCTTATGTATGCGTACTTGGGGGATAACAATACTTTTCCGGTAATTGTATCATCATCTCTTTCACCATTAGAACTTGATAAATTGTTAAGAGTGCTTAGAACTCATAAAAGTGCCATAGGGTGGAGTCTTGATGATTTGAAACGTATTAGTCCCACAATTTGCATGCATCACATTAGGTTGATTGATGAGAACAAATCATGTATACAACCTCAATGTCGTTTGAATCCTATTATGCAAGAGGTTGTTAGGAAAGAAGTTTTGAAATGGTTGGATGCTAGAATTGTTTATGCCATAAGTGATAGTCCTCATGTAAGTCCTTTGCATGTTGTGGCTAATAAAGGGGGATTAACCATTGTTAAAACATAATTTAATGAAGAACTTGCAACAAGGGTGAAAACGGGGTAGAGAGTTTGTTGTGATTATAGGAAGCTTAATGAAAACACTCATAAAGATCATTTTCCTTTGCATTTTATTGATCAAATGCTTGATAGGTTGGCGGGATACAAGTATTATTGTTTTCTAGATGGTTACTCGGGGTACAACCAAATTATGATAGCCCCCGAGGATCAAGAGAAAATAACTTTTACTTGTCCGTATGGCATGTTTGCTTTCTACAAATTGCCTTTTGGGTTGTGCAATGCTCCCGCCACCTTTCAACGTTGCATGATGGCTAACTTTGGAGGATTAATTGAAAATGTGATGGAAGTGTTCATGGACGATTTTTCCGTATTTGGATCTTCATTTGATAAATGCTTGGCTAATCTTTCTATGGTTTTGCAGCGATGTCAAGATACAAACCTAGTCTTGAATTGGAAAAAATGTCACTTTATGGTTCAAGAGGTTATCGTACTTGGACATCACATTTCAGAAAAAGGTTTGAGAGTTGATAAAGCGAAGGTAGTAGCTATTGCACATCTTCCCCACTAACAAATGAAAAAGGGGTTAGATCGTTTCTTGGCCACACCGGGTTCTATCGACGTTTTATAAAGAATTTTTCTAACATAGCCAAACCTTTGTGTAAATTGCTTGAGAAAGATGCTCCATTTGAATTTAATGATGAATGTCTTGATGCTTTTAGGGTGCTAAAGGAAGCTTTGATTTCTTCACTAATACTTGTCTCCCCCGATTGGAGCAAGCCATTTGAACTCCATTGTGATGCGAGCGACAATGCATTGGGAGTAGTGCTTGGACAAGTGCGAGAGAAGAAATTTTGAGCTATCTATTATGCATCCAAGACATTCAATGCCAATCAAAAGAATTACACCACAAAGGAAAAGGAATTTCTTTCCGTAGTCTATGCTTTTGAAAAATTTCATCCATACCTAGTTGGCACGAAAACCATTGTCTACACGGATCATGCCGCCATTAGGTATTTGATGATTAAAAAGGATGATAAACCAAGACTAATTTGTTGGGTGCTTTTGTTGCAGGAGTTCGATGTGGAGATACGTGACAAGAAGGGAGTCAAAAATATCATAGCCGACCACTTGTCACGGTTGGAGAATGTTGATGTAAAAGGAACCATGGAGCTCATCAATGATGTATTTCTGGACGAAAAGATACTTCAAGTGGATTTTCAGAGGATATATACCTTGTGTGAGACCGGAAGACCGTGGTAAGCGGATTTAGTAAATTACTTAGCGTGCGGTCTCAAGCTGGACCATCTCACCAAGTCAAAAAGGAAGAAGTTCTACCATGATGTGAAAGAATATTTGTGGGATGATCCTTTATTGTTCAAAAATTGTCCGGATGGTATTATAAGGAGGTGTATCCCGGAGGAAGAAAAAGTAAGTGTTATGGAGATGTGCCATATCTCATCATGTGGAGGACACTTTGGGTTCCAAAAGACGGGAGCTAAGATCCTACAGTCGGGGTTGTTTTGGCCAACTTTGTTTAAGGATTGCAAGGAGTATATCAAGGGATGTGATCGGTGCCAAAGGATTAGAAGTATAGGGCAATGTGATGAGATGCCCATGAGGAATATTTTTGAAGTTAAAGTGTTTGACGTATGGGGGATGGACTTCATGGGACCATTTCCACCATCCAATGGGTACTTGTACATCTTGCTCGCAGTGGATTATGTCTCCAAATGGGTAGAAGCAATTCCGACAAGGACGAATGATGCTCTAGTGGTGAAAGCCTTCTTGAGGAAAAATATCTTCGCTAGATTTGGAGTGCCCAGAATAATGATTAGTGATAGGGGATCTCATTTCATTAACAAGATCATTGAGAAGCTTTTGATGGGATATAGAGTGAAGAACAAGGTGTCCACACCTTATCATCCGTAAACAAATGGTTTGGCGGAGGTATCAAATAAGCAAGTGAAACTTGTGCTTGAGAAGACAGTCAAAGGGAACAGAAAGGATTGGTATTCTAAGCTAGACGATGCGCTTTGGGCTTATCGAACGGCTTATAAGACCGCTCTTGGATTTTTTCCGTATAAGCTAGTCTATGGAAAAGCATGCCACCTTCCGGTTGAGTTGGAACACAAAGCTTTGTGGGCCTTGAGGAAGTTAAATCTTGAGGAGAAAGAATCCGGGAAGAAGAGATGTCTCCAATTGGTTGAGCTAGAGGAATTTCGTGGGGAAGCATATTCAAACTCAAGAATTGTAAAAGAGAAGCTCAAAAGATGGCATGATGAAAGAATTAAAGCAAGGGAGTTTATACCAGGGGATAAGGTGCTTTTGTTCAATTCAAGATTGAAACTATTTCCCGGGAAACTCCGCTCTAAGTGGATCGGTCCATACTTGGTGATCAAAGTGAGAGATAATGGGTCATTAAAGCTTGAAGGATCGGATAGGAATTCTTTTGTTGTCAATGGTCATAGGGTGAAGCATTACCATTCTCCCTCTCAAAGGGAGTTGGTATATGTTGACACTTTCTCTTCTTGAGACACGTATCCTTTCGTAGTTTAGGTTTGTACATAGTTCTTTTTATTATTTTTGTATTTTTGGTCTTGTAGGTGTATGGTGCTCATGAGAGGAAGAGGTTTTACAATTACAAGACGTGATTCATGGATAAAATATGGTATATCTTACCACTTTTTGCAAACTTACATCGAAATTCTTATTTCGAAATAAGTTTGGGGGGATATAGTGTGGTATGATATACTTGTTTATACACTTCTTGTGCTTACGTTTCAAAATTTTTCTCGTGAGTTTGGTATGTTTTGGTATGTTTTTGGTGGTGTTTTAGTGTCATAATCCATCTATTTTAATGCAAATTGTTGAACTAATGATGTGAATGAGTTGTGAGCATGTATAGGGAGCATGTGGAAGCATCTTGAAATTAAAATTTGAAGAACATGGGAAAACAGGACACGAGCCATGTACAGCACACGGCCCTATGCTGTTTGGCCGTGTGCTGCCACCTTCAGTCACAACTCGGCCAAATTCAGGCCGAGTCCATAGCACGAGGCGTGTCGAGTAACAGAACAAGGGGCATGTTCTGCACACGGGCCAGTGCGGTTGGCCGTGTACAGATGCCAGATAGCAGAACTCGGCCAAATCGAGGCTGAGTCCCACACACGCCCCGTGCCCACGCCAGAACTCGGAGCATGTACCAACGCACGGGGCGAGTCGCGTTCTGAGTTAGTTTTTAAAAAGGGGCATTCAGTCGAAGCTGTTCATTCCACACCCATCTGTACTACCACTCTTCACCACCAATTCACCCGAAAACCATATAGTGTGGTAAGATTGATAGATTCAAGGTCTTCTTCTCCAATTCCAATCGCAAATTTCATTGAATTCTTGTCTTGAATCCAAGGTATGCTTTCTTGAACCCTAACTTTCAATTGGAATGTCCATTTGTTCAAATTGGTGTACGAAAATTGATTGTATGCATGATTGACATGTACCCATGATTGTGAAACATGAATGTGCACATTTATATGTTGGATTGTGATTGAGATGAGTAGAAACTAGGGTTCATCGTGGTTTTGAGTGAAAATTTTTAAATGTTGATTGATGAACAAATAAAATGATTGTTTGATTGATAATGTTTCTATGTTTTGAACATTGGTATGATATTGATTGCATATTGAAGTATTTGGGCATAAACTCTTGTAGATTTTGTTGAAAATTGAATTGAAAAAGTGTGCATACCAAGTGTTCGATGAAATGCCAAAGTGAATTTTGAGAAAATTTTTGAAGTTTTGCATGAACAAGAAACATTGTTAAGATATTGTGGATAGTTGAGTTTAGTGGATTGGAGTAAATGGGTTAAAGTCTTGCTTGTTTGAGAATAATTTTGCGTGACACATATGTAAGATGACTAAAGTTGTTGTGATCTTTTTATGATTTGAACATGGGGTTTAAACAAGTTTGGAATTGATGCATCAATGTGTAAAAGGATTAACACTACGTTGAATAACTAGTGATGATTCTATATTAAATCTTTATTCGAGTATACCCTTGAATTTAATTGAAAAATATTGGGTGTTGTAGATGGCAGAAAGGAGAGTAAGACAACGTAATGAAGACTTCATCATTGTGAGATGCAGAACTGTTTGACTTAGATGCAAAGTTGATGGAAGATGGGATACACCCTGATTATTTTGGCGTGGAATTCGAGGAAGGATGGGAGAAGTACATCTTAAGGTGGCAATCTATCTATCCAAAGATAAGGCCAACAAGGTTTCAGAACACTGAAACGATGACAGGACTTGGAATAGAGGCAGACTTGAGGAGGATGTTCAGACTGAGGAACATGGAAGAATTTTTCGATAAAAGGCCTCCCACCTATCAATGTTTGACAGCGGAGTTTTTGAGCACTCTTCAAGTGAAGAAGAATAGGAATGGCTATCCACGCTATATCTCTTTCCAATTGAACAATCAGTGGAGATCAAGAGTGACCTTAGACACTCTAAATGGATACATGGGATGTCCATCGTTCGAGTTCCACAACCATTTCTATGGAGGTGGAAGATTTAATCAACTTAACTGGTGGAAGAAGCTGGTGAATGATGGAACGGAGTTGCCTGATTACATCCCCAGTGCCTGAAAAGGGACAGCCATCAGAAATTCGGTGATGAGGTACCTAGAAAAAATAGTGTCAAACACAGTGTTAGGAAGGTACGAAGGAGGATCTGTGGGAGAAAAGCAGTTGTACATTATGTACTGCTTATACAATGAGCTCGAGTTGAACATGGCTGCACATTTTGTTCAACATGCTGAGAGAGTAGCGAAGAGGCAAGCATCCCAGGGAGTGATGATTGGAGGGATAGTGACAATGATAGCTTATGGCCTAGGGATTGACCTACGAGGTAGAGAAGACAAAATGTTAAGCGTGGGACTCAACTATCAGCAGCTCATGAGAATGGAGTTCCTAGCATTGGTTGGACAATCATATTGCTTGAGACAAGAAAAAGGAGCTTGATGAGAGTGAAAATAAGCGTATTTTATTGTCCAATTTAACACCTTCTTGATTGGAATTATTGTCATATATTAGCACAATGGCTTATATTCATTATATGTGAGATAAAGGTGCACTTGAGGTATTTTATTGTGTATTATGGTGACGTCCACAACCTTATTTATCTCCTTATATTTCTTTTCTTATTTAATTCCGATCTCTTTTACCAAATTTAACGCATGTCTCTTACCAAATTTGACATATGCCTAAATTTGGGACCTTTCCAAGGCCAACAAGGAGAGCTCACAAGTATAAAAAGGGGTGTAGATCACATTATTATTCATTGAAAAATCATATTGGAGAGAAGAGAGGCTACAACCATACTGCACCCCACAAGGGGAGATCACCCCCCAACCATCATCCACTTCCTTTCCTCCATCCATCCATCACTTTGAAGATTCGTTTGTGGAATCAAGAGGAGAACCAAGAGGAGAATTCAAGAGCGAGAGGAACGCGATGACGCCACATCTAGGGTTTATTCGTTTCCTTTATCTTGTATTTTTCAGACATCCGGGTAAGATCTATCCAACCCCCATGATTGTTCTTCTTAACATCATGGGCTAGAGCCTTTTTGGTAGATCTAGGAGTTTTGATGGTTTTATGAATTAATTGATCTTCCATGTGTAAACTCCATACAACACTACTTGTTGATTTATTTTATATAAGATTGTGCTTTTTTAATCCATACTCATAGTCGTTTTGTGCATTAATAATCATTGTGTAGAGTCTGAATCATAACAAGGTTGTTGGTTGAGTGCGTTCACTGATGAGCAGGTTTTATGTTATAGTTCTAAGTGAAGGGATTTCGAAGTCTTATTAGAACTATCTTATATGAATACTTGTTAATTGAATTGAATTCGTGTTAATAAGTAGGATAAAGAGGATAATTTTATAGTACCTATAAAGGGAGATCATATCGGGTTAGAGTACCAATCCTAGGGGGAAATAATTGATACTGATAGTACCTAGAAAGTGGGATGAAATTATATCTCTTGCTCCGAGGTTTTTCACACGTGTTACACGCATGTTTACTTGTGTTTATAGAGTAGATATGCATGGTTTAGTGATGCGTCCATATTCCACAAGGCAGATTCGGACACCAATACATGAAAGGGAAATTAATGAGTGAAACTGGATTACCCTAGAGCTACCTATTCTCCTACTTGATCCACTTTCGTATTCTTCAAGTGTATTTTATTTTATTTATTATTTTAATTAATTGTTTAGTAGTTTGCTAATTAATTCCACAATTCTTATTGCCTTCGTCTTAATTAATTTAGTCAATAATTAAATTGATAATACGTCGTCCCTTGGGTTCGATATTCACTTGGTCACCTTTCGAAACTACAATTGATATCCTTCATACTTGGGGATTAATTTTGTGTGTTGAGAAAATGCTCATCAAGTTCTTGGCGCCATTGCCGGGGACGGCTGTTATTATTGATTTTATTATTTCTAGTTGATTAAGATTTTTTTCTTTTATTTGTGATTATTTATTTCTATCTAAATTTAAATTTTCTGAGGTATTTGTGCACTAAGAAAGGAAAGGAAGGATAGAAAGGAATAACACATTGAGCTAAACATGACCGAAGCAAGGAAGAATCCGGATAATATTGCATACGTGAAATTTTCACGAATTATGGAATTGGTAACATGGGGTTGATAGGAGCAACGGGGGAAGATGATAATTTTGAGATACATCCCGCTCTTATTAATATGGTAGAGAAGAATCCCTTTTCTAGAGATTACTTTGAAGATCCATATCAGTATCTCCGAAGATTTCTTGGTTATGCAAACACTCAGAAGGGTGCTGGAACTAATGATCATGCTAGACGGATTGCCCTATTCAAATTTTCATTAATTGATAAGATGGAAGCTTGGTATGAGACTCTTGATGCAGCTGATTGCACTACATGGGACCAACTGCAGCACAAGTTCTTGGAGAGATACATGCCACCCTCAAGGATCTTAAGGATGAGGCAAGAGATCACCCAATTTGTTATGAATCAGGGTCAGAAATTTTATGAGGCGTGGGATAGGTTTAAAGATATGCTCAGGAGGTGTCCACAGCATGGAATGTCAAAGGCTGAATACATAAGTATTTTCTACTATGGATTGGATTGTGAGTCACGTATTTTTATTGATGCATCATCAGGAGGAGCGCTATTATCTAAGACAGCGCTTGAAGCTGAAAAATTATTTGAAGACATCTCAATGAATTCACGTGACTGGGCAGTAGAGAGAGATAGAGGATCATATGTATTTGACATGGTAGCGCATGTTGAACATCAAGTGGAGAAGCCAAATAGGGATGAAGAGATCGTCTCTAGTCTAGTTAACATCAACAAGATAATAGAGTCCCAGCAAAGGCTGATCACAGAGTTGACACAAAGGGGGCCTAGTATGAGGCAGCAACCAGTGAAGAGTGTTGAAGATACCTTTAATCGTTACATGGTTGAGAATGATGCAAGGATTGATCGTCTTGAAAATACCATGAATGTTGATCGTGCAGATTTATCTAAGCAATTGAAGGACCTTACCTTGATTATGGGGCAGATGACTGCGAACGTGAATCAATTGACATAAAAATTGGAGAATAAAGCCATCACGTTAAGGTCTGGAACACAGTATGAGGGACCGATGATGTCGGAAACAAATTTTAAAGCTCCAGGAGCATGATTTGACCTCCATTCGACCAAGCCAATAGGTCGAATCATATCATGGAGGTCGAACCAAGCACCCGGGCATCCTCCGGAGCTTTTAGCTGACCGGTTTGACCAAGACCCTCATGGTTCGACCGACTCAGTTGGTCGAACTGTGGTCGAACCAGCCTGTTCGCAACCCCCTGTTTTATTTGAAGTGTGATTCGACCACGTCAAGCATGGTTCGACCAACCCTGTTGGTCGAACCGTGGTCGAACTACCCTGTGAGGAGCGCTCTGTTTTGTCTGAAGCACGGTTTGACCAAGTTCACCATGGTTCGACCAGCCCTGTTGGTCGAACCATGGTCGAACCGACATATCATGTGGAGAATGCAATTTCTAAAGCCCGGTTTGACCACTACGTATCTAAATCGACCTGTCCAACAGGTCGAACCGACGTTGAATTCTCTCAGAATGTGCCCGTTTCTGCACTGAAAGCTCCTTATGATGTGAACATTACCCCAGTGATTTCAAAAGAGCAAGGTACTGAGATCATAGCTGAGAAAAAGTGGGAAAGAGCAAAGAAGTTGAGAGCCGAGAAGGATAAAGAGAAGGAGGTTGAACGTGATGAATGGGGAAGACCAAAGACCAAGATACCTCCTCCGTTTCCTTCGAGATTGGCTGAGAAGGGATTGGAAGAAAAGTTCAAGAGGTTTCAAGATGTCATGAGCAAAGTAAGCTTGAACATTCCTTTCTCTGAAGCAATCATGGAGATGACATACTATGCCCAATTCCTCAAGGATATTATATCAAAGAAGAGAAGCTTGAACGGAGTGGAGACGGTAAACCTATCAGAGAATTGCAGCTCGATCCTTCAAAGGAAGCTGCCTGCAGAGTTAAAGGATCCGGGAAGCTTCACCATTCTTTGTGACATTGGAAAAAGGGTCGGCACATAAAGCCTTGTGTGATTTGGGGGCAAGCGTTAACTTGATGCCTTTGTCCATATTTAAAAGGCTTGGTTTGGGGATCTCAAACCCACGAATATTGCACTTCAATTGGCGGATAGATCCATGACTTGTCCGAAGGGTTTAATTGCAGATGTTTTAGTGAGAGTGGATAAGTTAGTTTTTCCCGTGGATTTTCTTGTACTTGAGATGGAAGATGACAAGGGTGACATTCCCCTTATTTTAGGGCGACCGTTCCTTGCCACAGCTGGATCTATGATAGATGTTAAGGAAGGAAAGCTTAGACTGCGAATGGATAATGAAGATGTGGTTTTCTCTCTTGATCATGCAATGAAGATGCCCATGGAGACTCAATCTTGCAAGAGTATAGATGTGATTTCTAACTTGTTTAATCTTGATTTTTCTAAGGCAGATGATTCTGAATTTAAGTGGAAGATTGACAAGGAGGTGTCCAGACAGCCATGGGAAGAAGGAAATTCTGAAGATCATATTTTTGTGACCAAGAAAGGCGAGGTGTTGAGTGTAGACAAGAAGAGGGAAAGAACGTACTTAAAGGTGAGGATGCGAGAAGACAGTCATCTGATTCAGTAGTTCTAAAAGTGGTAAATCATCGTGACTCTTCGACGTTAAACATGAGTGCCTGTTGGGGGCTTTCCCTTCCGTTTTATTGCTTTCTTTCTTTCGTGTGAGTAAGAAATTTTTATATTTATGGTGCTTACTAATCGGCAATTACATCTCTTTGCAAAGTTAGTTTCAACTTACGTTTTTACTAAGTTTGGGGGGGTGTGATGTTATTACCTCATTGAAGCACCAAGAGTATAATCTTTCTTTGTAATGTTTGCTAGGGGAGTTGATTTTTTTTGCGATATGTTGAAACTTTAATTGGTTTTGATGTGTCGATTTTTTTGCAATTTGCCTAGTGTTCAGTGGTGTTCCTAGTGTGTGGAGTCGCTTAGATAGTCAATTAATTCTTTCTTATAGTTCTCTTATATTATTATTGATGAATCTTGTGATGATGAGTGTGCTTGAGTTTTGATGATAGAAAAGGATAACTAGGTGGCAAGACAAGTTCTACATTGAGGCTTTGACTCGAGGAACTTGTGCGTACGTTGAAGAATATATCAGGTGCCCTCGTTTTCTTTTTCTAATTTTTATATGTGCTCTTAATTCATGGAGTGAAGGATTGTATTTATGCTGATGATCCATGTGAGCTTATATTCTTTTAAATTATGCCTGAAATTCATATGCTCTTGAAATTGATGAAGGGAGTATACTTGAGTTATATTGTGATATGAAGTTCTATGTGTACTTGTGGGATATTGCGTACCTTGAAAAATGCTCTGTTACTTGTTAATACCCCATGTGAGATTTTGAGTCTCGTTGATCATGTATATAATCACATGATATTTCTTTTCTGGTGAGTATCATTCTTGTGCGTGTATTCTAGAACTTGCCTTTTGTCTTACTTGAAACTACATGTGTGTTAGATGATGGGATATGATTTTAGGTCATCCTTGAATTTATAAGTCACTTAGCCAAATAATTTCCTACCTAATAATGTTTATCCGTAGTTAGCCCCGTTGAGCCTAAAGAAACCCTATTCTTTGGTAGCCTACGAGAAAGAACCACTTTGAGCATCTGAATTTTTTTTAGCCTTGATTATCCTTCTAGAAGAGAATTAATGGCTTTTCAAAGTGTGTTGATAGAGCTTGATAACAACTTGGGAATGAATGAAATTGGTGTAGAATTAGTGATGGATTTTGATAATGCATCTAAGGAGAAGCATGGAGTAGTGCTTAAATCTAGTACTCCATGAAATCAAACACCCTAGGGTAGTGCTTAAATCTAGTACCCTATGGAGGATGCGCAAGGTAGTGCCCGAAACTGGTACCTTAAGAGAAAGAAAAAAGCGAAGAAGAAGAAAAAAAAGTGAAAGAGAGGACGAGGATGTCTTAATTGAAGTGAGTAAGAAGAATAAAGATCATGATGGAGTGCACGCTTGATTGATCCTGGTTTTGAGTCACTTATCCATATATTTCCTACCTTAACCAAAGAGCCGACATTACATCCAAAATATAAGTCCTTTTTGATTCTATTGTCGAATCATACTTTTAGTGGTGAAGAGTTTGAGACTTTTGGCAAGCTTATGGTTACGCATGCACTTGAATTGTATTTAAGCATAAACACCATAACTCATAAGTGTACATCTTTACACTTGAGTGCGAGTGATATATATATTCCGTGAGAGCATGTTGATAGAGCATTTGAATTGGTGGTGATTGTCTTATCTTGTACGCTATGAATTGATTATTACATGTAATGAAGGTGACATAACCTAAGTTGAGGACAATTGTATTTTGAATGGGGTATGAGTTGTAATCCTTGTTTCCCCACTAATTTTCTTACACTTTCTCTTTATTTTTATTTTGTTGCCTCGGGACGAGCAACATGTAAGTTTGGGGGATTGATGAGAGTGAAAATAAGCGTGTTTTATTGTTCAATTTAACACCTTGATTGGAATTATTGTCATATATTAGCAAAATGGTCTTATATTCATTATATGTGAGATAAATGTGCACTTAAGGTGTTTTATTGTGTATTAGGTGGAAAAGGGGATCAAAAGTGCAAAGTTGGAGAAAAGGTGCAAGAATGCTGAAAAACGCACGTCCAATTTGTATAATTATTCTGTATTCTTGTGGAGTTCTGAACTGGTGTTGTGATACATGGTTAGAAAGATGCTGAAAATAGGATCGTTTTGGCATAAAGAACACCCCATTCGGAGTCCGAACGAGAAAGTTATGATCGAAATGGTGACGTCGCGCAAGCTGTTTCTACTCAGCACGACTGTTCCACTTTACATGACTTGTTACACCTTCAACTGTTGGTCTTTTCGTGAGATCTTTACATTCTGAGAAATCTAAGGAAAAGAGGATCGCGTGAGCGGAAAAATCACTTAAATTGGAGGTCGGACGAGGAAGATATGCTCAGAATCGTGAAGCCGCGCAGCTGTTGGTGAGAATTTCCGAGAATTTCCAAAAATTACCTTATTTATCTCCTTATATTTCTTTCCTTATTTAATTCCGATCTCTTTTACCAAATTTAACGCATGTCTCTTACCAAATTTGACATATGCCTAAATTTGGGGCCTTTCCAAGACCAACAAGGAGAGCTCATAAGTATGAAAAGGGGTGTAGATCACATTATTATTCATTGAAAAATCATATTGGAGAGAAGAGAGGCCACAACCATAATACACCCCACAAGGGGGGATCACCCCCCAACCATCATCCACTTCCTTTCCTCCATCCATCCATCACTTTGAAGATTCGTTTGTGGAATCAAGAGGAGAACCAAGAGGAGAATTCAAGAGCGAGAGGGACGCGATGACGCCACATCTAGGGTTTATTCGTTTCCTAATTTATCTTGTATTTTTCGGACATCCAGATAAGATCTATCCAACCTCCATGATTGTTCCTCTTAACATCATGGGCTAGAGCCTTTTTGGTAGATCTAGGAGTTTTGATGGTTTTATGAATTAATTGATCTTCCATGTGTAAACTCCGTACAACACTACTTGTGGATTTATTTTATACAAGATTGTGCCTTTTTAATCCATACTCATAGTCGTTTTGTGCATCAATAATCGTTGTGTAGAGTCTGAATACATAACATGGTTGTTGGTTGAGTGCGTTCACTGATGAGCAGGGTTTTATGTTATAATTCTAAGTGAAGGGATTCCGAAGTCTTATTAGAACTATCTTATATGAATACTTGTTAATTGAATTGAATTCGGGTTAATAAGTAGGATAAAGAGGATAATTTTATAGTACCTATAAAGGGAGATCATATTGGGTTAGAGTAGTACCTAGAAAGGGGGGTGAAATTATATCTCTTGCTCCGAGGTTATTCACACGTGTTACACGCATGTTTACTTGTGTCTATAGAGTAGATATGCATGGTTTAGTGATGCGTCCATATTCCACAAGGCAGAGTCGGACACCAACACATGGAAGGGAAATTAATGAGTGAAACTGGATTACCCTAGAGTTACCTATTCTCCTACATGATCCACTTTCGTATTCTTCAAGTGTATTTTATTTTATTTGTTATTTTAATTATTTGTTTAGTAGTTTGCTAATTAATTCCACAATTCTTATTGCCTTCGTCTTAATTAATTTAGTCAATAATTAAATTGATAATACGCCGTCCTTTGGGTTCGATATTCACTTGGTCACCTTTCGAAACTACAATTGATATCCTTCATACTTGGGGATTAATTTTGTGTGTTGAGAAAACGCTCATCAGAGCTCCATTCCCTCTACCTACTTCTGAGCTCACCACAGTTTACACCAGGAGGACCAATGCTAACTTCGCAATGGCAAGTGCTCAACACTCTACAGTAGTGAGGGAATTTTATCAGAACAATCTAGAAGGAATGGAAGCAGTGTTGAGACAAATACGGGTTATGGAGAATAGAGAGCTGGAACAGTTGAGAGCGGAACCTGTAGCCATGGAAGAAGGGGAGGAAGAAGGCAACCAAGAACAACAAGTTGAATTTGAGGAGCAAGCCCCAGAAAATCCAAACTTTGAAGAAGAAGAGGGTCCACAACAACAAGAAAGAGGAATACCATATGCAAGATGGAACTTCATGGATGAGGAGATTAGAGGAATTAGACAAACTCAAACTCTACATGGAGACCAGATAAGAGAAATCAAAGAGGAGTAGTTGAGGCAAGGAGAGCATATTAGGGAAATACACGCAGGGCAAAGAAGGCGGGAGTATTATGAAAAAATCTCCGGAGGCACTCGAACAACATGGAGGAGATGCTCACAATGATGTTCAATTTCCAATTCCCATCCACACCTCGTGCTCATATCCCTTGGGGACCAATAGCTCCGCCTCCTCCTCCGAACCCGGATAATTGAGGGAGTACTTTTAGTGCTCGCCACTTATTTAGTGTACTTTTGGAATAATTAGATACTCGATGGATTTGATACTTTTATTGTTATGTTTTGGGATGTTTATTTTTGTTCTTTAGTTGTTTTTATTTTCAATTAAGGTGGGATGTGATACTTTTGGAGATTGATGATGATCTTGGATGTTTTATTTCTTTTTGTTTTCTTGTTTGTGTTTTGTTGATCTTTTGTGATGTGGCTTTGTTTTTTTTATCTTTATTTGTGTTTGGAGAGCTTTGGCGGTTTGTTTAGGGGACGTGTAAGTCTTGATCATGAGTAGTAATATGAATTAGTAATGAGTGATGACAATTTATGAGTAAGAATCTCTACATTTTGGGAATTATAACATGATCTATTTAATATGTTCAATTATGAGATGGATTAAGTGTAATAAGTCCTCGATAGTCTAATTACCAAAATAGTGAGTATTTGAGCCTACACCGTATCTCCACGGGTGATCCTTTCATGAGAGAATCGATTATGTTGGATAAGCGAATACTTGCTCAAAGACTAGAGGAATGGGCCCAATTTGTGGAAATTGATGACATGATCTTAGGCCATCCTTGTTATTTTTAGTCATTGCCAAATATTCCCCTACTATGAGCATCATCCCTAGTTAACCACGTTGAGCCTTAAAGCCTTTTTATTGTGAATATAGCACATTACAAGCCATGATTACCCACTTAAGCCTTATATATATACTTTTTGTGTGAGTAATTGAGGAGGTGTGGATTAAAAAGGTTTGATGAGATTGAAAAAGAAAAGAGGAATGGTGAATAATTAAGAAAAAGGATGAAAAGAGCAAAAAGAAGAATGAACATGTAACACAAAAACAAGAAAAATGAGCAAACAACAATATGCTCATGTTCTTAAAAATTCAAAAAAGGAAGCATGAATCATAAGAAGCTCAAAAAGTCCAAGGAAAGTGATGAGTAGGGCTTACAAGGATCAAAGACAAGAAAGGAAGAAAGATAAGTGGAATAATGAAAGAAAATAGCTACCTCTTTGATTACTTATACTTGTTTAGTCACTACTATCCAAATCTTCCCTACCATACCAAAGAACCTAACATTACATCCTAAATGAAAGTCCTTTTTTATCATTGATGGAAGCTCTGGAGGCCTATGAATTTAGTTTACGAGTAAGTATGAAACGAGTCTGGCTAATTTATCTATGAGTGTGATTTACCCTTTCTAAAAGAGAGTTGAGTGAAATTGTTACCCTATGAGAGAATTGGACTAGAAAAGGACTATATTATATTTGATCCTCTTCTAATTTAACTTGTTAATTTATCATGTTGTGATTCTAATATTGTAAGATGCCTTAGCATGAGTTGTAGTCCTTAGAACTATGTTTATGTTGCGACTTGTGATCATTAGGGAGTTTTCCTAGATGAAATTGTCCATTGTTCTTTATCTTTCATTGTTCGAGGACGAACAACACTTCAAGTTTGGGGGTGTGATTATGGTTAATTTCATCTAGTTTTTAGTATCTTTTTACGTTTATTTTCGTCTATTTTTATCTGTATTTTGAGTCGTTATTGGTGGTGTTATGTGTTTCTTGGAATTTGTGTGTGAATGAACTTATAAATGATGAATCAGGTGAAAAACGGAGCAAATACGGAGTCGGGAGAAAAAGAGAGAAAAAGTTACACAACACGGCCAGCAGTGTGCAGGAACACGGGTCGTGTCTCGTACACGGCACGAGTTCCACGCACGGGCCTGTGCTGTTGGCCGTGTGCAGATGCCAGGTTGCACAACACGGCCACCCCTGTGGCCGTGTACAGCGCACGGCCCATGCGTTGCTTGAAGCTCACGTTGACCTAAAACCCTAGACACGACTCGGGGCGTGTTCTGCAGCACGGGGCGTGTAGGTGTTAATTTTGCTGAAAATTTCAGATTTCTTCTAGAAGGCCCATAGAGGTATAAATACCACTCCATTCAACATTTTGATCATTCATCCTACGAAAATTGGGCTGCCCACACACCTCACACAAAATTCCCTTTATTTTACACCTTTTCTCTCACCCATCCATCATCCATTTCATCTTTGATCATCTATCCACCATACCACCATCCCAAATTCAAGTGAAGAAGCAAGGAAGAGTGGGTGATCACCAAAGGAAGGAAGGAGATTCAATTGGAAGCCATTCCAAGGGAGTTTTCATCTCAATTTAGTGTTAATCCATTGATTTGCAATGATTTGTAAGATTTTGAATGTTTATGTTGAGGATCTTATGAAAATTGTAGGCTAATCTCCCTTGTGAGATTAGCAACATGGAAGTTGTTGGATAATTTGTGGATTCATGTAATTAAATTCATGTGTTGAATTGGGATTTGACTTTCTATCTTTGATCTATTAATATCTTGAGGTTTATGATGAATTGTGTATTTGATTATGCTAGATATGTGATGGGATTGAGAAATCAATTGTATGTTTAGTGTAGTTGAGTGAATCATTTTATCAAACACTTCATGTCCATTATAAATTGTGAAGAGATTGAGAAATCCTTCATTGTTTAGAACCTAATGATAGAACACATAATTTATTAGATTGAGAAGTCAATAGAGGATGTGAAGGGACTCTTAATTAAACTTAGTACCTAGTTGGAATTATTTAATTGAGAACCAACCTTTGAACTAACTAAGATTGTGGAAATGATCTATATCCTACCCATTCCGAGAGGAAGCTTAGGTGATTTTCGTGTTGGCCTTTAGTCATGACCATTGATGCAAATGAGTTTAATACATAAATCTATGAATTACCACTCCTTAAGTGTTGTTAATCTCACCTTTGTTTAATTTGGAAAACAACTTTCATTTTCTTTGTTTACTTGTTCCCATTGTTGAGTTAATTACTTGTTATTTCTTTGTGAATAACAAAACCTATTGATGGCTCGTATCTATAAAATTGCGAAGAACGTGATATCGCTTAAGCTCTAGCACTATCCTCCCTGTGGTTCAAAAAATTCTTGAATTGGTCAACCCGACTACAAGTTATGGCTAATCACTTTGCATTAACCGGTGGGAAGTACAAGTACTCCTGTTGTGACAGTTGTCCTTGCATCTACTGCAGCGCTGAGTCCTTCGCTTCTTGAAATGCATCTACTTTGCTGACTTTATCTGAGATCTTTTAGGCCTGCCAGCTTGTTTCGGGCAATCAGGTGGGTTACAAGCATCATCTCCATGTAATCCCAAACTCTGCGACTCATATGGGTCGGGAACAGAGAGCACCAAACCACCCCACATTCCCTTCACCCTCTCATTCAAGTAGCATTCACCAACAAAGGAGTTCACATCATACTTTGCAAACCTAGATACGTATAACACCATTTACTTTAATGTTGTAATTAAAATATCAGAATATAGTTCTCTATGTAAAGAAAACTGAAAGTAATATTTATAAATCAAGGAATAAATCCAACCTGATTGCTGCCGCCGCATGGACGCATGGAATCATATCAGCTTGAAATACTCCACAGTCACATAATCGATTTCCCAAATCTACTACTCAACTATTTGTGGTTCTCTTCACTGTGTAGGTCTCATCTCCCATCAAAACGACTTCTAGTCCCATGCTAGCTTCAACTACACTAGACAACTCACTAGCAACGATTTGACATAGAGGCCCAGTCTCTGTTTTTGCCTCTTTAAGACGACTCGTGAACCAACCACCGATGATATGCCTCACTGATTCCAAGAAATAAACCACTGGGAGTGAACGAGCCCAGGAAATACACCTGTTCCAACTCTCTGCAACATTATTCGTGACGAATTCATATTTCCTAATAGGGCATAGCACACGAGACCACCTTTCCGCTCCTATTTCATTCAACTTCAAATACAGGCTTTTAAATTTCCCCTTGCTACTTAACGTTTTCCATAGTCCTGCTCAACAAGAAAATTGAATAGGTCAATAGTATAAACAACATGGTAATTCCTTCTACAACTGATCATTTATACATACAAGTATATATTTCTAGACTCACCGCTCAAACTCGAATCTGCTGTAAGTTCTAGCAGCAGTCTTGAACAAGTACACAGCGCCTTTATTGTACATCATGACCTGCTTGCGCAAATGGTAATAGCAAAATGCATGTGCCGCACCCGGGTATACCACCGTCACTACATGGAATATGCTTTTGTGATGATCTGAACAATCAACAACTCATCTGGCCATCCAAAAGCCTCCCGCAACTGCATCATGAACCATGACCAATCTTCATTGTTCTCAGTAGAACCCACTCCTACTGCAAGAAGGAATATTGTTGGTTTGCATCCTGAGTTACTACAACGAACGCCACGCCCTTGTACCCACCCTTCAAATGAGCACCATCTACCACAATCATAGGCCTTCCATATCGCCTAAATCCGGATATGGAGGCGGAGAGTGCAACAAATACATTCTGGAAGATGTGATCTCCGTATGATGTGCGTAGTGCTACATGACTACATGGATTCTCCCTTCCCAATGCTCTCAGGTACGCTGGCAACAGCTTAAACGACTCCAAATCATCACCATACATTAGATTGGTCATCCATTTCTTCACAGAAAGAGCATGATCATACAATATTGAGATGCCATATCTTATCTTTAGATCTTCAATGATTAATGAAGGAGACATTGACGTGCACTTCTTTATTTGACGGTTAGCGTATAAAGTCCCAAGAAGCTTAGATAACACAATCTCTATTCCCACCCTATTCAAGTCTTTAATGCATGTGTGTCCAACAAATTGGGTGCATCTCCAAATATCATCCCACCCGGTGGAGCGAAAGATAAATTCGCAAGGCGACTTGCCTTTGCATTTCACATACCACCTGCACTGCTCAGACCTATACACCTGAAAATCAGCTCGGCACTTCAAATTATACACAGCAACTGCCAACTTCATTTCCTTTTTGCTTCCATAGGTCGCATCCTTTGCTAGACCATCCATGCTTTCATCCAGAGAGCTAAACGTTTCTTTCTCAACACTGAATGAATCCGGCATACATGGGTCACTCCATTGTTTCACACTTTCAGGCCTATTGATTTGCACATTAGAGTTATTTCGGTGATCGCCTTCACTATCAGATGAATCAGAGCCAGGAATTGCATCCGACGTATGTTCGTCAGATGACCCACATTCATCTCCAAATGGTGTTCGAAGCAAATAATCCGTGTCATCCCCATCCGCTCTAACACCTCTTCCTATGCTCTCATCATTAATAATAACCTTCCCAACATGCCTCCTATCTAGATCTTCCCGCCTTGGGACATCATCATTAATTGGATTAGGAGATTTTAATCCACCAGGTCTGCCTAGTGAAGAACAGCTACCTACTACACCACCAGCTGTTTCATTATCAAGATGGAAACCAGATTTCTTTTTAGTAATAACAAATATCTCAGGTTGCTCAGCACCAAGCAAACTGCACACATTGCTGTCATCTGTGATCTTCTCTTGGACACACATATCGTTGATTGTAAGACAACGAATTATATCACTCCCGTGCTTGCCTAGTTTCTCAGGAATTAAATCATTAAGTGGATTCCTCAAGCTCAACACAGTGTGGACACTTCCTAGTCTACGTACATTCAATGCCTAGGATTTGGCACCAACAAATGCAGTCCCATCCCAAGACCCGTTATAATGAACCAAGATATATCTGTCCTCCATCTGTCAGTACATAATAAAATGTAATTAGGGTGCATACATGGCTATTTAAAAGTACATGAACTAACTTATTAAGCTTGCAATACATTTTTTACATCATTTTTTTTTTCATTTTTGGGTAAGCTTTGCACTAGTCAATGTAACACAAATCCAGTATGTTAGTTAGTTGTTGGTTGAGGAATTCTCACCCGCTGCATATCTATTAAGAAGTTGGTTTGACAGGAGGAGTTAGCAAATCAGTTCTTATAATAAGGAATGACAATTCAGAGATGGATGACTTTGGTGGACTTCCTTATAGATCAGTTGGGATGAACATCAGCAATCTTCATGGCTGCATTTCTATATTGCCACGTGATCTTTTGATTGAGATGGGTAACAGATATTTTAGGTCACTATAATAAAGGTAAATCAACTAACAACAACCCATCAATTTGATAGCACACATTGATTGATTCTTTACTCGGTTAATTAACCATAATTAACCATAATTGTGTAGTCATGTTTCTGGCTATGGTGAATCATCAATGAGGGTTCATCCCATGCCTCAGTGGATGTACATCAATTTAAATGGAACAACTTAAAGATAATGTTCATTGTTTTCCATTTCATTATTACAGCTTCCATTTCTATATGATCAAATTCCATTATTTTTTTCCTGTTTGTTATGCTTTTTTGATTCAGAACAAAATACAATTAGTGCCAGTTAAATATCCACTAATAGGAGTTGCAATGTCAAATAATATGAAACAACAACGGTATACACAACGTCTTTATAACTATTTAACATCTTTATAATTCTTGCTCCCTCGAAAAATATTCGCACACTTAGCCAATTAATCAAACATAACTCCTTGAAATAATTCTGTGTACGAAGATTCATAAAAAACAGAACATCCATTAATAATTGCACATAAAAAAGCTCTAATAAACCCACCAATTGCTCCAATTAATGATAAATATCCTAAATCTACCGCTGACTCTGAGTACACTAACATGAATTCAATTAAAATCTTCAATTATCATATTCATTTGACTCCATTAGATATTCAAGTAGCAAGGCGAAATACCTGATCTGGGTTGGCTCGACCTATCTTCTACTGGGCGAGAGCGGTATTTATCCAACAAAAAAGATCACCGTCACCTCGTCTCAGCTTCGCCAACGTGGATCTTATATGACTGAGAGCAATTCAATGGGTTGGAGGCTTGGAGCTATTAATTGGGAAAATCTTTAGAGGGAGAATTAGGGATTTGAATTTTTCAATTGATGGGTCAAACAACAATATTTTTGCAGGTGGTGATCCGGTTCAAGAGAAGGGCCGGTTCAAGTAAGGAGGGATAGTATGGTAATTTGGTATTCCCATTGGTTACCCATTTTCATGTTTTAGGTTAAAAAACTTACCAAAATCTCATGGTGGTTTAAAAATTTACATGGACAACTAAAGTTGTATGAAAAAGATTTTTTCCCTATTAGTTTTACACGTGGGGTCATGGGTGAGGTTTTTTTTTTCAAAATGGAGAAATGATTACTTGTAGAGTAATGCTCAATATGATAAAATGGATATCTTACCAGCCAATAGAGGGAGTATAAGCCCGGAATTGAAGTTCATTGCTTGTTCTATTAGGTTGAAAGACAAACAACAATGATATATTATTAGATGGACATAAACCTTAAGCATAACCCTTTAAGATTCATCTTCAGTCCATAATACACCGGCAAAGTGATAACGAGTACCACAAAAAATGGCATGTACCCTCAAGCATTTGAAGCTCAACTTTGTAGACCCCCGCAAGCAGACCAACTAAGAATTTTTAGCACCAGAACGAAATTGAATTAGAAAGCATTTTCATGTCTCGTAACAAAGCATTCTTGTTGTCTCGTCTGATTGTTATGACCAATTATAGAAATTCCATGCAGATAGTCACTAAAACAAATCTTTTGGTAACTAGGAGGGTTCTTATTTGTCCAACGCAACCTCAAAATAATATTCTTGTATGAAGATCTTACACAAATCCTCTCTTTCTGCTACTATAGTCAAGATTCATACATACAACAAAACCACATTTGAATTTGATTCATGAAAAGAAAGACCAATGATAAGACCTGATCAAGTTAAATAGCAAAAGATAATGAAAAATATCTGGATGACTGTAGCCCCCCTAGTTGCTCAACAGGGGAGATTGTTCATCATTCAACAGTTGTAAGACACTCAATATTAACAAATAATTTCTTCAGTATTTGTGTTCATTTATTGTCCCTTCTTCATGCAAATGTAAGCTTGTAAGGGGAAGTTAATTATATCTGTCAATTTCTTACAGAAACGGTAAAAATAAATCCTGAGAGGGAAAGGTCATCTAACACTTCAAGCACCTTAACTTGCACATTCAGATTATCAAATATTCAATTGAAAGATTGAAACACAATGAACCCCCACACCACAGTTAATATATACAGGGTCTACTGTTCATATTTTACAAACAGATAGAGAACTTTAATGCAAAATCAATATAAAATGGGATAAAAAAATTCATTTTAAATTCCCACACTTCCCACATCTATGCACGAGAAATTTATGTACAAAAAATTGCAAGATCAATGCCTCTAAGAGCAAGATCTTTTATATCTTGTTTCTCAAACTTGGCCACTAATGCTCTTGACAATTTTTAACCAATCAAATATTGTACATAAATAGTTCAATTTCCTTCCTAAGATATTGGTAAGAAATAAATCCACCATTCAATTCATGTAAATAACAGCATTCTTGATTTTAATCATTAGATAATAACAAAGAAAATCCATTTTCCAAACAACTCAAAAATCAAGTCACAGTACAAGTAATTTTACTTTTGTAACGACAAACCCAAACTCAAAATCTCTCCAAAACCATCTTTGTAACTGGTTTTTAATCACGAATGATGAGCCGTCTAGAGTGAGTAACTATTAAAAGGATATCACACTACCTGACTTTGTAAACAAGGATCGTCTTGGCCTTTTTGGCAAGATCTTGCGCACGAATTTTGAGCTCCAAATTTATTAGCCAAAATCCGCTTCTCAGAATTTTTGACGTGGAAGCTGTTCTTGCCTTATCATTCGTTCAATCCCGCTGCATTGCATCTTCCTTTGCATTAAAACAAAGGCCTGATCTAGATTGTTATTGAGAACCTTGACTCGGATGCCCCGTCATTGCTGCAGCTGAGAAGCCGGAGCCAGGACAGCGGCCCCTCGTTTCGCAGCCGCTTGAATCATCATCCTCTGTAGAGGCTTTGGGTTTTTGAAATGAATCAATTTAAAATATAATTACCAATGTCTTCATCTTCAATTGATAAACCATAGATAGAGAGAACAACATGGAAGAATTCTCTATGCATGTAAGCAACTTGTAACCGTAGATCTATGAACGATAGGAATTAATTTAATTAATTAATTGAATTTAATTGGTTAGTAAAGTTAAATTAATCACCAATTAAATTAGTGTAGTGGGTGAGTGTAATTTGACTCATTTATATGAGAGGTTATGTGAAGCGTAATGAGGATTAATACGAAATTATTATCCCACGTTGAATATGTGGGAGGAATTTTAAGGGTAATAAACTGCAGTTAAAATCTTAGGACATGTCGTATAGGGGTAAACTGACGTTGTAATTAATTTTGTGGTTAATATATACTAGTAATTCCGGTCCATGTCGAAAGATTTTTATTATAGAATTATTTATTTAGTATTTTTTAGATTATTTGTTGAATTTAATGAATTTATCTAATTTCAAATTAAATTTTATAATTCTTACTTAAACCCAAACAAATATCACCTTATAGAATTATTTGTTAAATATTTATAACTTTATTATTAAATTATTTGTTAATTATTTATAACTTTATTATTGAATTATTTGTTAATTACATTTGAGTTTATCTCTTTTACTGATTCCAATAAATAGATTTTTTCTTATATAATTGGTTATATTTAAATTTTTTTTAATTATCAATTTGGGGTTTAGGGTTTAAGAGTCACAACATTTAGTAATTTTTTTTCTTTCTATTTATCGATTTTTTAGATTAGTTTTGACAACATATTTAAATTGATATTAAATTGGTTGAATGAGTATTACGATAAACGTAAACAACGTCATTCCTCATATTCAATTTTAAATGATTAACCATAATTAATCTTTTCAGTTTTCGTGACTCTTGAATTTCTTGGATCAAATTTATGTTTTACTACTTGTTATTTTGACGTAATTTATTTAATTGAATAAATAATTTATTCAATATTTGAGCATCTAATGTTTAAAATTCAAAAGTTTCATCTTATTTCAAATCTCAGAATTTTGAAATTCCAAAAAATTTTAATTTTTGAACAAAATATACTGAAGTATGTAAAACCTACAACATACAAACCTTCAACAAATTATTAAATTAAAATTTAAATACAAAAAGGTGGGTTGTACTACTCAAGTTTATTTGTTGAACTTCAATACTAAACTAACAAAATATGTTGCATTGCGTGCCACTCCAGGGACCACCTTATTGAATATTTTGAGCAGAAAAATATCACATTACATCCATTCAATTTCACAAAATATTAAACAAATCAACTCTAAAAGAATTAATCACTTATCCAACCTCATGACAAAAATTGAATGGACAAATATAATAGTTTGTGACCGTACATATTTAATGAACTCTGTAAGCTAAAAATAATTTAATGAACATTAAATAAGCTAATCAAGAAAAAGTTAATGAATTAAAGTATCAATATAATTTTAATAGTTTGAAACTCAATAATTTTTTATAACTCACCTACCATCTGCATTGTTCGTAAGCAAAATGAAATTTTCTCAATAAACAGAAGGAATCTAATAACTTCAATGTGTTTTCTCATGTCTAATGTAACCTAATTGCATGCGCCCCTCAAAAATACTTTTCATAAAAATCATATCTTTGCAAAGGATTATTTCATGAATCATTAGAAGTCTCTCTTATAATTTCAAATATGCCTACGCATAACACTCTTAATGAGCCAAAAGTAAAATATTTTTAAGCAAAAAAATTTTGGTTTTCTTCTACCACAAGCCCAGTTATGTAAACACTCCATAAATTCTATGAACCAATAATAATTTTTATTGATTTGATTCGCACAAATATATCTACATTCAACAATCATTTTACAGTAACGATAATAATTTTATTGATTAAACAATCACTTTACAATAATACATCAAGAGAAAACACTTGATAACAAAAAGATAATCAATATACATCAATTCATAGAGTTAAATTCATTTTTTGCCCTGTAACTAAGCAAAACTTCGATTTTTGCCCTAAAAAAATAAGTGGTTCAATTTTGCCCTATAACTTACGAATTATTTCAATTTTTCCCATTTTCGCCGGAAAATACAAATTTCACCGGAATCCGCCATGTCATGCTTCAATTCTGATTGGTCAATCCGACGTGGTAATTTTGACTTTTTTTGAGCCAATGAAACCGCCACGTCATATTCTACCTTCTTTTTTTTCATATTCCACCGTCGTTGTCGATGTACGTCATCTCCGCAGACCGTCAACCACATCGACTCCGCCACACGAGGCCACCACTACAGCCGAATCCAGCATTGCCGAAAAAGTAACACCAGTCACTGTCGGAGCCGTCGAAAGCTGCTGCTGAATCACGCGATCCTTTCCTGATCAATGAAAGAACGTGGAATGCTTTAAGCCAAAATCTATACATAAAATGATAAAATCACCAATAGACACTTAACTTCTCAGCACTGCATCATTTCCCTTGACGATAGAGCAATATAAAACACACGCGAACTGCACAATTATTTTCAATTCAAACATAAACATAAAAAATGTAGCACCCAATGAATCCCCTAAGCCTCAACTTCAAACAAAATGATTAAACAAAGACTAGCCGATCATGCAGTTATCAGGACTAAAATGAATAGAGCAAACCTTATTAAGTAGAAAATTAGGGTAGAGATGATTGGTGGTGAGGAAATAAGAGCAACAAGGGCAATCACTCTTGTTCTGAAGATGAGTGATGATACATATGTAGCAGAAACTATGCCCGCACGTGGTCAAAAAGGCATCCTTAATGATTTGCATGCATATAGGGCAGAGGATATCTTTATCGGAGTCCAACGACGGCAATGAAGGAATTAGCGACTGCGCATCGGCGGCGGGACTTCACCGTAGGCACGAGAGCGCCAATTGAAGCGGCATGGCCACCCATTTTGAGCGAATCGAAGAGTAAGGGAGAGCTACATGCGATGGAGAGGGTTTATAGCGTGAATTCCGTAGGATTGAAGAAAGAAACGGCGGAGAGGGATACTGTGGGTGTCTGTGTGTTCTGGAGAGAGAGAATAGATTTTGTTGATTTGGAAATAAAAAAAATAAAATAAATAGGTGGAATATGACGTGGCGGATTCATTGGCTCAAAAAAAGTCAAAATTGCCACGTCGCATTGACCAATCGGAATTGAAGCATGACATGGCGGATTTCGGCGAAAATGGACAAAAATTGAAATAATTCGTTAGTTATAGGGCAAAATTGAATCACTTATCTTTATTAGGGCAAAAATCGAAGTTTTGCTTAATTATAGGGTAAAAATGAATTTAACTCCAATTCATACATACTTTCAATCTTAGCCACAAATAACTTATTTTACCAACTATTCCACTTTCGTGTGCTTATCTCCAAACCATGCCTCATTTCTTACTCTACACACAAAGTAAACAGTTGCAAAAAAATGCATAAATCCTCAACTTCTTAAGCTTCCGAGGAACCCCCTTCCAGCTACCACCTCTCCTTTCCCCACACCTGATGGAAAAAATAATACTCAAAAAAGAAATGTTGATATGTTTCCACTCATCCAACACAAAACCCACAAATTATATCTCTATCATTACCATACAATCTATCTTTAATTTATAATCTACCTCTAACCACATCTTGAAGCAAAGTTTCCTAGACACCACGTAAAATACATAAATTAAGATATGACGTATATTCAACCCGTTTATTAATACGAGCGGGTCCAGATTAACAATGAAAAAGTGTATTAATATTTGATCAGTTAAATGAAGATGGTATTTTATCGTAAAATAGATTAATTATATTAAATTAAGAGGGTATTTTAGAGTATATATATATATATATATATATATATATATATATATATAACAAAATTAAAATAAATTCAACAAAAAAGTTGAGCTCTAAAATTAAAATTAAATTAAAATTAAATAATTTAAATAGATTGAATTTTAAGAAAAATAAATCATCAAAATATAAGTCTTATATAAATTAAATTGAAATATATTAATTGAAAATTAGTATATTGATTGATAATTAGTTAAATATGCTAAAAATATCTTCCATATTTGATAAATTTTTATTGTCAATTAAAAAATAAGAAAATTATTATTGACATAAATATAATCCATCTGAGCGTTGCACGCAAAAAATTATATTACAATTTACAATTATGTACTTTTATATTTAAATTTTCTTATTTTAATCATAACACACACACACACACACACACACACACACACACACACACACACACACACACATATATATATATATATATATATATAATTATTTATTTATTTATTTGTATTTATGTATTTTATAAAAACTACTAATTATTTATGTATAATATATAAATGTATTTTTTTAACATAATGTAATTTTATATTTTTCAATTAAATCGCATTGTTTATAGGCTTATTTTTATAACATTAAATTTGATTCGGTATTTAAGATAAATAGAGCATATATTAACTTTCTATTATTAATTATGTTAAAATTATTTTATTTTAATTGATATCTATTTATATTTTAAAAAAATAGATATAATCTCTATGTAAAACTCAATTACCATTTTTTAAGAAAGATATAGTATATTATAATTTATATTTTATTTTTAATTGAATAACATATGGATAAAATAAAATCTAAAATATTATTTAATGTACTAAATAATGAATATCAAAATAATATTTATGGAGATGATCCTAATAAAAATAAAATTGTACGAAAAATTAAAATAAATCACAAAAAATCGAAAATAAATTTCATACATTAATCCTAAAGATTAAATTAAAAGAATATTTATATAGACGATTCTAATAGAAATATAATTGAATGAAAAATTAAAATAAATTACAAATTTTCGAAAATAAGTTTCATACATTAATTCAAAAGATTAAATAAAAATAATATTTGACCTGTGCTTTGAATCTCCAATTCTAAAATTTCTGAAATTAATTCTAGAGTGTCCAAATTCATCACTCCAAACACTGGTGACTTTTTTTAATGATTGAAGCTGAAAATATATAAGATCAAATAAAAATAAGAACAATAATGTTATAAAAAATTATAAAATAGATTTTATAAAATATAAATAAAATAGTAAAAATGAAGGAAAATTCATAAATCATAAGATAAACAAAAATTTAAAAAAAAAAGAATGATACCTCAAAGAGAATAATTGAATTTGAAAATAAGATCAAATAAAAATATAAGAGATAAAATAAATCAAAGTATAAAAATAGAGTTTATAAAATTATAAAGAAAGTATTCTAAAATTAATTATGGATTGTCCAAATTCATCACTCTTATATTATATTGTATTATATTATATGTGTGTGTGTGTGTGTGTATATATATATATATATATATATATATATATATATATATATATATATATATATTTAAAATTAGTATATTGACATTGATGAGTTCTTTTAATGATTAAAGCTGCAAATAAGATCAAATAAAAATAAAATTAATAAGACTAAAAAATAATAAAAATAGAGTTTATAGAATATGAAGAAAATACAAAATCGAAAAATAAACATAAATCATAAGATAAACAAAAAATAAAAAAAAAGAATGGTACCTCAAATTGAATGACTGAACCTGAAAATAAGATCAAATAAAAGTACAAAAGATAAAATAAATTAATTATATAAATAAGGTTTATAGAATTATAAAAAAAATACAAAAATCGAAGAGAAACTAAAATAAGATAACAAAAAACAAAGAAAAAAAAGTATAAATCAAAAGATAAACAAAAAACAAAAAAAGAAGAATGATACCTCAAATTGAATGATTGATCCTGAAAATAAGATCAAATAAAAGTATAACAGATACAAAAATTAAAGTATGTAAATAAGGTTTATAAAATTCTAAAGAAAATACAAAAATAAGATAACAAAAAACGAAGAAAAAAAGCATAAATCATAAGATAAACAAAAAATAAAAAGAAAAATGATACATCAAACTGAATGATTAACCTGAAAATAAGATAAAAAAAGTGTAACAGATAAAATAAATTAAATTATAGAAATAGGGTTTATAGAATTATAAATAAAATAAAAAAATCGAAGAGAAAAAAAAGATAACAAAAAATAAAAAAGAAGAATGATACCTCAGAGAATGATTGAACCTGCACATTAGATCAAATTGATGAGTGTGTAAATTCACAAGTTTAGCGTGGTGTTTGATGCTAGTTTTGGAGAGTTTGAATGTGGAAATAGGTGAAAAACCTATATATATTGTGAATTAGCATGAATCAGGTGTTAGTGGAGCTCTTCGGGTGATTTTGATAGTGAAAACGGAGTGGAAGTGCTAAGAATTGAAGTGAAGAAGTCGAAGCCACGCGAACCGACCAAGATTAGGTGAGGTTCGACCTGTTTGGAGAAGGGTTCGATCACTCCAACAGGTCGAACTAATAAAGAAAGACGAACATGAGGAGTTCGACCAAGAACCACGAGGTAAGACCTGTTCAACAGGTCGAACCGTGGTCGAACCAGTTAGCGAGAAGTAAGGTTCGACCACGACGTTCTTGGTTCGACCTGCCAGTTGGTCGAACTAAGTGCAGAAATTGTCCAGTAGTGCGGTTCGACCTGTGGTTCGACCTGAGGGGTTGTGGTTCGACCTGTACCGAAGACGAACCAAGAGCAGAAGTTGTCCAGTAGCAGGATTCGACCTGTGGCCAGCGGTTCGACCTGTTTGCTGAGGTCGATCCATCACACGAAAACTTACCTTATCCGGATTTTCGAGGCCTAAACGCATGAGATCACTTGAAAAGCCCATTCCAAGTCCTAGGGACGTGATTACAAGTATAAAAGGAAACTCATGCAGTCAAAAAAGAGAGTTTTTGATCGAGAATCATAAGAAGAGACAAGGAGACGATCGTCCATCCTCCGGAGGGGCAGTGACAGAGTTCCGCTGGAGATTCAAGTAAGATCGGTCCATCTAACCATGATTGTTCTTAGATCAATCATGGGCTAGAGCCGTTTCGGTAGTTCTAGGGTTATGAAGGTTTCATGAGTTAATTTATCTTTCGTGTATACACTCCGTACAACACTACTTGTGGTTTATTTTATATAAGATTGCACGTTTTTAATCCATACTCAAAGTCGTTTTGTGCATCAATAATCGTTGTGTAGAGTCTGAATGCATAACATGGTTATTGGTTGAGTGCGTTCACTATTGAGCAAGGTTTATCGTTATAATTCTAAGTGAAGGGATTCCGAAATCTTATTAGAACTGTCTTATATAAATATTTATTAATTGAATCTTATTCGGGTTGATAAGTAAGATAAAGAGTATAACTTTATAGTACCTATAAAGGGAGATCAAATCAGGTTAGAGTACCAATCCTAGGGGGAAATAATTGATTCTGATAGTACCTAGAAAGGGGGTAAAGTATACATCTTGCTCCGAGGATATTCACACGTGTCAAATGCATATTTACTTGTGTCTATAGAGTAGATTTGCATGGTCTAGTGATGCGTCCATAAACCACAAGGCAGAGTCGGACATCGACACACGAAAATATGAATTAATGAGTGAAACTGGATGACCTGACGAACTACCTACTATCTTACTTGATCACTATCCACTAATCTCTTGCTCTTGTTATTTATTCTTTCGATTACTAGTTCCATCACAAAACAATTACAATTCCTACCATAGTCATAATTAGCTAGAACATAATTAAATTGATATTTAATCGTCCCGTGGATTCGATATATAACTTGGTCACCTTTCGAAACTACGATTGATATCCTTCATACTTGGGGATTAAAATTGTGTGTTGAGAAAACGCCCAACACAAATAAAAATAAAGTACAAAAAAATAACACAAATTAGAAATAGTATGAAAGTAAAATATAAAAGAAAAAAGAAGCACCAAAAAGAAAAAAAAAAGATTTGATTATGTAATGGAAAAGGTTTATATGGAATGATTTGAAATAATGAACAATTATAATTGAAAGCAATCAACGACTTTGGAAAAAAGTATGAAAATTACCAAATATAGCATTGAAAGATTTGTTATATATATATATATATATATATATATATATATATATATATATATATATATATATATATATATATATTTAAAATTAGTATATTGATCGACAATTAATAGAATATATGCAATAATATTTTTCATATTTACCAATTTTATATTATTAATTAAAAAAGAAATAGATTATTTAGTATTACCATAAATAAGATTCATGAGATCAAAAGTATGAAATGAATGATCAAGATTAAAATTGAATGATTACTAAAATTGAAAGATGGAGAAAAATTGGAGATTAAAATAGAAATTCATGTTTTTATATATGTATGTATACTAGTTTTTTTTCCCGTGTATTACACGGACTAATTAGTATACTTTATCTTAAATTAATAAATAAATAAATTATTTTAATATATTTTGTTATTATTATAAACAAAATATTTATGTTAATTAAGTACTTTAATTAAATTAATAATTTATATAATTTTTTTATTTTGCCCATGTATATTCATTATTTTTTTATTTTAGATATATTTATAAACCAAATTTATGTTAAATAAATATTTTTATAAATATTATTTTTTTAGTTCAAGTTTTATGATAATTAAATAAAATTTTTAGAGTAATTAACTTTTAAATATTGTCTCATAATAAAATAAAAGGAGTGTAATTTAATTTTTTTAAATGGTGAATCTATTTTTTATTCATATATTATAATATTTAGATAATTATTATCTTGAAATAATTAATTGAGTAAAGACTTTTCAGATATTTTGTAGATAAGAATAAATATTTTGGAGATATAAAAAAGTTATATAATAACAAATTTTAATATACAATAATAAAATATAAAAATAGAAAGATTATGTATATAACATTAAAATAAAAAAATATAAAAAACACAACGATTAACCACGTCGCGACACCTCATATTTTTAAAAGTTATTTATAGTAGCGTATTCGCAATTAGTATATATAAGATATGTTATATATAGATTAAGCATGTATTGATTAAAAATTACTCAAATATGTAAAAAATATCTCACATATTTACCAAATTTATATGAGACACTCTCTTGTGAGACAGATTTTTTTTAGACGGGTGTAAAACGGGTCGACCCATCACTAAAGTATGCTTCTTGTATAGATAAAGTATGCTTATTTGCAATTAAAGTATGTTAGTAATAAATCAAATTATAACCCAATAAAATCATACTTTAATGCATAATACAGCATACTTTAGAAAACATACTTTAACAACCATTAAATATATTTTATCTAAATAATAGACATACTTTAACACGACTCACAAATCGTATCACATAAGTAACGTCTCACAAGAGACTTTGTCAATTTATATTGTAAAATAAAAAAGGTTAATTTTAAATAATAAAATTCATTATTAGTATAATTAAACTTTATAATTGAAATCAAAAGCATTAATGATTAAAATTAAAATTTAATTATTTCTAAATAGAATAATAAAATTGAAAACAAAAGTAGAAGTTTAAGTTGATATATTAATTGAAATTAGGCATATATTGATTAAAATTAATTAAATATGCCAAAAATATTTTTTATATTTACCAAATTTAAATTGTTGAATAAAAAAATAAAATTTAAATGGTAAAATAAAAAAGAAATATTTAAATAATAAAATCCATTATTAGTATAATAAAATTTTATGATTGAAATCAAAATTATTAATTTGACGGTCAAGATTAAAATTGAATTATTTTTAAATAGAGTAAAATAAAAAAAAAAAAGAAAACAAAAGTGAAATTTTAAGTTTGCTTTTATATATGTATGTGTAGATGTAATGTTACTATATTTGTAAGATTTTAAATGTATATTTTCACTCACAAGCAAGTGTACTTGATCATCGTCGAAATGTATTTCTATGTAATAAATTATCGAATCCATGTTTAAATTTGGATTAATAAAACACGTGAGCTCATGTTTAAGTTGTTTTTATAAAAATGATAGAAACTGAGTTTGATTTTAAAAACTAAACAAATTAAAAACAATAACAAACAAGAGAAATTGATAGAAATTGAGTTTGATTTTAAATAAGCAAATTAAAAACAATAACAAACAAGAGAAATTGAGGATGAGGATAGGAGTTAAAGATTCAAATACTTAAGAAATGAGATTGATACATTCAAACACACTTTAATTTATACTAACTTGCAAATGAATTTCCACTTAATTGGTATCAATTAAAAGCGATAGCGATGATATCCTATGCCCCTTTTGGGTTATGAAGGTTGTACATCCTAGAGATTTCAAAATGCACCTAGGCTCAATGTCCAACACTAACCCCTTCCGTTTATGTACTAATTATTCTCTAAATTTCTCTTAGAATGTACTATCTAGAGGTAATTCTCTCTTTTGTGCGTGTTAAAGCCAACGATGGATTAGTTCCTCTCATCAGGTTCAAATATCCTTTCGGTCAAACTTAACCCGATGTCTACCCATGATCATCTAATATTATGGAGAGTCGTTCCCTTAACACCCTAGCAATATAGACATGAATTATATAAAGACAGGCTAGAGACTAGCGATCTCGTATTCTTCATAATTTTATAAAGAAGACTTATGATTGAATTTTGGTTTGAACAAGTAAAGAAAATTAAAGCAATTATTAAGAAAATAAGCAAGCAAATAAAGATGAATGAAATATGATGAGTGATTCAAATAGAATAAGAGTGAGACTAGCAACATTAGAGTTATACATGGAAATTCTAGGGATCCTACCAATGAGCTGATATACCTCTTGGGCTAAGAATAAGGGAGATTACTATTTCCACCTAATCACTCTCTTAATGAAGAGGATTTAAACCCTTACAAAAGTTCCAATTAAATAGCTATCGAGACCAAAGAAAATAGGTATTTATAAGACTAGAATTCCCTCTCACAAGTACTATATATCTAAATCTATGTTCCCTTACTAGGAACTATGATTCACTGAGGGATCCCCTCACTTAATCAACTAACCTCTCATTAATCCAATAAGGAATTCCCTCTCACAAGTTTCATTATTACATCCACTCATGGACTCATGGTACATATATATATAAATCACCTCAAAGCAAGTGTATTAAAAAACATTGCAATTAAACACAAAATAAACTTTAAATTGTTGTTCATTATTCCATACACTCATGGTACATATATAAATCACCTCAAAGCAATTGTGTATACAAAAACATTGCAATCAAACACAAAATAAACTTTAAATTGTTGTGCTAGCCAGGACAATTACAGGAGGGTAAATGTTGAAATTGAAACTTGCAAATGCATAAGTAGAAAATCTAGTTTTTTTTTTTAAATATGTTGGGTAGGCTTAGGATTCATATATGGGTTTTTGTGTTGAGGGTGAGACATAATCTAGAGTATAGTTTAGAAGCAAGAGCAGAGTTTTCCATTCATAACGAATATCCCCGACTCGGGATGGCCGTTGAGGTCAGTCAGCCCGAGCCGGAAGAGGATTATCCTGAGCATGACGGAACTTAAACTCATCACGTTTACTCCTAAACAGTTTTAGAAACTGCTTAACCTTGTAAAACAGAAATTTCACATCCTTTTTATCATTAATTGTATTCTCAAACTGCTCAACCCTCAAATGAAGACTGCTTACAACAAGACAACTCACGTGTTCTCTGCCAGAATCCTCCTCCATTCTTTTCTCAAGCTGCTCAATTCGACTCTCTATATCATAACAACAACAACATCTTGGCGATTCATGAGTTTCTATGCTCTTTTTTTTAAAGAGTGAAGGAAACAATATCATTAACTCTCGGATTAATAGGGGTATTCCAATCACTGCTGCTGCTACTAGGGGTGTCACTGCAAACAAATACCATTTCAGCTTATTTAACAACGGTGAAACACTTGTGTAAATCGAGTTCACCATATAAACCCTATATGATCCCCTCCAATCCTATTATTCCCTATGTATTGCTAGAGTTTAAATTTTTGATAATTTCCAATCCTATTATACTCTGTATTACTAGGATTTAAATTAAAAGGATCGCCTATTTACGTGACCGTGTTCAAAAAGACACTCTTAACAATAAAGCATTCGTATTTGGTAACTCACCATTTTAACTTGCAGTTCTCTACACATCCAATAAACAAAAATTTCATGGCTGAATATTTAATAATTTATACTATCTATTATATTATATACAAATAAAATCACACTGATCTTGAGCTGAAGAAAACTAGGATTAAAACCCTTTTTGTATTCCTTATTAAACATAAACACCAAATAGAGGGAATTAAATAACAAATAGAGGAATTACGAATTCCAACAGTAAAACTAATCACATCACCTCGCTCCTCAATCCTCTGAATTTCAACTTCGCTGCTTCCCATTTCCTTTTCTATTTTTAAATAAAATAAAATTATAAAAATTGATTAATATTTTCATTTTGTATATGCATACTGTGTTTATATAAAGGCAGGGATAATACTATCTTTTCGAAAATCATGGGAGATAATATTATCCTCCATTTATCAACCGCCAGAACTTATTATTATTACTAATTTTTTCACGGAATTTAAGGTTATTGGAGAAAATTCAGAATCCCCAATTTGACCTTTTGACATCCATTCTTGCCCATTCTTTTGAGAAACATTCAAAATTTGATTTTGACATCCTGTCGACCGCCTAAACTTATTATTATGGGAGGGACTAGGGTGCAATCGGTTGTACCAGTTGAATTGGTACAATCTTGGTCTTCACCCTTCTTAATTAATTAATACTCCTTTATTAATTTTGTTTTTTATTTTATTTTTAAATTTATTTTATTTAAATGACTATTATATCCTAAACCCTAAACCATAGGGGATAATTATACCCTAAACCACAAGGGTAAAATTACAAAACCCTAAACCCTAAGGGATAATTATACCCTAAACCACAAGGGTAAAATTACAATTATACCCTAAACCCTAAACCCTAGGGGATTATTATACCATAAACCACAAGGGTAAAATTACAATTATACCCTAAACCCTAAACCCTATGGGATAATTATACCCTAAACCACAAAGGTAAAATTACAATTATATCCCTAAAAAAAAGAAGAAAACACACACTGAAGGTGAAGGAAGGAGGTTGTACCGAAGATTGTACCAATTGAAAGTTGTACACAAGTCTTTGCCTATTATTATATTAAGGCCCATCATGGTATAACGAAATGGGATGGGAATGGAATCAGGATTCCTAATTCCATTCCAAAAGTGACTAGACCATGGGTTTAGCTATTTTCATTGATGAAAGAATCAAATTTTTTTATATATAAAATATTTACTTATCTTTTATTTTGAATTAATTACTCTCAACTACACCATATCGAGAGTTATTACTATGAGATACTACGATCCAAATTTATTACTATAAGATACAAAAATTTAAAATAATATACCCAATATAACCCTAATATTAATTAAATATTTAAAATTATATTTTATTTGTTATTGATGAAATCAGCTTCCTATTTTCACGCCAATTAATTTATCTCGTCCCCCTTTCTCTCTCACTATTCTATTTAAGAAATCATCACTTTTTTCTCACAGAAAACCTGCGTCTGCAACCCAACCCATTCCCATCGTGTTGCGTCTTAAGAAATCATCACTTTTTTCACACAGAAAATCTGCGTATGCAACCCAACCCATCCCATCGTAAGAAATCATCACTTTTTTCACACAGAAAACCTACGTCTGCAACCCAACCCATCTCCATCGTGCCGCGTCTGCAACCCAACCCGTGTCTTGCAACACATCGTCCCAACTGCACATCTCTTTCGCATCGCTAAAAGAACTATGGTCATCTAATCTGGTTCACCAATTTAGTTCGATTAGTTCAAAAATTGTTGCCAAAGGGAAAAGGGACAATGGTGTGGTGATTTATGAAGTTCATTTGGAATTTTTTCTCAAACTGAAGAATCATCCAGAATTGTGGAAGAAGAAGCTGTTGAAGAGAAGCTGCTACTCTAACTGGACTTAAAAGCCACCAAAATTCCATATACAAGCTTTTGTATAGTTGTTTGTAAAGATTCAAAATAATATACATTGTGAAACAATGTAACTATGTTGTGCAAATTTATACCTAATTGTGCAAACACATTTAATGAATTATATAGAAATATGCATTAATAGTGATGTGCTGGTTGGATGGTGTTATCCAACTATAATTGTGTCACGTAATTATAATTTTAATAAACAATAATATAATTTATAGTTATTAATCTAACATTACATTTGTTTTTTCTTATAAGAAAGTGAAATCTCATGATTGAATCGTACAATAATATAATTGTATAATTATATTGGGTTATGCAATAATATAAGGGATGTGCAATAATATAACTATATTATGTAGTTTTTGTATAGATTGTACATATTGTGATATAAGAAAAAAATTTGGAAAATAAAACAAAAAATAACAAAACTCTATATTTTGAAATGTCACATAGATTGTGCAGATTGTGATATTGGGAAAAATTGAAAAATAATCTGGAAAATAAAAAAAAAAGATTACATTTTGAAATGTTGCGTAAAAAGGATAAAAGGGTATATTTGGGATTGTGCCATGTAATTTGGTATCTCATAGTATTTATTTTAGGATAATGCACCTTAAAGTAATAATAGCGTATAATTTACACCTATGAGTAAGTATCCCTTTTATTTTATAATAATTTTTTTATTTTAAAATTAAAAATAAATTCATTAATAATTATAATTAAAATTGAATAATTTTAAATTTTAAAACTATATAAATAAAACATTTAATTATTTTGATTTATATTTTAATTATTAAATTAAAAATAAATATACGAATAAGTATTTAATAACATGAAATAAAGTATTTTTAAATAAATCAAAAGTTTATAATATTTGTGAATTTCATAATTTAAGTTAAAAAATCTTTGTATAATTTTATTATTAAATAAAAATATTGTATTAAAAAATAAAAAATATATATTAAAAAATAAATTTAATCATTTATTATAAATAATGCAATCCTTGCACCATATTGAAAACTATTAACAATAAAGTTAAAATTAATTAATAAATTCATTTTTAATTACCAATGTTATTTATAAGTCATACCAGAGTTTTTATTTTTAATCATTTTTTCTATCTTTATTCCATTCCTAAAATTATTCAATTTCATCATAATTTCATTCTATCATACTAGACCGTAAGTTTTTCAGGGAAAGGTTGGTTATGGGATAAGTTTTAACTCTATATATGAAATTGAGAGATTTGCGGTGATAAAATAGGAGAGTGAAGTACCCTGATTCTCCGACAGTAAATTTCTTGTATTTCCTTAAATCTACACCATTTAATAAATAAAGAGTTTGATTAGGTTAATTTTTAAATCAATTTCCACCATTAAATAATATAAATAGTTAATTTAAAAAAAAATTACCACACTACTCATTTAACTTATATAAATTTGAAAAATCTAAATTCTTTTGATGTAGCTGGGTTGGAGTACCCCTTGTACTCGAAGTATTAATAAACTTAAAATTTTCCTTTCAAAAAAAAAACCTATATAAATTTGGGGTGCACCTAGTGCACTCAAAATCACCCATAAATTTAACCTTTCTTATAAAACCATGTCACCCCTTCGATTAATTTAAAGTTTGATCACTTATTATGAGGTACATAAAATAATACATAATTGCTATAAACTACATGAGTTAAAGAAGTAATACTCATAACTAGACAATTATAGATTGTGATACCATAAATACCCCTGTATATTTGCACAATTTGTGTTGCACAATTTGTTTTGCACAATTTTGTTTTTGGTCCCGCTGTGGTTCGGCCGGCCGACGGTCAGCGGTGGTCCGGCGGCGGTGGGTGGGTGAGGGGTTTGTGATTTAAAAGTGTATGGGATTATAATGAATTGTGGTTATATTTGATATTGGATAGGTCTTGTGTGAGACCGTCTCACGTGATACCATTTTTCACTTTTTAAAATGGTTATCACTTTCGTTATAAATTATTATCACTTTTGCTATAAAATGTTATCACTTTTTATTTATATTATAAATTGTTCATAAAATAACATTATCATTTTTTATTAATTTATTATCACTTTCCCATATAAAAGTTATCACTCTCTGGCTGTCTCACGTAAGCCCTTACGTGAGACGGTCTCACACAAGCCTTTGCCTATAAATGGATAGTAATCTTAATACAGAGTTATGCTTAACACGGAAAAGTGATAACTATTTAATAGAATTATTTTATTAATAATTTATTGTATAAAAGATGATAATATTCTTAATAAAAAAAGTGATAATCATTCAATATATACCTATTTCATTAATAATTTGTGGGACAAATAAAAAATGATAATATTTTTAATAAAAAAGTAATATTCCTGATCAATCCAATTAAATTATTTCATAAGTAATTCGTAGGAAATATTAAAAGTGAATATTTTAAAGAAAAAATTTTACGAGATAAATGAAAATTGATAACAGTTTGATTGAACTATTTTTTTAACAATTAGTAAGGAAATGATTGAAAAGTGATAGTACAAATTAAAAACCGACAAGAAAAAATATAAACAAATAATAATTAAATTATTTCTTAAATAATTAATAAAATATATAAAAGGTGATAACTTTTTTATATAAAAAGTGATATTTATTTTAGAGAGGGACTAGGGTACAAACGGTTGTACCAATTGAATTGGTACAATCTTGGTCCCCACCCTTCTTAATTAATTCTTGCTCCTTCATTAATGTTGTTTTTTATTTTATTTTTAAATTTATTTTATTTAAATTACTATTATACCCTAAACCCTAGGGATAAATTATACCATAAACCACAAGGGTAAAATTACAATTATACCCTAAACTCTAGGGATAAATTATACCCTAAACCACAAGGGTAAAATTATAATTATATCCTAAACCCTAGGGATAAATTATACCCTAAACTACAAGGGTAAAATTACAATTATACCCTAAACCCTAAACCCTATGGGATAAATTATACCCTAAACCACAAGGGTAAAATTACAATTATACCCTAAACCCTAAACCCTAGGGATAAATTATACTCTAAACCACAATAGTAAAATTACAATTATACCCTAAACCCTAGGGGATAAATTATACACTAAACAACAAGAGTAAAATTACAATTATACCCTAAACCCTAAACCCTAGGGATAAATTATACCCTAAACCATAAGAGTAAAATTGTAATTATATCCCTAAAATTAAATAAAAAAATTTAAAAAAAATAATAAAACACAATAGTTTTTTTTTTTTTAAAAAAGGAAAACACACACTAAATGTGAAGGGTAGGTCTTGGGTGAGTCCGTCTCACGGATCCTATATCGTGCGACGGATTAACCATTAACCCAGTTAATATATATTAAATTAAATTTTAAAAAAAATTACGGAAACAAGGGCTATGTTTGTTTTGCTTTAATTAAGCCGCAAATTCCATTTAACATTTACTAAACTTAGCGCTTTCACTGAAAGTAACGTCCACAATTTTAAAATATTTTAAAAACTGTTTTTTCTTTTTAATATAGGAAAATTAGTTGTAATGGGTCAATCAACTTAAAACTTTTTGTAAATAGCCTTTGACCAAAATTATATTATAGTATTAATTTAAAAAGAAAGAAAAAAAATATTATTATTTATAATTGAGTGTTAAAATTTTTCTTTAATTAGAATCCATATCTTATAATCAAGAGAATGGGGTGAACACCCCGTACAGCCATCGATCTTCATTGAGAAGCCAACTCATTCAAAATCAATAAAGCTGAAGACCCAAGAAATTTTGTTGGTGAAGCCAAATCAAAAAGGCCGGTTGAAGACTCAAAACATCAAATGTTCATTGGTGAAGCCAAATCTTTCAAATTCAAGACAAACTCATTCGAATCGTTGGTGAAGCCATTCGTTGGTGAAGACAAACCCAAGATAGATTGATTCTTCTTCTCTTCTCAGGTAGTGTACTTGTATTCCCTTTACGCTTGAATCTTCTGTGATTCTTCTCCCTCTCCGATTCTCCTATTTTTTCTATGATCTTGGGTTGCACATGTTATTGAATTTCTATTCGACATAATGGTGATGTTTTTTCCAAAATCAAAGTTTATTGTTTAGCATCGTGACATTTCAGGCATAATAGTGATAAAAATGATGTTAAAAAATTAAGCTTTTATTTTTATGCTTAAAGGTATTCGATGAAATGCCTGAGTGAAAAATTTTGGTTAAATTAAGGCAGAATGTAAGTAATTGTTCTGCACCAGTTGATTCTCTAATCCTTTTAATGCGTTTTAGACTCCATGTGTTCTACCAGTGCTGCCATAGCTTATGAATCTTTTATTCTTGCAAGTTATTTCTTTTCCTTGGAATTGTTTAGTTGAATTATGTTTGCTCCTTTTGCTATCACAAGTAATGAAAACATGAGTTGGACAGTTGCTGAGAGTTTTTTAATAGTTCAATAGGCAATTAAGTGATCTCCAATAGTCCCTCAAACTTAGTAATCTTAGAAAAAAAAAACACAGAAACTAGAAAGAACCCTTCTGGTAGTATTGTCTATATTTACCAGAACCACTTGGGGAAACCACTTTGTCCCTTATATTTTTTCATTTCATCTCCTTAAATTTAGGTTTGTTTTGTGGAGATTAAATAAAAAGTTTTTTTAAGCTAGGTGTCTGAATGAGAAAGAATTATTAGTATCTAAATACCTCATTACAGTCATCCCAACTTATTCTATATTATCTTAGGCATTTGCTAGATCTATGATGTGAGGCAAAAAATTTATTTTATAAATTTTTATAAAGCTTAAAGTGTTGTTACATATGCATCATTAGACCATTCTCTTTATTTCGTACACCATCTTCATGTTTTCATCACCCCTCTCGATTTCTTACATTCAAAGATGCAACAGTCAACGACTTAATTCATTCTAATATTATTTTCAATGCTTATTTTAACTGAATTCATTTTCTTTGTTTTTTCATTGCAGTAATTTAGCGATCTAATGAATGTATGCTTATATATTGATTAGCTTATAACATTCCTTCCCACTCTAGTGATAATAAGTATGTGTAATTCATCATTCAAGTTGTAACAAAATATCTCAAGAAGATTGCTAATCTCCTTGAAAACTTTATGTCGTTTTTCCTTCTGCCCCATCTTAATGCAAACGTTCAAGTAAACAACTTAAACTCCCCTTAGTTGAGAGAGTTACACTAGAAATTCATGATTAACGGGTCAAAACAATGTCACCTTTCCTCACATGAACACATTCTGTAATCCTACTTTACCACTTCATTATAAAGCTTCATCAAAACTAGTAGAATTTAAGCAAAGAAATAAGTTAAATGAGTATAATCTAATCTATTTTGCTGTAAAACGTACAATAATAAAAATAAAAACCCGCCAGCCATACAATACTTTATGCAATCTCTAAGTATACTCTTGAGTAATTGCAGTACCGGTTTTTTTTCCAAGTCACCTCATGTGTTGAAATATTTATTTTTAATGATTTAATTTATTTATTTAATGCTGATTGCACTTATTATCTTATACTTTTGTTAATATTTATAGGATCATGACTTTGGAGTTTGCTTATAAAAAAGAAGTTATGGGTCAAGCGAAGATTAGTTGTCGAAGTAAATTATCAACTATTAAACAAGTTTATGAAATCTGGATAGTTGTCACAAGAAAAAGTTTGAGAGCTCATGTTTTAAAAAATTGCTACATTTAAGGAGTGTAGATGTCGGATACCAGATTATTCATTAATTAATGATAAGACAGGTGAAGACCAACAAAATGAACGAAGTTTGGTTCAATTTTAATGGAAAGTTGGCAAGGATTATTCTACAAATCCTTTTAATTTTGAGAAAGTCACAAGTCCTCAGCAAGAAAACGGGTAAGCATGCCGAGTTTAAGTATTTTTTTCCTCTAAATTATATGTTTATAATTCTAACACTCAAATTCAAATGCAGATATGATTGTGGTATGTTCACTGTGAAATATGTAGAATTTCTACTAGTTGGAAAAGATGTGAGTCTCATTCGTCCTGATCACATGTCAGACTGGATAGATAAATTAGCAGCAGAGATTTACGGACAACATTTTGATCCATAGGTAATTTTAGTTTTACAAACATCTTGGAAATTAGTTTTGTGATAATATTTTGTTGAAGTATTATAATTGAATCTATTTGTTTTTAATATTTAGGGGAAAAGATGATGGAGAAAAAGACTACAGGGTAGTTGTTCTGTTGGAGAAAGAGAATATTGAATAACGGCATGCAAGTCGTTATAACTGAAATGATTCCGTTATAGGAATAAGCCCACATATTTTCGTACATACCAATCAAGTAGTAATTTTGCAACACTTTCTTAAACACCTACTTTGATTTCATCATATTGCTACAAGTTCATTAGAAAGTACTAGTGGATACTTATGGTTTGTAATGGTTAGCATTCAAACTTATCACATGCTACTTAGAACATCTATAGGATATTCCATGAGTGAGTCAATATCACCATTCTTTTGTTACCTTATGGTAATATTATGCTTTAAAACTACGTATGGATATCCAAGTAAGTTGATGAGAGTGAAAATAAGCGTGTTTTAATATCCAATTTAACACCTTTTTGATTGATATTGTAGTCTTATATGAGCACAAGTGTCTTATATTCATTATATATGAGAATAAGGTGCACTTGAGGTGTTTTATTGTGTTTTAGGTAGAAAAAAAGATCAAAAGAGCCAAGTTTGAGAAAAGGTGCAATTTGTGCAAGAATGCTGATAAACGCACGTCCAAATTGTGTAATTATTCTGTATTGTTGTGGAGCTCAAAACTCATAGTGTGATACATGGTTGGAAATCTACTGAAGAGAGGGTCGTTTTGGCTTAAAGAACACCATCATTGAAGTCCGAACGAGGAAGTTATGAGCAAAGTGGTGACGCCGCGCGAGCTGTGCCGAACAGAATTATAGTGCTACTTTCCATGGCCTGTTACATATTCAATTCTTGGAGTTTTTGTGATTTCTTTATATGGATAGAAATCTAAGGAAGAGAGGATCACGTAAGCGCAAAAATCACTCAATTCGGAGATTGGATGTGAAAGTTATACGTGAAACGGTGAGACTGCGCAAGCTGATTCCAACCAGTTCGACCACGACAGGTGGTTCGACCTGAGCATCAGGTCGAACCAAGGTCGAACCAGACGGCGGAAAAACTGGTTCAACCACGACATGCTGGTTCGACCTGTTTTTCTGGTCGAACCAAGCACCTGGGACGTCCAGAAGGGTGGTTCGACCATAGTTCGACCTCCCCTGTTTGGTTCGACCTGTTTGGGAGGTCGAACCGCGCTTCGGGAACTTACCAAATCCGTATTTTTGAGGCCTAAACGCGTGTGATCACTTGAAAAGCCCATTCCAAGCCTAGGAGACGTGATTACAAGTATAAAAGGAGGCTCATGCAGTCAAGGAAGACATCACGGAGGAACACAACAACAAGAGAGGAGAAGAGAGGCCACAACATACAACACCCCACAAGGGGGGATCACCCCCCAACCATCATCCTTTTCTCCATCCATCCATCACTTTAAAGATTCGTTTGTGGAATCAAGAGGAGAACCAAGAGGAGGATTCAAGAGCAAGAAGGACGTGATGACGCCACATCTAGGGTTTATTCGTTTCCTAATTTATCTTGTATTTTCCGGACATCCGGGTAAGATCTATCCAACACCCATGCGTGTTTCCTACAACACTATGGGCTAGAGCCTTTTTGGTAGAACTAGGGTTGTGAAGGTTTTATCTAGTTAATTGAACTTCCGTGTATACACTCCGTACAACACTACTTGTAGATATAGTTTATATATGATTGTGCTTTATTAATCCATACTCATAGTCGTTTTATGCATCGATAATCGTTGTGTAGAGTCTGAATACATAACATGGTTATTGGTTGAGTGCGTTCACTGTTGAGTAGGGTTTTATGTTATAATTCTAAGTGAAGGGATTCCGAAGTCTTACTAGAACTATCTTATATGAATACTTATTAATTGAATTGAATTCGGGTTAATAAATAGGATAAAGAGGATAATTTTATAGTACATATAAAGGGAGATCATATCGGGTTAGAGTACCAATCCTAGGGGGAAATAATTAATACTGATAGTACCTAGAAAGGGGGTGAAATTATATCTCTTACTCTGAGGTTATTCACACGTGTTACACGCATGTTTACTTGTGTCTATAGAGTAGATATGCATGGTTTAGTGATGCGTCCATATTCCACAAGGCAGAGTCGGACATCGACACATGGAAGGGAAGTTAATTAGTGAAACTGAATTATCCTAGAGCTACCTATTCTCCTACTTGATCCACTTTCGTATTCTTCAAGTGATATTTATTTTATTTGTTATTTTAATTACTTGTTTATTAGTTTAATCATCCTAAACCTCAAACTTAATTGCCAACTTGTCTTAATTAACTTAGATAATAATTAAATTGATAATACGCCGTCCTTTGGGTTCGATATTCACTTGGTCGCTTGCTTAAGCTGCAATTGATATCCTTCATACTTGGGGATTAATTTTGCGTGCAAAGAAAACGCGCATCATAAGTATAAGGCCCCTAAAATCAATCAAATTTGGAATAACGCCGTGCAAGTCGTTATAACGGAATAGTTCTGTTATGTGGTAAAACAATGTTAAATCGGATATTCACTAAAAAATAACTCAAATTGTGTAAAATGAAGTCAAAAGTGCAAAATTTTGACTGAGAGAACCCGTGGATAACTTGAATTTTGAATAACGGCGTGCAAGTCATTATAACGGAAATGATTCCGTTATAGGCATAAGTGCACATATTTTCGTACATACCAATCAAGTAGTGATTTTGCAACACTTTCTTAAACACCTACTTTGATTTCATCATATTGCTACAAGCTCATTAGAATGTACTGGTGGATACTTATGGTTTGTAATGGTTAGCATCCAAACTTATCACATGCTACTTAGAACATCTATGGGATATTCCATGAGTGAGTCAATATCACCATTCTTTTGTTACCTTATGGTAATATTATGCTTTAAAACTACGTATGGATATCCGAGTAAGTATAAGGCCCCTAAAATCAATCGAATTTGGAATAACGCCGTGCAAGTTGTTATAACGGGATAGTTCTGTTATGTGGCAAAATAATGTTAAATCGGATATTTACTAGAGAATAACTCAAATGGTGTAAAATGAAGTCAAAAGTGCAAAATTTTGACTGAGAGAACCCGTGGATAACTCGAATTTTGAATAACGGCGTGCAAGTCGTTATAACGGAAATGATTCCATTATGGGCATAAGCGCACATATTTTCATACATACCAATCAAGTAGTGATTTTGCAACACTTTCTTAAACACTTACTTTGATTTCATCATATTGCTACAAGCTCATTAGAAAGTACTAGTGGATACTTATGGTTTGTAATGGTTAGCATTCAAACTTATCAGATGCTACTTAGAACATCTATGGGATATTCCATGAGTGAGTCAATATCACCATTCTTTAAAACTACGTATGGATATCCGAGTAAGTATAAGGCCCCCAAAATCAATCGAATTTGGAATAACGCCGTTCAAGTCATTATAACGGAATAGTTCCGTTATGTGACAAAATAATGTTAAATTGGTTATTCAATGGCAAAACAAATGAGTCAATATCAGCATTATGTTGTTACCTTATGGTAATATTATGCTTTAAAACCATATACGGAGATCTGAGAAAATCTAAGTCCCCTAAAATCACTCGAATTTCGAATAACATTGTGCAAGTCATTATAACGAAATTATTCTATTATGTGGTCAGACAATGCTAAATTGGGATACACTGGCGAAATAACTCAAATGGTGTAAAATGAAGTTAATAGTGAGAAATTTTAACTGAGAGAATCAGTGGATAACTCGAATTTTTAATAACAGCGTGCAAGTCGTTATAACGGAAATAATTCTGTTATGGGCATAAATGCACATATTTTCGTACATATCAATCAAGTAGTTATAACAAAATGATTCCATTATTTTCTCAAAATGATGATCAGATATATATCACCTGCTTATAGTAGCACTTCCAATAATAAAATGATCACAACAATAATAAAACAATAAAGGGTAAATATCAAATTTGGTCCTGTAAGTATGACATTTTCCAACTTTAGTCCTTTATCATTTGCAATTCTCAATTTTGGTCCTTTTGTCCAGTTTTGGTCCTTTTGGTCCAATTTTAGTCATTTTGGTCCAAATTTAGTCATTTTTGTCCAAATTTAGTCCTTTATGTTAAAAAAATATCAAAAAATGGTCCGAAAGTGTGTACATTTAGGACCAATAGTGGACCAAAAAAGGATCAATTTTAAAAAAAGGACCAAAACTGGACCAAAAGGATTAAAACTGGACCAAAAGGACTAAAACTGGACAAAAAATGACCAGAATTGAGAATTGCAAATGATAAAGGACTAAAATTGGAAAATGTCATACTTACAGGACTAATTTTGATATTTACTCAATAATAAAATAGCTAAATAAAGTATAACAATGTCTTAAAGTCACATTCAATGTTTCAAATCAAACATAGTCAAATTATGGCAATGGGTTGGTACAAGTAGCGCGGTATTGTCCTGTTTGTGAGAATCTGGTACACTTACGCGGCTTGAATTGTTCTCTATGCGATTTTTTATGCTGCTTTGGAGGCCTTCCGCTTGGATGCTTTGTTTATGGGCACAAAATAACTACTGATGCAATATCATTTGAGACTCTCCATTCATCCTTTGCTGGTAATGGGTATACAAATTCAGACTAAGATTTTCTCCAAAAAGATGTGGTGTAGTAAGATTTGCAAGGTGTCATTGTTCTATTATATACGTAAATAGTGCGATAGTTAACGTGGAAGATACATATCTTAAAAAATCACTAACACAACTTTATATGAAGAATAACGACTACAAAGGGTACATAACGACATCAGAAGCGTTATGACAAATAACATCGTGCACTAGCTTATATTCATGAAGATAATAACTATAACTGCTTTGAATTCATGTGATAAAGAATTTGAAATGATATTACCCTTCGTTAATGTATAAAGACAATAACAAATTCTTCAATGGAGAAATCAATTGAATCATACAATGGAATTACATTCTTTGATTGAAGAAGGGTAAAGAAACTCTATTTGAGAGATGGGTTGATCGTGGATTTTGGAAGGGAGAGGAGAGAAGATGGATTCATCGTGGATAGCAAGAGCGACGTACGGTGAGAAAACAGAATGGCGCTGATATTTTGTACGGTGAGAAACCAGAAGTCGTGCTGATTTTTTTAATAAGCAGAATTATAATTTTTATTTTTTTTTACAAAAAGGTCCCCAACTTTTATTTACTTTAAGTAAACCCCATTTTTTCAAAAGAAGCCATTTACACAAAATTTTATAGACTCAAGCCTTTTAAATAAGATTTATTATTGACTAAGTCATTTAAATAAATATCTCAATATATTATTATAATTTTCATTTAATAAAATATATTTATTATAATTATAATTATTATTATTATTATTATTATTGATTGTCATTCTATTATCACTTTATCTTGATCAGGTATCAGTTTATATTAAAACTGTTATCACTATTTATTCATTTTATAATTTTTTTATAAAATAATTTAATTAAACGTTATCACTTTTTATTTATTATTTATCACTTTTTATTATAAATGTTATCACTTTTATTTTTCCAGCGAATTGTTCATGAAATAATAATAATTCAATTATACGGATATCACTTTTCTTTAATTATAAATCACTTTTTATTAAAAATATTATCACGTTTTATCCATTCTATAAATTATTTGTAAAATACACTTTGATAATTAGTTATCACTTTTTATTAAATATATTATCACTTTACATTAAAATGTTATCACTTTTCATTTATATTATAAATTATTCATGTAATAGTTCACAGCATTGTTATCACTTTTCATCAATTGAGTATCACATTTATAAATTTATATAATATTTAGATAAAAAAATAAATTAAATGAATAAAAAATTTAAATTAATAAAAATTTTAATAATAAAAATATAATTAAAAAATAATATTATATATTTACAAATATATATATAAAACACCTAATTAATTTATTTTTATAAATAAAATTTCTAATTTTTTAATTTGACTACAACCAAATAGGGCACTTAAAAATATAATTAATTAATGGGTTAATGAGTGGTCCGTCTCACATGAGGGAATCTGTGAGACGGTCTCACCCAAGTCTTTTCCAAAGGTAAAGGAAGAAGGTTGCATAGGGGTTGAACAAATTGGAGGTTGTATACCGGTCTTTGTCTTTATTTTATTATAAAATTTGAGAGTAAGTCTTGTGCAATTCCATATGACGGATCCTCCTTTTATCCATATTAGTATGCATAGAGATGTTAAACGGGCCAGCCCTAACCCATTAGGGTCAGCCCTAACGGGTTTCGGGCTAAATCGGGTCTGTTTAAACGGGCTATGAAAAGGTGAACCTAATCCTAACCCTAGCGGGTTACGGGTTAAACGGGCCGGACTCGCGGGTTGTACGATAAAAAATATTTAAAAAATTATAAATTATAATTTATTATAAATAATATAAAAAATTCAAATTAACTAATACATTATTTAAAATTTGAGAGAATTAAGATTAATACATGCAAAATATTGTTAAAAGATATAAATTAAAAGAATTTGTGATAATTAAATTAATCCTAATATATTTATTCAATTATTATTTTATTTATTAGAGAAAATTTTGGGTTAGAGTAAGAAAAAAGATGAGAAAGAGATGAAAATTAAAAGATGGTGAGAGTTTGTCCAACGATGGGTTGGGAGTAGGGTGGGATTGAGTGGTTGATGTATAGATTATGGGTGTTAAAATTAATTAAATATAATAATAATAATTTTCAATCCTACGGGCCGGCCCGGTTAGCCCACGGGCCAACCCTATTAGCCCACGGGTTAATTGGTTCGGGCCAAAAAGCCCGGATGTTAAACGGGCTCAAATTTCTTGGCCCTAACCCTAATTTTTTTCGGATTAATCGGTTCGGGCCTACGGTTTACGGGCTTATTAACAACTCTAAGTATGCAATGATCCGCTAATGATTAACAAAGCAAACCCCGCCGCTAATTTGATAGCCAACAATAGCAATGTCCTTTTTTTTTATTACGTTCTGTTTTTCTTTGTCTCTGTTTTTTCTTTTTTTAATTTCAGAATATACTTCCTCCATCCCGCTCAAAAGGTTGTTTTTACTTTTTGGCACGTGAATTAAGGAGTATTATTATTTAATATGTAGTGGGTAGTTATATTAGTGGGAGTATGGTTCCCATATTTTAATTATATTAGAGAGTGTGTATAAAAAAGGAAAGAGGACCCTTTGGATGGGACGACTAAAATAGCAAAAAAGAACCCTTTGAGTGGGATGAAGGAAGTATTACTTTATTAATTATTAAAAATAATATGTATTTATATTTTACTTTATTAATAAATAATATTATCATTTTTATTGATCATGTGTCACTTTTTTCAATACAAATGTTATCCCTTTTTATTTGTCATAATAATTATTATGAAATAATTCAATTAGAAGATTATAACTTCTTCATGAAGAGATATCACTTTTTACTCAATTGTTCATGAAATATTTTAATAGAACAAATAACACTTTTCCATTAGTAAAAGTCTTAATTTCATTGTTAAATTGGCTTACCAACGGATTAGCAACGGAATCCGTCGGTAAAGTGGTGGTTGGTAATTTTTTTGCAACAAAAAATCAATTCAATTGGTAAATAAATCAGTTGGTAATCGGTTGCTAATAATTCCATTGGTAATTACCAACGGATTGTATTCCGTTGGTAAAATAGAGAATAAATTCGTTGGCATTCCGTTGCTAAAACAAAATTGTCATTTTTGTTGTTAATCAATTGGTAATTACCAACGGATTGAATTCCGTTGGTAAATTCGATTGCTAAAAAATATTTTTTTTTGTAGTGGATGGTATCATACAAGTCTTTGCCTAAAATTTTACTTTATATAACTTATTATGCGCCAAATATTGTATTTAGTTGAATTTTAATTTACATATATTTAAAAAATAATACAATTTTATTTAATTATATAATTAAATAAAAGTGATAATTAAATTCGTGTCATTTTTTATTTTATAAGTATCACTTTTGAATATTTGCTTTTATAAAAATTCACTTTTCATTTTATAATTATCACTTTTATTTGATTATTATTATAATATAAAAATACTTACCACCATTAAAAAATTGGCAAAGACTTGTGAGAGACTGTCTCACGTAAGAGCTTACGTGAGACGGCCAGAAAATAATAGCTTTTATATAGGAAAGTGATAATGTTATTTTATGAACAATTTATAGTATAAATAAAAAGTGATAACATTTTATAGGGAAAGTAATGGAGTAATAATTTGAGTGTATATTGGATGTACCCGGGTGCAAGGGTGTACCCATATGTATATGACTTTTTATTCTATTTTGTGTGCATGTTATTCTACTTTGTATACGTATTTTGTAATAATAGTATACTTTTTTCACACTAAGTTTTTCATTAAAAAAACCAACATCCATATGTGTATAACTTTTTATTTAATAGTGTATACATATTTTTTAATAATTGTATTTTTTTACACTCAATTTTTCATTAAAAACTAACAATTAAATTGTATACAATTTTGCTCATAATTGTATATGTTTTTGTTTATATTTGTATATGGTGTACCCTATTTTAGGGTGTACTCGGGTGCACACTATAATTAACCTAATAATTTATAACGAAAGTGAATAACTATTTTAAAAAGTGAAAGGCTAATTATAGTATGCACCCTGATGAGTGATATTTTCACCTAGATTTTAGTATCTTTTTATGTCCGTTTTCGTAGTATTTTATTCGTATTTTATGTGTTATTTGGTTGTGTTATGTATTTTCATGGAAATGTGTGTGAATGAGCTTAAACGTATGTAAAACAGGTGAAAACGGAGTAAAAATGGAAATGGGAGCCGAAACGAGCAAGAAACGGGCTCATGGGACCCAACTCGAGTTGCAAGGTGCAACTCGAATTGGGGTCCGGCAGAAGTCCAAAATTTATACATTGAGCCAACACGACTTACATGTTGCAACATAAGTTGCAACACGAGTCGTGCTGGGATTGGAGGAAGTCGAGTTGGAGGTCGTGCGGTGCAGGGCAGGAGTTCAAAATCATACAGTGTGCTTACTCGAGTTGAAAGTCGCAACACAACTTGGCAACTCGAGTCAAGTAAGGTTCCTGGAGTCAGATCAGTTTCAGAGCCTCGCAACACGATCGAACAGGCGAGAGCTCAAGTTGGCGACACGAGTCGAGCTGGGACAGCTCGAGTTGCATTACATGCAACTCGACTCGAGCTGCTAACTCGAGTAAGGAATGGCAAGCCGAGTAAGGTCATTTTGGGCCAAAAATCTAGATTTTCACCTACCAATGTGTGTAAGTGTGTGTAAAAAGCCCAGTTCATGTTAAATTAGTGGTCCATCTTGGAGAGGGTATAAATAGCCTCAAGTTCAACATTTCAAGAGAGATTGGAGATTCCACCAAGAGTTTGCACCAAAACACATAGATCACACACCATTCCCTCCAATTTTCACCATCATCTTCATCCATTCACCATCCATTCCACCTACCTTCATCCCACCATCAAAACCTTCAGCCAATTAAGGAAAAGAAGCAAGGAAGAAAGGAGAATTGCAAGGGGAAGAAGAAGATCACCATTGGAGGCATTCAAGGGAGTTTTCATCCAACTTTTGTATTGAAACCTTATTGTTTCATCATGTTTTGTAAGGATCTTAATGTCTATGTTGATTTCCTTTTGAATATGGTAGGTTAAACTCCCTTGTGAGATTAGCAACATGAGAGTTGTTGGATAATTTTGGGATTTGTGTATTTAAATTCATATACTGATTGGGTTAATTAATTTTCTATCATTGATGCTTTAGATCTTGATGTTTATGATGATTTGTGTAGTTTATTGTTTTAAACATGTGATTAGATTGAGAAGTAAATTGCATATTTAGGATAATTAATTGAATCATCTTGTCATACACATCATGTTCATTATAGATCTTAAAGAGATAGAGATGTCCTTTAAGATTTAGAACCCTTTGATAGGACATCCGATTGGTTTGATTGAGAGGTTGATTAATCGTGTGAAGGGACTCTTATTTAAGCTTAGTATCTTGTTGGAATTGTTTGAGTAAGAACCAATCCATTGAGCTATGTTGGGATTCTTAAACGAATCGATATCTTATTCATCTTGAGAGGGAGTCTAGGTGAACTTAGTGTTGACCCTAAGTCTTAAGCCCATGATTCATATGAATTTGATGCATGTAACCTAGGATTTTTCCACTTCTTAATTGTTGTTAATCTCACTTTTACTTAATTTGGTAAATCATATTTCATCTATTTATCTTGTGTGCTTGATCATTGCTTGTTTACTTGCATTGATTTCTATTTACTTGTTTGTTTGATCAACAACCCCTTTGATGATTCGTCTCTATAAAATTACAAGAAACGTGAGATCGCTTAAGCACTAGCGCCTACCTCCCTGTGGTTCGATAAATTGTTGAATTGGTCATCCCAACTACAAAAAGGCTCACACCAGCCCATATACAAATATAAACAAAAACATATACAATTATGAGCAAAAATGTATACAATTTAATTGTTAGTTTTTTTAATAAAAAATTGAGTGTAAAAAAATATACAATTATTAAAAACATGTATACACTATTGAATAAAAAGTTATACACATATGAATGTTAGTTTTTTAATAAAAAAACTTATTGTGAAAAAATTATACAATTATTACAAAATACTTATACAAAATAGAATAACATGTATACAAAATAAAATAAAAATCATACACATATGGGTGTATCCAATATACACTCAAAGTGAAAAATAGTCTCATGTGCAAGACCTACCTAAAAAATTTACTATTAAAATTTTTTTTTAAATACTTAAAAAAATAAATAAATAAAGTCGCCTACCATTATTATGAAGAATGTAATTTATGCAAGTTGCGCAGGTCGTTAAACCGCGTTATAATGATTCGTTAAGCTTAATGGATATATTTTAGATCTACCTCATAAAATAGGATTCGTGAAATGGTATCATGTAAGTCTTTATCAAAATTGAGAAACTCTCTTGTGAGACGAGTTTTTTGTGAGATGGTTGTGAGACGGGTTGACCCATTACTAAAGCATGTTTATTATATAGGTAAAGTATATTTATTTATAGTTAAAGTATGTCAATAATGAATCATATTATAACACCCTAAAATCATACTTTAATTCATTATTTATCATATTTTAAAAAACATACTTTAACAACCCTTAAGTATACTTTATCTATATAATAGGCATACTTTAACACGTCTCACAAACCGTTTCACATATGTAATGTCTCACAAGAGAATTTGTCATCAAAATTTGATAAGTGTTTAATTTATAAACTATTTTTAAGTAATTTGCAAAACAAATAAAATGTTATAATATTATAAGGCAAAGACTTGTGTGAGGCCGTTTAAGGCAAAGACTTGTGTGATAACTTTTATGAAGAAAAATGATAATAAAATAATAAAAAGTGATAATGCTATTTCATGAATAATTTATAGTATAAATAAAAAGTGATAACATTTTATAGCGAAAGTGATAACGATTTATAGGAAAAGTGAAAATTATTTTAAAAAATAAAAAATGGTTTCACACAAAACCTACCTGTAAGCAATTAAAATTCACGGTCCAATCAAATGGCAACACGTGGATTTTATTGATTAAATATCAATTTTAATTTATTATATTTTATTTTGGGGATTTAATAAATTTATTCCTAAAATAAATTAATAAATAATTGATAATTAATTTAAAACCCAACAAATTAAGTAGAGTTTAAATTAAGTAAAAACTTGACCCCTAAGTTAAGTAAAGCATGGAAGGTTCCAGAATCAGGTCAAATTAAGCAATAACCAATCAAGCTGTGATATATTTGGAACGGCCCAAGCCCGCAGAACCAGGTCAAATCTGTCATAGACCAATCAGATTGCGAGATATTTATGGAGTATCCTCATCCTTCACCTATATAAGGAGTCATCCTCCATTCATCACACACACTCAAATATCTGAAGACAAACGCTCTGAAGAGATCAAGAATACGAGCAGTGCTCCCTTGAATACTTCAAGCATCTTCAAGCGAAGAACAGCCAAATCGAAGAGCAAGGTTCTAAATCCCTCCGATCCGGCGTTCTCCAAGTCAAGTGAAGATCAAGATCAAGTGAAGATCAAGATCCAAGTCAAGTGGAGATCAAGATCAAGTGAAGATCAAGATCCAAGTCAAGTGAAGATTCAAGTCAAGTGAAGATCAAGATCAAGCGAAGGTCAAGATCCAAGTCAAGTGAAGATTAAGATCAAGCGGAGATCAAGATCAAGTCAAGTGAAGATCAAGATCCAAGTTCAAGATCTTCAAGTCAAGAACCCTCAAGACCTTCAAATCAAGTTCAAGTTATATTCAAGTCAAGAACAAAAGCCGATCAAAGATCAAGGTGCTAAGCCTCTTCGATCCGGCGTTCTTCAAATCAAATTCATTATCCATGAAGTCAACGTTCTACCAAATTGAGCGGCATAATTCACAACAAATTTAAGTCAACGTTCAATCCGAACAAAGGTTCAACGCCTCCGGATCAACGTTCAAGACTGCACACTCGAGCTCGGACAAGCTTCATTTGAAGATCCAGCTCAACTCGACATGCGCAGTCAACATAGTCAGCGTAGTCAACACACACAAGTTAAGTCAAAGTCAAAGTCTAAATTGGTTCGAGAGAAGAATCAGAGGATTGATAGAGATTGTTCCTAAATTTTCAAGTTCAATCCGTTTGGATTATCATTGTAATTCTTTTGTGTTTATTTCATCATAAATACAAATATTTATTGTTACAAATTTTGGCACGCCCGGTGGGACAGTCTCTACCTCTCATCTCTTCTCTCTACAAGCTCGAAAGTACGATATGACTCCTGTCAGGATTACTGTAGGTAGGACTGCTGCTTCTAAGCTCTCAGAGTCATTGACTGAATATGTTGTTGTTGTTACGAGGAGCATGTCAGAAAAAGCTCGTTTGGAAGCCTCATCTGGATCCAACCCTTCGGTTGAGGAGGCTTCGAGAAAATAACTACCTATAAAAGATGATAGTGATGAAGATTCTACATCTTCAAACTCTTCAACTGACTCCGTTGCAGCTCCAGTAATGATGTCAGGCGCTTCAACTATTGAAGAGCAGTTAGCAAGTATGATGAAAGCTATCGAAGGGCTCACAAAACACATAGAAGCTCAAGATTCAAAAATCTCCCAATTGATGGAAAAAAGAGACGTCGCGGAGACTAGCCGTGCAAACGGAAAAGGAGTCATGGACGATAGTGAAGTAAAAGAGGTCACAAGGCGCCAGACTATTGAAAAGGAGCAAACTCAAGGAACGTTGCCACTTTCAGCTGATGGAATGCTCCAAGTGGATCAACTCAAGGATATTATACTTGGAACAATAAAAGAAAGGCTTGAGGAGAATTCCAAGCCTACTGTTACTTATGTCAAGTCATACACGAAAAAAGTAGACAACTTGAAGTTGCCAGCTGGCTACCAGCCTCCCAAGTTCCAACAATTTGATGGCAAGGGAAACCCGAGGCAGCATATATCACACTTTATTGAGACTTGCCATGACGCTGGTACTTATGGAGACCATATGATAAGGCAGTTCGTTCGCTCTCTCAAAGAAAATGCATTTGATTGGTATATCGACTTGCAAGCGGAATCCATTGATAGTTGGGCACAAATGGAACATGAGTTCCTTAATCGTTTCTACAGCACGAGGAGAACTTTTAGCACGACTGAGTTAACTAATACTCGTCAGTTGAAGGAAGAACCTGTGATTGATTATATCAATCGATGGAGAAATTTGAGTATAAATTGCAAGGACCGATTATCCAGAGAGTCTGCTATTGAGATGTGTATCCAAGGGATGGAATAGAATCTCCTTTATATACTCAAAGGAATTCAACCTAAGACTTTCGAAGAGTTGGCTACTAGGGCCCATGACATGGAATTAAGTATGGCTGCTAGTGGAATCAAACATTCACCAATGTCGGACTCCTACAAGTCTAAAGATAAACAAGATTTCAAAAAGGGGGGCAAGTCCTATGCTAAAAGTTCCAACAAAGAGTCAATGGCCACAAATATTATGACGGTCAAGGTTCGAAAGAATGAAAATGATAAGAAAGACAAAGGGAAGCAGGTTGCTCAAGAGTGGGGGCAAAGAAGGTTAACTCTGAAAGAGATGCAAGAAAAGGAGTATCCATTTCTGAACTCAGACCTTTCTGGCATATTTGATGATCTGATGAAAAATAAGCTCCTTGACCTTCCTGAGATGAAACGTCCAGAAGAAGCCGGCCGAACTAATGACCCAAATACTGCAAGTATCATAGGTTGGTGAGTCATCCAATTCATGATTGTTTCGTTCTTAAGGAAAAGATCATGCAACTGGTTAAGGAAGGGAAAATCGTGTTAGAAGATGAGGCGGGCACAAACTTCACTTCTGTAAAAGAAAGTCATAATGAAGGCTCATGTCATGTCGTGAACGAGGACAATGAAAGCGAACAACTTGAAACTAAGGGTAAAGCTTACTCCATGAAGGTGACCTTCACGGATGAAGATATATTGTTGGGTATGCAATCTCATAATCGACCTCTATTTGTGACTGGTTACACTAAAGGGATGCGAGTGAATCGCATACTTGTTGATGGAGGTTCGGCAGTGAACATTTTGTCCTTGAGAATGTTGAAGAAGATAGAAATACCAATGGATGAACTCAACCATAGCCGATTGATGATCCAAGGGTTCAACCATGAGGGGCAAAGGACTCTCGACACAATAGTTCTTGATTTGCTAATTGATGAGATGGAATCCACAGTCCTTTTCCATGTTATTGATGCAAAAACTTCCTACAACATGCTTTTGGGGCGTCCATGGCTACATGAGAATGGCGTGATTCCTTCTACATTACACCAGTACTTCAAATATAGTGAAGGTGACAACGTGAAAAGAGTATTCGGTGACGACAAGCCATTTACTGAAACTGAAGCTTACTTTGCCGATGCTAAATATTTCTTCAAGAGTACAAAGGAAGTAAAGCGTGAAGAAGCCCCAGTGCAAGATAATGGGGGCAATAAACAAATAAAGGATGAGGAAGGTAGTACATCATCTACCACTCTCAAGGAGAACAAAGGCAAAGGGCTTGAGACCTCAGAAGAGTTGACATTGCCTCTAACAAAAATTGATGCAAATAGGCCTTCTTCTCCACCACTCAAAGGATTCACACGTCCTATTGAAGGACCAAAGACCGAACACGGTGAAGTGTTTGAAGGCGAAATAACCAAGTCGTATAGTCCACAAGCTTATAAACTCCTTATGAAGGCTGGTTATGAACCAAGGGAAAAAGCGATGAAGAGCAAGGTGTGTCAAGAAACTATCAACCCACCAGGATATGGACTCAATGTTACTCAGAAAATATTGAAAAATGATGGTCACACTATCAAGAAGGCTAAGCCAGGTTTGGGATATGTCCCTCAAAAGCCAGTCCGCATTGCAATTAGAAGAGCAAGTACAAATTATATCACCGAGGGAGAAGCTTTATCCACGGAGGATATGTTTGACGCAAGTAGTAGAGAAGTCAAGAGAATATCTATTTTTGAAAGGCTTGGGAGTGTCTTCGAAAGACTTGGACCCTGTAAAGGGAAGTGTAGGGGGCAAAATCATGTCAAGTCCCTTAACCTCCGAAAACTCCGGAGTCAAAATCCTTCTCGCATCAAGTGGCGAAATATCTTGACTGTCTCAAGTGGAATAGTATTGAAAGCTAAGGTGCGAAGAATCATCTTTACTAAAGATGATAGTAATAATGATAGAGAAAGTGTAGCTTCCACCAATCATATTACTGTTGTGGAAGGTTCTCAAATGGAGGAAGTAGATGCTGAAGATGCCCCTCCACAATTTGAAGAAGGAGTGAAAGCCACTGTTGATGAGTTGAAAGAAATTAACTTAGGTGATGAAAATGACTCACGTCCCACCTACATAAGTGCTCTGCTAAATGTTGAGAAAGAAACAAAGTATGTCAGCCTTTTGCGAAAATTCAGAGATGTCTTTGCATGGTCGCATAAGAAAATGCCAGGCTTAGATCCAAAAATCGCAGTGCACCACTTGTCCATTAAAAAGGGAACTCGGCCGGTTAAACAAATGCAGTGTCGATTTAGACCAGAGTTGATTCCTTTGATTGAGGACGAGGTTAATAAGCTTCTTGAAACAGGCAAGATCCGAGAAGTCAAATATCCTACATGGATTTCCAATATCGTGCCGGTAAGAAAGAAAAATGGGCAACTCAGAGTATGTGTTGATTTCCGAGATTTGAATATGGCATGTCCGAAAGATGACTTTCCATTACCAATTACTGAACTCATGATTGATGCAACAACGGGGCATGAGGTCCTTTCATTTATGGATGGATCATCTGGCTACAATCAAATTGGTTTGGCTCCTGAGGATCAAGAGAAGATAGCCTTTCGTACTCCGAAAGGGATATATTGCTATAATATTATGCCATTTGGCTTAAAGAATGCTGGTGCCACTTATCAGCGAGCTATGCAAAAGATATTTGATGACATGCTTCATAAGATTGTCGAATGCTATGTTGATGATATTGTGGTGAAATCAAAGGAAAAGAAAGATCATTTCCATGATCTAAGGCGAGTGTTTGAACGATTAAGAGAGCATCAACTCAAGATGAATCTGCTCAAGTGTGCATTTGGAGTTTCATCCGGGAAATTTCTTGGGTTTATTGTTCGCCGTCGAGGGATTGAGATTGAGAAAGCAAAGATTGACGCAATCATGAAAATGCATGTGCCTCGGAACATACATGAACTCAAAAGTTTGTAAGGAAAGTTGGCATACTTAAGAAGATTCATATCAAACTTGGCCGGCCGATGCCAACCGTTTAGTCATCTCATGAAGAAAGACAGCATATTCGAATGGGATGAAGCTTGCAATAATGCTTTCAACAGCATTAAAGAATACTTGATGAAGGCACCAGTGTTGAGTGCTCCAATACCGGGACGTCCATTAGTCCTTTATCTAGCTGCTCAAGAGCGTTCTGTGGGAGCTTTACTTGCACAAGAAAATGATGATGGTAAAGAAAGAGCTCTATATTATCTAAGTAGAACCATGACTCCAAACGAGTTGAAGTATTCACCCATTGAGAAGATCTGTTTATCCCTTATCTTCGTAATTCAGAAGTTGAAACATTATTTTCAAGCTCACACAGTTCGGCTAGTTTCGAAAGCCAACCCACTAAAATTTGTCATGTCAAAACCAGTACTCTCTGATCGGCTTGCAAGATGGTATCTCCAACTTCAACAGTTTGAGATCATGTACGTCCCTCAAAAGGCCATAAAAGGACAAGTGTTGGCAGATTTTCTAGCTGATCATCCAATGCCTGCTGAATGGGAACTATCTGATGAACTCCCCGATGAAGATGCTTTCACTGTGGACATAGTTTCTCCTTGGAAGATGTATTTCGATGGAGCATCTCATAGAGAGGGAGATGGTGCGGGAGTCATGTTTGTAACATCCAGTGGTGAAGTTCTACCTTTCTCATTTTCCTTAACAGAAAATTGCTCTAACAATGTGGCTGAGTATCAAGCACTCATACTTGGTTTGAAAATGGCTGTCGATATAAAGCAGCTACATCTTAGAGTGTATGGTGATTCGCTATTGGTGATAAATCAACTCCTTGGAGTGTATGAAGTGAAGAAGCCTGAGTTGTTCCCCTACTACAAGTATGCTCAAAAGCTTATGGATTATCTCGGTGATGTTGATATTAAGCATCTGTGTAGAAGAGAAAATAAGCAAGTTGACGCCCTCGCTAAGTTAGCATCAATTATAGCTATGCCAGAAATGCAAATTCAAATACCGGTGTGTAGAAGTTGGGTTGTACCACCACTCTTTGAAGATGATGATTATGAAGAAGTTGAAAATCATGTGGTAGAAGTTTTCGAAATTGAAGAAGAGGATTGGCGCCAACCACTTGTGGATTATTAAAATATGATAAGTTGCCTAACGATCCATGACAAAGGGTTGATATTCGGCGTCGGGCACCTCGGTTCATCTATTTCAAGGGTACACTTTATAGAAGAACATTTGATGGAATCTTCCTGAGATGCTTGGGTAAGGAAGAAGCTATTCAAGCAATGGAGGAGGCTCACTCCGGAATATGCGGTGCTCATCAAACCGGACCAAAGCTGCATTTCAGAATTAAAAGAATGGGTTACTATTGGACCACAATGGTGAAAGATTGCATGGATTTTGCACAAAGATGTCAAGCTTGCCAGTTCTATGGAAATCTGATTCATCAACCTTCGGAGCCTTTGCATCCGACAGTCGCTTCATGGCCTTTTGATGCTTGGGGTTTAGATGTGGTAGGGCCACTTACAAAGTCTTCTGGTGGTCATCTCTACATTCTTGCTGCAACAGATTACTTTTCAAAGTGGGCTGAAGTTGTGCCTCTGAGGGAAGTAAAGAAAGAAAATGTTGTTGATTTCATTCGGATCAATATCATTTATAGATATGGTGTCCCGCGCTACATCATCACTGATAATGGAAAGCAGTTCAGCAACAGTTGGATTGATAAGTTGTGTGAGAAGTTTGATTTCAAGCAAAGAAAGTCATCAATGTACAACGCAGCTACCAATGGTCTTGTTGAAGCATTCAATAAAACTTTATGCAGTTTATTGAAGAAAGTGGTTTCCAAGTCAAAAAAAGATTGGCATGAAAGAATCAATGAAGCTTTATGGGCGTACCGCACTACCTATAGAACACCTACTCAAGCCACTCCGTATTCCTTGGTGTATCACTACAAGAAACTGTCTGATTACCGACGGAAAAATCCGTCTGTAAATTATGAAAAATTTGTCGGTAACTAAGTTACCGACGGATTACTGACGGAAATTAATCTGTCGCGAAAACCTGCGTCGGTAACTTTTTTGCGACGGAATATTAAATCCGTCGGTAATTACCGACGGATTTTTTCGTCAGTAAAAAAATATATCCGTCGGTAATCATATCATACAAATTCGTCAGAAGTTATAATATAGCGACGATTTTACCGACGGATTTTTCCGTCGATAATTTTATCGACGGAAAAATCCGTCGGTAAATTATGTATATTTTTTTATTTTTTTAAAATTTACTGATGATAGTTTCCGTCGGTAATTTAAATTTAAATTATCATATTATATTTTAAATATAAATACCCATAAAATAATTAGAATTTCATATTAAAGAACCATCAAAACACTGCTTAACATAAATTATTCATCTAATATAATATTTAAATTATAAAATCTCCACAATCCAAATACACCACAAAATATTCAATTCTAATAATTCTACTAAATCATGGATACAAAATTTTAACAGGATTACAGTAATAGCTACCCATTAAAGCCCAGTATTAAGACCAAGAAGCATGTTGTTGTTAGGCAGATAAACAACGTTTCCATTCTTAGACATCGAAGTTGCATTTTCTTTAGCTGCTTCGATTTTTCTCAACTCGATCAATTCCATCACTGCAGCTGCTGTTGCATCAGAAATCAACTTAGCAGACTCACTTTCTCCCTCAGCCCTAATGATGGTGGCCCTTCTCTCCTGCTCCGCCTTCATCACAACAAATTTAGACCGCTTCGCCTCCTGCTGAGCCACTTGTTTCTGCTCCACAGCCTTTCAGAATTCAGCAAGTAACATCAAACAAACTTTTTCACTTGAATGGGTGTACACACGATAATCTAGACATACCCTGGTGAACCATCAACCTGGAATGTAAATAAGAAATCAGTTTCTTGAAACTTAAATAAGATGATAAAGAAGGAGCAATGAGATCAACCATAGTGAACTTACGTGGGTGGGCTCTAGGCCAACCAGGCCGCAGGCTCTTGCTGCCACGCCAGAGCAACCATGAGAAATAGCGATGATTCCAATGGAATCTGGACCAGGCTACTCCAAATTATACAAAAGAATTAGTGAAAATGTTGAAATCCAGTAAGGTTAGAAACAGATGATAGTGTGTGTGAGTGTATACATTCAAATTGTGCACTCTGCTCTATCATCTCAACCCATTATTTTACCCGGTGCAACTTTCAATTCTTTAGGTAAAAAATCAACTTATGAAGTGAAGTGGACATCAATACAGAATTACTGATTCTTAAGTAACATGAAGTTGCCTGCAGTTAAACAGCTAAAGAATTCATTATATGTGTAAAAGAGAACACATTCAAGTTTTCTTTCTTGACAATTACACTCATTTAAAACTGATACTAAGTAAATATAATTACAACATAATAAAAAGAAAAAATAAACAGTTAAATGTTATTGCAATGGCCTACCTTCATTCCAGGCATTTGGACCCACTCGACAGCAGTTCCAGTGGCCTTCGAAAGAAACTCCGTTAATGTTTCTTCTGCAATGGACAAAAGTCTGGACAAAGAAAAAGGAAATAGAATTTCAAAGCTACCCAACAAACACAAGCACCAGTTAACTGGATCATAGGACTCAATTAAAAACAGAACAACACATGTACTCTTTTCTCCATCAAGAAAATGTAATAACAACCATAACCCCACTACTAACCCTGCAGGGCTTGCATCCCTAGGCGGATGCTGAGGTGTCAAGTGGTGTTTCTGACCACTCGTCACCACTGAATCACAGCTTGTGTCTTTCGTAGCAAGTGCATTCTGCAAGAAGGTAATAAAAATATTGTAAATTTCTAACACATTCATGCGAATGCAGAGATAAGTTCCAAGATCCTCACATTCGGAGTACGTCGACGAAAGTAGCTGTTTTCATACACCAATTGTGACACCTGTTTCTGTAACCTATCATTCTCCTCCATCAAGAGCTTGTTCATAGCAGTTAGCTTCCTATTAACAGTTTGAAGCCTTGATGCCTCTTTCCTTTGCTTCTCTCTACATCTATATTTCAAGAAGACGATAATTCAAGATTCTACTTACAACTAATAGAAACGTAATTTGAAACAAAACAGAGCAAACAACAGGCTGACTATAAACTCTGCTAATGAAACCATATGAATCATCAAAAGAGAACACTACAGATCTACTTCACGACCTAAACATACATTAAACCTCCCATATTCACACTCCTCTCTAGACACAAACCCTCTACTAATGAAGACTATTCTACTATTAAAGACCTAAAAAGTGGAGAATGTTTCTGAAATTCTGGAATATTTGTGAACATATATTATTATATTAATCACGGAAAGCAAGAAAACTTGGTACAACAGACAAAAGATTGCTGAAATGTAACGGTGACTAATTTTCGCTAAATCATCACATCATCATCAAAAAGGAACCATCAATTTTATTAGGAATGGCGGACGGAGAACTACCTCCCACGGACAGCGGCGTCGACGAACAGAGCGGCGGCGGCGGTTGCGTTTCTTGCGACTGCAGATCCCACGAACAGATCCGGTGGCTGGCGTCGACGAGCAGCGACGGCGAGCGAATGAACCCCGTTCCTCACCTCCGGCGGCGGCGCAACAGCGGCGACCCGTGGCGGACAGCGGCGAAGGACGACTGACGACGATCACTGTTGGGTGGATGCGGTCGTCCTAGTTTGGAAGGGGGTGGGTTTGTTGTCACAACCCTAGATTCCATAAAATAAAGTTTCAATTTACCGACGGAATTATTCCGTTGGTAAATAAAAATTGAATTTAATGAATAGGAAATTTCTATTCATATTTTTACTGACGAATTCAATCCGTCGGGAATTAATTGCTGAACTAATTTTTTAAATAAACTTTTATATATTTACTGACGGATTAAATTCGTCGGTAAAATTAAAGACTAAATATTTTTTTAAATAAAATTTAAATATTTACCGACGGAATAAATCCGTCGGTAAAATAAAAACTAAATATTTTTTAAATATTTACCGACGGAAGTGATCCGTCGGTAATTTAAAAACTAAATTTTTTTAAAATAAATTTTAAATATTTACCGACGGTTTATTCCGTCGGTAAATTAAAGACTAAAATTATTTTTTTAAATAATATTTTATATATTTACCGATGGATTAATTCCGTCGGTAAATTTAAAGACTTAAATTATTTTTTTAAAATAAGTATTTATATATTTACCGACAGATTTTCCGTCGGTAATTTATCGGAAATAAGTCTGTGCATGTAATCTCTCTAAAATAGCGACGGATTTACCGACGGAATAAATTTCGTCGCTAATTCCGTCGGTAATCCGCCGCAAAAACCGTCAGAAATTTCTTTTGATGATTTTTTTAAAAATAAATCATATTAAATCAAAAAAACGTCGGTAATCCATCGGTAAACCATCGGTAATTACCGACGGTTTTGTTCCATCGGTAAATCCGTCGGTAATCAAGCAGTTTCTTGTAGTGTATGGTGTTGAGGCTGTTGTGCCTCTTGAAAAACAAATTCCTTCTTTGAGGATAGCCATACAAGAAGGCCTCATCGAGGAAGAAAATGCAAAGTTACGTCTTCAAGAGTTAGAAGCGTTAGATGAAAAGAGGTTGGAAGCACAACAAAGACTTGAGTGTTACCAATCTCGCCTTTCTAGAACGTACAACAAGAAAGTTAAGGTATGTTCTTTTCAAGTTGGTGATTTGGTGCTTGCTGTGAGAAGACCTATAGTAGTCACCCATCGCGTTGAAAATAAGTTTTTACCCAAGTGGGATGGCCCTCATGTTGTGAAGGAAGCCTACACAAATGGCACATACAAGTTGATCTCAGAGGATGGCGTGAACATTGGCCCTATAAATGGGAAGTTCTTGAAACGCTATTACGCGTAAAACAAATACATGTACAATGCTCCTTGACGCACGAGCCTAAACTGCATGTTACTCCTGGTCCGCATGAGTATAAACTGTGTACGATAAACTCATGGTCCGCATGAGTATAAACTGTGTACGACAAACTCCTGGTCCGCATGAGTATAAACTGTGCACGACACCCACCAAAGGTAATTATATGTGGTTAAACTATTAATTCACCCCACTCAAATATTTTAAGTGGTTAAATCATTAAATATCCTACTTTATCTAAAGTGGTTAAAGAATAGTCACTCCTGGCCCGCATGAGTATAAACTGTGCACGGCACCCCCCATCCAAATCAAATCATGTCCCTTTGAACTACGTAATGACTTGATCCTCTGCGAAGAGGTACGTAGGCAGCTTAGCACTTTGCTAAGTTCAGTCATGTCTTTGGTCTATTCACATCAAATTTGTGGGGCAAACAATAAATTGGAGCATGAAGGCAGCAAATAAATATGAAAGACAAGAAAACAAATTAATGATGTAACATAAAGGAGAAGTAAGGAAGAGAATGGACTTTATTGATAATATCATTAGATGTTCAAAAATATAAAAGGGGAAAGCAAATAAATAACTAAGGGAGCAAACTAAAAAAAAATCAGTCCTATGCTAAACAAGAAAGTTGTCAGAGAGTATGCTTTGTAAAAAGACTTCAGAGCTGCTTTCTCATCTTCAGATGATGATTCTTTCAAGACGGTTGCATTGTCAAGCATAAGGATATCCTCTTCTATGAGTTCGACTTCCTTCTTAGCACGACAGAGAGTTTGTTGGAGACGATCAGCTGCTTCAGACAAAGTTTTCTCTCCCTTCTGCAGATTAGTCATCTCTTTGCCTATCGACTCCAACTCTTCCCAAGTAGTCTTTAGTTTTTTTGTCTATGTCATGTGAGTGTCTCTGCAATTCTGAAGGTGACCCTTGACGTTGGTCAAGCATTTTGCATGATTTCCCGTGGATGCCGCTTCATCAGACTTTAATTTTGCCGCATTATAAGTATCGGCCTTATCAAATAGAGGTTCCAGGGCTACCTCTAAAGGAGAGCAGTCGATTCTAAGAGCCTTCACTTCTTTTATCAAGAAAAATATTTCTTGTCTCAGAGTTGATAAAAACTCAAGAGGAGTCCGTTTGAGTTTTCTTCTTATTTTACTCCATGCACTCCGAGCAAATTTCCCTTTGAGATCATGAGTAATCTTCTTAGATATAAATTCTGAGATCATGGGACATGCCTTTGAAGAATTCACCCCTGTGGTCGATGCATCACTTTCAGTAGAATCATCACTCTCATCAGAATCATCACCGCTACCAGAATTTGAAGAGATGCCCAAGATCTGATAAGAGGAGAAATATGCTAATATAAAAATGAGGATATACAATGAAAAAATAAGATAAGGAAAATGGGGAAACCTCATCTGCCAAATCTTTTGAAGTAACAGCAGTAATTAATTCATTTCCTTCAGCAGCCTTAGAGCCAGAAATTTTCAGCGCAACCTTCAATAATAAAAGAAAGCTTTGTAAGAAAATGAAATAAAGAAAAAAAGGAAAAGAGGAGAGAGAATGGAAGAAACCTCATTATCTTGTTTTTCAGTGTGAACAACAGATTTCTTTCTCTTCCAATGGCGTTCAGTAGAGGCGCTACGACTTTCTGTAGAATGAGGGGAACTTTTCTTCTTTTTATGCACTGTAGGTTGTAAAACTTCATCATACACCGGAGAATGATTTTCCTTTTGCAATGCGGTGTCCCAAAGAGGTTAAGGGTGCCGAATTAATTTATGGCTCAACGTCAGCTCCTTTCAAGGTCCAACTCATGTTATTTTTACTTGAAGAAGATTCATGAGACCAACATACTAAGAAAAATTCATTTTTGCTTCTTGGAGGGACATAAGCACAGTTCCCTAGCAAAGATTGCCCGGGTAAAAGACGAGTTCCTGGGGGCAAAGGTTGATGTGCATCTTCAAGAATAACCAAGTAGCTTGCGCCGGACTTTTCCATTACAGTTTTGAAGAAAACCATGTTGAAAGTTGAGTTAGCTGCCAAATAAACAAAGGAATATTAGAGACGAGAAGATTGAAAAATGTGTATAATTTAAATTTATGGATTTAATTAATTAAAAGGCCCAAAAAAATCATGGGATCAATTAATTGTTGAATCCAAAGTTATAAATTAAACACAGGAAAATAAAATATTAAAAGCCCAAGTGGTTGTGAATGAAGAATTTAAAATTTTGGACCCAAGTTCAAAACAATGGGCCCAAATTAAATTAAGGTTGTTGGGCTGAAGGGGAATCAAAATTGAGCCCATTAAAAGGGAGTCAAAATTGGCTTGAAAAGTCAAAATTGAGCACCCCTTTTGCATGAATTATCAGTGCCCATCTGCAGAGGACAATTGAAATCTACTTTTTTCAATCCTTCACGCATCGAGGCCAAGGGTGTGCTTGTGGAGGAGATTCGCGACTCCGTCAGGCTAAGTTCTACCCACTGTCAAAGTCTATCGACGTCTCACGTCGCTGATTGCCATCGCTCAGCCACAACCTTCTGCTGCCGGAATCGCGATGCAACGACCGATTTTTTGGTTGAGCGCCGAAATGTTCATGAAGAGAAGAAGACTAATTTAGTCTTACTGTAACTAATTGGTGTAGCTGACAGTATTTTTTTCCTTTGTATTCTAAAATAAATATACTTTTTGTATTCTAAAATAAGACAAAGACTTTGGTGGAACAGTTTTTTTTCCAATTCGTAGGACCGGATCCTTTAATTAAGAATTGGGTCAAGTATTTTAAATCTCGGGTCCAACCTATGAATTTGGGTTTCAAAAAATAAAAAAAAATTTGGTCAACTCGTCAGTTTGGAGAGAGAGATCAGTTTGGAGAGAGAGAGAGAGGAGAGCGGTGTAGTTGACTGCGTATGGGAGAGGCGATGTTAGAGAGGAGGAATGGTCGATGAGCTCCGTCCACAGGCGGCGCTAGGCGAGGTCATGGCGGATGGTGTTGTTGAGGCTGGAAATGAAGGCGAGAAAGGTGAGGGTGGGCGGCTGAATTCAGATTAGGAATTTGAGATTGGGTTTTCCTTTAGAGCAATTATAGTATTTCAAGTGTTGCTGGAACTCCCTACGACGTTGTAATGGGCGTTCGCAGCAGCCCAGGAGAAAGGCCACACGATTTGGTGATTTTTGTGGATAGAGAAAATAATGTTGAATTTAACTCCCTACGACGTTGTAATGGGCGTTCGCAGCAGCCCAGGAGAAAGGCCACACGATTTGGTGATTTTTGTGGATAGAGAAAATAATGTTGAATTTAAAAATTCTTGGGGATTTCAATATGCCCTTTTCTCTTGCGTAAGAAGGAGAGGGAAGAGAGAAATTAAGCAGGTACCACCAATGATTTCAAAACCGGACCAGACCGGCCGGTTCAACCGGGAACCGGAGCTGGAATCGGTCCGGAAGACCCCTTAAAACCGCTTTTAAGGTCAAACCGGGAAAAACCGGGTTGAACCGGCTCAAACCGGCATAACCGGTTGAATCGGTCAAACCGGTAACAGGCGGTTCCTTCCTTTTTTTTATTTTTTTTTTCAACTTTTTTTATTTTTATTTTTATTTTTTTAAATTTTTACTTTGAAATTTGAATCGTCGACTAATTTAAGAGCCAACAATTCCAACAATACAAGTGTAAAGAAGGGGAAGTATTGATCTTTATATGTAATCTAATACCCCTTCTCTCCAATAAGAAATCAATGTGGGATGAGAAAAAGAAGGAGAATCATTAGTTTTTATATGGAGTTTCAATGCTCTCTCTTTCCAATAATTAACCAATGTGGGATATTGATTAAAAGGATGAGAAGAATTTTATTAAACAAAATATTTACTACATGTAATTTAGTACTAACTAATTATTTGTTTAAATTTGAAATAAATAAATTTATTTGCTTTGTATAAAAAATAATAAATAAATTTTTTTAATAAATGTTGATTAAAATTAGAATTAATTATTTTCTTTTTATATTAGAATGAACCATTTTAATTTCATTTTTATTTCAATTTCAATATTCATAATTAATTTTTTTTGATTCATTATTTTTAATAAATGTATATTCACATGTAAATTAATATGTTAATGTAAAATTATCTATAAATAATAAATTATTAAGTTATATAAAAATATTAAATCATATATAAAATAATAAAATATTAAATAATATATAAAATAATTAAATATTATTAAAAATAGTGAATTTCCGGTTTTCCGATTGAACCGTCGGTCCAACCGGTCCGACCGTGAACCGTTGGGCTCGCCGGTTTGACCTCCGGCTCAGTTATAAAAACACTGGGTAGCACCATTTGCATTATGTATTGGTGGGGGAATGGCAGTTGGCATTGGGTATACTCTGTAGCGATTGAATTTAGTTTTTTTTTTTCTTTTCTTTTAATGATTTATTCTATAATTTTGCTTCAGGAGTACCGAATTTATTAAAATATTATTGCAATAACTTTTAGTGTGATTCCACAAATGTTTGACATGATTTTATGGTTTAATGTGGAGAACTTGTAATTGCGATTTTATTTTGTTTTCTTTTTATGCTCATCAATGTTATGTTCTTTCTTTTCTAATCCAAGGGTTGTTTTGTTTAATGTCAGGAGACAATAATTTTAATATTTTCTATAAGCCTTAGCTCCAGATAGCTTAATGTAGTACTATGAAGAATTGAACTCATTAGTTCAACGATAACGAAAAGAAAAGAAATCAATAACTGGAGTTGTGTGCCACATTATTAAAAATAGATTAATGTTGTATTTCAATATGTACCACGATAAGTTACACCAAATAATTAATTTACTCTTTAAAATGTATTAGAATATTCTTTGAAATGAATTAAATCACTCCTTGATTTGAAACATTTTTGAAAAATGAATTATTCTACTATATTAAATCACTGCTTTAGGCTGCAACAAGATTACTCTTGTTTAATTTTTTAGTTACTCTTTTCATTTTTTTTTACTCTTTTTTAATTTTTTTGTTACTTTTTATAATAGATTGGGTTACTCTTATTCATTTTTTGGGTTACTGTTTTTTTATTTTTGGGTTACTCTTTTTTATTTTTTGGGTTATAAATTGGGTTACTTTTTTTTTTGTTATTCTTTTTTATTTGTTGGGTTACTCTGTAAAATAAATCGGGTTACTTTTTTTTATTTTTGGGTTACTCTTTATAATAATTAGGTCACTCTTAAATTTATTGGATTACTTTTTGATTCAGGACTCTTAATATACATATGTTACTCTTTTAAAATTAATTAGATCACCTTTTAGAATTAATTAGATTACTCTTAAATTTATTAGACCACTATTTGTTTCGAGACTTTAATGTATAGGTTACTATTTAGAATTAATAATTAGATTATCATTTTCTATTGATTGGGTTACTCTTTATAATAAATTGTGTTACCCTAAAAATAAAGTAATTTATAGTGAATAGAAACGTTTAGGTTAGTCTTTTTTATTAATGGGGTTACTCTTTATAATAAATTGGATTACTCTTTATAATAATTTGGGATACCTAAAAATAAAGTAATTTATAGTGACTAAAATCGTTTAAATTACTCTTTTCTATTAAAAGGGTTACTCTTTATAATAAATTGGGTTACTCTAAAAATAAAGCAATTTATAGTGAATAAAATCATTTAGCTTACTCTTTTCTATAAATTTTATTAAAAGATAAAAGAAAATAAGAAAGAGGTGAGAAAAGAAAAATACAAAAAGTGACGGATGTCAATAAAATAAACCAAACAAGAGGCTTTAAATAGAGGCCAAACAGATGGCCTTGAAATAGTTAACAGCCTAAATTTATCTAAATCATCCATGAAAATTCTAGGCTAGAACAAGAAACAAAGTAGATCAATCAAACCCAAAATTGACCAGTAACTATCAGAATGCTAACAATCTAAACCAACAGGCCACTGGAAGGGGTACAAGATGCTGTACAAAGCATTCTTTCATAATAAAACATGATCATTAGGAGCATGCACCTTCTATATAAGGGATATAAATCTATCCCTCCATGTAGTCCATCCATCAGTAAAAATTTCGTTGAAAGCAACAGCAAATCTGATGTATAGACGCAGTGAAATAGGCCCTTAACAGAAAAAAAAGGGCAGCAACAAATAAGATACATCATTATCAGAAGTAGAAGGCACAAACCAAAGTATCATAAAGCAAACAAGAGTATTCTGTCCAGCCATTGAACAGAAATTGATAATAGATGAGCAGGGGAGCCTCAACTACTATTTGCAATCAGCATGTTCGGTTGATATTGTAAAATTAGATGCTGAGTTGACATTGAAACCCCGCGGGAGAAAACTGCACAAGGCAGTGGAGACAACAAATAACTCCTGAACAGGGGAGGAGGAACCGCGACGAAGGCAGCCTGTAAACAGCATCTAAAACACACTCACATCGGAAGCCGTCGGCCACCACACCTAAATCACGAGAGGAGGGCCAGGTGTAAATCGCATAAAGCTTTATCAACTCCTGTTAGTAACAATAAATCAAATGCTTATAACTAAAGAACACCCTATCTATCACCTAAGCCTTTCGAATTAAGATATGTTTACATGCCCTGTGTTTGCTCTCTATTATGCTCTGAATATGAGTTGCATATCATAAAATTAAAACACAACAGAAGATAAAGGGGTTCTGTGAATTACTTCAATTGTGGATCCAATATGCTCAATCACTAGTGGAACTAGAGGTAGAATCACTCAAAGGCTTAAACCCTGCATGATTGGATGATTGTAATCATTTCCTCTTATCTCACCCATCAGAACAAAACATTTTTGAAGAAATTTTCTTCCATCTGAAGTAAGTTTTATACAATTACTCTCCAAACTCTTCAATTTCCTATGTACCTAAATACAGCAAATAGAAGTGGCCAATCTTACCAGGAATTTTGGCAAAAAATTGTTTGAACCAATCAGCCACAACCTTCTTGTACTCCCCCTCCCACTCTGCCACGCACACCACTGCAAACGGCGCCGTTTCCACCCTCTCTCCTTCCATGGCTGACAGATCTACCCGATGCTGAAACATCCAACCCGAGTAATCACCCCTCATTTCGTAGATTTTAATCATACATCGCGACTCTGCATTTCGACCAAATGCAGACGCCCACTCGATTCCCCCAGGTACCATGACCTCTTTGCCATGGCGCCGCCCTCAATTGCCGGCATTAGGAAGAGTATCAGGCTCTAGCTGTCGATCTCGAAGTAGATCGAATAGCCGCCCCACTGATTGAGGTAGTGGATCGATTTATTCCAGTACACGCCGTCGCGGAATTGCATTCCGGTGGGGATGTTGTGAAACGCGCCGTCGCAGCCCCGCCAGGCGCCCGTTTCAGAAGAGAAGATCTGGATCTGGAATTTGGGCCCGTCCTGCGGGTTGCAATTCCGCATGCAGATGACTATGTAGTGCGGAGTGCGAACAGTGAATTGGGGGTGGTGGTCTGTCGACGATGGCGGGCTGTCAATGGCGGACCGCGCAAAAGTGGTGGAAATAGCAGTGAATTGTCCTTACGTTAACCCGCGAGATTCATTGGATATATGGGCGTGATTTTAAGATCCGGTTCCACCAAATTTTGGTAGGACCGGTCCTACTGTAGTCCCTCTCCTAAAATAAATATACTTTAAATTGTGTATTTGGGATTTAAATGGTGTATTTAGGAGTAATAAATCCTATTTATAATTAAAATAAAAGAAATCCATTTCATTTTTTATATTTGAAGTGTGAAAATTAATGATTACCGTTATTTAAATGGGGCAGCTATTTGCACCCCGAACTTACTAAACGAATCCCGAAAAACTTTTTAATTATTCTTATTAATTTTAAAAAGACTAAAATACCCTAACTTCTAAATATACCCCAAAATAAATCTATCATATTCTTTCCAAGAGCTGAACCAATGGATGTCGTTCGTCAGCCGCCGGAATCGAACCACCCTTCGTCGGCGACAAACGTAAGCTAAGAGGCCATTTTCGAACCGTGTTGCTGAGTCACTGCCGCAACGAGTCCGAGTCGTCGACTTCTCCGGCCACAAGTGCCACCACAGATCCTGGAAGATTCTAGAAGCATTCCTGGAGTCGGACTTCTGCTTGCAGCCCAGAGGCGACGAGAGCACCGAACGGTGTTCGTCCGCAACTCCGGCCTTACAGTGCTCTAGTTCTAGATGTCTATGGTGGTGTCAGAGATTTCCAAAGTGATGATTTGGAAAGGAAGCAGCAGTGGTTCTGGTGGTGAGTAGAAGCAGAGAGATTTCTACGCAGGCTAGCACGACAGATAAGTTTCCGGTGCAGATGAACCCGGCGAGGAGGCTCGCGAGGCTGGATGGCGCGGCAGAGCGCCGACGAGACGACCCATGGTGGCTTCGCGTTTTCGGCGCTGCTGCGGCTGACGCGGCTCGGTTGCAAACGGCGGCGCTCTGACGACAAGCAGCGCGGCTGGGCTTGGTCGGAACGAAGTCGACGGCGGGCGATGGGGCAGCTCCGCGGTGGCTATTTCCGTCAAGAGAACTGCGGCCATGGAAGATCCGACATAAACAGTGGTGCTGAATGAAAACTTCTTGCTTCCGGAAAAAATGAATTCCCGTCAGTTTCAAGGGAAGAATGAGAGAGAAAGTAATCTGTCTCATATCAAGATTTATATACAATAATGAAGATGACAATTTTGATGATGCTTTTGAGATCGCCGTTGAAGGGGGTTTTGAAGAGGTTTCACAGAATGGGATGATTAGGGAATAGTAATTTTGGGTATATTAGTAGTTAGGGTATTTTAGTCTTCTTAAAATTAATAAGATTAATTAAAAAAAATTTTGGGGTTCATTAAGTAAGTTAGGGGTGCAAATAGCCGCCCCCTATTTAAATTTATTTTAGAAATAATTACTGATAGGTACACACTTTATACCCCTAATTACTACTAGATACATTGATTTAAAATAATTATTATTTAATACAAAATATTAAAGTAAAATATCAAATATACCCCTAAACCCATATACCTTTAAACCACAAACCCCAACCCCCATCCACCACCGGACCACCTGCCGGAACATCGCTGCCGCCGTCGCCGGAGCTCCGGTGGCCGGTCGCCGGAAAAAAAAAATTGTTCGTCCGAAAAAAAAAAATGATCGCCGGAAAAGTTGCCGGAAAAGCTGTCGGACTGCCGAAAAAAAAACTGGTCGCCAAAAAAAAAAGAAAAGTTGCCGGAAAAGCTGCCGGACTGCCATCGCCGCAGCCGGACCACCACACTTTTTTGCTGTACACACTTTGTTGCACATGAACTTTTGCTGCACACAATATTTATGTGCAGCACATTATAGGGGTAATATTGGAATATCACTATATATTTTTGTAGTTAGAAGTAATACTTTTGTATGTTTGTATCTCATAGTAATTTAGGATTTTTTTTTGTGTACCTAATAGTAATCCTCTCTTATTTTTTAAAAATATAATTATTTTATTTGTTCAGCAAATCTAAAATCTCAATTACTAATGATACTAATTTTTTAATTAACTATTATATATATATATATATATATATATATATATATATATATATATATAAAGCAAATAGGGTCAACTAAAGTTTTCCCGCTCAAATTTTGGTCAAAATCTCTCCATAAATATCTTTTCAATTTCTCGATTCTCTTCAATTTCTCCTCAATTTCTCTCATCCCAATTATACTGATTTTCCTTTTTAATTTATGATTTAAATATAGTATTAGCTTTAGGACAATTTATTTCAACCATCAATTATTTAATTATTTAAAATTTATCACATTTTTAATTCTAATAATTTTATGTTCAACAAAATAATTAAAATTAAAGATATTTTTTATATGCTTTTTTTTTATCAATTAACATGTTAAAATTTGTTTCAATTTGAGTTAATTACTGGAAAAATTTGGGTTGTATTTGAAAATAATGTTGAGTAATTAAAATCATTATTTGAAATTGTTTATACGTTCACGTATGATTATGTATTGAATTATAAATATTAATAAAAATTTTTAAAATGTTGATTTTTTATAATTACATTAATTTGTTGTACACGAAAAACGAATAAGGGTCGTATAACATCGATTCAACTAAATACTATTTAATTCATTATACATAAAGAACTAAACTAAATATACATACCATCACAATATAAAACCTCATACATATGTATTTCCTTCATCCCATTCTAATAGTTATATTTGTTTTTTGCACAGGGATTAAGAAATTTAGTATTTTAATGTGTATTGAGGTGAGATAAATAATATTTTACTCCCTCCGTCCCATAAACAAATTCACACTTTCTATTTTTGTCCGTCCCATAAACAAGTTCACATCCCCAAATAAGGAAATACACACAAATCAATAACCCCACAACACACTTTAATTTCAAAATTGCCACCACTTGACAACTCACATAACTTACTTTATAATTTATTTATTACCTAAAAATACTATACTACCCTTAAAAGTAAAGTAAAAAACAACTTTTTCTTAAACTCCGTATCTACAGTAACCGGGAACTTGTCTTTTGGACGGAGGTAGTAATGTATAGTAGATGATTGTATTAATGTGGCGGATGAGTCATATTGAGATATTTTAATTACTTAATTGTATGAGTCTCATAGAAAAAAATGTAATCGTTAGAATAAAACACCCAATTTAAAAATATTTAATTATTAGGATGGGACGGAGGGAATACGTAATTATATGTGTTTGTGTGTCCACGATATATATATATATATATATATATATATATAAATTTACTATTACATAAAATCTATATTTATATAATTTTATTTTTTAAAATTTATCCCCGTGCAACGCACGGGTTAAAGTGCTTGTATTTAGAAAAATAATTTAAATATTCCTCTATTATACTTATCTTTTATATACTACGGGGAGGTTTGCTCCTTCCTAATTGTCAACCTCTCCTTCCTCCACTGCTGATTTGGCACCTGACCTGGCATCACCTTCTGTCGTTTCACTTTTTTCTGATTATCGTACATATTTTTAGGCTTTTTTAGTGAGGCTTGCGTGTGCGCGGGTGCACACCATGCGCCTTTAGAATTTTTATTATTATGGATAAGAGTAAATTATTTTATTTTAGAGGGTATATACTTCAATTAATAAGGTATACCATTTTGTTCTAAAAGATACTCCCTCTGTCCCACCCTAATGGTTACGCTTTCTTTGTAATTTACAAAGAAAACATAACTATTAGGATGAGACGGAGGGAGTATACATTTTTCATTAATATTTTTTTATTTTTTTCAGAAAATAAAAGTACACATTTTAGTATATTAAAAAATATACAATTTAACATAAAATTCTAAAGACACACGAAAAGTGCTCCCGTGTGCTAGGCGCACACAAGTTTTTGCCTTTTGGCATAACCTCATCCAAATCCCACGGAAGGTATCTCATGGGATCTCCTACCTACACAAGTTTTTGCCTTTTGGCAGAACCTCATCCAAATCCCACCGAAGGTATCTCATGGGATCTCCTACCGAAGGTATCTTGCATTCTCAAAAAGTCGAATACCTCCATCTCACTAATTTACTTATTCTTCTAGCAATTTTTCTAATCGATTTAGAAATTGTCTTTTGCCTCTCATTGATTTATGCAGGTTCATCAGTTTCAAGGAAGTTCTTTTAGTTTATAGAATTTGATTCTCATGGGACTTTCATTTGCGAGGTAATACCTACCCTATATCCCTTTTCAATGCCACCGTTCTTGCTCCTCTCTTTGCCGCCTCAAAGTATTCAGTTGCACTAATATTGCCATCAATGAGAAAAGCACCACTTCTGGTGCTGAAGGTGGAGAATATAGTGGCAGTCAAGAGGATGAAGTGAAGAGAGCATATCCGTTTCATCTAATTGAGCCCAAGTGGCAACGTTACTGGGAGGAGAATAGGAGACCAAGACGATGAAATTGATACTTCCAAACCTAAATTCTACGTTCTCGACATGTTTCCTTATCCAAGGTACCTTTCTCTCTCATTATCTTGGATGACTAATGCATTAAGGGCCATAACTTTTATGTTATAAACATGTTTCCTCCTTTTAGGCTGATAGTGATTCACTTCCTGAATTTTTTATGTATCTGTCTGTGTAAATTCACTGTTCTTGATCTTTTCTTTTTTTTTGGGAAAAATTGCAATTATACCTTTTGTGGTTGTTACACATTATGTAAGAATGTGGGAGATATTCTGGGTTTGGCTCGGAATATGGTTTTCATCTATTGGTGATATGATAATTCATGTGTGTGTTGGAAGATGTCTAATGCCAAAGCTAAAAGTGAGTATAAATATTCTTAAAATCGGGGGATTGTTGAAGGAAGCAAACTTTTTCAGCATGTCATCAACAATGCCTGAATTAATCTGGGGCGTTTTAATTTTTACCCCAACTGTAGAGCAAGCACAATCAGTTGCTAGAATATCTGCATGATTTATAAAGTTTTCTAAGGTCCATTCTTCTTTGTTTCCTTTAAAGGTTCATATCGATTGATTATCCATTGGAAAACCAGAAGTATTAAGTGTGATTCAATAGTTTATATTCTTTTGTCTTCTTTTTAGAGTTTATGCAACTCTTTTAACTTCATTCAATATTTGAATTTTCAGAAAGTAAAATTTCCACTTAAATATTGTAATTAGTTCTTATTAAAATATGTTATTGAATGAGATTTGGTAGCTAAGTAGTCCATATAAATAAAAAATTTCAGTTAATACTTCCTTATTCTAATGAGTTAAGCGCTTTCTATCTATCTTTAGCTAAGAAATTTCCAAATGAAGATCATTTAGATTTGGCAAAAGAAGATGTAGAGAATGAATGTATGCATTTAGAAGATATTAGAAATTTCCAAGCACTCTGTTTCTTCTGGATCATATTTGTGATCATTTTTAAGGATGTCTGTACTTCATCAATCAAGACTAATAAACTTGCATCTGTTTTGTAAAATAATTATGGTCAACATTCATGTAATAACCACCTCTGATTGACATTTTAACCTTGACTTTATAACAATGTTTTTAGTAACAGTGGTTAATAAACTAATTCTAGATCTAGAAGCATGTGGTTGCCAATGTTTGACTGCTGAAATTGGCGGAAGAGGGATGAAAATAAGATTCAACGGTTCTTTCTGAAATACCCTACCCTTAAATGTAAGATTTGTATCTCTCATCAAATGTTAATAAATTGGTTGTGTTTTGCCGTATGCTTATCTAGGGCCAAACCGACTTCAAATTTGAAGAGCATGAGATAACAAGAACTAATCTAGATTCCATTTTATCATCTCATGGAGCAAGAGAAGTTGTTTCTGTTGAAGTTGTTGAACACACAAATTTTTGTTGGAAACAGTTTCCAAATCGCTGGGTGATGATGCTCCTTTGCTTTGTTGCATTCCTATTGTGCAACATTAATCATGTAAGGTTCTCTGATGAATAAATTTTTTCTATCGATAATACTTGGCTTTGCCATGCTTATCTACGGCTCAGTCAAATGAATATATAAACGTCAGTTGCTTTTGTATTCAACACTTATTGAGATTAAATAATTGGTTGTCCTATATTTTGATGATTCTCTTTAGGTCCTATATTTTGATGATTCTCTTTAGGTCCTATATTTTGATGATTCTCTTTAGGTGAACATGAGCATAGCGAGACTCCCAATATTAAGGAATTCAATGGAACAATGCTACCGTGAGTCTAATTATGTCATCTTTTTTCTTGGGTTTTTTGCTCACTCAGGTATTTATCATCTTTATATTTTAAAAACACCCTATTTCCTATTTCCTCTGAATATCTTATTAAAATGGTATACACCGAAGGTTTTAGCCAAAGAGAGTAACAGTACCCTCTTCCAATGCCTGTAATAATCGTTCTTTATGTGAGACATTCTAGAAAAGAGCTTCTCATGAATGAAGCTAGGAAAGTGTGGTGACATTCTAATAGGTGGAACATGTTCTTGATAGCTATACTTTTTACCAGGTAAGAAATTTTGTTTCTTCCCAACTTTCATCTATGTTTCCATGGTATAAAATATTCATATCATCTGGTTGTGTGAAATGCTGTGGAGATGTTTGATCATACCATCTGATTGTGTGAAATGCTGTGTAGATGTTTGATTTAATAATACTAGAGTAGGTGGATCTTGATAGGATGATAATAACAATTTTTATAATTTGAAATCTAAACATTAGACCTTCATTGCCCTGTAATTTCTGCATTGGATTAATTTTAACTGCATTCAACTCATAAGTATATGTAAATGCCTAAATTTTTATTTGATGCATTAATATGTCTACTCTCCGCTGCCTAGAGAATGTTTTTATATCATCAACCTATCATGTCTTTTCTCATACATCCATCTTTCCTTTTAATTTTTATAAAATAAGCTTCCAACTACGTACTGTATGTCAAATTGTGTGTTATATATAGATTTTTCACTCAATTCACTAGAACGAATGTATATGATACATACATCCGTACATGATGAGTGGTCATCTCTTGTGCTTTCTTATGGGATCGTAATTGAAGTTTCATACTGACCAAGTTGGTAGTATTAATAATTGAATTTAATAAATTATGATTCAATATGTAAATATAACTATGATGGTGGGTTTTTGTGTGAAATCAAATTTTATACATGTCAAATAACTGTGACAAAGGATTTTGTCTCAGTGATACAATACTTTTCTTAAACAAACATCTTCCCATGTGTTAATATTCTGATAGAACACGAACACAGGATCAATAAAATAAACACACACATGCTGAAATAATCCCTCAAGGAGGGCCACGGAGAATAGAATTCTCCGCCACAAGCCGTAAGGCTGCAATCCTTCAAAAGAAGGCCACAAGAAGGCCACAGAGATAACCCTGCCACAAACCAATTAAGGCTGCAAAATGGATTTTTTTTATTGATGAAATCCTAGAGCAACATACGATAGTTTAAATAGGCTCAAGGCCCGTGAAAAAAACCCTAGACCTTAGTACTAATTAAGGAAATAAAGAAAATAGGAAACTAAATAATCTAAATTACGGAAATTATTGACTTGAAATAAAATACTAAAATAACTTATTCTTTATGCTCTTTTTTATCAATTGCTGCCATGAACACGGTTAGGGTTTCCTGCATCTCCTCCTGTGCTGCCGCCACTGATTCGAGTCTCTCCTCAAGGCCCGTGAAAAAAACCCTAGACCTTAGTACTAATTAAGGAAATAAAGAAAATAGGAAACTAAATAATCTAAATTACGGAAATTATTGACTTGAAATAAAATACTAAAATAACTTATTCTTTATGCTCTTTTTTATCAGTTGCTGCCATGAACACGGTTAGGGTTTCCTGCATCTCCTCCTGTGCTGCCGCCACTGATTCGAGTCTCTCTTTCTCCGTCATGGAGCGGGTGTTCGTCATTGATGCAAAGAGAGGGCAGGTCGGACCAATTGATAGAACACGAACACAGGATCAATAAAATAAACACACACACGCTGAAATAATCCCTCAAGGAGGGCCACGGAGAATAGAATTCTCCGCGACAAGCCGTAAGGCTGCAATCCTTCAAAAGAAGGCCACAGAGATAACCCTGCCACAAACCAATTAAGGCTGCAAAATGGATATTTCTTATTGATGAAATCCTAGAGCAACATACGATAGTTTAAATAGGCTGAAGGCCCGTAAACAAAACCCTAGACCTTAGTACTAATTAAGGAAATAAAGAAAATAGGAAACTAAATAATCTAAATTTCGGAAATTATTGACTTGAAATAAAATACTAAAATAACTTATTCTTTATGCTCTATCATATTCATTCATTTTACTGTTTTACTTTTCCACTAGATGTTAAAGTTATTAGAATCCAGCCAAATATGAGAATGAGGTCAGTTTCATAATGTTAATAGATATGCTCAATTTTTTACTTGATTTCTTGCATTCATGCCTTAACAATTCTTGCTTAAACAATTTGCAAAATTGAGGTGCAGAATATCTTTTGGATAATTATATGAGGCAAGACTTCAGAAGTTCTTCTGAATGGTTAGCTTTTCTATTTCTCCCCCTCTATCCATTTCTCTGTGAATTTTAGTTAATTGATGTATTAGTTTGCTATCAATTTTTATGGAGAAGGTTTCTTGACATATTAGGACATGTAGCTTCTGCTCCACTCCTTCTCAAGGGGATTGGTTACAAATAACAAAATTTACAATGGAGAGGGCACGACACCTAATTTATAGTTAAGCATTTTCTGACAAGTTTAATGGAAAGGTTCTGTGTAGAGGTAGAATGTTTTTCTTGCTCCAAAATTGAATATGGTGCCTTTGATTAAGTGCACATCTAGCATTTAAAGTTGGAATACCTTGAAAAAAATGAGAATATTGACATTGATGAATCATGAACCTCTTGAGCATAGATTAGACCTATTGTACCATATTTGTTAATCCTTGATGCGGATTTTGATAATAATTGTTATGGATTCTTTTTTTGTTAGAAGAACACTCTTTTGTTCATTATTTAGTGGACAAAAAAATTATACTTGATGTGGTTTTGTAGTGTACAAGAATTGATAGTTGTTCTTTTTATAGGTTTATAGAATAGTTGATTTTTACTAGATTTCTAAGAATTATATTTTGTGTGGCTATAGGAACATGGAAAGAAATACATTGTATTGGAGTTCTGCAGAGGGAGTGGGCTTTCAAAATTTATTCAACCACGACACGGGAAAATTCCTACAACTCCTGAGCCCTTTTTACAGCAATTATGTTTTTCTTTTTTTGATTTCTGAGGCCCTGTCAACTCTTTTATAATATGTTTTTTTAATTTAAAATAAAATTATTATTTTAATTATTAAGAACTTAATGAGCCCACGTAGCACGCGGGTTACGTGCTAGTATATATATATTAGTTTATGTTATCAATTTTTATGGAGAAGGTTTCTTGACATATTAGGACATGTAGCTTCTGCTCCACTCCTTCTCAAGGGGATTGGTTACAAATAATAAAATTTACAATGGAGAGGGCACGACACCTAATTTATAGTTAAGCATTTTTGACAAGTTTAATGGAAAGGTTCTGCGTAGAGGTAGAATGTTTTTCTTGCTCCAAAATTGAATATGGTGCCTTTGATTAAGTGCACATCTAGCATTTAAAGTTGGAAATACCTTGAAAACAATGAGAATATTGACATTGATGAATCATGAACCTCTTGAGCATAGATTAGACCTATTGTACAATATTTGTTGATCCTTGATGCGGATTTTGATGATAATTGTTATGGATTCTTTTTTTGTTAGAAGAACACTCTTTTGTTCATTATTTAGTGGACAAAAAAATTATACTTGATGTTGGTTTGTAGTGTACAAGAATTGATAGTTGTTCTTTTTATAGGTTTATAGAGTAGTTGATTTTTACTAGATTTCTAAGAATTATATTGTGTGTGGCTATAGGAACATGGGAAGAAATACATTGTATTGGAGTTCTGCAAAGGGAGTGGGCTTTCAAAATTTATTCAACCACTATACGGGAAAATTCCTACAACTCCTGAGCCCTTTTTGCAGCAACTATGTTTTTCTTTTTTTGATTTCTGAGGTCCTGTCAACTCTTTTATAATATGTTTTTTAATTTAAAATAAAATTATTATTTTAATTATTAAGAACTTAATAAGCCCAAGTAGCATGCGGGTTACGTGCTAGTATATATATATACTAGTATGAAACCCGAGTACAACGCGGGATCATTTAATTATTATTCTTATTTTTTAATTAGAAGTATTTAATTAGGTTGACACATACTCCATATAAAAGTCGACTATTAACCAAATGAAACAATCAACTTTCAAATGAAACACGTAAAAGATATATTGTCATGCCCACTCCAATTTTCAAAATCCAGTAATGCGAATAATGATTGACCCAATGATATTCACAGTCATTCTCATTCCAGTATTAAAACTAAGTGCCCCTCATATGTATGTATATTCATAGTCATTCCAGTAGAAAATTCGACGTCGTCCTTAACGGTAGATGGAGAGGTCGAAAGAGGAGATTGCTGCAGTGCAGAGGAAACAGCGATTGAGGAAAGTACGGAGACTGATGCGGCGAGGGAGAAAACGGTGCAAAGAAAGAAACGATGAGAGAGATAACGGTGTCGGTGTGTAAGAAAGAAAGATAAGGATATGCTGTGATAGTCACACCCGTACGCAACTCTTTACCTGTTACTGTATGTTTACCACCCGCCAAATCTCATTATATATATGTATAGGTATAAATTAGGTTATTGGTATTTTTTAACATTAATATACATCCTACTTACTTTTTATATACCGTGATTATAATTTTCATTAATTCTATTCACATTTTCTCTTTACATTACTTTACTTTTCAATACATTATACATAAAAATAAAATTTCTTTTATCCGTGTATCAATATAAATGTGTATAATTACTAAAAGACGGAAAGAGTAATTTATTCGAATATTCATGCATATCCAAATCAAATATAATGAATTTGTATTCAACCGTATTTGAAATAAAACTAGTCACATCCCTTTTTACTACCTCACAAAGTTAGGATAATATAAGAAAGACAAATTCTCTTGTGAGACATTATTTACCTGAGACGGTTCGTGAGACGTGTTAAAGTATGTCTATTATTTAAAGTATGATTTCTAAAATAATTGTTAAAGTATGTTTTCTAAAATATGCTGGATTATGCATTAAAGTATGATTTCAGCGTGTTATAATATAATTTATTATTGACATACTTTAACTACAAATAATCATACTTTAATTCTACAATAAGCATACTTTAGTGATGGGTCGACCCGTCTCACACCCGTCTTCCAAATAACCCGTCTCACAAGAGAGTTTCTCATATAAGAAAACTTGGTTCTATATGCAATTAATTCTAATATAAATAGAAAGTATATTTAAATTCTTTTAAAATATTTTAAATTTGAATATTGATATTTAAATAAGAATCTTAAATCGAATTGAAAACTTTCATTATATATATTTGTTGTTAATTAAAAAGGGAGATTGTCCAAATACTGCATATAAATGAACCAAAATCATTATCAGTCAACAATTAAATTATTTAATAATTTTATCCAATTGTTTATTTTTTGACCAAAATACTCAATTCCTTCATTTTTTATTATTTTTATTATTCAGTATTGGTTATGATGTTGGAGCTCTAATATAAAATATCGATATTATATTTGAAATCATCGTCGTAGCACCGGATGTCAGATTCGTTGTCGACTTATGTCGGGGATCCGATACCAAAACCGACCTCAGATGTTATAACGATGGTGTCGGATATCATGATGTCAGTATTCTATTTCGGGTATCTGACACCATTATCAAAATTGAATAATAAAATAATTAAAAAAAAGAAATGGGGTTATTTTGGTAAAAAAAATAAACAATTGGATAGAATTGTTATTAAATTTAATTAATGGATGGCAATAATTTTTACCCTTCGAATTGGTTACTTCTGATAATTGGCTCTTAAAAATATATTATTAAAAAAAATTAACCAACGCAACTAAAATAATTAGTAATCATTAGACTCTTAAAAGCATATTTTATACGCAAAAGTGAGAATTCACATGCAAGATTGGTTGTTATGTTCCAAGTAGATTGCATCATTACAAGACACAAATTCAGAAATTAGTTATTATGTGTAACTTGAGTTGATCTTTTGCATACTTATAAAGCATGAATGCAAGATAGCCTCAATACATGCAGGGTACGAATTTGGAAACATGAATGATGATTGGAGACCACAGAAAAGCTTGGTGATCCGCGTCCTACTGGACTACTCCACCCTCTGATTCAATAATTCCTTTTTCAGCCAGAACTTCGGCTCACTTCCATTTGATTTCGATCGCCATGAATTTCTCCCTTGTTGTCTTCCTCATCTTCACTGCCATCTGTTTAATTACGACTATAATTTCGAGAAAAAAAATTGGAATTTATTATAAAGCGGCCCTATTTATATACGTGACTCAATACAAGCCTAATTATCTTGAGTGATTCAAAATATTTTTACAGTAAGAACATGAATTAGAGGCGTAGTTGGATTTGTCAAAGATAAAAGAAGTGATTTCTTTTATTTCTTTTGTCCCACATAGGATGAAGTGTAAAATGAGAGGGATCCTTAGTGCTATTTGAGGAGGCTCTTGATCTTAATATCACGTGCACCATTCAAGTAAATTTTAATATCTGTGTTTAATTCTTTTAAATTCATTTCTTGTAAGTCAAAGATTTGTAATAGTGTAGGATTGGGGTCGAGAGAGAGAAATTCTGTGTGATTGTAAAAAAATTTCATATAGTGGTATTTTCTTGGTCCGTGATTTTTCTCCAGTTTGTAGTTTTCCACATTGTCCTTTTTATATTCTTCTTTATTTGTCCCTGAATGAATGAGGATCTGTTTATCCCAACACTTTTTTTTTGTCAACTTTTGGTCCAAAATTTATACATTTTAGGACAAATTTTGGTCATTTTAACATAGAGGACTAAATTTGTACAAAAAAAAATTATTATACTCCATCCGTCCCACACTTATGTTCACACTTTTCGTTTTCGTCCGTCCAATACTTATCTTCACCACCCAAAAAAGAAACTTCACATTAACCAACAACCTCAAAAGTTATCTTAATTTCAAAAATACCATTCCCACCTAACACACATAACATACTTTATAATTTATTTATTACCTAAAAATACTACAATACCCCTAAAAAGTCAATAAAGTTGGTCAAAAAGTAACTTTTCTTAAACTTCGTATCTACAGTGTCGGTGAATTTAACTATGGGACGGAGGGAGTATTTGAGAAAAAGACTAAATTTGGACTAAAGGACTAAAATTGAAAAAAAAAAAGGACCAAATTTGAGAATTGCAATTAAAAAAGGATTAAAGTTGGACCAATTGTGATATCTTGTCATATATAAGACTATAATACCCTTATTTGTTAACACATAGATAACCTTACATATATAATTATTATTCTTATACGCAATTTCTAAACGTACCCCAATGAAATTTTTATATGTACTTCAATCTCGTACACTATAAACCTACTTATAATTCTCCATCATCGTAATCCAAAAAATGGCCTCCAAAACTTGGAATCTCCATTCTGATTTGTAAGAATAGCTACGAAAATACGTGATTTCATTCCTTCTGGGATTAATCCCAATGAATTGAATTATTCCTTAATACCCTGTAATTAAGGAATTGATTTATTTCTCAATAGATGATAATATAACGAGAAAAAACCAAGAAGAGTATACAAAGATGTTTAAAGATGTAAAAAGCAAACTAGCCACAAGCGGCTAATAAATAAACTATCTAAATCAGAAGTATTCCTGATTCATGTCATTGAACATAAGATGATGAACTAGCTGAGGAGCCGAGTCATGCCAGTCCATGTCACCACCAATATCTGACAAAGCATCTGCCACCGTGTTGCCCTCTCGGAATATATGTGAAACATGAAAGTTCATATGTGCAATGATGTCCTTTTCCCTCCTCCATTGTGCTAACAAACGCCATGGAATTTTTGGTGAAGGGTCACGTAAAGAGTATACCACAAATGTTGAATCTGACTCCAGCCATAGCGATGTCCATCCTTTGCTATGAGCTATTTCCACAGCAGTGAGGGCTGTCGCCAGTTCAGCTTCAAAGGCAAAGCCTCTACCATATCCACATGTAAAACTGCCTCTAGCAAAACCTCTGCTGTTCCTATAGACTCCTGCCCCTGAAATGACTCCAGGAGCACTCGAGGCGTGTCCGTCTGTGTTGACCTTGATCCACCCCGTGGGTGGCGGCTGCCATTTGAGGGAGATGATGGTCGGAGCTTTCCTGGGTACTCCTTTCACACCAAAGTAGCGCAAAGTATGTAAATCTTCCATGGTGTTATGCATTGTGCCAATAGATAACAAGCCTGCCTCCTTAATAAGTGAAACGAGTGTCGCAATGATACCAGATACTCTCATTTGGTTTCGATCCACCAGGTTAGTCTCCCTATTCATCATGTTGTTCCTCCTCGTGGTCCAAATAATCCAAAAGTACGAAACTATAGCTGCATTCCACAAGTGCATAACCTGGGTGCTGCCAGTCATACTCATGGCCTGGAGTAACAGCCCAACTGATCGTCGCTTTTTCAGCGCGCAATTTGAATCCCCAAGGTTAAGGATATCAATTGTAGTCGCGAAAGGTGACCAAGTGAATATCGAATCCAAGGACGGATAACTATCAATTTGATTATGTTCTAGTGAATCAAGACTATCATGGAGAGTGTAATGCTTGTGAATTGTGGATGAATAACAAGATAAATGAAATAATAAATAAAAGAAATAACAGCAACGATAATGAGGTTGTGAGAAAACAAGAAAGTAGGTAGTTCTAAGATAATCCGGTTCCATTCATTAATCCATCATTCGTGTGCAAAAGTCGACTCTGCCTTGTGATTTATGAACGCATCACTAAACCATGCATTTCTACTCTATAGACACAAGTAGATATACGTATGCATCGTGTGAATATCCTCGGAGCAAGAGATATAATTCCACCCCCCTTTCTAGGTACTATCAGTATCAATTATTTCCCCCTAGGATTTGTACTTTAACCCGATATGATCTCCCTTTATAGGTACTATAGAATTATACTCTTTGTCCTACTTGTTAACCCGAATACGCTATGATTCAATTAACAAGTATTTATATAAAATAGTTCTAATAAGACTTCGGAATCCCTTCACTTAGAATTATAACGACAAACCCTGCTCAGCAGTGAACGCACTCAATCGATAACCATGTTATGTATTCAGACTCTACACAACGATTAACGATGCACAAAACGACTGTGAGTATGGATTAAAAACGAGCAATCTTATATAAACTAAATCACAAGTAGTGTTGTACGGAGTTTTTACACACGAAAGATAAATTAATTCATGAAACTTTCATAATCCTAGAACTACCTAAGAGGCTTTACTCCATGATTGATTGAAGATCAACCATAGTGAAATGAAATGATCTTACTTGAGCACACATGAATTTCCAGCAAGATCAAGTTGAGTTGATCACACTTGAATCTCCTTGTTGAGCTCTTCTTCCTCTCCTTCTTTGGTTGCTTCCAACCACAAAACGTTGCTGCTCTTGCTGCTGCAAGTGCAGCAAGCTGCACTTGCAGCTCACTCCCCCTCTTGTGTGTGTTGTGTTGTGTGAATTCAATGGGATTGGAATTGGATTGTATGTTGCTGCCCTTTATATAGTGCTTCCATGGATGCCTTGTTGGTGGCTTGAATGATGAAGAAGGCATCTTCCATGCATAAACAAATGAATTGGCAGGTGGTGGTGAGTCATTGAAAGCATCTTCCATGCATAAGACAAGTGATCTTGTAGGTAGAGTTGTTTTCACATCACTTTCATCTTCATTTTTAATGAAAGTAGATGGTTGTTTGATGCTTCTTCAAGAATCACAAGGAATCAAATGCTGTTGAGTGTTGTTTCTTGGCTGTATTGAAGTGTGATTGAAGTGGAAATGTCGGAAATTGAGCAATGGAAGTCGAAACCGAACGAAATCAGACGTTTAAGCTGTCCAGCAGCTCAATTCGACGTCAATGAAGGTCGAACAGATTTGCGCGGTCTCACCGTTTCGCGTATAACTTCCACATCCGAGTTCCGAATTTAATAATTTTTACGCTCACGCGATCCTCTCTTCCTTGGATTTCTATCCATATAAATAACTCCAAAAAATTCCGAGATTTGAATGTGCAAAAAGTCATAGAAAGTAACAAAACAGTTCTGTTCGGCACAGCTCGCGCGACGTTACCATTTTGCTCATAACTTCTTCGTTTGGAACTCGATTGTAGTGTTCTTTACGCCAAAACGATCCTCTTTTCAGTGGCTTTCCAACCATGTATCACACCATCAGTTTTCATCTCCACATTCAACACAGAAAAATTATGAAAGTTGGACGTGTGTTTTTCATCATCCTTGCACAAATTGCACCTTTTTTCCAACCTTGCATTTTTTTTATCCTTTTTCTACCTAAAATACAATAAAACACCTTAAATGCACCTTTTTCTCACATATATAAAATATAAGGCATTTGTGCTAATATATTACAACAATATCAATCAAATAGGTGTTTAATTGGACACTAAAACACGCTAATTTTCACTCTCATCACCAACAAAGGTCTGATTGGTCGAAATTAATCGTTCAAAACTAAAGCCAACCAGAATAAATTTCAGCACTTCCGAAGAAACCCTGCAGTGTACGAACAGATGGTCTATTGATTCTTCATCAGATTGGCAAAGGTAGCAACGAGATGGTCCCTGGAAACCTCTGTTGCTCAATACATCCCAGGTTGTGATGATCCCACGAATAATCTTCCACAATGTGATAGATCGACGGGCTGGGATATAGCTAGACCAAATCTATGATCCCCAACTTGGATTAGGAAATTTAGGTTGAATGTGCCCATAAGCAAGCTTCGATGTGACATCTCCATTTAGCGAATTTTTCCAGAGTCTTCGATCAGAAAAATTTGGAGACATTCTTGTCTCCAGGATTTTATCGACGATGAAAGGATAAGCATTTATGAAATCAACTGTGAAGTGCCAGTCTCCATCATGAAAATAGTCTCCAATGAGTTGCTCATAGTGATGTCTATACTCCTTGGGTATTCCAATGAGATCTGCAATTGGTTTGCCAATCCAGTTGTCCAGCCAGAAACAGACTTTTGAGTCATAACCAACAACCCACACCTTCTCCTCCATGAATTGTAATATATGAGTTGTACACGCAGATCTGATGGAGGAAGGGAGGTAGTAATTTTTCAACTTGCTTCCGTTGAACCATCTGTTGCGTATGAGATCCAAAGTAGGCACCCTACTGATAATGTCCCATGAGAATTTTATCAAATAAGCATCATTGGCAGCGATAATTGAACGAACTCCCAAGCCTCCCTCTTCAACTGGACAACAAATGCGCTTCCAAGCACAAGTGAAGTGATGTTGTTTGGAAATATCTCCAGTCCATATGAAATTGCGACATGCCCTTTCAATTCTTCGAAGCTGATATCTTGGCCATCGATATACCATCATAGCGTGTACTACTGATGATATAATAACAGAGTTTACAAGGCAAATTCGACCAGCCATAGAGAGTGTGTTACCTTTCCATCTTTGAAATTTCGAGAGTATAAAGTCAGTGCTTTCCTTGAAGTATGCATTCTTTGGGGCACCTCGAAATATAGGAACACCAAGATATTTGAAGGGTAAACACCCTTCTAGAATAGCAAAGTCATGACTGATGACATCTTTAATGGCTTCCCTCGTATGCTTTCCATAAAATACCTTCGACTTCTGTGGATTGAAGACTTGACCAGATATGTTGGCATAGCCAGTAAGTGCATGCTTCAGGCCCTGAAGAGAGGAGCTATCTTCCTTATAAAACAACATGATATCGTCAGCATAAAATAGATAAGAAGGTAGGTAACAAGATCGACTGCCTACAGCCTTAGTAATTGTGCCTTCAGATGTAAGCTTGTGTATCCAAAGACCAAGAACTTCCTCTGCAATACAAAACAAAAGTGGAGATAAAGGATCTCCCTGTCGAACTCCTTTGCCACATTCAAAGTATCCTTTTGGTGAACCATTAATTAAAATGGATATCCTGGCAAATGATAGAATCATTTCGATGATGTCTATAAATCGAGAGGAGAACCCCATGCACCATAGAACTTCAATTAGGAAATCCCATCTAATTGTATCAAATGCTTTTCTGATATCTATCTTGAGAGCCACACTTCCTCCAATAGAGGTATCAAGACAATTGAAGCTTTCCGAGGCCAATGCAATGCAGTGATGAATGCTGCGATTTGGAACAAACCCGAACTGGTGCAACCCTAATTTCTTATGAAGAATAGGTCCCAGTCGGCTAGCAATGATTTTGGTGAATACTTTGAACAAAAAATTACACAAATTTATAGGTCTAAAATCCTCCACCTTGTTAGCTCCATCTATCTTAGGGATCAAGACCAAAAAATTGCAATTTATACCTTGAGGAATCCACGCATGGTTGAAAAAATGTTGTACAGCAGTGCATAGATCATCCCCTATGTTATGCCATCATTTGTGGTAAAAACAGCCTCCAAATCCGTCAGGCCCTGGCGCACTCACCGCTGATAAATCCATCACAGCTCCCTTGATTTCCTCCAAGAAAGGCAGTCGTGTGAGGTCCTCATTATCACTATCCTCAATCATTCTGTCAACAAAGTCTAGTACTCCAAAGTCTGGAGTATCATCAGGCTTGCGAAATAAATTCTCATAGTAGTTCACCACATGCGCCTCGATATCCCTCATATTATCGGATAATACCCCATCGATCATCATGTTCTTTATGCCTGCTCGTGTCTTTGCTGTTCTCTGGCTTCGGTGAAAGAAGTCTGTGTTCCTATCACCATCCTTAAGCTATGTCGTTCTATGTTTTTGTGCATAGAACTGGTGCTGCTCCAAGAGTTTAATATTCAGTGCCAAGTGAGCATCGACTTCCTCAGCAAATCATTCTGGACTGTCACCTTCTTGATCTATCCGGCCTTGTACTTCCTGTAATTGATTAAAAGCTGCCTCTACCACATCAAAAATATTTCCAAACTCTCGGGAGTTCCTATGTTTGATATCAAGCTTTAATCTTCTCAGCTTCGTAGCAAAACCGGCAATAGGGTTGTTGGTATTTATGTGTTTATACCACGATGTAGCTGTCATTGCATAAAAACATGTATCCTTGAGCCACATCGATTGGAATCGAAACGACTTTGGAGAGAAAGTGTTGTTCTCACAAGTCAATACAATCGAGTTGTGATCAGAGGAGTGTCTAGCACATGCACTGGCTACTACAGAATCCCATCTATCCAGTATCTGGTTCGTGGCGAGCACTCTATAAATCCTTGAGGCCCTCATTACTCTTGTAGCAGCTCGACTGACCCACGTATACCTTGCACCATGCATGTCCAGGTCATGCAGCTCAGAGACTTCCAGAAATTCACGAAATTCAATGGAACTCAGATTATCTTTTCTAGTAGCATTCATTCGTTCGTGAGTTCCCATAGTAGTGTTGAAATCCCCTATGATAAACATTGATGGACTCATAAAAGTATATATATCCAGCCAAAGCTCTCTCCTGATAGTATATTCATTGCTAGCATGCACAAAACCAACTCTATAATCTAGGGAATCAAAAGTGAAATAAAAAATGATTATCTGTGATGAGCTAAAAACTCTCCTGATGTTAAATACATGCATAGAATTGCAAAAAATCCACAAATTTGGACGAAGCCCCTCTCTTTCATTAGCACCAGCAAAAGTAAGGCGTAAATTACGCCAGTAATGGGGGGGAATAGAAGAGAAAGTAACCTTAGGTTCTGCAATGGCTAACCATATAGGATTATAGCGTAGACAAAGCTCTTTAAGAACCGCCTGAGAGTTGTCATTCCCAATTCCCCTAATATTCCAGAACAGAACCTTCATTTTTTACGCTTCACAACCCCGTGCTTTGGCGGGTTCTGCAAATCTTTCCACTTTTTGGAGGCAGAGGTAGACATATTTTTGCTGTTGGTGCATTTTGCCTCGACCTGCTTCACGCCTGGTGTGCGTGATCTCGTTAAGGGAGCCTCCGGTCTAACAAAATGAGTTGCACTATTGTTTGTGCCCTTGACTAAAGGTTGTTGTTCCACAGTTGTTATAGTCATCTCATCATTCCTTAATGGACTAGCCACTGCCACTGGAATAGGCTCCTCCTCTCTAACTACCATAGCAAGCTCTTGCATATGATTAGTTTCCCCTGGCTCATCTTCTAATCCACTGTCATCAAAAGGTTCAACCTCTGAACGTTCATCAATGTCACTAAGATTGTTGTCTCCATCTGAACCCGATTCTTTGTCCTTTTCGATTCTAGCATCAGTATCCAACTCTAACTCCTGATCCTTTGGCCCCGCCTCTTCCGCCAACAAATTTTGGAAAGTATTGGAGTCATCAATTGGTGTATGCACAGGATCCTTGGTTTTCCAAGTTTTCTTTGGAATGGTGAAACCATTAGGATTTTGTTTTGACTTAACCCCTTGCTTCTTTCTCCTCCGGTTTAATTGCTTAGTCTTTTTCTTCTGACATGCTGCAACCTCATGTCCAAGAATGTGACAGAAGCTGCAATACTCCGGGATGTTTTCATAACCAAATGAGATTTCGATAATGGTCTCCGGTGTATCAATGTGCATTGTTTCCGGTAGTTTCTCCAATATGTCAGCTTCCACCAGGATTCGAGCGTAGTGGCCTGTAGTTCCACTTAAAGACCTGTCATCAATTCGAATCGGAGTCCCCACTGCTGAAGCAATGTTCTTGAAAATCTCCTCATGCCAAAGTTCCATAGGGAGTTCATAAATTCGAACCCAAATAGAAACCAATGATGATTTGATTTTATAGGGGTTGAAAGAGGGTGTCCATTGCTGAACCCGCATATGAATACCTCCATCTTCAAAGAACCTTCTTCTCAACATGCCAACCCTCACTGCATCGTCTTGTATAAGAACTGTGTAATAACTTCTTCCAATATGGATCGCAAGTACATTTTTGAGTAGAAAAACCTTTCTGAATAATGATTCAACCTCTGTCTGCACAATTGGCTTCGAACCCTTTGCATTGAGAACCCTAATAATGACAAATTGCGAGAAAAAGTTTTTACGGCTCTCATAGAAATCAGAATTAATCGACAACATAGGGATATCACATGTTTTGTCGACCGGCCTCGCCACAGGACCAGCAAAAGGTCCCTTGCATATGGCCGATTTCATCAGCGATATAGGATCAACATCGCTGTTTAACTTCGCTGCGTATGATTTGGGATCATTGTGATTGCGAATTGGGGATGAGCGGCCCACGGCTGATTCATCATGTGATGTAGGTTGTTGACTAGCATGAATACCCTGTCGATTAGGGTTTTCAATATTCCGCATGCTAGGGTTTCCCGATACCTTGTTCTGCAAGTTAGGATTCGTTGTCTTGGATGAAGGGCGTTCGGATGCCCTTGTGTTGACACCGGAGCCCAGGTTGATGCGGTCCGTGCCATCACTAGGCGACATTTGCCATCCAGCATAGGCACGAATGTGGTGTAGCAGCTCGTCAAACCATGGGTTCGAGGAGTGATCAGGCTGCTCGGAGTTCTGATCAGATAAGAGAGGATGGGGAGTTTCCTCACTGGATGGAGGCAACTCCATGGTAAAAGACACGATCAGAACAACATCAACAGAAAGAATTTTTAGAGAGAAGGGAGAGAAAAAATTCTAGAGAGAGAAATATCTTTTTATTTCTTAATACGCCTTCACAAAATTGACGTGCCATGAGCCATGGAGATTTTGGATTGAAGTTCACAAAACCGAGATCGAGATAATGGTATGGTGAGTAGACAGGCAAGTTGATCAATAGTAGTAACATATGCAACTTTAAAAATACCTTTTTCTTGAAAGATCACGGACGAAATGAAGATCCAATTCCTTAATTTGATTTTCTTCCATGGCTGAAGCTGCATGTTTTAATATAAGGTTTTTAATTCCAAATTAAAGGGTTTATCATAGTACCCTATCATCATAACGGAAACAACTTGAATAAATTGAAGTAAACGAACGACCACGTAAGATTAAATAAGAACACTAACACACAAAAATAGTTCCACACATATATATTGAACTCAAAGAAATTCATCCTCAGTCTTTTAAGACGTTCAACGAATGACGACGCCAAAGTGTGTGAATTAATATCCTCAGCAAATATAGAAAATAATCGATAATTTTATTATTAATATTAGTGTTAATCTTCATGCTCTCCCTATTGTGGAATATGAGAAGAAAGATTTCTTCATTGAAATCTGCACAAACGAGGATGAAGATGAAGATCAAGGACAACAGGTTTCAGAGACCCTTTTGAATGCACCAGTTTACGATGATTTTAATGATGCTCCTCGTGATTAACACGAGTTGATGATGGATGATGGCAACACATGCCTGTCGGAAGGGGTTGGAGTAGAACCAGAAGTTGTGTTTGAAGATTCTGATGTTATGGATTGGGAGAAAGTTAAGCGGTAAAATGGTCTAAAATGAGGCATGTTTAATAATTTATATATGTATTTTATAATTTTGGTGGAGTACTTTTAGTAATTGGGGTACTTTTAATAAAGGGATATAAATAGCCGCGCCCTATTCCCAGTAGGACTGAAATTGAAACTTAGGACTAAAATGAAACATAAGGGACTGAAATAGAAATAAAAAGGATTAAAATTGAAAAAGGGTAATGATATCGGACTAAAACTAGATTCCACAAAAGATATAGGACGTAAAATTATATTTTCTCTAGAATAAATTGTATTCCAACATTATATATATATATATATATATATATATATATATATATATATATATATATATATATATATATATATATATATATATATATATATATTACCCAAATTATTAATTGAAACAATTTACTTACTATTTTTTTAAATTTATACTACAAATTTATAAATAATAATTAATATAATAAATATTAATTAAATCCACATATGAGAAGTGTGGATAATGCAGAGAGAAGGGAGTTAATAATTAGTTACTTAACTCCTTTTATATTTGAAATGAAAATACTGCGCCATGCAGTTATTATAGGTTCATGCGTTTGAGAACACAAAACGCAGACAAGGGTACGAAGAATACAGAACGCAGTCAAGCTTTTTCTCTTCCAAAATCACAACACAAATCCAGATATTATATACCATAGATTAAAACTATATCGTGAACACTAATCTTCAACCCTGAGTTGAAGATTTGATCTAGAGATCATTTAACAACGTGAGTATCAACCGGTTCATGCGTGTTCTTCCGCTGCAACTTAACCCTACGGAGAAAGGTAAGTTTTCTCTCTATGCATGTGTAGGGTTCGTGCCTTGTATGAACGTGAGTTTTCCAATATTGGTATCAGAGCCAATGGTTGGTACTCCGTTTGTTTTCTGGATTTAAATTTTCACGATGTAAGTATTCTGCTTTTTTACGGTTTAAATGGTCATACATGATTCTAGTGCTTGATGTTATATAATTTTGTATTATGTGACATTGACTGATCTTACGTATGAATTAAAGGCAGATTTATATGTCCAGTGACAATTACATGTGTATGATGATTATAAACCTTTAACACTCTTCAAGGGTGCAATTTTTGTCATTTTTCCGTGTACATAAAAGCATGTTTTTTATATACCACTGGAAAGGCCTCATCGAGAGGAGTCCGTCATTATTTTTTGTGCATTTTTTAGCCTTCTAAAACTCAAGATACGAGTTTTTAAAGTTATTTTCGTTATTGGGCCAAATTTGCAAAGTTTCAGAAAGTTTGGGGTCTGTTTTGGAAAATTCGATAAAGGTCAGGGGATTTTTCACAATTAATAAAAGTTGTGAGTTGATCGGGTCGGACCAGGGTTAAACCGAGTCAGACCAGCCCTGAACCGGACTGAACCGACTTGGACCAGATCGAACCGAAGATGAACCAGCCCGATCAGGAACCATCGGAGAACAGAATTGACGGTAGCGCGTTAAGGACATGCACCGGTAGTGGCAGTGGTGCGTGAGAATCACGTGCTGGAAACCAGCGACTCCGACACTGGCGCGTGTGATTCACGCGCCGACAAATACCTTCCCGGCGGTGGAGAGTGTGGAACACGCACCGACCAGTACACTTCCGGAAGCCAGTGTGTGACGGCGTGTGAGGGCGTGTCCAGGCGTGTGGGTGGAGCATCCGGGCACCTGCCGGCGTGCGTGTGTCTCCTGGTGGCGCGTGCCAATTGTAGAGAGTGGAAATTAGCGTGTTTTAGTGTCCAATTGAACACCTTATTGATGGAAATTCTTGTTATATATTAGCACAAATATTTTATATTTATTATATGTGTGAAAAAGGTGCACTTGGGGTGTTTTATTGTGTTTTAGGTGGAAAATGATGAAAAGTGCAAAGTTGGAGAAAAGGTGCAATTTGTTCAAGAATGCTGAAAACGCACATCCAACTTTCATAATTTTTCTGTGTTGTTATGGAGATCAAAACTATTGTTGTGATACATGGTTGGAAAGACACTGAAATGAGGGTTGATTTGGCGTAAAGAACACCTCAATCGGATTCCAAATAAGGAAGTTATGATCGAATGGTGATGTCGCGTGAGCTGTGCCGAACAGAATTGATGTGCTACTTTCCGTGGCTTGTTGCACATTCAAATCTTGGAGTTTTCTTATTTTTTTTATACAGATAGAAAGCCAAGGAAGAAAGGATCGCGTGAGCATAAGAATCACTTAAATTGGAGCTCGGATGTGGAAGTTATACGCGAAACGGTGAGACTGCGCAAGACAATTCGACCACAACATTTGAATTCGACCTGACCATGTGGTCGAATCCTGGTTGAATTGGACGGCAAAAAAAGCAATTCGACCACTACACCTCAATTCGACCTGCTGTGCTGGTCGAATCCAGCACCTGAAGCTTGAATCCGGTGTCTAAAGCTTCCAGTAGGGTGATTCGACCTGCAATTCAACCAGGGGAGGTGAATTCGACCTAACTTCATGGTAGAATTGATGTGCGAAAACTTACCATATCCGTATTTTTACATGATTGGTCGTAATATAGTCGGGATGATCAATTAAAGAATTTATCGAACCACAGGGAGGAAGGTACTAGAGTTTAAGTGATCTCATGTTTATCGTGATTTTATAAGGACGATAAAAAAGGAGGATAGATAAGCATGCAAATAAATGCAATGCAAGTAATAAAAGATAAAAGGAATGCAAAGATAAATGATAGGTTCTATATGATGCAAGGAAGAGATTAGCAACAATCATGATATAGATAACAAAGTAATTATGCAATTAATTCTAATTTCTCATGGACATGGCATATGAGCGATCACTAATTCCACCTAAACTCTCTCTCAAGATGGATAGGATGTAGGTCTTCAATAAGACTCCCAAAAGTACATAGGATCGTGACCAAAGCAAACACCTCCCACTAGGTACTAATTACTCAATGAGTTCCCTAATGAGGTACTAAATCATAGGCAATATTCCCTTTTAAGATACTATGAATTCACTAATGGATTGGTTCTTCTCACCTAATCAACCAACCTCTCAATTAAGCCAATTAAGTGTTCTATCAAGGGGTTATAAATCTAAAAGGATATCTCTATCTTATTATAAATTAATGCACATGAAGTGTATGATGAAATGATTCAATGAACTATCCTAAACACATAATTAATTTCTCAATCTAATCACATGACCGTGACAATTAATCACACATATCATCATATAAATCAAGCAATGAACAATCAATGATAGAAATAACACAAAGCCCATTCAAGATTAAAATCAAATTTCATAAAAACTAAATTATCCAACACCAATAATGGAGCTAATCTCACAAAGGAGATTAGCCAGTCACAAGAAATTCAAAATAGACATTAAAATCCTTACAAACCATGATCAATCTATAAAGAAATGCACAAAAATTAGAATTAGATTCCCCCTTTGAAGAGCTTCAATGGAGATCTCCTTCTTCTTCTTGTGATCTCACTCTCCCTTGCTTCCTTGATCACTTGGATGGTGGATTTGATGAAGGAGATCAAGTGTGGATGGATGGATGAAGAATGGATGAAGATGATGGTGTAAAATGGAGGAAATGGTGTGTGAGGTATGTAAAATAGTAAAACCCTCGTCCAAATCTGATCAATTGTTAAATTATTGGGTATTTAAACCCCTTGGGAAGCTTTTAGAAGGTTTTGGAATTTTTGCAGGATTTTTACATGACTCGACTCGAGCTCATGCACTCGGCTCGAGTCATGTCACGTTTTGGCAGCAAATCTCAGCAGCTGACGGAGCTCGAGTCGAGTAGCGGAGCTCGACTCGAGCTGAACAGTACACGACTCGAGTTCGGCACAGGGGTGCCCGCGTAGTATTTTCTGATGCCGTCGCACGGCATCTCTTACAGGCCCGTGCGCGGCGCACGGCTCGAGCGGCACCAACTCGACTCGAGTAGCAGCACTTGGGTCGAGTTTGGTCATGCTTTGTTTCCTTCTTTGTTTCATCTCCCTTCTCCGTTTTTGCTCCATTTTTACCTGTTTTACGTACGTTTATGTTCATTCTCACACATTTTCATAAAAATACAAAACACAACCAAATAACACATAAATACGGATAAAAATATACGAAAACACATATAAAAAGACACTAAAATCTTAGTGAAAATATCACTCATCACACCCCCAAACTTAAAGTGTTGTGCGTCCCCGCACAACGAAAATGATAAACCAAAAAGAGTGATTTTCACCTAGGAAAAGACTAAATGAACACAAGTAATAACAAATCAATAATAATAAGAACCACAAATTATGCTAAGTCATCCTACAACATTAAACTCATGACATAAGGAATTAACACATTCAATCACAAGAGAATAAAGTGTAATATAGTCCCTTTTAGTGCAAGCCTCACATAGGTTATCAATTTCACTCAACACTCTTTCAAGTAAGGTAACAATACTCATCAACCGATTGGCTCGACTCGCTATAAGCTTGCTCGTAGACTATATTCACAAACCTCCAAAGTTTCAATTAATGATAAAAAAGGTCTTTCATTAAGGATGTAATGATAGGCTCTTTGGTAGGGTAGGAAGAATATGGATACAAGTGACTAATCAAAGTGTAAGCAATCGAAGAGGTAGCTACTTTCTTCCATACTTTCACTTATCTTTCTTCCTTTCTCAACTTTGGTAATCACAATCACTAATCATCAACTTTCCTTAGATTGAGCTTCTTTTGATCCATGCTTCCTTCTTTGGACTTTTAAGTAGTTAAGCATATTATTGGTACTTTGCTCTTTTTCTTATTTTATGGTTGCATGTCCATTCTTTGCTTGTGCTCTTTTCATCCTTTTTTAAACTTGTTACCATTTCCTTTTCTTCTCTTGTTATTCAATCAATCCTTTCTAGCTATCATCTCCTCAAATACTCACACAAAAAGTATATATATATATAAGGCTTAAGTGGGTAATCATGACTTGTAATGTGCTAAATTCACAAGAAATATGCTTATAGGCTCAAAGTGGTTAATTAGGGATGATGTTCATGGTAGGGAAATATATGGAAATGACTATAGATAACAAGCATGGACTTAGATCATTTCACTAATCTCCACTAATCGAGCTCGTTCCTATAGTCCTTGAGCAAGTTCTAGCTTACCAAACACAATCAATCCACTCATGAAAAAAATACCATGTATACACGGTTGAGGCTCGAATACTCACAAGCTTGTGCTCGGACCTTAAGGAACTTATTACACCATATTCATCTCAAAATTGAACAAGTTAAATAGAACATGTCACAATTCGAAAGTGTAGAGATTCTTAATCATAACTTGTTATCACTTATCACAACAACATGTCATCACTCACATTCAAGAATGACTCACAACATCCCAAAAACAAACCACCAAAACAATCCTTAAACAAGAATAAAAAAAACACACAAAACACATAAGAAAAGACACACCAAACAAAAAACAAATAACATGCAAAAATAACAAAACCATCCATTATGGACAATGAAGCACACATTCATATCATCCATATTCAAGTAAGCTCACAAAAATTCCCATCTTTGATTGAAAAGGAAATCATCAATTACGAAAATAAACTTCCCATAAACATAACAACGAAGTAGCATGCTAATCACAAACAATCCAAATCAATATCAAATCATGTCAAGCAATTAGAAGTGATAGGGTGTAGAGTCAACTCCCTCAATAGGCATTTGGTAGTGGAAATGATTAGCACGAGCTTCCGGATTGTATGCACAACGAATCTCGACTTGATCTCCTGGCTCAATTCGTGCTTCCATTATACTTTATTCATGTTTAACAACTCATCAAAACCATTAGCTCAACAATATCATTAAAAATATGGACTATCATGCACTTCAACACAACCAAATGGACCAAAATCAAACCAAAACACATGAGAAAAATTTTAAAATTACCCCAAAAATACGAAAAGTATATGCCTTCAAAACAAAGTATGTCACACCACGCCATATCCCCCCAAACTTAAATTGAAACAAGAGTTTCGAGTTAAGTTTGTAAAAAGTGATGTGACGTACCTATACACTTCAAATCAAGCACCCTTCGTATCTTCAACACACATTCTCCTCACGAGCACAATCAACCTACATGCCAAAAATTGCAAAACAATATCAAATCCACAATCCTTATTGAAAACAAGAAATAGAGAAATAAAGATAATGATGGGTTGCCTCCCATCTAGCGCTAAGTTTAACGTCTTCAAGCCGGACGATAGTATTTAGCTCATGGTGGTCTTGAATAGTCCTTAGGCACTATCATAGGTTTCTTCTTGAAGTAGTGTCTTGTGCTCTCACGCTCAACCACAAGAACGTTTCCCTTCTTGTTAAATAGCTCAAGCAATTGTTCTCCAAAGGCGTTCTTCACAAGGAATGACCATTTTCACTTGTTCCACTTCTTCCATGAGGCTTTATATGCATTTTGAACTTCAACCACATCCCCCGATAAGAATTCGCGCATTGACAAGTGTTGTTGCCCTCTTGCAACCTTTTTCCTACAATCACCAAATAAATTTTTATCAATAAAATCATGGAAGTTATTAAGAGAATTTGAAATTTCAATAGAATGAGAAGGTTTAGGCTTGTGGGGAGTAGAATCCATGATCTTAGTTTCCGGAGGCTTCTTTTCTTCCATAAGGGAATGAATCTCTTCTTGGTTTCGAATCTTGACTTTCTCTATTATCTCTTCAAGAGACTTCCCCCTTCAACTCTTCTTTCAACTCTTTAGCTTTCACCCACTTAGGCACCCTTTCTCTCTTTTCCTTCATAACCTCATCAAACCCCAAACTATCCTCTTTCCTATCCTTAATGACTATGCATTCACTCTTTGTTCCAGAAGTAGAAGGCTTGTTGTTTTCTTCTTGATGTCTTTCCACGGTGGACATAACTTGACTTACTTGGTGCTCAATTGAGTTCATCCTAGCACCGAATGCTACGATTGCACTTGTCACCATGTCATACCAATTTTCGATTCGATCCATCCATGCTTCATTATACTTCCTATCATCTTCAATGCGTGCTATCATCCTTTCAAACAGCTATTCTCTAAGCCTTTCTTTGTGGTCACTTTGGATGGAATAAGAGGTGTTGGAGTCTTGAAAATTTCCCCATAGGTGTGGTTGATATCCTTTTTGATGTCTAGAAAAATTTTCTTGAAAAACATCTTCCACACCTTGAGGTATACTTGTTGATGCATTTGATGAGGGACTCCAAAATCTCCATAACCTTGTTGTAATTGCATATTACGAACTTATACTTCGAAATCCGGTTGCAAATTAGGCCCAAAATTTGGCATTTGAAATCCTTGAAAATTTCCTTGTGTGTTCATAGCAGAATGAGCTCTTCTATTCACCAAACCACGAAGAATATCCACGGAGCTCATATTTTTGGGCTTGCTCTCCTTCTTCTTCCTTCTCAAGGTATGCACCTATAAAAGAAAGAAAAATTTGAACAAAAATTTCTAAAGCAAATATAAGATGCAAAAATAAAAATAAATGTCCTTATTAAGACCACTCTAAATAATCCTTCGTCAAACTACTAGCGACAGTTACCTCTCCGGCAACAATGCCATTTGATTAGTCGTAATATAGTCTGGATGACCAATTAAAGAATTTATCGAACCACAGGGAAGAATGTACTAGAGTTTAAGCAATCTCAAGTTTATCGTGATTTTATAAGGACGATCAAAAAGGAGAATAGATAAGCATGCAAATAAATGCAATGCAAGTAATAAAAGATAAAAGGAATGCAAAGATAAATAATGGGTTCCAAATGATGCAAGGATGAGATTAGCAACAATCATGACATTGATAACAAAGTAATTATGCAATTAATTCTAATTTCTCATGGACATGGCATAGGAGTGATCACTAATTCCACCTAAACTCTCTCTCGAGATGGATAGGATGTAGGTCTTTAATAAGACTCTCAAAAGCACATAGGATTGTGACCAAAGCAAACACCTCCCACTAGGTACTAATTACTCTATGAGTTCCCTAATGAGGTACTAAATCATAGGCAATATTCCCTTTTAAGATACTATGAATTCACTAAAGGCTTGGTTCTCCTCACCTAATCAACCAACCTCTCGATTAAGCCAATTAAGTGTTCTATCAAAGGATTCTAAATCTAGAAAGATATCTCTATCTCATTCTAAATTAATGCACATGAAGTGTATGATGAAATGATTCAATGAACTATCCTAAACACATAATTGATTTCTCAATCTAATCACATGCCCATGACGATTAATCACACATATCATCATATAAATCAAGCAATGAACAATCAATGATAGAAATAACACAAAGCCCATTCAAGATTAAAATCAAATTGCATAAAAACTAAATTATCCAACACCTAAAGATGAGTGAAAATAAAAGAGAATAGGTGCTAAAGTTCAAGTATGGAAAAACAAGGGATTAGAAACATCAAAGCACACTCAATTCATATTATCATGCAAAAAGAATTCAACTCAATTGATATAGATTAAGGGTGATCACGATTGCATCTTAAGCTCTCTTTCGGGTTACAAAGGTTGTAGATCCACTTGAGACTCCCAAAAGCACTTAAGATCAAAGCCCAACATTAACCTCTTCCATCTAGGTACTAATTAACTCCCAATTCTCCCTTAGAAGGTACTAATTAGAATTAACTCTCCCTTTTTGTGTACTAGAGCTAACGAATGGATTGGTTCCCCTCATCGAATTCAAATATCCTTTCAGTCAAACCCAAACTCGATGTCTTTTCATGCCTTTCTAATACTTAAGAGGGTCGTTTCCGTCACACTCCAAGCAATATACACATGAATATCATGATAGCATTTAATTACCATAAATCCTCCATTGATCAATAACCCATTAAACCAATAATCATTCATGAATAACAAACCATGCCATTATAACATCAAAACAATTAAAGCCCATGAATAGAAACCAACATCAATTAAATCAAAGACCAATTTAATCCACATGATAATATAAACCTAATGTGCTCTTCATATTCCTAATCCCTCTAGAGGGATTAGCCTAACATGATGATGGTAACAAAACACTTGAATGATATATTACACATATCTATAGTCTTAAATCCAAATGAAAAACAAGAGATGTAAATCTTCCCTAGCAATTCCTTGTAGAGAATCTTCAACACTCATTGATCTCCACCTCTAGCTTTTGAATTCTTGAGATATCTAAACACCCACATGAAATGGATGAAGATGATGGTGTAAAATGGAAGAAATGGTGTGTGATCTAGGTGTAGGAGTAAAACCCTTGTGTGAAAATATCCAATCTCTCTTCAAATGTTGAACTTGAGGCTATTTATACCCTCTCCAATTTGGGCCACGAATTTTATATCAAATGGGCTTTTTAAATACACTTACACACATTGGCAGGTGAAAATCCAAATTTCTGGCCCAAAATGACCTTACTCGAGTTGGCCTTACCCAACTCGAGTTACAACACGAGTCGAGCTACATGTGTGTAACTCGAGTAAACCTGGCTCGACTCGTGTTGGGAACTCATGCATCCACCTGTTCGATCGTGTTGCGAGGCTCTGAAACTAAAAATCCCTCTGAACCCAGCTCGACTCAAGCTAGCAACTCGAGTTGCGGCTTGCAAGTCGAGTTAGCTCACTGTATAACTTGTGGTCGCTCCCCTGCTCCTTACTCGACTCGAGTAAGCAACTCAAGTTGGCTCTTTGGACGATTCTGGCACCCTAACTTGACTCGAGTTAGCAACTCGAGTTGAGTCCCTCAATTCATGTTGAGCTACTGGACGATTTTGGCCATTTTTGGGCCCAACTCGAGTTGGCTCCAACTCGTGTTGGCAACTTGTGTTGCACCCTGCAACTCAAGTTGGGTCCCGGCAGCCCCATTTCTTGCTCTTTTCAGCTCCCTTTCCATTTTTCACCTATTTTAAACATATTTAGGCTCATTCACACACATTTCCATGAAAACACATAACACAACCAAATACACATAAAATACGGATAAAATAATACGAAAAGGCATACAAAAATACACTAAAATCTAGGTGAAAATAGCGACAATCAAACCCCTCAAACTTAAAGTGTTGCTCGTCCCCGAGCAACGAAAATGACAAACCAAGAGGAGAAATTTTCACCTAGGAAAATACTAAATGAACATAAGCAATAACACATCATTAGCAATAATAACTACATACTATGCTAAGTCATCCTACAACATTAAAATCATAACATGAAGAATTAACAAGTTCAATCACAAGAGAATATGGTATAATATAGTCCCTTTTGGTCCAAACCTCAAAAATGTATCAATTTCACTCAACACTCTACGAAGTAGGGTAAATCAACACTCATTAATCGATTGGCTCGACTTGCTATAAGCTTGCTCGCGGACTACATTCACAAACCTCTAATGTTTTAATTAGTGATCAAAAAGGTCTTTAATTAAGGATGTAATGATAGGCTCTTTGGTAGGGTAAGAAGTATATGGATAAGAGTGACTAATCATGTGTAAGTAATCGAAGAGATGACCAATTTCCTCAACTTCTTCACTTTCCTTTCTTCCTTTCTTATCTTTACCAATCTCAAGCACTATTCATTAACTTTCCTTGGATTGAGCTTCTTTTGATGCATGCTTCCTTTCTTTGAATTTTGTTTACTTGAGCATTTTGATGTTGCTTTGCTCATTCCCTTGTATAAAAGTTGCATGTACATTCTTATTTTTGCTCTTTTCATCCTTTTTCTTGCTTACCATTTCCTTTTCTTTTTTTCTTCCTCATCAAACCTTTCTCATTACCAACTCCTGAATCACTCACACAAAAGGTATATATAAGGCTCATGTGGGAAATCAAGGCTTGTAATGTGCTAAATTCACAAGAAATAGGCTTATAGGCTCAAGGTGGTCAATTAGGGATGATGTTCAAGGTATGAAAATATTTGGCAATGACTATACATGACAAGGATGGCCTCAGATCATGTCATTAATCTCCACAAATCGGGCTCGTTCCTATAGTCCTTGAGCAAGTTCTAGCTTATCTAACACAATCGATCCACTCACGAAGAAAAACCATGTATGCAATGCTCACAAGCTTATGCATTGGACCTTAAGGAACTTATTACACCACATTCATCTCAAAATTGAACAAGTTAAATAAAACATGTCACAATTTGAAAGTGTAGAGATTCTTAATCATAATTTGTCATCACTTATCACCACAACATATCATCCCTCACGTTCAAAAATAACTCACGATATCCCAAAAACAAACCACCAAAACATCCCAAGATAAAAATGAAAACACACACAAACATAAAAATAAGGACTCCACAAACAAGACACAATAAAAAAACATAACATGCAAAAACACAAAATACCGTCATCCATAGAAAATTAAGCATATATTCAAATCATCCACGATCATATAAACTCACAAACATCCCCATCTTTATTGAAAAAGAAACTTCCCAAAAACATAACACAAGAAGTAGCATGCTAATCACAACAATCCAAATCAAACTCAATTAGAATTGATAAGGTGTAGAGTACTCCCTCAATAGGCATTTGGTAAGGAAAGCGTTAGCTCCAAACTCCATCATGCTTCCAATACCTCTCATTCATGCTCAAATATTCAACAAACACCATTAGCTTAACAATTTCAAAAAATATGGATTATCATGCACTTCAACACCACCAATCATACCAAAATCAACCCAAACTCAAGAAATAAATTTTAAAATTGACCCAATTTTACAAGAATCATACTCAAGTGGTGTGTCACACCACACACTCTCCTCCCAAACTTAAATCGAAACAAAAGTTGAGACTTAAGTTTACAAAAAGTGATGAGACTTACCCTTGTAGTTTCCCTTGATGATCTTCTTGTAGAGAAGCAAACGCCGCCAAATGGATCAAGTTATGTCCACCACGCACTAGTCTCCCCCCAAACTTAACTCGAGACCACAATCGAGAATTAAGTTTGCAACAAGTAGTGAGACATGTCAACTTGAATCCATGAAGCACTTCTCTTTTCCTTAATATGTATCTTTCTCCATGAGCACAATCAACCCTACAAGGCCAAAATGAAAAAAACAACAATAAAACCACAATCATTATTGAAAAACACTAAATAAATCAATAAAGATAATGATGGGGTATCTCCCATCGAGTGCTAAGTTTAATGTCTTCAAGCTAGACGGAGTGTGAGATCATCTTTCAAACAAAGTATCCATAAAGAGGGTCTCCCTTTGTGATGAATTCACGTAGTGCTTCACACGATGACCATTAACCAAGAACTCTCCCCCATTCTCATCCATAACCTTTAGAGCTCCCCCATCAAGAATTTCCTTTACCACATAGGGCCCTCTCCATTTGGACTTCAACTTGCCCGGGAAAAGTCTTAGTCGAGAATTGAATACCAACACTTTTTCACCTTTTTCAAAACTTTTCTTCCTCAAACGAGCATCATGCCACCTCTTGGTTTTCTCTTTAAAAATCCTTGAATTTTCATAAGCATTTTCTCAAAATTCCTCAAGCTCATTCAATTGCAAGAATCTTACCTTCTTCGAAGCTTTCATGTCAAAATTCAACTTCTTAATGGCCCAATAAGCTTTATGCTCTAGCTCCACGAGAAGATGGCAAGACTTGCCATAGACAATTTGAAATGGAGACATGCCAAGAGTGGTCTTGAATGCGGTTCGAAAGGCCCATAAAGCTTCATCAAGCTTAGTAGAACAATCTTTCCTACTTACACTCACTATTTTCTCCAAGACTTGCTTGATTTTTCGGTTAGAAATTTCAGCTTGACCATTCGTTTGAGGGTAATATGGAGTAGACACTCGATGCTTCACTCCATAAGTCTTGAGAATGTTCTCCATGAGCTTATTTATGAATTGACTACCCCCATCACTTACCAATACTCTAGGAACTCCAAACCTTGTGAAGATATGCTTCTTTAGAAATCCCATGACCACTCTAGCATCACTTGTTCTTGAAGGTATGGATTCAACCCATTTCGAGACATAGTCGACCGCCAATAAGATGTACAAGAAACCATTAGATTGAGGAAATGGTCCCATGAAATCGATGCCCCACACATCGAATATCTCCACTTCTTGAAAGCTTTTAAGGGGCATCTCATCCCACTTGAAAATTCCCCCCATCATTTGACACCGATCACAACCCTCTACAAATTTCTTACAACTCTTGAACAATGATGGCCAATATAACCCCGATTGTAAGATTTTTGCAGCGGTCTTTTGAGCTCCAAAATGGCCTCCACTAGGTGAAGAGTGGCAAAACTCCAACACACTACTCCATTCTTCCTCGGGCACACATCTTCTTACAAAAGAATCATTACACATCTTATACAAGAAAGGATCATCCCACAAGTAGCTTTTAACATCATGAAAGAACTTCTTGGATTGATACTTATTAAGCTCATAAGGCTTTCTTCCACTAGCCAAGTAATTCACATAGTCCGCATACCACGGGCTTCATTTTTTCTCCACTAAAACCTCAATTTGATAGCAATCACATCTCAAGATTTCTTTATCGGGGAAAACCTCCTTGATTAACTCATAAGTGCTTTCGCATTGCTCCCTCGACTCTAGCCTTGAAAGAAGATCGGCTACCACATTCTCCATGCCCTTCTTATCTCTTATTTCAATGTCAAATTCTTGAAGAAGTAGCACCCATCTTATCACCCTTATCTTGGCATCTTTCTTCGCCATAAGATACATGATGGCAGCATGATCGGTGTATACAATAGTCTTCGTTCCTACCAAATAGGGACGAAACTTATCAAATGTGTATACCACCGCCAAAAACTCTTTTTCGGTAGTAGTGTAGTTCCATTGAGCAACATCAAATGTCTTGCTTGCATAGTAAATAGCCCGGAAACTTTTCTCTCCCCAAAACTATTCCAATAGCTACATCACTTGCATCACACATCAATATGAATGGCTCCTTCCAATCTGGGGTGATCAAGATGGGCGATGAAATCAAAGCTTTCTTTAGTACCTGAAAAACATTTAGACAATTTTCATCAAACTTAAATGGAACATCTTTTTCAAGGAGATGAGATAGAGGTTTAGAAAATGCGGAAAAATCCTTTATGAATCTACGATAGAACACGGCATGACCAAGGAACGATCGTACTCCCTTCTCATTTGTTGGTGGTGGAAGCTTCTCTATAGCAACAACTTTAGCTCGGTCCACTTGCAATCACTTTGAAGAGATGTGATGTCCAAGTACAATGCCATCATTTACCATGAAATGGCACTTCTCCCAATTCAACACTAAATTAGTATCTTGACATCGCTTCAAAACAATAGCAAGATTAGACAAACAAATATCAAAAGAAGAACCAAACACCGAAAAGTCATCCATGAAAACTTCCATGATATTCTCAATCAAGCCTTCAAAGATTGCCATCATACACCTTTGAAAGGTGGCCAGTGCATTGCAAAGTCCAAATGGCAATCTTCGAAAATCAAATATTCCATAAGGACAAATGAAAGCGGTCTTTTCTTGGTCTTCGGGTGCTATGAGAATTTGGTTATACCCGGAATACCCATCAAGAAAGCAATAAAACTCATACCCGGCCAACCTATCCAACATTTGGTCCAAGAAAGGTAAGGGGAAGTGGTCTTTACGTGTGTTCTCATTAAGTTTTCTATAGTCAACACACACACGCCACCCCGTCACCGTCCTAGTGGCTATGGTCTCATTTTTCTCGGTCTTCACTATAGTCATACCCCCTTTCTTAGATACCACATGCAACGGACTCACATAGGGACTATCACTAATAGGAAAGATCATATCAGCATCTAACCACTTAAGAACCTCTTTTTTTACCACTTCTTACATGATAGGATTAAGTCTTCTTTGGTTTTGAACACAAGCTTTCCCTTCATCCTCAAGCCTTATCTTATGCATGCAAATTGTTGGGCTAATCCCCTTCAAATCATCAATACACCAACCAATAGCCGACTTATGCTCTTTAAGGACATTAAACAATTTATCAATTTGACTAGAGGTTAAAGAAGAGGATACAATTACCGGATATGTCTCATTTTCACCAAGGTAGGTATAGGCAAGATGATTGGGTAGAGGCTTCAACTCCACCTTCTTTTCCTTTTTCTCTTCTTGATTGAGTGGATCTGTAAGTGGTAAGAACTTCCCATTTCCCCTCGAGATAGCGGCTGCCACTTCTTGAGCTTCACTACAATCACCTAGATCAAGCAAACAATTAATCAATTCATCATTTAAATCAAGAGAAGTATTGAAAATATTAGAAAGAGATAGAGAATTGCTCAAACAAAGTTCAAGTGGATCCTTGGTTACAATGGAAGGCCAACTTTCCTCAACATTTCACTTTACAACATCCACACTTTTACACTCTTCATCATTCATTGGATATTGCATGGCCTCGTGTAGAGAAAATACCACCTCCTCATCATTCACTCTCAATTTCAACTCTCTCTTGTAGACATCAATAAGAGCTCTCCCTTTAGCAAGAAACAGTCTCTCAAGAATCAGTGGCACATTCTCGTCCTCCTCCATTTCTAACACTACAAAGTCCACCGAAAAGATGAACTTATCCACCTTCACCAACACGTCTTCAATTACTCCTTTTGGATGTGTCATGGATCTATCCGCCAATTGAAGAGTGATGGACGTTGGCTGTACTTCACCTAACCCAAGCTTCTTGAATATAGAAAGAGGCATTAGATTAATGCTTGCTCCTAGATCACAAAGAGTCTTGTTCTTCTTGCACTTTCCAATTTCACATGGTATAGTAAAACTACCCGGATCCTTCAATTTTTGTGGAAGTTTCCGTTGTAGAATGGCACTACACTCTTCGGTTAGATTAACCATTTTATTTTCCACAAGACTTCTTTTCTTTCCCATGATGTCCTTCAAGAAACGAGCATAATGAGGCATTTTCTCCAAAGCATCGGCGAAAGGGAGATTGATTTGAATCTTCTTGAAGATTTCAAGAAACTTTTTAACCTCTCATCTAAACCCTTCTTCAAGAACCTTTGAGGAAAAGGAACTGGTACTTGAGTCTTGGGTATCCCCCAACTATCTCTTTCAACTTCAACTTCCTTTTCTCTTAACTCCTTTGCCTTCTTCCACTTTGGAATTCTCTCTATCTTCTCTTCATCTTTGTTCTGCTCAACAACTTCTCTTTTCTTGCTTACTTCCTCTCCTTCAATCTCTTCTTGCACCAACCCTTCTTCAACCGTTCTTTCCACTTTCCTTTCAATAACAACACTATCCTCTTTAGGCATAGGAGGTTCCTCATACTCTTTTCCACTCCTAAGAGTGATAGCTTTGCAATCTTCTTTAGGATTAGTTACCGTGGTAGATGGGAATTTTCCTTGTTGGTGTTGAGATCCCACGGAAGAAGCAATTTGTCCCATTTGGTACTCAAAAGCTCTCATTCTATTGTCGGATTTCTTCTCATTTTCCTCCATTCTAGCCTCAAACTTTGCCTCCCTCTTTTCCATATAAGCCCTTGTATCTTTCATGAATGTTAGCAATGTCTCTTCCAATGATGATTTACCTTCTCCATTGGGCGGCTTAGCACTAGGATCCATTCCTTGAGGAAGTGCCACGGCGGCTTGAGTATTGGAGTAAGAAAGATTTTCATGTTTCCTCGGAGCTTGATAATTTCCTCCACTTGATTGATTAAAATTATTCCCCCGAGCTTGCCCTTGATATCCTCCTTGAAAATTACCTTGGTTAGAAGGATAATTACCTTGGAAATTCCCTTGGAAATTTCTCCTATCTAAATAGGCAACATCCTCTACACCTTGCATAACATTGCTCTCATCATTCAAATTAGCACTTCTACTTCCCCCTTGACTCACTCCTTGAGTGATCAAATTCAATTGCTTTGTTAAAGCATTGATGCCCTCATTAAATTCTTTCATTCATTCACTTTGAAACACATCACTCTTCACTTTATTAACACTTTCCACTTGAGCCACCTTTCCAAATGCATAACCTCCCATTACTCTCTCGGAAGGTCATTGATAAGCATTCATTGCAATATCTTCAAAAATTTTCATAGCTTTCATAGCATCCACTCCAAATATAGACCATCCAGATGAGGCATCTACATGCATCCTATTTTGTTGACTCAACCCTTGATAAAAGAAAGCCACTTGTTGATTCTCATGAAAATCATGTTGAGGACACTTTCGTAGCATCTCTTTGTAGCGTTCCCATTCTTCATAAAAGCTCTCATCCGGAAGTTGCCTAAATTGAGTGATAAGGCTTTACATTTGGAGAGTCTTCGAAGGAGGAAAATACTTGTTTAGGAACCTTTGCTCAAGATCTTCCCATGTATTACAACTTCCCAATGGAATTGTATTATACCATGCTTTAGCCTTGTCTCTTAAAGAAAAAGAGAACAACCTCATTCGAATAGCATCTTCCGACACTCCATTCATATTGACGGTATTTGCAACCTCTAAGAAAGTAGCTAGATGAGCATTCAGGTCTTCAATAGGACCTCTCCCAAACTGATTTGCTTTGACCATGTTGATCAATCCGGTCTTAATTTCAAAATTGTTGGCTTGAACCGGAGGAACCATATTATGCACGGCTCTCGGTTGAAAGTAATCCCGAATTGCTCTAGGCCTTTGCATCTCTTGTTGATGGAGTATCCTTTGAGCTTCTTGATTGGCAAGCAATTGCATGTAGTCTTGATTTTGAGCAATAAAATTCCTAAATATCTCCGCTTGATTCTCTTGCACTCCTTCTTGTACCCTCCTTTGATCTTGTAATGGATATTGGGGTGGGTCATGATTAACATTATCTCCATGTTGATTATCCATTTTTGTTCCTTTTCTAACTTTACGTCTCTCTCATTTCCTTTGTCGTGCGGTCTTCTCTATCTCGAAATTCAAAGGAATAATCGATTGATTTCCCTTTGATCTTGTGATCATAAAACACCTACGAATATTCAAAGAGTGAGACCACAAACAAAAATAGTAAATAAGACAAAATAAGAAGTATCCTTATCAAGAACAACTAAAATAATAACATAGTACTCGAATAATCCGTTAAACTCCCCTTTGGCAACGGCGGTAATTTCTTGTTTGAATATTATATACTCACGAGCAAGAATACTCGATCGTTGTATTAGTATATCCCAAGAAATAAAATATCAATCCACAAAGGAGTTATGTTTGGATTAGCAAAATATGTGAGCTCATGTTTATGTCACTTTTGTAAGGATGATCGGGGTTTTGAGTTTGAAATTAACAACTAAAGCAAGAAGCAAGTAAATAAATTAGCAAATAAGAGAAATAGCAAGTAAAGATGAGTGAAAATAAAAGAGAATAAGTGCTAAAGTTCAAGTATGGAAAAACATGGGATTAGAAACATTCAAGCACACACAATTCATATTATCATGCAAAAGGAATTCAACTCAATTGATATAGATTAAGGGTGATCACGATTGTATCCTAAGCTCCCTTTTGGGTTACAAAGGTTGTAGATCTACTTGAGACTCCCAAAAGCACTTAAGATCAAAGCCCAACATTAACCTCTTCCATCTAGGTACTAATTAACTCCCAATTCTCCCTTAGAAGGTACTAATTAGAGTTAACTCTCCCTTTTTGTGTACTAGAGCTAACGAAAGGATTGGTTCCCCTCATCGAATTCAAATATCCTTTCGGTCAAACCCAAACTCGATGTCTATTCATGCCTTTCTAATACTTAAGAGGGTCGTTTCCGTCACACTCCAAGCAATATACACATGAATATCATGATAGCATTTAATTACCATAAATCCTCCATTGATCAATAACCCATTAAACCAATAATCATTCATGAATAACAAACCATGCCATCATAACATCAAAACAATTAAAGCCCATGAATAGAAACCAACATCAATTAAATCAAAGACCAATTTAATCCACATGATAATATAAACCTAATGTGCTCTTTATATTCCTAATCCCACTAGAGGGATTAGCCTAACATGATGATGGTAACAAAACACTTGAATGATATATTACACATATCCATAGTCTTAAATCCAAATGAAAAACAAAAGAGATGTAAATCTTCCCTTGCAATACCTTGTAGAGAATCTTCAACACTCATTGATCTCCACCTCTAGCTTTTGAATTCTTGAGATCTCTAAACACCCACATGAAAGGAATGAAGAATGGATGAAGATGATGGTGTAAAATGGAAGAAATGGTGTGTGATCTAGGTGTAGAAGTGAAACCTTTGTGTGAAAATATACAATCTCTCTTCAAATGTTGAACTTGAGGCTATTTATATCCTCTCCAAGTTGGGCCACGAATTTAATATCAAATGGGCTTTTTACACACACTTACACACATTGGTAGGTGAAAATCCAAATTTCTGGCCCAAAATGACCTTACTCGAGTTGGCCTTACCCAACTCGAGTTGCAACATGAGACAAGCTACATGTGTGTAACTCGAGTAAACCTGGCTCGACTCATGTTGGAACTCGTGCATCCGTCTGTTCGGTCGTATTGCAAGGCTCTGAAACTGAAAATCCCTCTAAACCCAGCTCGACTCGAGCTAGAAACTCGAGTTGCGGCTTGCAAGTCAAGTTAGCTCACTGTATAACTTGTGGTCGCTCCCCTGCTCCTTACTCGACTCGAGTAAGCAACTCGAGTTGCCTCCTCCAACTCGAGTTGGCTCTTTGGACGATTCTGGCACCCTAACTCGACTCGAGTTGAGTTCCTCAAGTCGTGTTGAGCTACTGGATGATTTTGGCCATTTTTGGGCCCAACTCAAGTTGGCTCCAACTCGTGTTGCACCCTGCAACTCGAGTTGGGTCCCGGCAGCCCCGTATCTTGCTCTTTTCAGCTCCCGTTCCATTTTTCACCTATTTTAAACATATTTAGGCTCATTCACATACATTTCTATGAAAACACATAACACAACCAAATACACATAAAATACGGATAAAATAATACGAAAATGCATACAAAAAGACACTAAAATCTAGGTGAAAATAGCGACAATCAAACACCAATCATGGAGCTAATCTCACAAAGGAGATTAGCCTCTCATAGCCACAAGAAATTCAACATAGACATTAAAATCCTTACAAACCATGATCAATCTATAAAGAAATGCACAAAAATTAGAATTAGATTCCCCATTTGAAGAGCTTCAATGGAGATCTCCTTCTTCTTCTTGTGATCCCACTCCCCTTGCTTCCTTGATCACTTGGATAGTGGATTTGATGGAGGAGATCAAGTGTGGATGGATGGATGATGAATGGATGAAGATGATGGTGTAAAATAGAGGAAATGGTGTGTGAGGTGTGTGAAACAGTAAAACCCTCGTCCAAATCTGATCAATTGTTAAATTATTGGGTATTTATACCCCTTGGGAAGCTTCTAGAAGGTTCTGAAATTTTTACAGGATTTTTTCACCACTCGACTCGAGCTCATGCACTCGGCTCGGGTCGTGTCACATTTTGGCAGCAAATTTCGGTAGCTGACGGAGCTCGAGTCGAGTAGCGAGCTCGACTCGAGCTGAATAGAACACGGCTCGAGTTCGGCATATGGGCACAGGGGTGCCCGTGTAGTGTTTTCTGATGCCATCGCACGATATCATTTACAGGCCCGTGCGCGGCGCACTGCTTGAACGGCACCAGCCAGACTCGAGTAGCAGCACTCGGGTCGAGTTTGGTCTGCTCTGTTTCTTTCTTCATTTCATCTCCCTTCTTCGTTTTTGCTCCGTTTTTACCTGTTTTACATACGTTTAAGCTCATTCTCACACATTTCCATGAAAACATAAAACACAACCAAATAACACATAAATACTGATAAAAATATACGGAAACACACATAAAAGGACACTAAAATCTAGGTAAAAATATCACTCATCATTACACCCTCAATGCGTGAGATCACTCAAAAGCCCATTCCAAGGCCTATAAGGAGAGCTTACAAGTATAAAAGGGGTGTAGATCACACCATTAGGAGAGGAGAAAACAACAAGAGAGCCATAAGAGAGGCCACAACAATACTACACCCCACAAGAGGGGATCACCCCCCAACCATCATCGACATCCTTTCCTCCATCCATCCATTACTTTGAAGATTCGTTTGTGGAATCAAGAGGAGAACCAAGAGTAGAATTCAAGATGGAGAAGGACACGACGACACAACATCTAGGATTTTATTCGTTTTCTAATTTATCTTGTAATTTTCCAGACATCCGGGTAAAATCTATCCAACACCCATGATTGTTCTTCGTAACATCATGGGCTGAGTCTTTTTGGTAGAACTAGGGTTGTGAAGGTTTTTACGAATTAATTGAACTATCGTGTGCAAACTCCGTACAACACTACTTGTGGATTTATTTTATATATGATTGTGCTTTCTTAATCCATATTCACGGTCGTTTTGTGCATCTTCAATTGGTATATAGAGTCTGAATATATATCTTGGTTGTAGATTGAGTGCGTTCACCGCTGAACAAAATTCCATGGGGATAATTTCATATTTAGTCCCGTAAGAATTGCTCAATGCCAAAAAGGTCTCAAAACTGGCAGATTTAGTCCCATAGGAATTTTTCATCTAAATTGTTAATAGTTGACGAAATATTCTGAACCATTAATAAGACTAAAATGGACTATGTCTATTTTGAAACACAGAAAATAATATAAGTCTGGTAGTTTATAATAATATAAGTTAATTTGAGATGAAAATTTTTGATTATAATATTCTTATGGGACCAAAACGCTAGCTATGGGACCAGTATATTCCTATGAGACTATAATTGAATTGAAGGAATTCTTATGGGATCAAATGTGAAATTTTCCCGAATTCCATGTTATGATTCAAAGTGAGGGGACTCCGAAGCTTCACTAGAACTATCATATATGAATACTTATCAATTGAATTGAATTCGGGTTATTAAGTAGGATAAAGAGGATAATTTTATAGTACCTATAAAGGGAGATCATATCGGCTTAGAGTACCAATTGGCCAGAGAAATAATTGATACTGATAGTACCTAGAAAGGGGGGTGGAATTATATCTCTTGCTCTGAGGTTATTTACACGTGTTACACGCATATTTACTTGTGTCTATAGAGTAGATATGCATGGTTTAGTGATGCGTCCATATTCCACAAGGCAAAGTCGGACACCGTCACACGGAAGATAAATTAATGAGTGAAACTGGATTATCCTAGGGTTACCTATTCTCCTACTTGATCCACTTTCGTATTCTTCGAATGATATTTTATTTAATTTGTTATTTTAATTAATTATTTATTAGTTAATCATTCAATCCTCAAACTATATTGCCACACTTGTCTTAATTAATTTAGTAAATAATTAAATTAATAATACGCCGTCCTTTGGGTTCGATATTCACTTGGTCGCTTGCTTAGCTGCAACTGATATCCTTAATACTTGGGGATTAATTTTGTGTGCAAAGAAAATGCGCATCAAGTTCTTGGCGCCATTGCCGGGGACGGCTGTTATTATTAGTTTATTATTTCTAGTTGATTAAGACTTTTATTTGTGATTATTTATTTCTATCTAACTTTGAATTTTTCTGAGGTACTTGTGCACTAGGAAAAGGAAAGGAAGGAAAGGAAGAAATAACACGCAGTGCTAAACATGGCTGGAGCAAGGCAGAATCCGGATAATGTTTCCATACGTGAAATTTTCACGAACTATGGGATTGGTAACATGGGGTTTATAGGAGCAAGGGGGGAAGATGATGATTTTGAGATACATCCCGCTCTTATTAACATGGAAGAAAATAATCCCTTTTCTGGAGGTTGTTTTGAAGATCCATATCAGCACCTCCAAAAATTTCTTGATTATGCAAACACTCAGAAAGGTGATGGAGCTAATGACAATGCTAGACGGATCACTCTATTCAAGTTCTCTTTGATTGATAAGGCGGAAGCTTGGTATGAGACTCTTGATGCTACAGATTGCACTACATGGGACCAACTGCAGCAGAAGTTTTTGGAGAGATACATGCCACTCTCAAGGATCTTAAGAATGAGGCAAGAAATCACCCAATTTGTTATGAATCAGGGTGAGAAATTTGATGAGGCGTGGGACAGGTTTAAAGACATGCTCAGGAGGAGTCCACAGCATGGAATGTCTAAGGCTGAGTACATAAGCATCTTCTACTATGGATTGAATTGTGAGTCGCGTATTCTTATTGATGCATCATCAGATGGAGCGTTGTTATCTAAGATATCACTTGAAGCAGAAAAGTTGTTTAAAGACATCTCTATGAATTCACGTGACTGGCATGTAGAGAGAGATAGAGGATCATATATGCTTGGCAAGGTAGCGCAGGTTGAACATCAAGTGGTAAAGCCGAATAGGGAGGATGAGATCGTCTCTAGTCTAGCAAACATCAACAAGAAACTAGAGTACCAGCAAAAGTAGATTAAAGAGTTGACACTAAGGGGGCCTAGTATGCGGCAGCACGAAGTGAAGAGTGTTGAAGATACCTTCAATCGATACATGGCTGAGAATGATGCAAGGATTGATCGTCTTGAGGATACCATGAATGTTGGTCATGTGGATTTATCTAAGCAGTCGAAGGACCTTACTTTGAGTATGGGACAGATGACCGCGAACGTGAATCAATTGACACAAAAATTAGAAGATAAAGCCATCACGTTAAGTTCTGGAACATAGTATGCGTCGGGAGCTCAATTTGACCCCAATTCGACCAACACCACAGGTCGAATTCAGCAGGGGAGGTCGAATGAGTCTACTGGACGTGGTTTAGAAGCAACATGGCATCAATTCGACTTGGGGGAATTCAATTCGACTTGGGGGAATTCAATTCGACTTGGGGGAATTCAATTCGACCAAACCATCTGGTCAAATCTAGGTCTAATTACACCCTCCGGAGCACTCTGTTTCATCAGAGAGCCAATTCGACCATCAGCCATTCAATTCAACCTGATGAGACCTAATCATCAGGTCGAATTGAGGTCGAATCGGATGGCAAAAATCATATAGAGAGCTAATTTGACCAGGGGGACTTCAATTTGACCAAACCATCAGGTCGAATCCTGGTCGAATCAAGCGTACAGGGTAAGAATGGACTTCCAGGTGCACAATTCGACTACTACATACCCAATTCGACCAACAACCCTGGTTGAATCCAGGTCGAACCCAACCGTTCTGCACTGTTTTCCGTGCTGAATGCTCCACATGATGTTGATGTTACTCCAGTACCATTACATAAGCAGAATACTGAGCTTACAATGGAGAAGAAGTGGGAAAGAGCCAAGAAGTTGAGAGCCGAGAAGCTTAGACTGCAGATGGATAATGAAGATGTGGTTTTTTCTCTTGATCAAACAATGAAGATGCCCATGGAGACTCAATCTTGAAAAAGCATAGATGTGGTTTCTAACTTGTTTAATCTTGATTTTAATAGGACAGATGACTCTGAATTTGAGTGGAAGATTGACAAGGAGGTGTCTAGACAGCCATGGGAGGTAAGAAATTTTGAGGATCATATACTTGCTACCAAGAAAGGTGAGGTGTTGAGTGTAGACAAGAAGAGGGAAAGAAAGTATTTGAAGATGAGGATGCGAGAAGATCGTCCTCTACCATCTTGACTCTTCGACGTTAAACATGAGCGCCTGTTGGGGGCTTGCCCTTCCGTTTTATTGCTTTATTTCTTTCGTGTGAGTAAGAAATTTTTATATTTAAGGTGCTTACTAATCGACAATTACATCATTTTGCAAACTTAGTTTCAACTTATGTTTTTACTAAGTTTGGGGGGTGTGATGTTCTTACCTCATTGAAGCACCAAGAGTATAATCTTTTCTTCGTAATGTTTGCTAGGGGAGTTGATTTTTTGTGGTATATTGAAACTTTAATGGGTTTTGATGTGTCGATTTTTTGCAATTTGCCTAGTGTTCAGTGGTGTGTCTAGTGTGTGGAGTCGATATGATAGTCAGTTGATTCTTTCGTCTAGTTCTCCTATTTTATTATTGATGAATCCTGTGATGATGCGTGTGCTTGAGCTTTAATGATAGAAAAAGGTAACTAGGGTGGCAAGACGAGTTCTACATTGACGCTTTGACTCGAGGAGCTCGTGCGTTTCGAAGGAGAAATCAGGTGCCCTCGTTTCCTTATTCTAATTTTTATGTGTGCTTTTAATTTGTAGGAGTGAAAGGATTAATTTAAGGTGGTGATCCATGTGAGTTTATTTTTAAATTGTGCCTGAAATTCATATGCTTTTGAAATTGATGAAAGAAGTGTACTTAAGTATATTGTGGTATGAAGTTCTATGTGTACTTGTGGGATATTGCTTACCATGAAAAGTGCTCTGTTACTTGTTAAAACCCATGTGAGATTTTGAGCCTAGTTGATCATGTACATAATCACATGATATTTCTTTTATGGTGAGTATCATTCTTGTGTTTGTATTCTAGAACTTGCCTCTTGTCTTACTTGAAACTACATGTGTGTTAGATGATGGGAGATGATTGCCAAATAATTTTCTACCGAATAATGTTTATCCGTAGTTAGCCTCGTTGAGCCTAAAAGCCTTATTTCTTTGGCAGCTTACGAAGATAGCCACTTTGATATCCTATTTGAGCCTTAAATTCCTATATTTAGTGAAGAATTAAATGTTGTCAAAGTGTGTGAAGTTGATTTTGATGGAGTTTGGAAAGAATAAAATATTTGGAGCTGTACAAGTGATTATGAGCTTGAAAATAAGTTACTTAGGGGTAGTGCCCAAAACTGGTACCCCGAGATGTTAGAGGTAGTGCCCGAAACTGGTACCTCAAGAGAGGAAAAAATAAGAAAATAAAGGGAAGAAAAAGAAAGAAAAAATGTTATGCTTGAAGAAAAAAGTTGAAGAGTTGAGGAGGATGTGCTTAATTAAAGTGAATAGGAAGAATGGAAGATCATGATGGAGTGCACGCTTGATTGATCCGAAATTTTGAGTCACTTGTCCATATATTTCCTACCTTAACCAAAGAGCCAACATTACATCCAAAAGAAAAGTCCTTTTTGATCCCATTATCGAGTCATAACTTTTAGTGGTGGAGAGTTTGAGACTTTTGGCAAGCTTATGGTTACGCATGCACTTGAATTGAATCTGAGCGTAAATACCTTAACCCATAAGTGTACATCTTTTACACTTGAGTGCGAGCGATATATATTTCCCGTGAGAACATGTTAATGGAGCATTTGAATTGGTGGTGATTGTCTTAACTTGTATGCTATGAATTGAGTATTACATGTAAGGAGAGTTGCATGACCCAAGTTGAGGGCAATTGTATTTTGAATGGGGTATTGGTTATAGTGCTTGTTTCCCCACTAATTTTCTCTCTCTCGCTCTTTATTTTTATTTTGTTGTCTCGGGACGAGCAACGGGTAAGTTTGGGGGATTGTTGAGAGTAGAAATTAGCGTGTTTTAGTGTCCAATTGAACACCATTTTGATGGAAATTCTTGTTATATATTAGCACAAGTGTTTTATATTTATTATATGTGAGAAAAATGTGCACTTGAGGTGTTTTATTGTGTTTTAGGTGGAAAAATGATGAAAAGTGCAAAGTTAGAGAAAAATGTGCAATTTGTGCAAGAATGCTGAAAATGCACATCCAACTTTCGTAATTTTTTTGCATTGTTGTAGAGATTAAAACTGTTAGTGTGATACATGATTGGAAAGCCACTGAAATGAGGGTTGATTTGGCATAAAGAACACCTCAATCGGATTCCAAATGAGGAAGTTATGATCGAAATGGTGACGTCGTTCTAGCTGTGCTGAACAGAATTGCTGTGCTACTTTTCGTGGCTTGTTGCACATTCAAATCTTGGATGTGTTCTTTATACGGATAGAAATCCAAGGAAGAGAGGATCGCGTGAGTGTAAGAATCACTCAAATTGAAGCTCGGATGTGGAAGTTATACGCGAAACGGTGAGACTGCACAAGACAATTCGACCACAATATTTGAATTCGACCTGACCATGTGGTCGAATCCTGGTCGAATTGGACGGCAAAAGAAGCAATTCTACCACGACACCTCAATTCGACCTGCTGTGCTGGTCGAATCTAGCACCTGAAGCTTGAATCCGGTGTCTGAAGCTTCCAGTAGGGTGATTTGACCTGCAATTCGACCAGGGGAGGTGAATTCGACCTAGCTTCGTGGTCTAATTGACGTGCAGAAACTTGCCATATCCATATTTTTACACCCTCAATGCGTGTGATCACTCAAAAAGCCCATTCCAAGGCCTATAAGGAGAGCTTACAAGTATAAAAGGGGGTGTAGATCACACCATTAGGAGAGGAGAAAACAACAAGAGAGCCATAAGAGAGGCCACAATAATAATACACCCCACAAGGGGGGGATCACCCCCCAACCATCATCCACATCCTTTTCTCCATTTATCCATCACTTTGAAGATTTGTTTGTGGAATCAAGAGGAGAACCAAGAGGAGGATTCAAGACGGAGGACACAACGACACCACATCTAAGGTTTTATTCATTTCCTAATTTATGTTGTAATTTTCCAGACATCCGGGTAAGATCTATCCAACACCCATGATTGTTTCGTAACATCATGGGCTAGAGCCTTTTTGGTAGAACTAGGGTTGTGAAGGTTTTTACGAATTAGATGAACTATCATGTGTAAACTCCGTACAACACTACTTGTGGATTTATTTTATATATGATTTTGCTTTTTTAATCCATATTCACGGTCGTTTTGTGCATCTTCAATTGGTGTATAGAGTCTGAATATATATCTTGGTTGTAGATTGAGTGCGTTCACCGCTGAACAGGATTCCATGTTATGATTTTAAGTGAGGGGACTCCGAAGCTTCATTAGAACTATCATATATGAATACTTATCAATTGAATTGAATTCGGGTTATTAAGTAGGATAAAGAGGATAATTTTATAGTACCTATAAAGGGAGATCATATCGGGTTAGAGTACCAATTGGCCAGGGAAATAATTGATACTGATAGTACCTAGAAAGGGGGGTGGAATTATATCTCTTGCTCTGAGGTTATTCACACGTGTTACACACATGTTTACTTGTATCTATAGAGTAGATATGCATGGTTTAGTGATGCGTCCATATTCCACAAGGCAGAGTCGGACACCGTCACATGGAAGATAAATTAATGAGTAAAACTGGATTATCCTAGTGCTACCTATTCTCCTACTTGATCCACTTTTGTATTCTTCGAGTGATATTTTATTTAATTTGTTATTTTAATTAATTGTTTATTAGTTAATCATTCAATCCTCAAACTATATTGCCACACTTGTCTTAATTAATTTAGTAAATAATTAAATTAATAATATGCCGTCCTTTGGGTTCGATATTCACTTGGTCGCTTGCTTAGCTGCAACTGATATCTTTAATACTTGGGGATTAATTTTGCGTGCAAAGAAAACGCGCATCAAGTTCTTAGTGCTGTTGCCGAGGTGCGTGGAGATGTTTTTCGGCGACTGGATGACGTTTTCCATCGTGTTTCAACGCGTGGAGTCCAATGGTGACGTATATGTGCTTTTACTTTATTTTGTGACATATTTCTTGAATACAAACCTATGCGGTGGTTATTTGGTTGCAATTTTTGAAGAATGTGCACCTTTATATGTCATTTAATTCTAAATTCATGATGTTGAGTGATATTAGAATTGTTCAAACTCTTGTAGCCTATGAAAGTGGGAGCCAAAGTGAGTTGGATTTATTCACTTGTGAATATGCCTATTGCATCTTGGAAAGTTGTTTCCATATACATTAAATGGAGAGAAAATTCATGTGATATAGTTTGACTAACACTGGTATGTTTATTTTTGGTTGCTAGTTTTCTCAGAAGCATGTCAGGACGGGGAACAATTTCAGAGGAAGATATTAGGACTAAAGATGAAGTCCTCCATGAATTTCTGAATTATATAATGAAGCCTACACACAACTTAAGGGAGCACACAATTGATTTGATTGAACTCTACAACCGATTGATGCCTTTAATTTATAGCAATACGATTCCACGTGATAAGTATTTCGAAGTTTCCAGTCCTGAGACTTGGGCGAACACTTTGCCTCCTTACGTACAAAAGGGTTTTTGGGTTCAGTGGGAGACTTATGAAGTGAAACCTAATGGTCGACAAATTATGCAAGATTTGGTCTATGTTTCTGTAGCAAGAGATATGACACAGGCACTAAGATCAGTCTGCTTAAGAATGGGAAGGATTCCATGTTCTGATTCTTTGAGGCTAAGTGGTCGAGAGAAGCGTCAGATAAAGAATCCTCATACAGATCCTCTAGGGCAAGCTATCTATAGTGTGGGGACTAAGAAATTTGATTATGAGCATCGATGGAAATCTAGTAATGATAAATTAGGAGATTAATCCATTGATTTCCTTAATTCATTTCCATTGTATTTCTAATTGAAAACTCAGGGAGTTCATTAAAATTTTATGTTCATGACTTGTCAGACTTGGTGTTTTTGCTATTGTGGATGGTTGTTTAAAGTTCAATTTATTAGTGGCAGTTCAAAGTTATTGTTAATTACTTTAACCTTAAAAGGGTTTTACGTTTTGAAATAGGAATCTATTATTATGACACTCGATGAGATTGATGATTAGTAGTCTCCGAGCTATTTTTCGAGATCAAGTCTTGTGTTATTTATTGAGATATCTCTGTTTGGCTTAACGTAAAATTTACATAAAACATTATTAACATACTGAATCACTTTAATCTCTATCAAAGAAGTGAGCATCGAAATCTATTGTCGCTGAGTTGAACAAAGGTAAGAAACTCAATGGTGACAATTATGACACAAGACGTCATAAAATTTGGTAGGTATTGTATGAACAAGATGCATTGGATGCTATAAACCAAGTGATGGCTGATCCAGGCATGGGTTTCGAAAACCAAGGAGGACTTGATCAAGAAGTGTACCAGGCATGGAAAAGGAAAATTCCATTGCACAAGGTATTATTGTAAGCTCAGCAATCGATGCAATGATCCATGAATGTGAGTAACATCCCACCGTGCATGATATCTGGGTGTATCTGCGTGAGAAGTATGGTGGTATATCGGTTACAAGGCTTAGGCAGTTGACTATTAAGTTTGACACCTACAAAAGAAACCTGATCATAACATTAGGCAACATCTCAGGGAGATGTCTAATATGATTATCGAACTTAAGACTGCTGGTCATATACTCTTTGATGAACAAATAAATCCAAGCCCTAATCCGCTCTTTACCTGATCGTCAGTAACATCTCAAAGTCAACTTGACTCATAATGAAAGCATCAAAATTTTCAATTATGCTGCTCATCATGTTGAGTTACTGCACATCATGTTGAGTTAGAAGATGAAAGGCTTGGAGTCTCAAAGCCTTCTTTTGGGACCTTCTATGCCAGTTCTACTTCTAAGGGAGCTTCGGGCTTCAAAAGGAAATGTAATTGGAAGAAGGAAAAGAAGGGAAGACAATATGATGGTGGTGGTGGTAAACCTAAAAATAATCCAACTAAAACTGATGAATGGAAAAAGGAAAAGAAGCGTGACAAAAAGAATAAGGAGAGTAAAAACAAGATACCATATTACAATTGTAGTAAGCTTGGTCATTATTCTCGTGAATGCCTTGAGCTCAGGAGGGCCAACACTAAAATCACCTAAACTCCCTCTCGAGATGGATAGGATATGAATATCAAATAGCTCAATGGATTGGTTCTCACTTAAACAATTCCAACTAGGTACTAAGCTTAAATGAGAGTCCCTTCACACAATTAATCAATCTCTCGATCAAACCAATCACATGTCCTACCAAATGGTTCTAAACTATGAAAGACTTCTCAATCTCTTCATAATCTATAATGCACATGAAGTGTTTGATGAAATGATTCACTTAATTATCCTAAGCATATAATTGATTTCTCAATCTAATCACATATCTAGAACAACTAAAAACACAAATAATCAATACAATTCAAGCAATTAATAATCAATGGTAGAAAATCATAGATCCAATAAACATATGAATTCAAATACACAAATCCCCAAAATTATCCAACAACTATCATGTTGGTAATCTCACAAGGGAGATTAGCCTACCATATTAAGAAGGAAATGAACATAGACATTAATATCCTTATAAAACATGATGAAACTATGAGGTTTAATACAAGAAATGAATGGAAACTCCCTTGATGTCACTTCAATGGTGAGTTCCTTCCTTCCCTTGTTATCTTCCTCTTTTCCTTGCTTCTTTTCTTCAATTGGATGATGATTTTGATGGTAGGATGATTGTAGATCCAATGGATGGTGAATGGATGAAGATGAAGGTGAAAAATGGAGGAAATGGTGTGTGAGGTGTGTGGGGAAGGTGGAATTTCGGATCTCCTCTCACATATTGAAGTATTGGGTATTTATACCCCTTGGGAGGCTTCTAGAAGGATTCTGATTTTTTTCCAGGATTTCACACAGCACGAGTCGTGCTCTGCCACACGGCCATAAGGTGGCCATGTCGTGTGAACTGATGTTCCCGCACGACCTTTTCTTACAGGGCCATGTTGATGACACGGCTTGTGCTGCTAACACGACTCGTGCGACTGGACACGGCCTTAAGTTGCCCGTGTTGAATGAACTGGTGTCGCCGCACGGCCACCTCTTATAGGGCCGTGTTGGCTACACGGCCCGTGTTGGTGCTGGCTCCTGTATTTCTTCACTGTTTTGGCTCGTTCTCCCTCGTTTCAACTCCGAATTGAGATCCACTTTTTCCTACGTCTTCCTTATCATATCTAGCATCAAATAAAAATATACGAAAACTCACATAAAAAGACACTAAAATCTAGGTGAAAATATCACTCATCAAGGGACAAGGTTGATTCATCTTATTATGTTTTATGTGAAATTAATGTCTCGAGTGCTATCTTGTTGTCTGATTCTTATCCATTGTGGATTATAGACTCAGGAGCAATGGACCATGTGACGAGAGACAGAGGAGTTTTTGTAGATTTTTGCCATGTTCCGAAGAGGAATAGGTGTAAATATGTAGGAAACAATGCACGAGTCGAAGTCAAAGGACTTGGGACTTGCAAATTGGACCTTGACGATGGTCCGGACTTTATCCTACATGATGTTCTATATGCTCTGGAGAATCACGCGAAATTCAATTTATGTTTCAGTTTTACTTAATTTGGGTTATGATGTATTATTCACTAAAGGCACGGTGGTAATGAGCATTAATGATACTTGTTATGCATCTGGGGATATGACTGATGGCTTTATGGTTTTAAATTGTAATAGAATGATATTTAGTTATTATGATGATTATTCATATTCGATAAATGCTCGTTCTTCTAGTAATGCAAACGTGTATGATGATGTTTGGCATGTTAGATTTGGTCATATTGGGCAAGATAGGATGAATAGACTTGTGAAAGAAGGATTGTTGAATCTTTCTTCTAAAGTTGAATTATCCAAATGCGAACATTGTCTTGCTAGCAAAATGATTAGAAAACCTTTTGGAAAAGCTATTAGGTCTGAATCTCCATTATAAGTAATCCATTCTGATATTGTGATCCTGTAAATGTGAGAGCACGACATGGAGCTCACTATTTCATTACGTTCATTGATAATTATTCACGTTTTAGATGTCTATTTGATATCTCATAAGTCTGAAGCATTGAATTGTGTTAGATGATTCTTGAGTGAAGTTGAAAATCAAAAAGACATATCTATCAAAGTTTTAAGAACTGATAGTGGACGTGAATATCTGTCAGAACAATTCAAGGAATTTTATAATGAAAATGGTATAATCTGACAATTAACCATTCTTTATACGCCTCAACAAAATGGTGTTAGGAATAGGACTTTGTTGGAGATGGTGAAATCCATGATGGCACAAGCTAATCTACCGATCTCTTTTTGGGGAGATGTGTTGCTTACGACAGCTTATGTGCTTAATCGTGTTCCTTCTAAGTTAGTTGGTTCGACTCCATATGAACTTCAGAAGGGTAGAAAACCTGACTTTAGTAACCTAAGAGCTTGGGGATCAGCAATTTATGTACATGATTCATCGAGTCAATATAGAAAGTTGGGTCCTAGAGGCAAAAAGTGGATCTTCATGAGATCCTACGTACATTCTAAGGGTTACGTGTTCATATGAGATCAGAATGGGAGCTTAACTGAGACAGAATCACGTAATACTCATTTTCTGGAAACCAATTTCCTAGTAGAGGGGAAGGCATAAGGGATGTTGAACCTATTTTCGAGATAGTAGAAAACCAATACCTACAAGATCCAAGTGGGAGTAGTTTAGCTGATGGTGTGGATCTTGATAGATATTTTTCTGATTGAGGATCAGACGATTCCTAATGAGAGCACTTTATCTACAGAAGATCATCATCAGCTATCTCAAAAAGTTCTAGCTAGGAAACATGTGCCCAAAAGGCATTATGACATTGAAGGATATGACTTATTTGTTTCACCAAAAAATTGAGATTTTTCTCATGTTGATAAGGAAGAGCCCTAGAAGCTCTGACTTTTCTGGCAAAGGAGAAATGGATGAAAGCGATGAGAGAGGAGATGGTGTATATGAAGTCAAATCAAGTCTGGGACTTGTAGATCTTCCAAAGAGCCGAAAGACAATTGGGAATAAATGTATTCTCAAAATCAAAAGAAATGCTGATGGCTCAATAGAGATGTATAAAGCTCGCTTGGTGGCAAAAGATTATACTCAACAACAGGATATAGACTACGAAGAAACTTTTTCACGTATAGTGAGGTTTTGCCTTGATTCATCTACTGTTGGCTGTTGTGGCTGGTATGGATTTAGAGCTACGGAAAATGGATGTTAAGACCGCATTTCTCAATGGAGAATTAGAAGAATAAATCTACATGCAACAGCCTGTAGTATTATTTTTCGAGGTCAAGAGGATAAAGTTTGTAGATTGAAGAAGTCGATCTATGGACTCAAACAATCCTCTAGACAGTGGTATTTGAGGTTTCACACAACGATTATCTCATATAACTTTGTTATGATAAATGAAGACCACTGTATTTTCGTTAAACGATCCAATGGTTACTTTGTGATTCTATCCTTGTATGTGGATGACATATTATTAGCGGGTAATAGCAAAGAGTATCTTGAGACCATTAAAAGGTGGTTATCTTCAAACTTCGAAATGAAAGATATGGGTGAGGCTGAGTACATACTTGGTGTGAAGATCCATAGGGATCGTTCAAAGAAGTTATTGGGTTTGTCTCAAGAGACTTACATTAAGAAACTTTTATAACGACTCAAGATGGACACTTGCAAACCTATAGATACTCCTATTATGTAAGACGAATCATTGAGTCAGCAAATGTGTCCTAAGACTCAAGATGAAAAGAATGAAATGGCCAGAGTACCATATGCCAATGTGATTGACTGCAGATTATTCTCTCTGTTATCAAGGGAATAACAGTACACTGAATGGGTATATAGACGTTGACTGGAGTGGTGATTTAGAAAACGTAAATCAACTCCCGGTTATGTCTTCTTGCTCAATAATGGAGCAATCTCATGGTGTAATAAGAAACAGACTTCGTCTGCAGTTCAAGAGATTATTTGGTTGAGAAGATTCATGAAACATTTGGAGGTCTCAAACACTCCAGTGGGAGTTGTTTTAATTAATTGGGATAATAAAGCAGCCATTTCTTACACAAAAGACCTCAAATATCATGGAAAGACCAAACACATTGACACGTAGTTCAACTTTGTTAGAGATATTGTAGACAAGAAGAAAGTGATTCTTAGTTACATTTCTACTCGTTTGATGTTAACAGATTCTTTTACCAAACCAATTCATAGAGATGTATACACAGTGCATGTAAAGGGATTGGGTTTGCGAAGGATTTAAAACGATGTATTGAATATGTTTATGTACGTTGATGGAATAGTTAATAGCTTAACTATACATATATGTTCTATAAATTATATGTGATGGTTCATATATAATAGTATGTCGGCAAGTTATGATTATCTCTCTTATACGAGCAATCACCTCTGGTTTAGTGGGAGCGCAGAGATGAGTTTATGAAGATTAATGTAATCGGGATAGATTTCGCCACGAATCGAATCCAACTTGTTGTAAAGCTAAATCGACAGAAATCCTGTACGTTGGAGGGAGGATATCCGGGTTAAGTGTATGGGACACACTTGAACTTAGATTTACACTATGTCTAAATTAAATGAAATATGACATATGCTTTCTTGAAAGGAAGTTAAAGACATTGTGACATGTGTTTTAGGAAAATGACATGTGCTAAGTTGACCCTAACAGGATTGAGAAAATTATCCCTATTTTCTCAAAAGTATGAGTCCTTATCTATTGGTTTCCCTTATAACTTTCTACTATATTCTAAGTCTTCACTTTGGTGTTGCTACTTTAGCATGTTACCAAAAGAGCTATGATTAATAACGGTGATGCGGTACATGTCTAGGAAAGCAGCTACAGTGGGAGACTGTAGATACTTAGTGAGATGAGAAGAAAGTCTTAATTTAACATATACTATTGTGATTCATTGATTAGTCAATCAAGCAGGGTCTTGATTATGAATACATAGTTTTTGCAAAAGGGTTGAACATGCTCTGACAAATTCAGGGATTGAAAAGAGATATGTCAACTTATGTTAAATGTTCACGAGTTCTGAGGTATAGCGAGCTTGTTGAGTTTCTTTGATAAACTGGTTGAGTTGCTATATATCTCTAACAAGGGTATAGCGATTAAAAACTCATATCTCGTGGGTCACACGATGTATTAAATCATATGTGAGTGGGAGATATAAATAATAATTAATATAATAAATATTAATTAAATCCACATATGAGAAGTGTCGATAATGCAGAGAGAAGGGAGTTAATAATTAGTTACTTAACTCCTTTTATGTTTGAAATGCAAATACTGCGCCATGCAGTTATTATACGTTCATGCGTTTGAGAACACAAAACGCAGACAAGCGTACGAATAATATAGAACGCAGTCAAGCGTTTTCTCTCTCGATTTCTCTCCCAAAATCACAATGCAAATCCAGATATTATATACTACAGATTAATACTATACCGTGAACATTAATCTTCAACCCAGTGTTGAAGATTTGATCCAGAGATCATTTAACAACGTGAGTATCAACCGGTTCATACGTGTTCTTCCACTGCAACTTAACCCTATGGAGAAAGGTAAGTTTTCTCTCTATGCATGTGTAGGGTTCGTGCCTTGTGTGAAAGTGAGTTTTCCAACAAAATTCATTTTAATAATTTTTTAAATTAATTTTACAAATGAAAATTCGACGGTGTCAACATAATTTTTTAATCTTGATTTATATATTGTAAGATTTTCAAATATATTCACTCAGTCACGTTAATTACTTCATGATTTTCTTTTATCCATTCCAACATTTATGCATATTTCTAAAAATGATGAAAATAAATCTCAATAATGGGAAAATGTTACATTTGGTCCCATAAGAATTCATTCAGTACAATTTTAATCTCGTAGGAATTCACTAATCTCATAGCTAGCGGTTTTGGTCCCATAAGAATTTTATAACCATAATTTTTCGAAAATTTTCATCCCAAATTAACTTATATTATTATAAACTACCAGATTTATATTATTTTCTGTCTTTCTACACAGACATAGACTATTACGACAATTCCCCTCTGTTTTCTCTCTCAATAAACATTGTATTAGTTTTCTTTGGGGATTATTTTTGCAAATAATGGAATCAAATCAACAAGTTATCATTTTAGTATTGCTAACGGTTTAAAATATTTCGTTAACTATTGTAACAACGAATTTTTGTATTTATAATGAAATAAATACAGGAGAATTACAATAATAATCCAGACGGATTGAACTTGATAATTTAGGAAATACTCTCTATCAATCCTCTGATTCTTCTCTCGAACCAATTTGGCTTTGACTTTGACTTGTTGACTTGTGTATTGAGTCGGATCTTCAGTTGAAGCTTGTCCGAACTCGGATTTAGATTTTATAACGTTAATCTAGAGGCGTCGAGCCTTTTTTTGGATTAAACGTACTCAATCCGAAGAACACTCGATCTGGGGGGCTTAGCACCTTAATCCCGGGTCGTATGTTGTTCTTGGCGCGAAGAACACCGAAGAACTCAGTATATGAAGAACGCTTGATTTGGGGGGCTCCGCACCTTAATCCCGAATCGCTTGTCGTTCTTGGCTTGAAGATGCTTGAAGATCTCAAGGGAGCGCTGCTCGTGTTCTTGATCTCTTCAGAGTGTTTATGTCTTCAAGTATTTGAGTGTGTGTGATGAATGGAGGAGGACTCCTTATATAGGTGAAGGAATGAGCATGCCCCATAAATAACTTGCAATCTGATTGGTCCATGACAGATTTGGCCTGGTACTGCGGGCTTGGGCCGCTCCAAATATATCACAGCTTGATTGGTCATTACTTAATTTGACCTGATTCAGGAACCTTCCATGCTTTTCTTAACTTAGGGGTCAAGTTTTACTTAATTTAAACCCTACTCAATTTGTTGGGTATTAAATTAATTATCAATTATTTATTATTCTATTTTAGGAATTAATTTATTAAATCCCCAAAATAAAATATAATAAATTAAAATTGATATTTAATCAATAAAATCCACGTGTCGCCATTTGATTGGACCGTGAATTTTAATTGCTTATAAATGCCCCCTTGCGATTTGTTCACGGACAGAATGTCTTGTTGTGAAGGAATCACAACAGATTTGTTTCTTGTTCACCAAGATTTCATGAACCTTACCCAAAATTATCAAAGTTATTTGTAGTATAGAATCTCCTACAATTTTGTAGAGATTGCGCACCTCACAATAATCTCCATAATTATCCATGAGTCTACTAGTAGTTTCCATTATTATCCATGAATCCACTACTATATAATGGTACTTCATGAACTCAACTTTTTCATCAAATCTATCCAACAAACAAGATATTCACTTCAATTCTTGGTTCTTCCTTCTCTTATTTGAATTTTTCTCTTTCTTTCCAAAGTGTAGCATGAAGTGTTTCTAAATTTTTTTTCTCTTCTTCAGCATTGCTCCAAGAGGCTATCAAGACACAGCACTCCAACAAGAGCGCACCATCCAACGAATTCAAACATCCAACAAATTCAATTCATAAGTGTAAGCCCTCGATTTACTCTTCTTTAAGTTGCCCTCTTTTTTTTAACTGCATAATTGCTTCTTCATTCAATAATTAATTTAATATATCATGCAAACACGATAGCACTTTTTGTTTAAACAACATGTATATTTGTGCTCTCCACATCATTCCTCATTTTCAAAGGAATCACCATCGATCCTTGTCCCTTAACGGTTGCCCCTTTACGATTGTCCCTTGGTTGCCCCTTTACGATTGTCCCTCGGTTGTAATTAAGAACCGCTACTCGGTTGTCCCTTATGGAATTAAGAACCGCTCCTCGGTTACCTCTCGATACGATTGTCCCTTAATGGTCCCGATACGGTCCACAGTATTTGTGCTCGTGTTTGCAAATAAGAAAAGTAAGTGCTAGTCGAAAGCAAATCCGGCTGATGTGATGTCTTCCGGCGGTAGCAGCAGCGCGCGATTCTCGATCGGGAGGTCCGCGTCTGTCGGACATTACTGCAAGTTATAGTGTGGCTTGATTTTGGGGTAACGAGCTTGCGTTAGTGTATGCTTCCAACAGCAGCAGCGCACGGTTCTTGCTCGAGAGATGGTTGTCGGGCGCGAGCGTGGTCGCTGATGGCGTCAAGCCCGACGGGCCTTTTGCGGTCATGATTTTTGCCCCAACAGTGACCGACCTGTTGGTGGAACGTGAAGCAGGCGCGAGAGTTCATGATCTTTCGGTAGCAACGCATACAACGGCGCCGCGATCGAGGAACCAGCGGCTGATGAATCGAAACTGGCGATGATGGGTTCCGAGGGTACGATGCTTCTGGAGGCGGATCTGACCGACTCGGCTCGATCGTGTGCTGTGACGATCGCATCGTGGTGGGTGGTGATCGGTTTGCATCTTTCCGGCGGCCAGGAGATTGCTCTGCTTTAACTTACTTTGGAGAGAAGTAGTCTGTTACCTTCTGGGAAAGAAAGCGAATTGCTCTGCTTTAATTTTGGTCCAGGAGATCACGTTTCCTTACTTACCATGAGAGAGAAGAATGGCTAGTGGAAAGAGAAAATAAATCTTCTCCCAAGTAACTCACGTGAACCACTTTAATGAATTAAAACCACCTTTGACTTTTCAACTTTGATCCAACAACTCCTATAATTAACTTCTTTAATTAAATTGAAGAAGAACGTGGGCTAAGTTGGGCATTTAATTTTAATTCATGATTTGTACTCAATTAATTAAACCCACATGATTTATTTTAATTACCCACTTTAGTATTTTGGACTTCTCCATGGGTTTAATTTTATAATTTTGGACTTTACTAATTAATTGATCCCATCTTTTTTTTATTAATTAAATCCATGAATTAACTTAAACCCTTTGCTGATACTTTGTCATATATTTTCTTGCAGTTAATTCAACTTCAAGATGGTTATGTTCACGAGTGTCGTAACAGATTCCAATGAGCACCAATTGATGATCAGTGATAGCAAGGATCCATCATCAGGCATAGTAACATATCTTCCAATTGAAAGGCCCCTCCTGGGTGAACTTATAAAGAAACTTCCTCGCACGGATAAAGAATTCAGTCTAAGTGTTTGGACTAGAGACCAAAAATTGGACGAAACTGAAGTTGTAGTTTTGAAATCGGTTAACCATACTATGGAGAAGCTCAATACTGACCCTTTGCCCACATTAGGGCACCAAATAATCAATGGCAATGCGGCATGGGGGGACTTAGTAAATTTTCTTGGGGAGTTCTGCTATATTCCTGGATATTGGGAATGGACCGAAGCTATTTTAAGTAGATATTGCTCTAATCTCGAAAAGATAAAGATTTATGACCCAATCTTTGCATCTTTATTCATGTATGACTGCAATCGTGAGCTCATCAAAGCTTTTTGTGAAGCGTGGTGCCCTGCTACCAACACTTTACTCACTTCCTTTGGAGAAATGTCAATCTCTCTATGGGACCTGTATAACTGGACAGGATTGCCACTTGCTGGCCACTTGTACGAAGAAGTTGTGGCTAACAAGCCCGAACTCTTCAATGAACCTAACCCAACGGGTTTACCTATTCCATCTAGTTGCCGACACTTGCTACATGCTTACCATAGGCTTCGTAGTCTTGATGGTAATGATTCTGTTTCACTTACTCGATGGGTAAACTTCTGGTTTTGTCGAGCTACAACATACAAGAAACCCCCTCCACGTGTAGAGAGTAAGAGAAAAGCCCGCCGCAAGAAAACACATAATCCTAAAGGGATCATTGGCGATCTCAAGAAATGGACTTCCGCAGAGACGGAACCATTTAAAATACTTGGTATTGATGCCACACAACAAGACGAAACGTATCTGGCTGCCCACTTAGCTTGTTGGCTTTGCTCCTTCGTGTTCCCTAACGATGAAATAAACTTGATACGTCCTGGAACCTTTAAGGTAGCGAGCTTGATGGCTACGGGAAAATCAGTTGGACTTGCTGTTCCAGTCTTGACAAGCATCTACAGAGGTTTAAACAAAATTTCCAATGAGCTTAGACCCTCTGAAGTGAAGTCAACATTGCCCGTACATTTTATTTATACTTGGTTGGCTCATTATTTCAATACTCATCATGTGGCCCCTCATGGATTGTCAAAACCTTCCATGGTGACATATTCAGGCGAAAATGGCTCAAAGTTCTTTAGTCCAATTGATGCTCGTAAAAAGCTTCAAAATGAAAATGATGCCTCTTTGTGTTGCAACGTTTACAAGATAAAGGATCCCATGTGGTATGTTGACGATAACAAAGCCTCTTGGAGCGATTGGGGCTTCTTCATTGCTATTCGTACCAATTATCTTACCCTGTGACAAAACGGAGAATTTATAATTGAACCTTATAGCCCCCATCGATTTAGCCGCCAATTTGGCTATTACCAAGATATTCCGGGGAAAATAAAAGCAGACCTTCGAGAAACCACATTAGAGCAAGGGCTTCAGTACTGGAGGCAATGCATCTTGCGTAATTCTCGATCTACAGCGACCTTTCTGTGTGCTCCCTTAGACTTCAAGAACTTCTGCTCATCAGAATACGATCAATGGTTACCTCAGATCCATGGCACTTATTTTGTGGATCATGTGGTAAATCTAACTACTCCAAACCATGACGTAGAAGAAGAAGTTGACATTATTGGCAATTCGGGTAATGCCGAGGCTAATGAGGTAATCGTACCATTAGAGGCCCCACCCCTTCGAAAGTTGATAGTAGGTGCATCCGATGGAGTCGAAAAGAGAAAGAATTATCCCTCCCATTCGAATGAGAGTAACACCGACCGCAACTGGAAGAGGACTAAAAGAGCCAAATCCCCAGTGCCTATCCCAACAGCTCAAGCCGAGGTTTCAATATCTTTCCTTAATCATGAATTATATATATTTGTACTTGCAACTATTTTCTAACATTCCTTTTATTTGCAGCATCTGCATGCTGTATTTGGTACCGATTACGATGACTTTGAGGAAGAAGGATCAGCTTCTGTCGCAGCCTCAAAAGGCTTAGCTGATGATGGCTTCCTAGCTCACGTTTCCTCCATCGAACTCGAACCTCATCTTCCCGTTGCCACAGCCCAAGCTCTGGAAATCACAGAATTTAATTTTGATGCAGAGATCATGGATGCTAGTAAACTAGTCAATTTGGCAGTATGGAAACGTTTTCAAGAAAAGCTGAAGAGAACTCCTGTCAGCTCATTATCCTCTATGAGGAATGAGGGGCTTAAGATGGTGAATAACTTCAAAAGCGCTCAAGGGATTGATGGATCTGCTCTAGAACAATCGTTCAATTTTTTATTCTCTAAAGCTGATGCGTATGACGCTGTGAAGATAAAACTTGCTGATGGGATAACCAAGAAAGACATTGAAAAGCGTCTAACCGATGCAAGAAAATGTGCTCATGAATACAAAGACCAAGAGGCTACAGAGACCAAGCAACTACAAGAATCTGAAACTAGGTTGAAGCAGATTGAAGCGGAGATCGAAACTCTACTGAAGGAGAAGGAAACCATTTCACAAACAGTCGAACGTCTTTGCCAATCTATTCAAAGCGCAAAGCTTGGAGCTCAAACTACTGCCAGGAATATTAGTGTACTAAAGAAAACACCCATCTTAGAAGATTCCATTGCTGGCCAATTGAAGAGTGTTACGCAAGCTTTGACAGACGCTCGAGAGGAGCTATCTACTATGGATATTTTCCTTTAATTTCTTTCGAAATCGATTCCTTTCAATACCCCCATTATCAATAAAGTTCTTTTTATCCTTTATCTCTTCTTCTTCTTGTTATCCATCATTGGATCTTTAATTTACATCACTGTGTCTGATACTTATTCACTGTTTTACACACTTCAACTTATTGCTTGCTTCACAAACTTGATGCGAACAAACCAAAACATGACTGAACTTAACAAAATGCTAAGCTGCCTACGTACCTCTATATAGAGGATCAAGACATTACGTAGTTCAAAAGGACATGATTTGGTTTTGAATGGGGGGTGCCATACACAGTTTATACTCATGCGGGCCAGGAGTGACTATTCTTTAACCACTTTAGACAAAGTAGGATATTTAATGCTTTAACCACTTAAAATATCTGAGTGGGGTGAATTAATAGTTTAACCACATATAATTACCTTTGGTGGGTGTCGTGCACAGTTTATACTCATGCGGACCAGGAGTTCGTCGTGCACAGTTTATACTCATGCGGACCAGGAGTAACATGCAGTTTAAGCTCATGCGTCAAGGAGCGTTGTACATGTATTTGTTTTACGCGTAGTAGCGTTTTAAGAACTTCCCATTTATGGGGCCAATGTTCACGCCATCTTCTGAGATCAACTTGTATGCGCCATTTGTGTAGGCTTCCTTCACAACATGAGGGCTATCCCACTTGGGTAGAAACTTATTTCCAACGCGATGAGTGACTACTATAGGTCTTCTCACAGCAAGCACCAAATCACCAACTTGAAAAGAACGTACCCTCACTTTCTTGTTGTATGTTCTAGAAAGGCGAGATTGGTAACACTCAAGTCTTTGTTGTGCTTCCAACCTCTTTTCATCTAACGCTTCTAACTCTTGAAGACGTAACTTTGCATTTTCTTCCTCGGTGAGGCCTTCTTGTATGGCCATCCTCAAAGAAGGGATTTGCTTTTCGAGAGGCACAACAGCCTCAACACCATACACCAAGGAATACGGAGTGGCTTGAGTAGGTGTTCTATAGGTGGTGCGGTATGCCCATAAAGCTTCATTTATTCTTTCATGCCAATCTCTTTTCGACTTGGACACCACCTTCTTTAACAAACTACACAACGTCTTATTGAAAGCTTCGGCAAGACCATTAGCAGCTGCGTTATACATGGAAGATTTCTTTTGTTTGAAATCAAACTTCTCACATAGCTTATCAATCCAACTGTTGCTGAACTGCTTTCCATTATCAGTGATGATGTAGCGCGGAACACCATATCTATAAATGATGTTAATCCGGATGAAATCAGCAACATTTTCTTTCTTCACTTCCCTTAGAGGCACAGCTTCGGCCCACTTTGAAAAGTAATCTGTTGCAGCAAGAATGTAGAGATGACCACCAGATGACTTTGTAAGCGGCCCCACCACATCTAACCCCCAAGCATCAAAAGGCCATGAAGCGACTGTCGGATGTAAAGGCTCCGGAGGTTGATGAATCAAATTTCCATGGAACTGACAAGCTTGACATCTTTGTGCGTAATCCATGCAATCCTTCACAATGGTTGGCCAACAGTAGCCCATCCTTTTAATTCTGAAATGTAGCTTCGGTCCGGATTGATGAGCACCGCAAATTCCGGAGTGAGTCTCCTCCATTGCTTGAATAGTTTCTTCCTTACCCAAGCATCTCAAGAAGATTCCATCGAATGATCTTCTATAGAGTGTACCCTTGAAATAGATGAACCGAGGTACTCGACGCCGAATATCAACCCTTTTTCGTGGATCGTTAGACAACTTATCATATTTCAAATAATCCACAAGGGGTTGGCGCCAATCTTCTTCTTCAACTTCGAAAACCTCCACCACATGATTTTCAACTTCTTCATAATCATCATCTTCAAAGATTGGTGGTACAACCCAACTTCTACATACCGGTATTTGAATTTGCATTTCTGGCATAGCTATAATTGATGCTAATTTAGCGAGGGCGTCAGCTTGCTTATTCTCTCTTCTAGACAGATGCTTAATATCAACATCACCGAGATAACCCATAAGCTTTTGAGCATACTTGTAGTAGGGGAACAACTCAGGCTTTTTCACTTCATACACTCCAAGGAGTTGATTTATTACCAATAGCGAATCACCATACACTCTAAGGTGTAGTTGTTTTATATCGACGGCCATCTCTAAACCAAGTATAAGTGCTTGATACTCAGCCACATTGTTAGAGCAATTTTCTGTTAAGGAAAATGAGAAAGGTAGAACTTCACCACTGGATGTTACAAACACGACTCCCGCACCAGCTCCCTCTCTATGAGATGCTCCATCGAAATACATCTTCCAAGGAGAAACTATGTCCACAGTGAAAGCATCTTCATCGGGGAGTTCATCAGATAGTTCCCATTCAGCAGGCATTGGATGATCAGCTAGAAAATCTGCCAACACTTGTCCTTTTACGGCCTTTTGAGGGATGTACACGATCTCAAACTGTTGAAGTTGGAGATACCATCTTGCAAGCCGATCAGAGAGTACTGGTTTTTACATGACAAATTTTAGTGGGTTGGCTTTCGAAACTAGCCGAACTGTGTGAGCTTTAAAATAATGTTTCAACTTCTGAATTACGAAAATAAGTGATAAGCAGATCTTCTCAATGGGTGAATACTTCAACTCGTTTGGAGTCATGGTTCTACTTAGATAATATAGAGCTCTTTCTTTACCATCATCATTTTCTTGTGCAAGTAAAGCTCCCACAGAACGCTCTTGAGCAGCTAGATAAAGGACTAATGGACGTCCTGGTATTGGAGCACTCAACACTGGTGCCTTCATCAAGTATTCTTTAATGCTGTTGAAAGCATTATTGCAAGCTTCATCCCATTCGAATATGATGTCTTTCTTCATGAGATGAATAAATGGTTGGCATCGGCCAGCTAAGTTTGATATGAATCTCCTTAAGTATGCCAACTTTCCTTGCAGACTTTTGAGTTCATGTATGTTCCGAGGCACATGCATTTTCATGATTGCGTCAATCTTTGCTTTCTCAATCTCAATCCCTCGACGACGAACAATAAATCCAAGAAATTTCCCGGATGAAACTCCAAATGCACACTTGAGTGGATTCATCTTGAGTTGATGCTCTCTTAATCGTTCAAACACTCGCCTTAGATCACGAAAATGATCTTTCTTTTCCTTTGATTTCACCACAATATCATCAACATAGTATTCGACAATCTTATGAAGCATGTCATCAAATATCTTTTGCATGGCTCGCTGATAAGTGGCACCAGCATTCTTTAAGCCAAATAGCATAATATTATAGCAATATATCCCTTTCGGAGTACGAAAGGTTGTCTTCTCTTGGTCCTCAGGAGCCAAACCAATTTGATTGTAGCCAGATGACCCATCTATAAATGAAAGGACCTCATGCCCCATTGTTGCATCAATCATGAGTTCAGTAATTGGTAATGGAAAGTCATCTTTCGGACATGCCACATTCAAATCTCGGAAATCAACACATACTCTGAGTTGCCCATTTTTCTTTCTTACCGGCACGATATTGGAAATCCATATAGGATATTTGACTTCTCGGATCTTGCCTGTTTCAAGAAGCTTATTAATCTCGTCCTCAATCAAAGGAATCAACTCTGGTTGAAATCGACGCTGTATTTGTTTAACTGGTCGAGTTCCCTTTTTAATGGACAAGTGGTGCACTGCGATTTCCGGATCTAAGCCTGGCATTTCCTTATGCGACCATGCAAAGACATCTCTGAATTCTCGCAAAAGGCTGACATACTTTGTTTCTTCCTCAACATCTAGCAGAGCACTTATGTAGGTAGGAAGTGGGTCATTTTCATCACCTAAATTAATTTCTTTCAACTCATCAACAGTGGCTTTCACTCCTTCTTCAAATTGTGGAGGGGCATCTTCAGCATCTACTTCCTCCATTTGAGAATCTTCCATAGCAGTAATATGATTGGTGGAAGCTACACTTTCTCTATCATCATTACTATCATCCTTAGTAAAGATGATTCTTTGCACTTTATCCTTCAACACTCTTCCACTTGAGACAGTCAAGATATTCCGCCGCTTGATGCGAAAAGGATTTTGACTCCTAAGTTTTCGGAGGTTAAGGGACTTGATATGATTTTGCCTCCTACACTTCCCTTTACAGGGTCCCAGCCTTTCGAAGACACTCCCAAGCCTTTCAAAAACAGATATTCTCTTGACTTCTCTACTACTTGCATCAAACATATCCTCCGTGGATAGAGCTTCTCCCTCGGTGATATAATTTGTACTTGCTCTTCTAATTGCAATACAGACTGGCTTTTGAGGGACATATCCCAAACCTGGCTTAGCCTTCCTGATAGTGTGACCACCATTTTTCAACATTTCCTGAGTAACATTGAGCCCATGTCCTGGTGGGTTGACAATTTCTTGACACACCTTGATCGCCAAGTTTCTTTCCCTTGGTTCATAACCAGCCTTCATAAGGAGTTTATAAGCTTGTGGACTATATGACTTGATTATTTTGGCTTCAAACACTTCACCGTGTTCGGTCTTTGGTCCTTCAATAGGACGTGTGAATCCTTTGAGTGGTGGAGAAGAAAGTTTACTAGCATCAATTTTTGTTAGAGGCAATGTCAACTCTTCCGAGGTCTCAAGCCCTTTGCCTTTGTTCTCCTTGAGAGTGGCAGATGATGTACTACCTTCCTCATCCTTTATTTGTTTATTGCCCCCATTATCTTGTACTGGGGCTTCTTCACGCTTTACTTCCTTTGTACTCTTGAAGAAATATTTAGCATCTGCAAAGTAAGCTTCAGCTTCAGTAAACGGTTTGTCGTCACCGAATACTCTTTTCACGTTGTCACCTTCACTATATTTGAAGCACTGGTGTAATGTAGAAGGAATCACGCCATTCTCATGTAGCCATGGACGCCCCAAAAGCATGTTGTAGGAAGTTTTTGCATCAATAACATGGAAAAGGACTGTGGATTTCATCTCATCAATTAGCAAATCAAGAACTATTGTGCCCAGAGTCCTTTGTCCCTCATGGTTGAACCCTTGGATCATCAATCGGCTATGGTTGAGTTCATCCATTGGTATTTCTATCTTCTTCAACATTCTCAAGGATAAAATATTCACTGCCGATCCTCCATCAACAAGTATGCGATTCACTCGCATCCCTTTAGTGTAACCAGTCACAAATAGAGGTCGATTATGAGATTGCATACCCAACAACATATCTTCATCCGTGAAGGTAACCTTCATGGAGTAAGCTTTACCCTTAGTTTCATGTTGTTCGCTTTCATTGTCCTCATTCACGACATGACATGAGCCTTCATTATGACTTTCTTTTACAGAAGTGAAGTTTGTGCCCGCCTCATCTTCTAACACGATTTTTCCTTCCTTAACCAGTTGCATGATCTTTTCCTTAAGAACGAAACAATCATGAATTGGATGACTCACCAACCTATGATACTTGCAGTATTTTGGGTCATTAGTTCGGCCGACTTATTCTGGACGTTTCATCTCAAGAAGGTCAAGGAGCTTATTTTTCATCAGATCATCAAATATGCCAGAAAGATCTGAGTTCAGAAATGGATACTCTTTTTCTTGCATCTCCTTCAGAGTTAACCTTCTTTGCCCTCACTCTTGGGCAACTTGCTTCCCTTTGTCTTTCTTATCATTTTCATTCTTTCGAACCTTGACCGTCATAATATTTGTGGCCATTGACTCTTTGTTGGAACTTTTAACATAGGACTTGCCCCCCCTTTTGAAATCTTGTTTATCTTTAGACTTGTAGGAGTCCGACATCGGTGAATGTTTGATTCCACTAGCAGCCATACTTAATTCCATGTCATGGGCCCTAGTAGCCAACTCTTCGAAAGTCTTAGGTTGAATTCCTTTGAGTATATAAAGGATATTCCATTCCATCCCTTGGATACACATCTCAATAGCAGACTCTCCGGATAATCGATCCTTGCAATTTAAACTCAAATTTCTCCATCGATTGATATAATCAATCACAGGTTCTTCCTTCAATTGGCGGGTATTAGTTAACTCAGTCATGCTAACAGTTCTCCTCGTGCTGTAGAAACGATTAAGGAACTCATGTTCCATTTGTGCCCAACTATCAATGGATTCAGCTTGCAAGTCGATATACCAATCAAATGCATTTCCTTTGAGAGAGCGAACGAACTGCCTTATCATGTGGTCCCCATAAGTACCAGCGTCATGGCAAGTCTCAATAAAGTGTGCTATATGCTGCCTCGGGTTTCCCTTGCCATCAAATTGTTGGAACTTGGGAGGCTGATAGCCAACTGGCAACTTCAAGTTGTCCACTCTTTTCGTGTATGGCTTGACATAAGTAACAGTAGGCTTGAAATTCTCCTCAAACCTCTCTTTTATTGTTCCAAGTATAATATCCTTGAGTTGATCTACTTGGAGCATTCCATCAGCTGAAAGTGGCAACGTTCCTTGAGTTTGCTCCTTTTCAATAGTCTGGCGCCTTGTGACCTCTTCTACTTCACTATCGTCCATGACTCCTTTTCCGTTTGCATGGCTAGTCTCCGCGATGTCTCTTTTCATCAATTGGGAGATCTTTGTGTCTTGAGCTTCTATGTGTTTCGTGAGCCCCTCGATAGCTTTCATCATGTTTGCTAATTATTCCTCAACAGTCGTGGCGCCTGCCATCATTACTGGAGCTGCAACGGAGTCAGATGAAGAGTTTGAAGATGCAGAATCTTCATCACTATCATCTTTCATAGGTAGTTGTTTTCTTGAAGCCTCCTCAACCGAAGGGTTGGATCCAGATGAGGCTTCCGAACGAGCTTTTTCTGACATGCTCCTTGTAACAACAGCAACATATTCAGTCAATACCTCTGAGAGCTTAGAAGCAGCAGTCCTACCTACAGCAATCCTAACAGGAGTCATATCGTACTTTCGAGCTTGTAGAGAGAAGAGATGAGAGGTAGAGACTGTCCCACTGGGCGTGCCAAAATTTGTAACAACGAATTTTTGTATTTATAATGAAATAAATACAGGAGAATTACAATAATAATCCAGACGGATTGAACTTGATAATTTAGGAAACACTCTCTATCAATCCTCTGATTCTTCTCTCGAACCAATTTGGCTTTGACTTTGACTTGTTGACTTGTGTATTGAGTCGGATCTTCAGTTGAAGCTTGTCCGAACTCGGATTTGGATTTTATAACGTTAATCCAGAGGCGTCGAGCCTTTGTTTGGATTAAACGTACTCAATCCGAAGAACACTCGATCTGGGGGGCTTAGCACATTAATCCCGGGTCGTATGTTGTTCTTGGCGCGAAGAACACCGAAGAACTCAGTATATGAAGAACGCTTGATTTGGGGGGCTCCGCACCTTAATCCCGAATCGCTTGTCGTTCTTGGCTTGAAGATGCTTGAAGATCTCAAGGGAGTGCTGCTCGTGTTCTTGATCTCTTCAGAGCGTTTATGTCTTCAAGTATTTGAGTGTGTGTGATGAATGGAGGAGGACTCCTTATATAGGTGAAGGAATGAGCATGCCCCATAAATAACTTGCAATCTGATTGGTCCATGACAGATTTGGCCTGGTACTGCGGGCTTGGGCCGCTCCAAATATATCACAGCTTGATTGGTCATTACTTAATTTGACCTGATTCTGGAACCTTCCATGCTTTTCTTAACTTAGGGGTCAAGTTTTACTTAATTTAAACCCTACTCAATTTGTTGGGTATTAAATTAATTATCAATTATTTATTATTCTATTTTAGGAATTAATTTATTAAATCCCCAAAATAAAATATAATAAATTAAAATTGATATTTAATCAATAAAATCCACGTGTCGCCATTTGATTGGACCGTGAATTTTAATTGCTTACAACTATTAACAAATTTTGATGAAAAATTCCTATGAGACTAAATCTGCCAATTTTGGGATATTTTTTGCATCGGGCAATTCTTACGGGACCAAAAGTGTAATTTTCCCTCTCAATAATACCCACTTTTTACACCTATCCAACAACTTTATATATATTTTTTTAATTAAATTATCTAAATTACTCATTTTTTATGCATATTACAACAACATTACACATTCAGCCACCGGTTGTGCATGGTAAATGGATATTATCGAATCCGTATTGAAACTAAACCGAAAAAATTCGTTGGACTATTCTTATTGAATCAAACTAAACCGAAATATCTTAGGTATGGATTTAGATATCATCTGATAAATCATACTGAAATCCATACTAAATCGTATTGAATCGAAAACCCAATACAAATATACCTTAAAATAAAATTTTATATTCTATTAAAACTCAATAATAAAATATAATAATTACATTATACTTTAAAATAATATTTTCTTGCGAAAATAATACTATATCTAATAATTTTATTCTTCATCTTTTGCTTTAGATTTCAAAATGTTATTAATTATTTAATTTTATTTTATAAAAGCATAAATTCTTATCTTATAAATTTATTTTTTTTAACTATATAATATAATAAGTATTATATTAATGGTATGATATTTATTTTATTTGATTAACTATATTGAGTATTTGTACAGTTTTTTTAAATCACTAATAATAATATATTAAATCTAACATTTACATCTTATTTTAAAAATAAATATTAAAAAAACAAATTTAAGTATTATAGTAAATGTATATGTATTGCAGAATCCGTTTCTCCAGAGACTGTACCCACCTGTATAGAATTATAAGAAAGGGGGCAGCCAGAATTTGCTAAACATACCCCAAATATCTTTAATTAAAAAGACATAGATAACCTTATAAAAATTATATATTCTAATTAAGATTACAGAACGTTCGATCACTCTTACCGAACAATACACTTTACTCTCATTCCAATCAAATTTGATTTCTCCTCGTCTGACGATTCCTCAACTCTCGATACTAATTCCATGGTAATACCCTCCCATCAATTAATCTCAAAGGTATGTAGTAATTATTACCAAACAACTCTTGTTCTCAGAATATTTATTGCCTTTTAGTTTAGGTTTTAATATTGTGGGATCTCTTAATTAATTGAATCTGTGACGTGAATTTTGAGCTAATTATTTGCGAAATTCATTTTCCTGTGTGATTAATTGAAAAACAAGAACGCGCAGAAATGAGTTTTGTTGTCATTCAAGTAAAAGTTCCATTGATTCCACGTTTTTTTTATATAATATGCCTTTATTTAGGAGTTATTAGGATTATGTTTCCAATGAAAAATTGTGCCTTTCATCACGTTTTTAAGCTTATATAGATATATAGGCAAGTTTAAAAGGAGTGAGAATGGCTGAAATTGTACCTCTGATTTCAGTGAATTCTGAAAAAAAAAAAAAAAAGAAGAAGGGTTTCGACATTGAAGCTTTTTGAGTCGACATGGATACAGAGGATACAAAGGAGGACTATCTGTCTTGAACCTTCCACCACCGAAGGAACCGGAGAACCAGGATTGGTCTTGGTCCAAACGGAGGTAAAAACAAGCCAGAGTCCAGGTGTAATTGCATAATTATGGTCAGAGCGAGCATACAGAACGTAACAGTCGATTGGAGTGAGCGAACATGTTGTAATTTTATTTATATAGTTTTAATAAGGTTATATATGTCTTTCTCATTAAAAATATTTTAATAATGAGGTATGTTTAGCAAATTCGGGGTGCGAATAGCGAATAGCCGTCCCTATAAAAAAACTGTATATGTTACCTCTTCGTATAGTACTTGGGTCATTTCATTTGGGCCTTATTTTCGGTTGTTGGGCGATAACCCAAATAAAATGAAATAATGATAAAATATTTTCAACTGATCTTATCACTACAAAAAAATATATTTTTTAGCAATCAAATTTATCAACGAAATTCAATCGTTGCTAATTATCAATGGATTAGCAACAAAAATGACATTTTTGTTTTAGTAACGGAATGCCAATGGAATTATTATCTATTTTAGCAACGGAATTCAATCCATTGCTAATTACCAACGGATTACCATTTCTTTCCACGATTCATACTGAGGCATCGTATAGAAGGACAATATTCGTTTCCCATTTCTATGAGTAGCCTTCACAATAGGAGTAAACTGGGAACTTTGAGCAACGATGGCCGGAACGAATGGATGAAATTTATTAACAGACCCTTTATATGAGACCCATCATGATCCTGATCAGTCATTATCATCAAGTGTCCATATCGTAGGGACTTGGCGTTATCGTATTGTTTTCCATGCTGGATGTTCTGAATTTCAGCATTTTGCATTAGCCTTGCTTCCCGTACATTGAGAAAATTTCCTCTTAGAGGGAACTAACTGATAAGTCGTAATTTTATATCATTATTTTAGATGAATTCATATATATTTTTATGTTTATTTAATGTAATTACGACTTATATATATTTTTCATAGTTGAACCTTAATTATTTTATTTCTTATTGAAACAGGCTAAAATTGAGATAATTGTACATTCATAATAATTTATTTTGTTTGACTGCTACAATTATTATTACCGCTGGAAATAAAGAGTTGACCAAGCTATAATAAGGAGATATTTGATTTGAAGAGAAAAAGGAAACTTACCAAAGGGAGAAAAGATAAAATGAACTTGGACAACTAAAAAAAGGGAAGGTGATCAAGGAATTTAATTAGATGATTTAATTTATGATTTTGGGGATTATATTATCACGATCCGGGCTGCATCTCACGCAGAAGGCAGATTGGCCTGGGGGAAGAACACCACTCATGAAGAACATCAATTTAGCTTTTTTAATTTATTTTATTTCATTTCTATCATGTAATTCGTTTACTAGTCCGAGGATTGTGGACCTTCCTTAGATTAATTTACATGTTTGCTTATCAATAATATTATCAACTTATTTTATGAATTTATTTTGTGATTGGCTTTGATGTTAATCTTGACTTTTCAATTGCTTGTGTAGACTACCCCTCTCATATGTGATTGATTATTCAATAGCTATTTTACATATTATAATCCGTAATTGTTATAATATTGTGAACCGAGTAGCAAAATGAGAAAGTACCTCTTGAAATCACGAAATCTAGGTTGTATGATTCGCTACCCCCGTTTTCATAGCCTAGTAGTCCTAATATCTAAATCTTAATGCATTGTCGAGTTCGAATCCATAGGGTCACTCGGGAATAGTTTAATCTAGAGGTCGTACCCTAAGTTATTAAACGTAAGGATATTTCGGGTTAATTTGGTCGTACCATTAGCCTAGGGACTTGAGTTTATGAACTAGTTGAGATTTTAGGAATTTGATTCATGTGAATTAGGATATGGGAGGGGATCAAATCCTTGGACTAGGTTTGTTATTTTATATGTTTATCTTATTTTTATATTTTTTGCAATTTCAATTATTTATGTTTTATGTTTAGTAATTTAGAATTCAATCCAATCCCCCCTCCGGTTACTTTTTGAAAGCACATTAAATTCAATTAAAGTTCGATTACTCCCTGTGGGTTCGATCCTTACTTACCCTACTACATTCTAGTGGGTTTGTTTGAAAATTACAAATCTTATTTTTGGCGGCGACAGCACACCAGGAACACACCATAGTGATCTCGGTCAACAACTGCAAGTCCAGCAGCAGCAAGTGCCTTGGTTCTTCACAGTGTGAGTCTTAAGATCTAACTTTTTGTTCTTCTTGTTCTTGTTCTTTATGACGCTAATTAACAAGATGAGTCCCACCCTTGACTGTTGCAATTCCATTTACAAAGCTGACTGTTTGAAATTGTCCTTCACTTCGACTCACACGTATCTGCCACCTTTCATGTACTTCCTCTTCAAATCTCGGTAGTGGTTCTGAGATGGAATCCGCTGCAGATTTCATATAGAGGTCACAATAATTGGAAAACGACTTAAATTGAAATATTCGTCCATTCAATTCCACCTTCACAGTTTTTGTTGGATTAAAAAGATCGATAGGTTGGGAAAGTATACTATTATTAAGGACTCACACAAATATTTTACAATACTAATACACTCAAGACACACACTCTTGGATGTACCATCTCTTGTGCTCACGCACAAGTCTCACTCTTAAAGCACATCCACTAACTCTCTCTTGGACACTCTAAATCTTATAAGAGATAGGACACACCACTCTTGTTTGTGCCCCCCTTATAAGAGATAGGACACACCACTCTTGTTGTGCCCATGTTCTTCATCACAAATGTTATACCATCCACCTATTTATACTACCTAATGGTGGATTCTCAAGTATTCTAGATGATTCTACATTATTTTCAATCTAGATAATTCTATTATTTAATCACATGCTTTTTTCTAGATTTTTCCACCATCCACATTATTCTAGATCTTTCTCTAATTTTCTTAATGTTCATATGCTAGAGATTTCTACTCTACAACTATCTCCACCATTCTAGATAATTCTATCACAACTTCAAGCTAACATGATTAATCTCCATGCTTCTAGAAGCTTTCCATTATGTCAACCATCTACAATTTTAGATCATGCCTTGGCTTAATTCTTGAATATTCAAGAAGCTTCTAAACTCTCTCAAGTTGGTGGTGTTATCTTCAACACTCCCCCTCAACACCGACTTCCTTCTTCGCATCACGTTCATCTGCTCTCGAATATGAGTATGTCATAATCTCCACACTTTGTAGCACTTCTCTTGGAATCTCCTTCGACCTTGAGGTTGATCGTTCCGATCATCACACTTACGTGCTCCCCCTGAATGAGCACACCACGGCTGACTCGATTGGTCGCCTTCTTGCGTTGTCTTCTTTGAGGACAACGTCTTGAGAGTGTCCCAAGCCTTCTTCAGAGTACTCACGTCTCGTATATACTCCAAGAACTCTTTGTCGATCGTTGTCTTGAGTGCGAACAACGCCTTTTGATCTTCCACTTCTTCAAGACCCCGACTTCTTCCGGTTGTTCAACGTCGTCTCCACCAACTACTTCCCACAAATCATGACCTTGCAGATACGCCTCCATGCAGGTCCTCCACGTGGTGTAGTTCCGATTATTGAGCCTCTCCATCAAACCTACCACTTGTAGGTGATCCGCTATCTTGAACTTAGATTACCTCCTCGTAACCAAGCAAGCCTCTTCGCTTCACAAGCTCTTGTTGTGCACGATGCCTCACTCAATAATCCTTCTTGAACTTGAGATGATACTTGAGCCCGACTCCTCACGTACCTCGTACGCTACTCGCACTTTCCCAACGTCCGTGGCTCTGATACCACTGTTGGGTTATTTTAGGATCGATAGGTTGGGAAAGTATACTATTATTAAGGGCTCACACAAATATTTTACAATACTAATACACTCAAGACATACACTCTTGGATGTACCCTCTCTTGTGCTCACGCACAAATCTCACTCTTAAAGCACATCCACTAACTCTCTCTTGGACACTCTAAATCTTATAAGAGATAGGACACATCACTCTTGTTTGTGCCCCCCTTATAAGAGATAGGACACACCACTCTTGTTGTGCCCATGTTCTTCATCACAAATGTTACACCATCCACCTATTTATACTACCTAATGGTGGATTCTCAAGTATTCTAGATGATTCTACATTATTTTCAATCTAGATAATTCTATTATTTAATCACATGCTTTTTTCTAGATTTTTTCCACCATCCACATTATTCTAGATCTTTCTCTAATTTTCTTAATGTTCATATGCTAGAGATTTCTACCCTACAACTATCTCCACAATTCTAGATAATTCTATCACAACTTCAAGCTAACATGATTAATCTTCATGCTTCTAGAAGCATTCCATTATGTCAACCATCTACGATTTTAGATCATGCCTTGGCTTAATTCTTGAATATTCAAGAAGCTTCTAAACTTTCTTAAGTCGGTGGTGTTATCTTCAACAGTTTTCCCAAGGCATCCAGCAACATCCTCCAAACAAGTCATCTAAATTTAGCCAATTCTTATTTGCTCTGCATTTGGCAGTGACAGGCACAGATCTTGTCACCATGTTGTTACTAAAAACCTGCTTCAACTTTTTCTGCCTCTTTCCATCGGCAGTCTCAATCACAAATTCAGTTGAGAATATCCATTCCTTCCACCCGTTGTCTCTCGTTATCATCGTAGTTACTACTCGTCAACAAATGCCCAAATATCAATTCCGGCACATAGATCCCTTCTTCCTGATGAATCATTGTTATACACACAAATGCAGTTCGATTCGACATCAATGGTAACCTTTACAGAGTCCATCTTGGGACCCCTCTGTTTGTTATCCGCCGCATTGACGAGGATTTCATCGAAGATCTTGTAGAGGCCCGGAACATAGCTGATTGTCTTCTTGGACCATTCTTTCGTTATCGTAGACCCACAGTGTTTGCGTGTGTTTCTCAATGGATCCGATGTAGGTGTCGGGTAGGAGGAGGATGTGTTTGAGCTGTGATTTTTTTTGATACATCTGTTCGATGGTTTTCTACTTAATCAAGTCACTCTAACACAACGTACCTCACATACAAGTGGGGAATTTGCATGTGGAATTTTTTTTCATAAATGGGTGGCGGTTAAGTTTGAACCCTGAACCTTTGTTAACCATGAGCTCTGATACCATTTAAATAAATGACCACCACATTTAAAAATTTAAGCTAATAGAGAAATGTATTGTTTAATACTTAATCAAGTCACTCTAACATGCATTGTTGCTGGTGGCTAAGGGGGCTTTCTTGGCTACGGCCATGGCGAATCCTCGAAAGAGTGAAGGTTTTGAGAGAAGAGAGAGAGACGGAGAGTGTGTCTTAAAAATACCATTGAATATGCTACTCTGGTGGTTTTTATTGCATTCTGAATGGTTGAAGCAAGCACACGAAACTAAACTAAATTGCCGCAGTATTTTAGAATAATTCCTGCCCTTGACAAGGTATTCACTTTATATATCGATTTAAAGGTATTTAATTCCTATATATCTTGTTTGGCAAACAATTGGGTTCACGGTTTAGTGTCCTCCCTTACAATCCTATTAGGGTTAGACTCTTGTAAACCGAATTTACATTATAATCCCTTGTATACCCTAGGGTCCCCTTAATTTAAACACCCTATCAATACATAAGATATACTATAGGATTGGGAGGGGATTACATGTTTATACCTTGAATCCGGTTCACATAAGTGTTTGTGATCTTATTATACTCTACTCCCTCCGTTCTACAGCAAGGGTCTCTTTTTTCCGTTTTGGTCGTCCCACCCAAAGGATCCTCTTTCCTTTTTTACACAGACCCACTCATCCCCTCTAATACAATAAAAACATGGGGATCATACTCTCACTAATACAGCTATCCACCACACATTAAATAATAATATTCCTTAATCCACGTGGCAAAAAGCAAAAACTACCCTTACCGTGAAACGGAGGGAGTATGTCTAGTCAGGGTGTTTAAATTAATGGGACCATAGGATTTACAAGGAGAATCACATGGCCCGATTAGCAAGAAACTAACTCAATTGGATACCTTACTAGTTCTCCTCTTGCCCAATGAAAGAAATTGTTGATTAAATCATCATAAGTTGATTAAAAACATATCAAATAATGTCAAGATCAGGATCGGGGTGGGGATGGCCAGGATTGTGGTGGATGTAAGCCTGAGGCTGTTGATCCTGATGTGGAAGGTGGTTAGGAGCACGAAATGGGGGTCTCATATCACTAATTTTAAGCGTAAGCTGCTCGAGAAATTGCTCCACCCTGCAAATCAGACCTTTCACATCCTTTTGATCCTTTATTGTTTCCTCAAGCTCCTTAATTTTCACAACAAGACTGCTCACAAGAACCCTGCTCACATGCTCTCTACCACAAACACGTTCCATTCTTTTTTCAAGCTGCTCAATTCGACTCTTCATATCACAGCAGCACCCTGTTGCTTTTTCTTTTTTTCGACACAATATCATTAGCCCTCGGAATAAGAGGGGTATCCCAATCACTGCAACTGCCACCCCAGGTGTCACTGCAAACAATGGCAAACAGTTGTGAAAATGAGTTCACTGTAATACCCTTTTAATCCTAAAACCCTGTGTATGGCTAGGTTTAAATTAAATTAACGGAAAACTAACTCCCATCATATTCACCGTTTTTAACTTAATCGCTCCAAACAAAATTTCCACATGCCTCAATATTTTATCTGCTATCTATATAAATAATCGAAACAAAATGGAAGGATAATTAATTAAAACCCTTTTTCTTTTCTTTATTACCAAATATACGAATTAAAGAAAACAGGAATTACGAATTTGAATAACATCACCTCGTTCCTCAATCCTCTGAATTTCAACTTCGCTGCTTCCCATTTCCTTTTTTATTTTTGAATAAAATAATAATAATCGATCATTATTTTCATTCTTTATACGACACTGTGTTTATACTAAAACCAGGGATAATACTTATCTTTTCGAAAATCGTGGGAGATAATATTATCCTTTATTTTTTTAAAGATAAAATTAGGGCTAATTTTTAAAGGCAAAAGCTCCTACGTCCCCAAAACACAGAAATTCTAAAGGGCATAGAAATTGCAAAAGCCCACGTAACCACGAGAGACTCATTCATTCTTAAATGATCTATGTAATACATGATCCAAATATGTAATAACCATTGGATCCAGAGACGGACCCAGGATTTACGGTCAGGGGGCCCAAATTTACTAAGGAGAATACTTATGTGAGACCGTTTATATATTTTTTTAAACAGTTATTACTTTTAATCAAAAAATATGAATATTTTTCATTAAAAATATTATTACTTTTTATTTATAGTACAAATTGTTCATGTAAACACGCACTGCAATCGTTTTTCATTAACTAGAGTATTACCTTTTATTAAAATGCTATTATTTCTTAACCATTTCATAGAGGTTACACTAAAAAATACAATAACTATAAATAGAATAAATAATAAACTAAAGAAAAAAAAAGAAAGAAAGAAAGAAATGAAAAAAAAAAAAAAAAGGTATAATAAACTAATGAAAAAAAGGGAGAAAGAAAGAAATGAAAAAAAGAAAATAAAAGGAATAATAAACTAATGGAAATAGGGGGAGAATGAAAAAATATTATTACTTTTTATTTATATTACAAATTGTTCATGTAAACATGCACTGCAATCATTTTTCATTAACTAGAGTATTACTTTTTATTAAAATGTTACTCCCTCCGTCCGCCTCAAAGAGGGTCTTTTTGCCATTTTCGTCGTCCGTTACAAAGGGTCCTCTTTCCATAAATGTCCTATAAGGGTCCCACTTATACTAACAAATAACCCAAACTTAATTTAATAAATTACAAATATGCCACTCTTCTTATTAATACACTAATTACATTAAAAATCCCATTAACTCAAAATTAACACATTACACTTGTCATTACACTAATTAACTGTAATAATTAAAATCATCCCATTATATTCATATCTAACCTACCATCGTGATTATCAGATCTACACCCCCTCTCTCTCATCTGAAACCCTAAATCGTACCCTCTTCGTCTGAAACCCTAAATCACCTCGACGCCGCAGCGATTCTTCACATCAGATCGTTGGCGGCTCTTCGGATGTCTGCCGCCCTTTGTCTGACACTCTAAACCCTCCCTGACGCCACCGCAATTTTTACAACAAATCGCTGGTGGCTCTTCGGAGTTGTCCCGATCTTCATCGATCCTCTATTCCCCTAATCAGATCGTCACCGGTTCTTTGGCTATCACTGCCCTTCGTCCGAAACCCTAAAATACCACTGACGTCGCCGCGATCCTTATAACAAGATCATCGGTGGCTCTTCGAAGGTGTGCGGATCTTGGTCTGAAACCACCGTCCTCTTCCGCCGTAGCGATTCATCAGGTTCGCAAATTTGGAGAGATGAACATGAACTATCCAGTAAGACTTCTTCTTGCTTTTTTGTTTTGCTTTTCTTTTCGTATTATTATCAGTACGCATCCCTCTTTGACAATCCCAAAGGTTCGATTTTGACTGTAATTTCTTGATGTTTTTGTTTCTGTACAGTGATTTCCCCTGAGGGATATATTTATATTTAAAAAGTTGTTTATTTTGCTCATTTCATAGTTTTTTTTTATTTTTATTCTAAGTTCTTGTATTGGAGAAGAGGCTGTGACTTTTTGTATTTAACATGGTTACATATAAAAATTTGAAATCTCGAGGGTTGGAAATTGAGAAAAAGATCGAGTTTCTTGAAAGCTTGGCTGGAAATGTAATTTTTGATGTTTTCTCCTTTTCAGCTGTTTTGTTACTTGAAATTAAAATCCAGGAATGTAAGAAATCATTTTTGTATGGATTTGCAGCTTCATTTCACTATTTATTTTATTGATGAGTTGTTACTTGAAATAAAAATACAAGTAAGGAATGTAAGAAATCATTTTCTGTATGGATTTGCAGCTTAATTTAATTATATCTCCATCTTACATACTGCTCCCATTATTTTTTTTGCAGCTATTTGATACTGTTAATGATTCGCCGGATCCAGAATCAGATCCCTTTGAATCTGTGGTTCCCGAATCGGTGGACGTGTACGAGGGGCTGGTGGTGCCGGACTCCTATGATATGTACGAAGGGCTGGTGGTGCCGGACTCATATCCCTCGACCCCTGAAACAGCTGCGGCCTCAAATTATGAATACTATCCTGATCCTGATCCGTTTGCGATCAGTTTTCTAAAGATACTTTGCCCTGCATTGGCAAAGTGTCCCGAATATGCTGATGAGGTATAATAGCTACTCCTTCATTGTGAATATTAGGGTATAAAATGATGATTATAATTAGAGGGGAAGGTGTAGAAATGTAAATTGTCACCATGCATGATTTGTGGAGGCTGAAATTTATTTTTCATGTCACCGGTTGTGCATTTAGGAGACACACCCAGTGATGATATTTTTCTGAGGGTGAATGCTGCAAATATTGGTTATTTGTTGTTAATTTGGTGAATTGAAGCCTGTGAGCTTATGATCTGTTGGTACATATTTGTTGTTGGTATGGTGATTTGTTGTTTGTGAGTTTAGTGAAGCCTGTGAGCTTATTTATGATGTGAAGCCTGTGAGCTTATGAAATTGAACCTGTGAGCTTATTTGTGATGTGAAGCTTGTGAGCTTATTTGTGATGTGAAGCTTATGTTATTATGATCATTTTATCTGCAATGATAAGCCTGGGTGCTTATGATTAATTTATATGCTCTGATCAGTTTACAAGTGTTACCAAATGGCAATGTTAGAAGACAAATGCATCATTCATTTGTTATCACATGATCATTTAGGTGTCACACAAGCACTCTATGATGATTTTATAATCTGAGAGTGTATTGTATGTTGCTTTATGTGGTACATAGGCTTTTTTTATAGGCACAACACATACACATGCTGCATGATGACTTCATAACCACTCAATGATGATTTTATAATCTGAGAGTACAATAACATAGTTCAAACATGCTTACATAGTGGGGGCAGACTGTTTATTGCTTAAACAAACTACTGAATCAGTTTGTTTAATAGTAGTAAACAGTCACTTTTGCATCCACAACCTACCCATAATTAAGATTCTACCCATTTCCATATTTATATATATAAAATAAGCCAAAAACCCTCCCCACTTGCAAAAAAAAAGCAAATATTTCTTTCCTAAGGCTGGATATTATCTATTTACAGCCTTCAAAATATATTCCATGCTTTCTACCTTTTCAAAACGGTACACGATGTCTCAAACCAATCCTTCCACACTCTCAATGAGTTCTTCTAAGCCATCCACTGCATTCTCCCCAATTAGATGATCAATACTTGATTGAACTAGATCTAGTTCCACTTCCAAATCTGTAGGAAGAGTCCCTTCCCTTAATAATGCATTCTTTCTCAAGTGAGGGATCTTGTATCTATTTGATCCCTTGCAAATCAACACTTGCCTCATACATGCTTGTAGGCTTAGAAATACTGCATTTAGTTTAATGTGACACAATTCTTCAAATGAATTGTTAACTGCTTGCAACAGTTCATCAACTGTTGTAGCAGCAGTTTTTGCTTGCAATGAATCCAAAGCCCTAAACCATCCTAAATCATTCACATTTAAATCAGGACTCTTAGGAGGTTGAAATACCAATTGAATATTAAATCCATCTGAACATGCAGCTTCTCTCCACTCTGGATCATTATCATTTATGTGTGGCTTGGCATTATCTTGTTGAATATAAATGTGTTTACTTGCTCCACTTGGCCATTTAGCTTTGATGGCTGGTATTACCTAAAGTAAATGTCAAGAGTAACACATTTTGCATGAATTCTAATCTAGGACAAGTTTGAGGTTTCATAACTCAATGATGCATATAATCTGAATTCATGTAGACAATAATGAGAGTTTACCTTATTGATCAAGAGATCTTTGGTCACATCCTTTGTGATTGATTGCATTGCTTTGGTCTCGATTGTTCCAGCTTCTCTGTTTTTTGAATTTCTCTTTGCTGGTACTTGTTCAGTAAATGGAAAGATACCAATTTTCCCATCAAATAGGCATTCCCCACTTGAACCATACAAAGGTCTTGCAACTGCACATATAAACATGACCTTAGTGATAAACTTTTTACTTTGGCATTCTCTATGTGGTTCTATTTCAGTAGGCACCAAGTAGTATCTTTCAGTGGTTTTTGTGAGATTGAACCATTTCTCATCTATGTGAATAATCTGCTGCATGCTCTTGAATTTGATTAAACTATCATCTGCCTTCACTTCTAAAGCTAATAGGCTGAACTTCATTCTACTTATCTTGTGATGGTATGTGAGAGCTGGTTTGATTGCATTGGTATGAGACTTGATCAATCCCCTTTGTACCCATTCTCCAACTGTGCTTTTGCCTACTTTCATCCCAGTTGCAAGGCTCCTAATTGTTCCCCTCTTGCTGAATGGAATAAGTTGCAGCTTCTCTAGATCAAATTTAGTAGATTTGGTAGGTGCGCGCTGCTTTTTTGAGTTGACTAATGAAATAGGATTACCTTCTTCCATTTGTTGCTTTGCTCTTGCCCATGTCCTTCTAATTGATTTCAAGTTGACGCAGAATTTGGCAGCAGCTTCCTTGAGTCTACCATGTGCAACCTTACCATTTGAAGAACCCACCAACAAGAATTGAGCAATGGCATTTAATTCCTTATTGCTAAGATTTTTTTTCCTCATTTTTTTCTGTTTTTTTTGTTTGGAAGTTGTTGGTGGAGTGAATGTACTTATAGTGTAAATTATGGAGATATTAGTAGGGTGTTTTGGAGGGAATTTTAGGTTAAATCAGCAATTTCATGACTGATTTGGAATATGTAGAGGGAATTTGTTAAATTTTTGGAGGGAATTGAATTTGTAATGGATATACAGCAGGTATTTTGTGTAACATTTCTTAAACTCATTAACAGTAAATTTTTTTATAAAGTTGACGTGAATGTCAGCTTGGATGTACTTTTTTATTTATTTTTATCTTTACTGCTTTTACTACTTAATTAGCAGATTAACACTAATTAACAAGAGGGGTAAAATTGTAAAACAAACACTTCACCTACCCACTACACATTAAATAATAACATTCCTTAATTCGCGTGCCCAAAAGCAAAAGACCCTCTTAGGGGCGGACGGAGGGAGTATTATTTTTTAATCATTTCATAGAGTTTACACTAAAAAATACAATAACTATAAATAGAATAAATAATAAACTAAAGAAAAAAGAAAGAAAGAAATGAAAAAAAAGAAAATAAAGGTATAATAAACTAATGAAAAAAAGGGAGAAAGAAAGAAATGAAAAAAAGAAAATAAAAGGAATAATAAACTAATGGAAATAGAGGGAGAAAGAAATAGAAAAAAGGGGTGACGTTAATGGGATGCGAACAACCAACGTCCCACTAGTTTGATGGCGGAGAAACCACTTGGAGAAACACACACATAGTAATGCATACTACATACTCCCTCCGTTCCACAGCAAGAGTCTTTTTTTTCCATTTTGGTCGACTCACCCAAGGTGTCCTCTTTCCTTTTTTACACACATGAGAGCCACTCATCCCCTCTAATACAATTAAAACATGGGGCCCATACTCCCACTAATATAACTACCCACTACACATTAAATAATTATATTCTTTAATACGTGCTAAAAAGCAAAAACAACCCTTGTTATGAAACGGAGGGAGTATATTGTAAATACTTTAGAAATCTCATGGGGGTCCAGTGCCCCCTTGGCCCTGTGTAGGTCCTGGTTGGATCTAAGCCTCACCGTTAGTAATTTTTTTTTTTAAAAAGATTAACTGTTTACCTGTGTAGCTAGTTGTTTACGTGTGTAGTCAGTTAATTTATGGGTTTTATTTTAAGTAAGTATATTTAAAGATATGGCTCAATTAAAATTATAAATTAAAATAAATGATTTTTTAATCTATTTTTATTAGTTAAATAAATTATAATTACTATTTCATAAAATTTATAAGCATTCTAATTAACGACTCCTAAATCTTTTTAATTTTTTTGTATTCTTAAATAATACTCTCTCCGTCCCACCCAAATAGCATCATTTTACTATATTGGACATCTCATCCAAATTGCAACACTTTCATCTTTTAGTAAAAAGAGCCCAACAATGGTCCACCACTACCCATCACATCTATCTAATACATCTACCCACTTTAGGTAAAATAATAATACTCCTTAATTTACGTGCAAAAAGCAAATGCATCTCTTTGGACGGGACGGAGGGAGTACAAATCTTTTTATTATTTAGAATTATGGTTAAAAATATAAAGTAAAATTAAAAAATTAAATAACCAACATATATATATATATATATATATATATATATATATATATATATATATATACTAAATAAATATTTTGTATTAATAAACTAGCTAAACATACATAATTTTGATGAATTAAAAACTCTAATACTATAAATTAGAGTGAAAATGTTCCAAAATTAAAATTTTCAGTTTAAAATCGTCAAAATTGAAGGAAAAAATTAATTTGAAATTGAAATATAAAAATTGTGATATATGTAATCATATATATATATATATATATATATATATATATATATATATATATATATATATATATATATAATACATAATTTTTTTAATTTTTATAAATATGTGAAAATTTAATTTTAAATGATGAACAATTATTAATGGCAAAGATTAGAATAGGATGGTTTTTTTTGTGGTGGAACCGGATACCATTTGGATCCAAATACAACTCGCGGGCATTCCCCTTTCCCCCTAGCCTTCTGTTTATTCTCTCTCTTTCCACCGTACAAGCCTTCTACCTCTTCCTTTTCTTTCGCAAATCCCACTCTATCATCGCAAATCCCACTCTACTGGCGGATACTCATCCATTTAGCCACCGAATCTTATAGCCACTGCCATACCTCCGACTAGCCTCAGCCGTCATCATCGCTCCATGCGACTCCCCTCCTGTGATGGTGCTGTTGGCTTTTGGATCGTTTGGTTCAAACGTGATGCGTTCGGAATTCAAGTAAACAACACAACGGAAGCATAAAATTGTTTACCTGACTTCTGGGTCGATGTAGAGGATGAACAGCAGTGAACCACCTCTCGATCTTCTGCTGTATGTCCCAATTCGAATCCTGCTGTTGTGTGGGCAACAATCCGCAGGATTCTCTCAATCTGCTTCTCTCCTTTTCTCACGTCAAATACGGCGCAGTAGTTAGGTTTCCAGAAGCTGAGATGACTATATATATTGGGCTACAGCAGGGACCAGGAGGAGAAATTGGACTGGGCCTCAATTGAATTTAATTAACCAAGCTTAGCCCAAAGCTTTTAATTAAATCCAATAATAATAATATAGTCCACTAAAATATTATTATTGCACTACCCATCCAATCCCAAATTATGTTCTGGGCTCCTTCTTATTATAAGCCTGACAGTCTCCCCATGTTTAAGATATACAATGCCCATTAATTAAGTTACTGACAACTCAAATTAATTAATATCTCGTCCGAGAGTAGTACCACTCAACCTTATTATCATGCTGAAAATTAATCCACTTGCAAGATTTACATGATAAACCTTATGAGCTCCTCAAGGGGACATCTTCAACCTATGTCGGACATGGATTCCTTCTACAATCAACAGCACGCCATAGAGACAGCACTACTTCCTAACTCACCGAGTTTGTTGATTTAATACTTATAAATCTCACCCATTGATGAATCAAAGAAATACATGCTGCCCTACGTGTCGAGATTTTTGTATAGGGATTAAGGGCACGAACTTCCATAATAACAGAGATCAAGTTCTTCTATAAGTCAGTATAAGTCGAACGATCTCAAGCGGTCCTGCTCAATACACACAAGTGCACTAATGTGATTCTGTATCTAAGACAAGCTAATACCAAACCACACTACAACCATACCGATAGAGAGTCCCCGTCTATCTCGGTTGTGAGCATCTTTTTATACTTTATAAGGAAACCGATAATATGATCTTCCGCGTGTTGTCGCACAACATATTATCTACAGTATAAAGTAAATGGACTATTGCATCATTCATATAAATAAATTATAAGATGCAATCATTTGATCAATGATTCTCATTTAAAATATTGTTATAACATTGTTCATAATAAAGCTTTGACTTTTAGTATACAATCCAACAATCTCCCACTTATACTAAAAGACTATGCTGTCATGTCTTCTGCCATACATCTGATTCCTACTCCCACTACACGACCATTAAAAGCTCTCGCCTTAAGGTCCTTGTAAATAGGGATGGCAATGGAACGGGTATTTCCGGGTACCCTGTCTACCCGAACCCTAATGGGTAGGGTACGGGTAGTTATAAACGGGTTTGGGATGGGTACGGGTAGTTGTGAAAAATACCATTAGGGTTTGGGACGGGTACGGGTAATGCCTCAAATACCCGCGGGTAACCCGATTATATATATATTTTTTATAAAATTTAATATATATTATATAATTTATATATGATAAGATATTTTATATATTTAATAAATAGTTATAAGTTTTATTTAATCATATTTATTAAATATTTATTTAAAATAATACAATTTATATTATATTTATTTTATATTTAATTAAAAATAATGTAATTTTTATTATTATACTTATTTAGACAATAAAAATATAAATATATATAAAAAATTAATATTAAACGGGTATGGGTACCCGCGGGTATTGATAAATGGTAATGGGACGGGTACGGGTACCCTAATAAATTTTTTAAATGGGACGAATACGGATACGGGTAGTTATTTTTTTAATCGGATACGGGTACGGGTACCCCCATATAAGCGGGTACCCTACCCGTTGCCATCCCTACTTGTAAATGAATTTACTAGGTCATCATCCGATGCAATCTAGGCGACAACAACCTTTCCCTCATCACATGATTTCTCGTAACAGGTGGTACTCGCGCTCTATGTGTTTAATTGCCTTATGGACTCGTGATTCCTTCAGGTTTGCAACTGCACCAATATCATCAATGTAAATTGTGATTACCTTGGGCAAACAAAGAAACACTTTAAAGTCCGTCATGAAGTCTCTAGAGTCATATAGATATTTTGGCAGCCTCACAGGCTCCAATTTATCATCTTTCCATGATGGAGTCCGGAGTCTAAAATATATTTCTAGCATAAAATAGGCTCAGCTGGGACAGCCCATACACAACATTGCAGCCCTAATAAAATGCAGCCGCCCGCTGCCAACGCAGTGATCACCAGCGGTCGTGCCTCTTCCCACCGGAGTCTCGCCGTCAGCCGCCTAAAACGCGCCACCAGTCGCTTGAGACCATTCGCCAGCCATCGCGAGAAAATTCCTTGTGATGCTAACTCTCGATTCCAGCCAGCCGTCGTCACGACTCACCAGGGATCTCGCCTGATCTGCCGTGCAACCATCGCGCCCGACAGCGACCAACCTCGCCCGGCACCGATCAGCGGCAATGGAAATAGACCCACCTGGAATAGACATTGGGCCTCCCAGAATTGCCTCGACGTGCTCGGAACGCCGTCAATCACCAGAACATTTAGTAGTGCGCGGCATCACACCTTCAACCATCAGACTCCGGCATCGCTCCAACCTGCAGCAGTTACAGACCCGCCTAGATCCTGTCGCAGTCACTTGAACATCTCCTTGAGCCTGCTCCAGTCTCCGTTTCACACTGCGGCCTTCGACAATCACCACTGGTTCGAACGAAGGCTGTCTGCGACCCGCCCAGAAGCTAGCTGTCAAGGTTCGACGCCTCAACGTCGCGCCAGCCACCTCCCAACATCAATCTCGCCGCCATGTGCAGTCGCCAAAAACTTGATGATGCATCACCATTCGAACTGCACTGCTGAGGCCCACCTTCAGATTGCTCCAACTGGCTGGAGGTATCACGCTGAATGCCCGCCTCTTCGCTTGGCACCACGTCTGATGATATCAGACCTGTCCTGGCGATGGAGAAATTCACCCAGAAGCAGTCTCAGACTCAACCAGAAACTGCTTAGAAACTCACCAATCTGCTTTACTCGCCGCCTAGTTCTGCATCGACGGATCACACGTGAAGCCGCACCGTCAGCCCATTGTATGCCAGACTCCATCGTCAGCCCCGACGTGACAGTGCCGCTATCAATCAGCCCGTCGGGATTGCAGGGCAGCAGTCTAGTCACAACATCATCGTCGCTCGGTCGCCGCTCATCAGCCTTGCCCATCAATAGTCAGGTGAAGATCAGAATAGCCGTTTAACCTCTCATCGTCGTCGCGCAGCGAAGAGTGTGGTATTCTCACGATGAGCGTCGGTTGCTGACTTCTGGGTCGATTGATAGCGGTGCAAGAGCCAAATACACTCTCCCATAAACAGCAGCATCATACAGTTTTGTGCGTGTGTGTCCAGCGTGTACAATTTGCAACAATCGCACGCCAATTATTATCGACAAAGCACATAGATATATGGATAAATCACACATATAAAAACCCTAATCTCATGCTATCAATTCGATAATAATAATCATAGAATTTCACAAATAATATAAAATTATTCAAACCCTAACTAACGTCTCACGTTTCACCACGAAACCAACGCTCTGATACCAATTGTTGGCTTTTGGATCGTTTGGTTCAAATGTGATGCGTTAGGAATTCAAGTAAACAACACAGTGGAAGCATAAAATTGTTTACCTGACTTCTGGATCGATGTAGAGGATGAACAGCAGTGAACCACCTCTCGATCTTCTGCTGTATGTCCCAAGTCGAATCCTGCTGTTGAGTGGGCAACAATCCGCAGGATTCTCTCAATCTGCTTCTCTCATTTTCTCACATCAAATACGGCACAGTAGTTAGGTTTTCAGAAGCTGAGATGACTATATATATTGGGCTACAGTAGGGACCAGGAGTAGAAATTGGACTGGGCCTTAATTGAATTTAATTAACCAAGCTTAGCCCAAAGCTTTTAATTAAATCCAATAATAATAATATAGTCCACTAAAATATTATTATTGCACTACCCATCCAATCCCAAATTATGTTATGGGCTCCTTCTTATTATAAGCCCGACAGCCTCCCCATGTTTAAGATATACAATGCCCATTAATTAATTAAGTTACTGACAACTCAAGTTAATTAATATCTCGTCCGAGAGTTGTACCCCTCAACCTTATTATCATGCCGGAAATTAATCCACTTGCAAGATTTACATGATAAACCTTATGAGCTCCTCAAGGGGACATCATCAACCTATGTCGGACATGGATTCCTTCGACAATCAACAGCACACCATAGAGACAGCACTACTTCCCAACTCACTGAGTTTGTTGATTTAATACTTATAAATCTCACCCATTGATGAATCAAAGAAATACATACTATCCTACGTGTCAAGGTTTTTGTATAGGGATTAAGAGCACGAACTTCCATAATAACAGAGATCAAGTTCTTCTATAAGTCAATATAAGTCGAACGATCTCAAGCGGTCCTGCTCAATACACACAAGTGCACTAATATGATTCTATAGCCAAGACAAGCTAATACCAAATCACACTACAATCATACAGATAGAGAGTCCCCGTCTATCTCGGTTGTGAACATCTGTTTATACTTTATAAGGAAACTGATAATATGATCTTCCGCGTGTTGTCGCACAACATATTATCTACAGTATAAAGTAAATGGACTATTGCATCATTCATATAAATAAATTATAAGATGCAATCATTTGATCAATGATTCTCATTTCAAATATTTTTATAACATTGTTCATACTAAAGCTTTGACTTTTAGTATACAATCCAACAGGTGCAGCCGTGGACGACGGCCTTCTTCCGCGCGCCAAGGGATTCTCGTTCAACTATATTTTTTGGGTATCTCACGCTGACTAGGGCTTCTTCCCCTCGTTGCTACTATCTTCTTCAGATCCTCCGCAGCCGGTGCAAGCCTGTTTCAGCGCCTGCCCCTCTAGTTCGTGAAGAATTTTCATACTTGGATTCTAGATGCTCGAGATTCTGAAGCTTCAGGCTCTGATTCTTCCTCCTTTTGATAGGAGTTTTCTCTATTGATTAGGACTTGTATGAGATCATGATAGCTCAGGCTGGCGCTGCAATTTCCAACTGATCTGGGATGCCCCTCTCTCCCCATTATTCAAGTCTATTATTTTATTTATTTATACACAATGATCTTTAATTATGATATATCTTCATGAGAATTAATTTAATTTAATGGCAGGTGGGGTTGGCAAGCGGAGGTAATTATACGGAAATAGTGCGAGAAGCTCAGCTCAACAGTGGGGTTCCAAATATTTATTGTGTTGATGCAATGCAGAATGTAACCTTTCTGGTTGACAATCTCCATCTTTACATGGAAAGTCAAGTGAAATTGGGAAGGGAGTTGGGTCGAGTCTTCCTTGATATCATTGCTGCTACCTTAACTTAGTTCTTATCCTGTATTTTTGGTTTTTCAAGGAACAAAATAAACATTAGTATGAAATTAGAGCACTGGTACCAGCTTTCATGATATGGATGTTTCTTTAATTTGGTCAATGCACTTATGACTTAAAGCAAATGCTTCTTTGATGTGGAGTATTTTTTTATTTTTTGTTTCAGATAATTTTTTTCTATGAATAATGTTTTTGATAATCCACATATGATGTAATTTGTTTTCTGATTTTGGAAAACATGAGATGCTTGTAGAAGTATAGTGTAATGTGGTTCTTATGTTTTAATGGATCCGGTAGAAACTTTCAATAATGTATCAAGTTTCATTCAACATGTAAGTATTTATTATGAAAATAATTAGGTTACTCTTGGAATTAATTAGGTCACTCTTAAAATTATTGGACCACTCTTTGGTTTGAGACTCTTAATATACATAAGTTACTCTTTGGAATTAGATAGATTACTCTTTGTAATTAATTAGGTCACTCTTTGAAATTAATTAGGTCACTCTTTGAAATTAATTAGGTCACTCTTAAATTTATTGGACCACTCTTTGATTTGAGACTCTTAATATACATAGGTTACTCTTTTGAATTAGATAGATTACTCTTTGTAATTAATTAGGTCACTCTTTGGAATTAATTAGGTCACTCTTAAATTTATTGGACCACTATTTGATTTGAGACTCTTAATATACAAAGGGTTACTCTTTGGATTTAATTAGGCCACTCTTTATAATAATTTAGGTTACTATGAACAAGCTGGTGGATTACTCTTTATGTTGATTTATTCATATTCTGTAGTGAACAAGGTAAATTTTTTTTAATTAATTAAGTCACTCCTTATAATGAATTGGGTTACTCTTTATAATAAATTAGTTTACTTTTAGAAATATGCATTAATTAGTCTACCTAGTGTAAAAGTTCAATACCACAAAATGGTTAAACACGCAACAATCTCATACTCCATATAAACCACTGAAAAATACACTCCAACCGGACTGTTTGAATCCTTCTCCACAACTAGAAAACATGTTTTTTTCATCTCATGAAAGATACAACAACTTAATGTTAGTATAACTTCCGACTCCCACAACTTTATAATAATAATTAGGTTACTCTTTTGAATTAACTAGATCACTCTTTGAAATTAATTAAATTGTTTTCAATATATACATTGTTAGATCACTATATAAATATAATTAAATTACTCTTTGAAATTAAGTAAATATAATTAGACTACTCTTTGAAATTATGTAGGTTACTTTTTATAATGAATTGGGTTACTCTTTTGAGAAAATAAGAAAAAAATCCTATTGGAAGTTGTATTAGGAGACTAAAACCACGATGTACTAAAATACGCATCACTTTGCTGAGAAATATATACATAGTGTGTTTCCTAACAACAACATTAAAAACTGAAATTGTTGCGTGAAGATATAAATATAAATTTGCAAATTCAAATTGCATTATCTAGAAGGAAAACATCCCACTTTCTTAACAATTAACATACATTAAAACACACTCATAATCTTGTGGATCTATGCCCACTTCTTGTGTTTCTTTCGGTTGTTCCTCAAACGTTTCAACACTTTTGATGAAAAGATAATATCCGTTTTTTTTTTTTACAAGAATCCACTGTATTTTAATAGTACATTAAAAGCTCAAATCATATTAAGAGTGAAATGGACTCTCAAATAAATGTGAATGGTGTGTTGTCACTCTACCTATTGAGAAATGGTACACATGTAAACAACAAGGCTAATTTGCTCCAGCTTTTCACAAATTTCTCTCTCACCCCACTAATTATTTTATTGTTATTTTTAAACTCGGCCATCTATCTTGAACTTTGTCTTCATCATCGTAAATTAAGTTCAATGTTCAGGCTCTGCTGTTCTCTAATTTCTGTCTCACCCCACTACTTCGTACATGCCTTTATTTCTAATTTCACATGTTCTTTTGCACCACTGCCATCAATTTAATTTCAATCACCACCTTCATTCAAACAAACTCCTTGGAAGCTTCTATGGAAGTAGTGGAGCTCCAATTAGAGCCAGATCCCCAACTTCCTCTACACTACCTCACCACCAAGAATCTCCCATCAGTTGTGGACCGATCATATACCTGGACCGATCTCTAGTACCTTCTAGTACCACTGTGAGATCATTCAGTTTCCCATATTTCAACTCAGAGTTAATACTAGGATTATATGCTGTGTAAAAATAATACACGACCTGCCAGATACCAAGAAAATACACAAGCCGCAAGAGCTTGAATTGAGAAAAATAAAATAAAATAATTCACCTTCAATCGGTTTGAGTAGGGGTTTCCTTGAAAACGGCGCTGCAACTCGAGCACCATATAGGAATTGAGCTCCACAGCGATAACATGTTTTCCAGCTTCGAGAAGTTTCTTGGTGAGATTACCTGTACCTGGACCGATCTCGAGGATGACATCAGTTGGTTTGATACTGGATTTCTGAACAACTGAATCAACCAAGAGTGGGTTTTTCAGTATGTGCTGGCCTTCCGATTTTTGGAAGGGGATTCCGCCCTGGAACGGAGGAGAATGAAGGAGAGCCCTTTACCTTTCTTCTGGCGATTTCAACCTGCGAGATTCCATTGGGTGTGATTTAGGATCCGGTTCTACCAAATATTTGGTAGGACCGGTTGTACTGTAGTCATTCTCATTATTAATATATAATTTAAATGTTAAAATATATTATTTAAATTAGTTTTATCATTTCTCAATTAAAAAATAAGGTTATTAATCAAAATAATTAAGAATGTACGGTTAAAAACAAAAAAATAGGAGATATAACATGGTAATTAATAGAAAATAATATGTAGCTATAAATTAGGGATCTGGTTTATTAATTGATAAGAAATTATATAAACGGAATATATTACCAGGTCCCCTAAAATTAGAGATAATATTATCCTTTATACTTATTATTATCAATTTTTTCATGAAATAAGAGGTTGTTGAAGAAAATTTAGAATTCCCAAGTTTGACCGACATATATTCTTGCCCATTCTTTTGAGACACTCCATATTTATTAGGGAAATTGGGTACAACGACCCTATTCTAATAAAATTTTGTCAAAATAGCCTTTGACCACATTCCCTTTAAAAATTTAAGTAAAAAAAAGAAAATAAGTAAATTTGATATTTATTTTTGGGTCTTCTACTTTTAAAAATTACTCCCTAGTCCCCAAATCACCTTTGAAATGAAGCTTCCAATTCTCCAAAAACTCTCCATCACATCTACCATGAAATTGAATTTACGAAGGAGTAGTAAACATAGCCTGCGTATGTCTGGTACCTTTCAATTTTTCTAGAAAATTCCCTTCTAACTTCTCTATGTTAACTTTCTTATGCCACTGCCTCTTCACTGATCGAAGTACGTGAGTTCTTAGGTCGTGCTCTATGATGAGTGTGTAAATTCACAAGTTTAGCACCATGTTTTGTGCTAGTTTTGGAGAGTTTTGAGGTGGAAATAGGTGGAAAACCTATATATATTGTGCCAAGAATCGAAGAGACGAAGTCGAGACCATGCGAACCGCCAAGGAAAGAGTAAGGTTTGACCTAATGGATGAGGGTTCGACCTCTCCTACAGGTTGAACTAGCATTGCGGAACAGCAGAAGATGGGTTCGACCACGACTCAAGGGGTTCGACCTATTCATCAAGTCGAACCATGGTCGAACCAGTTCGCGAGAAGATGGGTTCGACCACGACATTGGGGGTTCAACCTGGCAGTTGGTCGAACCAGGAGCGAAAATTATCCAGTAGCGTGGTTCGACCTGGGGTTCGACCAAGACCTGAGTGGTTCGACCTGTGCAAGAGGTCGAACCAAATTCAGAATGTGTCCAATAACAGGGTTTGACCTGGAGTTCGACTTGTTGGCAAGTGGTTCGACTTGTTGATGAGGTCAAACCAAAACGCGAAAACTTACCTTATCCGGATTTTCGAGGCCAAAACGCGTGAGATCACTTAAAAAGCCCATTCCAAGCCCTAGAGACGTGATTACAAGTATAAAAGAAGGCTCATGCAGTCGAGAAGACATAGAGACATCGTGATACAAGAGAGGAGTGAAGAAAAGAGATTAGTGATCCATCCAGAGGGCTGCGACAAAGATTCAGCTGGAGATTCAAGTAAGATTGGTCCATCTAACCATGATTGTTCTTAGATCAATCATGGGCTAGAGCCACTTCGGTAGTTCTAGGGTTATGAAGGTTTCATGAGTTAATTTGTATTTCGTGTGTATACTCCGTACAACACTACTTGTGGTTTATTTTATATAAGATTGTGTTTTTTTAATCCATACTCATAGTTGTTTTGTGCATCATTAATCGTTGTGTAGAGTCTGAATACATAACATGGTTATTGATTGAGTACGTCACTGTTGAGCAGGGTTTATTGTTATAATTCTAAGTGAAGGGATTCCGAAGTCTTATTAGAACTGTGTTATATGAATGTTTGTTAATTGAATTAAATTCGGGTTGACAAGTAGGATAAAGAGTATGACTTTATAGTACCTAAAAAGGGAGATCAAATCGGGTTAGAGTACTAAGTGCACGGGAAATAATTGATTATGATAGTACCTAGAAAGGGAGGTGGAGTATACGTCTTGCTTTGAGGATACTCACATGTGTCAAAAGCTTATCTATTTGTATCTATAGAATAGATTCGCATGGTCTAGTGACGCGTCCACAAACCACAAGGCAGAGTCGGACATCGACACACGAAAGTACGAATTAACAAAGGAAACTGGATGGCCTGACGAACTACCTATCATCTTAATTGATCACAACTATTATTTACTTGCTCTTGTTATTTATTAGCTATTCAAATTGTTACTTAATTAATAAACCAACTGTTTAATTCAAAATAGTCATAATCTACTAAAACGTAATTAAATTGATATTTATCTGTCCCGTGGATTCGATATTTAACTTGGTCACCTTCGAAACTACAATTGATATCCTTCATACTTGGGGATTAATTGTGTGTTGAGAAAATGCCCATCAAGTTTTTGGCGCCATTGCCGGGGACGGCTTAAAATATCTTTTTGTTATTTCTAGTTTGTTAGGGCTATTTAACTTGTTTTGTTGTTTTAATTCTAGTTCTTTTTAGGTGTATGCTCACGAGATCAAAGAAAAGTGAACTTGAACCCTATGATCCTAAAATCGAAGCGTCGTCAAGAAAGAAGAAGAAGAAGAAGAGCAAGGCAAAGACTATTGATCCAACTGAAGCTCTGAATTTTGGAGTTGAAGTTGACGAGCAGATTTCGCAAACGATTGAAGCTACAACTGAAGTTAATTCGGGAGTAGAGACAGTCAACATGGCAGCGAATCCGGATAATCTAGCCATCCGAGAGGTATTCAGAAACAATGGGGCTGGAAATTTTGGGCTTCTAGGAGCAAGGGGAACTAATTCAGCGTTCGATCTTCATCCCGCTCTTATTAGCATGATAGAAAGGAACTCCTTTTCAGGAGGGTCTTTCGAGGATCCGCAGCAGCATCTGAATAAGTTCTTGGGCTACGCAAGTACTCAAAAAGACGCTGGAGAACATGAAGATGCTAGGAAGATCCTCTTGTTCAAATTCTCGCTTACTGAAAAGGCGAGAGATTAGTACGACACTATCAACGCAGCTGAGTGCACCACTTGGGAGCAACTTAAGTTAAGGTTCTTGGAGAGGTACATGCCACCTTCAAAGGTGTTTAAAATGAAGAAAGACATTAACCAATTCACTATGAGTGGAGCAGAAAAATTTCATGAAGCATGGGATAGATTCAAGGACATACTTAGGAAGTGTCCTCAACATGGGCTATCTAAAGCTCAATATATCAGTATATTCTACAATGGATTGGACTGTGATTCACGAGTGTTATTGGATGCTTCTTCTAATGGAGCATTGCTTACAAAGTCATCCGTTGAGGCCGAGAAGTTGTTTGAAGATATTTCGATGAATTCGAGGGATTGGACAACTGATCGAGTTAGAGGTACTTATGTCCTTGGTAAGGTAGCTAAGGTTGAACAAGCAATGGTTAAAACAAGTAGAGAGGATGAGATCGTCTCTAGCTTGTCCAATATCAACAAGCTACTTGAATCCCAACAGAAGCAAATCAGCGAATTATCTCAGCGCGTACCAATCATGCAGCAGGAGTTAAAGAATGAGGGACCAATCCAAGAGGAGTTGGAAGAGGCACACTATGCCATGGGTCAGAGTATTCAAGGGACTAGGTATCCAGACCAAAGAAACCGGAATTACCAAGGGAACTATCGAGGAAACTTTAATAATCGTGGTCCCCCGGGTGGTTATCAACAACCTAGGAGGCCGGAATTCTCATGGAGCAATCCGAATAATGTGATTCAACCTCCGATGGGTGTTGATCCGGGTGCTAAGGTGGAAGAAGGGAAACCGGGTCTTGAGGATACTGTGAACAGGTATATGACCAAGAATGATGAAAGAGTGAACCGCCTTGAGGCCAAACTTGAAAAGAAAATAGATGCAAACCATGAGGTTATATCTAAGCAGGTGAAAGACCTTACATTGCTGATGGGGGAGATGGCAGGGAATGTTAACAAGCTTACTCAAACTCTTGAGAAAGAAAAGTTCCCGTCTCAAAGTATTGAGAATCCAAGGTCCTGCAATACCATCACATTGAGGTCGGGTACGCAATACGAGGGACCTATGAGGCCGGAATCAAATTTGGATATGTCTAGGGCCAGGTTCAACTCTGGTTCGACCAACATTGAAGGTCGAACCATACAGGGAAGGTTGAACCAACACACTGGACACGATCAAGAGAGATTGCAGCATAGGTTCGACCAAACTGTAGATGATTCGACTTGGCCTACAGGTCAAGCCTTGGTCGAACCCAACAACTCGGAGCACTCTATTTTTCTAGAACACCGGTTCGACCAAACTAACCTTGGTTCGACCTATCCAACAGGTCGAACCCAGGTCGAACCGCATCACTTGGAGCACTCTGTTTTGTCACAGCAATGGTTCAACCACGACAGTAATGGTTCGACCTATCAAACAGGTCGAACCTTGGTCGAACCTGATGGTGGAAGAAGTACAGTAGGCCGATTCGACCTAGGTACCCATGGTTTGACCTATCCCACAGGTCGAACCCAGGTCAAACCTCAAATTCAAAAAGAGAGCCATTGTCCAGAAGCAAGGTTCAACCAGTACGTACATGGTTCGACCTGTTCCACAGGTCGAACCCTAGTCGAACCCCACCAGAAAATGCCTTTTGCCACTCCGAACACTCTCGATGATGTTGATGCTACTCTAGTGGTTCGGAATAAACAAAGTACTGAGATAATAGCTGAGAAAAAGTGGGAGAGAGCCAAGCATTTGAGAGCCGAAAAGGAGAAAGTGGAGAAGGTTGATCGTGATGAATGGGGGATTCCCAAAATAAAGATACCTCCGCCGTTTCCTTACAAGCTTGTAAAGAAGGGATTGGAAGAGAAGTTCAAGAAGTTTTCAGAGATAATGAACAAAATAAGCTTGAGCATTCCTTTCTCAGAGGCAATCATGGAGATTCCGTACTATGCCCTATTTCTAAAGGATATATTGTTAAAGAAACGGAGCTTAACCGGAATTGAAATGGTGAATTTATCTGAGAATTGTAGCTCAATCATCCAAAAGAAGCCGCCGCAAAAGATGAAGGATCTAGGGAGCTTCACTATTCAATGTGAAATCGGAAAGGGGCCGGTACGGCGAGCTTTGTGTGATCTAGGGGCAAGCATCAATTTGATGCCTTTGTCCATATTTCAGAGGCTTGGTTTGGGGAAGCTTACTCCTACAACAGTGGTACTCCAATTGGCGGACAGGTCGATGACTTTTCCAAAGGGTATAATTGAAGACGTCCTCGTCAAAGTGGAAAAGCTAGTCTTTCCTGTGGATTTTCTTGTGCTAGAGATGGAAGAAGACAAGGATAATATCCCTTTAATCTTGGGGAGACCTTTCCTTGCGACTGCTGGAGCTATGATTGATGTTCAGAAAGGAGAGCTTAGATTGCGGATGGACAAAGAAGAAGTTTTTTTCAACTTGGACAAAGCAATGAAGATGGCCATGGAGTCGCAGTGTTATAGTATTGACGTGGTAGAGGAGATTATGAAAGAGGATATATCTCTGATCTTGTCAAAGGATCCTCTCGAAACATGTTTGATGGAGTCTTTTACTTATCCCACTACGGAGCTTGACAGACTCTCAAACGAGGTATGTATTGAATTTCTTGAAAACTTACTTGCTTTGGGTGATGACAGGTTTAAATCGGAAAGAGCTAAGGTGGAAGAAGTCAAGGGGACTAGGAAGTACTTGCCGTTGGATAACGAGAGCTCTCCGATGGAAGTAAGGAAAGAGGAGTTAAAACTTTTTCCGGAACACTTGAAGTACGCCTTTCTTGGCGACAATGAAAAATATCCGGTAATTGTATCTTCTTCTCTTGATGATGATCAACTTGAGGAGTTATTGAATGTTCTTAGGAAGTATAAATCTGCGATTAGTTGGTCTCTTGAGGATTTGAAAGGAATTAGTCCTTCGTATTGTATGCATAGGATAAGATTGTTAGATGAGGAGAAGGCAAGTGTTCAGAATCAACGGAGGGTTAATCCCGCAATTCAAGAGGTAATTAGGAAGCAAATCCTTACGTGGTTGGATGCCGAAATCATATATCCTATTAGTGATAGTCCCCATGTGAGTCCATTGCATGTAGTTGCTAAAAAGGGGGGTATGACTGTAGTACAAGCTGAGGATGGAGAAGCGATAGCCACAAGGATTCCTACGGGATGGCGTACATGTGTTGATTATAGAAAGTTGAATGAGAATACGTGTAAGGATCATTTTCCTCTTCCTTTCATGGATCAAATGTTAGATCGTCTTGCAGGGTATGAGTTTTATTGTTTCTTGGATGGGTACTCGGGGTACAACCAAATTATGATTGCCCCCGAGGATCAAGAAAAGACCACTTTTACTTGCCCCTACGGGACCTTTGCTTTTCGGAAAATGCCATTTGGGTTATGTAATGCGCCTGCTTACATTAATCTTTTGGATGAGTTTCGGAGTCGTGCGTACAAGAATTCAGAGATCTATAAGGAGAGGATTAAGAGGTGGCATGATTCGAAGATCTCGTACAAGGAGTTCAAGCAAGGAGATGAGGTATTACTTTTTAACTCTCGTTTAAAGCTTTTTGCAGGCAAGTTGAAATCGAAGTGGACGGGACCGTTCATGATTCATCGAGTCTTAGGAGGGGGGAGTTTTGAGCTTATTGACAAAAATGGAGACATTTTTACAGCGAATGGACATCGCTTGAAGCATTATAGGTCGCCGGATGATGTTGGTGTCATCTTTGTGGATACCTTGATCTGATTTGGTACCGTCGTGACTCTCCGACGTTAAACATGAGCGCCTGTTGGGGGCTTTACCTCCTGTTTTAATGCTTTATTTCATTTGTGTGAGTAAGAAATTTTTATGTTTGAAGTGCTTACTTATCGGCAAGTACATCTCTTTGCAAACTTAGTTTCAACTATTGTTTTTACTAAGTTTGGGGGGGTGTGATGTACTTACCTTGATAAGCACCGATAGTATAATCTTTTCTTTGTGATGTTTGTTAGGGGAGTTGGTTTTTGCGCCATATTAAAATTTTAATCGATTTTGATGTGATGATTTTTTACAACTTGCCTAATGTTAGTGGGTTTTGGTTGTGTTTTCTTTAATGGAGTTACTCATGAATGATATTTTGTGGAAAAAATTTTGGATGAAGTTGTGCTCTAGTTGGTACCTAATGATTCGTATTGATGTTTGAAGTGTATAGGGATTGAAGAACACTCAGTTTTGAAGCTTAAAAGGGTGGTTCTACCAAAGTCGTGAGAGGTTCAACCAGTGCCAGGAGGTCGAACCAAGCAGAGGAAGTCGAACCGACGAAGAAAATCATCCAGTGAGGAGGTTCGACCTGATCATTCTAGGTTCGACCTATTTAACAGGTCGAACCAAGGTCGAACCCGGGACTTAAATCTTACAGTAGAGTGGTTCGACCTGAGCCGTTATTGTTCAACCTGATCAGAAGGTCGAACCTGAGGTCGAACCAGTCCGTTCAGAGCACTCTGTTTTTCAGGTGATAGGTTCGACCACGACACCAATGGTTCGACCTGTTTAGAAGGTCGAACCTAGGTCGAACCACGAGGAGAAATTATCCAGAAGGTAGGTTCGACCTCGTCACTCGAGGTTTGACCTGTTCTGCAGGTCGAACCCCGTCAGGTAAGCGTTTTAAGTTGAGTTTTTAGAAGGGTTCGATAATATCTTTGTTCACCAAACCTCGAACCTTCCCGGAACCGTAACACCCTTGCATAAATTCGTCAGTTACACTTGATTTTGCACCGATTACACAATATTACACTCTTAATTCTTGAATTGGGCGCGGATTTGGGCGCTTTTTTTCGCGAATTAGGGCTTCAGTCGCGTTTTTGAGTGTTGTGTGCAAATTATCGATTTTTAACCATGGGCAAGACGAAAGGTACGTTCTTTCAACTCAATTACCTTAGGATTGAAGTTTATTGCAAGAAATTTATTGTGGGTAAGTTGATTGATATTGATTTTGGTTGAAATTCATGGTGATAATTGATATTTTTGAGTTGATCCATATGAATTCATGTTTATTGGTTTGAGATTGCTTGATTATGGATAGAACTTGAGTTTTTATGTGGATTGATCAAGGATATGATGCATCTAGAGGAATGAGCATGTTAACTAGATTTGAATTGTTGATAGTTTGAGTTGTTCATGAAGTTCAATTGTTGAAATTTATGTTGAATAGCTTGAATTGGTTGATGCATGCTTGTTGTTGATGATTGGAAGATTGAAGAGAGTGTGTGATAGGGGTTTTCTCAACACACAAATTAATCCTCAAGTATAAGAATATCAATTGTAGTCACGAAGATGACCAAGTTACAATATCGAACCCACGGGACGGATAAATATCAATTTTATAATCTTCTAGTATATTTTAGACTATGTTGGTAATTGTAAAGGTTTAATGGATAGTAACTTCTAATCGAAATAACAAAAGAAATAGCAAAAGTAGAGAGAAGTGAGTTGTGATCAATAAGAATGATAGGTAGTTAGTTGGGTCATCCAGTTTCACTAGCAATTCGTATTTTCGTGTGATGGTGTCCGACTCTGCCCTGTGGTTTGTGGACGCATCACTAGACTATGCAAGTTTACTCTATAGACACAAGTAAATATGCGCTTGACACGTGTGAATAACATCGGAGCAAGAGATATGCTTCACCCCCCTTTCTAGGTACTATCATAATCAATTATCTTCTACGTCTAGAATCTAACCCGATTTGATCTCCCTTTTTAGGTACTATAAAGTTATACTCTTCATCCTATTCATCAACCCGAATTCAATTTAATTCATGAATATTCATATAAGACAGTTCTAATAATACTTCGGAATCCCTTCACTTAGAATTATAACGATAAACCCTGCTCAGTAGTGAACGCACTCAATCAATAACCATGTCATGTATTCAGACTCTACACAACGATCATTGATGCACAAAACGACTATGAGTATGGATTAAATATGCAATCTTATATAAAACAAACCACATGTAGTATTGTACGGAGTTTTACACACGAAACACGAATTACATCATGAAACTTTCATAACCCTAGAACTACCAAGGTGATTCTAGCCCATGATTGATCTAGGAACAATCATGGTTAGATTAATCATTCTTACTTGAACCTTCAGCGAACCTCTGTCACAGCCCTCCGGATGGATCACCACCTCTACTCTTGTCTCTCCTACGATTGACGATCAAAAGCTCTCTTTATTCTCTGTATGAGCCTCCTTTTATACTTGTAATCACGTCTCTAGGGCTTGGAATGGGCTTCCTAAGTGATCTCACGTGTTTCGGCCTCGAAAATCCGGATAAGGTAAGTTCTCGCACACAGGTTCGACCACGTCAAGCAGGTCGAACCCCGAGCCACAGGTCGAACCCCAGGTCGAACCCCACTACTGGAAGAATTCTGCACAGGTTCGACCTTCTGGACAGGTCGAACCACTTAGGCCTTGGTCGAACCCCAGGTCGAACCTCAGCACTGGACAATCTTGCTCCCGATTTGACCAACTGGCAAGTCGAACCCCAACGTCGTGGTCGAATCCTCCTTCTTGCAAACTGGTTCGACCATGGTTCGATCTGATGGCCAAGTCGAACCAACTGAGTCGTGGTCGAACCCATCTCTGTATGTCCAGCAACGTTGGTTCGACCTGCTGGAGAGGTCGAACCCTCCTCCAGCCAGGTCGAACCCACCTACTTCTTGGGCGGTTCGCGTGGCTTCGACTCCGTCTCTTCGATTCTTGGCCCTTTCACTCCGTTTTTGCTAAGAAAACACTCAAATAGCTCCACTAACACCTGATTCATGCTATTTCACAATATATATAGGTTTTTCACCTATTTCCACATCAAAACTCTCCAAAACTAGCACAAAACATAGCGCCAAACTTGTGAATTTACACACTCATCAAACCCCCAAACTTACATGTTGCTCGTCCCGAGACAACCAATTTAAACCACAGGAGTCGTGTATAATTCAACAAGATCAAGTACAACACATATTACACATGCCACTTTATTGAATCAAACAAGAATTACTTGCATCAAATATGTCACTCATGTAAAATCAATCCAATCACACACCATTCGGAGCACTAAGTAATCTCACTGACAAGATAAGTCTTTACTCTCTTTTGCTCGTGCGTGAGGCACTATAGGCTAGTATAAACACTCATATCAATTCATATTCACGCGTAACCATAAGCTTAGCAAAGGTCTCAGAAATCAACTTACATTAGATTAATACTAGGATCACAAAGGACTTGTTTCAAGGTTGTAATGTTGGCTCTTTGGAAAGGGTAGGAAAATTTGGTCATAGTAACTTAATACACTAGTAGAGAGTTACCTTGGAGGTTCTTGATTTCTCATTCGGCTTCATATTCTCCTCCAATTCTTCTCTTGCACTTGCAATTATCAAATTTCCTTTTCTTCCTTGCATCAACATCATTCTTCTTTTAATTGCTCGGGTACCAGTTATGGGCACTACCCTTCTCGAACATCGTTCGGCTGTTTCTTAGAAACTTCAAGCCCCATGTATTAGCAATGCGGGGTACCAATTTCAGGCACTATCCCTAACAAGATTTAACCATGCACTTTTCTTACTGAACCTCATTCCATCTTCCCTTTGTTTCTTCCACACTTATTCACCTTATTCTCTCTACCAATGAATAGGGTATTTTCAAAGCTCAAATAAGGTAATTAAGGCTCGTATATTTGGCTTGCCAAATAAAAAGCTTTTAAAAGGCTCAAACAGGGCTACCAAAGATTTAAGATCATTAGGAAAGGTGAAATTTGGCTAAGTGACTCAATTAATCAAAAATGGCCTAAGATCATATCCTAATATTTCATCAATTGTAAGTTTCACACAAGACTCCAAGCCAAGTTCTAGAATATGTTCATATGAATGATTCTCTCAAGAATAAACTATCATGATTAATCATGATAAAGGCTCAAATCCTCACATAGGTAATCAATTCCTAATACTCCTCATAGCACATAATCAAAATCAATTCCTCATGAATTCCATATACTTAACAAATTATTCATGCTCTTTCCAAATGAAAATAAACACGTAAACATATGAGTGCACATAATCAATAACCCATATACAGAGCAACGATACAAGATCAACTATATCAAGTACATGTCACTCACACATGAATCACACCCCAATCTGTAAAAATAAAAGAAGAATGGGAGATAAGATGAATCGGAGAAACCAAAAGAAAACCTGAAACTACTCCCTAGGAGCATCATCATCCTCATCATCATCGTCATCCTCATCCATTCTATTTTCCACAGCTCGGCACAGACTGGTAATGTGTTTATCCATCATATCCACTCGACTACTCACTCTACCAACACGCTCATCCAAGGCAGAGTACCTTTCGTTCAGCGTGGCGTAGTTGGCGTTAGCGAGCGCGAGTTGCCTGTTCGTCTCTTGCTATGCGGCTACCACCGCGATCAACTGCTCATAAATCAAGCGAAGCTGCTCCCGAGTACCTGGAACTGCTCGCCGCTGCTGCAGTCCTGGAGCATGCTGAGGCGCATCATGCTGCTCTCCTTCCGGAATCTCCATCTCCGGCTGCTCATCTACCTGATCCTTCTCTTCAGACTGCTGCGGCTGAGGTGGACGGAACTCTCCTCGATCAACAATCTGCTGTAACTCAGCCATCCATCCCTCAGCACACATCTGTGCTACCGCTCTCCAATCACCACCCGACTTTGCTGCCACGGATAAAGCGGTGTGTCCTAGAGAATTCATTAGCCTATTCCTTGCTTCCCGAATAGTTGTCAAGTTGCTCACGTCGAAGGGGAACATAAATTCGAAAGGCTTGAGACCTCTCGTGAAAAACCAATATCCATTTCTAAAATGGGCAAACCCTCCCTTCGCGCACGTGCTCATAATCAAATCGGGTTCTCCTTCTACTGGTGTAATGCCGGTGAGGTCCAAGTTGTAATGCTCAGCCAAAATCGTCAATAACCCTCCAATATTCACCTTTTGAAAACCAATGGTCTTGAATCGATTCAGCTGCACAATAAAATAAGCTCCAACGTTGAACTTCACTCCATTCAACATACACCACAAGGCATATAACTCTCCTCTAGACACAACACTCCCCTCCGAGCGGGCGAACAACGTGTTGCTCAGGATGCGGTCCATGTACCTCAAGACAGGGTTCTTTATTGCGGAAGCACGAGCCTGTCTGGTCTTGTAATCACGAATCTCCCCAGTGATCTCCCTCCAAAATCGCTTTACACTGAATGCAGCACTTTCTAAACGAGGGATCTCCAAAGGTGTCTCAAACAGCTCGTTGAAATCCTCAGACGTCCATCTCCTACTCACTCCACCAAGCTGAAACGTACACCGATAGGGGTATCCAAGCGGGTCCTTCTCCATCTCAAACGAACAAACCACTTCCGCTGTAACATGGAAGTACGTCGGCCTCTTCAACTCCATGAATCTTCGGATCCCTACTTGATCAAACATCCAAAATATATCATCCCCTATTCTCATTATCCTCATCGCTTCATCATCTTGGTATCGAGTGCGAGCTATCTTGTCTGAAACTTCTTCCCACTTCTCTTTAATCTTATCCCAACCTTGCATCCTAATCTTGAAGTTATCAGGTAAACGGTCTTGTAGCCTCAGTTTCCTTGTCACTTTGTCCAAGTTTGAAGGCCTGTCATGCCTCTTCTTTGATCTCTCCTCCTCTGCTTTTACTTTTCCTTTACTTGATACTTGTCCCTTTCCTGAAAACAAATACTTCAATCCAACCAATAAGACAAGAAAGCAAGTATTGTACTAGCACATCACATACTCTACTCAAGACTTCAAGCATCAATGCATATTCATACAAACTATCATCTCAACACCACTTGCTTATTCAACATTCTCAAAACATCTTCAATTATACCTTCTTTAATCATCAAAACATAACCAACAAGCATGCATTAAGCAATTCAATCAAAAATTCAACATGTTTCCCTCAATGAACTACTTCAATTTCATCAATTTCAGACCAAATCAACATGCTCATTCTATGGTATGTTCTATACCCTTGATTAATCCACATAAAAATCCAAGTTCTATCAATAATCAATCAACCACAAACCAAGAAACAAGAATTCATATGAAACCAATCAAAATATCAACATTCACCATGAAATTCAACCATACTCAACATCAATTCTCTATTTCACATCAAATTTCTTACCTAAACCTTCAATCCTAGAGTAATTGAGTTGGAAAAACGTACCTTGTGACTTGCCCATGGTGAATAACCGATCGAAAACACAAAACAACCAAAAATGCAATTTCAGCCCTAACTCGCGACGAAATCCGCCCAAAACCACGACCGAATCGATAATTCAAGGTGTAATGTTGTGTAATCGGTGTGAAATCAAGTGTAATTGAAGAATTTGTGCAAGGGTGTAGAGGTTCGAAGAAGGTTCGAGGTTTGAAGTTTCGAAAAAATGATCGAACCCCTCTGAAAATTCGAACTTAAATCGCGTACCTGACTTGGTTCGACCTCGGGTTCGACCACCTGGACTGGTCGAACCATGGATGGCGAGGTCGAACCTCTCTTCTGGACAAACGATCTTCTTGGTTCGACCAGAGGTTCGACTTGCTAAACAGGTCGAACCTTTCTTGAATTGGTCGAACCCCTCTTCTGGAAAACAGAGTACTTTCGACTGACAGGTTCGACCATAGGTTCGACCTCCTGACCAGGTCAAACCACTATGGCTTTGGTCGAACCTCCTCTCTGGACAACTTTCAACCCCAGGTTCGACCATAGGTTCGACCTCCTGATCAGGTCGAACCACTATGGCTTTGGTCGAACCTCCTCTCTGGACAACTTTCAACGCCGGTTCGACTTCCTCTGCCTTTGTTCGACCTCCGGCTCTGGTCGAACCACTCCTAGACTTGGTCGAACCTACCTCCTGATTTCCAAAACTGAGTGTTCTTAATTCACTACATACTTCAAGCTTCAACACAACCTCATTAGGTACAATCTAGAGCACAACTTCAGAAATTGTTCCACATAATATCATTCATGAGTATTTCCGTAAAAGAAAACACAACCAAAAACCACTGAACATTAGGCAAATTGTAAAAAATCGTCACATCAAAATCGATTAAAATTTCAACATGGCCGCAAAAACCAACTCCCCTAACAAACCATACAAAGAAAAGATTATACTCTTAATGCTTCAATGAGGTAATAACATCACACCCCCCCAAACTTAGTAAAAACGCAAGTCGAAACTAAGTTTACAAAGAGATGTAATTGCCGATTAGTAAGCATCTTAAATATAAAAATTTCTTACTCACACAAAAGAAATAAAGTAATAAAACGGAAGAGTAAGCTCTCAACAAGCGCTCATGTTTAACGTCGAAGAGTCACGACGGTACCAAATCAGATCAAGGTATCATCAAAAATGACACACGCATCATCCGGCGACCTATAATGCTTCAATCGATGCCCATTCGCCATGATAACATCTCCATATTTGTCAATAAGCTCATAACTCCCCCCTCCTAAGGCTCGATGAATCATGAACGATCCCGTCCACTTAGACTTCAACTTGCCTGCAAAAAGCTTCAAACGAGAGTTAAAAAGTAGTACCTCATCTCCTTGCTTGAACTCCTTGTACGAAATTTTAGAATCATGCCACCTCTTAATTCGTTCCTTATAAATCTCTGAATTCTTGAAAGCATGACTCCTAAACTCATCCAATTGATTCATGTGAGTTAGCCTCAACTCCTTTACATCCTTAAGGGACAAGTTCAAGCGACGCAAAGCCCAAAACGCTTTGTGTTGGATTTCTACGGGTAAGTGGCACGGCTTCCCATAGACAATTTGATACGGTGACATATCTAACACCTCTTGTAAGCGGTTCGGAACCCCCATAACACATCATCAAGCTTCATAGCCCAATCTTTTCTATTAGTTCCTACCACTTTCTCCAGAATCTACTTTACTTGACGGTTGGAGACCTCCGCCTGCCCATTTGCTTGCGGATGATAGGGTGTAGTAACCCTATGCCTAACACCATAATCCTTAAGCACCTTCTCCAGAAATTTATTGACGAAGTGGGAACCTCCATCACTAACTAATGCTCTCGGAACTCCATAACGGGCAAAAATATGTTTCTTTAGGAAAGATAAAACAACTTTCGAATCATTAACACGAGTAGGAATTGCTTCCACCCACTTTGAAACATAATCCACCGCAAGAAGAATGTAGAGAAACCCATTCGACGGGGGAAAAGGCCCCATAAAATCGATCCCCCATACATCGAATATCTCCACGACTATACTAGGCTGCAATGGCATCTCATCTCTCCTACCTATATTACCCATGCGCTGGCATCTATCGCAAGACGCCACATAGCTCTCACTATCTCTAAACAAAGTATGCCAATAAAGAGCGGATTGAAGTACCTTAGCTGCAGTCTTTTGCGCTCCGAAATGCCCCCCATTCGGTTGTGCATGGCAGAACTCCAGCACACTTTCCATTTCCATCTCAGGTACACATCTTCGGACAATAGAATCTGTACAAATCTTATAAACAAACGGATCATACCATATAAATGTCTCAACATCCCTACGAAATTTCGCAAGTTGATATCGGTTGAGATCCCTTGGAATTTCACCAATGACAATGTAATTAACATAATCCGCGTACCATGGATCCATACCTTGCGCTGCAACCACACATGCTCGCTCGGCACCTTCAATAGCCACAGCCATGATCTTCTCATCAGAGAACATCTCTTCAATATACTCGAAAGAATTATCACAATGCTCCCTAGTCTCCAACCTTGACAAGTGATCGGCCAACACATTTTCTGTTCCTTTCTTATCCCGAATCTCCAAGTCAAACTCCTGCAGTAGTAGAATCCATCTTATGATCCTAGGCTTTGTCTCCTTCTTCTCCATCAAATAACGAATCGCTGAGTGATCCGTATACACAATCGTCTTCATGCCAACCAAATACTGACGAAACTTATCGAATGCATACACAACAGCCAAAAACTCCTTTTCAGTTACCGTATAATTCTTCTGTGCCGCATCGAAAGTCTTACTCGCGTAGTAAATGGCGCAGAACTTCTTCTCCCTTAGCTGCCCAAGCACCACACCCAATGCTACATCACTTGCATCACACATAAGTACAAACGGTTGCGTCCAGTCCGGTGTGATCAAGATAGGAGCAGTAATAAGCGCCTCCTTCAAAACTTGAAAAGATGTTAAACACTCATCATTAAACACAAAAGGAATATCCTTCTCAAGTAAATGAGATAAGGGCTTAGAGTATTTTGAGAAGTCCTTAATGAATCTCCTGTAAAAACCGGCGTGTCCAAGGAAGGACCGCACTCTTCTTTCATTGGTCGGTGGTGGAAGCTTCTCAATTGCCACCACTTTAGCACGGTCTACCTGTAATCCCTTGGCGGAAACATGATGCCCAAGAACAATCCCATCCTTCACCATGAAATGGCACTTCTCCCAATTCAAGACAAGATTAGTTTCTTGACACCTTTTCAAAACAACAGCAAGGTTAGACAAACACATATCAAAAAAAGAACCAAAGACTGAAAAATCGTCCATGAATACTTCCATGATCTTCTCTATCAAACCATCAAAAATCGCCATCATGCATCTCTGAAAAGTAGCAGGCGCATTACACAATCCAAACGGCATCTTCCTAAAAGCAAAGGTCTCGTAGGGGCAAGTACAAGTGGTCTTTTCTTGATCCTCGGGAGCAATCATGATTTGATTATACCCCGAGTATCCATCCAAGAAACAATAAAACTCATACCCTGCAAGACGATCCAACATTTGATCCATAAATGGAAGAGGGAAATGGTCCTTACACGTGTTCTCATTTAATTTCCTGTAATCCACACATGTACGCCATCCCATAGGAATTCTCGTGGCTATAGCTTCTCCATCCTCAGCTTTCACTACAGTCATGCCCCCTTCTTAGCAACTACATGCAATGGACTCACATGGGGACTATCACTAATAGGATATATAATTCCAGCATCCAACCACGTAAGAATTTGCTTCCTTATCACCTCTTGAATTGCGGGATTCACCCTACGTTGATTCTGAACACTAGCCTTGGCTTCATCCAACAACCTAATCCGATGCATACAATACGAAGGACTAATACCTTTCAAATCATCAAGTGACCACCCTATTGCAGACTGATACTTCCTCAAAACATCTAATAACTTCTCAAGTTGATCATCATTAAGAGAAGAAGATACAATTACCGGATATTGTGCATTAACACCAAGAAAAGCATACTTCAAGTGATCCGGCAATGGTTTCAACTCCTCTTTTCTTTTCTCCACTGGAGTGTTTTCGTTATCCAAAGGCAAGTACTTCCTGGTCCATTTGACTTCTTCCATTTTATTTCTTTCCAATGCAAACCTGTCATCACCCAAAGCAAGTAAGTTTTCAAGAAATTCAATACATACCTCGTTAGAAAGTCCGTCAAGCTCCGTAGTGGGATAAGTAAGAGATTCCATCAAACATGTCTCAAGAGGATCCTTTGACAAGATCAGAGACATATCCTCCTTCACAATCTCCTTCACCACGTCAATACTATAACATTGGGACTCCATTGGCATTTTCATTGCTTTGTCCAAGTTGAAAAGTACTTCTTCTTTGTCCATTCTCAACTTCAGTTCTCCCTTCCGAACATCTATCATAGCTCCAGCTGTAGCAAGGAATGGCCTCCCCAAGATTAAAGGAACATTATCCTTGTCATCATCCATTTCTAATACAAGGAAATCCACAGGAAAAACTAGCTTCTCCACCTTTACTAGAACATCTTCAACTATACCTTTCGGAAATGTCATAGATCGATCTGCCAATTGGAGAGCAACAGTTATCGGGGTCATCTCCCCCAAACCAAGCTTCTGAAAGATGGACAACGGCATCAAATTGATGCTTGCCCCTAGATCGCATAAAGCTCGCCGTGCTGGCCTCTTCCCGATCTCACATAGAATAGTAAAGCTCCCTGGATCTTTCATCTTTGGTGGCAACTTCTTTTGAATAATTGAGCTACAATTCACCGATAAGTTTACCGTTTCAACTCAGGTTAAGCTTCGCTTCTTCATCAATATGTCTTTAAGGAATCGAGAATAATATGGCATCTCCATGATTGCCTCTGAAAAAGAGATGTTCAACCTTATCTTGTTCATTATCTCCGAAAACTTCTTGAACTTTTCTTCCAACCCCTTCTTCACTAGCTTGTAGGGAAACGGTGGAGGTATCTTTGTTTTGGGAATCCCTCATTCATCACGATCAACCTTCTCCGCTTTCTCCTTTTCGGCTCTTAATCGCTTAGCTCTTTCCCATTTTTTCTCAGCTATTATGTCTGTACTTTGCTCATTCCGTACCACTGGAGTTGCATCAACATCAAAAGGAACAACAGGTGCATCAAACAAAACATCTCGGCGAGGTTCGACTGGGGTTCGACCAGGCTGATAGGTCGAACCAGGACTGTATTGGTCGAACCTCTCTCCTGGAAGACTGATCTCATTCTGCTCCGGAGGTTCGACTTGGGTTCGACCATCATTGGAGATCGAACCACTGCCCCTTTGGTCGAACCGCTTCACTGTATAATCTCCATCCTTCGGTTCGACCTGGGTTCGACCTAAAGAGTTGGTCGAACCCTCGTGATCGTGGTCGAACCGTTCCTGTGTCAAAACAGAGTGCTCTGGCCGATGAGGTTCGACCTGGGTTCGACCTGAAAAGTTGGTCGAACCCTCCGCGTGTTGGTCGAACCGCTCCTGCGTCAAAACAGAGTGCTCTGGCCGATGAGGTTCGACCTGGGTTCGACCTGAAAAGTTGGTCGAACCCTCTGCGTGTTGGTCGAACCGAGGCTTAGAAAATTCCAACTTTGATTCCGGCCTCATCGGTCCATCGTACTGCGTTCCTGACCTCAGTGTGATGGCATTACACGACTTCAGATTCTCTATACTCTAAGACGGAAACTTACCTTTTCCTGCAGTTTGAGTCAATGTGTTCACATTCTCTGCAATTGTACCCATCAACGATGTGAGATCTTTCACTTGAGTGGACAAATCTTTGTGGTGATCATCAATCTTTTTCTCAAGCTTTGCCTCAAGGCGGTTCACTCTTTCATCATTCTTTACCATGTACCGGTTCACAGTATCCTCGAACCCAGGCTTCCCTTCTTCCACCTTTTCTCCCGGATCAACACCCATCGGAAGTTGCACTGCATTATTCGTATTGCTCCATGAAAATTCAGGCCTCCTTGGTTGCTGTTGATAACTACCAGATGGACCACGATTATTAAAGTTCCCTCGATAATTCCCTTGGTAGTTCCGGTTTCCTTGATTTGGGTACCTCGTTCCTTGAATACTTTGACCCATGGCATAATTTGCTTCCTCCAATTCATCTTGGATGGTTCCATTATTCATCATCTCTTGCTGCATGATTGGCACTCGTTGGGATATCTCGCTGATCTGCTTCTGTTGAGACTCAAGTAGTTTGTTGATATTGGACAAGCTCGAAACGATCTCATCCTCTCTCTTAGTCTTCACCATTGCTTGTTCAACCTGAGCTACCTTTCCAAGAACATACGTACCTCTAACTCTATCAGTTGGCCAATCCCTCGAATTCATTGATATGTCTTCGAACAATCTCTCGGCCTCAACGGATGACTTTGTAAGCAATGCTCCATTAGAAGAAGCATCAAGTAGCACTCTTGATTCACAGTCCAATCCGTTATAAAATATACTGATATATTGGGCTTTAGATAACCCATGTTGAGAACACTTCCTGAGCATGTCCTTGAATCTATCCCACGCTTCATGAAATTTTTCACCTCCACTGATAGCAAATTGGTTAATATCTTGCTTCATCTTAAACACCTTCGAAGGTGGCATATACCTCTCCAAGAATCTTAACTTCAATTGCTCCCACGTGGTGCACTCAGCTGCATTAATAGTATCGTACCAATCCCTCGCCTTTTCAGTAAGCGAGAATTTGAACAAAAGGATCTTCCTAGCATCTTCATGTTCTCCTACATCTTTTTGAGTACTTGCATAGCCCAAGAACTTGTTCAGATGCTACTGCGGATCCTCGAAAGACCCTCCTGAAAAGGAGTTCCTTTCTATCATGCTAATAAGAGCGGGATGAAGATCGAACGCTGTGTTAGTTCCCCTTGCTCCTAAAAGCTCATAATTTCCAGCCCCATTATTTCTGAAAACCTCACGGATGGCTAGATTATCCAGATTCGCTGCCATGTTGACTGTTACTACTTCCAAATTAACTTCAGTTGTAGCCTCAATCGCTTGCGAAATCTACTCGTCAACCTCAACTCCAAAATTCAGAGCTTCAGGTGAGTCTATTGCCTTTGCCTTGCTCTTCTTCTTCTTCTTCTTTCTTGATGATGCTCCAATCTCAGGATTATACGGTTCAAGATTACCTTTCTTTGATCTTGTGAGCATACACCTAAAACGAATAAGAAAGAAAACAACAAAACAAGGTAAATAGTCCTAATAAACTAGAAATAATACAAAAAGATAGTTTACACCGTCCCCGGCAACGGCGCCAAGAACTTGATAGGGGTTTTCTCAACACACAAATTAATCCTCAAGTATAAGGATATCAATTGTAGTCGCGAAGATGACCAAGTTACAATATCGAACCCACGGGACAATTAAATATCAATTTTATAATCTTCTAGTATATTTTAGACTATGTTGGTAATTGTAAAGGTTTAATGGATAGTAACTTCTAATCGAAATAACAAAAGAAATAGCAAAAGTAGAGAGAAGTGAGTTGTGATCAATAAGAATGATAGGTAGTTCGTTGGGTCATCCAGTTTCACTAGCAATTCGTATTTTCGTGTGATGGTGTCCGACTCTGCCCTGTGGTTTGTGGACGCATCACTAGACCATGCAAGTTTACTCTATAGACACAAGTAAATATGCGCTTGACACGTGTGAATAACATCGGAGCAAGAGATATGCTTCACCCCCCTTTCTAGGTACTATCATAATCAATTATCTTCTACGTCTAGAATCTAACCCGATTTGATCTCCCTTTTTAGGTACTATAAAGTTATACTCTTCATCCTATTCATCAACCCGAATTCAATTCAATTCATGAATATTCATATAAGACAGTTCTAATAATACTTCGGAATCCCTTCACTTAGAATTATAACGATAAACCCTGCTCAGTAGTGAACGCACTCAATCAATAACCATGTCATGTATTCAGACTCTACACAACGATCATTGATGCACAAAACGACTATGAGTATGGATTAAATATGCAATCTTATATAAAACAAACCACAGGAAGTGTTGTACGGAGTTTTACACACGAAACACGAATTACATCATGAAACTTTCATAACCCTAGAACTACCAAGGTGATTCTAGCCCATGATTGATCTAGGAACAATCATGGTTAGATTAATCATTCTTACTTGAACCTTCAGCGAACCTCTGTCACAGCCCTCCGGATGGATCACCACTTCTACTCTTGTCTCTCCTACGATTGACGATCAAAAGCTCTCTTTATTCTCTGTATGAGCCTCCTTTTATACTTGTAATCACGTCTCTAGGGCTTGGAATGGGCTTCCTAAGTGATCTCACGCGTTTCGGCCTCGAAAATCCGGATAAGGTAAGTTCTCGCACACAGGTTCGACCACGTCAAGCAGGTCGAACCCCGAGCCACAGGTCGAACCCCAGGTCGAACCCCACTACTGGAAGAATTCTGCACAGGTTCGACCTTCTGGACAGGTCGAACCACTTAGGCCTTGGTCGAACCCCAGGTCGAACCTCAGCACTGGACAATCTTGCTCCCGATTCGACCAACTGGCAAGTCGAACCCAACGTCGTGGTTGAATCCTCCTTCTTGCAACTGGTTCGACCATGGTTCGACCTGATGGCCAGGTCGAACCAACTGAGTCGTGGTCGAACCCATCTCTGTATGTCCAGCAATGTTGGTTCGACTTGCTGGAGAGGTCGAACCCTCCTCCAGCCAGGTCGAACCCACCTACTTCTTGGGCGGTTCGCGTGGCTTCGACTCCGTCTCTTCGATTCTTGGCCCTTTCACTCCGTTTTTGCTAAGAAAACACTCAAATAGCTCCACTAACACCTGATTCATGCTATTTCACAATATATATAGGTTTTCCACCTATTTCCACATCAAAACTCTCCAAAACTAGCACAAAACATAGCGCCAAACTTGTGAATTTACACACTCATCAGTGTGGTTGATGATGTTTTGAGCATGATGGATGAGCAAGTGGTGTTGAGATGATAGTTGAGTTGATTAAGCATGGATGCTTGAAGTCTTGAGTAGAGTATATGATATGCTAGTCATATACTTGTATTCTTGTCTTGTTAGTTGTGTTGAAATAGTTGTTTTCAGGAAAAGGGACAAGGATCGAATAAAGGGAAGGGCAAGGTGGATGAAGCAAGATCGAAGAAGAGGCAAGACAGGCCTTTGAATGTGGACACAGTGACGAGGAAACTGAGGATACAAGAGCGTTTACCCAAAAACTTTAAAATTCAAATGCAAAACTGGGACGAGATTAAAGAAAAGTGGGAAGAAGTCTCAGACAAGATAGCTCGGACAAGATACTAAGATGATGAGGCCATGATACTTATGAGCATTAGGGATGATATGACGATGTTGTTCGATCGAGTGGGGATCCGCAGATTTATAGAGTTGAAGAAGCCGACTTACTTCCACGTTACAGCGGAGGTAGTTTGCTCATTTGAGATGGATAAGGACCCACTTGGCTACCCGTATCAGTGCTCATTTCAGTTAGGAGGAGTCCGAAAAAGATGGATGGCTGAGGATTTTAATCAGCTTTTTCAGACGCCTCTAGAGATTTCTCGAGTGGAGAATGGACACTTCAACGCTAATAGGTTTTGGAGAGAGATAACTGGGGAGATCAGAGACTATAAGATTAGGCAGGCTCGTGCGACCTCGATCAAGAATCCCGTGTTGAAATATATGGATCGAGTGCTCGGAAATACACTATTTGCTCGTTCGGAGGGTGGCTGTGTGTCTAGAGGAGAGCTTTATGCCCTATGATGTATGATGAATGGGGTAAAGTTCAATGTGGGAACATATTTCATCGCGCAGCTGTATCGATTCAGGACCATTGGATTTCAGAAGGTGAACATTGGAGGGTTACTGACGATTGTAGCTGAGCACTACAATATGGACTTCACCGGCATTACACCTGTTAGAGGAGAGCCCGACTTGGTGATGCTCACATGTGTAAAGAGCGGATTCGCACACTTTAGAGATGGTGATTGGTTCTTCACGAGAGGACCAAAGCCATTCGACTTTATGTTTCCCTTTGACATGAGCAACATGACCACTGTCCGGGAGGCGAGGAACTTGTTGATGAACTCCCTAGGACACACTGCTCTGTCCGTGACTGTGAAGACCAATGGGGATTGGAGAGCCATGGCTAGGTTGTGTGCCGAAGGTAGGTTGGAGGAGCTACAGCAAATTGTGGAACAGGGAGAGTACCATCCGCCACCGCACCAGCCACTTCAGTGGCCACAGCAGCCCGAGGTCGAGCATCGGGAAGATGAGCAGCCAGAGATGGAGATTCCGGAAGAGGAGCAGCCCGACGCACCTCAGCATGAGCCAGCACCGCGTCAGCAGCGGGCTGTCCCGATTGATACACGGGAGCAGCTCTGCCTTATTCAGGAGTAGCTGATCGCAATTGTTGCTAGCCAGCAGGAGACAAACCGGCAACTCGCACTCGCCAACGCCAACTATGCTACGCTGAATGAGAAGTATACGGTCTTGAATGAGAAAGTTGGTAGGTTGGGTGATCGAGTTGATTATTTGGATAGGCACATCGGTGATCTACACCGGATTGTGGAGCAGAGGCTTGATGATGAGGATGATGATGATGAGGGTGATGATGCTCCGGAGGAGTAGTTTTTCAGGTTTTCTTTGGTTTCCTCCGATTCATCTTGATTCCATTATTTTTTTCATTTTATCTTTAGGATGGGGTGTGATTCATGCGTGAGTGGAATGTATAAATGATATCTTGTATGATTGATTGGGTACAAGCTTATTGATTTTTGTGCATTCATATGTTCATGTGTTAATTTCTATTGATGAAAAGCATGTTTAGTTGATAAGTATATTGAGTTCTTGTGGAATTGATCTTAATTATGTGCTATGAGTACTAGGATTACCTATGTGAGGATTTGAACTTTTTAATCATTCTTGATCATGATTATTTTATTCTTGAGAGGATCATTCATATGAACGTATTCTAGAACTTGGCTTGGAGTCTTGTGTGAGACTTATGATTGATAAATTGCTAGGACATGATCTTAGGCCATTATTTTGTGATTAAGCTACTTAGCCAAATTTATCTTTCCTAATGATCTTATTTATCTTTGGATGCCCTGTTGAGCCGTTAAAAGCCTTTTCTTTGGTAGCCGAAGTAAATAACCTTATAAACTTTTACTTGAGCTTTGATTAACCTATTCATTGGTAGAGAGAGTTGAGGTGAGTAAGTGTTGCAAGAAGAAAAGGAGGATAGAACATGGTTGGATGTAAAGAATATGGTCAAATCTTGTTTAGGGGTAGTGCCCAAAACTGGTACCCCGATTATTTATACATTTTTCATGTAGCTTAGCAGCTGATGGCCTATATATACGAGAAGGGTAGTGCCTAAAATCGGTACCCGAATTGTTTAAGAAGATGATGTTGATGCCATGAAAAGAAGGAAATTCAGGAATTTTACAAGTTCAAGAGACGACATTGGAGGAGAACTTGCTGTAAGAAGAAGAAATCGAGAACCTCCAATGTAACTCTCTACTAGTGTCTTAAGTCACTAGTCCAAATTTTACTACCTTTTTCCAAAGAGCCAACATTATAACCCAAAAACAAGTCCTTTGTGATCCTAGTGAAGAGTCGATTATAAGTTGATTTTTGAGACCTTTGCCAAGCTTATGGTTACGCGTGAATATAGATTGATATGAGTGTTTATATTAACCTATATAGTGCCTCACGCACTTGAGTGGAAGAGAATAAATACTTATCTTGTGAGCGAAATTACTTAGTACTCCGAATGGTGTGTGATTGGATTGATTTTGCATGAGTGATATATATGAATCAATTAATACTTGTTAGATTGAATGAAGTTGCATGTGTGATACGTGTTGTACTTGATCTTGGTGAATTATACATGACTCCTGTGGTTTGATTTGGTTGCCTCGGGACGAGCAACATGTAAGTTTGGGGGTTTGATGAGTGTGTAAATTCACAAGTTTAGCACCATGTTTTGTGCTAGTTTAGAGAGTTTTGAGGTGGAAATAGGTGGAAAACCTATATATATTGTGAATTAGCATGAATCATGTGTTAGTGGAGCTATTTAAGTGGTTTTCATAGTAAAAACGGAGTGGAAGTGCCAAGAATCGAAGAGACGAAGTCGAGACCACGCGAACCGCCAAGGAAAGAGTAGGGTTCGACCTAATGGAGGAGGGTTCGACCTCTCCTATAGGTCGAACCAGCATTGCGGAACAGCAGAAGATGGGTTCGACCACGACTCAAGGGGTTCGACCTGTTCATCAGGTCGAACCATGGTCGAACCAGTTCGCGAGAAGATGGGTTCGACCACGACGTTGGGGGTTCGACCTGACAGTTGGCCGAACCAGGAGCGGAAATTGTCCAGTAGCATGGTTCGACCTGGGGTTCGACCAAGACCTGAGTGGTTCGACCTGTGCAAGAGGTCGAACCAAACGCAGAATGTGTCCAGTAACAGGGTTCAACCTGGGGTTCGACTTGTTGGCCAGTGGTTCGACCTGTTGATGAGGTCGAACCAAAACGCGAAAACTTACCTTATCCGGATTTTCGAGGCCAAAACGCGTGAGATCACTTGAAAAGCCCATTCCAAGCCCTAGAGACATGATTACAAGTATAAAAGAAGGCTCATGCAGTCGAGAAGACATAGAGACATCGTGATACAAGAGAGTAGTGAAGAAAAGAGATTAGTGATCCATCCGGAGGGCTGTGACAAAGATTCAACTGGAGATTCAAGTAAGATTGGTCCATCTAACCATGATTGTTCTTAGATCAATCATGGGCTAGAGCCACTTCGGTAGTTCTAGGGTTATGAAGGTTTCATGAGTTAATTTGTATTTCGTGTGTATACTCCGACAACGCTACTTGTGGTTTATTTTATATAAGATTGTGTTTTTTTAAACCATACTCATAGTTGTTTTGTGCATCATTAATCGTTGTGTAGAGTCTGAATACATAACATGGTTATTGATTGAGTGCGTTCACTGTTGAGCAGGGTTTATTGTTATAATTCTAAGTGAAGGGATTCCGAAGTCTTATTAGAACTGTCTTATATGAATGTTTGTTAATTGAATTGAATTCGGGTTGACAAGTAGGATAAAGAGTATGACTTTATAGTACCTAAAAAGGGAGATCAAATCGGGTTAGAGTACTAAGTGCACGGGAAATAATTGATTATGATAGTACCTAGAAAGGGAGGTGGAGTATACGTCTTGCTCTGAGGATACTCACACGTGTCAAAAGCTTATCTATTTGTGTCTATAGAATAGATTCGCATGGTCTAGTGATGCATTCATAAACCACAAGGCAGAGTCGGACATCGACACACGAAAGTACAAATTAACAAAGGAAACTGGATGGCCTGACGAACTACCTATCATCTTAATTGATCACAACTATTATTTACTTGCTCTTGTTATTTATTACCTATTCAAATTGTTACTTAATTTATAAACCAACTGTTTAATTCAAAATAGTCATAATCTACTAAAACGTAATTAAATTGATATTTATCCGTCCCGTGGATTCGATATTTAACTTGGTCACCTTCGAAACTACAATTGATATTCTTCATACTTGGGGATTAATTGTGTGTTGAGAAAACGTCCATCACTCTACGACATCTCTTTTCACTTTCAACTGATAATTTTCGGGTAAACATCAATCGAACTTCCTCTTTTAATCAAAACATAAGTATGTGTAAGTTTATTTTTGCATTCAGTTAGAAAATTCCATTCCCTGTAGTCTTCTTTAATAATATATGAATTTATATGTTTTTATGGATTTCTCTTTCTTTCTTGAACATAGTGAATATATAGATTAATTTGGGTGATAATTCTTTTTGTTTGAATGTGAACTTGAGGAGAGTTTTGTTGGGTTGAATAAATAAAGTTTATACTCACGTTTTAAAAATAAGTAGTGTGGCCATAAGAAAAAGAGGTTCACAAATACAAAATGCATGTCATTATCATGAGATAGGTCAGAAGCATATAGAGAAGCTTGATTTTAGAATTACATATAGTACATGATACCTTAATCAATGCCTCAAGAAAATTCTATTATAAGATGATAGTTAAGGGTAAGCAACGACAGAAACAAGTGGAATTGTGTTTTACGTAAAGATCAACAAAAGAGTGCATATTTTAAAAACAAGATTTAAGAATTCGTTGAAAACAAGTAAGGTATGTGTTTCTAAACTCTTACTTAGGTTCAGTTTTAGTTAGATGAGATGGGGTTTGAATATGTTCTTGCTAGGGCACGGCTAAAAGTTGCTAGTTTCATTCGTGCATGGTGTGGAATTTTCTTGCCTTGTTTTGGTTAGGTTCAAATGTGGAATAAATGTTTGAAGAGAAGTGGGAGTTATATGATTGATTTGTTTTATTTTAAAATTTGGTGAAATTTGCATTGCAAATATGAATGATGTTCTTATGTCTTGATAATGCATGCAAGGTGTTTTATGAAATGCCTTAGAGAAAAAATTACTTTAAAATGCTTCATGGAGATTTTAATTGAGGAATAATTGTTTATGAGAGGAGAGTGTAGTACAATGATGCATGATTTTGGGCTTATTGTTGAAATAATGAGGCTGAATGAAAGCAAGAATCATGAATCTTAAAGTTGAAAAATTGTGCACATCAATTGTTTGATGAAAAGTCTAAGTGAAATTTTTATTCTTTATGTGCTTCATTATGTTATAAGTTGAGAACTTATTGTTCATAGGAGAAGATGTGATGCATTGATGCATGAAATTCAGGCTAAGAAATGATGGAAGTGATGAGATGCATAAATCATTGCTAAGAAAAGAAAAGAAAGAAAAAATTGAGTAAAAGAAGAATGTGAAATGCTTAGAAAAATATAAAAAGTAAAGGAGATGTAAAAAGTGCATGAAATAAATTTTTTTTGAAAGAGTTTGAGTATTATTGTGATATCTTATTTATGAGAAAAGCTCGAAGAAGGATATTGTTGTTATGCATTGAAAGAGTAAGTTAAAAAAGTTTTTAAAAGGATGACTAAAATGATGAAGAAGATGTGAAAAGAGATAAAGAAGTGATTGCAAAGTTTTCAATAGGATCTCTCCATACTTTTTAGTCACTTCTATCCTATATTTATCATTCTCTAACCAAGGAGTCTTACATTACATTCTAATAAAATTATAGTTAGGCATTCTTGTTTGCTTAGTATAAGTCCTACTAGAAACTGAAAAAAAATATTTTGTTGAGTTCATGGCTGTTTAAAATTCTTGCAGATGTTGAAATATTCAACAATTATACATGGGGAAAAAATCATTTGCCTCCCACCATAAAAAAAATTCAAGGGAATATTCATGACTTTCCCTATGCAGTATGTAATTTTAGTTTTACATTAGTTTATAAAAAAGCATTATTCTGTGTTAATATTCTGTTGAAATATTATAATTATATTGTTTGTTTTGGAAATTTAGGGAAAAAGATCATGGAGAAAGAGACTACGTTGCAGGAAAGAAAAAAAGGAGAAAGGGACTGTTTTGAATTTCGTTTAACATTAAGTTGTTTTTCTCCTTTTTTGTTTACTTTGAATAACAACATAAAAATTATCAAATGGAATTTTATAATCAAATCGAAAAGACTATTAAATTTTGGAAGTTCCCTAAAATCACTCGAATTTTGAATAACGGAGTGCAAGTTGTTATAATGGAATGGTTCCGTTATGGGGCAAGACAATAAAGAATTGGCTATTCACTAGAAAAATCAGTTAAAATGGTATATAATAATGATAAAAGTAAAAATTTTTTACTAGGAATGCCTCAAGAATCACTCAAATTTCATATAACGGCGTACAAGTCGTTATAATGCAATGATTCTATTATGGGTCAAAAAATATTATATTGATTATCCACTAGAGAAATAAATCAAATGATGTTTAAAAATAAAGGTCAAAATGTGAGCTGTTATCTAGGAGGGCCCTAGAATCACTAAAATTTCAAATAACGGCGTGCTAATCGTTATAACGGAATGATTACATTATGGGTTGAGACAATGCTAAATTGACTATTCACTAAAGAAATTAGTTAAATGATGTACAATGAAGGTAAAAATACGAAATTTTAATTGAGACGACCACAAAACAACTCGAATTTTGAATAACGACATACAAGTTAATATAATGGCATGATTCCATTATGGGCATAAATGCTCATATTTTTGTACGTACCAATCAAATGGTGAATTAGGATCAAATATTAAACACCACTTTGATTTCATCATATTGCTACAAGCTCAATCGAAAATACAAGTGTATACTTATGATTTGTAATGGTTCAAATCCAAACTTAACACATGCTATTTAGAACATTTATACAAGTGTATACTTATGATTTGTAATGGTTCGAATCCAAACTTAATATATTCCACAAGTGTGTCAATATTAACATTCTTTTATTACATTATGATAATATTAGGCTTTACATCTACATATGGAGATCCAAGCAAGTCCAAGACCCCTAAAATCATTCAAATTTTGAATAACGAAGTGCAAGTCGTTATAACGAAATGGTTCTGTTATGTGGCCAAACTAAATCAGCTATTCACTAGAGAAACAACTCAAATGGTGTAGATTGAAGTTAAAAGTGAAAAATTTTAATTGAGACGACTTCGGGATAACTCGAATTTTGAATAGCGGCGTGCAAGTCGTTATAACAGAAATGATTCTGTTATTGGCATAAACGCGTATATTTTCGTACATACCAATCAAATAGTGATTTTGGGCCTCATATTAAACACTTGCTTTGATTTCATCATATTTCTACAAGCTCATTCAAAATACAAGTGGATACTTCATATTTGTATTAATACTTCGTATCCAAACTTATCACTTACTACTTAGAACATTTATGGGATATTCCATAAGTGAGTCAATATTTAGCATTCTTTGTGACCTTTTGATAATATTAGGCTTTATATCTATATATGGAGATCTGAGCAAGTCTAAGGCTCCTAAAATCACTCGAATTTCAAATAACGTCGTACAAGTTGTTATAACGGAATGGTTCCGTTATGTGGCCAAACAATGTTAAATCGGCTATCCACTAGAGAAACAACTCAAATGGTGTACAATAAAGTTAAAAGTGAGAAATTTTGACTGAGGCAATCCCAGGATAACTCGAATTTTGAATAACGACATACAAGTGGGTATAACGGAATGATTACGTTATGGGCGTAAATGCACATATTTTCGTACATACTAATCAAGTAGTAATTTTGGACCTCATTTTAAACATCAACCTTGATTTCATCATATTACTACAAGCTCATTCAAAAATTCAAGTGGGATACTTCATATTTGCAATTGTTTCACATCCAAACATTTATACTTTATACACTTGTTCATATGACATGTATGAAATAATTCATATGTGACTCAATATCAATATCCATTTTTTAGTTTATCCAAACATTATGTTTTGACATTGTATGATCCAAGCCAATGAAAGGCCCCTAAAATTGATCGAATTTCGAATAATGGCGTGCAAGTCGTTATAATTGAATGATTCCGTTATGGAGTCAAATAATGTTAAATTTTCTATTCACTAGAAAATCAGTCAAATAGTATACAATGATGCTAAAAGTGAGAAATTTTTACTGAGACGGCCTCGAAATAACTCAAATTTTGAATAACGACATACAAGTGAGTATAATGGAATGATTCCGTTATAAGCATAGACACGCATATTTTCTTACATTGAAATTAAGTTGTGCGTTTGGACCTCATATTAAACACATGCCTTGATTTCACACTATATATATAAGCCCATTCAAAAATTCAAGTGGGATACTTCATATTTTATAATACTTCGCAATCAAACTGTATACTTCATATACTTGTTTTATTTAACATGTATGAGATACTTCATATGTGACTGAATATCAACATCCATTTGTTAGTTTATTAGAATATTATGTTTTGACATTATATATGGAGATCCAAGCGAATGAAAGACTCCTAAAATTGATCGAATTTCGAATAATGGCGTGCAAATTGTTATAACGGAATGATTCCATTATGGGGTCAAGCAATGCTAAATTTGCTATTCACTATAGAAATCAATCAAATAACATACAATGATGATAAAAGTGAAAATTTTTTACTGAGACGACCCTGGGATAACTCGAATTTTGAATAACAATATACAAGTGGGTATAACGGAATGATTCTGTTATGAGCATAAACATGCATATTTTCGTACATGACAATTAAGTTGTGCGTTTGGACCTCATATTAAACACATGCCTTGATTTCATAATATTTCTACAAGCCCATTCAAAAATCTAAGTAGGATACTTCATATTTGTAATACTTCGCATTCGAACTGTATATTTTATATACTTGTTTTATTTAACATATATGATATACTTCATATGTGACTAAATATCAACATCCATTTATTAGTTTATTAGAATATTATGTTTTGATATTGTATGTAAAGATCCAAGCGAATGAAAGGCCCCTAAAATCGATCAAATTTTGAATAACGGCGTGCAAGTCGTTATAACAGAATGATTCGTTATGGAGCCAGACAATGCTAAATGGAGTATTCACTAGAAAAATAAATCGAACAGTATACAATGAGGTAAATGTGAGAAATTTTGACTGAAACGACCCCGGAATAATTCGAATTTTAAATAACGACACACAAGTCAGTATAACGAAATGGTTACCGTTATGGGTATAAATGCTAAATTTTCAAAAATCCATAAAATATTATAATTTAGTAAAATCTCCCATTTTTTAATTTTACAAAAAAGTCCCAAACTTTTATTATTTTTTTAAAAGTCCATAAAGTATTAATAATTAAGTAAAAACCCTATTTTTTAAAGGGAGGTTATTTATACAACTTTTATAACCTTAGGCCTTTTAAATAAGATTTATTATTGATTAAACCTTTTAAATGAACATTCCTATTTATTTTTATATCTTAATTGAGGTAGGTCTATTATGTGGAACGGATCCTCAATAAGGGCTAGTAGATGGAAGGAAAAAAAGCGGCACCAAACATGAATATTGACGAAATTGGAACCTATGCTTGTTCAAATTTCCACATTTACTTTTCTTATTATCCTTTTTTTTTTTCGTTCATTTTTCAAAAATTAAATTATATTAATTTTTAATCAAATCTTAAATATTTAAATTTATCACCTATTTAAATATAATTATATTGTTTGGTAAAAAAAATACAATTATTCTATTTTTAATTTAATTGTAAATAATACTTTATAAAAGTTAAAGCGAATATAATTACATTTTTAAAAGAAATAATTTAATTAAACGGATATCACTTTTCGTTGGATGGATATTACTCCCTCCATTTCACAATAAACTTTACACTTTCCGTTTTCGTCCGTCCCGTAATAATTTGCACCATCAAAAAAATGAAAATGACATCAGTTCCTAACCTCAAAAGTTCATCTTAATTACAAATTTACCACATCTACCTAACACACATAACATACTTTATAATTTATTTATTTATTACATAAAAAATCTATATTACCCTCCAAAAGTCAATAAAGTTAGTCAAAAAGCAATTTTTCTTAATTCCGTGTGTACAGCAACGGTGGAAGCTTCTCCGGGACGGAAGGAGTACTTTTTATTAAAATTACTATTTCTTTTTATTTATCTTATAAATTGTTAACATATAAAATAGTTTAATTGATAATTTTTCCTTTATCAGGTATTACTTTTATTAAAAAATATCATCACTTTTTACTCTTCGATTATTAGTTTATGAAAAAATATAATTAGACGATTATCACTTTTTCATGATCAAGAATCATTTCATATTGAAAATGGAAAATGTTATCACTTTTCATCTATCATATTAATCATATATTCATGAAATAATTCAATTGACGGTTATCACTTTTCTTTGATAATTTATCACTTTTTATAAAGATGTTGTCACTTTTTATTTGCTATATTAATTGTCATGAAATAGTTCCATCATTCGATGATCACATTTTCTTGACTAAATATGAAGTACTTTTTATTTAAAATATTTTCAAATTTTATTAAAAATATTAACACTTTTTATCTGTCCTACAAACTGTTCATAAAATAATTCAATTAAACGATGATCACTTTTCCTAAATTTGGTATCATTTTTTTTTAAAATATATTATCACTTTTTATCCATCCTAGAATATTCATGAAATAGTTTTATTGGACGAACATCACTTCTTCTTAATTTTGTGTCATTTTTTATAAAACATATTTTCACCTAATTTATTATTATTAAATACGATTAAATTAATAACTTAATATGAATTTAAATAAAGGCAAATACTATTGTGCAATAGCTTTTATGGTGCACTAGGAACCATTTTTACTAAATTGACCCGGATATAAATATGTAATAAGCCTGATGGGTCATTTCATTTCCTCTCTCCTCAATCACTTTCTCTCTTACTCGGCCTCTGCCTCTCTCTATCCACTCTGCCTCACCTCACGTTCTCTTCCCCGCCTCTCCGCCGCCGCCGTCTGAAATTGCCTCTCCCTCTACGTCTCCTCTTCCGCTTAATCGCCTAATTTCTTCTCAATCTCAACAACCTGTGGTGAATGCTTCCTATCGTTGCCTTTATCTTCACCTCCAGCGCCTCTCCACGGTCAATATCTCCTTTCCATATCTTCTTCAAGACATCTCTATTCCAGATCTTGAAGAAGGCTGTGGTGTATTCGAGATTTTGGAAAGGATCGAAGATTCGATTTTACAATTCCTTATTATCTTTTTTTTTCAAATTTTTTAAGATAAAGTAATAAGTGATGTAATTCAAATAATGTAAATTGTTAATTGTTCTTCAATTCTTCATTTCTCTAAATTGTTAATTGTTCTTCAATTCTCATGTGGTTGAAAGTTTTTGCTGCTTCTCGTGTGGTTGAAAGTTATTGCTGCTACGAAATTGGTGGAATGGGAAGTTTTTTTATTTTTAATTTGATAGTGTATACGGTTTATCATACAAATGTATTACATTATACTCTTATATGTATAATTAAATTTATATAAAAATGTATTAAATTTAAATTGATTTTTCATAATCAAATGTTGAGTAGTAGTAATAATTTAATAATGTTCATATTTCTCTTCATACATGTATTGTTTTTTGTAAAAATAATACTATTGATGTTATATTTATAAAAAATTTTGTCAATATAATTAGTTATACGGGTTAGTATAAAATGTTATACATTTTTGTATAAGATCTAATAAATTTATTATTTATCAATATTTTCATCAATATATTTATTAATTTTAGTTATACAGGTTAGTATAAAATGTTATACATTTTTTCATAAGATCTAATATATTTATTATTTATCAAAATTTTGTCAATATATTATTAATTTTAGTTGTACATATTAGTATAAACCGTTATACATTTTTGTATAAGATCTAATACATTTATTATTTATCAATATTTTTGTCAATATATTTATTCATTTTAGTTATACAAAGTAGTATAAAATGTTATACATTTTAGCATAACATGTAATACATTTATTAAGAAATTGTATTAATAATTAATTAGTGTTCAAGTTTTTTTTTAATATATATGTATAATACATTTATAAAAGTAAATATATACATTAATTAATAAAAACTTATACAGAATTAAGTTCTCTCAACATGAGATCCCCTCAACGTGAACTTTTGCCTTTTCCACTCGAAATCAAAACGCAGTAAACTCATAACACAGATTCGGCTTGATTCAAATCCAACCTTGATTAACATAAGAATTTAATCCAATCAAGCCATGGCTTGATTAATCAACGTCAAAATCTATCTATCCCTAATTTTGGCCCTAATTCTAATAAAACAACAATCAATATCTTTAATCGATAAAGGAAGCCACGTTTGTTTAATCAATGTCAAAATCTTTATCTCACGAGGCAGCAACGATTTGGGGATCTAGAAGAGAATTGGCTGGTGGATCGAAGCAGCGAGGCAACGGAGATCTCATTCATCTTTGGATGGCTCAGTTTCCCTTCATCATCACCATGCTTGCTGTGAAATCTGATTGGCATTTTTCTTTGTAATGCATTACGCAGTCTTGGTGCGATGATCTTATATTTACAAAGGGTTGTGAAAATAAGTCTTCTTGTTGCGTTTTCTTGGGTAAAACGCTTGAATGTCTGTAGGAAATTATTTCTTAACAGGATATCTGCTCCGGTGTTATGAAAATATATTGGTGGAGTTTTCACCTTGTACCATGGGGTACGATCCGATCCTCCGATCATGATTTCCTCTTGCTTGATTCCTCTTTTAAGGATTTGCACCCTCTGTAAGAAATCCTTTCGTAGTACAGTTGGCAAATCTTTGCCAGAGTCTTTAGGAAAGACTCCTTCTTTTACTGTGTAGATACCGGCTCCTAAATCAATGTATGCCGCAAATACTCCGCACGATGCTCCTTATATATCATTCTGACGGTGATATATATTGAGAATGGACTTGTGGTCATTGGTAGAGTTTATAAAAAGCCTCTTCTAGTAAACTTTATATCTTTTTCCCTTAACCGTAAACTCCATTCCATCTTGTAATCGTTCCCAAAGTTTGTGATCCTCGAGAAACTCTAAACCAATCACTAGCTATTCTGGGAATCTTCCTGCAACCCCCTCGATAATTAGCTCAAGATCACCAAGTTTGAGTTGTCCTTGGTATCTCCCAGTTGTTAGCTGTTGAAGATAATATAAGACATCACAAGGAATAGAGTTTTCCTTTTTGGTGATATCGAATATTACTTCGACTCCTCTCTATCCTTCTGGGCATTTTAGTTCACCTTTAGTTGTGAACTTCTCTGGTTCCTGGATTACCTTCACGATCGGCTTCTTTTTCCATCTTTCGCTAATCATTCTGTCTTCTTAGAAAGAAATTCTTCTCTGCTCGAATCTGAGACTGTCTTGCCTATTCCAGACCAGCTTATCCTCGATTCGCAAATCCATGTCGTGGATTGGCAGTTACTCCATTATTTCTAGCTTGGTTGTGCATGCAACCCTATCGAATACATCTAGTATCTCAATATACTCCTTCATTTTGAATAAATCCGAATGATGAGTGTTGAATAGAGCATATGAGATACTGTAGGTAATAGAGTACGATCTGTTCCCTTCTTTCATCAAATCTTTATTTTTGAAATCTTGATGAAGGGTGAGTACTCTACTGAAATTTTTGTCCTCCAGATTGTAGGCAATCCTTGGGTAGATGTAGGATGCCACCTTGCCTGCGTACATGTTTCCTGAGATTCCTCCCAGGCATACCTCTCTTGTATTCTTGATCCTCTTATAAAAGATTGCTATATCAATTGGTGTATCGATACCTTCTTTAAATGTTGCTTTGATAAGGATTCGAATAGCTCCGATATGGATCCAAGACATGGTCTTAGCAACTTCTCTCTAGTGTTTACTAAGCTCCTTCTTGATCTCATCAACAGGAACTAGTTGCATTTCCATTATATTTTCTGTGAGCTCCATGGGATGGCAATCTCCCCTTTGGTCACCTTGTATATAATGTTGTGCTTTCTTCTTTTGAAGCTGATGAGCCACTCAAATCTTCCTACGGTGAATCCATCATAAAGATTAAGTCTTGGATCCTCCTTCATGATTCTCATAAGGGCCTTATGGGAAATGGATATCTGGGAAAAGAATCCAGACATATCTTCTTGCATCTCCTGTCTGAAGCTTTCTTCTTCACTCCGACTCATCTTCGGAAGATTCGTCTTAACTGAAAAATTCTTCTTCATAGATGCTTTCATCTGAAGGTATATCTTCAAACTGATATACCTATACCAGACTTTGGAAGTAAACGGCTTCCTCCATTTCTGGAGTTATTTCGAACTGTCGTACTCCTCGCTTCTGGTTTTTCGAGCAATCGGGTGAGATATGCCCTCTAGCTCCACATGTATAGCAGTTACAATCCTTAAATATTTCATTAGCTCATGTAGCTGCTCTACTGAACGTCTTTCTTGTGAGAGTTCTTCCTGTACTCCTTTGGTTTGATCCTGAGGATGAGGCTTGACTTCTTGAACTCCATCTTGATGGTCTAGATCTTTGCTATGATTTATAGCTTCGGACCTTTTGTTTGGACCAAAAGGATCTCGGTCTTCTAGACCTCCATCCTCTGATTCTTTGGGTGTAAGGATAATTTTTTTTTATCATTTTCTGCTTCCTTGGACTTCTTCTAATGATGGTCGGAAGATCGTCACTCTCGCAACATAAGGGTACTATCTTATTGATTTCCTTAATCTTTTGTAGTTTTTGTGTAGTGATGCTTGATGACACCACTCCGCAATCTTGGCTGAGGAAAGACATCCTCCTTGCTATTGAATCCAGCTCGCATGGTTCATATTCTTTGATTAGCATCTCTCTCCATGGACTTGGAATCTTGGCAAATAACAGGTGGAATACTTCCTCCTCCTTCATCTTCGATTTCCATCTATACTCTATAAAGAGTTTGATGTACTTGTCTACATGACAGATGTCTAGTAGCTCCAGGTTGTATAGGGCATTCCTATACTTCTTCTTCTTTTTTTTTCCATTCCTTCGAAGTAACCTACTACAATGAAGTGGATCTTGAAGATCTTGGCCATGCGATTGACAATATTGCAAAGGTCTTCGCCTTCAATGGCCTCTTTCTTGACTTCGTCTGAGAGTTTCTCCCATGTGCACTTCACCGATCCTTCTAGGCTCATAATTAGGAATCTTATGAACTCTTCTTTATCCAGCTCCAGCGTACCTCCTGCAATCTTCATTGCATTTGTCCACTCATTGATCAAGGTCTCTCTATTCTTGAAGTCTAAAGTGTCGAGGTTTAAGATCAACCCGTATGGATTTATCGGTTCAAGGTGAGACCAACCATATGGGGTGTTGTGTAGGTTAGATCCTCGAACTCGGCTTGCTCCTGTTGACAATCCCATTGCCTTCATCCTGAAATTTCCTTGGTTTTGGGACGTTCCTTTTTATCTTGTTTCATGGACTTCATGTGATCCAAAAGTTCCTTCATTTTAGCTCGGATCATGTTGTGTCTGAGGACCCTATGACTGTTGTTGGAAGCTTGATGTTTCGCCAACATTCATCTTTAGATCTACAATTGATAGTCCTTGGAAGGACTCATATAGATCTTGTAGATCTTCAAGATTCGCTCTTTCCATCAGCGGATGTGGATTTTTCTCGAAGGATAGCGATCATCTTTTCACTCTCTCCGTCTTTGGCCTTGCGACCTCCGTTGTTATCCCTTTTGGTGTAAAAGGGGTTCTATTCCGAAGGTTGACTGAAACCTTCCTCCTAGTCTTCTCCCGGTCACTTTGGTTTCAAGGTGTTCTACTTGAATTATCAGCTTTTTGATGAGGTCGAGTTGCTTGTTCTGCAATGTTTCAACCTTATCCATCTTGAGGCTGATCTCAAATATCGTTTTAGACATGTTTTGACAATATTCTCCAAAGAATTTCACCGTCTTCTGTAATTCTCTAAGATCTTGGTTTATCTTAGAGTTATCCGCCTCGATCTCTCTTCACTATGTCATGTTGACCATCATGAAAAGTGATAGGGCTTGCAGATCTCTCTTGGATCTTGGTTTGGTTGTCTTCTCCATTGTTTGTGTCTGGGGGCACATCCGTGGATCTTGGTGAAACTTTGGAGTTCCACTATGTTTCTTGATACTTCTTTAGAGTATCTTATTTCCATCTAGCGACTTTCCTCCAGTGTTCTTCCTCGGTATAATTGGCACGGGCTTCTGCCAGTTTTTATCTTCGGTCGAGACTATCACAGAAATGATCGGCGGCCTCTTCCTTCTTTCTGCTTGGTGTCTATACAAAATATTGTAGTATTGTTGTATAGAGCCACTCGTTTCATAATATCCAATGGGGCAGAAGGTGTAGTTGCTCCAGTTTTGAACAGGGCCTATGGTCCTATCACTCTCGGATGTCGAACTTTCGTTCGGATCAATATTTCTTTGAAACTCTCCTCTCGTTAAGTGTTATGAGTATATAATAATTTTTCATTCATAAATAAATAAACCTAGGGCTCTTACACCATTTGAAACGCGGAAAGTAGAGATAAATCTGGCTAAAGATAGGTATAATATAAATTCTGACTTTGGACTAATTTTGCACATTTTGGGGTCAATATTGCAATTTTTATTTGGCTAATTATAGTGTGCACCCGGGTGCACCCTAAGATAGGGTGCACCCATATACAAATATATCAAAAAACATATACAATTATGAGCAATAATGTATACAATTTAATTGTTAGTGTTTTTAATGAAAAATTGAGTGTAAATAATACAAAATTATTAAAAAAAACATTTTATATACTATTGAATAAAAAGTTATACACATATGGATGTTAGTTTTTTTAATGAAAAACTTTGTTTGAAAAGAGTATACAATTATTATAAAACACGTATACAAAATAGAATAATATATATACAAAATAGAATAAAAAGTCATACACATATGGGTGCTCCCTTGCACCCGGGTGCACCAATATACACTCTTTTCATTTTTGGTCCTGCTAACAGACCAGAATATTCTGTTGAATATAATAGATTTTTAGAGAAAATTTTCAACGGGACCAATATTGCAGGCTACGGCCTACGGGACCATTTCTGCAAGTGACCTTCTCCAACGGGACAAATCTTGCATTTTCCCCAATAAAATTCTATTCCATAAGTACCATAAAAATCTGACAGATTCTAATTATTTCTCTTCCTAAATTATTGTGCACAATTGATTTACTTATTATTAAATAATTTATTGTTACCTAAATTTATTTGGCAAAGACTTATATGCGACCGTCTCACAAAAACTCTTATGTGACACAGATAAAAAGTGATAAGATTAATATCTAAATTAATTTTATGATTCAAATATGAATATGATCAAGATCAAATAAAAATTATATCTTATTTATAAACATTAAAAGAGTAATATTAATCCCCCCACTATAAGTAAGACTCTTTAATAAAACTAATTAAAATTTAATGATAAATATAATAATTACTGATTGAAATTTAGTGATAAACAAATATATTTATATTCAAATTCGAATATGCATGGATATGACCCGATTAAATAAAAATCAAATTTCATTAATAATTTATAGTACGAATAAAAATTAATAACATTTTAAAATAAACTAGTAGCTAACCCGTGCGTTGCACGGTATGTGTTAGTTTTAGGGCAACAACTTTTTGATCGAATAATATTTATTTGAATTATATGATTTATTTGAGAAATAGATTGCCAAAATTGAATTATTATGCTCCCTCCGTCCCAAATTCAAGTTCACGTTTACTGTAGATACGGAGTTTAAGAAAAGTCACTTTTTGACTTACTTTTGAGGGTAGTATGGTATTTTTGTGTAATAAATAAATGATAAAGTATGTTATGTGTGTTAAAAAGGTGATGGCAAATTTGAAATTAAAGTATGTTAGAGGGATATTAGTTTGTTGCTTTTTCCTTTTATGGAAGTGTGAAGTTGAATTTGGAACGGACCAAAACGGAAAGTGTGAAGTTGAAGTTGGGACGGAGGGAGTAATTATTTAATTATTTTAATGGGTAGCTGAGAGGTGGCTGAGATTTGTTTAAGAAATAGATGATCAAGATTTGATTTATTCTAAATTGGACTAAATTATTTCCTTATTTGAAAAAATTATAATTATTAATTCCAGCAATTGAGCTCTGCTCCCCCTATTTAACAACAACCAGAGCTCCAACATTGTACTGAGTCATCGACTTTACAGCATCATACACCGTATCATCGGTGGTGCACCAGAGCCAGGATCCATCTGCACCCTTCCCTTTGGCTTTCCGAACATCAGATATAGTAGTGCTTTCGAAATTGTATAGATTCGTCGTATGGCTTTCTACCATCCTCACACAATTAATAACTCAAGAACAAAACACTTGGAGTTGTATGTACAATTAATCATCAATTAAATAATAATTAAAGTGAGTTAAATTAGTCTTACATGTGGAGATGATTAATTATAATAAATTAGGGATTATGGGCATTATGGGCACCCGTGCGTTGCACGGGACGTGTTATTTTTAGGGCAACAATATTTCACTTAATTTTATGATGTTTGAACCGAATAATATTTATTTGAATATGAAGTGAGATTATTCATAATTATAATTATTTAATAATTTTAATGAGTTGCTGAAATTTGTTTTAGAAATATATGGTCAGGATTTTACCCTCTGGAAACATTATGCCATAAACCCTAAAACCCTAAACCCTAAACCCCAAAACCCTAAACCTCTAAATCCTAAATCCTAAATCCTAAACCCTAAACCCTTTGATGGTTAGGATTGGATTTATATTTAATATTATTAATTTTTTAATAAATAATATTTTGATTCTTAATTTGAAAAAGTTATAATTATAATTATTTAATTATCTTATTTCCTAATTTGAAAAAGTTATAATTATAATTATTTAATTATTTTAATGGATGGTTGAGATTTGTTTGAGCTTCTTTCATCCGGTTTTGGTGTGGTTTGAATCTTGTTGTCGTATTATTTCTTTATTTATTTTTTTAATTATCTCATAATATGACAAATTAAAATGCTAACAATAAAATTTTCATTTTTCTAAATTATAGGATCAGATTGTATATTACTAATTTATACAATTCAAAACAATTTATTGTTTATACATCTTAGTGAATTGACGAACCCTTTCGAACGCAATATTGGTTACAATATAAATAAAACAATGTTTCATCTGAAACATGTAGATATTCGATGTTTATTGCAGAATAAGTTGTTTTGAAAAATTAATACTCCCTCCGTCCCATCCAAAGAGTCTATTTTTTCTATTTTTGTCATCTCACCCAAAGAGTTCACTTTTCTTTTTACACACATGGGACCTACATACACCCACTAATACAATTAAAATATGGACCCACACTCCAACTAATACAACTACCCACTACACATTAAATAATAATACTCCTTAATTTACGTGCCAAAAAATAAAAACTACCCTTAGTGTGGGACGGAGGGAGTATATAATTGAGTTCAACTTAAAAAATGCATACCATTTTTTTTTGTGGATAAACATTGTGGGTGGCTGAGATTTGTTTAAGAAATAGATGGTCAGGATTGGATTAATATTATTAATTTTTTAACAAATAATATCTTATTTTCTAATTTATTATTAATTTTTTAATAAACAATATCTTATTTTCTAATTTATTATTAATTTTTAATAAATAATATCTTATTTCTTAATTTGAAAAAGTCATAATTATAATTATTTCATTATTTTAATGGGTGTCTGAGATTTGTTTGAAAAATAGATGACCATCTTTGGATTTATTGTGGGTGGCTAAGATTTGTTAAAGAAATAGATGGTCAGGATTTGATCATATAGAAATATTATGCCACAATCCAAAAACCCTAAATGCTTAAACCCTAAACCCCTAAAATCAACCCTAAAACCCTAAACCCTTTGAAAACATTAAATTAAATAATTATTTTAATGGATGGTTTGATCATGATTAATATTATTAATTTTTTTAATACATAGAAATAATTACTGATATGTACACACTTTGTACCCCTAATTACTACTAGATACATTGATTTAAAATAATTATTATTTAATACAAAATATTAAAGTAAAATACCAAATATACCCCTAAACCCATATACCTTTAAAATACTAACCCCAACCTCCACCCACCACCGGACCACCGCTGCCGCTGCCGCTGCCGGACCGCCGCCGCCGCCAGCGGAGCTCCGGCGGCCGGTCGCCGAAAAATCTATTCGTCAAAAAAAAAAAAAAAAAAACTGGTCGCCGGAAAAACTGCCGCCGCCGGAAAAGCTGCCGGACCGCCGCCGCCGGACCACCACATTTTTTTGCTGCACACACTTTTTTTTCCTGCACACACTTTTTTTGCTGCACACACTTTGCTGCACATGAACTTTTGCTGCACACAATATTTATGTGCAGCACATTAATAGGGGTAATATTGGAATATCACTATATATTTTTGTACCTAGTAGTAATACTTTTGTATGTTTGTATCTCATAGTAATTTAGGGTTTTTTGTGTACCTAGTAGTAATCCTCCCTAATACATAATATCTTATTTTCTAATTTTAAAAAGTCGTAATTATAATTATTTTCTTTAAGAACTAAACCCTAAACCATTTGAAAATATTAAATTAATTAATTATTTTGAAAAAGTCATAATTACAATTATTTAATTTAATTATTTTATTGAGTGGCTGAAATTTGTTTGAGAAATAGATGGTCAGGGTCAGGATTGGATTTATTATAATTATTTAATTATTTCCTAATTTGAAAATTTTACAATTACAATTATTTAATTTAATTATTTCAATGGGTGGCTGAGATTTATTTGAGAAATAGATTGCCAGGATTTGAATTTTTTTTGTTGAGATTTGTTTTGAAAAATAGATGGTAGGATTGGATTTATATTTAATAGTATTATTAATTTTTTAATAAATAATATCTTATTTCCTAATTTGAAAAAGTCATAATTATAATTATTTAATTATTTTAATATCTCATATTATAGGCCGTTCAAATTTTTTTATTATAGAACGCTTAATCCGGACGGTTTAAAACCAGATTATAGGTTGTTCAAATTTTTTACTATAGAACACTTGATCCAGGCGGTTTAGAACCTGAATCCTAGATGTATTCCGTTCTTGAGTTGATTCTCGTTGAAGAATTCGAAGAACTATTCAGACAATTCTGAAGTCTTTGATCTTCTTAGAGAATCATTCTGGTGTGTTTGAAATGAATGGAGGATGGCTCCTTATATAGGTGAAGGGTGAGGAAGCCTCATATATAACTCGCAATTTAATTGGTCAATGGATTATTTGACCTAATTATGTGGGCTTAGGCTAATTGGTCAATGGATTATTTGACCTAATTCTGTGGGCTTAGGTCTTTCCATCCCTGCAATTTGATTGGTCTATTTAATATTTTTAATTATTTAATAAATAAAATCTTATTTCCTAATTTGAAAAGGTCATAATTATAATTATTTAATTATTTTAATGGGTGGCTGAGATTTATTTTAAAAATAGATGGTCAGGATTGGATTTATTCTGCTTTTATATAATTTGATTGGTCTATTTAATATTATAATTTTTAATAAATAAAATCTTATTTCCTAATTTGAAAAGGTCATAATTATAATTATTTAATTATTTTAATGGGTGGCTGAGATTTGTTTTAAAAATAGATGGCCAGGATTGGATTTATTCTGCTTTTATATTTAATTGTTTTAATGGGGCAGATTTGTTTAATAAATAAATTGTCAAAATTGGATTGATTCTAGATTGAACTAAATTATTTTCTAATTTGAAAAAGTCATAATTACAATTATTTAATTTAATTATTTTATTGAGTGGCTGAAATTTATTTGAGAAATAGATGGTCAGGGTCAGGATTGGATTTATTATAATTATTTAATTATTTCCTAATTTGAAAATTTTATAATTACAATTATTTAATTTAATTATTTCAATGAGTAGCTGAGATTTATTTGAGAAATAGATGGCCAGGATTTGATTTTTTTTTTTTAGATTTGTTTTGAAAAATAGATGGATAGGATTGGATTTATATTTAATATTATGAATTTTTTAATAAATAATATCTTATTTCCTAATTTGAAAAAGTCATAATTATAATTATTTAATTATTTTTATATCCCAGATTATATGCTGTTCAAATTTTTTTACTATAGAACGCTTTATCCGGATGATCGTTCAAATTTTTTTACTATAGAACGCTTTATCCGGACGGTTTAAAACCAGATTATAGGTTGTTTCAAAATTTTGACTATAGAACACTTGATCCAGGCGGTTTAGAACCTGAATCTCAAATGTATTCCGTTCTTGAGTTGATTATAGTTGAAGAATTCGAAGAACTATTCAGACAATTCTAAAGTCTTTGATCTTCATAGAGAATCGTTCTCGGTGTGTTTGAAATGAATGGAGGAGGGCTCCTTATATAGGTGAAGGGTGAGGAAGCCCCATATATAACTCGCAATTTGATTGGTCAATGGATTATTTGACCTAATTCTGTGGGCTTGGGCTGATTGGTTAATGGATTATTTGACCTAATTCTGTGGGCTTGGGCCTTTCCATCCCTGCAATTTGATTGGTCTATTTAATATTATTAATTATTTAACAAATAAAATCTTATTTCCTAATTTGAAAATGTCATAATTATAATTATTTAATTATTTTAATGGGTGGCTGAGATTTGTTTTAAAAATAAATGGTCAGGATTAGATTTATTCTGCTTTTATATAATTTGATTTGATTGGTCTATTTAATATTATTAATTTTTTAATAAATAAAATCTTATTTCCTAATTTGAAAAGGTCATAATTATAATTATTTAATTATTTTAATGGGTGGCTAAGATTTGTTTTGAAAATAGATGGCCAGGATTAAATTTATTCTGCTTTTATATATAATATATATAGAAGTGGTAACATTTTTAAGTAAAAAGTGATAACCGATTATGAAAACATAAAATAATCTTATCATTAACTAACGCATAAAATACTGTCATTAATTTTCATTTTTTTAAATTTCTTTTGATTAATAATTATATATTAGTGTTATTTTTTTTTCTTCGGCATATACTAAACGAGAGTTTTATTTTTATATTATGTCAATCAAAATTAACTTTTGATATTTTTTTAATTCTTTTAATTAATACATATTAAATTCATTATAATATATATTTTTATAGTAAATTATATTTTTTTAGTATTATAATTTCATTTCCCGCGTAATACGCGAAATTTGTACTAGTATATATATATATGAAAAATAAGGTCAAGTATTTTATAATTAATTAAAGCAAAATTATTAAAATATTTTTAAAAAAATTGCTATATATATTTTTGTTTTAAAAAAAATATACGTAATGTTATAAATAATATTTAAATGGAGTATTACTCTTTATTCATGATTATGATTTAGTATTTTGTACTTAACTATATAATAATAATAATAATTCCATTAATTGTTACTTTTAGGAAACTAATGTACTGTATCTAATTTGCAATGAATTTATTAATATAATTTTTTATGTAATTTTATTAGTTTCAAATTATATAAACAACTCTAGAAAATAAATTTTATAATTCATATGTCATAATTGAATAGTTAAGATATATGTAAATAAATAAATATTAATATCCTAAATTTAAAAAAATTAACAAATATTTACAAACTCAATTTTAATGTTATTTGATATATGATGAGAGTGAAAATAAGCGTGTTATAGTGTCCAATTTAACACCTTTTTGATTGGAATTGTTGTCATATATTAGCATAAGTGTCTTATATTTGATATATGTGAGAAAAAGGTTCACTTGAGGTATTTTATTGTGTTTTAGGTTGAAAAATGATCAAAAGTGCAAAGTTGGAAAAAAGGTGCAACTTGTGCAATGAATGCTGAAAAACGCACGTCCAAATTATGCAATTTTTCTGTGTTTGTATGGAGATCAAAACTGATGTTGAGATACATGGTTGGAAAGCCACTGAAGAGAAGGTCGTTTTGGCGTAAAGAACACCCCAATTGGATTCCAAACGAGAAAGTTATTATCAAAGTGGTGACGTCGCGCGAGCTGTGCCGAATAGAACAGCTGTGTTACTTTGCATGGCTTGTTACACCTTCAATTCTTGTATTTTCTATAAGTTCTTTATATGAATAGAAAGTCAAGGAAGAGAGGATCGCGTGAGCGCAAGAACCACTTAAATCGGAGCTTGTATGTCAAAGTTATACGCAAAACGGTGAGACTGCGCACTAAAGTTCGACCAGAGTTCGACCACGTGTCGTGGTCGAACAAGAAGCCTGAACAAGCGGAAAATCGAGATTTTTACCCCCTGTTCATGAATTTTTATGCTTTCTAAGAAAAAGCCCATCCTAGGTCCATAAGGAGAGCTTACAAGTATAAAAGGGGATGTAGATCACACCAAGAAGATAGAATAGATACGGATTGGATACAACACAACACAATCATCCTACACCCCACAAGGGGGGGATTACCCCCCAACCATCATCCACATCCTTTCCTCCATCCATCCATCACTTTGAAGATTCGTTTGTGGAATCAAGAGGAGAATTCAAGATGGAGAAGGACGCGACGACACCAAATCTGGGGTTTATTTCGTTTTCTAATTTATCTTGTAATTTTCCAGGCATCCGGGTAAGATCTATCCAACACCCATGATTGTTCTTCATAACATCATGGGCTAGAGCCTTTTTGGTAGAACTAGGGTTGTGAAGGTTTTTACCAATTAATTGAACTTTCGTGTGTAAACTCCATATAACACTACTTGTGGATTTATTTTATATATGATTGTGTCTTTTTAATTCATACTTACGGTCATTTTTTGCATCATTAACTGTTATGTAGAGTTTGAACACATATCTTGGTTATTGATTGAGTGCGTTCACTCCTGAGCAGGATTCCATGTTATGATTCTAAGTGAGGGGACTCCGAAGCTTCATTAGAACTATCATATATGAATACTTATTAATTGAATTGAATTCGGGTTATTAGTAGGATAAAGAGGATAATTTTATAGTACCTATAAAGGGAGATCATATCGGGTTAGAGTACCAATTGGCCAGGGAAATAATTGATACTGATAGTACCTAGAAAGGGGGGTGGAATTATATCTCTTGCTCTGAGGTTATTCACACGTGTTACACACATGTTTACTTATGTCTATATAGTAGATATGCATGGTTTAGTGATGCGTCCATATTCCACAAGGCAGAGTCGGACATCAGCACACGAAAGGGAGATTAATGAGTGAAACTGGATTATCCTAGAGCTACCTATTCTTCTAATTGATCCACTTTCGTATTCTTCGAGTGATATTTTATTTAATTTGTTATTTTAATTAATTGTTTATTAGTTCATCATTCAATCCTCTTTTATTTAATTTGTTATTTTAATTAATTGTTTATTAGTTCACATTCAATCTTCAAACTGAATTGCCTTGTCTTAATTAATTTAGTAAATAATTAAATTGATAATACGCCGTCCTTTGGGTTCGATATTCCCTTGGTCGCTTGTTTAAGCTGCAATTGATATCCTTAATATTTGGGGATTAATTTTGCGTGCAAAGAAAATGAGCATCAATATGAAATAATAATTTAACTTAAAGAACTTAAGCTTTCGATTATATACTTGAATTAGTTTTTCAACCTCTTATTCTCTATAGGTAAATTGATTCAAAAGTACTTGAATCATCGATCCTCTTTCACTTGAAATTTTTTTAAATCAATACGTTAGAGGTAGATCTTAAAGAATACATGAATCGATTCTTAAGAGATACTACTTGAATCGATTTTTTTCCTCTTGAAGAATGTTGAGAGTGGAAATTAGCGTGTTTGAGTGTCCAATTTAACACCTTTTTTATGAGAATTGTTGTTATATATTAGCACAAGTATCTTATATTCAATATATGTGAGAAAAAGGTGCACTTGAGGTGTTTTATTGTGTTTTAGGTGGAAAAATGATCAAAAGTGCAAAGTTGGAGAAAATGTGCAACTTGTGCATGAATGCTGAAAAACACACGTCCAACTTTATTAATTTTTCTGTATTCGTGTGGAGCTCTGAACAGGAAGTGTGATACATGGTTGGAAAGCCACTGAAAAGTAGATCATTTTGGAGTCAAGAACACCCCAATCGGAATCCAAACGAGAGAGATATGATCAAAGTGGTAACGTCACGCGAGCTGTGCTGAACAGAACAACTGTGTTACTTTGCATGGCTTGTTACACCTTCAACTCTTTGAGTTTCAATGAATTATTTATGGATAGAAAGCCAAGGAAGAGAGGATCGTGTGAGTGCAAGAATTACTCAAATCGGAGATGGGACGAGGAAGTTATGCTTAAAATCGTGAAGTCGCGCAGCTGCCAGCGAGAATTTCTGAAAATTTCCGAAAATTACTTAATTTATCTCCTTATCACATAATCCTCCATGATTCACCCATATATGTTTCTTTCCTTATTTAATTCCTTTTCAAGTCCTATAAGGAGAGCCTACAAGTATAAAAGGGGGTGTAGATCACATCAATACATAGATTGGAACAAGGAATTGAGTAGAAGAGAGGTCACAACCATACTACACCCCTCAAGGGGGGATCACCCCCCAACCATCGTCAACATCCTTTCCTCCATCTATCCATCACTTTGAAGATTCGTCCGTGGAATCAAGAAGAGAACCAAGAGGAATTGAAGAGACAGAAGAGAGAAGGAAGGAGGCTTCTACACCAAGGGTTTTCCTAATTCTTTTCTTCTTCTTTCTAATTTTCCCGACATATGGGTAAGATCTATCCAACACCCATGATTGTTCTTCGTAACATCATGGGCTAGAGCCTTTTTGGTAGAACTAGGGTTGTGAATGTTTTTACGAATTAATTGAACTATCGTGTATAAACTCCGTACAACACTACTTGTGGATTTATTTTATATATGATTGTGCTTTCTTAATTCATACTCACAGTCGTTTCGGGCATCATTAACTGTTATGTAGAGTCTGAATACATATCTTGGTTATTGATTGAGTGCGTTCACTGCTGAGCAGGATTCCATGTTATGATTCTAAGTGAGGGGACTCCGAAGCTTCATTAGAACTATCATATATGAATACTTATTAATTGAATTGAATTCGGGTTATTAAGTATGATAAAGAGGATAATTTTATAGTACCTATAAAGGGAGATCATATCGGGTTAGAGTACCAATTGGCCAGGGAAATAATTGATACTGATAGTACCTAGAAAGGGGGGTGGAATTATATCTCTTGCTCCGAAGTTATTCACACGTGTTACACGCATTTTTACTTGTGTCTATAGAGTAGATATGCATGGTTTAGTGATGCGTCCATATTCCACAAGGCAGAGTCGGACATCAACACACGGAAGGAAAATTAATAAGTAAAAGTGGATTATCCTAGAGCTACCTATTCTCTTACTTGATCCACTTTCATATTCTTCTAAGTGACTTTATTTTATTTGTTATTTTAATTAATTGTTTAGTATTTTTAATAACTAAATCCTAAAACTTTATTCCCATTCGTCTTAATTAATTTAGTAAATAATTAAATTGATAATACGCCGTCCCTTGGGTTCGATATTCACTTGGTCGCTTGCTAAGCTGCAATTGATATCCTTAATACTTGGGGATTAATTTTGCGTGCAAAGAAAACGCGCATCAAAGAATTGATTCGTAAGATGTAAATCGATTCAAAAATACTTGAATTGATCCTCTTACTCTTTGAAAATCGATTTTTAAGATGTAAATCTATTCAAGAATATTTGAATCAATTCTCTTCCTCTTGAAGAATCGATTCTTAAGAAGTAAATTAATACATAAATACTTGAATCAGTTATCTTCCTCTTGAAGAATACTTGAATCGAATTTTTAGAGGTAGATCGAATATCTACTTGATTCGCTCTATCGAAATAAATTTTTATACTTTCATAAATCAATTCTCTAAAGGAACTTGAAGAAAGTTCATATTCCTCTTGGAGAATCGAATGTGTGTATTTAGAATAAATAACAAAAAATCTTATTTATAGGTTTGGTGAGAGAAATATTATGTAGAATATTCTTTTTTCCCTTTATACATGATTTAATTTGATATTAATTCATTTATTTATTGCATTAAAAGATTTAATAATTAATTAATGACGATACCCAAATAAATAAATAAAATATTGAAAATTTAATCATTATTAAAAATAAGAAACACATTATTTAAAAATATTTAAAATAATTAAGGAAAATATTAAAAAAAGTATTTATAAAACAAAAAAACTTTTATAATATATTTATTACTTAATTTAGATTTATAAATAGAAAAGGAAATACATTACTTACTTTAAAAAATAAATACAAAATAAATACAAAATAAGAAAATTAATATAAATATCAAATAAATATATTCTTATAATATATTTTCTTTTATAATATATATTTATTAATTAATTTAGATTTATAAATAGAAAAGGAATACATTATTTATTTGAAAAAATAAATATAAAATAAGAAATTAATTATAGGTAAATAAAAAAATATTAAAAAAATTTGATATTAATTAATTTATTTATTGCATTAAAAGATTTAGTAATTATTAATGATGATGCCCAAATAAACAAATAAAATATTAAAAATTTAATCATTATTAAAATAAGAAACACATTATTTAAAAATATTAAAAATAATTAAGGAAAATATTTAAAAAACAAAAAAACTTTTATAATATATTTATCACTTAATTTAGATTTATAAATAGAAAAGGAAATACATTACTTATTTTAAAAAATAAATACAAAATAAGAAAATTAATATAAAAATCAAATAAATATATTTTTTAGAATATATTTTCTTTTATAATATATATTATTACTTAATTTAGATTTATAAATAGAAAAGGGATACATTATTTATTTGAAAAAATAAATATAAAATAATGAAATTAATTATAGGTAAATAAGGAAAATATAAAAAAAATATATTTAAAATTTCAAAAAATAAGAAAATTACACTTCATAACGGAGCGCTCTAGAGACGACACATAGACAGAAAAATTTCTGCTATATTATACTTAAGATTATATTAATAATTAAAGAAAAACGAATTTTATAATTCACATGTCATAATTGAATAATTCAAATAAATATGAATAATTAAATAAAATTAATATGCTAAAATTAATAAATCAACAATTATTTAAAAACTCGATTCCAATATCATTTGTCAACATCGAGTAAATTATTAAAAAATATAATATAAAATAATGATTAAACTAAAATAACTTGAAGAAAACTTTTGATTCTTTACATGAATCAGTCTTTGAACCTCTTATCCATCTTAAAGAATACTTGAATTGATTATCTACTTGAAGAGGTAAATCGATTCCAAAAATACTTGAATGATCTACATGAATCAGTTTTTTAACCTCTTATTCATCTTAAAGAATACAACTTAACAAACACTTTAATAGATTATCTACTTGAAGAGGTAAATCGATTCCGAAAATACTTGAATGATCTACATGAATCAGTTTTTTAACTTCTTATTCATCTTAAAGAATATATACTTGAACCGATTATCTACTTGAAGATATAAATTAATTTAAAAAATACTTGAATAGATCCTCTTATTCCTCTTGTTAAAGAATACTTGAGATTATATACTTGAAGAGGTAAACCGATTCCAAAAATATTTGAATGATTCAAAAATACTTGAATCGATTCTCTTATTCCTCTTGAAGAAAGAATACTTGAAGAGGTAAATCGATTCCAAAAACACTTGAATGATTCAAAAATACTTGAATCGATCCTCTTATTCCTCTTGAAGAAAGAATACTTGAGATTATATACTTGAAGAGATAAATCGATTCCAAAAACACTTGAATGATTCAAGAATACTTGAATCGATCGATTACCTTATTCCTCTTGAAGAATACTTGAATTGATTCTCTTATTCATCTAGAATAATACTTGAATTAATTATTTTCATCTTGAAGAATACTTGAATTGATTCTTGAAAAACACTTGAATTGATTCTTTTCATCTTGAATGAGATTCAATTATTTAGAAGTGAATAGAATCTTGCTCAAACAAAATAAATTTTTATACTTTTTAATAAATCAATTATGTAGAAGAACTTGAAGAAAGCTTATATTACTCTTGAAAAATTGAATGGGTGTGTTTGGAATGAATATCCAAAAAGACTTATTTATAGGTGGAGTGTGAGAGAATATTATATGGAATATTCTTTTTTCCCTTTATATATAATTTAATTAATTTATTTACAATAAAAAGATTTAGTAATTAAATACTGATACCAAAATAAATACATAAAGATATTAAAATTTTAATTAATCATCAATCAAAATAAAAATAATAAAAAAAAGAATTTATTTTATGATAAATTAATGAGGTGCACATTTAAGAAAAGATAATTATATTTTTAATTTATATTTTGATATATATTTTTAATTTGAATTTTTTTCTTAAATTATGTATATGTTTATTTTTATTTATTATTATCTCAAGTAAACATAATTTTTATTTTTAACTAATATTTTGTTCTTAATTTCTATAATTTTTTTTAATTTATTACCCTGCCGGTGGTCAACGTCGATCAACGCCGGTCAACTGTCGGTCAATGTCGGTCAATGGCCGGTCAACGCCGGTCCGGCCACCGGTCAACGGCTGGTCAACGCCGGTGGGTGAGTGAGTGGTAGGATTGTTGGTTTAAAAGTGTATGGAGTATAAGGTTATATTTGGTATTTTACTTTAATATTTTGTATGTGAGAGTAATTATTTAAATTCCATGTATCTAATAGTAATTTAGGTTAAAAGTGTGAATCTATTATTGATAATCCCTATTTTTTAAAGAAATATTAAATAAGGAAGTTAATGATAAGTAAATAAGGAAAACGTAAAAAAATAATTTAAAAATTCAAAAAAAGAGAAAATTACACGTCATAATGGAGCGCTCTAAAGATGACACGCAGGCAGAAAAGTTTCTGCTATAGTATAGGAGTATATATATATATATATATATATATATATATATATATATATATATATATATATATATATATATATATATATATATATATATATATATAAGCAGCAAATCAAGCTTTTTATTTTCCTGCCCAAATAATCTCATTTCCATATCTCCCAAATTTTTCATATTTTCTTCAATTTATTATATATCTCTCCAATTTCTCATATTTTCTTCAATTTATCACATGTTATCATTTATCATATATCTCCCCAATTTATCATCTTTTCATCAATTTATCATATGTTATCACATATTTTCGTATCGTTCTCATCTAACATATTTAATCTAATTATAATTAAAGATTATAACCTCTCATTTGTCAAATAATATCAATTACATTTATTTTCATTATTGCATCTTAATTAAATATTGTAAAACATACTCTAATATGATTATGTAATTATTTCATTAATATTCTATATATTTCTCTTTCAGTGGTAGAGAGTTTAATTTAAAAAAATGTTTGACTCTAAATTACTAATATATTTGGATAGATATTTTTCTCTTGGAAATTTCTTTTATCTTTTTAGTTGTTACAGTTCATTGGGATGAATATGATTGTACGATTGTGAGATTAAAATCTTTTAAACAAAATTATTCTTTTATAGCTGCAATATATCAATTATTTATTATACCAAACTTTTGGTTAGTTAACTGTTTCCTTTCTTTTATCATGTATACTATTCTAGAAGATTTTTCTTAGTGCAAGGAATGCAAATAGACTGAAACGCTAATGATGGTTGATAATCAGAATTGCTCATGGAATGTTTCTACAATTTCAAGAAATCATTAACTCTATTTCAATGAAAGATTGTCTAAATTTAAAAAAGATTTAAATATATAGTTCTGCAATATTATATCTTTTATATATATTTAAAAAAACCTAAAAATTGAAAGGTGCACAAAAAAACCAAAAAAATAATGAGAAACCACATTTTATTTATTTATTTATGATGTTTAATCGCCCGTGAAAATCAAATAAAGATATAAATGATGTTTATATAATATATTTGACCGTTTCACAAAATAATATTTATTAAATATATAAAAGATGTTTATAATAAATTTGATAATTTGTCGCAATAATATTTATATGTTTTAATTTCTAAAATCCATCCCCGTGCAACGCACGGGTAAGTTTTACTAGTATATATATACATACCCATGGCAAGAGCCCATGCAACCCCATGGCCGGTCCTACCCCACCACCAATGGCCATCGAGGTGCAGCCTCCACTGAAACCACCATAACTCCCACAACAGATGGTCGTCTAGGTGCCGCCCTCACCAGATTAACCCGTACCCCTACCACCAATGGCCATCGAGATGCCGCCACCGTGGAACCACTAGCATCCCACAGGAAACAGCCACACCCCCAGCCACCATACAAGATGAGCCTACCAATGGGTTTCCGTCAAGCAGCCATGCATTCTTGTAGAAACTACTGCAAGTTCCAGCAGACATATAGAGAAAATAATGGAAGATCCACAGGTCAAGAAGATGATGTTCATCTTGGAGAATAAGCTAATGAGGATGAAGAAACTGAAGACATAAACCATGATAGGTTAGATATTTCCGATGCAAGTTCTAGTAGCTATGAAACCACTGACCATGGCAATCTTCAACCAGAAAATGGAACTTCTAGAGCAATTGAGGAGATCCATGCTGGACCTACTAATAAGTCTTCTATGGCCCCATCCATCAAGCCGTGGAATTCCATAAGAAAGTTCAAGTTACACCAGAAGATGCAAGTTCTGAAGCAGATTTTCCTATGGTAGGAATATAAGGTTGGAGGGATATGTAAAGTTTGAGGGATATGTGTAGGGTTTGTGGAGAGGTGTAGGGATTGATGAGTTGGGTGAACAAAATATAATAGAAGGAGTTTGAAAAAAAGATCAATGTTTAAAACATACTTCACTAAAACTTTTTGATTATGTACATCAAAATGTTACACCATCCACCTACTTATACTATCCAATGGTACATATCTAGATAATTCTCTTATTTGATCACATGCTATTATTCTAGACAATTTTTCTAATTAATTAATAGATTCCTCCATATTCTAGTATACTCCATACTTTGGCATACATGTTCTTGATCCCAAAGGAGATTTCTACCATGTCACATGTTATTCTTTAAGCTTCTATAACTCTCTAAATCAACTTTATTATTTCTAACACCCCCTCTTAAACTTGATTTTGCATTCCAAGCAAACTTTGAAATCTTGCAAACTCTTCATACTTGAGTGGCTTCGTAAAAATGCCAGCTACTTGAACTTCTCTCTTCGTAATGCATTCTCTGATGTATAAAAAGCGAGTGTCTATGATTTTATTCCGATTATTAATATCGAATTCTTTGCCAATACAATTGCCAACTTGTTGTCCACACAAATTCTCGTATGATTCTCGTATGACCATTCGAGTTCCCGTAATAAGCTTCTGAGCCATATAGCACAAACACTAGACGTAACGGCTATGTACTTAGCTTCACATGTAGATAGTGTGACTATTGGTTGCTTCTTCGATATCCAAGTGAAAGCGGTGTCTCTCATGAAAAACAGAAATCCACTTGTACTTTTTCGATCATCATTATCTCCAGCCCAATCTATCACTATAGCCAACAAGCTCATAATTATTAGTAGTTGAATAAAGCATAGTTGAGCGTACCTTTGAGATATCGAAGAATTCTTTTTGGTCCTTTAAGTGCATTGTGGTTGGATTCTCCATAAATCTACACACAAGCCATGTTGCGTAGAAAATGTCTAGCTTTGTGCAAGTTAAGTACCTTAGGCTTTCAACCAAACTTAGTTTACTTCTAGACTCCACCTAGTAGATTGCTTTGCAATCTTCCATTTTGAACTTCTTGAGAATCTCCTTCGTATAACCTTCTTGTGTGATGAATATTCCTTCCTCAAGTTGCTTAACTTCAACTCCAAGATAATATACCATGAGCCCAATATCAGTCATCTCAAACTCTTTAGTCATGGCCTTCTCGAATTCCTTAAACATCTTTATGTTGTTTCCTATGAATATTGTTGGCATTCAATCGTTTGGTTAACGTGAACCGTTAGGGTTCCATGCAGTTTCATATCAGCGGAAGCACGAATATAAATCCGCATTACCTTTCACTAGGGTATGTTGAAGAAGAACAACTGCAAAAACAACCTTTTGATCTTCTGTTGTATTCCCAAGTCTAATCTTGACGTCGTGTGGGAGATGATCTTCAAGATCCTCTCAATTTGCTTCATTTCCCTCTATCTGTCGTGTATTAGGTGCAGAATATATGGTTTCTGGAAAGCTGAGATGACTAATATATATGGGCTACAACAGGGACCAGGATGAGAAATTAGAGTCGGGCCTCCATTGGGCTTAAGTATCCAAGTTTAGCCCAAAACTTATACTTAAGTCCAATAATAATAATATAGTCCACTAAAAATTATTATTGCACTTCCGCTCCAATTCCAAATTACGTTATAGGCTCATTCTGATTATAAGCCCGTTAGTCTCCCCACGTTCAAGATATACAATGTCCATTAATTAATTAAGTTACTGACAACTCCATTAATTAACATCCGAGAGTAGTACCACTCAACCTTGTTATCATACCGGAATAAATCCACCTGCAGGGTTTACATGATAATCCTTATGAGCTCCTCAAGGGGACATCATCAGCCTATTTAATAGGACACAGATTCCTTCTACAATCAACATCACACTATAGAGACAACACTATTTCCCAACTCACCGAGTTTGTTGATTTAATGAATAAATCTCACCCATTGATGAATCAAAGAGATATATACTGGCTTACGCGTTGAGGTTATCGTATAGGGATTAAGAGCATGAACATCCATAAAACTGAGATCAAGTTCTCCTATATAGTCAATATAAGTTGAACGATCTCAAGTGGTCCTGCTCAATATACATAAAGCATACTAATGTGATTTTATAGTTAAGACAAACTAATACCAAATCACACTACAGCATCTCGATAGATTGTCCCTATCTATCTCGGTTGTGAGCATCTGTTTATACTTTATAAGGAGCTGACAATATGATCTTCCATGCGACGCTGCTGATAGGCTATCGCCGGCCCACCAAAAATAAGAAATTATAATTTTTTCTGACTCAATCCAATACAGAGTATAGCAACGAGTACGGGTCGAACCCAAGAGAGTAGAATGAAATTTAAATTATATAGATGTGTTGAAAACAATAAAATAAATTAGGGGGTTTTATTTTAGAAAAATTGAAAATAGCACGAATAATAATTCAACTCAATTTTTAAATAACAAAGTAGATGAAATTTAATTAGTAAATTAACCAAGAGAGAAAAACCTAGTTTAGGATGATGATCCCCTCCTGTTTACTAAATCAATTAACCATAGGAATTAAACATCTACCCTAATGTGCAAACTCAAATCCCTAGATTGACGGTACGACCAATCAACCCGAATGTTCTTAAGTTCTTCAATTAGGCAAATAGATCATATCATATAAAGAGAAATGAAGAGTACAAAAATCAAAGTCCCAAAAGATGTGAAAAAGCCACAACCGGCCCAAAAGCTCTATCTAAAACGAAAATATTCTCTATTCATATCATGAAAGAGCAAGCTGCGTAGTGCAATTGGAACAGAATCCCTCCACATCTGTGGCCCGCCAACCTCAGATAGGGCATCAACAACACGGTTACCCTCTCTGAAGATGTGTGATATGCTGAAATTAAAACCCCGAAGAAAGTCATTTGCCTTGCGCCACTTGGAGATAACTTTCCATGGAATTGTAGGGTTTTGATGTGTGAAGGCTTAGACCACGTAAGTTGAGTCCGTCTTTAGCCAAAGATTTGTCCAGTTCTTTACATAAGCATACTCAATGGCCAGTATAGCCGTGAGCAGCTCTGCTTCCATGGCAAAACTGCTGCCAAAACCTGAAGTGAAACATCCCATCGAAAATCCACGGCTGTTGCGAAAAACCCCTCCACCTGATATCTGCCCCGGGCTACCAGCTGCATAACCATCAACATTCACCTTTACACATCCTGCTGCTGGAGGGTGTCATCTTAATTGAACTACTAAATTGAACTATTTACAAGTGACCCTATGGATTCAAACTCGAAAACTCATTAAGACTCCAAACATATAATTACTAGGCTACGAAAACTGGCTAGAAATCATACAACCTAGATCCCATTACATCTAGAGGGAATAATCTCTATTTGCTACTCAATTCAATTCTCACAACAATTACAGATCATGGATCATGAAATAGCATCCAACAATTAAATAATTAAACTAGTTGATCAAGCTAAATTAATTATTAAACTACTATAAATCAATTCAAGGCACGTAATGGAATAAATTCACACAAAAGATTCAATATAAAAATCCTTAATAATTAAATTAACATTCAACGGGAGGTTCACGAAATCCTAAACTAGAAAAGGGGATTAGCCCCGCATGTTCATGACAAATATGAAATAAAATTAAAGAACAGATGATGTTCGATTGTTCTTCACTTCACGCTCCCAAAATCTGCCTTGCAGTCGCCTCTTTTCTCCTTGCAAGAAAAAACAGTGTCTAGCGTGTCTCTCTTCTGCTGTATCTACCTACTCTATTTATCTTCTTGTCCCCCAAGAAACCTAATTGATTTCTTTCCTTTTTTCTCGCTTCCCAAAATATATCTTTACCGTGTTTTTTTCTCCTTGATCGTGCCTTCAATAGATTTGGAGGATATTTGATCGTGAGAATATATGAAAGATATGCTAGCTGATTTTTTTTCCTAAATTACTCCACTTAACATCCTATTTCCACATCAATTCATATCATTAACGCATTTCCCAAAGATAAGAATAGTCAATACTAGCACATAAACAACATATAATTCAATCAAATAGACTTGAATTTCCACCAAATAATCATGCTAAAATATGGCTTATCAGCCGCACACCATATTATCTATAGTATAAAGTAAGTGAACTTTTGCAATAACATATAAATAGATTATAATATGCAAAATGTTTGATCATATGATTTTCATTTCAAATAAATTGTTAAAACATTGTTTATACAAAAGCTAGACTTTTAGTATAAAATCTAACAATCTCCCACTTATACTAAAAGACTACGCTTCCATATCTGCTGACACGCATCTAATCCCCATTCCTTCTACATGCCCATCAAACACTTCACTGGAAGGCTCTTAGTAAAATGATCAGCTAGATTATCGGGCGCTCAATGTGTTTACTCGCCTTATGGGCTCATGGTTTCTTCGAGTTTGCTACTGCACCACTGTTATCCCAATAAATTGTGATTGCTTTGGGCAAACCAGGAATCACATCCAAGTCCATTAAGAAGTTCTTGATCCATACTGCTTCTTTAGCTGCCTACGAGGCTGCTACATATTTTGCTTCCATGGTGGAGTCCGTAACGCATTTCTGCTTTACACTCCTCCATATTATGGCTTCTCCTCTAAGAGTAAACATATAACTCGAGGTGGATTTACTAGTATCCCTATCTGACTGAAACTCTGAATCAATATAACCCAAAGGCAACAAAGTATCTGCCCGGTAAATCAACATATAATCCCTAGTCCTTCGTAGGTACTTCAAAATATATTTTACCGCAGGCTAATGCCTTTGTCCTGGGTTACTTTGATACCTACTGACCAAGCCTACGGCATAACAGATATCCAGCCTCGTACATAGCATTGCATACATGAGACTTCCTACAGCCGAAGCATAAGGAACCGCCTTCATTTCCTCTATTTCCTTTTGTGTCTTTGGACACATTTCCTTATATAGAGGTATTCCATGTCTAAAAGGTAGAAAACCTTTCTTGGAATCTTGCATGCTAAAACGAGCCAGGATTGTATCAATGTATGAAGCTTGGGACAGGCACGACATTCTTTTCTTGCGATCCCTTATTAATTTGATCCCTAGAATGTGTCCGGCTTCTCCTAAGTCCTTTATCTCAAACTGCTTAGATTGTCATACCCTTACGCCCGACAATACCTTTACATTGTTTTCAATGAGCAGGATATCATCCACGTATAGTACAAGAAATACCACTACATTTCCGTCACACTTCTTGTACACACATGATTCATTCGGACATTGAATAAATCCATATGAATGGATTACTTCATCAAAGCGGATGTTCCATGATCTAAAAGCTTGTTTCAATCCATAAATGGATCTATTAAGCTTACATACAAGGTGCTTTTCTCCCTTTGCAATGAATCCCTCTAGTTGCTTCATATAGATATTTTCCTCAAGACTTCCATTCAGGAAAGCTATCTTGACATCCATTTGCCATACCTCATAATCCATATGAGCGCCAATAGATAAAAGAATTTGGATTGACTTAAGCATGGCCACAGGCAAAAAGGTTTCCTCATAATCGATCCCTTTTTTCTGAGTATATCCTTTCGCAACAAGCCTTGCTTTAAAGGTTTCTACCTTACTGTCAGATCTTCTTTTTCTTTTGTAGACCCACTTGCATCCAATGGCTTTTATACTATTGGGTGGTTCTACAAGTTCCCAGACTTGATTAGAATATATGGATTCTATCTCAGATTTCATTGCATTTTGCCATGATTGAGTATCTTTATGATGCAGTGCTTCGTCGTAATTCCATGGGTCGATTTCATGTTCACCAGGGGATCAAGTCTGACGACTCTTCCAATCCCATGAATCTATCTGGTGTCTCACAATCCTCCCACTACGACGAGGCACCACAGGCAATTGTGTATCAAGTGTGACATGTGGTGCAGTGTCTTGTAGTATATCCTCTTGTACAATTGGTATTATATTTGGTGTTTCCCTTCTTACTTCTTCTAGAACATTTTTACTCATAGGTTTATGGTCCATTATGTAATCCTCTTCCAAAAATCGGGCGTTCGTGCAAACGATCACCTTTTGGTCTTTTGGACTATAAAACAAACCACCTTTCGTTCATCTAGGATATCCTATAAAAAGATAAATATCGGTACGCGATTCTAACTTATCAGTATCTACCTTTAACACGCGTGTCGGAGCATCCCAAATTCGAATGTGTTTCAGACTAGGCTTGCGCCCTGTCCACAATTCGATGGGTATGGAGGCTACTGATTTAGAAGGTACTAAATTTAGAATGTAAGCCGCTATTTCTAAGGCGTATCCCCAAAACGAATTTGGTAATTCCAAATAACTCATCATTGATCTTACCATTTCCATAAGAGTCATATTCCTTCTTTCTGCTACACCATTCTGCTGGGATTCAATCCCTTCCACTGATAAATAGTTCCTAAACTTTCCCAAGAGGTATTCGCCACCACGATCAGATCATAGTGTCTTAATACATTTTCCAAGTTGCTTCTCCACATCAGCCTTGTACTCTTTGAATTTATCATAGCACTTAGACTTGCGGCGCATCAAATAAATGTATCCATATCTAGAATAATCGTCAATGAAAGTGACGAAATATTCATAACCACCTCTAGCCTGGACAGACATAGGACCATATAAATCAGAATGAACCAATTCCAATATATTTTTGGCTCTATACCCCTTTGCCTTAAAAGGCCTTTTGGTCATTTTTCCTTCCAAGCAAGATTCACAAGTTGGATAATTTTCCACTACTAATGAACTAAAAGGCCCATCAGCTATCAACCTTTGAATCCTACTCAAGTTAATATGACCTAGTCATAAATGTCAAAGATATGTTTGGTTCATTTTCAAAGGATCTTTTCTCTTATTAGTAGATATATCATTCAATTCGATTTGTTGAACTGTGGGAGAAATTGGTTTAAGAGTATACAAATTATCTATCAATGCACCATCACAGATAATAATTCCATTTTCCCTAAAACAACCTTGTCATTAAAAGAAACAGAATATCCATCTATAAACAATTTAGAAACCGAATTAAATTCTTTCTAAAATGAGGTACATAAAGATAATTTCTCAAAATAAGAGTTTTATTCTTATTGAAAAATAAATAAACGTCTCCCACTGCAACAGCCGCTACTCTTATATCATTCCCCATGAGTATGGAAATCTCCCCATCACTAAGCTGTCGGGTTTGGTGGAACATCTGCAAAGAATTGCAGACATGGTCAGTGGCTCTTGTATCTGCACACTAAGTGTCAGTAGATACAGCCGCTAAACACGATTCAACAACTAGTAAATAAGACTTACCATTCTTGTTCCCCTTCAGCAGAGGACAGTCTGTCTTGTAGTGTCCCGGCTGCTTGCATTTGAAGCACTTGCCTTTAGGCTTCTTGACCGTACCACCCTTTGCCTTCACTTGGTTCACGGGTACTAAATTTTCTTGCTTCCTCTTATTACTTCCACCTCTTGGTTTGGGATAAGTAGTATTTTCAGCAACGTGAACATGAGGAGCTCGACAAAATAGTCCTTTCGCAGCCACAAGTTCTGTCAGAAGCTCCGCCAATGTGTACAAACGTTTGTTCGTACCATAGTTCAGACAACACTGCTAAAAACTCCTAGGAAAGCTTTGGAGTATGATATCAACTTGGGTTTCCCCATTGATTTCAGCTCCATGGACTTCCAACTCATTGAGTTAGCCCATCATCCTGAGGACATGTTCCCTTACGGGAGTGTCCTAAGCCATTTTGGTGTTCATCAGTACAGCCATGCCTTCCGACCTAGCAGGACGACTCTGATGCCTGAAGAGTTCTCTAAGATTCTGCATCATATCATAGACTGAGTTCATAGTTTGATGTTGATGTTGAAGCACACTTGACATAGAAGCCAATATGAAGCACTTGCCATCCTATCAGCTTTGACCCATCTATTATAAGCAGATCTTTGCTCTTCAGTAGAGTCATCAGTAGGTTCCACAGGACATTCTTCAGTGAGTACAAAGATATAATCTTCAGCAGTTAAAACAATATCCATGTTTCGTTTCCAGTCAACATAATTTGTGCCAGTAGTTTGTGTTCTTTAAGTATAACAGAAAGTGAGTTGAGTGCCATTTGAAAATCTTTAGAATCATAAATAAATAAATAGATCAAACACTTCGAATTTACCAATTTATATTGATTCCCTCAAAATAATATAAAATACAATTCACCTACATCTCAAGCACTATGAATTTGCATGCTACGATAGTGTGGACGTATACAAACTCGAACATTTAAAAGGAAGGTTTTACCCATTAATTTCATTTGTCAACCTAACTTTATGACAAAATAATTAATAGTTGGTTCATTTTAGCCATGCAAATAATAGCAGTGACTTCGATGGGGAGGATACTTATTATTTGTACCTAAGTGTTCACCATTATTTGATTCAAAATCCATTGTCCAAGCTTGTGTCCCTTCAGATGGAGGAGATCACACGTGCTTAGATAACTTTCAACAATCATCATAAAGAAGTTTGTACTAGTGATCCGCGAATAAACTCATCCGACGGGGAGGAAGGCACTATAGCCAATGCCCAAGTTTATTCACATCACTCACAAACCAATAGTGGAGGCCGTGGGAATTATTAACCAATCCCCTCTCCCACTTAGTTATTTAATACCGAGGGTTTTTGCATGCATATAATATTCAATAATAAAATAGCAATCTAGCATGCTTCTATTTACAGTAATAAATCAAATAGAACATGCATCCATATATATATAAAGATAATAGATAATTAAATCAATTATGGCAGTTATATATTAAGAATTATCGTCTAAGTTAGGATGTCTTGTCCAACACTCCAGCGATTAAACCGATCTCTTGCACCACAAGCAGGATGTCTTGCGCCCTAAGTCATCCATCATCATGGGCTGCCTTGATCCAGACCTCATCGAAAAACATCGCCGTCGTGTCCATGATCGCCGCCGGTCATGCCGGTTGCCGGCACGACTCGTGCCGCCCGCTGATGAGTGATATTTTCACCTAGATTTTAGTGTCTTTTTATGTGAGTTTTCGTATATTTTTATCCGTATTTTATGTGTTATTTGGTTGTGTTTTGTGTTTTCATGGAAATGTGTGTGAATGAGCTTAAACCTATAATTTTCACTTTTTATTTGATACTAGATATGATAAGTAAGACGTTGGAAAAAGAGGATCTCAATTCGGAGTTGAAACGAGGGAGAACGAGCCAAAACAGTGAAGAAATACAGGAGCCAGCACCAACACGGGCCGTGTAGCCAACACGGCCCTGTAAGCGATGGCCGTGCAGCGACACCTATTCGTTCAACACGGGCACCTTAAGGCCGTGTCCAGTCGCACGAGTCGTGTTGGCAGCACGAGCCGTGTCATCAACACGGCCCTGTAAGAAAAGGCCGTGCGGGAGCATCAGTTTACACGACACGGCCACCTTATGGCCGTGTGACAGAGCACGACTCGTGCTGTGTAAAATCCTGGAAAAAAAATCAGAATCCTTCTAGAAGCCTCCCAAGGGGTATAAATACCCAATACTTCAATATGTGAGAGGAGATCCGAAATTCCACCTTTCCCACACACCTCACACACCATTTCCTCCATTTTACACCATCATCTTCATCCATTCACCATCCATTAGATCTACCATCATCCCACCATTAAAACCTTCATCAAATTGAAGAAAAGAAGCAAGGAAGAGAGGAAGATAACAAGGGAAGGAAGGAAATCACCATTGAAGTGACATCAAGGGAGTTTCCATACATTTCTTGTATTAAACCTCATAGTTTCATCATGTTTTGTAAGGATATTAATGTCTATGTTAATTTCCTTGTTAATATGGTAGGCTAATCTCCCTTGTGAGATTAGCAACATGAGAGTTGTTGGATAATTTTGGGGATTTATGTATTTTAATTCATATGTTGATTGGATCTATGATTTTCTACCATTGATCATTAATTGCTTGAATTGTATTGATGATTTGTGTGTTTAGTTGTTCTAGATATGTGATTAGATTGAGAAATCAATTATATGCTTAGGATAATTAAGTGAATCATTTCATCAAACACTTCATGTGCATTATAGATTGTGAAAAGATTGAGAAGTCCTTCATAGTTTAGAACCCTTTGGTAGGACATGTGATTGGTTTGATCGAGAGATTGATTAATTGTGTGAAGGGACTCTCATTTAAGTTTAGTACCTAGTTGGAATTGTTTAAGTGAGAACCAATCCATTGAGCTATTTGATATTCATATCCTATTCATCTCGAGAGGGAGTTTAGGTGATCTTAGTGTTGGCCCTTAGTCTACAATCCATGATACATATGAATTTGATACATAATTCCTAGAATTTTCACTTCTTAATTGTTGTTAATCTTACTTTTAATCAATTTGGTAAACCACTTTTCATCCATCCATCTTGTTGATTTATCATTACTCGCTTTGATCACTTGTCATTTAATTGTTTGCAAACAATCCTATTGATGATTCGTCTCTATAAAATTACAACAAACGTGAGATCGCTTAAGCACTAGTGCCTACCTCCCTTGGGTTCGATAATTTCTTGAATTGGTCATTACCCACTAAACTATGGCTAATCATCCGCCGCTGGTGGCCGTGCATGTGGCCCTGCTAGATCGTGCACACTTGTACGCAGTTCATGCCCACACCTCATCGGCTTCCCGCTGGCATGACTAGTGCCGGTCGTACCGATTGCCGCACGACCCATGCCGCATCTGCCGCCGCTCACACCGTCCACTATCAGCAGCCGTGCCGACAGTGGCTGCCGTCTCTTATGAGCCACACCCATGGGCCGATTGATGTCGTCAGCCGGCTCGCCGGCACCATACTCCATCTATCTGACAGCCAGCATCATGCCATGCCTCCTGTCGTGAATGGCCCATGCCGCCGGCATACGCCATGCAACCATGCACCTGCTGCTGTCGTGCGATGCCATCAACACCGTCATGAACGCGTGCTTCGCCAGCCGTGCATCGTATTCTTACTTACCCAGCGTCTAGCGAGCGTGCCAGCCCGCCGACGTGTGAGCCACCAACACACATCATTCGGAGCTCGCTCGTCTATCCGCACATCCAGCGTCCGCTAACCACTAGCCGCCATCATGTACCGTCAGAGAATCGACGACCTTGCGCCAGGTTCTAAGCAACGTCGCGCTATAGTCCAGCATTTCTAATGCATGACTGTCCGCGAGTCGCGCCAAGCCACCATGTAGGTTGTCATCGCCATTCCGTCGCCAGCACCGCCGTTTCCCGTCGGTCGTGCAACGTGTGCCATCGTGTACAAGATAGGGAGAAACATATTCTACAACCCTAATAACACATTTGGCACATAAAAACCCTAGCCCAACGTGTTACGTTTAGCCACAAAACCAAAGCTCTGATACCAATTATTGGTGTTCGATTGTTTGGTTAACGTGAACCGTTAGGGTTCCTGCAATAGCGGAAGCAAGAATATAAATACGCATTACCTTTCACCAGGGTATGTTGAAGAAGAACAGCTGCGGAAACAACCTCTTGATCTTCTGTTGTATTCCCAAATCCAATCTTGACATCATGTGGGCAACGATCTTCAAGATCATCTCAATCTACTTCCTCTCCCTCTATTTGTCGTGTATTAGGCGCAGAATATATGATTTCTGGACAATTAAGATGACTTATGTATATGGGCTACAATAGGGACCAGGATGGGAAATTAGAGTCGGGCCTCCATTGGGTTTAAGTATCCAAGTTTAGCCCAAAACTTATACTTAAGTCCAATAATAATAATATAGTACACTAAAATATTATTACTGCACTGCCGCTCCAATCCCAAATTACATTATGGGCTCCTTCTTATTATGAGCCTGTTAGTCTCCCCGGGTTAAAATATACAATGCCCATTAATTAATTAAGTTACTTACAACTCCATTAATTAATATCTCATCCGAGAATAGTACCACTCAATCTTGTTATCATGCCGGAATAAATCCACTTGTAGGGTTTACATGATAATCCTTATGTGCTCCTCAAGGGGACATCATCAGCCTATTTAATAGGACACGGATTCCTTCTACAATCAACAGCACACCATAAAGACAATACTATTTTTCAACTCACCGAGTTTGTTGATTTAATAAATAAATCTCAACCATTGATGAATCAAAGAGATATATGCTGGCTTACGTGTCGAGATTATTGTATAGGGATTAAGAGTACGAACATCCATAATAACTAAGATCAAGTTCTCCTATATAGTCAGTATAAGTTGAACGATCTCAAGCGATCATGCTCAATATACACAAAGCATACGAATGTGACTTTATAGTCAAGACAAACTAATATCAAATCACACTACAACCATCTCGATAGATTGTCCCCATCTATCTCGGTTGTGAACATCTGTTTATACTTTATAAGGAGCCGACAATATGATCTTCCCTGCGACACCGCACACCATATTATCTACAGTATAAAGTAAGTGGACTTTTGCAATAACATATAAATAGATTATAATATGCAAAACGTTTGATCATATGATTCTCATTTCAAATAAATTGTTAAAACATTATTCATACAAAAGCTAGACTTTTAGTATACAATCTAACAAATACAAGACCATCCACATACAAGCATAAAATTAAGACATCATCACCTTTGATTTTGACATAAAGGGCATGCTTATGTGGGTACTTGGTGAAACTATTCTTCTCTAAATACTTGTCAATCCTGTTATTCCATGCCCTTGGTGCTTGTTTTAATCCATATAGGGCCTTCTTCAACTTCAACACATTTTCTTCTTGCCCTTTCACTTCGTAGTCTAGTGGTTGCTTGATATATACCTCTTTATTAAGAACACCATTCAAAAAGGTTGACTTCATGTCCATTTGATAGATTTTTCATCTATCTTGGGCTGCAAGTGAAATTATTAGTCTGATAGTTTTTAGCCGGGCGATATGAGTGAATACCTCATCATAGTCAATTCTGGCTCTTTGATTATATCTTTTAGCGAAAAGCCTTGCTTTATATCTCTGTATTTCTCCCTTGGAGTTCTTCTTCGCTTTATACACCCATTTGACTCCAATTGCTTTGTGATATTTTGGCAATACTGCAAGCTCCCACATATCATTCTTCTCAATGGCCTTAATTCTCTCGTCCATTGCGTCTCTCCATCTTTTACTTTGTGTAGCCTCCTAAAAGTTACTGGCTCACAAACAGCGAAAAGACAAAGTAATGTGAGATCTTGTAACCTTTCAGACTCGTCATATATCTCATGTAGACTCCTCACATGTGATGTGCTTCTTTCATTCAGGAAAGATGGTTGCGAGTCTCCAACTTCTCCTGTTGGTGAAGCGGGTGGAGTTATTGCCTCTTCGCTTAAGTTCATATAATGACCGGATAAGTTTGCTCACCTTTTTCTCTTTTCCAGGTGCTATAAAACCTTCCAACTGATCCATGTAGATTTCTTTCTCTAATTCACCATTTAAGAATGCAGTTTTATATCCATTCTATGTATCTCAAAATTGTGCAAAGCAGCAATCGAGATTAACACTAAATGATGTAATTTGTGTTATAGGTGAGTATGTATCAAAGAAGTCATACCCTTTTTTTTTATCTAAAGCCTTTTGCCACCAACCTGGATTTATATTTGTTTATTGACCCATCTACTGTGTATTTTCTTTTTAGGATCCATTTACATCCTTAGGTCTTACAACCTTTAGGGAGATCTACCAACTCCTATGTATGATTTTACATAATTGAGTCAATTTCACAATCAATAGCTTCTTTCCAAAGTGGTGCATCTGGTCAGCTTGGAGCTTCTGTCACAGACCTAGGTTTATCTTCAAACACATAAGTGAAAAAGTCTTGACCAAAGTCTTTTGCTCTTTTGTCCATTTTACTACATCTTGGTTCTTCACTCTCTTGAAATGAAGGAACTGTAGTATTTTCTTCAAGTGGTCTCTTGTTTTAACTCACTTGAACATTTCTTTTATTAGGAAACATGTATTCAAAGAATATGGCATTCATTGATTCTATCATGGTTGTCACGCCCCAGTTTTCAATAAATAGAAAGGGAGATTTATTCGCAATTCTTTGATAATATTAACCTAAATGTGGGCGTGAACCATAAAATAAAATATCATAAACAATGAAAATTATACAAAAGTATATCACTAAAAATTATATAAAAATATTTCGCGCATCGCATTAATTAAAAAGCTTTCACGCAATGCATCAGCCCCAGGTACACCGTCGCAGCCTCAACCTGAAAAGGGTTTGGAGTGGAAGGGGTGAATGTCTGAAATACACTTAGTGGGTTAACTTAAATGATTGCACAGTTAAAAATAAATATGCATGCCAAATATACCATAAAATATAACATATGCCATTTAATAAAATAATTTACACATTGTCGTTCGATAACTCAATGAAAATATTTTAGTACGAATCGTCATCCGATAACTTATGTTAGTTGGTATATGTGCACCTGGCCGTCACCCCAGTACAATGTTAGTATATTTGAAATACATTTCAGTACTGAACCGACGTAGCCAGTAACTTGTGTTAGTTGGTATATGTGCACCGAGTAGTCACCCCGTAAAAGTGTTAGTAGAAAATATTTGTCATCGAACTAAAAGCATACATAGTACATAACATGACATATCAGTAACACATATCACATCTTTAACATAGCAATCATGATATAAAATGTAGCACTCGGTAAAGAGTGAAAGTTACCCCACCTCAAACTTTCCAGGGAATAGTACGCTGACTAGACTTGCTCTTGAGTATCAGGAATTCTTGAAATGATATACTAATTTTATTACAAATATAAAATAAAGATTTTTCACTTAAATAATAATAATGACAAAATCATATTTAATATAAAAAGTTAAATTAATATATATATGAATAAAATAAAATAAATAATAAATAAATAAAACATAATAATAGTAATAAAAATTATAATTAATATTTAAAAGGAATTAAATTAAATAAAAAAATATAAATATAAATATATATTTACAAAACGTGAATGTGCAGACAACTATAATTGACTTGCTATTCAAATTTCAAAATTCATTATTATTATATATATTTTTATAAATTACAATCAAGTCTCTGCATTATATTAAATTCTCATTTAAACTTACCATAAACTTTAAACTTATTACAAAATGACCCAACTTGAGTTATACAACTTCGTTTGAAATTCTGAAAATAACGTTGGAATCCTCGTGAGGTGAGGATCACATCAGTACCAATTTTGTATCAAAATATTGAAGTTTTGAAAATACGAAATTATACCGTGAAGTGGGTTTCTTCCCAACTTCCTCATTTTATGTCAAAACTCAAAACTAATTATACCTTTGTGATCCTCGTGAGGAGAGCTTCAAAACGGACTATAATATCAAAGCTAACTCACACCAAAACAAAATCTGCCATTAAAGGGGTTGAAACTTTGGCGGAGCTTATCTAGCTCAAAATGACATCTATTTTATAAAAAAATTACATATTTGGAATCTACGCTTCGAGACGAATATTTTCGTATATAACATGATAAGAATAAATTGCGAAATAAATGAGTTACAAAAGAAACAGTGTGTGTGGCGTGTGATATATATATATATATATATATATACAGACATTTGAAACTTGGTTACCAAGTTTAAGTTAATTAATTATTATAATAATTGCCAACTTGAAGGTCAAGTTTTGTACAGTATTTCATCCACTTGCACACACACGTCACTTTAAACTTATCCTATTCCAAAATCACATGTGCATATAATATATATATATATATATATATATATATATATATAATTAAAATAAATACATAATATAATTTTATTTAAAAGTAAAATTTACGAGAATATAGATTATGAAATATTGGGGTGTTACAATCTATCCCCTTAAAATAATTTCGTCCTCGAAATTCAAAAAAATTCTCATTTTTAAAGAATTGGGGTAAATAATAAAATAAATATTTATATACCTGAAATTGACGTCGTGTACCAGTTAAATACATAGCGAGTATCATTAGAAAATCATTTATCATTATTTAAATAAACTTAAAGTCTATAGAAACAAAACTGTAAGAAATTTATTTTGAAAAGCGATTCCAACGAAACGAAATGTTATAAATAACTTGTTTTTGAAAATATGAGTTCATGAAAACATGGACTAATAAATATTTTATTTTAAAAATACGAGTCCAAAGAAGCAAAGATTCGTAAATAATTGATTTTAAAAAAAATAAGAGTCCACAGAAACGTAGACCCGCTCTGATACCATCTGTCACGCCCCAATTTTCAATAAATAGAAAGGGAGATTTATTCACAATTCTTTGATAATATTAACCTTTAATGTGGGCGTGACCCATAAAATAAAATATCATAAACAAAGAAAATTATACAAAAGTATATCATTAAAAATTATATAAAAATATTTCGCGCATCGCATTAATTAAAAATCTTTCACGCAACGCATCCGCCCCAGGTACACCGTCGCAGCCTCAACCTGAAAAGGGTTTGGAGTGGAAGGGGTGAATGTCTGAAATACACTCAGTGGGTTAACTTAAATGATTGCACAGTTAAAAATAAATATGCATGCCAAATATACCATAAAATGTAACATATGCCATTTAATAAAACAATTTGCACATTGTCGTTTGATAACTCAATGAAAATATTTTAGACCGAATCATCATCGGATAACTTGTGTTAGTTGGTATATGTGCACCAGACCGTCACCCCAGTACAATGTTAGCATATTTAAAATACATTTTAGTACTGAACCGACATAGCCAGTAACTTGTGTTGTTGGTATATGTGCACCGAGTTGTCACCCCGTACAAGTGTTAGTAGAAAATATTTATCATCGAACTAACAGCACACATGGCACATAACATGACATATCAGTAACACATATCACATCTTTAACATAGCAATCATGATATAAAATATAGCACTCGGTAAAGAGTGAAAGTTACCCAACCTCAAACTTTCCAGGGAATAGTACGCTGACTAGACTCGCTCTTGAGTATCAGGAATTCTTGAAATGATATACTAATTTTTTTACAAATATAAAATAAAGATTTTTCACTTAAATAATAATAATGACAAAATCATATTTAATATAAAAAGTTAAATTAAAATATATATATGAATAAAATAAAATAAAAAATAAATAAATAAAACATAATAATAGTAATAAAAATTATAATTAATATTTAAAAGGAATTAAATTAAATAAAAAATACATAAATATAAATATATATTTACAAAACGTGAATGTGCAGAAAACTACAATTGACTTGCTATTCAAATTTCAAAATTCATTATTATTATATATATTTTTATAAATTGCAATCAAGCTCCTGCATTATATTAAATTCTTATTTAAACTTACCCTAAACTTTAAACTTATTACAAAATGACCCAACTTGATTACAAAATGACTCAACTTGAGTTATACAACTCCGTTTGAAATTCCAAAAATACCGTTGGAATCCTCGTGAGGTGAGGATCACATCAGTACTAATTTTGTATCAAAATATTGAAATTTTGAAAATATGAAATTATACCATGAAGTGGGTTTCTTCCCAACTTCCTCATTTTACGTCAAAACTCAAAACTAATTATACCTTTGTGATCTACGTGAGGAGAGAGCTTCAAAACAGACTATAATATCAAAGCTAACTCACACCGAAATAAAATCTGCCATTAAAGGGGTTGAAACTTTGACGGAGCTTTTCTATCTCAAAATGACATCTATTTTATAAAAGAATTACATATTTGGAATCTACGCTTCGAGATGAACATTTTCGTATATAACATGATAAAAATAAATTGCGAAATAAATGAGTTACAAAAGAAGCAGTGTGTGTGGCATGTGATATATATATATATATATATATATCACATGCCACACACACTGCTTCTTTTGTAACTCATTTATTTCGCAATATACACAACTCACTTATACATACAATATATACACACACATATATATATATATACATTTGAAACTTGGTTACCAAGTTTAAGTTAATTAATCTATATATCCATAAAAGTAGAATAGTGGCTTCCTTAGGAAGATGCCGCCAAAAATAAGGAAAAAGAAAAGAAGAAAAAAAAATCTTTAGGAATTATTATTTTAGTGAATCTTCTACAAAAAGATAAAGTGAATCTTCTACAAAAAGATTTAAAATTTGTCTATATATATATATATGACCACCGGTTTTAGAGAAGGGAACAAACAAAAATAAAAAATTTTAATGACACAGGTGGTGGTGGTGGAGCTCTGGTGGTGGAGTTTGAGGTGGAATCCGAGGTGGTGATGAAGGCTCTTATTTGGTGGAAGGAGAAGGGTGGAGTTGGAGTGGTGATGAAGGCGGGGAAGGGTGGAATCCGAGGTGGTAATGAAGGCTCTTATTTGGTGGAAGGAGAAGGGTGGAGTTGGAGTGGTGATGAAGGCTATTATTTGGTGGAAGGTAAAGGGTGGAGTCGAGGACGTCCAACAAGAGGGACAACATCCACCGGAATCTCGCATTCTGTGATCCTGCTTGGCTTGGCAAATGAATAGTACCTACCATTTAATTCAGGTGGGGAAGATGGAAGAAATAATTTAATTTAATTTGTAGTAATATTTTAATTTAATTTTTAGATATATGATAGAGAAATAAAATGAGAAAGAAATATTAGAGATATGAAAAGAGATTAGAAACTTCGAGTTATTTTCTACATATTGGTATATTGATGTTTTATACATTTAGAGATATATTTAAAGATTTATATATCTTATTTTTTTACTTTATATAGAATTTTGAATTTTAGATATTGGTGATATATTTTATATATTTAGAGATATATTTAAAGATATATAAATCTTATTTTTTAACTTTATATATAATTTTGAATTTTAGTGTATAAACAAAAATCTATAGTATAGATTTATACTATACACAAAAAAAAAATAATTGAATGGTTCAAGAAATTCTATCAATCATGTGAAGGGAATTATTCTAAGTTCATACTAAGTAATTCAAAATGTGAAGAGGAGTTCAAAGTTCATACCAAAGTATAAAATTCGAAACGAAAAAAATGAAACTAATTTTTTTTTATAAATAAAAAATGGGTTGATTTTCAAAGTGAAATGAAAAATATAAAAATATGCTTGTGAAATTCATTAAAATAGTATGAAGGAAGGAAGATATATCAATTCATTAAAATTGTACGAAAAAGCAAGATATACAAGTGGCTTTAAAAATATATGTTAAATTAATATGATAACCATTTTTATTATTTACCAAACAATCTTTAAATAAATAATATTCATAATTATTTTCCAATTACCATTCTTATTCCAATTTTTATTAATAGATTGAACCATTAATGTTTGAAAAAATAATTATTATTTTTCAAAATATAAAAAGAAAAATATAAAATAAAAATATAACATTTATTATTAAAAATTACCCACGTATAAAAAAATCTTTAGGAAAAAAACTCTATATTTATTTATTTAAATTGATATTTTTTCACATTATTTAATTAGTTTCATTTATATATCTATATCCATATACGTATAATAGAAATTTATATCTATATCTATATATACATAAAAGTACAAATAAAATGAGAATTTAAAAGATTTGGAGATATACAAAGAAATAATTTAATTTGTAATATATTATACCGAAATAAGATTGGATATATGACAAAAAAAATTTGTGATATATAACATTGAAATAAATGAGAAAAGAATGATATGACTTTTACTCATTTTCTATTATTTTTATACATTTAGAGATATATTTAAAGATATTGTATTATTGAACTTTATATAGAATTTCGAATTATATGGCGCTACACATTGTATTATTAATTTATTAATATACAAAGAAAAAAAATTATGTGGAGGGAGTTTCTAAGTTCATATACCTTTATTAACAAAGTATCCACAAGTATACATAATGTAAAATTAGCATTTTACAAGTATCTTATTTACAATGTTATATATTTAAGAGTAATAAAAATTTTTTGATATTATGTAAAATTTACATTTCACAAGTATGTAACTTAAAATGTTATATATTTAGGAGTAATAAAAAATTTTGATATAATGTAAAATATGCATTTCACAAGTATGTAACTTAAAATGTTATATATTTAGGAGTAATAAAAAATTTGAACTTTTATCTCGTGAATATTTCGTGGTAATGTGAACATTGTATAATTTGATAATTCGATTTATTTAAAAAAATATTTAAAATATTATTATTTTTAAAATTTATATAGAAGAAAAGACAAAATAGATATTATTGAAAGAGGAAAAAAATCACTTATTTGATTTAAATAAATTCCAAAATAATAATATAATATTCAAGAAGAAAAAAAATTGAAAATTGAATTTTTTTAAAAATAAATTAATAAACAAAATGTGTTATGATTTTTTTAAAATAAATAAATAAACAAAATGTGTTGATTTTCAAAGTGAAAAGAAAAATAAAAGATATGCAATAATCATTCATATTATTTACCAAATAATTTTTACATAAATAATATTTATTACCATTCCTTACCACTATATTACTATAGTTATCATTCTTATTACAATTTTTATTTATAAATCGAAAATAATAGTATAATAGTCAAGAAGAAGAAAAAAATGAAAATTGATTTTTTTAAAAAAATAAATAAATAAACAAAATGTGTTGATTTTCAAAGTGAAATGAAAACTTTTCATTTTTTTAAAAAATAAATAAATAAACAAAATGTGTTGATTTTCAAAGTGAAATGAAAAATAAAACATATGCAGCAATATACAGATAGTACGGAAGATGAAAAATATATAAGTAATTTTAAAAATATATTAAATTAATTAATATGATAATCATTCCTATTATTTACCAAATAATTTTTACATAAATAATATTTATTACCATTCCTTACTACTGATATATTTATCAAATAATTTATTTATAGTATAAATAAAAAATGGTCTTACAACCCTCAACATATTCACATTCTATAGTATCTCCTCATTTAATATTTATTGTCCATTTATCTCTCCTTTTTTTATACTATAAATTAATATATCTTCTAATATATTGATTTGACATAAATTTAAAATCTATCATATCAAAAATTCAAAATAAACAAATATTATTATTTATTTTATTTTTAAATCCAAAAATATCAATTTTATTCCTCAATTAAATACTCCGCTTATTAAAATGAAGAAATTTGTTTCTTCAATAACCGTGCATCGCACGGGGGCATTACTAGTTATTATAATAATTGCCAACTTGGAGGCCAAGTTTTGTACAGTATTTCATCCACTTGCACACACACGTCACTTTAAACTTACCCTATTCCAAAATTCATATGTGCATATAATATATATATATATATATATATTATTAAAAAAATACATAATACTATAATTTTATTTAAAAGTAAAATTTACGAGAATATAGATTATGAAATATTGGGGTGTTACAATGGTACCTTCTATCATGTCAGGTATTTCTGATTTATGAATCAAAAACCTATATGCATGATTGTTAAGTGCGTACCCAACAAATATGCAATCAACTTTTTAGGTCAAATTTTAACTTGTTTAGATAGAGGCATTTCAACCTTTGCCAAACACCCCACACTTTGAGGTACTTGTATGAAATTTTTTGTCCTTTCCACATTTCATATAGAGTATGTTCATTCTTCTTATGTGGAATTTTATTCAAAATGTGGTTAGCCGATAGGATGGTTTCTCCCCACAAAATTTTAAGTAACCCCTGAACTGATTAACATTGCGTTTATCATTTCCTTTAGGCTTCTATTTTTGCGTTCGACAACGCCATTTGATAGAGGTGAATAAGGAACCGTTGTTTGATGTATAATACCTAATTCGGCATATAGCTCTTCAAACTGTGCTACATATTCGCCACCTCTATCACTTCGAATTATTTTAATTCGGGTATTGAGTTGGTTCTCAACCTCATTCTTGTAGAGTTTGAACACTTCTAGAGCTTCATCTTTACTCCTTAAAAGATACACATAACAAAATTTTGTGCCATCATCTAGAAAAGTAATAAAATACTTTTTTCCCACCTCTTGTTTGTACAAACTTCAAATCACATATATCCATGTGAATTAACTCTAGAGGTTTGTTGCTCCTTTCAACCATTTGAAATGGTTGTTTTGTCTTCTTTGCTTCTACACACACTTCACATTTCTTAGAATTGTCGACATTTGTTACCTTAAGCAAATCAAGATTCATTAATCTTTTAATCAAATTAACATTTACATGTCTCAATCTTAAACACCATAAAGTGGAGCACTCAACAATATAAATCGGAAGTAGAAGCATTTTTATTCATAGTCTTTTTGCCATCAAGGCTTACAATCATAGTGCTCAGTTTGAACAAGCCATTCTCAAGGTACTCACGACCTAGGAACTGTCCAAATTTATGAAGTACAAGTTTATTAGCTTCAAATACCAGTTTAAACTGATGACTACCAAGGAGTGAACCTGAGATCAAGTTCTTTATGATATCAGGGACATGCAGCACATCCTTCAGTTTGAATTTTTTCCCGGAAGTAAGTTTCAGAATTATGGTTCCAACACCAGCCACTTCAGACGAGGCTTGATTTCCCATGTGGAGTTTCTACTTTCAGTTGGTGCATAGGTAGAGAATGCATTTTTCTTAGAACAAACATGACAAGTGGCGCCGGTGTCCACGAACCATTATTTTGGGTTATCGACTAAGTTGGCCTCAAACACCACCGCAGACATGTCTTTATCCGTTAGCTCATGGTTTTCAACCACATTAGCATTCATGGGCCTTTTGCCTTTATTTTTCTTAGGTTGACGACAATCTTTAGCTTTATGATTCTGTTTGCCACAATTGTAGCAATCACAACTGAACTTGGATTTTTGGGTTGGCTTTTAAGCTGGTTGTTTACCTTTATCATCGGTCTTTTTTCTCTTATTAGATGGGCCCGCATGATGCTCTGTTAAGTTTGTTTTAGCTTTCATTGAAGGTCGGCTAAACTTACCATCCATCTTCCGATTTTCTTCCTCTATTCTCAACTTGATAACCAAGTCTTCAAGTGTCATTTCCTTTCATTTGTGCTTGAGATAGCTTTTAAAATCTCTCCAACAAGGAGGTAGCTTCTCAATCACAGCAGCGACTTGGAAAGCATCCAGACGAGCCATACCTTCAGCGAGGATATCATGTAAGATGATTTGGAACTCTTGAACTTGTTCCACTACAGACTTAGCGTCTATCATCTTAAAATCCAAGAATTTTGCCACAACATACTTATTGGTTCCACCAACTTTAGCCTTGTATTTCTTGTCTAAAGAATCCCATAATTTCTTAGATGTTCTTACACCACAGTACACACCATAAAAAGCATCATTTAGGCCACCAAGTATGTAATTACGGCAAAGAAGTCCCCATGACTCCATTGATCATAAGCAACACGTCTTTTAGTGTTATCGTCGTCTTCGGTGACCACAGGTGCATTTTCCTTTAGAAAATTAGCCACGTGCAAAGTTTTGAGATAAAACAACATTTTTGTTGCCATCTCTTGAAGTCAACTCCCGTGAACTTCTCAGGCTTCTCTCCGGGTGCCGGAGCAACAAATTCTCTAGGAGTTCCAGACGGAGGATAAACTCTTGGGTTCTAATTCTAATAGGAGGGTTTGGAGTTTCACCCACAATCGGATTCGATGGTCCATCTACATTCGACATTGTCTAGTGATAGAAATGGAGTAACGATGATTTTTTTGCGATTGTTGGGTTTATAGATTACTAAACAATGCAATTACAGTAGTGGAAGGAACTGAAAAATTTACAATAGTGGAATGAAAGAACATAGTACACTCTTGGATAAATGAACTCTAGGAAAAATCAGCTTTCTGGAGCAGTTTCAGTTCTAACACGGGTTTGAACCTCTGTCAGATTGTTAGATCTGATAAAATCTTCTCGAGTAAATTGACTTCCAGATTGGTTCTGAGCATCAGAATGAGTCGAGATCCAGTTTCGACTTGATATTCCAGAATCAGCAGCTTCCAGTTCTTACACGAATAGTGTTGTGTAGATTTCCATGACAAACAAGAAGAATGTTAGAGAGGATTTAAGTCGAGTCAAGTCCAGGACTTTACCCGTAAAACAATCACATCTCGGTAGTGCTCACGGTTCTGACGTGTTATTCCCAAAGGTAAAACGGCTTCGTCTCTTGTATGAGTTGCACCCCATGTATGGGAGCTCCACGAACTAAGAAATGATAGAACTTGGTTGCTTTCTAAATATGAAACTCACTAGTATGCAGAAACTCAAAAGGTTTTTAATATTTTGGAGAGCTCTTAAAGCATTGGTTTTCAAGGTATCAAGATAAGATCATTTTGTGATATTATTTTCAAGCACCAAAGATGAATGTCCTATTTATAGGCATCATTTCACTCATATTTCAGGTTCCTGCTGCAGTTAATGCTGCATTCAATAGGGCTAATAAATACTGACCGTTATCAGTTCTTACATGGTGTTACAGTTTGAATCTGCCATGTTTGTAATCAGCCGTTACACATCCGAATTTGAATTTGTAACTGAAGGTTGTATGTTCCCAAGTGTTATGAACCATGTAGGCCTCACTTTCAGTTGGAAATAATATAGAATGAGCCCACTCAAATAATCCTCCTTCATTTGAGTTCTTACTTGACTGAACATTGGTTCAAAAGTCAAATTTAAACTTTAGTTCTCCATAAAGCCTATAGTAATGGCTCTCAAGTAGTGGTTGAGAATTTTTAATTCCCACACTAAAATTCCATAATGGCTTTGATTTATGTTGGTAACATAAATGACCATTATGTGAGTTTCAAAACTTTAAACAAAAGTAACACCCACATAAAATGCATTCAACCATTGTGCATCACTCACCATTAATTGGTTTTGAGATTATTAACACACCAAAATCATCTATTCGAAAATAGCCCTTAAATATATTGGTTGTTAAATAATCAATTAAATTGAATATTAATATCTAAATCAATATTTCCAACATTTTGTATGAACCAAAGAGGGAAAAGCATAAATTTGCCTAGAACTCCACTCCGCAAATTCGATTTACTTTATGATCATCTTTATCGTCACGCGCTAGTATACTTCAAAAAACTCCGAAACCTCACAAAAATGCTACAGATTCATCGGTACTGATCGTTGATGGAGTATAGTCACAGTCTGTTGTGTGATTTCTACATAACTAATCAATGCATATATTTGTGAGAAAGGTTACTATAAGATGGTGGAAATAAGTGAAACTGCCACATAAGAGAACAATTGGAGACAACAAAAAACACAATTTTTTGGGCACGTGCATCTCACGCTCAAATTCCGAAAACATTTAGTAATTTTCGGCAAATAAGAGACCAAAACTGAACAAAAATGATTAAAATCGGACATTAGAATACTTAAATTTCATATTTAGCAAACTTGGAAACTAAATTTGGATTATGCAAAACATAAAGGACCAATTTTGAAAATTTCCTGGCATGTGAGGACTAATTTAAAAAATTTCCCGGCAAGTGCATCTCACATTCTATTTTCGGCGACTTTAATGAATTTTCGGCGTGAAAATGACCAAAAGTGAACAAATGATTAAATTTGGACACTGAAAGACCAATATTTAAAATTTACCAAATTTGAGAATTGAAGTTGGATTTGACCTATTCTAAAGAATTAAAATTAATATTTTCAACATAACTTCAAATTTGACAGAAAAAAATTAGATAATGAATGAGTAAAATTCTAACATACGCACGTTGAGTCTATCTATAAATACATTCGCAATTGTTGAGCCTAATGTACTAAATTTGAGTTTGACTCCATACTTTTTTAAACTCAAATTTGAGTTTTACTCAGTAAAAACTATCCAAAGAGTTCGAATGAATACTAGATCAAATGACTATTTGATTATCAGATGTATCCTTCATAAATGATAAATATACAAATAAAAATATACTTTTAACTGTCTTTTAGGAGTGCACGATCCCAAAACTTTCCTCCTGAACACTTTCATTATATATACAATACAAGGTTTCCCAATTAGATTCAATGTACCGAAAGTCTCCTTTCACAACAGTACCATACGCATTAACAGTGGTAAATTTATAATGAAATGCCAAAACTGCCCCGACATCGCAAACATTTTATTTTTAACCACCAGTCCGTATCTCTATATTACTTACGACCCAGAAAAAAAAGTAACCTCTCACAAATCCAAATTTCTCCCTGATAATCAAATCCCTTGTTTTCTCTCTCTAAAAATAAAACCCGAAAAGACGCATACTCTCTCTCTCTCTCCTCTGTGCTTCCTTTTCCTTCCCTCTCCTGTGCATCATCGGACAACAACACTGGTGGATTAATCCCCCAATCGAAACCTCCGATTCGTCGATTACGCTATCCTCCAACCAGCTTCGCCGCTGGGTACTAAATTAGCGGCTTTCTCATCCGACCCATACACGAGACTCTCAAACGGTATCGTTTTTGAAACCTATATTTCCCGCCGCCGCCGCCGGCTTTACTGTGGTAGCCGTAGCCTGTCCCCAGCCGAATCTGGAGTTTAAACCTCGCCTCTCCTTAGATTTACGAAAATACCCTTTTGCGAATTGCGTAATTTTCCCTCGTTTTTGTTTTGTGGTTAGTTTCTGTAGAGAAATAAATTGAACAATCAGCTACCTTTTCCGACCCGTATACCGTTTTTCGGTAGTGATTAGGTCTTTTTCCGATGTGGATTTAGGGTTTTCTTGGAATTGATTGTACGCACTTGAGAAATTCTGGATTTTCTCTAGTTTTTTCGGCGGATTCTCAGTGCTGTGTTACCGATCCATGTATGATGCTATCTATATTTCGAAAATATGCACATGTCGTATAACGAACCTATAAACAAGTAAATCAATTTTCAAAAGTGTGAGCAGTGTGTATCAATTCATTTTAGTTGGGTTTTTGTCTTTTTTGTTTTCTGTCTGACCAACTTGCTGTATATGCTGATGGCAGAGGCATTGGAGGGAGCTATAATCACCTTGAACTGGTAATGTTGGACACTATAATTAATTCAATGTGAAGAGTAGAACATGGCGTTTAACAGAAATTCCTCAGTTGAAGCAGTAGAACAGATTGCATTGAATGAGAGAAGTCATTTGCAGCAACTGGCCATGAATAACAGTAGACTCCAGGAAAATGCTCCCTCCAATAATGAGGAAATGACTGATCCCCTACCTAGTAATAATACTGTAGAAAATAGAAGCAGTAATATGAATGCAGGAGGAGATAACCAGCCTCCTTTAAGGGAAACAAATATGGGAGGAAGGTGGGGTTCAACTTTTTGGAATGATTATCAGCCCACATCTACTTCCCGAGGAGCATCGGAGTCAGGGGAGGAATCTAAGAGTGGTTCAGAGTATAAAGGGTCTGAAGTGGAGGAGTCTGATGGAGTAGAAGATAGGTTGGAATCTGAAAATGATGACATGATACATAAAGAAGTAACCCGGAAGGGACAACAGATTGTTCCTGCTGATGAGATGTTGTCTGATGAGTATTACGAACAGGATGGTGATGATCCAAATGAGTCTAATTACAGAACAATGAACCACTCAAGTGGATATAGTTCGAAGCATCCACTGCAGCCTGCTGCCCCTAACAGTACCTCTAGAAAGTCAAAAGTGCTGAAGGGTAGAAAATATGTCAATGAAGATGCAGATTTTGAAGAAGATGATGATGATGAAGATGGTAGCTGTTGTGCTCCTTTTAATATCGTATCTACACATTCATAATTTTGGCACACATGCTTTTTGTTCTGCAATCTGATCTTGTACTGAGTATTGACAATGATATGTTTTTCTGATTGCAGAAGATGATCCTGCTGATGCTGACTTTGATCCTGATTATGGGGTGACAAGCGGGAACAGACAAATCAAGGTTTTCTGTTCATCCCTGTATTAGTCGAAATGAATTGATAGCTTTCTTGGAGTAATGGAGTACCATTTGGAGATTTAGTTGGGGCATGTATATTGCAGTATCAGTTATTAGGGCTGAATCATTGCTGATTTCTTTCTCTTCTATTTTCTAGATTATCATTTTCTGTGATTTCCTATTTATAATAGTTTTTGAGCATGTTTATGGTTATGAATTGGTAGACTGTTTCGGATGGGCAATTGCCTGACAAAGTGTGCTCTTATGCACCTAGCGAGTTCAAAAATTTTGATCCTCAATTAAAAAAAAAAAATTTAAGAATTAAGAGACAACACCTAGCTAATTCAGAACATGACAGCTGGAGTAACAGTTGCACGCACGAGTTTGACTTTGTCTTTCTTGAAGAAAAATAGTGTTGCTGTTATTAAAAACAGGCAGATATAATTATTGTTTGAATATGCAGATAATATGATGCTTACTAATATTCTGCCTTTTTTCCTTTCCCTTTTCCATTATTACATTACACTATCCAAAATCACATTTTAGTCTTATGATAAAGATGATTCCTGGGAGGAGTTATTTTCATCAGTGGAAAACGAAGATATGTAGACTTGCATGCTTGTGATAAACATAAAATAGAGAATGGTCTGGCTTGAAATTTTTTTTATCTTTACTTGATTAGAAACAAATTCTTGTCTATTTAGTGTATGCCAACCCCGTTTTACATCAGAAATTAATCTGAAATTTTATCATAATGCCTTGTGTTTGAATTTGATGTTCTAGTGTAAAAGCATCATCTAGCGCTAATTAGAACTGCAATGTGTGGAGTGGAAGATTTTATCTCCAACAAATCTATGCTTTTTATGTGGAATATTGGTATATTCAGGCAGAAGGCTGAACATAAGTATATTAAATAATAACATTGTGTTTGAACATGATATATTAATGATTCAATGAATAATAAGAACTTGATATGTGGGACGGAACCTTGAATACTTATGGCTGAATAGAATACCAGTGTAACACGTTTCTCTTGGCGATGCTGGTTGGGTAAGTAGGTTCATATTACTCAACTTGTGAATGAATAATGATTTTTATGTGGAGCTCATATTTTGAAGATGGTTATCGATCATCCAATGAGTGAGCTTCTTATAATGGAGAGTAGCGTGTTAATTTTATAATCATGAGAAACATCATTTTCTGTCCCAAGTATGAATTTTAAAGTGTAAATTGTCATGTTTTTGAGGTTCTAAGAAACTTGTGCTGAATAATTTAATTAATTAAATTCTTTCTTTCGATCTTTACTCATCTTTTCGGAGATGAAAGAATTTGATGGATTAACTGGCCCCAACAGTTTTGTAGATTCTGACCTAATAACCTCTCACGCTCATCAAAATAGTTTTTAGTGCACATTGAGTGTGCATTAGTACTTCTAAAACTCTATGACTGCAACCACATTTTCGTCCCAACAAAGGAAATTTTCTTATTATAGCATGTATTAAATTGTTTTTGCATTGAGTTTTGTGTAACCACATTTTAGAAAATATATAACAGAAAAATGGTAGGACTTCATCCTCAACTATTTTTGAAAACCACCTACCCAATATTCCTTAATCTAATCTCTATATGAGAGTGATAATTTTCCCCACGAACAGATGATCCAACTATATCAGGGTTCTATAAAGGGAAATAGGAGTTTGTGAACTTAGAACTTTACAATATCCCTCATCTATTCCACATGAAATAGTGGAAGGGCATATATGTGAGGGTCAACCCCTTGTCTTTGACCATGGTTTTGGGTTAAGTAAGGGCTCTTTAGCTTATATGCCTAACAATTTTGTACGAGGCGATGCATTTGGGTGGTCTGCTTAAAGGGAATACCCGATGGTTTTCATTGAGGGTGGGCCTTGGCATGTGTATTACCACTTAGGTGTGTGCCGTCCAGTTTGAAGGGGGTGGACCGTGTATTGTTACGATATTGAGTCAAAACTAAAGTGTGGAAGGGCATTTGTGTGTGTGTGTGTGTGTGGGGGGGGGGGGGGTCAATCGTTTACCTTTGATCTTGTATTTTGGCTAAATTAGGGCTCCAAAGCATATATATGTACAATATTAGATTTCTGCCCCTTTCTTATGTGGTTCTGTTATATACTCTCCTTCCTTGTATCTAGTTGCATGCATCTGTTTGTTGTAGTTGTTGTAGTTTGGTTTATTATGAAAGTTGTTGCATCCTGTACGTTAGACATTATAATGTAGGTCTCTGTTGGCCTCTTATCTTTTCCTTTTAGGTTGTCGGTTGTTGTCTTTTCGAAAGACTATTACTCTATTTTTACCTAACCTTTGGTTTAGCTTGTGTATAAGAAATCTTGCTTATTCTAAACTTTAAACTATTAGTGTTGTGGTGGGGATGTGCTTAGGTTGGGAATTCAGTTGAATTATTCTGCTTTACTATGTTTTGAGTGAACCTAAATGTACTAGCCTATCCTTCAATGTGCAGGATAAAGATGAAGATTGGGATGCTGAAGAATCTGATGAAGATAATGTTGATGACGATGATTATTTGGATAACTCAGATGAAGATGATGTCTACTTAAAGAAAAATAGAGTCAAGCAATCTAATAAGGGGGGCCGCAATTTGAAGTCTACCAGGGAAACAAAATCAATTATTTCAGCCACTCGGAGAAAGAAAGGTAGAACTTTTTTTGAGGAAGATGATGAATCTTCTGCTGAGGACTCAGAAGATGGCAGTGATGAGGATTTTAAGAGTAAGAGGAGAGGTGCACCAATTCACAGGAAAAATGGTGGTCGATCTTCTGTTAATATTTCTGGCAGGAACAATGAAGTGCGATCTTCAGGTCGTTCCGTGCGGAAAGTGTCATATGTTGAGAGTGATGGAAGTGAAGATCTTGATGATGTCAAAAAGAAGAATCAAAAGGTATCTATGCCAGTCTTATGATTTAGAATTCTCAGAGTAGTGTATTGAATGAGCCTATCATTCCTTGTAAGTATAAACATCAGTTTATTGTTCGTTTGATGTCTTTTGATGCTATTTGTTGCATGACCTTCTAGTTTCTCCATTCATCTTATTTTTTGTGGCTGATGAAAGTTCGCTTTCAATTATTGTTGTAGTCCGATTATTTGTAAGTTGGCTCTTCCTGGCCTTAAGTAGTTTTCTAATTTCTTTTCTCAAGAAGGAAGAGATTGAAGAAGAAGATGGAGATGCAATTGAGAAGGTATTATGGCATCAACCAAAGGGCTTTGCGGAAGAAGCTTTAAGGAATAATAAATCAACTGATCCAGTACTGTTGAGTTATTTGTTTGACTCAGAACCAGATTGGAATGAAATAGAGTTTTTAATAAAGTGGAAAGGGCAGTCACATTTACACTGCCAATGGAAATCATTTTCTGAGCTGCAAAATGTAAGCTCAGCAAATCTGAATCACTTAAGTTGACGTATCAGTTAGCTTATACACCTACATTTTACGACCTCTTCTTGTACAGTAATTATGTAGTTTGAAAGGAAACTAATACGTTCTTTTTTCAGCTTAGCGGGTTTAAGAAGGTTTTGAATTATACAAAAAAAGTGATGGAAGAGGTTAAATATCGGAAGATGATATCTCGGGAAGAGGTAATTTTTAGATTTATATTGCAACATATTTTAAATTCTGTTTAGAGCGTGTCTCCATGGGATCCTCCTCTCTGTATATTTCTGTGCTTGTGTGCTTATGTTTTTGGAACAGATGTAAGGGAAAGTCTTAGAGCATTATCTTTATTTAATTATGACTATTTGAAACTAGTTAGTCTTTGATTGGGATACGATTTCCTGTATGACTAGTAAGTTTCTACTGCTGAATCCAGTGTTATATGATACATTTGTATTGGAGCCTAGTTACAAGCCTTGAAATCATTACAAGCTGAGCCACCTTCAGTCTAGCATATGTACTGTGATTGACAGGCTGAAAGCTATTTCAAAGATCATAAACTATGAAAATATTCAAGGTTGACGTTGTGGAAGACATTGAAAATATTATCTTAATTTGGTGAAGCCTGCATGAAAATGTTGAGATTTCAATTGTTGTCCCCTTTGCAAGATTCTTGAAATAAGATTTTTGAATTTGTTCATATTTACCAAAAGTATTCTTTTTTGGTGTTATTATTCTCTATCATCTGCAGGGTTATTTGTGTAATGACTTTTTTATTCTCATTGATGACATGTGATAACACGTTTTAAGTATTTTTTCTAATTATTAATGAGAGCAAGTGCCTAGATCAGACACAATGGCAAACATGATATATAGAGCTGACCCACAGCATGTGAGAAGGGCTTAGTTTTTGTTTTTTGTTGTGTGCTATAGCGTAGGCCGTAGAGCTTGATTTGTCATTTCTGTTTGTTGTTGATGGCTTAATGTTATTAACCTTAAAACTCCTTTACTTGTGGACTAGATTGAGGTAAATGATGTCAGCAAGGAAATGGACCTGGATATTATCAAGCAAAACAGTCAGGTATGCTTATTGACACTCCAATTTTTCAAGCTTATTCATCATTAGCTTCACTCTCACGATAACTTTCTGATTTGCCTGTGTGATGCAATCTCAGGTAGAAAGGGTGATAGCAGAGAGAGTCATCAAAGATAGTCTGGGTGATGTAGTGCCAGAATATTTGGTCAAGTGGAAAGGACTGTCTTACGCGGAAGCTACCTGGTAATGCTAATATATGGTTTAAATATGGTTCTGCTGCATACCTTTTACTATAACAACTTACCAACCTAAGAGGCTAAGATAGATATTTTACATATTTTACATTTCAGTGGTGTCTGACCATAGGTTGAAATTGCTATCTAATTTATTGATAGTGTTCCATGTCCAATCCTGAACTTGGAGCTTAAGGTCTAACTTTTATTATGTTTTGTAGGGAAAAAGACACTGATATTTCCTGTGCTCAAGATGCTATTGATGAGTACAAGGTATTACTTCTAACGACATCTGTTTCTGTGAAAGGTGTGCCTTGGACTATCAAGTGAGTGCATGTGTTGATAGTCATGGCATTGTCTGGGTTGTTTTCCAAATGTCCACCAAGATGTTTTAAAGTTGAACTTTTTTGCGAATCCTTTTTAAATTTAGTTTTTCTTCTTAAATTTTGCCAATACAATTGGATGCTGAATTATAATACAGTAATGCACTGTAACATAGCCTGATAAAGTTAATTAAAGAAAGAAGTTTGAAATGTTTTCCAGTCTATTTCTGGTTTTTGAAGATATGGACTTGGCTAGCGTACGTATGTTGGTTTGTAAGAATTCCAGTTTTGCAGGAATGGGACCTTTAGTTCTGAAATAGTCTTATTGTGTTGTTTAGTTGTTTCTGTATCATAATTTTATTTTTGTATAGTCTTATTTGTTTCCCGTCCTCCATACTTTTCATGAAATATAGACTGTAGATTTCTTTTATAATGTGCATGTAAAGTAATTGAGTTTTCTTTTCCTCGGGTTATTTTAATTTATAAAAGTTTTCAGAAAGAAATAAGTTGTGCTCATCTACCTGAGCATATGGGCCAACAAATCACCTGTTCTCTTATTCTTGTTACCTATCTAACATGTCTATTGCTCTCAAAGCATTTTAACTTTGATTTTTGTATGTAATATATATACATGGAAACAAGATTTTATTAAAAACTTAATTAGAATAATGGGATTTACTTTTTACATGCTATAAATGCTAAATAGATTAATGCATAATACCTAAACATGTGGCTAGCACTTTTTCTGAAATATTTAGGGAACCATGCTTGTGTATCTTTGTTTTTTCTCAATTAGATCGTTGAATGTTAGAAGCACCATTTGTTTTGTAATATGAATTTTAAACTTTAAATTTCATATGTACTTTTTTTAATATAATTTGGTAGAATGTGCTCATGGCCAGTTTTGTATGTCTCACTTAACTTTGAATCTTTTCAGAACATAATAATTGAATCATTTACTTTCATCATGATGCATTAGGTTAATAATTTTTAATTTGATTTTGCATGTGTATGTCAACATCATGACCTACTTATGGTGCAGGGTAGAGAGGCTGCAGCAATGATTCAAGGGAAACCTGTTGATTTCCAGCGGAAGAAAATCAAAGGTTAGTTTCCATCATGTGGGCCATTATTGCATGCATTAGGAGTTTAATTGATGCATTTAAATACCCAATTGGTTGCTTAAATCAACGTGACATCCCATTAATCTCATTTAAACACCAAACACCACCTTCCTCTATCTCGTGTTTAAGTGGCTGTACATATTTGCCCCAAATATAAATATTGTATTGTTTAGTGGGTCACACATCACCCACTAAAGCCTGCATGTGCCCTGTAGGTGTGTATGATCAGCTGAAGACATAACCTGCCTGCACAGCTACTTGCCTTATTTTTTGCCATTTTGTGACCGTCTTATATTTATTTTGTTTTTTCTTGCTTTTTTTTTTTCATTTTATATTTAATTTTATTTACTTTTTGAATTTATTATGACTATTTTAAACTATATGAATGACACTTGGAAAATAATACTCTACCATTACTGTAGACATGGTGTTTATGAAAAAGTTGCTATTTGACTAACTTTATTGACTTGTTTGGGCTTTTTTTTTGGGTTTTTTTTTGTGGGGGTGTTAATGTATTATTTTTAGGTAATAAATAAAATAGTAAAGTATTTTGTTTGTTAGTGGGAGTGACATTTTTGAAATTAAAGTATATTTTGAGGTTATTGGATTGAAGGTGTATTTCCTTTTTTGGGTGATGCACATTACTGTGGTACTGACACAAATGGAAAGTGTGTACATTATCTTGGGGTGGAGGGAGTGTAAAATAATTTTTTTTAATAAAACACATTATCTGGATCCTTTGCATGTTTTAACACTTTCAATTATCTGTTTTTTTTTTTAAATTAAATGTTTGTGCTACTTAATGCCAGCTTTTATGATTAAAATTACAAAAATAAAAAATTATATAATTTCAATTAAGTGAATATATTTCTAATTATTATCAACGATACAAATCAAAATTCTAAATGTGTTTATTTAAAACATAAATTGTATACAGTGAGTGTATTTTGGGACCCTCAAATGATGAATGTAAATGAATGAATTTTGGGTGTGAGTTGGATGTAGCCATTTTAATTCATGGTGTTTGTTAATTGCATTTTATAACTCTCTTTAAGCTTCATAGTAATTGGTATTATATGGAGTATAATAGTAATTTTTTATTTATTTATAATTAGAAAGATGATACGTAGTTCTTATTTTTGTTTCATCTGATTGACATTCCTTACAATCTTTATTACATATTAATTTGAATATTATATGCAGTTTTTTAATGTAATAAGTGTTGTTGTCATTCTTTTAGGCAGTCTCAGGAAGCTTGATGAGCAGCCTGAGTGGTTGAAAGGGGGAAATCTCCGAGATTATCAACTTGAAGGGCTGAACTTTCTTGTTAACAGGTCTGAACTTGGTTCTTGGCGATTTTATCTTTGCAAATTATCTTAGTTTTTAGTCAATCAATATTACATGCAACTCAGTGCTGATCAGTGGCACTTTTGCAGCGCAGCTGGAGAAATGATACCAATGTTATATTAGCTGATGAAATGGGCCTGGGTAAAACTGTTCAGTCAGTTTCAATGCTTGGTTTCCTGCAGGTACTTAATGTTACTTGTGAGCTTTGAAAGTCATCTCTAAGTTTGATAGCTTCTGATTTATAATGGTTTCAACAGAATTCTCAGCAAATACAAGGACCATTTCTTGTTGTTGTTCCACTCTCTACCTTGTCGAATTGGGCGAAAGAATTTAGAAAGTGGTTGCCTAGCATGAATGTTATTATATATGTTGGAACTCGTGCTAGCCGTGAGGTGGGTGCAAATTTCCTTTGCTCAGATATATTTTGACTCACTGGGTTTTATGCACCAAAATTACCAGTTTTGCATGCATTGATATGTGGGGATTTGGTGTTTTCTTACTAGTATTAAGGTAATTGGACGTTAGTGGTTTTGGTATATGACTTGTATCTGCTTAGGTTATGGTAATAAATAAGTTGAGAGTGTTTACATATGTTCTTTATGTATTTAAAGTCTATAGCTCTTATTTTTGGTGGATTCAAAATTCTCTTCAAGGGGAGTAATTTGAAATTCTTCTTCCAAGTCCTCTCTGAATGTTACCTCTTATCAACATGGATAAAAGAATTGGCATTGCAGAGAAAAGTAATGCGTCAAACTGGCACAAGTAATTACAGCTAGCCTATTTCTGAGACATGAGACTACAGTTTTGAGCACTAAAAGTATTTGTGTGATGGACTGAATTAGTCCAATAATAGCCCACGCTTCAAGCACTCACATAAGATAGGTTACCCTCTCTGAGATTACCAAATAAAAAAAAAGTCAATAGTTTGTGTTTGTAGTTTAATATGGAAAATGCTGCCGCTCAAAGCAGGAAGCATTAACATCAAACACAAATTCAAAGAAAAGTAATGTTTGATACTTGATAGAAGAATCATGTGAGACAACGAGAGACCACAGCATAATTGGAATGTTAAATGGCCTTCACTTCCTTTCAACAAAAATAATTAATTAATCTGCACTAGCGGTTTTTGTTTTTAACTAACTAGTTGGAAAGTGTTTTGGGGATCAATACAAATAACTAATTCACTTAGTGTAAGGAGACCTGGCCTCTATTATTTTGGTTTTTCCTTTTAAAATTTTTTTCATTTTATTGCAGGTCTGCCAGCAATACGAGTTTTACAATGACAAAAAAACGTCCAGGAGTACGAAATTTGATGCTCTCTTGACCACATATGAAGTATTATTGAAGGATAAGGCTGTTCTTTCAAAAATTAAGTGGAACTATCTTATGGTTGATGAAGCACATAGGCTAAAGAACAGCGAGGCCTCTTTATATACTACACTATCAGTACGTTGAATTTTCCTGTTAAATGTACTTCTTTTGTATTGTATACTACCTCCGTCCCATTAGTAGTTTCACGACTTTTTCAGGGTTTTTAGGTAAATAAATGAAGTAAAAAGTATGTTATGTGTTAGGTAGGGATGTCATTTTTTTGAAAATAAAATGTATTAAGAGGTTATATGTTATGGATGCTTTTTACCAAAAATGGAGTGAAATTTTTAAGGGGATGCCCAAATGCAGGAAGTGAAACTATTAGCTTGGATTCTGATTAATGGCTTATGTTTTCAGGAATTTAGCACAAAGAACAAGTTGCTAATTACTGGCACTCCCCTGCAAAATAGTGTTGAAGAGCTATGGTGATAATTTTTTGTCTTTCATGAAATATTATCAGTTTGCATAAAATGCCCTGAGTAGAAGTTCATTATCTTTTCCCTGAATTTTTTTCCTATACTATTTGTAGGGCTTTGCTTCATTTTCTTGATCCTGACAAGTTTAGGAGTAAGGATGACTTTGTTCATAAGTACAAGAATCTTAGTTCGTTCAATGAAACTGAGGTATCGAATTTTCTTTCCCTACTTTCTTTTGTTTCCATCTGATCTGCTTTTCATGATCTTGAATCTTTTTCTAGAGATTCGTTTATATACGTTGTAGTGACTTTGTGTAAATTTTATGCAGCTTACTAATCTTCACATGGAATTGAGACCTCACATTCTCCGACGAGTCATAAAAGATGTTGAGAAGTCTTTGCCTCCTAAGATTGAACGCATTCTCAGGGTTGAGATGTCACCACTTCAGAAACAGTGAGCTTTTCCTTCAAGTGAAAATGAATAATCTGCTTGAATGATTATATATAATAGTTGCTTTGATTTCCCACCCCTTTTCATATCAGGTATTATAAGTGGATTTTGGAACGCAACTTCCATGATTTGAATAAAGGAGTTCGAGGAAATCAGGTTTGTATTATTCACTTTTCTGAAGTCTTGTGGGTGAATTGTTGCATTATCTTTCTGCTGAATCTAAGAAGGTATTATTAGTTGTTATTTGGTTATTATTATGTTCCTTATGTTTACATTTGGCCTTCACTTGTGCTATTCCATGTGTCAGTGATGTGTTAACTGCATTGATCAGGATTAGATACTGCATCCCTTTCATCCTTAAAACACTGAGATTAATTTGAGCATATGTGCCAACAAATTGATCTTGATAATGTGGTTCTTACTTTTGTAGACTATCCTTTTCCTGAGAGCAAAATTGATTGGACTTCTAAAGGTCACCAATATTATATGCAGGTCTCACTTTTAAATATTGTGGTGGAGTTGAAGAAATGCTGCAATCATCCATTTTTGTTTGAAAGTGCAGACCATGGTTATGGCGGGGATACCAATTTCCTTGGCAGCTCTAAACTGGAACGAATCATTCTAAGTAGTGGAAAGCTGGTAATTCTAGACAAGCTGCTTGATAGATTGCACGAGACCAATCACCGTGTTTTGATATTTTCTCAGGTTTGTGGTTAAAGAATATTTCTGATATGGCCTGATATCATATTGTGATATTTGATTGTTGTTTCACTCATGCCATGTCTATCCTGTACTCATGGAATTAGATAGATGTATGAGCTTGTTGGACTGCTCAATGTTTGGTATTTCTTGCCATTTTTAAAAATTGGGCTTGATGCTGTTTGTTAATAACCCTCCCAAGTCATGACTTTAGGATCTTCTATTTAGTGTATACAAATTTCCTCCATTTTATTATTGTTGTCTCTATCAGGCCTAATTATAAGGGATAAGTGCGACATGACATGATATGCGCTCATTGGGTGGCTCCTGCAAACAGTTTGATGTTTAAACATGTTTGCATGGAACTTAGTTCTCATCTGGCTTAATATATACATTTGTATGGGTACTGTGCCGTAGCATGGAGCTCTCTAAAGTGAGCTTGAAAACTGATCACTTCTTCTATTAGCTGATTACTTCTCTATATACTTTTCGATTATGTTAATTCAAGGATTGTTCCTTTGTGCTTGCGGGAATTGTTTTTATTCAAAAAATTTTGGTATCCATGTCAAACCTTTCCATGATGGGAAATAATTGGCACTTGAGCTTGAAATTTTGCCTTACTTGTCTTGCTTCATATTTGGACATGTAGAATGAGCTATACTTTATAACTACAGATGGTTAGGATGCTGGATTTACTTGCCGAATATCTTTCTCACAAAGGTTTTCAGTTTCAAAGACTTGATGGGAGTACAAAGGCCGAATTACGTCAGCAGGCTATGGAACACTTTAATGCTCCTGGAAGCGAGGATTTCTGTTTTCTTCTTTCCACTCGTGCTGGTGGCCTGGGTATTAATCTTGCAACTGCAGATACTGTAATCATTTTTGATTCAGATTGGAATCCACAAAATGACTTACAGGTTGGTATCATTCTTAAATTTCTGTTTTGTACAATTGTACCTTTCATCATTTCATGTTGCCTTACTATGTGTTGTTGAATTAAGGCAATGAGCCGAGCTCATAGGATTGGCCAGCAAGAAGTGGTTAACATTTACCGGTTTGTTACTAGCAAGAGCGTCGAGGAAGATATCTTGGAGCGGGCTAAAAAGAAGATGGTACACTAAACGATGCCTCAAACATTTTGCACTATTCATGGCCCATATACTTATCTTTAATTATTAAACTATCATAATAATCTGCAATAATTTTTTAAATTTGTTATTTATGGTAGTTCTTTGTGAATTCTCATTTAGTGATGTTTCTTTTAGGTTTTGGATCATTTAGTTATTCAGAAACTCAATGCAGAGGGCAGATTGGAGAAAAAGGAGGCAAAGAAAGGAAGTTCTTTTGATAAAGTAAGTCTATGAAATAAAAAACCTATCTAAGATTAAAGATTGTGTTTGTGCAAGTTCAGAGATGGTTATTGTTTGTCTATTAATGTTTGCTAAATATATTTAAAACTGTGCATATTCTTACTTTTTTGGTTTCCATTACAGAATGAGCTTTCAGCCATTCTGAGATTTGGGGCAGAAGAATTGTTCAAGGAAGACAGAAATGATGAGGAAAGCAAGAAAAGGCTTCTCAGTATGGACATTGATGAGATTCTTGAAAGAGCAGAGAAGGTTGAAGAAAAAGCAACTGAAGGAGAGGAAGGGCATGAATTGTTGAGCGCTTTTAAGGTGGACTACTAATACTTTTCTTCTGAATTGTGATTTGACATTTTTTTTTTCCAGTTTTTCCAGCTTGTAAGGTGGACTACTAAGATTTGTGGTATTTTTATAGTATTGAAATTGTTCTGAGTGGCCTCATCTGTCTTACTGTCCTTATTTTTCCTTTCTACAATTTTAGTTTTTTTGTTCGATTTGATTTAGTCTCCGGTTTTGTTGTTTCTTATCTGAAAATATTGTTCTTTGTCACAATATGCAGGTGGCTAATTTCTGCAGTGCTGAAGATGATGGAACTTTCTGGAGCCGAATGATAAAGCCAGAAGCTATTGAGCAGGCTGAAGTATGCATTTTACCCTGATGGCTGCAAGTTGTTTATTGAAATATTTGTAATAAATTCTTTTGGTGCTCCTTCTGTCCTCTAGGATGCTTTAGCTCCTCGAGCAGCACGGAATATTAAAAGTTATGCGGAGGCTTTGCCACCTGAAAGAGTTAATAAGAGGAAAAAGAAGGGAGTTGAAACTCAGGAAAGGCTATCGAAGCGACGAAGGCCAGATTCTGGTTACTCCCTTCCTGTGCTTGAAGGTGCTACTGCTCAAGTGAGAGGATGGTCTTATGGGAACTTACCGAAAAGGGATGCAACTCGATTTTTTCGTGCGGTAAAGTTACTTCCATTTGATAGTTGATACTCTTTAAATGGCACTTGTGCATTACTGGCTTCTTAAAATGAGGAACACAAATAGAACTTGTCTTCTTTATTTGATTTTTTTTTTTTTTTGTCTTCCTGCTCCTCTGCTATCTCCTTTTCTGTTGACAAAATAAATTGTTTGCAAGTTCTCAGATCTTAGTTTTGATCACATCATTGCAAAGTAAGCTTTAAAAGTACCTTTTGAGGGAAATTAAGTAGTCACTTCTCAATTTGCTTGTGCGATATTGATCCAATCATCACAAAATTTCTGATTAATTATTCTGTTAAATTTTGGGATGGCACCTTTTTCTGGCTTAAAAGACTACTGAAAAATTGGATGATATAGTGTGTAGTTGATCTTATATGTTTACGATTCTTGCTGTTATTAGCATTAAGGAAATTTTAAAGATGTTACCAGTGAAAAATGTAATTTTTGGGTGAGGTGTAATTGACTTGAAATGGAGTGAAAGAAGTTTTCTGCATCATTTAGCCGGGTGCTTCCGTGATTGTAGACATTTATTTTGGAATTGATGTTAAAATGAATTGGAAATATTCATATGGCTGTCAAATTTTCCTGAAATATTGGTCTCTTTTGTTAGGTGTGTGGAATTGTCGATATAATTTAATAATAATGGAGGACATGGAAGGTAAAGTAAAAAATAAAGTAGTGTAGACACACAAATCCCCCCTGACCAACCCATACCGCCATTTCTGAAGAAAAGTTACTTGACCCTAGAAAAGTCTAGTAGAAACACAATTTACATCAATTTTAAATATGATAATTTCATTAATAGATTGACTTCTAAGATTTTGCGCCAATTATCATTTTTTCATCTCCATGACTCGTGCATTATGGTTTGAAAAACAGCTTTAGTTCTGGATTACACATCTGATTGTTATTGGCCAGATGATCAGTGTGCAATAATTTTTCCTTTTAATATTCCTTGTTCCTTTTTACTGTCTACATCTTATTGGGACTATTATCTTATCAATGATGACCTAAATTAGGTCAAGAAGTTTGGGAATGATAGCCAGATAAGCTTGATTGCAGCAGAAGTTGGTGGAACGGTTGAAGGTGCTCCAACTGAAGCTCAAATTGAGCTTTATGATGCTTTGATTGATGGTTGTAGAGAAGCTGCCAAAGGGGAGATCTTGGACCCAAAGGTTTGGTTGTCCCTTTGTTGCAAATGTCCTTTGTGCAGTTGGAATCTCTGCTGCTGAAACTTGTTATACTATTCGTTTAGGGGCCACTTTTGGATTTTTTTGGCGTACCTGTAAAGGCTGATGAACTGCTAGGACGTGTTGAAGAACTTCAATTGCTTTCCAAGCGGATTAATCGATATGAAGATCCTGTCTCTCAATTTAGAGCACTGGCATATCTCAAACCATCCACGTGGTCTAAAGGTTGTGGGTGGAACCAGAGTAAGTTAAATAAATATTTGCTTAAATTTTTTTTTTTTGTTACTGATCTATTTTTAGTAGGTTTTTTTGAAAGATACTTTTATCATTTGTTTTCATAATGTCTTCTCTGGGGACAAGTTCTACTGTGCTGAAATTTTTGTTGGATGCCTTACTTATTACTCTTGGTATAATCAGAGGATGATGCTAGGCTGCTGCTTGGAATTCACTATCACGGATTTGGAAACTGGGAAAAGATAAGATTGGACGAAAAACTTGGTCTTATCAAGAAGATTGCTCCAGTGGAGCTTCAACATCATGAAACTTTCTTACCTCGAGCCCCCCAACTGAAAGAACGAGCTACACAGCTTTTGGAAATGGTAGGTTGAATGTGCCCTTATAACCATCACCAGCCCTTAAAATTGAAAGCAAATTTTCTTTTCTTCTGTTTCATATTTTGAGACGTGCTTATTGGATGTTAAGTTCATTTGACTGGGTGTGCTCTCTGATTCAGCCAAGTCCTTGTTCTTAACCCACTTCCAACATTCCATATATTTTTGCTTCAGATTTCGTGAAATCATATACTCCCTCTGTCCCTATTATCTTGTACACTTTCCATTTCCATCTGACCACATTATAAAAATCACTATATCATATTAATATCCTCACAATATTACAAAAATGTCAACACACTTTACACTTTCTTAACCAAAAGTCAACAGCTTTACTCGCATTTTCTCATTGAATTACCCAAAGTATTTTAACATTATACACATATAAAGCAATTTTCTTAATCCACATGCCCGTATAGGTGTGCAAAAGTACTTGGGATGGAGGGATTATTTAGTATTAAAAGCTCATTTTCCCACTAAAGATCAACATGGTAACGATAATTGAAGTATATCAATAAGGATTTCCACCAGATGATCTACTGCTGGACAACTTAAGATACTAATGTTCTCTGATATGAATGTGTCATTTGTTCTAGTATTTGGCTGTTGAGCTGTTTTCTCTAGATTTGGATATGTATCACCATGGCCCATCTTAGGGGTGTTTGGTATCTTTATAAGGAATGGAATTGGAACGAAATGGCAATGGAGGGTTTCATACCCTCCATACAATAAAGGTATGGTTGAGTCCTCAAAACCTAGAAGTGAAAGATTTAGTGACTGGATACCAATCACATTACTATACGTGTATACGTAATTCCCAATCTCGAAAAGCCACCAACTGAACACACTTATTTTAATGTTAGCTTTAGGTGATTTAAATAGCGTGTTTTCTGGTCTAGTTGTTTTTCTCATGATTTGGATATGTACCTCCTATGACCCATCTTTTTAAATTGTACTACTTGGTTTTATCTCAGCATTCTTGCATTTCTCAATGCATGTTTTAAATTTTGGTTCTGCTTGATAATGATACTCGAATTGGAGTCCATAGGCTATGCTGTAGGCCTCAGCCTTTATTTATCGTCCGGCCTGGATTATGTTGCCTCTTTATCTATGATTCTCCAAATTTGTTGGCTATCTTCAATGTGTTGCCTGCATAATCTATTATCAGGAAGTTGTATCCGTTGATGGGAAGAATTCCAATGTGAAAGCTGGTCGAAAGAATGCAAAAAGACAGAAAGAAACTCTTGCCTCAGCAGTTGGAAAGGGCAGGCAAGGGAAACCTAGTTCTCCTAGAGTGGATACTCAAATGAACAAAAGAAGAGCCTCAAAATCTCAGAAAATAGAGCCTTTAGTCAAAGAAGAAGGTGAAATGTCTGATAATGAAGAAGTTTATGAGCAATTCAAGGAAGTAAAGTGGAGGGAGTGGTGTGAAGATGTCATGATAGAAGAGGAAAAGACTCTTAAACGCCTTCAAAAACTGCAGTCTATCAGTGCAGATCTTCCCAAGGAAAAGGTTAGTGCAAGGATCTATCAGTCACATCATCTTTATTTCTTTTGATATTTTCTGAACTTTGCTCTTAAACTATTACTACCATGTCAGGTGCTTTCCAAAATTCGCAATTATTTGCAGCTTATTGGACGGAGAATTGATCAAATAGTTTCAGATTATGACCAGGAGTCTTATAGACAAGAAAGTATGTCTTTTAAACCTGTATATATCATCTCTCTCTCTCTCTCTTTAAGAACTGGATATCTATGGTAGCAAATATGAGTATCGAAAGCGAGGTTTTTGTTCTTTTAAAAAAAATTATCAGGAAAAAGCATTAGGAAAGGTTTTGAATAAGGTATGATGAACAAGTAATTTAACATGTGTAATATTATTTTATCGTGCAGGGATGACCACAAGATTATGGAATTATGTATCTACCTTTTCAAATTTGTCTGGTGAGAGGCTTCAACAAATCTATTCTAAACTTAAACAGGAGCAACAGATGGCTGGTGTTGGGCCATCCCACTTTAATGGGTCTGCCCAAACATCAGCATTTATGCATAGGGATCTCGATGTGGAGAAATTTGAAGCTTGGAAACGGAGAAAAAGAGCTGAATCTGATGCTTCACATATTCAGCATCCATATCAAAGACCTTCAAATAACGGGACATGGTTACCCGATTCCAACTCTTCTGGAATTCTTGGACCCCCACCATCCGATGGCAGCAGACAATTTAGTAATGGAAGGCCTTACAGGATACAACAATCAAGGCAGAGTTTTTCATCTGGTATTAAGCCGTTATGATTTGCCCAAGGACAGCAATCTTTGGCTTGAAACACGTCAATTCTTTCTCGATGCCTTCAGCCAGTTATCTGGCGATCTCTCTATATACAAGGCTTGAGACCATGGATTCTAATTCTGCTCTTATGATTCATGGTGTTATTGTTGATCTGAAATTGGTTAGATACCTGAAACAGGTAGTCCAGAAAAATTCGAAGATCACCTGAAGTACAGAGGTTGACATGAAAGAGATACTTGGAAATCCTCTATAACAATTCTTTTTTGCTTTTATTTTCTTTAAATACTAATTTAGCTTTGGAATTACGCCACGTAAATAGAGGATAGTTGAAAGGATGCGTCGTGATCTTTTTTTTAATACGCTATCCTAGAGACTTTTTTGTATATGTATAATGGCTTTACAAAATGTAAATGACAAAATTTTGCTTTGAAGACTTCTAAAGTTTATAAATGCTTATTTTTCCTTGTTTTCTCAAGTAGTTGTCTTGTAGCTGACATGGTTTCTTGATTATATAAAGCTTTCCCATCTCTTTTTTCATTCATTAGCAAGTTGGCTTTGGTAGTTTTGATATTATATACTGCAATTGCTCTCCACAGACAGACATGCACGTTCCATCAGCTCGTGTTTTGGAGATGGGGTTTAGGGGGTGTCATTTTAATGAGTTGACTTGTATTATTGAACCATTTTTCATTGTATGGTTTGTTTTGAAATGATGGTGGGATTCGAGAGTTGTGAAATTAATTTGGGTTGATGAGTGAAGCGATTGTCATGTGTATTTGGGATTTGATTTGAAGGCAAATGCCATTTGGTGCTGCTCTTTTGTCACACATAGCAAAGCAGATTGATACAACGCTACGCAGGCATGAAGAGTAACACAGTCTGGAGTACTACAAAGTGTCTTGTATTTATCTTGCAAATCTCCATGTATACGATGGATCTGAAGTGAGTTGCTAGTTTGTTCAACCTTTGTCTTGCATCCAGAAAATCTTGTGATTTTAATATTGCCTTTCAGATATGTACATATTCTTGGATTGGGTTTGTATCTTCTGTGCCCTTTTGGTGTGTCTCTCTTATGTTACTCCGTTGGATGACACCGTAGGAAAGAGTAGGGCAATTATACTTTGGATTTTTCTATCCCGTCACGTGTCATTCTTTAAGGAGATGTTATAAAAAATGTCACAGAAGGTAGTTTTAATGTGGCCGATATCCCCACTTTTGCAATCAGTTTCACTATAGCACCCGCTGCTCTAACTAATGAGTTGTCCCAGATTATGCTTGCAACGGAGCTGTATATTATTTTGCCCATTAAATTTAATGTTTTGCCATTATGGTTTTATTAAAATGTCTAATCGATTATACCGATAAAGATTTAAGATCCGAAACTGGACTCATAATTAATGTGAACGGCACAAGTTCTTTGCATAATGTATTCGTGCAATTTGAAGAAAAACTAACAATTTTCAATCCAAAAGCAATTACTCGCTCTATCCATCCATGCTATAACTTGTGTTAACACTTGAGTAAAGGAAGAGAAGTCTTGTACAACACCATTTGACTCTTTCTTAATTAATTATAATTTTTTGTTTAAAATATTATTCCTTTTAATTCATACTCAATAAAAATTATTCGTTTAGACAATTATTAGTTTTTATTTAAAAAAATATTATCACTTTGTGATACTAATTTAACACAAGTTTTAGCCAAACATGAAACACCATTAAACATTATAACCTTACAATATACTTTTATTTTAAATTTGTCATCCATTTTCAAATTACATTAACTTACTTTATAATTTACTATTTATTATCTAAAAATATCATACTGCACTAAAATAATTAATAAAATAAGTTAAAAATGTAATTTTTTAGGGTAAGTAGACTCTTTATTTCGTAATATCTTTACTTCTTACTTATAAAATATTATCTTATTTTAAAATTATGCTACCTCTATCATATACAAAAAAATTGTATACTTTCCTAGTTAGTCTCCAAAAACACATTATACTGACAAAAACTTAAATTTAATTTCTACATCTTTGTGCATGTTCAAAGTTTTATTTTTAGAATTTAATTACTCCTCCGTCCATATGAAAATTTCAATTTACTTTTTGCACGTGAACTAAAAAATATTATTTATTATTTTATGTGTAGCGGGTAGAGTTATATTAATAGTGAGTGGTTGGTCGGTCCTTTTACTAAAAAAAAATAGGTACTTGTGAAGTAGACACTCAAAATAGTGAAATAGGGACATTTGAGGTGAACGTAAGGAGTATAATTTTGATGATATAGTCATATTTTCATCCTTATCATTTTTATATTATTTTATTTTATTTTTGTTTCGTGTGCTATTTTATTTTGAAAAACACTTGTATGATACCATCTCACGTTAGATCGTTTTTACATTTTTTAAAAAAGTTGATCTCTTATAATATTTAACAATTTTTATCATAGATATAATATTACTTTTCATTTAAAATACTATAACCTTTATTTATATTACGAATTATTATTGAGATAATTCACTGCACCACTATCATTTTTCATTAACATGAATATCATTTTTTATTAAAATATTATTACTTCTTATCCACTCAAGAAAGATTGTTTTTAGTCATTCTCACACAAATGTTTACCTTTTACTTTTAAAGTTTAATTTTTATCTTCTTTAGAGTTTAATCTAAAATTATAAGTTATAATTACCTTGTTCAATGCATAATCGTGGAGAATATACGCACCACCATTTATACATGAGAAAAGGTCTATCCTATTATATGGAGTGATTTGAAAAGGACAGATTGGTTGTTAATGTGATAATACGAAAGGAGAGACATGTATTTACAAGTTTGAGTAATAGCCATACACAAAGAGATAAAAAAACAAAATTGGAACAATATTTGTTTGTGGCTTTAATTCCCATTGAGGGTGTGGTTGAAAAGCCCTTTATCACATTATCCTTCATGTTGTGTTTTCCGCCTCAAGCTTTGCCAATATTTCTGTAGTTTCTGTTTAATTATGCACCTTTTAAAAAAAAATAATAATAAATTCTTTTTCTGATTTCTCTATCTCTTGTCCTCATATTTTTGTTCACATTTATATTAACCAATCTTCTTTCTATTTCCCTTCCTACATTTAATCATTTTGTGAATTAATCTTCTTTCAATTTAATTCGGTCAACAATGATTTTCTTGAGAATATCTATTATGAATTCAATTAGTTAAGGAAATTATACTTTAATTAATAAATTGACATCATCATTTTTTTTCTTTTTAATTATGGGCTAATTATACTGTGAACTCGGGTGCACTCTATGATAGGGTGCACCCATTTTATTAAAAAATGTATACAAATATAAACAATAATATTGCAATTATGAACAAAAATGTATACAATTTAATTGTTAATTTTTTTAATGAAAATTTGAGTGTAAAAAAATATACTCTCTCCGTCCCAACTTCAACTTCACACTTTCCATTTTAGTCCATCCCAAATTCAATTTCACACTTCCATAAAAGGAAAAAATAATAAACAATATCTCTCTAACATACTTTAATTTCAAATTTGCCATCACCTTTTTAACACACATAAAATACTTTATCATTTATTTATTACTCAAAAATACCATACTACCCTCAAAAGTAAATCAAAAAGTGACTTTTCTTAAACTCCGTATCTACAGTAATAGTAAACTTGAATTTGGGACGGAGGGAGTACAATTATTAAAAAACATGTATACACTATTAAATAAAAAGTTTTACATATGGATGCTAGTTTTTTTAATGAAAAACTTAGTGTGAAAAAATATACTATTATTAAGAAACACATATATAAAATAGAATAAAAAGTTATACACATATGAGTGCACCCTTACACCCGGTGCACCTAATATCAACTGTTAACTGTTTATTAATTTAATTAATTTTACTTTGTTTAATATATAAAAGAATTTGCAACATATTCCAAAAATAATAAATATTTTATAGATTAATATTATTTTAATTCACCAATATACATTTTATATATATATATATATATATTTATTTATTTATGAATATACATGATAAATACTTACTTGCAATATTTATATTCTATTCAAATATGATTCTTTTTATTAAATAATTTGACCTTTTTTTTAATTTTGATTTTTCATAATTTAGTCAGATTTTAGGCAAAAGCTCTAGTGTGCCCGGGCGCACGGATTCAGATCCGTATGCCCAACTTTGACCCTACCCGCATTTACAAACTGACCCGACATATTTAAACAAAAAAAACCCAATTTCACTCTAGGGTTTACATATTCTCGCCATTCTCTCATTCTCCCGCTCTCTCTCTCTCCTTCCCCCTTCCCCCCCATTTTCTTCTCCCATTCTAGCGCTCTCTATCTCTCTCAATTTCCTTCTCCCATTGCCGCGCTCTCTCTTTTCTTCCCCATTTCCTTATCGACTTCGATTCTCTGGTGCACAGATCAGGTTTATTTCGTGTTTCATTTTCATAGAAATACTCATACAACGAGCTATGAATGATTCTCATATTAAATTTTTATTTCAGGTTTATTCTCGCGCTCTCTCTCTCTCTTTCTGTGTTGCTGAATGTGAAGATTATTGTTGCGGATGTCCTTTATTTTGTTTGGTAAGACGTTAAGTTTATGAACTGCTTGTAATTCCTTTGTTAGTGGGTTTTCCTTTTCGATTACAGGATTGGAGGTGATTGTGGGTTTCTGAATCTTGACTGAATCCAATATGCTCAATCTAGGATAGTTCATGTGTTTGATTCGAACTCTTTATGGAATTCCTATGATGAAAGAAGAGTAGGATTTTAATTTACTTAGGATGAAGCATTTATGTTGAATTATTGTAGATTTTTTTCCATATGCAATTGTTTTGTAGAGATTCCTTCAAAGGAACTAATGTTGCTGCATTCAGGATTAGGAAAAAATTCAAGTGAGTTGCTGGTGTAATTTAATCACAACATTGATTTGAAAAATGGCTGAAAGAGAATTTTGTGTCCTTTAAGCAAACTGTAGGAAGCAACTTTCACTTGGTATTCTTTTTTTCTTATATGGCTCATTAACCTAAAGATAAACACCCTTTAATAAACACTACGAAATCTCTATGTGGAGTTCTGTTAGGTGGTTTCTCATTATTTTTACTTGTCTTAATAGTTAATGTCCATTAATTTGAATTGTTAATTGTTGTACTCCCATTTGTCAGTTATCAGCCTTTAATTCACTGAATTTGTCTGTTCTCTTCTATTGAATTATTAAAAAATTAGTGAACACCTTATAACAATTTTCATGTATAGGATGATACACACAGCAGTCAAACTACATGTTTTTGGGATTAAAATGATTTTAAATTGTTAAGAAGCTTTTAGTCTTGTGGTTGCTTTGTTTCAGAATTTATTTAGACAAAAGTTTGTATGTTGTACATTCATGGCAAATGATGAATTCTAACATGAGTAATTGAGTAGTAGAAGTAAATAAAAAAAAATAGAAGAGTAATAGCAGCAGAATTAGTTTATGCATCTTAGGAAGATTCAAATTTCATTTTTAAAGACAGCTACATATTTTCATTTAAACGTTAAATAGAGTAAACTTCATCAACTAGATTTGATAACTTCCTGTTTTACTTTACATTTTTTAAATTTTTATCAATATCTTTAGTTTCTTGTTTCATATAATTTTTTTTTTCATTTCAGGTTTTTATTATAATCATGAGATTAAAACTTGTCCTTCTTCTAGGAATTTGACACAATGAAACAAATAACTGATGTTGCTGTTGGGTTAATTGAAGGTCCATCAAAGAAGCGAAAAAAAAAAAACTATGGAAGGCAGGCATGGCATTAGAAAAATGGAGTAGAATACAAATTAAGAATACATGAAAAGGTATGTACATGATGAAAAGATATGTACATGAAGTTGATAGAAATATTAGAAGAATGAATGAAATTGGTCATGGTGTGGAGGAGTAGATAATGGAGTTGACCTTTGTCGCCATGCTGTCATCATCGTGTATCAGAATTAATTAATCTCACTTGCCTCCATCCCGTACGCAATGCATGCCAGCGGCGTCGCCACCCCGAATGGAGAAATGTAGCTGACTCTGATCTATGCCTCCCTAGCTCTGCGCAAGCCGTCTTGACCAGCCCCACCACTGTGTGTTTGGAGGCCGAGTAGGCATGCGGGCCTGCGTTGCCCACTCAGGCCATCACGTTGGTCGTGTAGATGATGGATCCTTTGACCTTCCCTTCTACCATGGCACAGGCAGTAGCTCACCTTGACGTTGCAATGATGGTAGCTCACCTTTTCCGACTCCATTGAACCCGTCACTTGACGTCCTAATTCATCTTGTATGTTCCGCACGATGAAAATTAGTGCAAAGAGTATTGGAGAGGAAGATAGATGAATAGGCTATGTTCATGGGATATTTTTATTCATCTTGAGTATTTTAAGTTTATGTTATTGAGGTATTATAATATGGTGTAAAAGAGTATATTATTGTTGTGCAAAGCGTTTGTATTGATTTCGTGTAAATAGAATATAATTGCAAATGGTATATTTTTGATGAGTAAAGAGTATATAGCTTATGAGTAAAGGGTATATATATTGTTGTCATATAAATGGTATGGAGTTTAGTGCTCATATTGTTGACAGTGTTTTAAATTTATGTAATAAAGGTATTATAACATGGCGTAAAGAATATATTATCGTTATATAAAGGGTATATTATTTTCGTGTAAATAATATGTAGTTGTAAAAGGTATATTGTTGATGAGTAAATGGTATATTTTTGGTGAGCAAAGGGTATATTGTTATCAGGTAAAGGGTATGAAATTTTTAGAGCGTCTTTATTTTATAGTGTTTCAAGTTTATGTTGTTAAAATATTATTATGGCTAAGTGCATATGGTATATGAATTTATACAAAAAGACACGACATTCAATACTAAAGGATATAATATTAAATAACAGTCTTATAAATAAAAGCCGAACTCTATATCTTCTTTGAATGCAGGTACAATCATTACAACTAAAGGATATATCAGCTATTGTTGAAGAGTACATTATTGTCATGCAAAGGGTATATTGTTGCCATGTGAACTATATGGATTTACAAATGGTATATTATTGATGAGTAAAGATTACATTCTTGATGAGCAGAGGGTACATTATTGTCATACAAATGGTATGAATTTTAAAGTGTTTCAAATTTATTATAAAAGATATTATGGCATGGCGCAGAGGGTAAATTGCGTATGAGCAAAGAGTATATTATTGATAAGTAAAATGTACATTATTGATAAGTACAATAAAGAAAATTGTGTTGACAGATGAGGGTTCAAGCAAAAAATAACCAGTTACATATTGTTCTACAATATATAGATTAAAACAAAAAAAATTGAAAGTCATTATATATAATATAATGCAACATATACTTCAAAAGCTAATTCAATACAATCCAAGAAAAATGTACAAAAAAAGAAAAGAAAAGAGATCAACGTTGTTATCGTGAAGTATCCATTGTACAAAGCCAACATTCTTACGGAAACAAGCATCTGGGCTAATACTATGAATTAAGGCAGAATATGTTGCCAAGCCTACAACTCCAGCTTCATCATTGAATTCAAGCTTTGAAACCATTTCTCTGGCCAGTGGTGAGTTTGTGCGAACCAGATCTGCAATTCCTTGAGATTGCAAAGGTCATCCAATGCAATATTATTCCATCCTCTTAATTTCTCTATCCCCAAAAATCCAGTACCAGAGACGTAATGTTTGGAAGCTTCAAACCAGAGGAGAATAAAGGTAGAATCATGTTTCGATAGAGAAAGTCCTATTATCAAACCCTTCATTATAAGATGATTACAAAGACATGTCATAAAACAACTATGAATTAGCTGACAACCATGACTTGCTATATTAATGAATAAAAGAAAACGAGCAAGAACCTGCACATTGATCTCCTCCATTAGAATCCCTTTGACCTTGCCATATAATATCCTTATCTATATAAATAAACAAAAAAATTGCTTGTAAAAGTCAAACCAACTAGAGAACATATATAGTAAATTGGATATGAAGTATAAAGATGTAGAAATAATGTGATAGAATTTGAGAATTGAAGAAAATTGTATTGACAGATGGGGTGTTCAAGTAGGTACAGTCATTACAACTAAAAGGTATATCAGCTACTGTTGAAGGGTACGTAATTGTCATGCAAAGGGTATATTGTTTCCATGTGAACTGTATGGATTTGCAAAGGGTATATTATTAATGAGTAAATGGTACATTCTTGATCAGCAGAGAGTACATTGTTGTCATGCAAATGGTATGAATTTTAAAGTGTTTCGAGTTTATTATAAAATGTATTATGGCATGAATCAAATGGTATATTACGGATGAGTAAAGTGTACATTATTGATGAGTAAAGGGTACATAACATGTCATGTAAAGGGTATACTAGTTGTGTAAATTATATGAAGTTGCAAAGGTTTTATTGTGGATGATATATTGGATATGAAGTATACATTATTGATGAGTAAATGGTACATAACATATCATGTAAATGGTATATTGTTGTCATAAAAAGATATATTACATCCAAATACAAACTCTATAACCATTGAATGAAACAATAGCATTATCCACAAGCAACTAAATTGAACTATAATCAAACAACAACATCATCCACAATAAGCAAATAAAATCCACAATTTACACAACCAGTATACACAATAACTAAATCTAATAAGCAACTAAAATCCTCAATTTTTATCCACAGTAACCAAATGAAATAAGCAATTAAAATCCTGAATTTGGATTTCAATATCATCAAACAACAACATCATCCACAAGCTATATGCCGCTCAAACGACGTGCTCCAGTCAGACACGATGTATGTCTTTTTCTATTAATATGAACTCAAGCATAGATTCAGGGTAAAATTGAATCCAAACCTCAATTCCTTCGAATTTCGCTCTTTCTGCAATCCAATCGTGTTCTTTTTCTTCTCCAATAATCCAATCGCGTTCTTCTTCTTCTTCTGCAATTAATTGCGATCGCGTTCTTCTTCTTCTTCTGCAATCAATCGCGACAGTGAATGCAAATTTAATAATGATATAACCAGAATCAAAGGTAGAACGAAGTTTGAATCTCGATTGTGAATCGCCCAGTTTACTCGCTCAAAATAACACACACAAACTTCTCGATTGTGAATCGCGCAGTTGGCTCCCTGAAATCACACATACAAAGAGGTGGAGAATGTGTTTTGAAAATCTTTTTTTAATATATATATGATCCATTTTCTTATGGGTCACATCCGGGCACACATAATTAGATCTGTGTGTCCGGACACACAAGAGCCTCACTCAAGATTTTAACATATCCCAATAATGTTTTGAATTTTATTTGATATCTTATTGAATTTTTTTGGGGAGTTTAACAATAAATTTCTATTATTCACATTTAATTGATATTATCAAGAAAAAGAAAAATGATTGCTTTGTTGTAATGTTTGAATATTGAACAAGTATTTAATCTTCAAGTTTTAATCTTTTGATGTTGTACGATCGTGATATGATTTATTTTTTAGTGAATTAGTTTATTAAATTTTTACAAAATTAAATTAGTAGTATTTTGTACATAACATCAATTTAACCACTTCCGATTTGGACGTTTTGCTGTTTAACGATGTAATGTAATTGTTTTAACTTAGAAGAACCCTCACTACCGCTGATTAATTTATACTTTTCATTTCAACCAAAAATTATGTACACTTAAAAAAAAAAAATAACAACTCATAAAATTTTAACACTCTTACGATATCAAAATGTTATTAAATTATCATTCATTTTATACTTGTTCCGAACAATTTCATACAATTTTCTCATTAATTTTCAAAGAAAAGTACTAGTGTGCAATATTGTTTGGCGCACCATTTTGTAAAAATGTTACTCTTTAAAATATAGTAACAAACCCTTTATGTGAGATCACGAAGACTTCCATGAGACGCATAAAAAATATAATATTTTAATAAAAAGTTATACTCGAAATTAATAAAAAAATGATAGTAGTATAGTAAATTATTTCATGAAATAAATTTAAAGAAGGCAAAAGATCCTGCGCCCCCGGAGACACGGAGGGATACTCCGTGTCCCCATATGAACACAACCCTCCCCCTCCAATTCTATTTAAACCTATGTATTGCTAGGGGTTCAAATTGTAAAAGGACATGAAAATTACAAAGGCGCACGGAATGTGCTCCGTTCGCCCTGGTGCACAGGAGCCTCACTCTTTAAAGAAAATTTATATTATCTTTTGATAAAAACATGATAACTAATTAAGAAAACGTAAAAATTATTTCAGACAACAAATATTGCCCTTAAAATATCGAATGTTATTTTTACTCTACTTTACTTAGAAGAGTTCATTATCAACATTAATATTACTCCCTCCGTCTATATTGTCAATCTATCAATTTTACCATTTTAGACCGTTCACTCTTAATCTATCCATTTCCACTTTTAGACACATGAGACCCACCCACCCACTAATACAATTAAAATATGGGACCTACATACCCCACTAATATAACTACCCACTACACATTAAATAATAATACTCTTTAATCCACACGCAAAAAGCAAACTGATAGATTGGTGATGTACGGAGGGAGTATTTTTGGTACAGAAAGAATAATTGTCTTTGTAGATCTGTAACGTTCTATGTACTTACGAGAGTTCCAACACTTTTATTCAATAACCTCAAAAAATTTGCGTTATTTTTTAAATTCTCACTCTCATCTACCACATACAATAATACTTTCCATTTACCCTGAAATCCTAAAATCTCAAAAAGTCTATAAAATTAATTAATTAATTTCTTTTATAAATAATGTGAAATATTTTACTCTTAAGTGGTTTCTATAAGGAGGGAATAATAGTATTTTCTTCTAAAACAGGTATATATATGAGGTGCTGGCAAGACGAGTAAATTAATTGTTAAAGAATAATTTTTATATACTGTAGGAAATATATTTATTGATAGTTAAAGATTAATGTTCATTGTAAATTATACCATAATACCTTAAAATATATTTTAATTTATTATTTATTTTATTTAAAAATAATAATATTTTAATAATAACACAACCCACATTTGTCATACTTTGTGACGATGCTAATATAACATGAGTGCACTGCCGTGAAAATATGGTCTTATTAAAGAAAACCAACTAGGCAACCAAAATTGAAATGAGTTAAAAAAAGAGAGTTAGCAGTGAAGTGATGTCATTCATTCTTAGCCGCAGCACCTCTTATCTGCCAAGTATGAGGTAGAAAGTGGGACCCGCGTAACCAAGGTGATTGGTCTCCCGCCCTCTTATAAAATTTTATGCTCTTTCATTGTTTTCTGTCTTGCAAAAACCAAAGAAGGAATTCAGTCCCTCAGGTAAGCCTGCTTACAACACCACCTCATCTTTATTTCTTTTTATTATTATTATTTATTTATTTCAATTTAATTTCACACTTCTTTCTATATAGCAGGCCTGCATGTTATGTAGGACTCTCTCTCTCTCTTCCATTTTAGGGGTTGGGTGGATAAGATCATGAATAATCAATCAACAGATATATAAGTAATTTTAAAAAAAAATTGGTTTTCTATGTAAATGATTTTATTGTTCGGAATTTGTTTTATTCCATCTGAGAATAATTTTGAAGATCGTCAACTCTTGCCAAAATTTTGCATTCCTTTGGAATCATTTTTGAGAAGTCGTCTTAATGTATATTTTCATGATAACTCAGTTTTTTCCTATGAATAAAACACTTGATTTCTTACATATTTAATTTACAGCAGAATAAAAGAGTACTGTCTCCCAAATAAATTTACATTAATAAATTTTACTTTTAAAATGATTATTTTAATCTAGCATAGACTTGATGTATTTGAAAGAATATACGGTCCCTCCTAAAACAAGTAATGAAATTATTTTTCATTAATTTTTGTAGAAAAAATAAATGTTAAGATTATTACTTATAAAGAGAATAGAGCAAGTGTTGACAGTTGTATTTTCATAGTCAGTTATGTTACGTTTTTCATTTATCTTACGAATTGTTTAAGCGAATAAGTTTAAGTAAAATATTTATGAATTCTTATTGTTCTCGAACTCACACTTTTTTGCCAAGAAAAAATAAGTGGTGGTTTCGACTAAAATGATGTTTCTTGTTGATTCAGTTGTGCAACTAAACTTGAAGTGATCAGAGGGAGTTGAGAATGGATTATGTATACGGACCAGGCAAGAATCACCTGTTCGTTCCGGGACCAGTTAACATCCCGGACCAGGTGATTCGTGCCATGAACCGAAACAACGAGGATTACCGCTCCCCGGCTATCCCTGCTCTTACTAAAACACTCCTTGAGGATGTCAAGAAGATCTTTAAGACCACCTCTGGAACCCCTTTTCTCATCCCAACCACAGGTACTTCATTACTTTGCTCAGCTGTATCATGTGTTATGTTGGTCAAGTAGTAAATTATTTCTTAATGCTTTTTAAATAGGACTACGTCTACGTGATTAATGTGCATTATAGTGTTGAGATTCTCGTAAAAAATACTCCCTCCACCCCAGAATAAGTTTCACATGTACTGTTTCACGTTGTTTAAGAAAAAGTTATTTTTTAACCAGTTGGAAGTATTTTATTATTGTTAGATAATAAATAAAGTATAAAATAATGTTATATGTATCAGGTAGGAGTGATAAATTTGAAATTAAAGCAACATTTGAGGTTTCTGAATAAAAGGGGAGTTTCCTTTTCTTAGGGGTGAAGGTTACTGTGAAACGGATGAATGAGGAAAATGTGCATCTGTCGTGAGATGGAGGGAGTAATACTCTTTTAGCTCGTCTCTTGTGAAACCGGGTTTTACCGCACGCGTGTTTGTAAAAAAAAAAAAAGAATTATAAGTAGATAGCCAGGAGTTACACCAACTCAACTTTTAAATTACAATATGATTGTTATTTTAAATACATGTATTCAATAAGAATACACTAAAATCTGCTTCTGCTTCTGATAAGTAGAAGTGGAGCTTATGAGAACTTTTGAACTCTTCCCATTTGAAACACAACACCCCTTTTTGCTGCTTATTTCTTGATTAAAATAAACAGTACCTGATGAATGAAACACTTACTCCAAATAGTTAAGTGGTAATAGATCTTTCTTTCTTAGGATGAAACAAACAAGTTCCTCATGTATGGAAGGGTATTATACTACACACACATGCTAGAATCAGATTGGATTGTAGACCATACTTCTCTGTTGAAGCTGCTATGTACTAATTGAAGTTGTTGTGTTGAGACAGGGACTGGGGCATGGGAGAGTGCACTCACGAACACATTGTCTCCCGGTGATCGAATCGTCTCTTTCCTGATCGGCCAATTCAGTCTACTCTGGATTGATCAGCAGCAGCGCCTGAAATTCGACGTCGATGTTGTTGAAAGTGACTGGGGTCAAGGAGCAAATCTTGAAGTTTTGGCGTCGAAGCTTGCAGAAGATGGAGCTCACACCATTAAGGCCATCTGCATTGTGCATAATGAAACTGCCACTGGAGTTACCAACAACTTGGCCACTGTAAGAAAAATACTTGGTAAGAAGATCTAGCAGAGGAAACCTTAATATATGGTAGTTAAACTTATAATGAGATGTTAACTGATTTGGTGAATGATTGTTAGATCATTATCAGCACCCAGCTCTGCTTCTTGTTGATGGAGTGTCCTCCATCTGTGCACTCGATTTCCGCATGGACGAATGGGGCGTAGATGTGGCTCTTACAGGCTCTCAGAAAGCTCTGTCTCTTCCCACTGGTATTGGATTTGTGTGTGCAAGTCCTAAGGCTCTTGAGGCCACCAAAACTGCGAAATCAGTCCGAGTTTTCTTCGATTGGAATGATTACTTGAAGTTCTATAAGATGGGAACATATTGGCCATACACCCCTTCCATTCAGCTACTCTATGGCTTAAGAGCAGCTTTGGATCTCATTTTTGAGGAAGGACTTGACAATGTAATCGCAAGGCACAGTCGCCTTGGCAAGGCGACTAGGTATACTATACCCGTTTCGTTCTCATCTCTATCCTTTTTCTTGATCTATTTCACTAACCAGATTTGGATCCTCTGTCTTGCAGGCTTGCAGTGGAGGCATGGGGGTTGAAGAACTGCACTCAGAAGGAGGAATGGTTCAGTGACACTGTCACTGCTGTGCTCGTTCCGTCAAACATTGATAGCTCAGAAATCGTTAGACGGGCTTGGAAGCGATACAACTTAAGCTTAGGTCTGGGCCTTAACAAGGTTGCTGGCAAGGTTTTCAGAATAGGCCATCTTGGCAACCTCAATGAGGTACACTTCCTTTTCCAAGGATATATACAATGTTATTGCATAAATATATTTCAATGAATCCCTTCTCATAAAAGTTTGCATTGGCTAATTCCATCTTCAATCCTCACATGAATAAATTCAAACACTCATGGCACAAGTGTTGATTTGATTGAAAATTTCATGCAGTTGCAACTTCTGGGATGTCTTGCTGGAGTGGAGATGGTGCTCAACGACGTCGGATATCCGGTGAAGCTCGGGAGTGGGGTTGCTGCTGCTTCTGCCTTCTTACAAAACACCACTCCCTTGATTCCTTCCAGGATCTGATTCCTTATGACTCTAGTTTCCCCTTTGTAATATGCTCATATACTGTAAAAATTGCTCATTATCATCTTATGGCTTTGTATTTGAAGTTAAGAGTTCTTTAATATACTTTGCATCTAAAACCATAATCCACCCCCCATCCGTGACATGCAAATATACATGTTAAGTTATTCCTGTGATCTCAACATATTTTCACTAAATTGCTACCACTACAGCATAATAAATCAACTTCTTGGAACATAAAACAACGAAGAAAGTTGCTATGCAAAATGTTGGAATAACGGTCACGTACCCATTTTAATTAAAACAACATGAAACTAAAAACACCGGCAAAGAAAAGGGTATTTGTAACTTTCGGACTCGATAGGTTTCTTTGAAATTTTTGGGCTAGAATGCAATAAGTGCACTTGAAAGCTTGAACGAATAGATACTTGAATTCAAGACCTGGAAATCTGGGGTTCTATTTATAAATGATGAAGAATTATGATGTCTCTTTTGCAAGGATGTACACTTGAAAGTTCGAAAGTATAGATGCTAAAATTTAGAATTTGGATATCTAAGCGTCTATTTATAAAAGATGAAGAGTTATGGTGCCTCTTCTACACAGGTTGCCTTGATATGGATTTTTCGATCATGCCAGTTGATGAAGATCTTCATCTGGTAACCAAGATCATATATTTTCATCCTGGATTGCACATTTTGCCGGTGGCCTTGAACTTACAGCTTGGCTCAGTCTGTTTTGGACTCGATAATAATCATTATGATAATTAATAATATTAATATTAATAATTATTATTTAATTATAATAATATATAATGAAACAATTATTAATTAATAAATAAAATAATAAATAATCAATGTATTAATTATTATTAGGCTCAATGTGAGAAACAATATTTGATTCACCGTAAATTTGGTGATGAGAATTTCAACTATATATGTAGGAGAATTACAACAACGTACAAGGAAAGAAGAAATCAAATATTTAGTGAGATATGTAATCATGCTATTACCCCCCTCAAGCAAAGTGTGGGGTTTGCTGAACACGAAGCTTGGAACGAAGCAGTTCAAACAATGGCCGAAGAAGGCTTTTTGTGGAAGTGTCGGCCAATTGTAGTGGAGTGGGCACATATCTTGTTTCCGGCCTATGGCTGGACACTAGATCCCGCATAAAGTGACAGCCAATGTCAATGTGTTTGGTGATTGACGTTAAATTCACTCAAAATGGATCAATTTTATGGCTTTATTTGAAAAATTAAGTATGATTTTACTTGTAAAATCTATTAATTGCATGATTATTTGGAAAAAGGGTATTTTTGTAATTTTTGCAGAAAATAGGTGATTTTGGGGCAAAAATAGATTCTAGAAGTGAAGAGAAAGAAGTGGGAGAAAACATCACTCAATTTGGAGTTAAAACTAGCGAAAATGGACCAAAATAAGAATTAATCCCATAAATTCCATTTTTGTCTCATGAGCTAAATTATCCCATATTGGAAAACTCATCCCAAAATTCCTCACCTTACTACTATAAATACCCTCTTTCATGAAAGTTTCCATACAATTCAAGTTTAATATTTACATTTCATATCTTACATCACACTTGAGAGAGCTTTTAAGTAAGATCTCCATTAGTAGTGATTCCTCTCCCCTTTATGAAAGGAATATAATTTTTTAAATATTTTCTTAGATTAGAATTTTAATATTTTCCAAGAAGGTGGAGACACTAAGGAAAAGATGAGCTTGATGGATGTAAAACTTCATTCGGTGAAATCTAATCCTACTTATTTTCTTTTTATTTTCTATGATTTGGATATTTGAGTGATGTTTGAATTATGAATTAATTTATGATATTGTCTAAATTGTGTTCCCGACTTTGATTAGTTTCAATTATGAGTTGTTTTTGTCTTGTAATCATTTGAAATTTATGCCTTTAGTATTTGTGCAATTGTGACTATAATTGTGTATTGTAAATCGACCTGTCTCATCGTAATTAATTCCACCTTAGTTGATTTGCATGACTATCATATGAGAGTATTTTTCATTTATTACTTGAGGATTAATGTGGAAAGAGATGGAGACGACCTTTCATATTTAGAAATAGACTAATTATACTGTGCACCCGGGTGCACCCTAAGATAGGGTGCACCCTAAGATAAGGTGCACCCACTTTGAAAAATGTATACAAATATAAACAAAAATATATACAATTATGAAAAAAATTGTATACAATTTAATTGTTAGTTTTTTTTAATGAAAAATTGAGTGTAAAAAATATACAATTATTAAAAAACATGTATATATTATTGAATAAAAAATTATACACATATGGATGCTAGTTTTTTAATGAAAAGCTTAATGTGAAAAAAGTTCACACTTATTAAGAAACATGTATACAAAATAAAATAATATGTATATAAAATAGAATAAAAATTATACACATATGGGTGCACCCTTGCACCCGGGTGCACCTAATATCAACTCTTAAAAATATATAAATGGACATTAGAGAGGTTAGATCGAGAGGTCAATCAATCTAATGAGGGGAATCGAATTTTAGTGAATTCATAATACTTAGAAAGGAAATATTACCTATGAATTAGTATCTAATTAGGGAATTCGTACGTGTAATTAGTATCTATTGGGAGATGTTCATTTTGGTCTCGATCGTATGTGCTATTTTGAGACCTTTGTATGGGCCTACATCCTCTTCATCTCGAGAGAGAGTTTAGGTGGAAATCGTGATCGCTCTTACTATGATAGCTTAAATTGGGAGACAATTAGATATGTTGCATAATTAATCCATTTGAAGTGCATCATGAAGATTTCCTTTACATTAAAAATTCCAAAAATATTATAATTAGTTTCTTTTCATGTTTTTATTATCTTCCTTTTCGGTAAGTTGTAAGCTGTTTATGAGTGTCCAAGTTGGTTGGCAATCTTGTAGTTATTCTCACATGTCGTGGGTTAAAGTTGTCATTCCTCCTCTTCTTTACCTTTTCCATTTTATTTCATTATATATATATATATATATATATATATACATTGAATTATTTATTTTTTATATTTTATTTCTTTCTTTTATAATAATAATTATTATGACCTCTTATTTCCTTCCTTCTTTATATAGAAGAATATTAAAATTATTGTTATTTATTACTCCATTAAAATAATTATATATTAATATTTTTTGAATAGTTATTAAAAATTTCCCATTATTTTATTAATTTATATACACTTAGACATATTTATTCAAACAAAAATGAATATTTATGGACATTTCAAAATAATAAAATAAATATATTTTTAGACAGAAGAATAAAACCCCACAATTTGGTTTAAGAGTATTTATTTTTTTTCCATGTGAATTAATAAATATTATTATTTAATATATAATGGGTAGTTGTATTAGCAGATAATGATAGGCCATAAGAAGTCATTTTTCAAAGAAATAAAAATGAGACCTTTTGGATTGAACGCCCAAAATGGTCAAATGATATCTTTGAAGGCAGGTGGATGAGTATTCAGTAACGTTATGTGGCCCCTGGACTGAAATCCTGGGTTCGCCACTGGTTTCGAGTCAACAATATTAGCTCGAGAGAGAATGTCATGAGCATATTTGGTCTGGCTTAGGAAAAGACCATATGAAGAATGTGAAAACTCAATTCCAAGAAAGTAACTAGGCTGCCCCAAGTTCTTAATGGCAAACTCAGAGTGTACGCGATTGACAAAACGCTTGAGAGAAACAACATTGTTACCTGGCACAATTATATCATCAACATAAAGAAGTAAGAATATGGAACAGTTATGTCGGTGAAAATAGAGCAAAGATGTATCAGATTGACTTCGAATAAAGCCTAAAGAAATGAGAAATGAACAGAAGCGATCAAACCAGGCTCTTGGAGCTTGCTGAAGACCGTAAAGAGCCTTCTTTAGCTTACAGACGTGGTTAGGATGTCGAGGATCGACAAATCCAGAAGGTAGTGACATGTACATAGGTTTGTCAAGAAAACCTTGCAAAAAGGCATTCTTGACATCTAATTGGTGTAAGAGCCAATTTTTGTGTACAACAAGCGCAAGAAGAACGCGTACAATGGAAGCACATATGACGAAGTTAAAGGTGTGGGTGAAGTCGAACCCAAGTGTTTGAGTAAACCCTTAAGTGACTAGGCGGGACTTTATATCTCAATAGTACTATCAGACTTGTATTTTGTGCAAAAAACCCATTTTGAACCAACTACATTGTCGTCGTGTCGCCGAGGTACAAGATCCCAAGTTTGGTTTAGTGAAGATCGTCCATCTCTTCCTACATGGCGACGAACCAATAAGGTGACTTGGCGGTAGATTTAAAGCTTCGAGGTTCTGTAGAAAGAGAAAGAGAAGTGAGGAAATAGTTGAGGATAAATGAACGGGATACTTAGGTTTAAAAATTCCTGATTTTGATCGAGTTTGCATGGGGTGTCCAGTGGTGGTAGGATGTGGCTGATGAGGAAAAGGAGCCGGCGGTGGAGATTCTGTGCTCAAAGTTGGTGGTGACAATAGAGCGACTGGTGACATGGTCTCTGGTGGTGGTGGAAGCAGATCACTAGGTGGAACATTTGGATCATCGTGATAGACAGAATATGGGCGAGAGTTTTATTGCAAGACGGGGGAATCTAGCGATGAATATTGAGTGCCAGATGCTCCTTGAGAAGTTGAGAAGGCAATGGTGAACCTTGAACATCCAAGAAATGAGAATAATCTAGTGTGCCAGAAGAAAACAACTTATTGTTGGAGAAACGAAAATTGACTCGTCAAATTGTGCATGTCATGTGATATAGATATGATTATTGACAGGATCAAGACACTTAAACCTTTATGAATACTACTGTAGCCCAGGAAAATACTAGGAGAGCTCTAAGGTGCCAGCTTATGAGGGGCGTAATTCCTTAAGAAAGGAAATACACGACAGTCGAACACCTTGAATGAGCCGTAGTTGGGAATGGAGTTAAAAAAATTTTAAATGGCAATTTGTTAGCTAACAAAGTAGTAGGTAACCGGTTAATGATGTATACAGAAATGGAAAAAGTATCTACTCAATATCGGACCGGTACATGTGCATGAACAATAAGGACAATCCAGTTTCAGTGATGTGACGGTGTTTAAATTCAGCATGCCCATTTTGTTGAGGCATGTATGGACAAGGAACACGATGAAGAGTACCCTTGGAAGAGAAAAAAGATTGCACTTTGTTACTATTGAATTCACTATCTCCATCAGATTGAAATATTTTAACAGAAGTGCAAAATTGTGTGGTGACGTATAAGAACATCATAAAAATCCGACTTGGCACACATAGGATACAACCAACTGAACCTAAAGTAATCATCTACAAACAATGCATAGTACTTAAAACCAGATAAGGTAGTAACGAGGGCGGTCCCCACAAATCATAGTGTATCAAATCCAAAACATGGGATGCACATTTCTCATTCAATGCAAAGGGTAGTTTCTTACTTTTAGCAAGTTGACAAGATTCACAGATAGAAGGACTAGGTAAAACAGAAGTAACACTTAAATGTCCCATATTATTCAGCAATTTAATAATATTAAAAAGATGTGTGGCCTAATATAGAATGCCATAAGCCATAAGAGGAATGTTGATGAGAGTGAAAATAAGCATGTTTTAGTTCCCAATCTAACACTTTTTTTATAGAAATTCTTGTTATATGTTAGCACAAGTGTCTTATATTCAATATATTTGAGAAAAAGATACACTTGAGGTATTTTAGGTGAAAAAGGATCAAAAGTGCAAAGTTGGAGAAAAATATGCAACTTGTGTAGGAATGCTGAAAAATGCACGTCCAACTTGTGTAATTTTTTTATATTTTTGTGGAGCTCTGAACTGAAAGTGTGATATATGATTGGAAAGACACAGAAGAGAGTTGGCGTAAGGAACACTTCAATCGAAATCCAAATGAGAAAGTTATTATCAAAGTGGTAACATCACGCAAGCTGTTCCTATTCAGCACGACTGTTCCAATTTGCATGACTTGTTACATATACAAATGTTAGATTTTTTGTGAGTACTCTATATGGATAGAAAGCCAAGGAAGATAGGATCGTGTGAGTGCAAGAATTACTTAAATCGGAATTTTCAAGAGTAATTTATGCTCAAAATTATGAAGCCGTGCAACTGCCAGCGAGAATTTCCAAAAATTTCCGAAAATTACCTATTTCTTGGAGCACAATTAATCTCCTTATCACATAAACCTCCATGATTCACCCATATATTTTATTTCCTTATTTATTTTTCTTCTCACACCTATATATATTTTACATCATTATTCATGTGAGGGGAGCCACATCCATCCTACACCACCCCACAAGGGGGATCACCCCCCAACCATCATCAACATTCTTCCTCCATTCATCCATCACTTTGAAGATTCGTCTGTGGAATCAAGAGGAGAACCAAGTGGAAGATTCAAGACAGAGAAGGACGCGACGACTCCCGCATCTAGGGTTTTATTTATTTCCTAATTTATCTTGTATTTTTCAGACATATGGGTAAAGATCTATTCATCCCCCATGATTATTCTTCGCAATATCATGGGCTAGAACCGTTTTGGTAAATCTAGTGTTTATGAAGGTTTTATGAGTTAATTAAACTCTCTTATGTGTCCTCCGTACAACACTACTTGTAGATTGATTTTATATATGATTGTGCTATCTTAATCCATATTCACAGTCATTTTATGCATCTTCAATTGGTATATAGAGTCTGAATATATATCTTGATTGTATATTGAGTGCGTTCACCGTTGAATAGGATTCCATGTTATGATTCTAAGTGATGGAACTCCGAAGTTTCATTAGAACTATCATATATGAATGTTTATTAATTGAATTGAATTCGGGTTAGTAAGCAGATAAAGGGAGATCATATCGGGTTAGATTCCAGACGTAGGAAATAATTGATGCTGATAGTACCTAGAAAGGGGGTAAAATTACGTTTCTTGCTCCGAGGTTATTCACACGTATTACATGCATATTTACTTGTGTCTATAGAGTAGATCTGCATGGTTTAGTGATACGTCCATAGTCTACAAGGCAGAGTCGACCTGCACTTGAGAGGGAAGTTAAGTAGTAAAACTGGATTATCCTAGAGCTACATATTCTCCTACTTGATCCACTTTCATATTCTTCTAGTGCAATTTTATTTTATTTGTTATTTTAATTAATTGTTTAGTAGTTTATAATAAATTCTCAAATCTTATTGCCTTTCGTCTTAATTAATTTAGTAAATAATTAAATTGATAATACGCCGTCCTTTGGGTTCGATATTTAACTTGGTCTCTTGCTTAACCTGCAACTGATATCCTTCATACTTGGGGATTAATTTTATGTGAAAAGAAAACGCACATCAAATGTGTTCTTGAGATTGTGAAGCAACAATCAAAGTAGACGATCCTTGTTCCAAAACATATAAACCATCTCTACACATGCCTTTCGCCACTATTTCCTTTGTGCGATGGTTCTAAACAAGAAAGAAATTTTTAGTGAAAAGAATATCAAAATCCTAATCATTTGTTAACTTCCTTATAAAGAATAGATTTTTAGTTATATGCGGTACAACTAAAATGTCTAGAAGTGGTAAACTATGCACAAAGCTAGAACCGAATGAGAAATAGGAATGCAAGAACCTTTACCAACGGTGACAAAATTATTACCCTTATAAGGAACGACAACATCAAGATTGGATGGGGAGGCAGTCATATGCGCAAATGCGCCCGTGTCTACGAACCAATCGGAATGATCGACGTCAGCAACATTGCATTGGCTTTGGAAGGTCTCGGCTATGTTTGCTTGAGTAGGCTGATTGTTGTAGCGTTCTGGGCAATCAGGTGCGTAGTGTGGCCCCGTACAAATTTGGCAATGAGGGGTGTAAGGGCGGCGTGACTGGTCGTTGTTGGGCATCCCATAGAAGTTGTTTAATCTATTATTTCCTGAACGTCTGCCACGATCACCCTGAGAACTAAAAACTATATTGGTATGGGGACGCGCGGCCAGAATAGTTGCATCCTTAAGAAGTGTTGTTGATGGTGTTTGATCTTTGATTTCCTAAACAATTTCCACGGGATTGATGCGAGTTGTTGTAAAAGGCAGCTTGAGGAGTTTCAGGCGCATCGGAAGTGACACGGCCCACCTTACATAACTTACAATTCAAATACTAATTAAAATAAACATCATCATTATAAAAACCTGCATATATATTTTTTTCTCATAACATATTTCTAACCAAAACCATCACACATGTTCAACATATGTAATTAGTTTCTGACAACACTTCAAACCACCAAAATTTGTGACAATATTTATTATATTATTTAATAAAATATCAACGGAAACAAAATAAGCCCACGGTCTAGCCCAACATGTCGTCATCTATGTGCATCCGCTCAAAGTCCTATAGGAGCTCCACAGCTTGCACAGTCACATCACAAAACTCAATCATCAACAGGCTTACCTACAATGCATAAACTAGTGAGAAAAAAATTTCAGTAAGTAGAAATCATGCATGACAATTCATAAAAATGCATTTATTTTTCTATCACCTATTTCCTAATCTTTCTAGTTGATCTCTTTTATTTTGAAAATTATTTACGTTGCGGGATCCCCATGACACACTTATGATATGCACTCCAAATGAGCTCAATGGACACATAAGGTGTCGGATCGATTTTTTCAATCTCTGAATAAAGTGAAGTGTCAATTTTTTCGATCTCTGAATAAAGTGTAGGGTTGATTTTTTCGATCCATGAATAAAGTGTAGGGTCAATTTTTCGATCCCTGAGTAAAGTGTAGGGTCGATTTTTCCAATCCCTGAATAAAGTGTTGGGTCGATTTTTCCGATCCCTTACAGAGTGCATATATAGTGGCCGCATATACCATTAGTATCTTATTATATTTGGAAAAAACACTTTTCATGATAATGCATGGTATGCAGCAAGGTCAATTAAATATGCTTCATAATTCATTTACAATATCTATATCATCATTTAATTAGAATAAAACAACAAATGTATTTCAAATCACACAGATCCACTTCTGGAGCAACTTCACCTCGAATCACACATATCCATTTTCGAATAACAACTTCACCTCGAATCGCACAGATCCTTATAAATGATATATTCTCAGATCACACAGATCTATATTCAACAGTTTCCGATCACACTGATCTATATAGGACAATGATATTATCTCAAATCACATAGATCTACAACTTGTATCACAAATTTATCACCAATAATTTACAAAATAATTTTTAGTTGCATATGAATAATTACTTACCTCAAATCACATAAATCCACAGCTTGTATCACAAATTAATCCAAAATAATTCATAACGTAATTAAAGTAATCATAAATAATTCATAGCATATTTATCACATATTAATTACAAATAATTCACAGACAACACATGTTTATGTATTATAGTTGGATTTCTACTTACCTCAAATCGCATAAATCACCACTTATACCACAAATAAATCACAAGTAATTCACAATTTAACATGTTTATGCATTATAGTTGCAAGTGTATTTTTATTTACCCCAAATCACATAAATCACAACTTGTATCACAAATTAATCACAGAAAATTCATAAAATAACATGTTTATGCATTATAGTTGGACCTCTACTTACCTGAACTCCAAATAGTGATAATACGATAAACCTCGTGAAGAACTGTAACTAATTCTTTCTTTTCCGTTCCGGCACGCTCTTTCATTATTTTCTCTTTTCTCCTTCTCTCTTTTCTTCTTTTTTTTCTTTTTTCTTTTATGCAAACCCTCTGCTATGATATGTTTATCAACCATAATGGGTAATTGAGTATATATAGAAGTTGGAGTTAGTCGGTTCTCACCGCCTCCAATTTACTTCCTATATTTCTACTTACTATTAATAGTAAGTTTTAATTATTGCTACTTATAGTTATTATTATTATTATTATTATTATTATTATTATTATTATTATTATTATTATTATTATTATTATTATGACTAAGTACGCATTGATAACCTACGTGTTCACCAATCAATGAAATAAAAATGTGTTGTCAGTTAATCCACGTAGTAGCTGACGATAATTTCCAATTTCTTTTATCATTATTATTATTATTATTATTATTATTATTATTATTATTATTATTATTATTATTATTATTATTATTATTATTACTACTACTACTACTATTATTGTTATTATTATCCATTCTTGATATACGTGAAATACTTAATAACTAAAATATAATACATTTACAAATTGATATACATACATTTATATTTTCTTACCACTATTATTATTACGAGAACACGTCTGATACTTAATAATTAAGAAATAGTATATTTATTCACATAAAATAATTTAATTATATATCCAAAGTAATACACGCAAATATTTATGCACATATGTATTCACATAATGTCACCATTATTATCACAGACGTGCCAAATAAAAATGCAAAGATAAATAAAATATATAAACAATTACCACATAATTATCACATAATTATATGCACAAACCACAAATTAAATTATATTGGTACATGAGTTGTGAGAAGTTCGGATATCACAGGAAGTGATGCTGTGGCGCAGCTCATGATCTCGCGCTTGAGAGAACAGATAATTGAAGTTGGGTGTAGGGAAAATTTCCAGGCGAACATTGACGAAAGTTCTAAAGTCAGGTCCAAGTCCCCTTAAAAACCAATGAATTTTATCGGAGTCCTTGACTGGGCTTCTGATTGTTGTGAGTTAGTAGCATAACATGCTGAATTTGTGAGCGAATTTCGTGACAGAGGTAGACCCATGCTTCAGAAATCGAAGCTAATTACACAATTGAGATGTGCGTCTCTCGGTTGACGGACATAAATATTGTTCTAATGCAACCCAGATATCTCGAACAGTGTCTAGACCTAATATTTCAGTCATTGATTCTTCCGACAATGAGGTGAGAATTTGACTTAGACAATGATCAAGACGACGAGACTACAACATGAAGTTTGGATTTGTTGCTTCTGTGCCATTGGCATTTTTAATTTTCTTCGGAGGTACAGATTCACTCACGTCTGCAATTGGGAGTAGTCCGTCACTGCGAAGAATAAGCATCATCTAATTTTCCAGATGAGATAATTCGATGATGTGAGTAGAATTGTGATCATGTGAAGAATTATTGCAAAAGGGATAGTTTCGGTAGCCATGAGTGAAACCGATGAAAGAAATTGAGAAAGGGAGATGACGTTGAACCGTAAGAGAATAAAAGAAATTTAGGAATTAAGAAATCTGCGTGCTGAAGAAAAGAAATGGGCGCCTGGTATTAGAGTTCACAAAAACCTGCTGATACCATATGAGAAACAATATTTGATTCACTGTAAATTTGGTGATGAGAATTTCCACTGTATGTAGGAGAGTTACAACAAAATACAAGGAAAGAATAAATCAAATATTTAATGAGATATGTACACAATTCTAACGTATCAATCTCGAGTCGAGCTCGAGTAATTTTTGAGTTGAGCCGAGCTCGTTACCTTAGCGAGTCAAGCTCGAACTCGCCTCGATAATTTCTTAAGTCGAGCTCGAGTATATGGTGCTCGGGCTCGCTGGCCTTAATTAACACCCCTATGCACATCTAGCTGCAGGTTAGACGACTTGCAAACTAATTTGATGATTTAGTTATGTGGACCTCATGGTCCAATCCAAACTGAACCTGAACAGGTTCAAACCAGTCGATCATGCGTACCACTGGTTTGATCCTTATAACTCAGGTATTATTTTTAATTGCACCGATTTTTTACAAACTCCTCGCCATGATGAAAACGTGCAAAGTGGAACTTGTAAGTGTATTCAATTTATGTGTTAGTTAAGTGTTTTGAGATTTTAAATTTATACTCGAGTTGAATCAAATTTTGTACGAGATTTGATGAAAATCAATAATTACACTACATGAGCACACCTATACAACTCGACCCCCTTATCACTTATCCACCTTTTTTATCCACATATTATATATATACAGCTCGTTTGATAAGGTTTATTAAGATATGATAGATGTCGTAACCTACCTATACTATATTTGGTAGCATATTTCTGTAATACCTATGGCCTGTGAAATAGTATCGGCCCGACACTTGCTAACCCCCGTATGAAGGTTTATGCATCTCACTATACAGTGGGATGTCTAAAACAAGTTTTAATCCTTGCTAGTGAAATATCTATTTCACCTTTCAACCAACCACCACTACGCCAAAATAAGCATATTTTTTGGAAATAAGTAGAAACTGCCACAAAGGTAATCTGATTTCAAACTTTACGCTATTCACGCTAATAAGACAGAAAATTAAAACTTCGTTTGATGGAACAGATCAACGAACAAAAAGGTAATCTGATTTCAAAACTTTACGCTATTCACGGCTGAATTCTGCAACAAGACAGAAATAAACTTTGTTCGACGGAACTGATCAGCGAACAAGAAAAGTGAATAGAGAACACGCAGGTACATATTACTATTACTCTTGAATTTTATGTGTATAACATGACGGGATGCACCCTACTCTTGAATAGTCTTGAATATTGGCTGACTTTGTATTAATTTTGAAGATTACTGTGTTCATTGCTAGATATTTGGAGTCCGTGTGCCTGAAAAATAATTCGAACTTTTTATTTTTCTGCATGATTCTTTGTAGAGTACATTGTATGCAATGCTTGTTGTACCTTGAAATCTCCAATTGCTGTATTTGTGTATATGTTCTTCGACATAGATTAGACGATTTGGTATGTTCTTTATTCCTTGTGTTGTGGCTGTTGACTTACTGCAAGTAATAGATAAACAATGTAAATAAATTAATAATTAATAAAAGGAATTATAATTCAACTTTCCATCATGAGAAAAGTCACAAAATACTCGTAACATAAATTATTGCATAAATATTTCAAACTAAATTTCTGCGACTAGAAATAATTGTCAGTATTTTACTCACCTGAATTTGTGTAGCTTATCACAAAAATTCACTAAATAGATGCTATCCCAACTTATAAATATTGATGCACATTCTACTATAATTTTTAAGAAAACATATATAGGATAATGATGTTGAAGTCTCCACTGATTTTTGGTTTTATAAGATGAAAGACTCTAGAGTTGTCTAGCACGAAGAAGAAATCTTAAAGTTGGAGTTATCATGCTAGAAACTTCTAACTAAATCGGCAGAAGAGTTAAATTTTATATTCTAGAAAGATAATGAACTTGTGAATAGCAGTATGTCACCGACATACTAGAGACTTCTACTATCCACTATAAATAGTTGTGATGGGTGTCATTAGGAGATAAGAACATAAGTGTGTGTCAATAAGAATACTGATCTCGTGTGTAAGTATTTGAGAGTGTCTTGAGAGAAAGAGAGTGTGTCGAGAGTGTGAGAGTGTATTGTAAAATATTGTGTGAACCCCTTAATAAAATTATTAACTTTTCCAATTTTTGATCCTATAATTACCCAACAAATGATAGGAATAAAATTATTAACTTTTCCAACATTCGATCCCCTATAATTACCCAACAAATAATAGGAAATTATTAATTTTTCCAATTATTGATCCTATAATTACCCAACAAATGATATGAATCAAAATATTAACTTTTCCAACTTTCGAGTACTTTGGAGTAGTCTAGTTAATTAAGGCAAATTGTATATAGTAGTACAAAAGTCTAAATTTATCATTTGGTATTTTAGAAAACGCTAGAGCTTAAACAATCGAAAATAGGATACTAAACTTCTTAATGTGATATAAGAAAATCAAACCATTGTTGTAAGCCCACTAATATTATCCATCAATTATTCTCACCTCCTCTATCAATTTTTTCTTTCTCACATCCTTTTACTATTATATCTTAAATACCACCACCCAAAACGACTTCGCCATCCTTTTACTGTTATATCTTAAATAACAACACATACAATGATGAGTGTGCAAATTCACGTATTTTGAGCTCTCTGATTCTTGTGATAATGATGTATGATTTGATCCTAAGTAGAGATAAATCGAGATATATAGTGAAAAGTCACGAATCAGGTGCATTTGAGGCCGTTTGAGTGGATTCTCGAAGGAAAACAGGACAGAAGTGCTCGGAACCAGAAAAGGGGGTGTTTTAGGCACCTAGTTCGACCAAAGGAGGGGTGGTTCGACTAGCATCTATGGTTAAACCAGGCGTATGGAGGCTGTTTCAGAGTGGTTCGACCATGACATTGTGGTTCGACCAAGCATGGTGGTCAAACTAAAAGCCTGAAGATTCGCAAAACGTGGTTCGCCATGAAGCTTCTGGTTCGATCGGCAATTCAGGTCGAACCAGACACCTGCCAATTTGTTACAGGCCGATTCGACCAGGCCATGAGTGGTTCGACCAAGAGCCTTGGTTGGACCAATGTGGGAGAATATTCTGGATCCATATTTTTACACCTTCAGTACGTGTTTTCACTCAAAAAGCCCATCCAAGGTCCATAAGGAGAGCTTACAAGTATAAAAGGAAGACCCTACGCAGCTGATAGATCGTCATTCACCACCTTTATTCTACACAACATCCAAAACCCTACCATCATCCACAGAGCTGTAGAGAGAGATTCGTCTATCGAATCAAGTGAGAACCAAGTGAAGATTCAAGACGGAGAGAGATGCGACGGCGCCCGCATCTTGGGTTTACTTCGCATCTTAATTTATCTTATAATTTTCAAGACTATGGGTAAGATCTATCCAACCACCATGATTGTTCTTCGATCAATCATGGGCTAGAACCACTTCGGTCGTTCTAGGGTTTATGAAGGTTTTATGAGTTAATTGAACTTCTGTGTGTATACTCCGTACAACACTACTTGTGGTTTATTTTATATAAGACTATGCATTTTTAATTCATACTCAGAGTTGTTTTGTGCATCATTAATTGTTATGTAGAGTTTGAATACATATCTCGATTATTGATTGAGTGCTTTCACTGCTGAGCAGGATTACATGTTATGATTCTAAGTGAGGGGAGTCCGAAGTCTCATTAGAACTATCTTATATAAATACTTGTTAATTGAATCTTATTCGGGTTAATAAGTAGGACAAAGGGAATAACTTCATAGTACCTATAAAGGGAGATCATATCGGGTTAGAGTACTTAGTGCACGGGAAATAATTGATACTGATAGTACCTAAAAAGGGGGATGAATTATATCTCTTGCTCCAAGGATATTCACATGTGTCACATGCATATTTACTTGTGTCTATAGAGTATATTTGCATGGTTTAGTGATGCGTCCATATTCCACAAGGTAGAGTCGAACATTGATACACGGAAGAAAAATTAATAAGTAAAACTAGATGGCCCGAAGGACTACCTAATTTTTTTACTTATTCACTATCGTTTAATCTCTACTGCTTGTTTATTTTAATTGCTATTTTAATTACTTTATTAATAGTTACTTAATTCAGCACAACTATTTTTCCATATTAGTCTTAATAAGTTAGATTGTAATAAAAGTGATAATAATACGTCCTTTGGGTTCGATAATCACTTGGTCGCTTATTAAAGATACAATAGCATTCTTAATACTTGGGGATTAATATTGTGTGTTGAGAAAACGCTTATCAATTTCTTGGTGCCGTTGCCGGGGACGACATTATTTATTAGTTTATTATTTCTAGTTTAATTGAGACTATTTTATTCTTGTCTTTATTTTCTAACGTTTATTTTTCTTAGGTGTATGCTCACTAGATCAAATGTAGGAAAGTTAGCACCTTATAATCCGGAGATTGGAGTATCGTCAAGGAAGAAAAAGAAGAATAAGAACAAGAACGTAGAACCAACTGAAACTCTTAATTTAGGAGTTGAAGTTGATGAGCTGAACTCGCAAGTGATTGAAGCTACAACCGGATATAAGACGGAAGCAGAAGCAGTCAATATGGTGGCGAATCTGGATAATCTTGCCATCCGTGAAATCTTTAAGAACAACGGAGGAGGCAATGTGGGGCTATTAGGAGCAAGAAGGGCCGAAGCTGATTTTGATCTTCACCATGCTCTGATCAGCATGATTGAAAGGAGTCACTTCTCTGGGGGAACATTTGAAGATCCTCAGCAGCATCTGAATAAGTTTCTTGGTTATTCAAGTACACAAAAGGATGCAGGAACTCATGAAAATGCAAGGAGGATCATCTTATTTAAGTTCTCGCTTACTGAAAGAGCAAGAGATTGGTACGATACTGTCAATGCTGCTGAATGCACTACCTGGGAGCAATTGAAATTGAAGTTCATGGAGCGATACATGCCACCTTCAAAGGTGTTTAAGATGAAACAAGAAATCAATCAATTTGCTATCAATGGTAATGAGAAGTTTCATGAGGCTTGGGCAGATTCAAGGACATGTTTAGGAGGTGTCCACAACATGGGTTATCCAAAGCTTAATACATCAGTATTTTCTACAATGGATTGTACTATGATTCTCGAGTTTTACTAGATGCTTTATCAAATGGAGCATTGCTTACAAAGTCATCCGTTGAGGCCGAAAAGCTCTTTGAGGATATTTCGATGAATTCAAGAGATTGGCCAACTGATAGAGTAATAGGCACTTATGTTCTTGCAAAAGTAGCGCAGTTTGAGCATACTATGGTTAAGTCGAGTAGAGAAGATGAGATCGTCTCTAATTTAGCTAATATCAACAAGTTACTTGAGTCTCAGCAAAAGCAGATTACTGACATAGCTCAGCGAGTAACAATTATGCAGCAGGATATTTGCAATGAAGGAGCTAGCCAAGAGGAATTGGAAGAAGCAAACTACGCCATGGGTCAAAGTATTCAAGGAACGAGGTTCCAAAATCAAGAAAACCGGAATTACCAAGGGAACTTCAATAATCGTGGTCCCTCGAGTAATTATCAACAATCAAGGAGGTCGGAGTTTTCGTGGAGTAATCCTAATACAACAGTACAACCTCCCGTTGGTGTTGATCTGGGTGTTAAGGTCGAAGAAGAGAAGCCTGATTTTGAGGATACAGTGAACTGATACATGGCGAGGAATGATGCAAGAGTGGATCGCCTAGAGGCGTAGCTTGAGGCAAAGATTGATGCAAACCATGAGTATATATCTAAGCAGATGAAGGACTTGACGTTGTTGATGGGGCAAATGGCCAGGAATGTAAATCAGCTTACGCAAACCGTAGAGAAGGGTAAGTTCCCATCTCAAAGTGTAACAAACCCGAAGCAGTGCAACGCCATCACATTAAGGTCTGGAACACAGTATGAGGGCTCGATGATGCCGTAAACAAATTTTAGATCTCCAGGAGCTCGATTTTTCCAGTGTTCGACCATGCCAATAGGTCAAACCACATCGTGGAGTTCGAACCAAGCACCTGGTCAACCTCTGGATCATCCAGACAGACGGTTCAACCAAGACCACACTGGTTCGACTAACACTCAAGGTAGAACCGAGGTCGAACCAACCTGTCTGCGACCCTCTGTTTTTCCTAAAGTCGGGTTCGACCAAGACTTACCTGATTCGACCAACCCTGTTGGTCGAACCATGGTCGTGTTGGATTGTATACTAAGAGTCTAGCTTTTTGTATGAACAATGTTTAAACAATGAATTTGAAATGAGAATCATATGATCAAATGATTGCGTCTTATGATTTATTTATATGTACGATGCAATAGTTCACTTACTTTATATTGTAGATAATATATTGTGCGACAACATGCAGAAGATCATATTATCGGTGTCCTTATAAAGTATAAACAGATGCTCACAACCAAGATAGATGGGGACTCACTATCGGGATGGTTATAATGTGATTTGGTATTAGTTTATCTTGACTATGGAATCACATTAGTGCACATCATGTGTATTGAGCAAGACCACTTGAGATCATTCAATTTATATTGACTATATAGGAGAACTTGATCTCTGTTATTATGGATGTTCGTGCTCTTAATCCCTATACAATAACCTCGACACGTAAGGCAGTATGTATTTTTTTGATTCATCAATGGGTGAGATTTACATGTAATTAAATCAATAAACTCGGTGAGTTGGGAAATAGTGTTGTCTCTATGGTGTGCTGTTGATTGTAGAAGGAATCTGTGTCCTATTAAATAGGTTGATGATGTCCCCTTGAAGAACTCATAAGGATTATCATGTAAACCCTGCAGGTGAATTTATTCCGGCATGATAATGAAGTTGAGTGGTACTACTCTCGGATGAGATATTAATTAATGGAGTTGTCAGTAACTTAATTGATTAATGGGCATTTCATATCTTAAATATGGAGAGACTAACGGGCTCATAATAAGAAAGAGCCCATAACGTAATTATGGGATTAGAATGGTAGTAATATTATTTTAGTGGTATATATTATTATTATTGGACTTAAGTATAAGCTTGGATACTTAAGCCCAATGGAGGCCCAACTCTAATTTCTCTTCCTGATCAATGCTATAGCCCATATATAAGTCATCTCAGCTGTCCAGAAACCCTAATTATTATTTACGCCTAACACTGTGAGGAGGGTGAGGGAACAACAGATTGAGAAGATCTCGAAGATCGTCGCCCACACGATGTCGAGATTGGGCTTAGGAATACAGTAGAAGATCGGAAGGTTGTTTGCTGCTGCTGTTTGTCAACTTCCATGATTTTTCTAAAATCATGTGGAACTCCAAACTAGACATGTGATACACCTTTGTAAATCCACTAAAGAGAGAATCATTTTGGCGCATAAATCACTTAAATTGGAGATTAGATGAGAGAGTTACGCCCAAAACGGTGAGGCTGCACAGGTTGCCGGCGAGAATCATGTTCTTCTTCAATATACCTTGGTAAAAGGTAATACGTTTCTATATTTCTTGCTTTTGCTGATTTAGAAACGCATGGAACCCTAACGGTTCACGTTAACCAAACGATCGAATGCCAATAATTGATATCAGAGCTTCAGTTCATGTTAGGCTAGGGTTTATGTGGCTTATGTGTTTCTTGTTCAAAATAGAATCACATGTATGATTAGGGTTTTGGTTTTATTGCATAATCCATGAATATCCCTATGTGAAACCCTGTATCTATTCGTCGATTGTGATGGAATTCACGAAATCTGTTTGTAAAAACACGCTTGGTGAAAGACGGAAGATGTGCACGGCATCGAGTGAAGGCACTCGTTGGTGCGCATGGTGGTGTGTAGCTGTTCGTGTGAGGAGTATTCTGTTGTGTATTGGAGCCCCAAGGCGGACATATTGGCGTGCAGGGAACGCACGGAGGCGTGCACACTGTTGACTTTCAGGGTGCATGCTGGCACACTGACTACCTGGCGAGGAAGAAGTCTCGCACGTTTGCTGCCGTGTGAGAGAATGAATTGCCATGCAGGCTTCTATGTGTGAGAACATGTTGCCGAGCGTGGAGACGTGCATAAGGTCGGATGATGGCACTGTTGATGGCGTGCGAGATTTTTTGGCGCACAGATATTGGTGCGCTGCAGGAGTAGCGCGCGACTTGACGCACGGATGGTAGCACGTGGCAGGCGTGGCGCACGGCAGGCAAAGCGCGCGACTACACGCACGGATGCTGACGCGCTGCAGGCGCAGCGCTCACGGATGATGGCGCGCTGCAGGAGTAGCGCACGCTTTCACGCACAATGTGGTGCACGGCAGACAGGCAAAAGGCTTGCAGTGGAGACGACTCGTGCTGATACTCTGCACGAGTCGTGCAGATGCTTTCCGCCGGGCAGTCGAGCCTGTTTTGGCGATTCGACATTTTTTGCATTTTATTCGTGATATATAACTGCCATAATTGATTTAATTGTCTATTATTATTATATATGTTTGCTAGTCGATATCGATGATTTTGATAATTTGGATGATATCGACAGTCGATATCGATGGTTTTAAAAATTTGATAATCTAGAAGTTTTTTGAAAATTTGATAATCTGGTCGATACCGATGATTTTGATAATCTGGTCGATATCGATATTTTTAAAAATTTGATAATTTGGAGATTTTTGAAAATTTGATAATCTGGACGTCGTTGCCCGTATTCGTGCTTGGAGGCGAACAATCGAATTCGCTGATATATAACTGTATTAATTGATTTTATTATCTGATTATTATTATATATGTATGCATGATTCTCTGTGATTTACTGCCTTATGTGCTATAATAGGAGCATGCTAGGATTTATATTTTATTATTGAATATTATATGCATGTAAAAACCCTTGTTGTTAAATAACTAAGTGGGAGAGGGGATTGGTAATTAATTCCTGCGACCTCCATTATTGGTTTGTAAGTGATGTGAATTGACTTGCGCGTAGGCTACAGTGCCTTCCTCCCTAACGGATGAGTTTATTCACGGATCATTGGTACAAACTTCTTTAAATAATTATTGTTTGTAATGTGATGCATATGAACTTGCGCGTTGGCTATAGTGTCTTCCTCCCTAACGGATGAGTTTATATGCGGTTCACTGGTACAAACTTATAATTGATGATTGTAGAAAGTTATCCGAGCGCGTGTGTACTTCTCCAATAGTAAGGCACACAAGCTTGGGCTACAGACTTGGGATCAAATAATGGTGTACACTTAGGTGTAAATAATAAGTATCCTCCCCAACGGAGTCATTGCTATTATTTGCATGGCTAAAGAGGAACCGACTATTAATTATTTTGTCATAAGGTTAAGTTGACGAACGAAATTAATGGGTAAAACCTTCTATTGTAAATGTTCAGGTTTGTTTGTATACGTCCACCCTAACGTGGCATGCAGACTCACAGTGTTTGAGATGTCGGTAATTTTTTTATATTGTTTTGAGGGAATCAATATAAATAGATAAATTCGAAGATTTGATAGGTGTATTTATTTGTGATTCTCTGTATTTTCAAATGTTTTATTTCATTTACTGTTAACTAAAAAAAATTAAATTTACTGGTCCAAAATTAGATGATTTAAAAAGAATCTTAGTTTTTAATTCTTACTGCTTAGGAAAATAAAAATGTGTTCTCACTAAGGATAACATATGATGCCTATTAAAGAATCTAGTGGAGAGGTGAGAGGTTCATAGAAATATGATGGTCTCATGCGACTCTTCGGATACTTGAGCAAGGTTTATAGGCGGGAGGTCATGGTTGAATTGATGAATGAATTGGAAAAACATGGAGTGGAAATTGAAGGGGAACTTAGGTCAATTTTATTCTCCATAGTTTACACGCCTAGATATTTTGAGCAAGTTTTACCTGAATTACAAGACGTTGTAATAGGTGAAAACTTCTGACAAAACATGTGGCCAAGGAAAATTAATTTCATCAAGGTATGAACAAGGTTAGTATCTCATTCACTAGTCGTTGAAGCATGATTAATGATGGCATCTACTGACACGTTGTGTGTAGATACCGGAATCACTAAAAGCCTGCAACTAAGTGATGATGAGATTGTTATGTATATGGGTATAGTAGTGGCTGTTGCAGTGGGAGTTGTTTATTTATCTTACGATAGGAATAAACGTTTGATTATGAGAAATTGTCTTTACGTACGTTTTTCATAGAAAGAGTTTGAATTCAGTTTCTATATTTTTTGGATGGATTTCATTTAAATGACATGGTCATTATAATGAAGGATGGAGCTATAGTCTGTTATGGTAAGTTGGTAACAATTTGTAAACTCTTAAATCATGGTTATCCCACGAATGCAACAAATAGTAATTAATAACGCATCTTCTAATCCTAATAAGAGAAAGACTATTATGGAAATGATTAGATAGATGATGAATTATTTGGAATTACTAAATTCATTTTATGGGTATGCCCTAGAAATAGCATGTCATATAACGTTTGTCTGTTTATTGGATATCCTAGAAAAATGAAGGGTGTTGATTTATTTCGTCCAAAAGATCGAAAGGTGATTGTTAACACAAACACTAGGTTCTTGGAAAAAGACTATGTAATAAATCAAAAACCTATGTATAAGTTGTTCTAAAGGAAGTGAGAGGGAAAACACAAAGAATAGTACCAATTGTACAAGGTGATATACCATAAGGTAAACTGCATCGCGTGTCACATATGATACACAATTACATATAGTGCCTTGTCGTAGTGGGAGGATTATTTTACAACCGGATAGATTTATATTTTTGGAAAGTCGTGAGACTTTGTCCCTAGTTGTTGGCATTCGATCGTTTGGTTAACGTAACCCGTTAGGATACCATGCGTTTCTATCATAGCGGAAGCAATAAATCATAGAAACGATTATCGTTCACCAGGGTATGTTGAAGATGAAAGATTCTCGCTGGCAGACTATGCAGTCCTACGAGAATGGCCATAACTTCCTCGTCTGATGTCGGAATAGAATGATCTTTGTGCTCAGACGATCCTCTCTTCAACGGCTTTCCGACAGTATATTGATCATCAAATTCTGAGCATTATACGATTTTATATAAATTTCTCAAGATGGCGGACAGCAGCAGCAAACTACCTTCTGATCTTCTGCCGTATGTCCCAAGTCCGATCTCGACGTCGTGTGGGTGACGATCTACGAGACCTCCTCAATCTGCTCTCAACCCTCATCACACGTGAATAATAAATTAGATTAGATTAGGGTTCCAGATAAGCTGAGGTGACTTATATACATGGGCTACAGCAGGGACCAGGAGGAGAAATTGGGTTGGTCTCTATTGGGCTTAAGTATCCAAGCTTAGCCCAAAGCTTATACTTAAGTCCAATAATAATAATATATTCCACTAAAATATTATTACTGCACTGTCTTTCCAATCCCAAAATTACGTTTTGGGCTCCTTCTTATTTTGAGCCCGTTAGTCTCCCCATGTTTAAGATATACAATGTCCATTAATTAATTTAAGTTACTGACAATTCAATTAATTAATATCTCATCCAAGAGTAGTACCACTCAACCTCATTATCATGCCGGAATAAATTCCATCTGCAGGGTTTACATGATAATCCTTATGAGCTCCTCAAGGGGACATCATCAACCTATGACGGACACGAATTCCTTCTACAATCAACAGCACACCATAGAGACAGCATTACTTCCCAACTCATCGAGTTTGTTGATTTAATTACATGTAAATCTCAACCATTGATGAATCAAAGAAATACATATTGCCCTACGTTTCGAGGTTATTGTATAGGGATTAAGAGCACGAACTTCCATAATAACTGAGATCAAGTTCTCCTATAAGTCAGTATAAATCGAACGATCTCAAGCGGTCCTGCTCAATACACACAAGTGCACTAATGTGATTCTATAGCCAAGACAAGCTAATACCAAACCACACTACAACTATCCCAATAGAGAGTCCCCGTCTATCTCGGTTGTGAGCATCTGTTTATACTTTATAAGGAAACCGATAATATAATCTTCCGCGTGTTGTCGCACAACATATTATCTATAGTATAAAGTAAGTGGACTATTGCATCGAACATATAAATAAATTATAAGATGCAATCATTTGATCATATGATTCTCATTTCAAATTAATTGTTATAACATTGTTAATACAAAAAGCTAGACTTTTAGTATACAATCCAACAATCTCCTACTTATACTAAAAGACTATGTTGTCATGTCTTCCGCTATACATCTGATTCCCACTCCCACTACACGACCATTAAAAGCTCTCGCCTTAATGTCCTGGTAAATGGATTTACTAGATTATCATCCGATGCAATCTAGGTAACAACTACCTTCCCCTCATTATACGGTTTCTCGTAACAGGTGGTACTCGCGCTCCATGTGTTTAATTGCCTTATGGACTGTGATTCCTTCAAGTTTGCAACTGCACCAATATCATCAATATAAATTGTGATAACCTTGGGCAAACTTAGAATCACATCAAAGTCCATGAAGTTTCTAGAGTCATACAGATACGTTGGCTGCCTCATAGACTGCAATTTATCATCTTTCCATGATGGAATGCGGAGTCTGAAATATATTTCTATATAACACTCCTCCACACTATGACTCAACTTCTTAAAATTAAACACATAACCTTGAGGTGGATTTCCTGCCATCCAATCTGACTAAAAAATCCAAATCTACGTAATCCACAAGAAGCAGTGAATCTGCCCTGTAAGCCTACATATAATTTGCAGTCCTTCTCAGACACTTCATATATGTCTTACCACAGTTCATCATTCTTGTTCCGAGTTACGTTGATACCCACTGTTCATGCCATCGGCAAAACAGATATTCAATCTCGTGCATAGCATTCCTTAGATTAAGCTTCCTCATTTGCCGAAGCATAAGGAACCGCTTTCATCTTCTTTATCTACTTTGTGTCACAAGACACATTTCTTTAGATAAAGTCACATGCTAAAATAAGTAAGGATCGTATCATCTCATGAAGTTTGAGATAAGCATAACATCCTTTCTTGTAATCCATATTACCGTGATCAAAAGGATATTTTTGCTCCTCTTAAGTCCTTCATATCATACCACTTAGGCATAGCTACTAGCGAACAGGTTTTCTCATAATCGAACCCTTTCTTTCTGAGTATACCTTTTCGCATCAAGCTTGCTTCCAAGGTTTTCACCTTATTCTATGATCCTCTTTTATTCTTGTATGCCCGCTTCCAATGGCTTTTACGCCATTTAGCTGTTCAACAAGCATCCAGACCTAATTTAAAATCCATCAATTCTATTTTAATATTCATTGCACTTTGCTAGGATTTCGCATTTCTAACTTGTAGTGCTTCGTCGTATCTGTGGGTCCATTTCATGTTTGCTAGGGACCAAGTCTCATGATTCTCCCAAAACATGTATCAAACATGTTGTCGAACATCCCTCCCACTACGACAAGGCATTACATGCAATTGTGTATCAGACGTGATATGCGTTGCAGTTTGCCTTGTGGTATATCCTCTTGCACAATTGGTACTAATACTTTGTGTTTTCTTCTCACATCCTTTAGGACAACTTATAAATGGGTATGTGATTTATTACATAGTCCCTTTCTAAAAATCTAGTGTTTGTGATAACAATCACCCTTCGATCTTTTAGACTAAATAAATCACCCTTCATTTTTCTAGGATATCACACAAACAGACAAAACATTAAGAATTACTGTTTCTAGGGCATATCCATAAAATGAATTTATTCCAAATAATTCATCATCTATCTAATCAAAACCATAAGTGTCTTATTCCTTCTTTCCACTACATCATTCAGCTGGGGTATGCCGATGTAGACAACTTGAGATTTAATCTCAACCTCTGATTAATAACTCCTAAATATCATAAGAGGTTCTCGCCATACGATTAAATCATAATGACTTGATATATTTTCCATGACGCTTCACTGTACCAGCCTTGCAATTCTTGAATTAATCAAAGAACTTAGACATGCAGTGCATCAAATAAATATATCGGTATCTAGAATAATTATCGAATATTCATAACCACCTCTCGTCTGGATAATCTTAGGTCCGCTTGAATCAGAATGAACCAATTCAAACATATATATCTTTGGCTCTACACCCCACAGCCTTGAAAAGGCAGTTAATCATTTTTACTTCCAAGCAAGACTCACAAGTTAGATAGTTTCCACTTCCAATAAACCTAACGGTTCATCGGCCATCAACTTTTGAATCCTATTCAAGTAAAATGATCTAGTCTTAGATGCCAAATATATGTTTAGTTCATATCCGAAGGTACCTTTCTCTTACTAATATTAGAAGATGTATCATTAATTACTATTTGTTGCATCTGTGGAATATACATGATTTAAGAGTATACAAATTGTTCACCAACGTACCATAACAGATTACAACTCTATCTTTCATTATAATGACCATGTCATTTAAATGAAATGAAGTATCCATCTATTAATGCATAGAAATCAAATCAAATTCTTTCTATGAAAATGTACGTAAAGACAATTCCTCATAATCAAATGTCTACTCATATCATTAGATAAATAAACAACTCCCACTGCAATAGCCACCACTCTTGTAGTTTTACCCATGTCTATAATAATCTTATCCTCACTTAGTAATAAACATTTAGTGATTCTGGTATCTACATACGTATCAGTAGGTGCCATCACTAATCATGCTTCAACGACTAGCAAGTAAGATTCTAACCTTATTCATTCCTTTGATGAAATTGGATTTCCTTCACCACATGTTTTGTCAGAAGTTTCCACCATATACAACCTTTTGTAATTCAGGTGAAACTTACTCAAAACATCTAGGCAATTATGGAGAATTGACTTAGGTTTCCCCTTCAACTTCCACTCCAAGTTTCTCCAATTCATTCATCAAAGTCAATCATGATCTACCGCCTTTTAACTTACTCAAGTATTCTTAGAGTTACATGAGACCATCATATTTCTATGAATCTCTTATCTCTTCAATAGAGACTTTAATATGCATCATGATACGTCTTTTGTGAGAACACACATGTATTTCTTAAGCAGTAAAATTCAAATCCAAGATTCTTTTCTAATCATCTAATTTTGGACCAGTAAATATAATTTCTTTTAGTCAACCATAAGTGAAATAAAACTATTTAAAATTCAGAGAATCATAAAAAAATACACCGATCAAATCTTCGAATTTATCCATTTATATTGATTCCCTCAAAACAATATAAAATATAAATTCACCGACATCTCAAGCACCGTGAGTTTGCAAGCCACGATAGTGTGGACGTTTACAAACCCGAACATTTACAAGAGAAGGTTTTACCCATTAATTTCATTTATCAACCTAACTTTATGACAAAATAATTAATAGTCGGTTCCTCTTTAGCCATGCAAATAAAAGCAGTGACTCCGATGGGGAGGATACTTATTATTTACACCTAAGTGTACACCATTATTTGACCCCAAGTCCATTGTGCGAGCTTATGTGCATTAGAGATGGAGAAGTACACACGCGCTCGGATAACTTCCTACAGTCATCAATTATAAGTATGTACAGTGATCCGCACATGAACTCATCCGATAGGGAGGAAGGTCTATGCCAACACGCAAGTTCATGTGCATCACATTACAAACATAATTTTAAAGAAGCCTGTTCCAACAATATCCATGAATAAACTCATCCGATGGGGAGAAAAGCTCTAATGCCGACGCGCAAGTTTATTCACATTGCTAACAAACCAATAATGGAGGCCGCGGGAATTAATTACCAATCCCCTCTCCCACTTAGTTATTTAAAACCAAGGGTTTTTACATGCATATAATATTCAGAATAATATACCAACCTAGCATACTCCTATTACGGCACATAAGGCAGTAAATCACAGAAAGCATGCATACATATATAACAATAATCAATTAATAAATAAATTATAACAGTTATATAACAGTAAATTCGATTGTTCGCCACCAATCACGAATGCGGACAACTGCGATGGGGATCGACCTCCCCGCAGCCTGCTCCATCACTCCGGCACCCTGCCCAATCACATTGTGAAGACTCACGCGGAACCTGATGCAAACCAGTCGAACTTGATGCAGACCAGTCGAACTTGATGCAGACCAATCGAACCTGATGCAAATCCGCTCGAACCTGGTGCAGAGTCAATCGAACCTGATGTGAATCCGCTCGAACCTGGTGCATCATCGATCGAACCTGATGCAGACCAATCGAACCTGATGTGAATCCGCTCGAACCTAGTGCAGCATCGATCGAACCTAATGCAGACCAATCGAACCTGATGTGAATCCGCTCGAACCTGGTACAGAGTCAATCGAACCTGATGCAGACCAATCGAACCTGATGTGAATCCGCTGGAACCTGGTGCATCATCGATCGAACCTGATGCAGACCAATCGAACCTGATGTGAATCCGCTCGAACCTAGTGCAGCATCGATCGAACCTGATGCAGACCAATCGAACCTGATGTGAATCCGCTCAAACCTGGTGCAGAGTCGATCGAACCTGATGCAGACCAATCAAACCTGATGTGATTCCACTCGAACCTGGTGCAGCATCGATCAAACCTTCATCCGCGCAGTCTCACAGTGTTTCGCGCGCCACATGGCACGCCACCATGCACGCCATCCCAACGTCCAGCAAGCCAATGTGTGCAACTCCTCTCCAACGTGCAAGATTTACACGTCACGCCCCAAGCTCCCAACAAGCACCAATGCCCACCAAGCCGCCCGATACTCAGCACGCTGCTCCGCACGTCAACGAGCAGCACACGCCCAGCAGTTGATCGCTCCTTGCCCGATTCAAAATGCGCCCCAGCCGTGCCATTCGCTTGATGCTATGCACAACACGCCCAGCAGTTGATCGCTCGCTCGGACTGTCGCTCGTCCAAGGGCCTACTTGCACGGAACTAAGTTCAGCCCAACACGCAACACCAAACTACACCAACTGTCGTTCAGGGTTCGCAACTGTAGAAACCTAAGAATCCAATCTTCACCTTTCAGAATCTACTCCTGTGAGTCCTGAACATGCTGTCCAAATTACAGGTCGATCCAACGGTTAGTTTGTGAGAAACGGCTCTTTTCCCTCGACTGCGCAGAACAGAATCGCCCAAAAACCTGCTTCTGTTTTCGGCATATTCCCGATAACACAAAGCTCCAAATACGATCTGCACCGTTCAGAATGTACATCCACAAAATTCGAACGTGCTGACCAAAATTCAGCTTGATCCGATGGTTGAAACTCCGGATATTGCCTCTGCAATATCACTGCGCTGGTTTTTCTCTCAAAAACGTAAATTCTATTTTTGCCCTCTTTTTCTTCCTTCCATGTGAAATTGACGAACAGTTTTCGTCGAATCCTCTCACACTCAACCATCGAAAAAATAGGTATGATACAGGGTATATATCACATAGGGATATTCATGATTTAGCAGTAAAACCAAAACCCTAAACATGTGATCCTAATTTCAAAAAACTAACCACATAAACCCTAGCCTAACGTGTCACGCTTCACCACGAAACCGAAGCTCTGATACCAATTGTTGGCATTCGATCATTTGGTTAACGTAACCCGTTAGGATACCATGCGTTTCTATCATAGCGGAAGCAATAAATCATAGAAACAATTACCGTTCACCAGGGTATGTTGAAGATGAAAGATTCTCGCTGGCAGACTGTGCAGTCCTACGAGAATGGCCATAACTTCCTCGTCTGATGTCGGAATAGAATGATCTTTCTGCTCAGACGATCCTCTCTTCAACGGTTTTCCGACAGTATATTGATCATCAAATTCTGAGCACTGTACGATTTTATATAAATTTCTCAAGATGGCAGACAGCAGCAGCAAACTACCTTCTGATCTTCTGCCGTATGTCCCAAGTCCGATCTTGACGTCGTGTGGGTGACGATCTACGAGACCTCCTCGATCTGCTCTCAACCCTCATCACACGTGAATAATAAATTAGATTAGATTAGGGTTCCAGATAAGCTGAGGTGACTTATATACATGGGCTACAGCAGGGACCAGGAGGAGAAATTGGGTTGGGTCTCTATTGGGCTTAAGTATCCAAGCTTAGCCCAAAGCTTATACTTAAGTCCAATAATAATAATATATTCCACTAAAATATTATTACTGCACTGCCTTTCCAATCCCAAAATTACGTTTTGGGCTCCTTCTTATTATGAGCCCGTTAGTCTCCCCATGTTTAAGATATACAATGTCCATTAATTAATTTAAGTTACTAACAACTCAATTAATTAATATCTCATCCAAGAGTAGTACCACTCAACCTCATTATCATGCCGGAATAAATTCCATCTGCAGGGTTTACATGATAATCCTTTTGAGCTCCTCAAGGGGACATCATCAACCTATGACGGACACGGATTCCTTCTACAATCAACAGCACACCATAGAAACAGCACTACTTCCCAACTCATCGAGTTTGTTGATTTAATTACATGTAAATCTCAATCATTGATGAATCAAAGAAATACATACTGACCTACGTGTCGAGGTTATTGTATAGGGATTAAGAGCACGAACTTCCATAATAACTGAGATCAAGTTCTCCTATAAGTCAGTATAAATTGAACGATCTCAAGCGGTCCTGCTCAATACACACAAGTGCACTAATGTGATTCTATAGCCAAGACAAGCTAATACCAAACCACACTACAACTATCCCGATAGAGAGTCCCCGTCTATCTCGGTTGTGAGCATCTGTTTATACTTTATAAGGAAACCGATAATATGATCTTCCGCGTGTTGTCGCACAACATATTATCTACAGTATAAAGTAAGTGGACTATTGCATCGAACATATAAATAAATTATAAGATGCAATCATTTGATCATATGATTCTCATTTCAAATTAATTGTTATAACATTGTTCATACAAAAAGCTAGACTTTTAGTATACAATCCAACACTAGTAACCACGGATACGACGAAGCACTACAAGATAAAAATGCGATATCTTAGTAATTTGCAATGATTTCTGAAATAGAATCAATGGATTTTAAATCAAATTTGGGAGCTTATAGGATCACTAAATGGTGTAAAAGTCATTGGAAGTGGTCATACAAAATAAAAGAGGATCATACGGTAAGGTGAAAATCTTGGAAGCAAAGCTTGTTGTGAAAAGGTATACTCAGAAAGAAATGATTCGATTATGAGGGAACCTGTTCGCCAGTAGCTATGCCTAAGTCGATCCGAACTCTTTTATTTGTTGTTGTTCATATTGAATATGAGGTACAACAAATAGATGTCAAGACAGCTTTCCTAATTGGAAGTCTTGAAGAAAACGTCTATGTGAAGCAACCAGAGTGATTCATTGCATAGGGCTAAGAGCATTTTGATTGTATGCTTAAAGGTGACCATCGATGGACTAAAGCAAGCTTCAAGACCATGAAACATCCGTTTTGATGAGGAAATCCAGGCATATAGATTTATTCAATGCACGGATGTGTCTTGTGCATTGAAAAGAGTGATGGAAACGTGGTGGTAATTCTTGTATTGTACATAAATGATATATTGCTCATTGGAGACAATGAAAGTGTATTATCGGGCGTACTGGTATGGTTGATAAAGTAGTATGAAATAAAGGACTTAAGAGAAGCAAAATATATCCTTGCGATCATGGTGATCACAAGATAGGATGTTGTGCATATCTCAAGTTATATGAAATGATACAATCTTTACTCATTTTAGCATGTGACTTTATCTAAGAAAATGTGTCTTGACACAAAAGAAGATAAAGGAGATGAAATCAGTTCCTTATGCTTCGGCGAATAAGGAAGCTTAATTTAAGAAATGCTATGCATGAGATCGGATATCTGTTTTGCCGAAAGCATGGTCAGCGAGTATCAAGGTAACCCAAAACAAGAATGATAAACTGTGGTAAGACATATACTTATATACCTGAAAAGGACCAGAATTTATATGTGGCCTTACCGAATAGATTCACTGTTTCTTATGGGTTACATAGATTCAAAATTTTCAAATCAGATAGGGACGACAGTAAATCCACCTCAAAAGTTATGTGTTTAATTTTAGGAAGTAGAGTCATAAGATGGAGAAGCGTTATATAGAAATATATTTCGGACTCCACCATGGAAAGATGATAAATTGGAGCCTCTGAGGCAGCCAACATATTTATATGACTCTAGAAACTTCATGATGGACTTCGAAGTGTTTCTAAGTTTGCCCAAGGTTATCACAATTTATTGTGATAATAATGGTGCAGTTACAAACTTGAAGGAATCACGAGCCCACAAGCAATTAAACACCATTGTCAATATCATCATCATGATTGTCCTCATCATCCCTGTCTTTATTACTCTAAAAAACAAGAACAACACTTAGATAAGGTATAGGAGAATCATTTCAAATATTTTCAGTTAGATTATCTCCGATCAAAACAAAAACTATTCAAATGTAAAAGTATCACATGCCATGTTAACAAATATAATTAACAAAAGAGAATTGAAGCTAAAAATTTCATATAGGAATAGCTCAATTCAGAAGATATCACATCCAATTGTGTGTTTAATTTCCCAAACAAGCACAAGTAATGGCTACATTTTTTTCACATCACATAATTAGATATGAACAATGACATAATACCATGAAAAAGCAGTTGCACTATTTCTAAACAAAGTAAAAATTCTATAACTTGAAAACATTAATACCACATGGCCTAGTTTTATAGCAAAAATTCAAGTTAAACACAGTTACGTAACTCAGAAACTTAGAATTTAATGCAGTAACAATCATTAAAATAATGAGTTATCCAACAGTCTTTTCTTTAAAAGAATAAATGCAACACCACGCCATTCAATATCATTATGATGTCAAAGTTGCAAGAGCATATACTTTACTATTGAGCAAGCATAAAACTTTAACACCTACAATTTCAACTCAAAATTGCAGTAGCATAACAAGTCAACTCCCCAAACAAAACAATTAACAAGTAAATTGCGCAGCATATATAAAAATCATGGTAGTCGTAAACTGTAAATATATAAATTTTTTTAAGTTGCAATTTGACATATCAACAATCGATTACCTTTCATGGCTCCATATCATAAATATTTTTAGAAGATTCTTCATTGTGTTGATAGCTTGATGGATCCTCGAGGGATGGTGTTATGCGGGCTAGTATATCAGATGGAAGAACTTGTTGTAAGAGGTTCAAAACCCTGTTAACAGTATCTTTCATTACTTCAATCTTAAATGGTTGCGGCCGAAATAACCATACCAGCCTTATTTGATGCTCCCTTTACTCTATTAGTACACCTGCCCATAAGTCTACCATGTTTTTGGATCAGCACCTCCTTCAATAAATTTTGATAAACATCAATATAAAATTTTATATCAGTGTATACAAAAATATTAAACAATTGTGTTAATTTTCATTAATTGATTTTGGAATATTTGCTATTACTTTTGTTAGGTGACTATCACACTAGAGCAAAAAAAAAAAAAATAATAATAATAATAATAATAATATTTTCTTTAAGCATGCTGAGTGTAGCATTAAAGTTTAGGATGAGATTTTTCTCTAGGTTACTATTTGTTTTCTTCTGAATGGTTGTAAACATGTGAAGTTCGAATAATTATTTTACTTTGGTTTAGCATGTTATATTAGCAATGTTACTTTAAGAATTGAATATATGATGCTTTTCTTGTCATTCCTTTTGTTTGAATTCCTATTAAACATTAATTTTTCAAATAATTTATATACTTACAAGATTTTAAAACTTGAATACATATTTTTTTTAACCTGTTTTGCCTGGCTGCAAGACAACCTTTCTAAATCGTTTTAAGTTGTTTCTGTGAACTTTGTAGGGCTCATATTCTTTATGCTTTTGCAGGAACCTTAATTTGAAAGTTTGGAACAAAGATATCAGCCATGTATTACCTTATTAAATTAGAAGAAATTTTCTTTGAAAACATTCATGTTCCCATTAAACTCATCCCAAGAACAATTTTTCCCTAAAGGCATGTTTTATAAATTATGATGACACCTGGATCTATTGTGTTCATTTTGGAAACTAGTTACATTGTCCCTAGTAGTCATAGAAAAAATATTTACTACAAAATACGAATTATGTCATGCTAAAAGGTGCTAAGTTTACTAGATGTCGTAATCCAGCTGGATTCATGATAAATTTGGGCACCACCTGAAAGATGCTGCTCATAGGCTCACACATAAGGTTCTAATTATTAAATTGTTCTAGTCAATATTCATTTTAACAAAAAGTAGCCGAATACAAAAAATTGCAGATCATAACTAAAATGCAGAGTTTTGCAACTAAAAGCTCATTTTTGGAAGTGTATGATTAAGGCATGGAATTAACATAAGCAACCCAACCATAATCATAAAATTACAATTCATAACTCATTAATTTCTAAGAAACACCATTCGTTTTTATCAAGTTGTATCCCAATGTACCATTAAAGAAACCCCACCACTGTGAGGTCAAGAAGTGGCTGCCAAATAAAAAATTCAGAGCAGCTTTAGAGTAATGGACAAACAAAAAATGAGAAGTTGATACTGAAACAACATTCTCTTGCAACTCAAGCACTCTTGCAGTAAAACATAGGATAGAATTAACGGGCAGTGGAACAATCTGGCATTAAAAAAATGTGGAAATTGATACTCTGCATACCTTAATCGAGCGAACTCAGCATTCATTGAAACATCCTCTCTACAATCAACCTACAAATAGGCCGTGTTCAGCCGTAGGAACTTATAATTGGGATTTTTCATTAATTTAGGGCTTCTTCACATGCTACGGAAATCAAACCTCAAATCTCAATGGATTACCCTCTCATTTTTTTATATTAAACTGGGAACATTCACCCCCTTCATTTCCACTAATCTTGAGATGACGATTGACGAGGGATTGCTCTATTATAGGCTTCCATTTTAAGTTTCAATTCTTTTGCTTTTTTTTTCTTATAATTATTACTTACTCCCTCCGTCCCAAAAATATTGACACGTTTTCCTTTTTAAATTGTCCCACTTTTAAAGGATATGAGACCCACACAAAAATAATTTATTTATTTACATGAACCCACGCACACATCACACTCACCACTTACACAACTACCCACTACACATTAAATATTATTTCTCTTACTTCATTTTACATTAAATTATTATATTTTTTAATCTTCGTGCAAAAAAAATGTATCAATTGTTTTGGGATGGGGGAGTACTTGTTTTTCTCTTATTGTTAAGTTCTCTTATTGTTTCTTATCTTATTATTTTTTATTTCCTAAATTTAATTTAGTACGTTGATATATTGGCTGTGAGTGAAAAATATTAGAAAAGTATCGCATTTAAATATAAGTTCAATTTAATTTGAAATAGGAGGAACGTATAGTAATCCGAATTCTTTTTTTTTATTTATAAAAAATTGCAATGAGAAATAATTTTCTATAACACTTGTTCTTTAATATTTAATCTAGAAATTCTTAGCATTAAATTAAAAGCAAATCTTGTGTAAATTCATTTCCATGTGTCTCATAATAAATATTGGATTTTATTTCAATTGTGTATCACATAATTAAATTGAAATAAAATTAATATTTATTAACGTTTAAAATTAATATTCCATTAAATTACTATGATTATTATAGAGCTAAAAAGTAAAACTATAATAACATCATTAGAATTATGATGACGCCTTTACAATAAAAAGTTAAATGTTAAGAATAAAATAACACATGTATCACAATATTGTATAGTAAAATTATATTGGAGTAGTCATGGTGAAATTATTTTACACATTTTTATAATTAGTTATCACTTTCTTATTAAAAATATTATAATTTTTTTAAATATTATTACTTTTTATTTATATAGTAAATTTTTTATGAAATAAGTAATTCATTATATTATTTTTTTTATTAATTAAATTAAGTATCACTTTTTATCAAAATATTATCACTACTTTTTTATTTGTCTCACTTAAACTATTATGTGTGACGGTCTCATTGTAATCACAAACTATGCCCATTATTCATTTATTTTATTATATAGTAATGGAAATTAACATGTTGAAATTCCCTTACAAATTTAGAATTATTTTTTATTAACACAATAAAAGTTTAGAATTATTACTACTTAATCTAAAATATACTAATATAACCAACTACAAATCAAGAATAACCCCAAATTTTATATGGGCAATTAGTAACATAACACATGTAACCATTTTACACATTTATTACTTTCATTTTAGCACTTTTCACTTATATATTATAAATTATTTATAAAATAATATTATTAACTTTTATTAATTGAATATCACTTTTTATTATAAAATTATTATTCTTTTTTATTCATATCATATGTATAATATAAGTGCCTTAACGTGAGACAATCTTAAACAAGTCATCACTGGAGTATTTTATATGCATAATATAATGCAAAAAATATCTTTATCTTTTTTAAACTTATTTTAAATTTTATTATATTATAAATTATAAACATTGGTATATTATATATATATATATATATATATATATATATATATATATATATATTAACAGGAAAAAGAAAAGGTTACTATTAAGATTTTTAAAATGAGTATAAAAATTATCAAAATATTACCATTGTAATCTCCTTAATACATTTTATATGAGTTTTCAAAATACAATATTATTAGAACACATTCTACAACGAACATCTGATTTAAAATCACACTTTTAATCTTCGAGATCAAATAATCTTATAAGGAAGTATTGTGTGAAGCCATCTCATAAGATCATTTTATGTATTTGTAATTAATTGTTGCTCTTGTTGTAAAATGTTATCATTTTTTTTATACTATAATGTATAATAAATTGTTTATGAAATAATATTACTCCCTCCGTCCCGGGTATTTTTACCCGTTTGTACGGGTACGGAGATTAAGACGTTTTATTTTTTTAATATATAATGTAAGAGAAAGTAGGGATAAATTAGTAATTTGAAAAGAAAAAGTGAATAAAGTTGTTGGGAATGATGAATAAAGTGTAAAAAAGTAATTAAAGTTGTTGGGATTGTAAAAAGTATGTAATAAAATATTATGTATTTTTTCCAAAAATGGAATGGGTAAAAATACGTGGGACACCCCAAAATGGAAAGTGGATAAAAATACGTGGGACGGAGAGAGTATCACTTTTCATTAATTGAATACAATTTTTCATTATAAAAATTATCACTCTTTATTCCTTTTACGTAAGCCCTCACATGATACGATCTTGTTTTTTCCTCCAAATTTATTTAGTTCATGTCTTCGCTTAATGTTATAATTAATTTATATATAATTATCTTTTTATTATCATCACAAATATTAATAATATAAAATTTGTAAATTGATTTTTGTTAATAATTAATTTATATATAATTATATTTTTATTATCATCACAAATATTAATAAAATAAAATTTGTAAATTGATTTTTATTATTAACACAATATAAAGTAAAAAAAAAAAAACTCCATATCTCACGTGTGTTGAAGCAATTAAGTAGGGAATTTTTTTTAAAATTAAAACTCTCTTGCAGTTGTCTCAAAAAGGAAAAAAAAAAGTTGCGGGAAAGTTTTTTAGAAAGGCGGCAAACCGATGTCAGGAGCAGAACTGAAGCGCCATTCCCATAATTTTAATAGCGAGTGCTAATTATTCAACATATTTGGTTTAGAAACTCGCTCAAAACTAATTTTGCAGACCTCTCCGTCATTTTCAATCCAGTAATAAAAGAGGAAAAATTTAATTCAATGAAGAATTAAGGAGCCCTTTTACCTCTGGTTTACTGTACTTTCATTCATAGATGGGGTTTTCATTGAAAGAAGATAAACTCGTTTACTAGCCAATCGCATTACTAAAGCGTCGAATTCTTTATCTTGCTTATTGATTAGAAAGGCCCACCTGCTCCGAGGCCATCGACGAAGATTCGTCCCCTGACCTTGAAGCCGTTATGCATTCTGCAAAAGTGAAGTCACAACTACATTCAACATCTATGTGCGCAGAAACGCAAACACAGAAAAAGTTGTTAAAACATTATTTTGTGAGTGATGCACACTTTAAAATTGTTTTCTGATTATGCATGCTTTCAATTGTTTTTCTAATTAAGGTTCACTATTTAGTTACTATCACATATTATCAGAATATTTTGAGGTGATAAATAGATATTTTAAAGAGAGCATGAATTCATACAATATATGTGAAGATTGATGTAGTGTGTATATACCTGTCATTAATAAGTCTATATTTATTAAATGAGTGCAAATTTGGCTCATAGATATGGGATTTTGATTTTTTGAGTTAGTATATCTCATATATTGGTGTTTCCTAGTCATTTGTGTTTAGGGAGCTATACTCTTGATGATTAGATGAAAACTATATTGATTTCCATTTCTTTGATAGTGTATTAGTAATGCTGTTACCAGAAGCTTTTTTAGTCAAATACTATGAGAAAATGAACTACAAAGAAGAATGAAACAATCCTTAAGTTGTAGATGAAAACTTAAAACAAAATATTGACCAAAATAGTTGGAGTTCCACAAATATCATCTCTCTTTGATTACAAATAATGTTCATTGAACTTGACCTCTTTTTAATTCATTCGGGTTTGTGTAATGACGTGCTTCATAATCATGGCTATTGATATTCATTTACTTTCATTGTGAACTTGTTTAGATATCCCTTTTGCAACAAATTATACTGTCGTTGAATGCATCCTACTTGATGTTTTTGCTGTTCGCTGTGTGATATGTAAAATTTCTATTATCGGTCATTCATATGATATGACAATGCTTGGCTGTACACAGGACCCTCTGATGTTGTCATTGATCAAACTAGCTACGCTATCTCAAAAACTGAGGGAGACCACAACTTAATTGCGGCGGATGATTTTATTCAGTCTGATGTTATCACGGGAAACAAAAGAATTGAGGTTAGTTTTAAAGGTGTATATTGGATGCATCTATCATTGTCTGCTTGCGCATAACATTTAATTTGACTGTCTATGGCACCCTCATTAGAAATTCGTGCAATGCATTTGTGCATGAAGTGAGGAATTATGTCAATGAAACCTTCTTATGCTTATTTATATGAAATTTATATCTCGAAACAGGCACATGTTCTTTCCAAAGGTGTTGGGCCTTCAATAAATGCCGGAAATAGCTTGTTATGTTGAATATTTATATAATTCTTTTCTAAGTATGAATGGCCAACATGTGATCTGGTGTACAAATATTTAACTGATGACAGGCGTTTCCAGGCTTTCTGAACTTTCTTTTTGTCCGTTCTCCATTAATTTTCAGGTTCTGAAGGCTCTTTCTGCATCTGCTTCCTCATTTTTCACTAATCCAATCTCAAGGCTCTCTAGCCCACCATCACTCACTGTAACTGCCATTTCACTAGTTTCAACTGTGCATGTTTTTTCTATTTTCTTCTATTTCTTGATGAATCAACGTTATGCTTGTTTTTTTTTAGTTTTCATTTTCTTTTTTTTTAATTGAAGTTGAAATTCTTCCATGATTCAGTAATACCATGATAAATAAAACCTACATGTATACCTAACGAGGTTAACATTATTGTACAATTATCAACACTGTGCATTCCATTCTTGTCTATTATCAAATACAACATAGTTTTTTTTAGGTAAAATAAGCCTCAGAATTGAGACTAATAAATTTCAAGCAACTTCTACATATTCACCTAGACCTTTCCAGTCTCCATTGAATAATAACTAATGCAGACACAAGCTAGGTGGTATAAATCGAACTGATTTTCTAAGGTAGAAATGTTTTTGGTGAGACTGGGTTGAACGTGGCAATTATACAAATATTTTCTGGTAGTATGCAACTATCACTGTGACGTGTTGATCTAAGTTTTCCTCGAATTCCAAGTTTCCGGCTTGATATATATTTAAATGGATGCAGGCTAGGAATAATGCACGAATAATGATTTCTGGTTCATTGGACATGTTTAGCAACCGGTAGGTTGTTGCTGACTTTCTGTGAATATATTGATTTGTAGACATGCACTGTCTTTGTATATTCTTCTAGATAGGCACTCCAGAGTACTAACAAAATGTTTGTTTCCCTGGACAGGGTTGTTCAGATCAGGAGTACAAAAAAGTGGGAGCCTCATCAAGTGAGTGGAGCTCTCCATTACATTTGTTCTTTATTTAGCTACCTAATGCTATTTTTAAAGTTTATTACAAAATGAGTTATTGGTTAATGCTCGCATAGAGCCCCAGTCTATTGCATAAGTAAAATTTAAAAAAAAAAATCTTAAGATTGATGCCATAATATCATCAAACATCATTAGACATAACTAGCTCTCATTCTATTTTCTGTTAAAAATTTCTGCCTGTTATTGGCATTGCAAGCCTTCAAACTTTACAAGATGCTTAGATGTTAAGATGTCATAGCATCTGATGTGTGCAGCATCATTGTCGTTGCCTTGTTCTCTAATGCTTGTATGATTTCAATGATGCAATGTATCCAGCCTCCACAATCATTACCTTAGGACACCATAATTCTTTATTTTCATGCTCCAATTGCTAAAGTTAATGTTCAATCCATTCTTCTGAGACGTGTGAAAATATTATGATATTTTCTATAAAGCCAACCTTTCACTCTAAGTTTTGTTCTCTAAGCAAGCGGTTCTCTATTTTTGGATAAGTCTTATATATTACTTTAATTGCAATAGATATGAAAAATCTAGCAACGAACATTTGTAACTGAACTTAGCAAATGGATCTTCCATGAGAAGGGTCGTCTGAAGGTGATGTATTTATGTGACAATAACTCTTCTACACTTCTTTATTAAATACTATATTCCATATCCCTGATATTTTAGGTACATCATCTAATTAATGTGAATGTTAAATACAATAAAGTTGGTGGAACTAAAGAGCCTTCAATGTACAGAATCAATGATTACTTGGTGAGGCTGATGTTTCTGTGAGACTGTTAATATTTTCTGCTTTAATTAAGCTGCACTTTCTCATATTTTTTTTTAAATTTTACATTTCAGTTAAAAAAACATGGTAATTATCTTTTGAGTAGTAAAATTATGTCCTTGGAGGAATTTATGTTGAGATTTTTTAATGCTCCAGCAGTAGTTGGGTATCGTATATTTCAGAGGATGTTCAAGTGCAATTCTACATGATGAGCCCATACATTTTGAAAATTTTGTCAACAAATCAGTAGGTACTTTCGAAAAGAATAAAACTATTTGCAATAAGTCAAACCATTTCTATTAACGGCAATAGTGATTTTAAGATTTATTACTTCCTAGTACAAAATATATATTAATATTACTAATAAATACATTGTATATATTTTATTACTGCCCATTACAAAATATTTAATGAAAAGTCTCAACTATCCCCTTTATACATTAATTAGATATATGATTACGTGATCCATCTATTTCCTATATTTTAGCTCTCTCTCTACTAGTATCTAGAATAAATTTATTTCACACGTTCTAATTCTCTCTTCAAAGTGAATACACCGGAGTGTAGAAAGCATCGATCAACATGTTAAAAGAAGTGGGGTCGAGTTCAATAATCAATGTGTCGACTTTTTATTTGTGAAGTATCGTTCAAGATTTTTTTAAGATTGAAGATGCGGTGAAGATGTAGCAGTAATACCTTGGTTTGTGAAAATCATAATGCATTGTATCTGCATTCTGCACCCTCTTATTCTTTTAATTTTTTATTTATATATAATTTTTTGTTTAGAGCCAAAATTCATTTGGCTATTGATAGGTTATTTGGTTTACGAATTAGCCATTCTGTTGATTAAAGATTGCCTATAAACCTAGATTTCATTTAATATATTTTAGATTCAGTCATTAAAATGTTTTTATATTCAAAATCATTTAGTATTCAAAATATTTAATATTCAATATCTAAGTATTCAGAAATAATAATGTTTTAATGTTCCACGAAGTATTCAAAATGTATTCAATGTATTTCAATTTATTTGTTTTCTCAATATTTTACGAAATATTTATAATGATTGTGTATATTTCAGATTCATTCATTGAAATTTTTTTTATTCAAAATCACTGAGTATTCAGAATATTTAATATTCAGTTACATGTATTCAGAAATGATGAATACTAAAATAAGTATTCACAATATTTAATATTTAGTAACTATATATTCACAAATTATTATTACCAAAATAAGTATTAAAAATATTGATAAATACCAAAATAAGTATTCAGAATATTTAATATTTACTATGATGTATTCAAAAATGATGAATGCCAAAATTATCTAATCCATATTAATATTTAGTAACAATGTATTCAGAAATAGTGAATACCAAAATAATCTGAACGATGTTACAGAACAAACATCAATTTATGCGTAAATAATGAAATTAATTTTTTTAATATTAAAATAATATATCTTATCCTTTTAAATTATTATTGAACACAAGTCAAAATAAAATTTGAGTTTTGAATCCAAGATCCGTTGATTTTTAATGTGAGATGAGGATTATAGAGAGATGAGTGAATTTTGTAACGACAATTTTTTAGGAGAAATTAGTGGGATTCATTATCTGTTTATTATTAAATTAAACAAAATATCTTTTAGATTAATTTTTGAACACACTTGAAATAGGGATAATAATTGTATTTCATATATTCAATTTGTATTGCTCACTAATATAATTTGTCTTGTGTATCTAGTAGTAATATAGGTATATAAATTGTACCTAATAGTATTGAACCCTTATTTTAAATTGTCCAATGTTGAGATCTTTTTATATTTTTTTAATTAGTTATTTTATTTATATGACGAATAGTCCATTAAATACTTTGTGTAATGTTATCCATTTTCATCAACTAGTTATTACTTTTATTAAAATGTTAACTTAGTAATCATAATAATTTTATAGTTTTGATTGTATATTAAAGAAAATAAATTATCCATTTTTTTAACAAATAATTATATAAAGTATTTTTAATTGTAATAATATATGGTTTTTTTTAATATTCAATATTAAGTTGAAATAAAATATATTCTTACAAAATTTAAAAAAAATATATAGAAAAAATATTAAATAAATATATCACATTACAAATTAATGTATGCATGTTGCACACATTTAGAAAACTAGTAATTATTAAATAAAAACTAAAAAGTATAACAAATATTTTACTTGTGTAAAAATGTTATTTAAAAATGTTACTCATATAAAAGTGTTATAACGATGTTACTTATAAAAAGTGTTACATGAAAAGTGTAACTTATGTAAAAGTATTATATGCATGTGTTACATATTAAAAAAGTGTTACTCATATATGTTACTTATATAAAATATGTTACAAATGTGTTACATATCATAATAATTTAGAAAGCGTTACTAATTAGTGTTAAATAAATTAAAAGTGCTACTAAGACGTTGTTATGTAACCTCACTTATGTTTTAGTGGAACAGCTGGTCGAACCAGAAGCTTCGTGGTCAAATCACAACTGCTTCTCTTTAGGATTTTGGTTCGACCACGGTTCGACCAACATGCCTAGTCGAACCATAATGTCGTGGTTGAACCGTTCTGCTGACTTTCGGTGCCTGGTTCGACCATGGGTGCTGGTCGAATCAGCCCCATTTGGTCAAACCGGGTGCCTAAAATACCCCCTTTTCTGGTTTCGATCACTTCTGTACCATTGTCCATTGAAAATTTGCTCAAACAAACCATTTGATTCGTGACTTTCCACTACATATCTCGATTTATCTCCACTTAGGATCAAATCATACGTCATTACCACAAGAATCAGAGCTCAAAATACGTGAATTTACACCTCATCATAGTGAAAAGTTACGAATCAGGTGCGTTTGAGGATGTTTGAGCGGATTCTTGAAGGAAAACAGGAAGAAGTGCTCAAAACCGAAAAAGGAGTGTTTTAGGCACCCGGTTCGACCAAAGAAGGGGTGGTTCGACCAACACCTATGGTCGAACCAGGTGTATGGAGGCTGTTTCAGAGTGGTTCGACCACGACATTGTGGTACGACCAAGCATGGTGGTCGAACTGTGGTCTAACCAAAAGCCTAAAGATTTGCAAAGTGTGGTTCGATTACGAAGCTTCTGGTTCGACCGGCGATTCGGGTCAAACCAGACACCTGCCAGTTTGTTACAGGCCGGTTCGACCAGGCCATGAGTGGTTCGACCAAGAGCCTTGGTCGAACCAATGCGCGAAAAGATTTCGGATTCGTATTTTTACACCTTCAGTACGTGTTTTTGCTCAAAAAGCCCATCTAGAGTTTACTTCGCATCTTAATTTATCTTGTAATTTTCAAGACTGTGGGTAAGATCTATTCAATCACCATGATTGTTCTTCGAACAATCATAGGCTAGAACCACTTCGGACGTTCTAGTGTTTATGAAGGTTTTATGAGTTAATTGAACTTCCGTGTGTATACTCCGTACAACACTACTTGTGTTTTATTTTATATAAGACTATGCGTTTTTAATTCATACTCAGAGTTGTTTTGTGCATCATTAATTGTTATGTAGACTCTGAATACATATCTTGATTATTGATTGAGTGTGTTCACTGCTGAGCAGAATTACATGTTATGATTCTAAGTGAGGGGACTCCGAAGTCTCATTAGATTTATCTTATATAAATACTTGTTAATTGAATCTTATTCGGGTTAATAAGTAGGACAAAGGGAATAACTTCATAGTACCTATAAAGGGAGATCATATCAGGTTAAAATACTTAGTGCATGGAAAATAATTGATACTGATAGTACCTAGAAAGGGGGGTGAATTATATCTCTTGCTCCAAGGATATTCACACTGTCACACGCTTATTTACTTATGTCTATAGAGTAGATTTGCATGGTTTAGTGATGCGTCCATATTCCACAAGGTAGAGTCGGACATTGATACACGGAAAGAAAATTAATAAGTAAAACTGGATGGCCCGAAAGACTACCTAATTTCTCACTTATTCAATTTCATTTAAAATCTACTGCTTGTTTATTATAATTGCTATTTTAATTACTTGTTTAATAGTTACTTAATTCATCACAGCTATTTTTCCATATTAGTCTTAATAAGTTAGATTGTAATAAAACTGATAATAATACGTCATTTGGGTTCGATAATCACTTGGTCGCTTATCAAAGCTACAATAGCATCCTTAATACTTGGGGATTAATATTGTGTGTTGAGAAAACGCTCATCATACAACACTAACCATAATTAACAAGAGTAATGAAGTGTAAATCAGGTAATGTCTAGTACATTAGAAATGTTGAAATAACTATTGTACGTCTTAGTTCTGAAACCATAAAATGTCTTAGTTCCGAAACCATAAAATGTAGTATAACAAATCTATTTACTGTGTACAAAATATGAAACACAGAAGTGTAATAAAAAATTTAAATGGTAGAAGAAAATAAGTCAAACAGATGGGGTCCCTAATTTGAGTATGTTGTGTTCAGATTTGGAAATGTTAGGTGGTAGTTCCGAAATCATAAAATGTCTTAGTTACGAAACCATAAAATGTCTTAGTTTCAAAACATAAAATGTAGTATAACAAATCTATTTACTGTGCGCAAAATATGAAAGACAGAAGTGTAACAAAATATTTAAATAGTAGAAGAAAATAAGTCAAATATATTGACCTTGACCTTTCTAGATTTCAAACGGAGGATCCAACAACAATGTCATTTCAACAAGTATTTACTTACATCCACATACCTAACAGGTCTAAAGTTTAAAACACTTAACACAAAACTAAGATTCACAAAAGAACATCAAATCAATCATATTCCAAGGATTTTTTCATATTCATTCATGGAGGCATCTTGCCTACAAGACCCAATAAAATAAGTAATACTTATGACACTAAAAATAGTTACTTTTCAATTGACAAATAGCTTGGCGAGAGTCGGCGTATTCCGACAATCAATCTGCAATCAATACCAAGTATCACATATACGACGTGAAGTAGTAGAAAGAGTTCAAGAAACAGTGTCAAAGTGAAGCAAAATGTGAAAAGGGGAAGTAATGATAGAAATACATACACAGTCCAATGCAATACAATATGAATATTTTTTCAAGGTGAATATAGATATTCTCACAAAACGCATACAAATTAATCACTCTGTATGTCAACGAATCGTCTAATTACAGAACAAGTAGAAGAAAAAGAAGAAAACCAGCACACTTTCAGAAATGCTACTGCTGCTATGTCCAGACTACAAATCTGACCTCGAATTTTGTATTATAACCCAAATGCAAGTCAAATTTTGAAAAAAAAACTTCAAAAACAACGGATACTACTTACTACTGCATATTATCTCGGAATATTGAAAGTCTCGTTTACATGAGAAGCAATTACGGGGAATGGAGAAGCAATATGCTTATGAGGGAGAAGTAGGATACAAGGGTGACAAAGAATTGGAGGAGGAAAATGAGTTGGGCAGCTGATTGAGAAAAATGGGTTGGGCAGCTGATCGAGGACGATGAAGGGAGGAGAGAGAAAATTCACAAACCTACATATGTGTTAGTTTAATTGCTAACTTGTCTCTCATTAATAAGGATATTTTTGCACTTACTTATTTTTTATTATTTATTTACATTTTATTTACATATTTCATATTTTACATCACACGTAAATTATTCATGGTAACCGCTCATTAACTGATATTTGTATATTTTTCTTACAAAACAAATGAGGGATTGATTTAGTATATGCTTAACGACATCCCATTTTGCATCTATCAAACTTAATACCATACTGATTACCAAACGAGTTGATAGGGAATAGTTCTTGCATAAATTTGGAGTACCGTACTCCCTCCGTCTCCTTTAAAGAGGGACTTTTTTCTATTTTGGGCGTCCCACCCAAAGAGTCCCCTTTTCTTTTTTACACACATGGGACCCACACATCCACTAATACAATTAAAACATGGGACCCACATACTCCCACTAATACATTTACCCACTACACATTAAATAATAATAATCTTTAATCCATGTGCCAAAAAGCAAAAGACCCTCTTAGTGAGGGACGAATGGAGTACTCCCTCCGTCCCACCCTAATGATTACGCTTCCTTTGTAAATTACAAAGGAAGCGTAACCATTAGGGCGGGAGGAAGGGAGTATTGTTTATCTAATACTAAACATGCTTTTATGAAATTTAATTTATCAATGTAGTTTTGTAATTTATGTATTTTATGCAATATGTTTCTTCAATATTTATGTTTTAATTAATAAATTATAGTTTTAAATAACACAAATGTTTTGATTAATATATTAGTGAATATTTATTGTTAAAAATAATTTATAATTTATTAGTTTTTTTAAAATTAAAAAATATATATTAAATTAATTTAATTTTTCACTTTTAAAAATATTAAATTTTCTATTAAATATTTGTATAATTTAATAATTAATTTATTTTAATTAAAATTATAATAAAAAAATTGGGATTTTAATTAAAATAACAAAATTGTATTAAGAGATATTTATATCTAAAATTATTTAGAATAAACTGTGCACACCAAATTTTCATAATAAAATTATAAAAAATAAAAAATATATGCGTAGTGAGAAATAACATGGTGTGTGACGTTGTGCTGGAGGAGATTTTTGCGCATTAATATAGATAGAGAGAGTCGTTGGAGTTGCTCTTATAATAGATTCAAAGAATCTTAATTACAATCCGAATTCTAAAAACTTTTCAAACTTTGATGATTTTATTAATTTTAGAGATTGCTAAAACTCTCAATATCATCAAAACTCTCATATTTCGCCAAATCTCAATCAATTTCCTATTTTTGAAGAAGTTCAAATATCACAAAATATCTCTCAAAATTTGTTCAAAAATTTTCAATAAACAAACATTTCCCTAAAGAACAATTGGTGTGTGAAAGAAGATGTTTTTCTTATGTCATCTTAGTGTTTCATTAGTGAAGATAGAGTTCATAAGAAAAATCAAAGAGGTCCAGTAATGTAGGGATGTGTTCGTAAAATGTATCTTAAAGCTCGAACTGAAAATCCTAAAGATATAAAGGAAAAAACTCTAGATATGTTGAAATATCACTTCAAACGACTCAATGATTATGCAAATAAATGGATAGCAGCTTACGAAGAAACAAATATTCGAAAAAGGAGCGGGATGAACCAGAAAGATATTGAGAAAGAAGATCATACAATTTATAAAGCAAGTGGTAATAAGTTTACAGATTTAATTGTATTTAATAAAGTAATGTGTAAACATCCAAAGTGAGAGCTGAAATTAGATCATGATTCTATGCGTTTTCATCTTGAAAATGTGGAGGGTATTAAAGAAAGTGGTGGAAGTTCAAAAAGAGGCAAAACCAGTAAAGATTGTGAGTATTTTGTTCCTTCAAATTCAGAAACTTCGAATAGTGGATGCTCAACCATTGCTTATCCTAAGGGTAGAGATAAGACGAAACACAAAGAGAATATAAGATCACACAACCTTTTGCTACGAAAAAAATTACTTCTGAAATTCGTGCATTAAGGCTCACTCGAGATAATGAAGTTAAGTAATAAAAATTTTGGAAATGCAAAAATCTAACTGGAGCTTGAGAAGTTATAGAGAAAACTAAATAGGCAATATTATTAATGGAAAAAGAAAAAGAAAAAATAAAAATACTACAACAACCGGTTGAAGTTTGTGGTCATACCACTGTCTATACCACAACCCCAAACTCATTATAATTTTTTTGAAAAATGTCATAATATCAAAAGTTCCAAATCAATTTTTTATATAATTTAAATTCTAAAAAATAATTATACAGATTTTATTTAAAAAATAATTATAATTCTTATTTTTCTAAATCTATAAAGAGAGTATAATATTAATGTATTCTGTAATTTTTATATAACTATTGTAATTTTAATTTAACTAGTATTTCCCGTCCGTGCGTTGCACAGTGAGAATTTTACTATAGGAATTTTTTTGTTTTAATAGTGTTATGTATCTGTATTAATATGTTTGAGTTTCTCTCATTCGATTTTACTCTGGTTTGAATTTTGTTGTCGTATTATTTTTTTATTTATATTTATAATTATCCCATATATGTTTTGCACGGAAATAATTATATTTTGCGAATAATTTTTAGCATTTTATTATAGAATTATTGTCAATTATATTTTAGTTTTAATAGTTTTTTCTCTACGAATATGTATGAGCTTGTCTTGTCCGATTTTGGTCTGGTTAGAATTTGGTTGTAGTATTATTTTATTTATTTATGTTTTCAATTATCTCATATGTGTTTTGAACGGAAATAATTATAAATATTGTTATTTATTATTAGTTTTCTTTCTTATATTTCATATGTCCTTCCGGCCTTCTGGTTACATATATATTTCCTTTATGGGGATCCATTCCTAATGGTTTTATTACTCTTTTTGATATATGTGACCCACACAAAATGATTAAACTATCTCCATGTGACCCTCCTGTCATCTAATACCACTATCCACTATACATTAAATTATTATATTCCTTAATTACCATGCAAGAAGCAAATGTAATCATTAGGATGGGATAGAGGAATTATTATTATTTTTTGTGTATTGTGTAGTTGTAGTAATAGGATTTAATTGGGGAATGAACTAATTTTTTAGATTTGCCAAAAGATTTTGATTGCCCATCATTCTATCATGTGGAGACCTGTTTGACATTCAACATTAGAACTAAAACAATAGCTTCAATAGATGTCACCATTTTGATTAGTTTCCATTGATCATTCTCTTATTCTAGTAGTTAATAATTGTTATAAATTCCATACATGTGGCAATGTTCAAGGCTCTTTTTTTTTTAATCTCTAAATCATGAAACTATCTCTATAACCATTTAGTAACTGCTTTTTTCCTATAAATGACTTATACAATTGAAACCATCATTTGATTTTGTGTCTATCCTGTTAAATACGAATTTCATTAACTTCAATTGTTAAATTATTGTTGTAAAAAACTGCAGTTAATCTTTGTATATATATATATATATATATATTAACTACAAAGTTTAAAGATATTTAAATGTTTTACACTATTAATAATTGTTAAATATTCAAAACATCAGCATAAATCTTAAAAATGTTTAGACTATGATTTGGAAAATCTTAGTGTACGTAACAATGCACGAATATGATCTTTGAAAAATAAAAATTTTCACTATAAACACTTTCTCCCCTAAACATCTCAAACCTTTTTCCTTACACAAATATAAGGTCAATATTTACGGTATGTTGTGTTGAAGAGGGAAAATAGTTCTAACTTAGCAATCTAAGACATTGATCAGAACAATACAATTTCCACAGCAATACCAAAATTCTATTAAGAATCAATTTCTGAATGTATAGGAAAAAATTAGCTACATTTAAACTTAGGTGATAATTTCACTAACACCTATGTTTTCACAAACCTTTCCCACTATATACTAACAACCAAACATACAAATTAAAATCCATCATCCTACCATCCCATGATTTCTTATTCAGGATTTTCCAGCAAGCTTCATTAAAAAACAAACAAACCCTTACTCCGACACCTGTTACTAAATAGGAAATATATGTTTTATCTCTATATTATAAGTAGTAAACAATTCACGAACTGATCAAATATCTTCCAATCATGCAATCATGTTAGAAGGTTCTAAAAACTCTTAAGTCCTAATACCAGTTTGTATTTGAAATTCATTCCAAACAAATCACGTGTGGAAAAGTTGACGCTGCAATTGCTGCAATTTTTTCAAAAGTTGACATAAGATGATTAAATCAAACAATCTGAAACACTTCCTTAATCCAGACCTGCTGCAATTGCTGTATTTTTTTCAATTGGGCCTTGTTTTACTTGGATCTATGCACTATGTCCTCCTCACTATCATCACCTTCCAAAACCAATTCAACTGACTCAGCATTTCCCCCCAACCATTTATGCTCAGCTTTTTTTGGAAAAATAAATTTCGAGAACAATTCATTGAAATTGAAAGTAAATAAAAGCTCAAAATATTGCATAAATTTGAATAACCAAGACTATTTATTTTGGTGAGATCTGACAAAGAATTATGACAATTGAAAGAAGGATACCATCAGAATTGGGAAATTGTATTCATTCATCACATTCAACATGTAAATCAGACCCCAGTAAATCTATAATGTCAGTTTGCAGTAAAGAAATCCAATAAAAATTCAAACCCAAAAGTTACAGGGTAAGTAAGAAACATAAGAAAAGAAAAAATTATTAGCTTATGTTGATTTGAGAAATGAGAATTTTATAAATGGTCAAGCACAACTTACCTACTCAAATAAGTTAATCCGTACAACATTATGCCCAGAGAATCTGCCAATGGCAGCAACTAATAAGGAAAAGAACAGAAACACCAACCATTAGATTTGCTCGAATTAAAAAAGGCACCAAAGTTCTTATTTCATTCTAATCCACAAAGAGCATTAGATTGTGAGAAAAGATTCATGATAGTGTTTATATTGCACAGTAGGAACAGAAAAAAAAATCAAATTGAATCCTACTTTTAGCTTAAAGTTTGTATAATTTACCTCTTATGTTAAACTCAATGGTAGGATAGCTAATTCTCCCGAAGAGGCAGGGCATTAATTAGAATAATTTATTTTCATATTGGAAGGCATATAAAAGACAATATTAAATAACATAAAAATGAGACAAATCATTAATCCTACATGTCAAACAATGAGGCCACCAAAATTATTATTTCACCCTAATCCACGATGAGCATCTGATTATGTGAAAACATTCAAGTGTCCTTTGATTAAACAATCTAACACCTGGTAAGCTTCTCCCTCTTCTTTTCCCCCCGACTCCGCTCCGCTTCTTCTCTGCCTCTGCCCACTGAACCGCCGCCCACTTCAAGTTGGATTACATAGACTGCAGCTCAACTGGTTACACGCCCTTCCGCCAGACGCCGCCGTCACGGATCCTCTTTCTCGCCACTGGACTCCAATCAATTATCACAGGCCAACATCCCATGAGAACATTAGGGCTATAATAATTTTGGCTAAAATAAATTATTACAAGATAACCACAAAAGGGAATGAGGGTGTGAATAATATTAGGGATACAATAATTTTGGCCAAAAATAAATTATTACAAAATTATAATCCTTCAAGTTTTCTTTAATTAGTCAATGATAGTGAATTTTCATCGAATTAGTATAATTAAATTTTATAATTGAAATCAAAGAAAAATCATATGTCTTATGTGTTGGCGTTCGATCGTTAGGGTTCCATACGTTTCTAACAAGCAGTGGAAGCAAGAAAACCAAGAAACATATTACCTTTCACCAGGGTATGCTGAAGAAGATGGATTCTTGCCAGCAGCCTGCGCAGTCCCACCATTTTAGGCATAACTCTCTCATCCGATGTCGAATTTGAGTGATCTATAAGCCAAAACAATCCTCTCTTCTATGAATTTCCATCAGTATTATATTGAATTTAGAGGTCTGTACGATTTTATAAAAATCATACAAGTTGGCGGACATCAGCAACATATAACCTTCTGGTCTTCTACTGTATTCCCAAGTCCAATCTCGACGTCGTGTGGGCGACGATCTTTGAGATATTCTCATTCTGCTATTCCCTCACCCTCCTCACAGTGTTAGGCATGATTAATCTCATAGATTAGGATTTCTGGACAGTTGAGATGACTTATATATGGGCTACAACAGAGAGCAGGAGGAGAAATTATAGTTGGATCTCCATTGGGCTTAAGTATCTAAGCTTAGCCCAAAGCTTATACTTAAGTCCAATAATAATAATATGTACCACTAAAATATTATTACTGCACTACCGTTCTAATCCCATAATTACGTTATAGGCTCCTTCTTATTATGAGCATGTTAGTCTCCCCATATTTAAGATATACAATGTCCATTAATTAATTAAGTTACTGACAACTCCATTAATTAATATCTCATCCGAGAGTAGTATCACTCAACCTCATTATCATGCCGGAATAAATTCACCTGCAGGGTTTATATGATAATCCTTATGAGCTCCTCAAGGGGACATCATCAATCTATGACGGACACGGATTCCTTCTACAATCAACAGCACACCATAGAGACAGCACTACTTCCCAACTCACCAAGTTTGTTGATTTAATTACATGTAAATCTCACCCATTGATGAATCAAAGAAATACATACTGCCCTATGTGTCGAGGTTATTGTATAGGGATTAAGAGCACGAACATCCATAATAATAAAGATCAAGTTCTTCTATAAATCAGTATAAGTTGAACGATCTCAGACGGTCCTGCTCAATACACACAAGTTCACTAGTGTGATTCTATAGTCAAGATAAACTAATACCAAATCACACTACAACCATCCCGATAGAGAGTCCCAGTCTATATCGGTTGTGAGCATCTGTTTATACTTTATAAGGAAACCGATAATATGATCTTCCACGTGTGTCGTACAACATATTATCTATAGTATAAAGTAAGTGGACTATAGCATCTCAATATAAATAAATTATAAGACGCAATCATTTGATCATATGATTCTCATTTCAAATAAATTGTTATAACATTGTTCATACTAAAGCTAGACTTTTAGTATACAATCCAACATTATGTATATTAAATTAAATTATAATATATTAAATGAATTTTGATTGATATATTAATTGAAATTAAGCATATATTGATTCAAAATTAGTCAAATTTGACAAAAATATCTCCTATATTTACCAAATTTATATTGTAAAATAAAAAAGTAAAATTTAAATAATAACATCTATTATTAGTATAATTAAATTTTAAGATTGAAATCAAAAGGATTAATTAGACGGTCAAGATTAAAATTGAGTTATTTTTAAATAAAATAAAAAAGTAAAATTTAAACAATAATATCCATTATTATTAGTATAATTAAATTTTATGATTGAAATCAAAAGCATTAATTGGACGGTCAAGATCAAAATTGAATTATTTCTAAATAAAGTAAAATTGAAAAAAATTGAAAATAAAAGTAGAAGTTTAAGTTTTCTTTTACAAAATTTATATTGTAAAATAAAAAAGTACTATTTAAATAATAACATCTATTATTAGTATAATTAAATTTTAGTATAATTAAATTTTATGATTGAAATCAAAAGGATTAATTGGACGATCAAGATTAAAATTGAATTATTTTTAAATAAATTAAAAGGGTAAAATTTAAATAATAATATCTATTATTATTAGTATAATTAAATTTTATGATTGAAATCAAAAGCATTAATTGGATGGTCAAGATTACAATTGAATTATTTCTAAATAGAGTAAAATTGAAAAAAATTGAAAACAACAGTAGAAGTTTAAGTTTTCTTTTATATATGTATAGATAAATTGGTTATTGTATTTGTATGTTATTTTTTAGTGTATTTACAAAATAATTTAATTACTATGATTGTTAGATTAAAATTGAATTTTTAAATATAAAATTATGAGTATAATTTTAGATGTGATTAAAAAGTCATAAAATAATCTTCTTATATAATAAAATAAAATAAATTTACCAAATTAGTTTTGCAAAGTGTAAGGTGCCAAATTATAGTAAGTTTATCATTTATGCCTTTTATAAATTTATGAGGTGGCGTAGTGTGATTTGTGGACAATTTTGAGGAGTTTATCATTTATGCCTTTTATAAATTTATGAGGTGGCGTAGGTTCGAACCTCAATGAGTACATTTATTTTAAATTCTTTATTTATGCATCTCTTAAATGATAGTTTTAAAGTGAGCTTTGGCTGTATAATAAGTTGGGCTGAAATTTTAATTAAAGTAAAGAATAATAAATTGACTTATATTTTTTTTTAAAAGTTAACATTAACCTAATTTTTATAATTGCAAAATGGGTTAGGTTTGAAATCATAAATAAGAGAATGATGCATGTAATTTTTTTTAATGTCAATATAAATATAATTTTTGCATTAACCCAAATTTAATGGTGCATAATCATGATTTGTTTGAACTATCGAACATCAAATATATTGTATTATAATTTTTTAAATTATGATTAACTCTTATTTTTAAGTTTACATGTATCATTCTCAAATTACTCAATATTTTTAATAAGTTTTATAAGAGTAATAGTTATTTAGATTACAAGTTTTTTTTTTTGCTAGTTACAAATTAATAGGTTGAATTATATTTAATGATTTAAAGAGATATTTTTAATTAAATTCAATAGGTATATAAATTAATGTTTAATTTAAAAATAACAATTTCATAATCTCGCGTAATTAAGCATAACATGTCGGTTTTAAACTAGAATTTAGAAAGATGACTAGAATTATAGTAATTGTTATAATAATATGATCATGTTCTTAATTACTTGGAATGTGACGTTAATCCAGACATAAAAAAATATTAAAATAATAATATCAAACTACTATATTATATCAATTAACTATTCGTGGCTTTTATCCCACAATATTAATCTATATTATTTAATTTTGCTTAATTATAAAAATCTATAATCAAATTTTGACTGGATGAGGTAAAAAATACACCGAATGATTGCAATTGATAAGAGGCTAATAAAAAAAATTATCCACATCGTACACGAGTCCTAATATGGTAAACATTTATGAGAAATCTAAAAGTGTGAAGTATCTTATTGTAATTAGTTGATATTTTTAGTAAGTTCCCGGGTTCGAATATTCATGGATGTATTGCTTTATTTATTTTCAAATATATATTAAGCTTATTAGGCTTATTTAATTTGTTATTTAGTTTATTTAATTTATTTGATTTAATGTTATTTATAATCACCATCAACTTTTATTTTGATTGGGATATGGATTATATATATTGAGACTTAGTTATCAATTTTTACTTTACATGTTACTTTATATGGAATGGAAAAGTTTTAAATAATAACGTGATCATATTCTTACTTGAAATATCATGTTAATCCAAGCATAAAATTTATCAAACGGACATCTTGAATAAGCCTTCAAAGATTCATGATTAGGTTATATTGAGTTATATATTTTACTCCGTTCATACGTTAATAATTAATTAGTCATTTTGATCGTTCACTCTGAAGGTATTCATTTTTTATTTTTATGAAAAAGATTCACAATTCACCACTAATACAACTTCCTCTTTATATAAAATAATAAAATTTATAATCCACGTGCAAAAAGAAATACATTAAGATGGAGTATTTTGTTTAATTATAAAAAAAATTGTACCTCAAGTATTGATAGAATGAAAATTTAAAAAAATCCGAATAATTATTATTAACATAAGATATATGAAAATATTTGATTACTCGCGTCGCACGCGGGATCGGAACTGACTTTAGGTTTATTAATTCTAATTATTGGTTTGAAAATTTTATTAATTTTGTAACTTATTTCTTTATTATTTTTAATAAGTAAAATAAGTTTCTTAAAGTAAAATTAAAATATGTGAGATGTTAAGTTTAGGTGTGTTTGACATTTATTTAGGTTGTATTGGATTGTTGATAAAGTATAAAAAAGTTGAGTTTGGGTTGGGTTGTAGATTTTATATGTGGATGCAGTGTTTTGATAACCGAATCGGAGACTGAACCGGTGTCTATACCGGTTCGAGATTCAACCGGTCGGATCAACGGGAAAAATTAAATTTATTTATTTTTAATTAAATATTAGAATAATTATTTAAAAAATAGTAAAATAAATTATTTAACAAAATATAAATCAGCCTAGTTAATATTATTTCTTTTTTTTTCAAATAAGCCCATAAAACAAAGCCCACTTCCACCAAAATTATGATATTATAATGTTAGTAGTAGGCAGTAGGATTTTTGTTGGCGTTCGATCATTTGGTTAACGTGAACCGTTAGGGTTCCATACATTTCTAATTCAGCGAAAACAAGAAAACAAAGAAACGTATTACCTTTCACAGGGTATTTTGAAGAAGAAGGATTCTCGCCGGCAGCCTGTGCAGCCTCACCGTTTTGGGCATAACTCTCTCATCTGATCTCCAATTTGAGTGATCTATACGCCAAAATGATCCTCTCTTCAGTGGCTTTTCGATAGTGTATCACATGTTCAGTTTGGTATTCCATATGATTTTATAAAAATCGTGGAAGTTGATGAACAGCAGCAGAAAATAACCTTTCGATCTTCTGATGTATTCCCAAGTCCAATCTCAACGTCGTGTGGGCGACGATCTTCAAGATCTTCTTAATTTGCTGTTCTCTCACCCCCTTCACAGTGTTAGGCGTGATTAATCAATTAGATTGGAGTTTTCGGACAGTTGAGATGACTTATATATGGGCTACAGCAGGGACCAAGAGGAGAAATTAGAGTTGGGCCTCAATTGGTGATAAACACGGATTTTAAGTGTTTATATAGGCCGTTCCATAGTTGATTATTGCATGATTTCATTTATTTTATGAAGTTATATGTTTAATTGTTGAATATTAGAACTTCACGGGTATTTTCGAGTTATTGCAGATTTTAGGCCTAATTGAAGAATAAAAGGACTTTAATTGAAGAAGATAAGAGATGAAATAAAGGAGTAACGTGGTAGCTGATTAGCGGCCAACACATGTTTGACCAAGTTGAAGCCTCGTTTGGGCAAACGGAAGCCCAGTTTGGGCGAATCAGCATGTTGTTAGACTGAGTCAAAAAAGACCGTGAGCTCCCAGGAAATTGATGCCGATCGTTAGACCAAATCATCCATGGTTTGGGCAAACAATCTAGCCGAATTGGATCAAATCACCTTTAATTTGGGTGGATCATGAGTTATTTTCACACGAGAATTTCACTTTTCACCAAACTTATTCTCCAAGCTCAGACCCATTAATCCACTGTTCCACGGGATCTCTACTCCTATAAATACCCAATTAAATCAGAAAAAAGGGAACATCGATTAATTCATCAAGTCTTTCACACATTCATCCACAGAGTCAGTCCGCATCCGAAGAACGTCATGGAGTCACGAAGACGAAAGTCTAGGGACGAGGCGACACTTATTTCTTCATCCGGGTTTTATTAGATTATTTAATTTCATGTTGAATTCAGATTTATTTTATTTCTTTATTTTCTGTATGGAAGCCTAAACTTCCAGATTCTAGGATTGCACGCGTAATTTAGTTTTGGATTATTATGGTGTGTGAATCTTTTATTTAATTCAAGCACTTTATATCTTTTATATGTGTGATTTCTTTACATGATTATTTGATTCGCAATCAATTACACATATTTGTTTATTAAATCAAGAAACGAAAGTTGAGGGTTAATATTGATCACTTCACACATATAACACATCTAGTAGTCGTATCGTTACTGTGAGATAAAAGGTGTGAGAGAAATCAATCCGATAAATCTGTTGGGAGTTAATTGATGAGATATTTACGTTACTATTATATTCATGATTGATCTACTTATGATTAGATTCGAAAGAATTAATTACATAAATTACAGATTGCTTTAGGAAATTATGCTTGAATTGAATTTAAGAAGTTACACCCACTGCAAGACAAACCAAGTGAAAATGTAATACCTAGAATTGTTTTTATTATTCTTAATTTCATCCAATTCATATTCTGGATCTGTTGAGTCCAGTCATTGCATATTTATTATTTTACTTGATTTTTTATTTAATTCTCAAACATCCTGATATTTTCCTTCTTGGACAAGTATTTAATTATTTAGATTTTTATTCATTCCATGTGGATTTGATACCTTACCTGTCTGCTTGCTACATATGTCCCATATACTTACAGAATATAATGTCATTTGCATATTAGTGAGTATTTAAATTTGTGTTGCAAATATATGCTATCAAGTTTATGGCGCCGTTGCGTGTGGAATGAATTAAATTTGATTAATTTTAATATAAGTTCATTGAATAAGTATTTAATTTATTGTTATTTGAACGGGCTTAAATATATTAATTTTGTTGCAGGAGTTTATGATAACCAGATCACAAGCAAGAAAAGAATTGCTTTTTGATCCGAAAATTAAAACAACTGCAAGGAGATTAAACAGATTGAGAACAGAAAGAACTAAGATAAATGGTCAGGATCCACCAGCTGATCCACCACAGGGTAATCGAGATGGTGTGGATAACAGGAATGAACAGGTCATCCCACGACTTCAGAATCGAGGTGTACCAATTCCACCAAGGCCTATTAAACATGCTTTCATACCTGATGGGAATCAGAGGTATGGTGGGATAGCACCACAACACCATGCTGATCAGGTTGTGCAGAAACACAATATCAATCCAACACTGATCAACATGGTGAATAATAATACTTTTGGGGGACTTCCACATGAGAATCCATACACACAGCTATCACAATTTATGGAATTGTGTGATATGATGTACAGCAGCAGGGTCCCGCAAGAGTATAATTATTGCAAGATTTTCCCATTCTCTTTAAGGGATAAAGCAAGAAGTTGGCTATTGTCTCATGATCCTCCATTGGCTAACTGGGAGGAAACAAAGCAAAAGTTCTTACTGAAATATTTTCCTCCTAGTAAGACAATGAGGTTGAGAAGCTCAATTTCACAATTCAAGCAGTATGATGATGAGCCATTATTTGAAGCTTGGGATAGGTACAAGGAGCTTATGCAATCATGTCCTATGCATGGATTCTTAGTTGATGATCAGATTTGGTACTTTTACCAAGGGTTAGATAGAAACACTCGTCCAATGGTGGACGCATTAGCTGGAGGAAGCATAGCAAATTTGGATTCAAAGACATCATTTGATTTGATAGAGGAGATGGCTGCAAACAATTATAAGTGGCCAGGTGAGAGAAAGGTCTTAAGAAGGGTAGCAAAAGTGAATGAGTCAGATGTCACGTCTAAGCTGGATGCTATCATGAAACTTTTAACCACATCACCTCACTCTCCACCAAAGGTGATGAATCCAAATTTAGAAGAAGCTGCATACATCAGAGAAAAGAATTATAATAGTTTCAGAGGTAATCAGTTCTATGATCCATCTTGGAGGACCCATGAGAATCTGTCTTATGGAAATCAAAGGAACACCTTGAAGCCTTCCTTTGGATTTTCAATCACTAATGAGGTAATCGATGAACACCAAGGAGCAAAAATGACTGAAATCTTAGAAGGGATTTCAAAGAAGTTGGATAAGCTTGATGTGTGGGAAAGGAAGCAGGAAGCAGATAAGAAATATGTAGATGCTAGGATGAACGGAATTGAAGAGATGGTGATACAGTTGGGAAGAAAACTGAAGGGAAAGGAAGACACTAGGGGACAGTTCCCTGGTGATACTCAAAACTATCCACATGAGCATATCAAAGCAATTAAGTTGATAAGTGAAGGAGAAAAGAGAAAAGAGAATGAAGAGAAGGTGGTCCCAGAAGAAGACAAAAGTCCTCCACATGTTGAAAAAGGGGCTGGGAAGCCAAAATCCAATTCTCTCCCTTCTCTTCCTTCTACTTTTTGTGAACCTAAAAATATTCCTGTTCCTTTCCCTCAAAATTCTGAAAAGAAAAATAAATTACATGAGTATTTTTTGAAATTTTATGAAATCTTCAAGAAAATTAACATAAATATTCCTTTTGCAGAGGCACTGGAGCAAATACTAATTTATGCCAAATTTCTGAGAGAGATGATTTCTAAGAAAAAGAAGTTGAAAGATGAAGTGGTCGGACTCACGGACTGTTGCCAAGCAGTCTTGCTTGGAAAAGTTGAAAAGAAAAAAGAACCAGGATGCTTTATTTTTTTCATGATCTTTAGGAAATAAAACTGTTAATGCTTTATGTGATTTAGGAGCAAGTATAAATCTAATACCTATATCTCTCTTTGAAAGGATAGGAATTGGAGATTTGAAGCCCACTACAATCAAATTGATGATGGCTGATGGATCCAAGATTGAGCCTAAAGGAAACACTGAAGATGTTTTGGTGGATGTGAATGAATTTATTTTCCCTACAGATTTTGTTGTCATGGATATGAGGGAAGATAAAGAAATTCCACTTATAATGGGGATGCCATTTTTAGCTACTGCAAAAGCTATAGTGGATGTGCATCAAGGAAGGTTGATTTTGAGGCATGAGAGAAAAAAGTAGAATTCCATGTGCAAGATAAAGTGAAAAATTCACAAAGATGGAATTGCTAAAAAAGTCGAAAGATGAGAAAGGACCTGATCGCTTACATAATAGAAGATTTTGGGCGCAATCGTTTTGGCTTCGGTTAAAAGTCATATTTTCGTCGAACTCTCCGACGTTAAACATGAGTGCTTGTTGGGAGTCACCCCAATGCTATCTTTACTGCTTTCTGTATTTTTTTAAATTATTTCTAATTTTAGTGATAATTGGGTGTTTTAATTTTTTTCTCTGTTTTGGATGCAGGGTTGTTTTTTCTCTGTTTTATGATTCTAAGTGTTGAAGTGATAATAAGAATGACATAAAATTTTTTTTCGAAAAATTCACTCCACTTTGGGTGAGTCAGCAAAGAGATCTGGGCAAATCGTTGGTTCGTTTGGGCGAATTGATGGGGAAGTTAGGGCGAGTACTCTAGCCTTCTCCGCCCTTCTCCACGTAGGTAAGAGAGGTAAGTGGGTTGTTTATTTTTGCTTATTATTTTCTTTTACTACCAAACAAATCCCATATTTTTCTCTCGCATCATTTTACACACATTTGTTTCTTTTTACACTCTCTCACCTACATACACACATCAACTGTGGACCATTATACCCACATCACCATTTGCTTTTTAAATGCAATTTCAAGGCTCATCACTCTTTTTAAACTTATTTCGATATTCTATCAAAAATAAGTTTGGGGAGGAGGAGTGTGGTTCCTAGAAATTTTTTTTTTAAGTTGGTGACCACGGGAGCAACTCATGTGAGGTAAGTGAGTTAATTTTCATGAGTATATTTTTTCTTGGGTGATTATGTACCGTTATCTTGTTTATTTCTCCATGAGCTTGAACACTTTTGATAGAAATTTTAGGCATAATGACATGATTGGTTGGTTAATGATGAAAATTTTTCTGTGATAAAATTTTATGATTATTGTAAATTAAGTGGATTTAATTGTGTTGTCATGGGAATTATGAATTGCTAGATTGCCTTAGTCGTTGGAATTAAATTTACACCCTGTGAGTTTTTGAGCCTTAATAATTCAATTCTTGAGAGTCTGATTAATTGTAAGTGTTTCTAGAACTTGCCCTGAGTCTCCTTGAATATTCGAGATAATTTATTGAATCTTGGAAATGATTTTAGGCCATCTTTGATTTATACCCTATCTTTATCCTACACATTTATCCGGTATTAATCCTTTGTCAACCCCTTTGAGCATTAAACACCAATTTTTTCTAATAACCAGTTTGAGCTTAATCAATACTTGATTTTTCATTGTGTTACTTAGATTGGTTGAGTAAATTTGTGAAAGAGGTTAGAGAAAGAATCTTATATTGTTGTAGTTGAGAAGGAGAATGAGTCGTGAAAAATAAATCAAAATAGGATAGTAGACAGTGAAAAAAAAGAAGAAAAATTGTTCGAGTTGAAAAAGAAAAGCAGAAGAGAAAAATCAAAGTTGAATTCCTGGGTTAAAGCATTGATAAATTTGTAGAAGAGTTATTGAAAAATATAAAACTCTTATACATTGAGCTGAAAATCCAATACTATTGTGGTTGATTGAGAAGAAAAATGATAAATTTGGAGTTAAGGTGGAGAGTAGGAAAAACTCCAATTTTTGTGTTGAATGAAGTGGTGAAGATAAAAGATCAAAAGAGTTTACTTGATTGATCCAAGTATTTAGTCACTTATCTATATAGTTCCTCCCCCTTCCAAAGAGCCTACGTTACAACCAAATATAAAGACCTTTCTGATCCTTGACTTATTAATTACAAGTAAAAGGAGAGTAGAGACAATGGGCAAGCCTATGGTTAAACACTATAGTTGAATCAGTTTGAGTGAAATAAAAGCCTATGCACTAGTGGGTTGAGTGAAATAAAAGCCTATGCACTGTTTGTTCGCTTGGTTTACTTGAATTGAGTTTTGTAAAATATTTCTGAAACCATCATAATCATTGTCACATCCTAGTTTTCTTTTATTCTTTGCGTTGCTCGGGACAAGCAACAGTTCAAGTTCGGGGAGTTGATAAACACGGACTTTACGTGTTTATATAGGTTGTTCCATAGTTGATTATTATATAATTTTATTTATTTTGTGAAGTTATATGTTTAATTGTTGAATATTAGAACTTCACGGGTATTTTTGAGTTATTGCAGATTTTAGGCCTAATTGAAGAATAAAAGAAGGACTTTAATTGAAGAAGATAAGAGATGAAACAAAGGAGTAACGTGGTAGCTGATTAGCGGCCAACACATGTTAGACCAAGTTGAAGCCTCGTTTGGGCGAACGGAAGGCTAATTTCGGCGAATCAGCATGTTGTTAGACCGAGTCAAAAAAGACCGTTAGCTCTCAGGAAATTGACACCGATCATTAGACCAAATCATCCATGGTTCGGGCGAACCATCCAGCCGAATTGGACCAAATCACCTTTGATTTGGGCGGATCATGGGTTATTTTCACACGGGAATTTCACTTTTCACCAAACTTGTTCTCCAAGCCCAGGCCCATTAATCTACTATTTCATGGGATCTCTACTCCTATAAATACCCAATTAAATCAAAAAAGAGGGAATTCATCAAGTCATTCACACATTCATCCACAGAGTCAGTCCGTATCTGAGGAACATCGTGGAGTCACGAAGACGAAAGTCTAGGGATGAGACGGTGCTTATTCCTTCATCCGGGTTTTATTAGATTATTTAATTTCATGTTGAATTCAAATTTATTTTATTTTTTATTTTCTGTATGGAAGCCTAAACTTCCAGATTCTAGAATTGCACGAGTAATTTGGTTTTGGATTGTTTTGGTGTGTGAATCTTTTATTTAATTTAAGCACTTTATTTCTTTTATATGTGTAATTTCTTTACATGATTAATTGATTCGTGACCAATTACTCATATCTATTTATTAAACTGAGAAACGAAAGTTGAGGGTTAATATTGATCACTTCACACATATAACACATCTAGTAGTCGTATCGTTACTGTGAGACAAAAGGTGTGAGAGAATTCAATTCGATAAATCTGTTGGGAGTTAATTGATGTGATATTTACGTTACTGTTATATTCATTGATTGATCTACTTGTGATTAGATTCGAAAGAATTAATTACATAAATTACAGATTGCTTTAAGAAATTACGCTTGAATTGTATTAAGAAGTTACATCCACTGCAAGACAAACCAAGTGAAAGTGTAATACCTAGAATTATTTTTATTATTCTTAATTTCATCCAATTCATATTCTGCATCTGTTGAGTCCTGTCATTGCGTATTTATTATTTTACTTGATTATTTATTTAATTCTCAAACATCCTGATATTTTCCTTATTCTTGGACAAGTATTTAATTATTTAGATTTTATTCATTCCATGCGGATTCGATACCTTACCTATCTGCTTGCTACATATGTCCCGTATACTTGCAGAATATAGTGTCATTTACATATTAGTGAGTGTTTAAATTTGTGTTGCAAATATATGCTATCAATTGGGCTTAAGTATCCAAGCTTAGCCCAAAGCTTATACTTAAATTCAATAATAATAATATATACCACTAAAATATTATTACTGCACTACCGTAATTATGTTATGGGCTCCTTCTTATTATGAGCCCGTTAGTCTCCCCATGTTTAAGATATACGATGTCCATTAATTAATTAAGTTATTGACAACTCCATTAATTAATATCTCATCCGAGAATAGTAGAACTCAACCTCATTATCATGCCGGATTAAATCCATCTGCAGGGTTTACATAATAATCCTATTGAACTCCTCAAGGAGACATTATCAACCTAAATAAGACACGGATTTCTTCTACAATCAACAACACACCATAAAGACAACACTATTTTCCAACTCACCGAGTTTATTGATTTAATTACATGTAAATCTCACCCATTGATGAATCAAAGAAATACATACTTCCTTACGAGTCGAGGTTATTGTATAGGGATTAAGAGCACGAACATCCATAATAACTGAGATCAAGTTCTTCTATATAGACAGCACAAGTCGAACGATATCAAGTGGTCCTGCTCAATACACACGAAGTGCAGTAATATGATTCTATAGTTAAGACAAACTAATACCAAATCACACTACAACCATCCCGATAGAGAGTCCCCATCTATTTTGATTGTGAGCATCTGTTTATACTTTATAAGGAAACCGATAATATGATCTTCCGCGTGTTGTCGCACAATATATTATCTACAGTATAAAGTAAGAGGACTATTGCATCAGACATGTAAATAAATTATAAGACGCAATCATTTGATCATTGATTCTCATTTCAAGTAAATTGTTAAAACATTGTTCATACTAAAGCTAGACTTTTAGTATACAATCCAATAGTTTTAGATTCTTACGTCGTTCTTCCACTCGATCTCTCTCCCACTCTCTTTCACTCTCTCCATTAACAATTCTGATTGCCACATCCTCATCTTCTTCATTTCACATCATTTCTTCAGTTCGAACATTAATTTCTTTGGACCACGTCAATTTGCAACAAAGAAGCGGAGATTAAATGGTAAGACGGTAACTTGGCGTATCTCTGAAGCATTAAGAAAGGGTTCTTTATATTTTAGCTAATAACCGATGTATGCAACTGCAACTGATATATTTTTAGATTTTATTTGAACAATATTGAAATGGAGAAACTTGGATTTTGGAATTCAGTTAGATTTTGAAAATAATCGGCGGTTCGCTGATTCTACCATTTTGGCCGATTTTCTGATTATGGCAGGTTCAATATGGTTTTTTTCAATTTAACCATGAAGACAATTATTAGTTTGTTCCAGACCGATTCCGGCTCTGGTTCCTGGTTCAACTGGTTGAACCAGCCGGTCCAGTCCGGTTTTCTAATCACTGTGTAGATGAGAGAAATAAATATTTTATTGATAGATTGAGTTGTGATGAGTCGTTGATAGGTTGAGTTGTGATGAGTCATTGATAGGTTTAGTTGTGATGAGTCGTTGATGTGGGTAGTCTAAGGCTACCCTCATTCACAACCTTTCACAATCTTTCCTCTTTATTAAATATTTATTTCTCTTTCATCTATATACACCATCTACAACCCAACTCAATCTCAAATTTTTATACTCCATCAACAACCCAACTCACACAAATTTTCAACAAAATATTCATTTCTCTCTGATCTATATGTATATAATAATTATTATAAAATTTTATATTATTATTTTGAGAACTTTTAATAATTATATTTAAAATTAAAATTATATTATGTTATGTTATTAAAAAAATTTTGAATTCCGTAATAATAGTATAATAATTCCTTTGAAAACACACAAAAGAATAACATACGAACTCAATAGGTGAATTAAAATTGCAAAAATTATATAAAATTATATAATTTGGATACAAAAAATAAAAAAATGCATTAAATATAAATCGTAAAAATAAAAGATAAAAATTATATTCAATTGTCATTAGCAAAATTTTGTCATATGTAGAGTTGTTACACGAGTCGAGCGAGCCCGAGTAGCATAGGTTCGAACTTGGCTCGAGTCCATAACGAGCTAGGATCGAGCTATCTCGAAATATGATACGAGCTTATCTTTGAGCTCGACTCGACTCAAATACCATATATGTAAAATCGAGCTCTACTCGTTAAAATATCGAGCTAAGCTCGACACATACATTCCCAATACTAGCCCCATTTCTTTACCCCCAAAGTATTACTAGAATCACATATCTGAATGCTAATTTCAGTGGATATCAAAAATAGAAAAGAGATTTTACATTAGTCGACTCCTCAATAAGAACAATACAAAAATAATCACTCTATAATTCCAAATTTCCAATCCAAAAAGAGAGAAATTAAAATAAAATTGACATTTTTCAATCCACTGCTTCAAATAAAATGCCTACCACCCTTATGCAATAGCTCCACCAAGAATGCTATGCTCTTGCATCTATTCTTCTCCCACCATCACTAACACTGCCATTGTTGTTGTCGTTACCGTCGCCCGCTCATCACTCAACAAAAGGGGGGTAAAACTTTAATTCATTTGTCTTTATAATGATTCAAGCCTAAATAAAACTTGTACATCGAAGAAAAAAATAAATCTCAAAGTCGAAAGTCGACTGAGGTGGATTTGGTAGCGAAAAAAGAAAAGACGAGATCGATTAAATTTGGGAGTATTGAAACTTTGAATCTTGAATAAAATTGGCTACCACAGAGATTGAGGTAGGTTGATTATTGTTGTTGGGTGCTGTAGTGATTTGGGGAAAGAAAGCAGCTCTGTATTTGGAAGAAAGTTCAGGAAACTTACTAGGGTTTCATTAAAATAATATTACTTTATATATATATATATATATATATATATATATATATATATATATATATATATATATATATATATATATATATATATATTTTTTTATAATATGTATAATTATATTAATAACTAGTTTTTGTCTCCCGCGAACGACGCGGGTTCTATTATGTGTGATGTCTTTATTTAAAAATATATTTTGTATTTTATTATTAAATGTGTGTATATATATATATATATATATATATATATATATATATATATATATATATATATATATATATATATATATATATATATATATATATATATTTGTTTGTTTGTTTGTTTTTTCATCTTACTTTGCTATTAAATATATTTTTTTACTTCCGTGTTAAAAAGATAAATATTTAATTAATATAAAAGGAAGCGATCATAGTAGAATATTTTCAATCCAAAACATGAAAAATGAATAAACTATCAATTTGGGGCCTAATTATTTTTCTATCAGTTAGAGACCTTAAAATATATAAAAAAAATAAAAAAAGGGTAGCAATGTGCCATAATTTATTTTTTTTATCATATTTATATAACAAAAATATTAAACTTATGATTAGTTGTAAATTTAATTAATAATCAAGTATCTCTTTCCTTTTATCTTTTAATTATTTTTTATTGAATAACTAAATCAAATTATTAAAGTTAAAACTCAATTAATATTTTTTATTAAATAACTCAATCAAAACATTATTAGTTTTAAATTAATTAATAATCAATCCTCAAACTTTTTTTTATCTTTTACTTTTATTTTTTTTAAATTGAATAACCCATCTAAAATATTTAAATATAAAAATATATTAAAATCATTATCATTTTTTATTATTTTAAATATTAATTGTAAGTTATTAATTAGAGGGACCTAATAAATATTAGTTAAAATGTTAAATTACTTAATATAAAATATTAGTTGCAAGATTAAAAAATTTAAACGTATATATAAAAATATTTTTATTAAACTTAATTACTTTAAATATTAAATTACTTAAATAAAATATTAATTGCATTATGAAGATTATTAATGAGAGAGATTAAAAAAATAATATTTAAAATATAAAATTACTTATATAAAAATATAAATTTAAAGATTAACGTGAGAGCGCCACGTACACAATTTTTTCAAGAACGAACATGGCGATGCCACATACACAAAATATTTTAAGAGAAGCGTGACGCCGCCACATACACAATTCCAAAATTTTATATTTTTTTACTTCCAAGGAAACATATTAAGCATGTGGTCATTGACAGTCTCTACCATTCTATTAGGAGAGCAATTATTGCCCTATCCTCAAAATAACATTAATCGCATGCTTAACGTGGGAGAGCTTCGTATCTCCCTTTTATAATTTTTTTATATAAAATCATTAAATTACCTAAAATTATAAATTTTTATAAGAAAATTACTTAAAATAATAAATAATATTAATTTTATTAAGATTATAATATTAGATCTTCATTAAAATAATTACTTAAAATACAATATTAATTATAAGATTACAAAATATTAATTATTTTAAATTTAATAAAAGTATTAAAATATATTATTTAAAATAAAAAATTAATTGCAGGATTAACGTGGGAACACCACATACACAATTTTTCTAAGAACGAACGTGGCGACGCCACATACACAAATTTTTTCAAGAAAGAGCATGGCGTCGCCACATACACAAATCCAAGATTTTGTTTTTGGCAATCACTTGTAAATTAATAGTATTAATGATATATTATTATTTATTTAATAAATATTCAAGTACTCGCGAGCTTAACGAGTTGAGCTGAGCTCGGCTCGATAGCTTAACGAGTATTTAATGGACTCGAACTTGAGCTCGAGCGGTCACGAGTCGAGCCGAGCTCGAGTTTTGATGAGCCGAGTCGAGCTGAGCTGGTGAGCTACTTAAAATTCTTAACAGCTCTAGTCATATGTGCTCAATCAAGTCATTTTTAAGAGCATTATGACTTTCTCTATTGCGAATTTGTGCCCTATTAGTCATAAGTTAGTTTTTTTATTATAATCCAAAATATATCAATATTATACTCTATTTATAGAGATAAAAAAGAAGATAAGAACTTTGATTTTATTTTTTTAAGAAAGATAATATAAATATTATTTATTAAAAATCTAAATAATATCTATAAAAATTAATTGCAACCAATCACAATGTGACACTTGTCACTTTACGAGATAAAAGATTAAGTTGAAGATTGGGTCGTGTCATGACTCACAACCTAATCGGTTGTTCAATTTTTTATTTTTTTATTGTGTTAATTACTAGAAAAGTCATAACCTTTGCTTCAATTGCAAATTAATCTAAACTTTTACAATTTTATAAATAAGTACACCACTTTAACTAGGTATAGCAATTCGAATCACCGATTAAGCATCACCTGCCCGGATGCTTACGTGGAAATTCTTTTTTATTTAAAAAAAACTATTTTTACACATATGATATTAATATTCAAGACACGTAGGCAAATTCCCTCAATCAAATATTCAACCCTAAAATTGAAGGCTGCTATCTTCCCCTTCTCTCCCCTTTGTCCTAAAATCGTCGTTCACGTAATCTTCTCCTTCTGTCTCCTTTCCCCCTAAAATCGTCATTTACTATTTCCTCATAGAAATTGACCATCGCTGCCAACCGCCATCATCACAAGGTGGATGACGGAAACGCGAACGCACCACCAACAACCTTCGCTCACCCTCCAATATCATTGCCAACCATCGAGACCACCGAATCGACCACGGCTCACCGTCAGTCCTTCGCCATTAATAAATTAGTTCTACAATTTGGCGAATGTCGTGGACACAAAGATTTAGACAATAAGATGAAAAGATGGAAGAAATTCGGCAAGAAATTGGAGGATCGGAGATAGGGATTTTGTTGCGACAGATGTTGAGAAGAAAGTGGATTTGTGTTGCTCGTCGGTGGTGAACAGTGAAAGATGGAGTGCGAGTATTTCTGAGTATGGGTTCTAGAAGGGTGGCGAGTCGCTGAGATCAAAGTGCGAGAGTTTCTAAAAGTGCGATGACTCGCCGAGATCGGATTGGTGCTTGACGGCGCTACTGCCAGAGATGGAAATTGATGGAAATTCTTGCTAATTAGTTTGTTTTTGGGGTTGAGGCTGATAAATTTGGTTTTGAGTTAGTACTGAATGGTGGTCAATTCCGGTGACACAGGTTGTGACTGAACGGGTCCCCGCCAGAGCCTAGCGTGGCGGCTCGATTTTAGATGGAAATAGTGAAATTGATTCTTGCAATCAACCTAGAGTGATGTCCAAACTATCCAACGTGGATCAAAGAATGAAAGTCTTTTTTTAATAATTTTATTTCCATGTCAGCATCGGGCAATCAAAATCTGCCCGATTGTTCATATTGCAATCACTTATTAAAGTGGTATACTTATTTATAAAATTGTAAAAATTTAGACTAATCTGCAATTGAAGTAAAGGTTTGGACTTTTCTATTAATTAACCTTATTTATTTTATTTAAACTTTTTTTTGTCCTATATGCACGACTTGTGCTTTGGATCATGAATGTGAGTGACCTAAGTTTATTCATGACCGTGAGATTGGGTTGTCCATATTAGACCTAAAAGTATTAAATTAATAAAATTGAAATGTTCACAACTGGTGGAGTGTTGTGGGTTGAGGTCATTCCACAACTCTTCACACAACTTATCATCTCCTCCAAGAGTGTGACAAGTGACATCATGTGATTTAGAGGGTTGATAATTAATGTATTTAAAAAAATCAAAATTCTTTTTTTAAATCTATAAATAGAGTATAATATTAACATATTTTAAATTACAATAAAAAACACTCTTTAAAATACTCTCTACCTCAAATTATATAATTCTTTATATTTTGAGATTTTAATTCTTTCTTATGTGATTTTTATCATTTCTTATTATGGATTCAAACAATCCTAATTACTACCCAAATTCTTAAAATTTTTCAGACTTTGATATTTTTTATTTTAATTACTCTCAACTTTCGCCAAATCTCAATCAATATTCTTTTTTCGAATATGTTCAAACATCAAAAAATATCTCTCAAAAACTTTTTTCGAAGATGTTTTATTAGTGAAGTGGAGTTCATGGAAAAAAATCAAGGTGGTCTTGCAATATGGGGATTGGTTCTTAAAATGTTTTATTTAAGCTTGAGTAGAAAATCCTGAAGATATAAAAGAAAGAACTGGATATATTGAAAGACCGCTTCAAATGACTCAATGAATATGCAAACAAGTGGATAATAGCTTGCAAGGAAACAAATAGTCGAAAAAGGAGTAGAATGAGCTAGAAGATGTTGAGGAAGAAGCTCATACAATTTATGAAGCAAGTGGTAATAAATATAATGATTTAATTATATTTAATGAATATATGCGTAAACATCTAATGTGGGAGTTGAAATTAGATCATGATTCTACGCATTTTCGTCCTGAAAATGAGGAGGGTAACAAAGAAAATGGTGGGTGCTCAAAAAATGTCAAAACAAGTGAAGATTGTAAGCATTCAGTTCCTTCAAATTTGAAAACTCCAAGTATTGGATGCTCAACCATTGCTTACCCTAAAGGTATAGATAAGGTGAAAAATAAAGGGAATGGTAAGATCTCACAATCTTTTGCTACGAATGAAGTTACTGCTTAAATTCGTGCATTAAGGCTCACTAGAGACAATAATGTTGAAATAATGAAAAAATAGGAAATGCAAAAATTAAATTAGAGCTTGAGAAGTTACATAGAAATCAATTGAGGATGAAAGAGGTTGTAGTGATCTACGTTGCTAGCGAAAGATCAATTATCACCAGAAAATGAAGAGATGAGATGCAAATTAATGATTGTGTTTAGACAGTAGATGTATTTTATTTCAAGTATTTTAGTTTATCAAATTTCTATTGTTGTCTTTTAATTGAAATGTATTTTAAGCCTTTTATTTAATTTAATGTAATGTTAATTAATTAATTAAATTGTCAACCTTACCTTATATTCCCTTTCAAAAACTTTTCAGTATTTTTCTTACTTTATGCATGTACACGTGACCACCCTCCACAAAATAAATATATAAATAAATAAGTATTTTGAAATTGATACTTTATACATATTTTTGCTCGCATGCAATTGACATCACTTTCTATACTTTATGCTCACATGAAGTTATCACTTTCTATACTTTATGCTCACATGCAATTGTCAATTTAAGTGGATCCAAATGAATTGTTCAATCACCCTATAAGCTAGTTTTCACACGTCATCTCTGATTTTTCGCTATTTATATCCATGTTGAATTTATTATTAACTTACACTCAAATTATTGTTCATCGATCCCCACCTACAAAAATATTTTTGAATTAAAACTCATATGTAAGTTCAAATTCAATTTCTAGTTCTATTAATTTCCCAGGATTTGATGAAAGGGAACATCGAGTTGTTAAAAGCAATCATCAAACTGATAAAATTATTGAGGATGTGATCTTAAACATTCCTAATATGATTATGGAAGATTACACTCCTAGAGCTAGATGATGATATATTGATAAGGAACGTGAATTTGGTGAGGAGCGTATGATGATGGACTATTAATTTGTTATAGACCAAAATATCCTCATGGGATATTTCGGTGCAGGTTTGCATGCAAAAGTCATTATCTCTGCTTATAGTGGAGGCTGTTTCTTACAATGATGAATAATTTCAACAAAGAGCTGATGCCACTGGTACACAAGGGATTTCACAGTTACCAAAATTTACTAGAGCTATGAGGGTGTTGCCGTATGGCCCATAAACTGATGTTGTTGACGAATACTTGCGAATGAGTGTAGTTGCGACAAGAAAAGCTCTTATAAAATTCGTAGATGATATTATTTCTTATTTCGGTAATAAGTATCTCAGAAGGTCTAATTAATGAGATTTGACTAGATTACTCTACGTTTGGGAACAACGTGGATTTCAGGGCATGATAGACAGTATTGATTGCATGCATTGGGAATGGAAAAATTATCCTATGTGCCGAACAGTATGTAGATTGAAGTAGAAAGCCAATAATAAATATTTTAGAAGTTGTTGCATTATATGACTTGAGGATATGATATGCATTCTTTGCAATGATATTAATATACTCCAGTGATCTTCAATTTTTTATGATGTGTTGGAAGGTCGAGCACCAAATATTAGTTATGTTATAAATGGTCGTGAATATGATAGAGCATATTATCTCACAGATGGCATATGTATATCCTTCATGGGCTGTATTTGTTAAGTAAATTTATGTTCCACAACTCTAAAAACATAAGTTATTTGCTCAACACAAAGAAGTTGTGAGAAAAGAAGTAGAACGCGCATTTATAAGTTAAAGTAGACATCATTATGTGTACTATGTCAATTTTGTACAAATAGAGTTTTTGATTTCATACACCCATCGGGATGAATCTAGTGAAATTTTTAGCAATTGATTCCCGACTAGTTGTTACAGAGGACCAAATTATTTAACGCATCACATTTCAGATACAAGATGGCATAAAGAAAAAAGGGTTAAAGTTGTTTCTTATATATATACATTAGACTTCTCATTCTTGATCAAACATGTATGCATCTTGTAAAGCCCTTTGCAAGCAGCTTCCAAATGAAGTTGCATTAATAATAGAAATGCACTAGATTGTCGATTTGAGCAAGAGAACTCCAAAGCAAACTCATTTAAGTTATTTTAGAATTTTAAATTGAATATGAATTATATTTTCTCAATTTACCAGCTCCTATTTCTTAATTTTCTGAAAAGAGAGAGAGAGAGAGAGAATAAACAAACAAATCAACAATCAAGAGCTGAATTTAAATAGAAAGAAATGATGAACAAATTGTACCAACCAAAGGCCCAGAATCCTGAGGGAGATGTTGTAATTAAAAGCAATCAATTAAATCCCTAATCTCCAATAATTTGTCCCATGTATTTTAAACAAAGACTTATTGTCAACTACCCAAAATCACGAGTTGTAAAACAGAGATCATAAATAAGATGTATTCCTATCATGAGAGAGAGAAATCCACACACAAAGAAATCCACTCATATGCGTGCTGCCTTCCACGAGCCACATCCATATCCATCCTAATTCTCAGCCTTAAGTGAGAAGTGGAAGTCGTTGTTGAGGTGGGATGACATTGTTTGGAGAATGAAAGATGATGACAATTGGGCGACAAACATGATGGCAGGGGGATCCATCATCTTTAGCGAATAGGCAGTGGGAGATAGAATCATAAAAATAGAGAGAGAATGTGAATGCTACAAGAGGGTAAGGAAATTTTGAATGTTAATTTTGATCCATAACCAAAATTTAATCCATTTGAATTATAGAGGATCCAGTTCTACAAAAAATATCTAGAATCAGTCCCTTGGAAGTGGCTGTCTTATAATTTATATGAAAATTAGGTAAATATCGTTAATAAATTAAAGAAGAATAAAAAGAAATTGAGGTGGGTTCCCTATAAAATTTACTTTTTGGGTTTATTGTTGGGGGAAGAGTTTTGTTTTGAAGGTAGAAGTTTTTTATTTTTGAAGTGGACCTGACGTAACACCAAATAACTTACTTTTTAAGCCATTATGGAAGGTGTTGCGCATTTTCCTACACACTAATTAAATCCCCAATTGTCAAGAATATTGCTTGTTCACCTTTTTGCGTGTCTCCAAGTGTAGGGAATCAATTACAGATAAGCGTGTAACCAAGTCTATTATCGAACCCAAAGGATGATTCAAGACTTACTATTTAACCTACTTATGACAAGTCTAACCTAAGACAAATCTGGATTTTCAAGAGAATGAATTAAACTAAAAATGCAGAAAATAATTACTAAAAATAATAAAATAGTAAATAAAAATAAGGATGAAGTGTTCAAGAGAGAAGATAGATAGCACTAGAAAATCCAGTTAAATTGCTCAAATTAAGTCACTAGACAATCGGTTAGAATTCCTGCAGATTTTATAAAAGCAATCACTTAATTATATTAAATCCATTTGGTAAAGTAAACTTAACACATATATCTGGTTCAAATCCTCAGATGCAGAAGAATAATTCCTACTCCCTTCTAGGTACTTAAGAATTAATCTCCAATTCCCACCTAACAAGCTAAGAAATTAAATCCTCTAGAATGGTAATTAATAGATATATTAAGTGTCCAATATTAATTATTCTAATAAAAAATATTATATGGTTAAGTTCCCTTTACCCATAAATAGACAGAAAAATATAATCACTTTTGACACAAGCAATAATCATAAATATGCAAAGGTAATTGGCATCTTCATGAATAAGGACATATCATATAAGATAAAAATATTAATCTTAATTCAAAACATTAATACTGAAATAAGAATACTGCAGAAATCCATAACCTAGTCTAGGTAATCTTTTCAATCCAATTCAAACCTTCAAAACCTAGCACTATCCAAGAAGTACTAGCCTATGGTGTTACAAGCAACACACATGGTTGGATATGAAAGTAAACCCAAAGGTCTATTATTCAAAATTAAGAAAGAAAGAATAAGAAAAACCCTAGATGTGGTGTGATTCTCCGTTCATTCCTCTGTGATTCTGAACCTTCTTGTTCTCCTTCTCAATTAAGCAACACTGATGAACACCCCTGGGATGGGTGGATGGGATGGTGAATATTCTGATAGGGAAAGGGCATGGAAAAGTATGTAGGATTATGGAGAGTTAGGCTTTGGAACACCCCAAGGGCTCATTTTATAGTTGAAGGCTTGAAATTTTCGAATTCTCTCTCAAAAGTGGGCTTTTTCACGTCAAAAACACGAACGAGGCAAAAAATGCATTTTAGACATGTTGGGGCTTGGCACTCATCGTGCCAGGCATGAGTCATGCTGACCATGGCATGGGTCGTGCCACCCACTAGTGTTGCACGCCTGCACGGGTCTTGTCACCCGTCGGCAGTCTGTGCGACCTCAAAATTTTGCTCATAACTTCTTTATTCAATCTTCAATTGAGGTGATTTCTATGCTCACATGATCCTCTCTTCCTTGGCTTTCCAACCATATAAAGAACTCAAAATAATTTGCCCATTTGAGTATGGCACGAGTCGTGCAAATTATGGCACGAGTCATGCTCTTTCGGGACGTGCTGGGCGGCGGTGTTATCTCGTGCTGCATGTGGCTGGCACGAGTGCTACTTTTGGCTGGCACGAGTGCCCTTCCTGGTTAGCACGAGTTGTGTCAGCTGCTGTCCTCCTCCCGACTTCACTCCTGACTTCCGATTTTGCTCTTTTTACCCCCGTTTTCTACCTAAAAACACAAAATAACACCTCACAAGCATCTGTAACATAAATATATACAATTCAACCACAAGATGCTCAAATACGGATATAAATTCCATACAACAGTGCTAAATCAGACTTTAAATACGAAGATTTTCATACTTAACAAACCCCCCAAACATAAGATGTTGTTCGTCCCCGAATAACGAAATCGAACAAAGAAAAAGATAGTGTGTAAAATCTAAGGGAAAAAAGGACATGACAACTAGGCCATTCAACACAAAATTGTCATTATCTCCAGTCATGCACTCTCATTACATGCAATAATTTATTCATAGCATACAATTTAAGACAATTACTACCAATTAAAATGCTCCATCAACTTATTCTCACGGGAAGTATATCACTCGCACTCAAGTGTAAAAGATGTACACTTATGGGATATGGTGTTTACGCTCAAATTCAATTCAAGTGCATGAATAACCATAAAATGCCAAACGTCTCAAACTCTCCACCACTAAAAAGTATGATTCAATAATGGGATCAAAAAGGACTTTTATTTGGATGTAATGTTGGCTCTTTGGTAAAGGTAGGAAATATATGGATAAGTGACTCAAACTCGGATCAATCAAGCGGCAGTCCATCATGATCTTTTATTTTTCTTCATCATTTCAATTCAAGCACATCATCCTCCTTTTCTCTTCAATTTTTCATTTCCACGCACAACATATGCATTTCTTTCCTTCTCTTGAGGTACCAGTTTTGGGCACTAGCTGTTTGAATATTTTTTACTCACAAGTAAGAATACTCGGTCGTTGTAGAAGTATATCCCAAGGAATAAAATTATCGAACCACAAAGGAGTTAGGTTTGGATTAGTACAATACATGTGCTCATGTTTATGTCACTTTTGTAAGGATGATAGGGGTTTTGAGTTTGAAATTATCAACTAAAGCAAGTAGCAAGTAAATAAAATAGCAACTAAGAGAAATGACAAGTAATATGATTAACGAGAAAAGAGAATAGGTGCTAAAGTTCAAGTATGGAAAAACATAGGATTAGAAACATCCAAATACATTCAATTCATATTATCATTCAAAGGCAATTCAACTCAATTGATGTAGATTAAGGGTGATCACGATTATATCCTAAGCTCCCTTTCGGGTTACAAAGGTTGTTGATCCACTTGAGACTCCCAAAAGCACTTAAGATCAAAGCCCAACACTAACCTCTTCCATCTAGGTACTAATTAATTCCCAATCTCACTTCAAAGGTACTAAATAGGATTAATTCTCCCTTTTTGTGTACTAAAACTAATGAATGGATTGGTTCCCCTCATCGAATTCAAATATCCTTTTGGTCAAACCCAAACTCGATGTCTATTCATGCCTTTCTAATACTTAAGAGGGTCGTTTCCATCTCACTCCAAGCAATATACACATGAATATTATAATAGCACTTAATTATCATAAATCATCCATTGATCAACAATCCATTAAACCAATAATCATTCATGAATAACAAACCATGTCATCACAACATCAAAACAATTAAAGCCCATGAATAGAAACCAACATCAATTAAGTCAAAAACCAATTTAATCCACATAATAATATAAACCTAATATGCTCTTCATATTCCTAATCCCACTAGAGGGATTAGCCTAACATGATAATGGTAACAAAACACATGAATGATCCATTACACATATCCATAGTTTCAAATCCAAAAGAAATACAAAATGAATAAGATCTTCCCTATCAATTTCTTGAAGAGAATCTTCTATTCTTCTTGATCTCCACCTCTAGCTCTTGAATTCTTGAGGTCTCTAGCACCCAAATGGAAGGGATGAAGAATGGATGAAGATGGATGAAGATGATGGTGTGAAATGGAGGAAATGGTGTGTGATCTCGGTGTAGATTTGAAACCCTTGTGTGGAATATTCAATCTCTCTTCAAATATTGAACTTGAGGCTATTTATACCCTCTCCAAGTTGGGCAACGGATTAATCATCAACTGGGCTTTTTACATATACTTACACACGTTGGCAGGTAAAAATCCGGATTTTTGACCCAAAGTGCCCTTACTCGACTTGGCCTGTCTTACTCGAGTTAGCAGCTCGAGTCGAGTTGCATGTAATACAACTTGAGCTATCCCAGCTCGACTCGTGTCGCCAACTCGAGCTTTCACATGTTCAGTCGTGTTGCGAGGCTCTGAAACTTAATTTCCTTCGAAGGCCCTACTCGACTCGAGTTGCCAAGTCGTGTTGTAAACACAACTTGGCAACTCGAGTAAGCACACTGCATAATTTTGAACTTTGCCCTGCTCCGCACGACTTGCTGTTCGACTTTGAGAGACACAGCTCGACTCGAGCTGCAAGTCGAGTTGGCTCTCCCAAGTCGAGTTAAGCTACTGGACGATTCTGGACAACTTTTGGGCCCCAACTCGACTCGAGTTGGCAACTCGAGTTGCACCTTACAACTCGAGTTGGGTCCCGTCAGCTTGTTTCTTGCTTGTTTCAGCTCTCGACTCCATTTTTTACCTATTTTTAACATGTTTAGGCTCATTCACACACATTCCATGAAAACATATAACACAACCAAAATACACATAAAATACGGATAAAATAATACGAAAAGACATACAAAAAGATATTAAAATCTAGGTGAAAATAACGACGATCAACCCCCCAAACTTAAAGTGTTGCTCGACCCCGAGCAACAGAAATGACAAAACAAGAGGAGTGATTTTCACCTAGGAAAAGACTAAACGAACATAAGCAATAACACATCGTTAGCAATAATAACTACAAACTATGCTAAGTCATCCTACAACATTAAAATCATAACATGAAGAATTAACAAGTTCAATCAAAAGAAAATAAAGTGTAATATAGTTCCTTTTTGGTCCAAGCCTCACATAAGTTATCAATGTCACTCAACACTCTTTAAAGTGGTAAAACAACACTCATCAATCGATTGGCTCGACTCGCTATAAGCTTGCTCGTGGACTACATTCGCAAACCACCAAAATTTCAATTAATGATCAAAAAGGTCTTTCATTAAGGAAGTAATGATAGGCTCTTTGGTAGGGTAGGAAGAATATGGATACAAGTGACTAATCAAGTGTAAGTAATCGAAGAGGTAGCTACTTTCTTCCATTCCTTAACTTATCTTTCTTCCTTTCTCAACTTTGGTACTTACAAGCACTAATCATCAACTTTCCTTAGATTGAGCTTCTTTTGATTCATGCTTCCTTCTTTGAACGTTGAAGTACTTAAGCACATGTTGGTACTTTGCTCTTTTTCTTATTTTATGGTTGCATGTCCATTCTTTGCTTGTGCTCTTTTCATCATTTTTCTTGCTTGTTTACCATTTCCTTTTCTTCTCTTGTTATTCAATCTATCCTTTCTAGCTATCACCTTCTCAATCACCCACACAAAGGGTATATATAAGGCTTTAAGTGGGTAACCATGGCTTGTAATGTGCTAAATTCACAATAAATATGCTTTAAGGCTCAAAGTGGTTGACTAAGGATGATGTTCAAGGTAGGGAAATATATGGTCATAACTTCAAATAACAAGGATGGCCTTAGATCATGTCATTAATCTCCACTATTTAGGCTCGTTCCTATAGTCCTTGAGCAAGTTCTAGCTTATCAAAAACAACCGATCTACTCATAAAGAAATACCATGTATGCACGGTTGATGCTCAAACTCTCACAAGCTTATGCATTGAACCTTAAGGAACTTATTACACAACATTCATCTCAAAATTGAACAAGTTAAGTAAAACATGTCACAATTTGAATGTGTAGAGATTCTTAATCATAAATTGTCATCACTTATCACAACAACATGTCATCACTCCCATTCAAAAGCGACTCACAACATCCCAAAAACAAACCACCAAATATCCCAAGATAAAATTAAAGATACACACAAAACATAAAAATAAGGAACCAACAAATAAGACACAACAAAAATACATAACATGCAAAAATACAAATTACATCCATCCATAAGAAAATTAAGCACACATTCATATCATCCATAATCAATTAAGCTCACAATCATCCCCATCTTTGATTGAAAATTGAAATCCTAAATTACGAAAGTAAACCTCCCACAAACATAACAAATGAATTAGCATGCTAATCACAACAATCCAATCAAAACCACTTCATGTCAAGCAATTAAAAGTTATAAGGTGTAGAGTACTCCCTCAATAGGCATTTGGTAGTGGAAAGCGTTAGCTCCGAGCTCCATTCATATTTCCAATACCCTTCATTCATGCTCAAACACTCACAAACACCATTAGCTCAACAATGTCATTAAAAATTATGGACTATCATGCGCTTCAAGACAACCAATCGGACCAAAATTCTATCCAAACTCATGAATTTTTTTTTAAATTGACCCAATTTTATAAGAATTATAATTCAAGTTCACCACACCACACACTCTCCCCCCAAACTTAATCGAAACAAGAGTTGAGAATTAAGTTTGCAAAAAGTGGTGGGACTTACCCTTGTAGTTTCCATCAATTATCTTCTTGTAGAGAAGCATATGCATCCAAACGAATTAAGTTATCTCCACCACGCACTTCCTCCCCAAACTTAACTCGAGACAAGAGTCGAGAATTAAGTTTACAACAAGTAGTATGATATCCATACTCGAATCCATGAAGCACTTCTCTTTTTTTTAATGTTCATTTTTCTCTATGAGCACAATCCACCTACATACCAAACTACAAGAAAATAAAACTAAATAAGAAAACTTACTAAAATGGGTTGCCTCCCATCAAGCGCTCGATTTAACGTCGTCGAGCTAGACATATTTAAGATCTTAACAATCGGAGAAATCTAAGACCCCATCGGGCCTCATCTTCACTTTAAATATCTCTTTAACAACCTTTTTATCAACACTTTGTGCTCCTCTAACACTTGAACTCACTTCGTTTTCTCTTTTTCTTATGTTTTTAAATCCCAGAGGCCCTTTATCAATCTTCAAATCAACATGTGGATTTCCCCAAACTTATTCCTCTTTGAAGAAAAATTTCCTGCCAATTCAAGTAAAAAGTTAGTTAATTCTTCATCTTTTAAAATCTCACTTACCTCTTTATCTCGAACATCCGGAAGCTTAATGGGTGACTTCAAATGAAGATCTCCCCCTTTTAAATTCTTACTTGATAACACCAATTCTCTTTCATTTGATATGAGTGTGAGTTCCTTCTTATCCATGTCAAAATTTTCTTTTGTGGTTGCCAAAATCGGCCTTCCAAAAATTAATGGGATCAAAGGATTCGCTTTCTTCTCAACTATCATAAAATCCATCGGAAATAAAAAAACCTCTATTTTCACTAGCATATCCTCCACAACTCCATGAGGCTTTATCATTGAACCATCTATTATTCCGATTTCCACATCCATTTCCTTTAACCTCCCAATGCCAAGTTTTTCAAAAATTTCCAAAGGCATCACATTAATGCTTGAACCAAGATCACATGTAGCATTAAAGTTTTCCCCATTTCCAATTTTACAAGTAAGAATGAATTTAACGGGGTCTTCCACCTTTAATGAAGCATCAACTTCAACAATGTCATGATCTTGTTTCAACATCATCTCTACATCACACTTACTTTCATCATCCAACAAAGACAAAAATTCACCAATTATCTTCTCATCATCCAAAGACAAATCTTCATTAATGATAATTTCCTCCTCCACGTTTGACACAACTTCACAACCTTGGAAACAATGTTTGTTGTTTCCACAAATCCTTTCTCCACCTTAATTTCCATGTTGCACACGGTAACATACAAACATTGCTCCTTAGGATTAGTTACCGTGATAGATGGGAATTTTCCTTGTTGGTGTTGAGATCCAACGGAAGAAGCAATTTGCCCCATTTGATACTCAAAAGCTCTCATCCTATTGTCGGATTTCTTTTTATTTTCCTCCATTCTAGCCTCAAGCTTAGCCGCCCTCTTTTCCATTTGAGATTCAAGCTTAGCATCTCTCTTTTCCATATAAGCCCTTGTATCTTTCATGAATGCTAGCAATGTCTCTTCTAATGATGATTTACCTTCTCCATTGGGCGGCTTAGCACTCGGATCTAATCCTTGAGGAAGTGCCACTGTGGCTTGAGTATTGGAGTAAGAAAGATTTTCATGCTTCCTCGGAGCTTGATAATTTCCTCCACTAGATTGATTAAAATTATTCTCCCGAACTTGCCCTTGATATCCTCCTTGAAAATTACCTTGGTTAGAAGGATAATTACCTTGGAAATTCTCTTGATGTTAGAAATTCCCTTGGTAATTTCTCCTATCTAAATAGGCAACATCCTCTACACCTTGCATAACATTGCTCTCATCATTCAAATTAGCACTTGTACTTCCCCCTTGACTCACTCCTTGAGTGATCAAATTCAATTTCTTTGTTAAAGCATGGATGCCCTCATTAAATTCTTTCATTCATTCACTTTGAAACACATCACTCTTCACTTTATTAACACTTTCCACTTGAGCCACCTTTCCGAATGCATAACCTCCCATTACTCTCTTGGAAGGTCATTGATAAGCATTCATTGCAATATCTTCAAAATTTTCCATAGCTTTCATAGCATCCACTCCAAATATAGACCCTCCGGATGAGGCATCTACATGCATCCGATTTTATTGACTCAACCCTTGATAAAAGAAAGCAACTTGTTGATTCTCATGAAAATCATGTTGAGGACATTTTCGTAGCATCTCTTTGTAGCGTTCCCATGCTTCATAAAAACTCTCATCCGAAAGTTGCCTAAATTGAGTGATAAGGCTTTTCATTTGGAGAGTTTTCATAGGAGGAATGTAATTGTTTAGGAACCTTTGCTCAAGATCTTCCCATGTATTACAACTTCCCAATGGAATTGTATTTTATCATGCTTTAGCCTTGTCTCTTAAAGAAAAAGAAAACAACCTCATTCGAATAGCATTTTCCGATACTCCATTCATCTTTACGGTATTTGCAACCTCCATGAACATAGCTAGATGAGTGTTCGGGTCTTCAAGAGGACCTTCCCCATACTGATTTGCTTTGACCATGTTGATCAATCCGGTCTTAATTTCAAAATTGTTGGCTTGAACAGGAGGAACCATATTATGCACGGCTCTCGGTTGGAAGTAATCCCGAATTGCTCTAGGCCTTTGCAACTCTTGTTGCTGGAGTATCCTTTGAGCTTCTTGATTTGCAAACAATTGCATGTAGTCTTGATTTTGAGCAATGAAATTCCTAAATATCTTCGCTTGATTCTCTTGCGCTCCTTCTTGTACCCCCCTTTGATCTTGTAATAGATCTTGAGGTGGGTCATGGTTAACATTATCTCCACGTTAATTCTCCATCTTTTCTTTTCTAGCTTTCCGTCTCTCTTATTTCCTTTGTCGTGCGGTCTTTTCTATCTCCAAATTCAAAGGAATAATCGAATGATTTTCCTTTGATCTTGTGATCATAAAACACCTACGAAAATTCAAAGAGTGAGACCATAAACAAAAATAGGAAATAAAATAAAATAAAAAGTATCCTTATCAAGAACAATTAAAACAATAACACAGTCTTTCACTAATCTGTTAAACTCCCTTGGCAACGGCGCCAATTTCTTGTTTGAATATTTTTTACTCATGAGCAAGAATATTCGGTCGTTGTAGAAGTATATCCCAAGAAATAAAATTATCAAACCACAAAGGAGTTAGGTTTGGATTAGTACATACGTGTGATCATGTTTATGTCACTTTTGTAAGGATGATAGGGTTTTGAGTTTGAAATTATCAACTAAAGCAAGTAGCAAGTAAATAAAATAGCAACTAAGAGAAATGACAAGTAATATGATTAACGAGAAAAGAAAATAGGTGCTAAAGTTCAAGTATGGAAAAACATGGGATTAGAAACATCCAAGCACATTCAATTCATATTATCATGCAAAGGGAATTCAACTCAATTGATGTAGATTAAGGGTGATCACGATTATATCCTAAGCTCCCTTTCGGGTTACAAAGGTTGTTGATCCACTTGAGACTCCCAAAAGCACTTAAGATCAAAGTCGAACACTAACCTCTTCCATCTAGGTACTAATTAATTCCCAATTATCCCTTCAAAGGTACTAAATAGGATTAACTCTCTCTTTTTTTATACTAAAGCTAACTAATGGATTGGTTCCCCTCATCGAATTTAAATATCCTTTCAGTCAAACCCAAACTCGATGTCTATTCATGCCTTTCTAATACTTAAGAGGGTCGTTTCCATCTCACTCCAAGCAATATACACATGAACATTATAATAGCACTTAATTATCATAAATCATCCATTGATCAACAATCCATTAAACCAATAATCATTCATGAATAACAAACCATGCCATCACAACATCAAAACAATTAAAGCCCATGAATAGAAACCAACATCAATTAAGTCAAAAACCAATTTAATCCACATAATAATATAAACCTAATGTGCTCTTCATATTCCTAATCCCACTAGAGGGATTAGCCTTACATGATAATGGTAACAAAACACATGAATGATCCATTACACATACCCATAGTTTCAAATCCAAAAGAAATACAAAATGAATAAGATCTTCCCTATCAATTTCTTGAAGAGAATCTTCTATTCTTCTTGATCTCCACCTCTAGCTCTTGAATTCTTGAGGTATCTAGCACCCAAATGGAAGGGATGAAGAATGGATGAAGATGTATAAAGATGATGGTGTGAAATTGAGGAAATGGTGTGTGATCTAGGTGAAGAAATGAAACTCTTGTGTGGAATATCCAATCTCTCTTCAAATGTTGAACTTGAGGCTATTTATACCCTCTCCAAGTTGGGCCACGAATTAATCATTAACTGGGCTTTTTACACATACTTACATATATTAGCAGGTGAAAATTTGGATTTTTGGCCAAAAGTGCCCTTACTCGACTTGGCCTGTCTTAATCGAGTTAGCAGCTCGAGTCGAGTTGCATGTAATGCAACTCGAGCTATCCTAGCTCGACTCGTGTCGCCATCTTGAGCTCTCGCCTATTCGATCATGTTGCGAGGCTCTGAAACTTGATTTCATTCGAAGGTCCTACTCGACTAGAGTTGCCAAGTCGTGTTGTGACTTGCAACTCGAGTAAGTACACTGCATGATTTTTGAACTTTGCCCCGCTCCGCACGACTTGCTACTCGACTTGGAGAGACACAGCTAAAACTCAAACTGCAAGTCGAGTTTAGCTACTGGATGATTTTGGACAACTTTCAGGCCCCAACTCGACTCAAGTTGGCAACTCGAGTTGCACCTTACAACTTGAGTTGGGTCCTGTCAGCTCGTTTCTTGCTTGTTTCAGCTCCTGACTCCATTTTGACCTGTTTTTAACATGTTTAGGCTTATTCACACACATTTCCATGAAAACACATAACACAACCAAAATACATATAAAATACGAATAAAATAATACAAAAAGAAATACAAAAGACACTAAAATCTAGGTGAAAATAGCAAGATCACTACCTCACGCATCCTCCATAGGGTACCAGTTTCGGGCACTACCCTAGGGTGCTTGTTTTAATAGAGTACTAGATTAAGCACTACTCCATGATTTTCTTTAGATGCATTCTCAAGTTCAATCACTCCTTCAACACCAATTTCATTCCTTCTCAAGCTGTTATCAAGCTCCATCAACACACTTTGAAAATCCATCAATTATCTTCTAGAAGGACAATCACGGCTCAAAAAATCATTAAGATACTCGAAGTGGTTATTTCTCGTAGGTTGCCAAAGAATTAGATTTTAAGGCTCAATGGGGCTAACTACGGATAAACAATCATATGGTAGGGAATTATTTGGTTAAGTGACTTATAAATTCAAGGATGGCCTTAAATCATCTCCCAACATCTAACATAACTTATGGTCTCAAGCAAGACAAAAGGCAAGTTCTAGAATACATGCACAAGAACGATACTCACCAGAAAAGAAACATCATGTGTTTATTTAGATGAATAAGGCTAATCTCACATGGGTTTTAACAAGTAATAGAGCACTCTTCATGGTAAACAATATCTCACAAGTGCACATCTAACTTCATATGACAATATAACTTAAGTGAAATTCCTTCATCAATTTCAAGAGCATATGAATTTCTGGTAGAAATCTAACAAATAAATATCACATTAAGTATACAACCAGATACTCAAACTATAACACCTAAACTATTCAAGAATCAACATAATATACCACATAAAAATTAAAATAACATAACGAAGGCACCTAATTTCAATCTCCTCTACATCTTGCAAGCTCCTCGAGTTATTCAACTCGGTCAGGCATAGGCCTCAGATAGAACTCACTTCTCTTCTACTCTGATATCCTTCATAATCATTAAAGCTCAAACACATCTCATCACCAATTAGAACTTATCAATAATATCATAAGGAAAACTAAAAAATTCAAACAAAAATTATACCACACCAAATCTAGGAAAAATACAAGACACACAAAACACTTGAATAGTCGCAAAAAATTCAAAAATTCAAAATAAATTCCAAAAATTCTAAAAAAAATTAACCTCCAAGCATCACATACAAGTGAAGAAAACTTACCTCAGTGCTTCAAGACATTAGGATGCACGTCCACCCCTCCAAACTTAGTTCAAACTAAATGAGAACTAAGTTTGTAAAAAGTGAATACAATAGACATAGAAGCACCTAAATAAAAACTCCTGCACCAAAACAAACACATAAAAGCAATAATATAGGAGGGTAAGCCTCCAACAGGCGCTCATGTTTAATGTTGGAGAGTCATGACGGAATGCAGAATTTTTGTAGACTACTGATTAAGAGGGCAACCCTCTTTCATCTTTACCTTCCAATACTTTCTCCCCCTCTTATCATCCACACTTACCACCTTACCTTTCTTAGGTACCATATGATCAGTAGAATCTCCTTTCTCAAGCTTTCTCGTCTCATTCCTGTCAATCTTCAACTTAATTTCAGAATCATTCCTACCACGATCAAGATCAAACAGGTCAGGATAAAAATGATCACAAAATAAAGAAAGAGAGAAAGGAATTTTAGATTTGTGGGTATCCGGTGGTAAATTATGAGGCTTCAAGTAAGCATCATCTGTTCTTCCTTTGTCTACATCCTTCTTCTCAACCTTAACTACTACATCCTCTGTCACTTTTAAAGGTGCTGTTTCTCTTGCACTTGTAACTGTGAGGCTTGCAGTAGTAGGCTTAAGCTTTCTTGCTAAATCCCTGCAATCAGATTTATGTAAGTATTCATTGTATCAATTAGAAAGCTTATCATACCTATCATCAAAATCAGTAGAAATAAGAGCTAGAAGTTCTCTTTGGCGTTTTTCAATAGGATCCCTAGATAGGATCAACGGCAAGCTCTCCTCCGTGGTTCCCTCTACTTCTTTGATGCTTCTACACTCTTGCATATCAGTAGGCCACTTCATAACTCTCTCAAGTGAAAAGACGACTTCTTCATCATTAACTTGCAACTTCAGTTCCCCCTTCTTCACATCAATGTTTGCTCCTGCAGTCTCTAGGAACGGCCTTCCCAAAATTAGAGGAACTTTGTCATCTTCTTCTTCTTTCATATCTAGCACAATGAAATCTACTGGAAATATGAACTTTCCAACTTTGACTAAGACATCTTCAACTACCCCTCTTGGGTAGGTCATGGATCTATCAGCAAGCTGCAATGCTACAGATGTCGAGTTCAGCTCCTCCAAACCAAGCTTAATGAATAAGGAATAAGGCATAAGATTAATGCTACCCCCAAATCACATAAGGCTCTCTTAGCTTGTCCATGTCCAATCTCACAAGGAATGGTAAAGCTTCCCGGATCTTTCAACTTCGTAGGAAGTTTCTTTTGTATCACAGAACTGCAGCTCTCTAACTTATTCACGGACTCATTTCCCGTCAGACTCCTCTTCTTAGAAATGATGTCTTTTAAGAACCTTGCATGGTTGGACATCTCTTCTAAGGCTTCAGCGAAAGAAATATTAATGTGGATCTTCTTGAACATCTCCACGAACTTCTTGAACTTCTCATCTAATCCTTTCTTAAAAAATTGCTGTGGAAATGGAATAGGATGTTTTGTCTTTGGAATCCCTCAAATATCTCTTTCAAATTCCACTTCTTTTTCCTTCTCTTTTTCTGGTCTTGCTGCCTTAGCTTTCTACCACTGTTTCAATCTAACTTCAGGTTCTTTAGGATTTTCATCAGTTTCAAGGACCTGGACATCACTTTGGACGAGATCAGCAGCATGAGGATTGAGATGAATTTTTGAATTTTTCATCGGGACAGAGCACGAGTCATGTTGAGAATCTACTGAGTCATGCCGAACAAATTCGGTGGTGTTTTTGACACGGCACGACTCGTGCCGACAGATAGGGCAATCGTGCCGGCCATCCCATGTGGTCGTGTCGTCTGCTTAATTGTCTGTTGGTGAGCATGACTCACGTGTTCTGCTGACTTCAAAGCGACACAAGTCGTGCTGATGCTAGCACGAGTCTTGCCATGTGTCAGCCTCATCGTGATCGTGTTCGTCAGACTTTTCGACCTCTGTTTCGACTTTAGCTTGATCCGATGGCAATTTTGGACCCTCGTACTGTGTTTCACTCCTCAAGGTGATAGCCATAACTTGCTCTTTCGGGTTCATCACCGTTCGAGAAAGGAACTTACCTTGCTGCTCTAATCTTCCAACTGCAGCTTGCAACTTTCCAATAGCAATATCAGTTTCTTTCTGCTTTTTCTCATTCTCATTCTGTCTGATTTCAGCTTGCTCTTTATTAGATATCATCAGCTTGACCATCAAGTTTATCTAATCCCCTTGATGCTTCATCCACAGTTTCATCTCATCATCCATGGATGCTCTTCCTTCAACAGGCTTATAGGCTGGATCTATTCCTGGAGGAGGTGCTACTGCATTACCCAGGTTTTCATAGGACAGATTCTCATTCCTTCTCTGATTGTTGAAGTTGGAATTTCCTTGATCATTCCTTCCCCATTGCTGATTACTAGGTCTGAAGTTCTGTCTATTTTTGTAATCCCCTTGAAAGTTCTGACCCATAGCATAATTCGCTTACTCCATCTGATCTTCATCTTGATCCATACTAGCATCCTCTCCTCTGTTTCCTAGTGTGATGCGATCCATCTTCATATGCAACTCACTGAGTTGACTTTTTAGTTCTGACATCTCACTGATGTTGACCTGTACTTCTACTTTTGCCACTTTATCAAAAGTGGCTCCTCCTTCGCTTCTCTCCATAGGCCAATCTTATGTGTTAGATGCCATCTCCTCAAAGATCTCTTCTGCTTCATCTGCTAACTTTTTGAAGACCGATCTACCAGCTATCGCATCCACCAATACTCTTGAATTACCTCTTAGGCCTTGATAGAAGAAGCCTAAGTAAGTGTCTTTTATAAATCCATATTGTGGACCACAACACAACAGCTCCTTGAACATTTTTCATGCCTTATAGAAACTTTCTAAGCCTTCTTGTTTTAATTGTGTAATCTTTTGCTTCAACTTAAAACTCTTGGAGGGAGGGAAGTATTTGTTCAAGAACTTATCTGCCAATTACTCCCATGTAGTACAACATCCTGTAGGAAGGTTATTGTACCACTCATTGGCTTTCCCCGTTAGTGAGAATGGGAAAAGCTGCATTCTGATAGCATCCTCCGGAACATTTCTATGCTTCTGCATCCTCGCATACTCATCAAATAACTGTAGATACTCACTAGGATTCTCCAAAGGATTACCACTAAACTGTTGTGCCTGTACCATTCGGATCAGTCTAAACGGAAACTCAAAACTCTCCACAGTGATTGCGGGTCCATTCAATCCAGCGTTCATGGTATGCTTCAGCTTGTACTGATCCCGGGATCGATGCTTGCTCATCATCGCATCTCTATAGTCACAGTTTCTTCAGTTAAATCAACTTCATCCTCTTCAAAAAAATAATAAATATCCGACTCAGGACTAGCAATGAGTATGGCTGGCTTCTTTCTCTTACTTTTGTTCAGTCTGACAAGTGCTTCAAGTTCTAGGTTGAGTGGTTCAATGGGAAGATCACTTGACCTACTGATCATACACTTATTCTCACACAGCTGATTAGAATAGTTTGGATCTAAATAAAATAAAAGCAATTAAAAATTTAACGTCCTAAATTAAAATAAATCACAAAAGAATTAATAGTAAAGCCTAGGGAATTATCCCTGGCAACGGCGCCATTTGCTTGTTCACCTTTTTTCGTGTCCCCAAGTGTAAGGAATCAATTGTAGATAAGCGTGTGATCAAGTCTATTATCGAACCCAAAAGATAATTCTAGACTTACTATTTAATCTACTTGTGACAACTCTAACCTAAGACAAATCTGGATTTTCAAGAAAATGAATTAAACTAAAAATGCAGAAAATAATTAATAAAAATAATAAAATAGCAAATAAAATAAGGATGAAGTGTTCAAGAGAGAAGATAGATAGTATAGGAAATCCAGTTAAATTGGTCAAATCAAGTCACTAGACAATCGGTTAGAATTCCTGCAGATTTTATGAAACCAATCACTTAATTATGTTAAATCCCTTTGGTGAAGTAAACTTAACACAAAATCTGGTTCAAACCCTCAGATGCAGAAGAATAATTCTTACTCCCTTCTAGGTACTTAAGAATTAATACTCAATTCCCATCTAACAATCTAAGAAATCAAATCTTCTAGAATGGTAATTAATAGATATATTAAGTGTCCAATATTTATTATTCTAATGAATAAAGGTTACATGGTACATGGTTAAGTCTCCTTTACCCATAAATAGACAGACAAATATAAACACTTTATGACACAAGCAATAATCATAAATATGCAAAGGTAATTGGCATTTCATGAATAAGGACAGATCACATAAGACAAAAATATCAATCTCAATTCAAAACATTAATACTGAAATAAGAATACTGAAGAAATCCATAACCTAGTCTAGGTCATCAATTCAATCCAATTCAAACCTTCAAAACCTAGCACTATCCAAGAAGTACTAGCCCATGGTGTTACAAGCAACACACATGGTTAGATATGAAAGCAAACTCATAGGTCTATTATTAAGAATTAAGAAAGAAATAATAAGAAAAACTCTAGATGTGGCTTGATTCTCCATTCTTTCCTCCGTGATTCTGAACCTTCTTGTTCTCCTTCTCAAGTAAGCACCACTGATGAACTCCCCGGGATGGGTAGATGGGATGGTGAATATGCTGATAGGGAAAGGGTATGAAAAAGTATGTGTGATTGTGGAGAGTTAGGGTTTGGAACACCCCAAGGGCTCCTTTTATAGTTGAAGGCTGGAAAATTTCGAATTCTCTCTCAAAAGTGGGCTTTTTTAAGTCAAAAACACGAACGGGCCAAAAAATGTATTTCGGACACGCTGGGGCTTGGAACTCATCATGCCAGGCATGGCACGAGTCATGCCGGACATGGCACGGGTCGTGCTGCCCACTAGTGTCGCACGCCCGCACGGGTCGTGCCACCCATCGGCAGTCTGCGCGACCTCACGGTTTTGCTCATAACTTCTTCATCCAATCTTCGATTGAGGTAATTTTTGAGGTCATGCGATCCTCTCTTCATTGGTATTCCAATCATATAAAGAACTCTTAAAAATTCTCCCATTTAAGCACAAGTCGTGCAAAATATGGCACGAGTCATGCTCTTCCGGGATGTGCTGGGCGGTGGTGTCCTCTCGTGCCGCATGTGGCCGGCACGAGTGCCCTTCCTAGCCAGCACGAGTCGTGTCGACTGCTGTCCTCCACCTGACTTTACTCTGACTTCTATTTTTGCTCTTTTTACCCCCGTTTTCCACCTAAAGACACAAAATAACACCTCACAAGCATCTGTAAATATATGCAATTCAACCATAAGATGCTCAAATACGGATATAAATTCCATGCAACGGTGTTAAATTGGACTCTAAAACACGTAGATTTTCACACTAAACAAATATCAATTGTAGTAGCAAGTGACCAAGTATAATATCGAACCCACAGGACAGTTAATTATTAACTTATAAAATTACTAAATTAATTAAGACTAGTAACTAATTTTCATTTGTTTAAAACTTAATTATCTATGAAACTAAAAAAATAAATAACTACTAAAATAAATCACAGAAGAAAGGTTTAAGTTTAATTCAAGATAAGATTAACAGTTCTAAGAAAATCCGGTATAAACTAATTAATGTGAATCCTAGATATCCAATTGTTTATTCATGCAGACTTTATGGAAACACACCACATAATCATGTTATCCCACTGGATATAATCCGATTTAAAGCTAACAATTAAATCTTGTTTAATTTCTAAGGTGCATGAATACCACCTGCCCCCCTTTCTAGATACTAACAAATTAAGAACATTACCTGCGGGTGGCACTAATAACTAACAAGAATTCTCTAGAAAGTACTACAAGGTTTTATTCAATATCCTGCTTGAAAGTCTAATTGCATTGTTCTACTAGATCATTTAAATATCTAATTTATCAGTCTTGAAGAATTAACGTGTTCATGGGCAATCTACCTTAATCTTTAATAAATAGACAATTCAATTCATGAATGCACAAAAGTTAACATAATAAAATCAAGCATCACGGGCAATGTCATGAATTTAATATGAAGACATTATGAAGCATGATTTCAGAGTCTCAAGACAAATCAAATAAACCAAAATAATAATTCACATGAATTCACAAATTCAATCTAGTTTATTAAACAAATACGTAGATCCTTCAAACCTTAAAATTGTAAATAAAATTAGCCAATGGGGTTATAGACAACACCCATAGCTATCATAGTCATACCAGAAGTTTTAACAAATAAAAAGATAAGAAAGGAATAGAAAAACCCTAATGTCAGCATTGTTCCGTTTTCCTTCTCTGTCTCTCCTATTGACTGATCTCCCTCTTGAACAACACTTGAATCACCTTCGGTATGAATGGATGATGGGATTGATGTGGATGAAGTGAAAGATGGATAAGAAAGGGAGATAGTGGTGTGAGAAGCGATGGTCAATGTTTTTGAAATGTGGATCTCCTTTTCTCCTCTCCTCAAAAGCCCTTTTATAGATGTGGGCCTCCAAAACTGCCTTTTCTATTTCTAATTTTCGTCCCTCACACACCTTCACACAGTAAGGGTTGTAAAAATACACCTAAAAAAACCCTAGCTCAGCACCCAACTCGGCCACTCTTGGTCCAGCTCGAGCCAAGCTGGTCCCGAGTGGTGCTCGCGACCTCACCATTTCAAACATAACTTCCACATTCGAACTCTGATTTGAGTGATTATTGTGCCAAATTGATCTTCTATTCCATGTTTTTTAACCATATATTACATTATTAGTTTAGACTTCCACACAAATATAAAAAAATTATGCAAAGTAGACGTGTGTTTTCAGTATTCCTTCACATTTTCACCCTTTATTTCAATTTTGAACTTTTGATCCATTTTTCACCTAAAACACAATAAAACACCTCAAATGTATATTTTTTCAAATATATGGACATGTATGAGACTTGTGTTAATATATGACAATAATTTCTCGCAAAAAAGCGTTAAATTGGACATTAAAACACTCTGATTTTCACTCTCAACATAAGGCTTAAATTAAGTTGTCGATTATATCTAAATGAGAAAAATAAATATTTTACTAAGTGCAAGTCTTGCATGAAACCGTCTCACGTGAGATCATTTTACACTTTTTAAATTAGTTATTATTTTCGCTATAAGATGCAATAATCATTTTTGCTATAAAAAGTTATCATTTTTCATTTATACTATATATTGTTCATGAAATAGTATTATCACATTACGTTAACAGTTGATCTACTGTACAATTTGTGTATACTAAAAACAAGATCCGTATTTAAAAGTGGGTCAACTATATAATCCTAAAATACCCAAATGGGGACATTAAAACACGCTGATTTTCACTATCAATAGAAGGCTTAAATTAAGTTGTCGATTATATGTAAATGAGAAAAATAAATATTTTACTAAGGGCAAGTCTTGCATGAGACCGTCTCACGTGAGATCATTTTATACTTTTTAAAGTAGTTATCATTTTCGTTATAAGATGCAATAATCATTTTCGCTATAAAAAGTTATCAATTTTCATTTATACTATATATTGTTCATGAAATAGCATTATCACATTACATTAAGAGGTGTTCACTAAAAATAGGATCCGTATTTAAAAGTGGATCAACTATATAATCCTAAAATACCCAAATGGGTCATTCACGCTTTATTCACGCTGGTCTCCTTCTTCTCTCTTCCAAGATCTCACGCTGGTCTCCTCACTTTTCCCTTCCAGATCTCCATCTTCGCTTCCCTTCCAAATCTCCATCTCCACTTCCTCTTTGCGCCGCTTTCGTTCCAGATCTCCGCTGCCACGCAAGCGGTCTCCTCCCTCACTCCGCTGCCTTGCTCCATCCGTCGTCTTCTTTCTCTTCTTTCCCAAATTGTCGCTCCGCCTCCTCTCTCTACGCGCCGCCTCCATTCGTTGTCTCATTTCTCATTTCGCTGCTCGTTCTGTCCTCCCGTTTTCTATCTCTTCTCTGACAATCTGCCAGCTTCGCCTCCTTTCTCTGTGTGCTTTCCTTTGTCGATTATAAATGTTGGTTAGAGAAGTGAATTTGAGAATGAGGCTAGTGATGAATTTTGTGGAATTTGTGGATTTAGATTGGAGGTTTCATTCAAGATTTGAGAAGATGGAACAAGTTTGTGGGTTTGAGTATGTGGAGGAGGGGATTTAGGAATGAGCAGGAGTTGATGTTTGGATATTTTAAATAATTGTATTAATTTTTATTAATTGATGTACTTTTTTTTTCATAAATGTATACTTTTATATTTGGATATTTTAAATATGTTGTACTAACTTCTATTCATTGATGTATGTTTTTTAATTTATGAATGTATAGTTTATATTAAAGATGTTTCAAAAATCTGAATTTTATTTTGATTTACTATTGAGCTTAATTTTTATATTTTTAAATAAATGTATTAGTTTTTACACTAAAGTGTACATAAATGTATAAATGAAAATATAGTATAAGATAACAATAATTGTACAAATTTTAAAAATTGAAAAAGTAATACTTTTATTAAGTAAAACTTATATGGTATTGAAATATAACTAATACAATTTATTAAGAAATACATATAGACTATTAAGCTACAATTAATATAGTTTATTAGAAAAGTAATACATTTATTTAACTAAACATATACATGATAGAGTTAAAATTAATACACTAGACTATTAAATTGATAAAAATATTAGTGTAGAATATAAATCTTAATAAATTCTTCTTAAAACATAAAATAAAATTTTAATACATTTACTTGAAAAAACATATATGCTATACAATTACAATTAATACAAATAATTATTAAATATATTTTTTATACACAAATTTGGTTAAACATTTAAAAGTAAAAAATAATATATTTATTTAATATAATTTATACAAATTAAAATTAATACAGTAAGACTTAATTCCCCTCTATCGTCCATTTTCTTCAACTACTTCTGCACCTTCGCCTCCTCACTACCTCCACGGTCTCCCGACACCGTACCTTCACCCTATCCCTGGCACAAAGTTCAACTGCCGCATTCACTTATCAATTGCGGCTCCATCGCACTTTCAATCATACAAAAATCAATCACAAAAATTCAATCACTAGAGAAAGATAACATCGCAACCTAAAATTTTGGGAAAATCTAACATGAGATTATGAGAATACACGGAGTTGAGACTTTGAAGGAGAGTGAGCAGCGGCGTGACGATGGGAGAAAAGAAGGAAACGATAATGAACAGTGAGAGAAGGTTGAAAGAGAGAGAAGTCAACAGAAGCGATTGAAAGAGAAGGGCGGTTGGCGGCGCAGTTGTTGTACGGTGTGAAAGAATGGCGTTGCAGCCGCTATACGGTGAGAGAGAATGGAAACGTGAACAGCTGATTGTGAGAGAGCAATCGGACCAGTGAGAGAGAATAGGAGAGTGAATCGGGCATTAAGCGTGAATTAGTGCAAATGATCCAATAGACTTATTGGAGTATAATTATTTGGGTCATGGATTAAGTCAATGAGTCACTAATATAGGGGCAAGTCTTGTGTGAGACGTCTCATTGTGAGATCATTTTACGCTTTCGTAATTAGTTATCACTTTTGTTATAAAATATTATTATTTTTTATTTTATATATTATAAATTATTAGAAATAATTTATTACATCATTATCACTTTTCATTAATAATGTTATCAATATTCATCTCTCTCACTTAGCCGCTTATTTAACTTTGCGTTAAAAAAAGATGTTTGAGACACAACGAACGTCCGACAAGCCTTTGCGTTAAAAAAAAGAGGTTCTGAATCATTGCGTGGACACGGGACACCGCTAGGACAGACGTCGTTTTCTAGTAACCCCAGATCTAAACAACTTTCTAGAGTACTGCCTTTTTCTTCTGTGTATATTTAAATTTATTTTTTATTTATTCTTATTCTTATTACGTAGTAGTCCAACTAGCTGGTTCGGTTATCGCGTCTTCTTCTACGTAGAATTGAAGAAAACCATACAACTGGAAAATCACATTTCTCTTTTCTTAAGTTTTATCCAGGATCGGCGCATGGGTTGATCAGGTACCTTCGATGGATTTTCAGTTTATTGGTAATTGGACTTGTGATTACTCCATAATTAGCTCTTTGTATTTTTATAATTGCATTTGCTTATGATTCTCTTCCATATTTTGCTTTCTGCTTCCTGTTTCACTATATGTGTCTATGTTTTCATTTTTTCTTTCTGTTTTTGCTCCTCCCCTAACTGAAATAAATCTTAGGTTAGAGTAGTGTGAAGAAATCCGTTCCTCTTTTATAGTTGCATATTGTATAGATTGCAGAGTCGTGATTTTTATCTTAATTAGGGTACAAAGAAGAAAAAAATTCTTTAATATATACAAGAATCTGGTAATGGAATAACTGGTCATACAGGGATGTAAGAGAGAGAGAGAGACAATGAAGAAGCTAATGAGTCTTGTGTTGTTCCTTTTTTTACTTATGAATATATGTGTAAGCCAAAATTCACATGAGTGGAATTCTTCAGCTCTGATCCTTTGGGAGAAAAGAAACTGAGAAGTATAGTGTCCATGGATTTACGGAGACATAAGCGAGCAGTGGTATCAATTGATTGTGGGAACTCAACTGATGTCGAAGATAACGCAGGTAGCGTTTAATTTTTTTGTGAGTATTTTACTATAGTATTTATATAATTTTGAGTAAATGTTTGACATCAGTTAACTTCATTTTATCGCATTTAGCCTACTTTTTTCCCAAATGGATCAAGCGCACTTCAGGAGTTAATAGATATGCAATACTGGATGAGTTTAGATTCTTCTATTTCTACCTTGGAAATTTTACCAAATCTCTTCACTTTTAAACTGTTAAGTGATTTATGCATCTTCAAGTATGCAAGCTTTATGATTACATTTGGATGAAAGGATTTGAACTTTGACGAAAGAATTAGATTTGATAAAGGGATTTCAAATGGGCTTAATTGTGTCGAATTTCAGAATCCAATGTATGGATCTAAGATTCATCATATTAGAAAATATACCCTGAAGATTTTATGGATATTCAAATAAATATTTCCTGGACCATAAAAAAAATTATATATTTTGGATATTGCTCCATAAACTTGATGCTTAGTGGTTTCTGGTATTTCAGAGCTTTTAACAAGCGAGACGGAGCAATATACTGCAAATCCACATTGGAAGCTTTCCTTACCACATGTGCTTGTTGCTACCATTGTGCCCTTCTTATTTGGCTATCATCTTGGGTTTGTTCTTGTCACTTCTTGTATTATCCTTTTTTATTATCTACGTTTTCATGCACTGAAAACTGCTATTCTCCTCAGAGTTGTTAATGAACCACTTGAAACAATTTCTGCTGACCTTGGTTTTCAAGGGAACGCCCTTCAAGAAGGTGAGTCATAGAACATTGCAACATGTTGTGTATAAGTATGCATTGAGTATTTGGTGTTGATATTGTTTGTACAGGCTTGGTTGTTAGTACTTGTCTTGCTGGTGCTTTCATTGGATCCCTGATCAGTGGTTGGATTGCGGATGAAGTTGGGCGACGTAAAGCATTCCAATTATGTGCTTTGCCTATGCTAGTTGGTGCTCCAACGTGGTACTCAAATATATTTTTTTTATATTTATTGCTTTTTGCTCAGATTTATTTGTTTGTTTATTTATATTTACTTAAGATTTTCTAAGTTGAATTTTTTCTGGATTTCATTTTTTTTTTCAATTCATAGAATATGAATTAGTAATCTATGCTACTGGTTATTTCTCATTAAGCTATTCTTTTCTTTTTCCTGTCTTGATGTCACACGTTCACTACCACTTCTCATAATCAAGGGTAAATTACATAGAATCACAAATTTCTTGACAAATGATCTTATCATTTTATCCATTTTATGCATTTAGGTCTTGGCCACTCACCAGTTATTATATGACTTCTCCATATGTACTATGAAGTGTCATGCACCATAATGGGAGACCTTAAAAACAAGGACAGTGCAAATTAAAAGAATGCGTAGATGAGATGCTCGTTAATAGCCTTAAACCAACATGCATAAATTGCTCCATAGCTTTTAGCGAGTCATGAGAAATTCATTCATTACGAATACAGTGCTCAGCTAGAGCATAAGTTATCTCTCCTGGTGTCTCTGTTGTATCAGTTATTTTCTTGGATTGGGTCTATATCAGTATTTTGTTAAAGCCCACGAGCCTTACACATCTTGGGTTAATCTTGAGTTAGTTCTGTTATTAAAGCCTGTGGGCCTTCCATGTTAGTTTCTTAGGTGTCTTCTAGATTGATTAGGGATGTCAATCTCTTGGATAACTGTTTACAGCTGTCTAGCATGGGCAGATTGTTTCAAAATCTGAATTTATCATTGCTATTCTAGCTAGTGCAGATTGTACATCGCAATCTGAAATTTACCATTGATATTAATAAGTTTTCCTTTTGATTCCTGTTTTTTGCCTTTTTATCTTCATCAACGCCTTTTAGTTTATGATGATGGGCATGTAATCTGTTCAGCAAACCCAAACAAACATTTTGGACGTTATGAACTTGTTAAACACGAAACTGTGTTCTCTTAAGATGTTAAACGATGTGTTGTGCCATCTACACTTTCTCTCTTGGCTCTCTTATGTTGTTGGAGCATCCTTAAGTGGAAGTTGAATTTTGAGAAAGATGGCTGACATTGCCAATATATCTTCAACTGTTTCTAAATTTTCATGTAATTCATTAGACATGACAACTTGGTTTCTAATAATGAGCCTATTATTAAGAGAAATAAATGAAACATTTCTCTCAACATCAATAAAGCTGAATTAGCTACTTCAATATGTGCAAAACTCAATGCTTCGGTATTTCTTAGATCCAAGTTTAAAGAGATAAAAACATAACTAAATTCCTGAAGCTCCACTATATCTTCATCGAGATTAACTGAGCATCTGCCTAAGAACTCGTAAAGCCCTAGCAGCACCCATTAATGATCTCCTTGTTGACGACTTATGTGGAATTAGAATTTTAACAACTTAGTAAAAGTTCAGCATCAGTAGGAATGGAACTGCTGAAAAATCCAAGTGCTTAAGTGAAACCGGAAGCTGTCTGTGAGACAACAGCTTTGCTTCAGAATGGATGACTTCATGATGCCATGGAGATTGTGGTAGACTAGTAATTTAAAGTTGTGGCTCCAAGAAGATTGTGGGTTTCTGGGATGGGGATTGAGATCATTGTTACTTGTTCAATAGTGAAGTCTAGTTAAGGATTTCATATTTGAAAATATTGAATAAAAGAAAATACTTTCTAGATGTAATGTGACACGTAATACAAAAACAGTGTTCTTATTCTTCTGTAACTGCTAAATAGAATCGTTTGAAATTCAACATTATTTTACTTCAATGCCATCTATGAACTATAGCATAATGTATTATTTGATAATATGGGAGTGAGTTTTTTCTTTTCAAGTGACAAGTATCCTGTTTTGGTTGAACACATTAGCTTGTATGATGTGAGATTAAGTTTCTCCTGAAATTAGGTCAGTAATTTCTGGCAGTTTTTTGCGTTGGATACTTTTTTTCTTATCATCTTTTACATGTCAACTCTTTTTTCCATATAGTCTACCGACTTACTTAACATTTCATGTACGTGGTTTTTACTGCAATTTGTTCTTCTTTTTCTCTGTTTTATCTAAGGGGTGATATTCCATGTATTTCCAGTGCAACAGCAAAAAGTTTGACAGGGATGCTTCTTGGGAGGTTTTTAGTTGGTATTGGTCTGGGTGTGGGTCCCCCAATTGTGTCTCTTTATGTAACAGAGGTAGAGAAACAACCAAATTTTCTGGGATTTTGCTTCATTGTGTATATCAGGGTTGCTCTTATCTGCCTTCTTTATTTGACATTCAATCAGATATCACCTGCGCACGTGAGGGGTACTTATGGGAGCTTTATTCAGATAGCAACTTGTCTTGGGTTGATGAGCGCTCTGCTGGTGGGAATTCCAGTGAGGAGTATCTTTGGATGGTAATCTAATTTCACTGAAAGCAATTCTAAGAAAACTGAAGATCACTGTGTTTCATTTTGTGGTAAAAGAAAAAGCTGATTAAACTGTTTCTCATCCTTGTGCTATTGACTTTTTCACCCAGGTGGCGCATCTGCTTTTATATTTCTATCATTCCAGCTGCTTTGTTAGCTCTTTTAATGGCGTTTTGTGTTGAATCTCCTCACTGGTTATACAAGGTTTAATACTTTGTGCATTTTATATAGTAATTTGCTTTCTAGCTTGCACTTCATCTACTTTTGGGCATAAAAGACATAAATTAGATTTATTTTTTCTAATGCTGCTACTATATCTGAATGCTAAGTGTTTTGATTGGTACTACTGTGGAAAAATCTTTGGCCTGCCTCTTCTCTTTGAGCCCACTTCTATGAGGGAGCACTTTTATTTGCAGCAAGTTTGGGTGATAACTTATTCTTTATCAAATCAAATTCTTTGGACTAGTGAGATCTCTTCTGCTTCCTTACTATGGTCTCCTCTTAGTTTGTCTCTCCCATGGAGCTCAGAACTCATTTTCCCCTTTTGACTCTCCAATATATATAGCATGAGAAGCATATTTGGTTAATGTTACAACATTTTGCAAGTTGTCATATGTCATGTGCTTGTGAAAACAAAGATGTACAGTTGAGTATGAATAATTATTACAATCTGTTATCTTTTTAAGTAAATTTTTTAAGGAATGTCACTTTATTCTGGACCAGTTATATCATTTGTTTTGATCATTGAGAAATACTAAGGTTGCATAATTTTATCAGTACTATGATGTGGAGTTGACAAAATTTTCTCTGTTTTTGATATGTAGCATGGAAGACATGGTGAAGCTGAGGCTGAACTTGAGAAGCTTCTTGGATGTCCTCATGCCAATGCTGCAATGGTGGAGCTATCAAAAATTGATGGAGGAGACGAAGGTGATAATATAAAGCTTGTTGAAATGCTCTTTGGCCGGCATTCAAGAGGTATATTGACAAGGTTCTTTCTATTAAATATATCCAAAGTTCTGTGTGGTATATAGATCTTGAGGTGAAGCGTGGTCTCTATTTATGCTGCCTCTTTCCCATACATTCACTTTTCCCCAAAAAGCTGTGTTATTCACTCGGTTCTTTTGCAGTTGTTTTTATTGGATCAACCCTATTTGCTTTACAACAGCTTTCTGGAATAAATGCTGTATTTTATTTCTCTTCAACTGTATTTAGACGTGCTGGAGTTTCTTCAAACCTTGCAAATGTGTCTGTGGGGATTGCCAATTTAATAGGTGAATATTTTGCTCAGTATTCTTGATGTGCTTTTCAGTATATATTCCTTGTTATTGTATGACAACATGTAACTTTATACAGGTTCTATTATTGCGTTGGCATTGATGGATAAATTAGGAAGGAAGGCCCTCCTCCTGTGGAGCTTCTTTGGCATGGTGAGATGATACATAGTTCTTGATTGAAATTTTGAATCTGAGAACTTATGTGTTTAAGGATGACATTGAAAGTTTGTAGGAAATAAGAACATAAAATATTACTCCCTCTGCTCCGAAAAGTTTTCACCCTTTCCATTTTGGTCTGTCCCTTAAAAGTTTTCACCTCCTATAAAAACTAAAAAAGTCAAAACAACAACCCTCTCCCATACATTTTATTTACAAAAAAAATCACCCATACCTAATGCACCTTAACATACTTTATTATTTATTTATTACCAAGAAAATACCATAATACCCCCAAAAGTTACACTTTTCTTAATCTCCGTGTCCAGTCAAAGGTGAAAACTTTTTTGGCACGGAAGGAGTACATAGTATAGAGGATGGATGGTCGGTAGCTGCGCTGATTTTTATGCATTGTTTGTCTATAGTTAATTCTTTTCTGTACTCGTTCTCTCTATGTTTTCACTCTCTCTCTTGTCTCTGTCCCACGTGCATGATTGACTAACACAGCTACTTGATATCATCTTTTCATTGCAATTTACGCCAGTTTTTTCATGTTTGAAGTGGCTTTCCTCAGCATTGCACCACTGCATGTATACAAACTTAATACGTTTGAAGAGAAAAAAGCAGAACTTGACATGCATATTGTTTTTACTTTTCTACTATCAGGCAATATCAACAGTTCTTCAAGTTCTCTCTGCAGCCTCATCTGGATCAGATACAATTGATTTGTATCTATCTGTTGGTGGAATGATGCTGTAAGTATTTGATTTTGGAATCCTACTGTTTAGCTTGGCATTTGGCTTATCTGGAATTCGCAAGTGGTAAAGTTCTTTAAGGTGGGGATGGAGGAATTTGAGATTTAAGGAATTTATATCCACTCAAATTACTGTTATTTTGAAATCCAAGTTACTTAGGAAATAGTTCAAAGCGAGAGTGAATGTCAAATCATCTCTCAATTTAATTTTGAAGATATGAAGATTAATCTATAATCAACTGCTCGCAGCTGAAGCTCTTAGTTGGGATGGTTATCTAAAATGGTAGCAAAGACCAGACCAAGTGAAATATCCCATGCAATATCATTTCTACCTATATGATGGTGATTGGTGAGCCATTAAGTGTTCCTAAGTTGTGTTGTGTTGAATATGAACAGATTTATGTAGAAATAAGTCCTCTATAACAGTTATAGATTTTATATGAGGTGGTTCTTTAGCACAGTCAAAGTTCGGTTTTGGAACTGTCATGATAAATAGATAGAACATAAAGCATTGCATGCAAATTTGTAACATGAACCCCAACCTTCCCTGAAAAGAATGATGAATTGTTTAAATGTTCATTAATCGCTAGCCTAGTAAAGTTTGCTGACAACTCAACCAATTACAGCAAATAATTGGAAGTTGTTAAATAATTTGCTGTAGTAAACTGTGATGCTAGCAATCCAAGTCTACTTGTGTAGTTATTTTGTTATTTTTATTATTTAATATTCGTGTTTCTGCTGTGTCAGATTTTTCCTTGAATTATGTCTTTCTGTTAAGACCCACGGGCCTTACACAGGGTAAATTATATGTTATTTATTGGCTAGGTCTGTTTTGTTAAAGCACATGGGCCTTCCATGCTAGGGTTCGTTAATTTTTTTTTTTTGTAGATTTCTTGTAGAGTTATAAGGATAATCAATCTCCCTTGGTAATTGTTTAGGATATCTAGCTTGGGCAGACATCGCAATTTGAATTTATCATTAATATTTACCCCATTTATAAGTATTATATGACTCAAGGTTTGAATTTATCATTTATATCATTAAAACTAGATAGAATATGGTCATCTGTAAAATCCTCTTATGTCCCTTTTTACCTCCATCAGATGTAAATTGCAAAATTTTAGTGATGAGTTTGAAATTTGCAGGTTTGTTTTAATGTTTGCTGTTGGCGCTGGTCCCGTTCCTGGTCTTTTACTGCCCGAAATATTTCCCAACCAAATTAGAGCTAAAGCTATGGCATTTTCTATGTCTGTGCATTGGGTAATTGGCCTCTTCTAACCGACACATTGGAATGATAGAAGCATTTCTGCAATAGCAAATAAATAAAGCTTATTCTCTAGTCAGTTTTATGAGGACACTACCAAGTCATTGCAGTATATTAGGTTACCTATTTTCTGCTTTTTTGCTTCTCAGGTGCTAAATTTTCTTGTTGGCTTGTTGTTCCTGCGTTTGCTTGATGCGATGGGACCTCAGTTATTGTACTCGATGTTCGGTACATTTTGCATGTTGGCAGTGGTCTTTGTAAAGCGCAACGTGCTGGAAACCAAGGGAAAGTCGCTTCAAGAAATAGAGATTGCTCTCCTGGCTCAAGGTTAGTACTAATATTATTCAGTAACTCCTGGATTCAGTTACTACAAGAGAAGACAGACACTTTGATCTTACTGAAGTTCACGTGGTAAATGATAGTGCAGGGTAGCATCCTGTTACTCTTTTATGAGTTGCCACGATGTCATGCTTCCCAATTAGGATAATGTGAATTTAATGCATAAGATCTATGAAATATAATTTTTTTTTTCTTGTGTTTGTAGAAGTTTTCTTGTATATGCCTAAGTTTAGTTTTACATCAAACTAACGAAATTGTTCATTTGTTGGCTCGTCAAGTCTCTATTCTCTACTCTTTATTTGGTGTGAAGTTCCATGGTTTTTGTGAACCACATGAGCTCTAAAAATCCTTCCGCACTTTAACTAGTTATGCATTTGTTTTTTTCACGTAAATTAAGGAATATAATACTCCTTCTGTTCCTAATATTCTTGCACACTTTCGATTTTGAATCGTCACAATTATTTTTACACGTTCTATTAATTGTAAAGATACAATAGACAATAACCTACGTTTTACCTTTTATTAATCAATCTCAATAATTTTATTTATTTATTCTCTTTAAATTACCCATCTTATCTACACTTGTTCTTACATTATACATTTAAAAAGTAACTTTTTCATACATGTGCAAAAATACCCACATTATACATTTAAAAGGTAACTTTTTCATACATGGGTAGGGGTGTAAACGGGTAGGGTATGGTACGGGTATGCCAAATCCATACCCTACCCTATATCTATTTCCTTCATCCATACCCTACCCTATTACCCTCAAATGTATCATCGGGTAGGGTACGGGTATTATCCATCGGATAAATGGATATCCACCGGGTAAACGGATATCCACTTATTTTAAAATGACCACCCTAATTATCTTACTATTCTCATTTATCCCTATGATGCTGATACTTCTCTTTATCTTATTCGCCTCAAATAAATACAAATGTCCAACATATAAATAAATCATCACTCTTAACCACACAAGAATCATGAATCAAAATACATAATAAGGCTTCAAGTTATACTAATAGCATTAAAAAAACCCAAGTAGCACGATAAAAACTAATCAAACTAATCAAACAATGTTTATAAAATCATCTTCAACTGTTGCATGGCTTCAAGTTTACACAGATTTGATAACTTCAAATGTAACAAAGATCTTCATAGTTTCATAATCTCAAATTTAATTGTCAACAGATTCATCCTAAAAAAAATACATATATAAATATTAAAGGACATATTTTAATAACTATCATTATAATAATAATAAGTATAAAGAAATAAATAAATATATATATATATATATATATATATATACACGGGTAAACGGGTAGGGTAATCGGGTAGGGTAGACGGATATTTTATAAAAACCATACCCTACCCCTACCCTTAACATTTTAAACGGATAAGGGTAATACCTTAACCGATACCCGATTATACTCTACCCTACCCTTACCCGATCGGGTATTACCCGTCGGGTACCCGAACCTGCGGGTAAAATTGACACCCCTATACATGTGCAAAAATATTCGGGATGGAGAGATTATTTAATATATACTAGGTAGATTTTTAGGTGTATTTTAACTTTTTCATCCTTTGGCTTTGATGTAAGAGATGATATATGGTGTACTGTCTAAAAAAATTTTTGTATTAGTTTTTTTGGGTATGGGATCTTTATTTCTTAAAAAGAGAAATGTATACATTTGAGTGGATTTTAAAAAATTAATAATGGTGGATTTTAAAAAACTAATAATGGAGGAGGGGTATGCTTATCAATATTTGTGTGCAGTAGTTGGAGAGTGTATTTTTAAAAGTAGTATGATTAGATTATGAAAACAATCAAATATTATGATGAATCGATTTGACTATGAAAAAAAGAGTTGATTTATTGTACACAAGTGTACATTAATGTACCCAGCCCATATTTGAAAACGGGTCACACATTAAAGGGAAAAGAACCCATCATTTCTCCATTTCTTTCCCTCTTCATTCTCTCTTCTCACGCCCAAAATCAGAAAGAAGAATATCACGCCTCTTCGTTCTCTCTCTTCTCAAGCCCAAAATCAGGAAGAAGAATATCCGCCTGATTTCTCCTCCAGCTCTACCGCTCCCGTCTTCCCTTCGACGTTCACCTTCCTATTTCGCCATCTTCGTCGGTCTCCATTGTGAGTGTTCATCCTCCATATCCACCTACGCGTCTTTCACCGCTGTTCTCAATCCGTTCTTCACTATCCGCGTCTCTCTCTTCTCACGCCCAAAATCATGAAGAAGAATATCCGCCTGAATTCTCCTCCAGCTCTACCGCTCCCGTCTCCCCTTCAACGTCCTCCTTCATATCTAGCCATCTTCGTCGGTCTCCATTGTGAGTGTTCATCCTCCATCTCCGCTTATGCGTCTTTCACCGCTGTTCTCAATTCATTGTGAGCGCATTCCTTCTTCACTATCCGCATTTGCCGCCGCGGATAACAATCCGCCTCTTTCGGTCGCCTCTAACGCCTTTCTCACTTACACCAGTAATGTTGCTCCGATTTGGCTTCCAACCTTACACATGGCAGATCTCCTCATTACTTCCACCTTTCATGGCACATATCAATCTATCGCTTCATATCCGAATCATTGGAACTCCCGCGACACTTAAAGCGTTTTGGCTTCTTCTCATATTCTTTAGATCTGCATCATTGGATTCCTCACGGTACTTAGCTTTCAGATCTGCATCATCGGGACCTCTCGCAACACATGCTTTAGATTTTCATATCAGATTGCTTCAAATCTTCGTAATCAGAAATTGTACTTTTTGTAATCCAATAGTGTACACGTTTATTTAAATGTATTACGCTTTTTTTTCTTTTAAATATTTTTTGTTTTATACACTACTGTAAGAAAAGTAATACAATTTTAAATAAAATCATATATACATTAATATTGTCATTCTAAAAGTCAACTGATATCAATCATGTATATTTTTAGTAGCTTCTTCTTCCATTCTTTTTAATTGAAATACAACAATTAAGAACAAAAAGTAATACATTTATTTGGTATAATAAATACAGTATCTATTTAAAACATAAACTTACAATCTCAGCAATCTCAGCAAATCTTAATGTTTTCAATTACTAATGTTTTAGTATCACTTAATGTATAGTATGTAATTTCTAATAAATGTATTAAATCTTATACCAAAATGTATAAGATTTTATAAAATGTATAGTATTGCAAAAAAAATCACGAACTTTACTTCTATTACAAATTAATCTCCACTTTTGAGAAATTGCAAAAGAAACCACCACCTTTAAGTATTATTATTGCAAAACGCACCCAAAAAATCCTATTTTTAGTTACAAATTAGGTTTTTTTTTTGCAACAATACTTAAAAATGGTGATTTTTTTTGCAATTTCTCAAAAGTGAAGATTAATTTGCAATAGGTGTAAAGTTCATGATTTTTTTTGCAATTAACCCATTTTTTTACTCCCGATGCTCCTTCATAAGTATTCATTTATTTTTTTTACGTGGATTAAAGAGTATAATAATAATTTATTGTGTAGTTAATTGAGGGATATAATATTTTAATGTATAATGGGTAGTCGTATTAATGTTGAGTGTGAGCCCCATGTGTAGTAAGTTGAGTATAATAATATTATTTTGTGGGTCACATCAACCAAAAAAGAAAATTGATAATTTGTATTGGGACGGATCAAAATTGCAAAATAAATATGTATCAAGAGGACGGAGGGAGTAAATTTAATGTAATACACTTTAGTATTAAAATTGAGTAATGACTTGTGTGAGACCATTTCACGGGATGAAAAGTGATAATGGTGTTGTGAATTAGTTTATGAACAAATTATAGCATACTCCCTCCATCCCATAGCAAGAAGGTCTTTTGTTTTTTGCGCGTGGGTTAAGGAGTATTATTATTTAATATTTAGTCGGTAGTTGTATTAGTGAGAGTGTGAACCTCATATTTTAATTGTATTAGTGGGTGTATGTGGGTCTCATGTGTGTAAGAAAAAGAAAGGGGACTTTGGGTGGGACGTCCAAATGGAAAAAAGACCTCCCTTTCGAAGGAGACGGAAGGAGTAAATGAAAATTAATAATGTTTTAAAGGAAAAGTGATAATACTTTTAATAAAAAGTGATACTTACTCCCTCCGTCCCACAAAATACTTCACATTTACTGTTTCATACTGTATTGTTTAAGAACTTGTTCTTTCTTACCAACTTTGTTGGCTTTAGAATGTATTGTAATATTTATAGATAAAATAAAAGTATAAAATAATGATGTGTGTGAAAAAGGAGTGACTACTTTGAAATTTAAATAACTTTTAAGATTGTTGGATAAAATGATGTTTTCCTTGAATGTGAAGGGTTTTATGAGTCAAATAAATTATGAAAGTGTGAAAGGTTTAGTGGGATAGATGGAATAACTAATTATAAAAACGTAAAATAGTCTCATTGTAAGACAGTCTCACACAAGATTGTTCTATAAAATTTATATTCTTAAATCTCAAGAAAAAATAAATAAAAATAAAAAATTAGTGAAATATTAATACCCTCCATGGTTGCTCTCAATGATAAAAATAATATTATTAATAATTACTCCCTCCGTCCCATTTCAGATGACACACTTTCCATTTTAGGTTATCCCACAAAAGTTTGCATATTTTTAAAGAAGCAAAAAGTCAAATACAATCACCCTTTCCCAAACACTTTATTTACACAAAATCACCCTTATCTAACACACCTAACATACTTTATCATTTATTTATTATAAAAAAATATTATAATACCCCTAAAAGTTATCACTTTTCTTAATCTCCGTGCCGGAAGAGGCATGCAAACTTTTGTGGGACGGAGGGAGTAAAATTTATACTCTTTAATTTGAATAAAATATGTTAATGTGCAGATTAAGGAGTATAATATTTTAATATACTGTGAAGTGAGAGAAATAATATTTCAATGTGTAGTGGGTAGTTATATTAGTGTAGTGTGTGGGCCCATGTGAATATAATAATTGTATTGTGTGGGTTTCATTTATCAAAATGGAAAATATATACTTTACTTTGGAGCGGACCAAAATCAAAGTGTATACCTTGAGACCAACTTTTATATATATATATATATATATATATATATATATATTGGTTGAGACTATTTCATGAATCTTATTTCACAACATGGATTATGCATTGATCCAATTAAGTACACTATATTTTAAGTTAAATTAAAAAAGAATTAGGAAGAAAAAATATCATGTTTGATTGCTATCAGTATTAATTAATTATTACAATGACTGTTTGTTGTCAATTAATTAATTAATTAGCAATATTTATTTTAAAATATTTTAAAATAAATTATTTTAACATTTTTTAAAATAATACTCCCCGTCCGGTTCTAAGGTATCAATTTGTTTTTTGTACGTGGATTAAGGAGTATTATTATTATATGTAAAGTGAATAGTTGTATTAAAGGGAAGTGGTAGGCCATATTCTGTACTTTTTATTAAATAGAGAAAATTGATACATTTGAAGTGGACGCTAAAAATAGTAAAATAAATACCTTAGAAGCGGACGGAGATAAAACGTCTTAATCTCCGTGCCCGTACAAACGGGTAAAAATACCCGGGACGGAGGGAGTATTATCTTTTATTTATATAATACTCCCTCCGTCCCAGGTTAAGTGGACCATTTTACCATTTTGTTCGTCCCACCCAAAGAATCTCATTTTCTTTTTTGGACACATGGGACCAACTCACACCCACTAATACAATTAAATCATGGGGCCCCACACCCACTAATACAACTACCCATTACGCATTAAATAATAATACTCCTTAATCCACGTGCCCAAAAACAAATGAAACTCTTAACCTGGGACGAAGAGAGTATAATATAATATAATATAATAATTTTCACTAATCAAATAATCATTTTTAATAATAATATTACTCCTATGTCACATATTGAAATTCAGATATGAAATTTTAGGAAAAAAAAAATATATATTGTTTCTAGGGTAATTGGGTATTTTTAGATAATAATAAACAAATTATAAAGTAAATTATGAGAGTTGTAAAAGAGTGATAATTTTTTGAAATTAAAATGTATTGCAGAATTGTTGGTTTTGTGCTATTTCTTTATTTGAGGATGTGAATAAAGTAAATGTGAAGTGATTAAAGGCATTGTACATCATACAGTATAACCCAATTGGGTACAAGACTTGGGCGTCCAAAATTAGCGACGTCTAGATGAGGGAATCAAGCAGTCGTACACCCGTTCCATGCGAGATGTGATGTTGAGCTTACTCTCACTTGGCACGCCTGGCTTTGCCAAATCAATGATGTCCTGTCTCAAACTGATGAATGACATCACACATTGTTAAAAATGGTGAGTCAGTCACAACTTCGGAGGGAGAGTAGGGAAAAATCAAGGTTAACTCCAAATGAAGAAGAAACTGACCATATCCATTCGCCTGTTTCCTTCGCGTGTCTCTCCACTGCACTATACAGGGAATCGAGAAAACATAACACCAGACCGTACATGCATTGAGCATCATGTTCCTGCAAATTTTCCATAAAAAGGGTAAAAGTTGCATTGAAAGAAAATCTACATTGAAGTCTCGTAAGAAATAATAACTAGTATATCTCCAGACAATATGTAAAAGCATCACTTAGGAATGTTTTGACCAAAGTATAGATTCAATTTTTGAAAAGGTTTTGGAATAAATCATTCTGCTAGTCATTCCAATCTGGTTAAGCAATCAGGCAAATAAGTACTAACCAATCCTTGATCTTGACAGCGTTGAGACTGCATTATAGCTCTCTCAATTTCCACGAGCAGTAGCCTCCTTTGAATACGAGCAACTCTTCCTCTACCTTCAGCCCTAGTATCCTGATTATGAGATAATAATTAATTCAGTCATTTCATCCATATCGTTATCAACACTGACAATCAGCAAGAGACAAGATATAGTTCTTCCTATACTCCGCTCACTTTTTACTGTTCCACGTTTAATAAAAGTCATTTATTGACTTACTTCGATGATTTGTGAGGACAATGTAGTCTTTTTGAATAATAAATATTTAACAAATGAATGGTAAAATGTAAATTATATTATACGTATCAGGATGGGGATGATATATTTTTAAAATGAAGTTATTGAAGGATAATTTGAGAAGAATAATACTCTAATTTTGGGGTGTGAAAACTGTGATGAATCTAATAAATGAGGAAATGTACCAATTGAGTTGGGACTGGGGGTACATAATTAAGGCTAATTTACTCTTTCTAACCAACAAATGAACCCATGCTCAACATGAAGCTCATTGTCACCTCAACGCCGAATAAAGATTTCTAGTAAATCGTTCACCGCTGTAGTGCAGATGATACACGCAGATCAGCAATTTTCTTTTTTATCATATATTGCAAAAAGTAAAAAGAGAGTATCTAGTTCAGATGATCAGCACGGAAAAGCATTTTCTATATTATCAAGTATTGCAAGAAGTGAAGAGATATTATTAATTTTTATTTAAAGTAAAAAATAAAAACCTCCCACTTTCTATCATTATCAGATACTTTTTTGCCACCTCCAATAATAAGGAGCATGCAATGTTCCAACCTCGTTTTGACCAAAAAGTACTTACCTTTTTAAACCATGCTCTCACCAGCATCGCTAGAATGAGGGAGAGAAAGAAGGCAGGTAAAGCAGCAAGAATGGCAAAGTTGATTTCATTAGCCCTCAGAATCTGATCAAGCTCAAGCATTGCTCTGTTTCAAAGATTGATTATAAACTTCAATCACCCAGTGAAAATAAGTGACTTCGAATAAGAACATATCATAGGACACACTCACTCTTCTATATCCAGTTTTAGCTTCTGAACCTGTAGTGAAGAAGTTACATTAAAATTTTGTATCAGGTGGCAAGACTACAAACAGTAAATGCACTGAAGTCAAACATGTTACCTGAATAAGAAGGGTTCGAGCAAGCTCTCCGCCGACAAGACCCTGAATTGGATGTATAAGCTCTTTCTCATACCTACAGATTAAAAGACCCTTAAACTTCCTTCCCCAATTCATGCTCTCAAACATAGACGCAAATGCAAGCAGTGAATACACTTGAATATTCCAAATATAATATTAGATGGATCGACACTAATTCAATAATCAGAAATATTTTTCAAAATGTTAATTCACAAATGCTTGTGACTTCCTGTGTGGGTATGACCGAACTGAAATGCTTCATGAACCTTTGAACCTAAGAAAACTACATTCTCTGCTTGACGAGACAAAAAGTTCATGCAAATGTGTAACTATTGAGGACCCCAAAGAACTTGCTTAGAACAAGTACAAAAACAAAATTAAAATTAAAATTAAAAAAATTAAAAAAATAAATAATAAACACCATTAGTACTGAAATATAATTCATGGGGAAGATGAGTCCTGGAAGGAGCTATTCGTTGAATGATAAAGTGGACCAGGAAATATGTCATTGATCCAGAAATACATTAAGAACATGAGATCCTCAACCGAACAACTAGACATGTGAAAATTGTTTTCATCAATGAAACAGAAGAAAACACGACAGGGCAAACAACGAAGCATTGCTTGTCTACAGATTTGATCCTGCAGCTCTGTATAACTAGTCTAAATGTACATGTACTAATAGCAATTTAAGCCAAAAAAAAAATAAAAGAAATTTATTCTTGCTATAGGAAGAAAGGAAAATAGTCAAACATGCACACAGACTCACACATTTCAAATATCATAAACGCCTACCTTTAGACTGTTACATAGAAATAGTCGTTGCACTGGTTTACAGCATGTTGCTATGTAGTATAAGAGAGACAGTTAAGAACATTTACATAATTGGAATTAAATTTACCTGGTCATTACAATTTCAAGCATTTCCTGGTCAGATGCATTCCCTGGAAGCTTTTTACCTGCTGCCTGCTCACTGAAAGCTAGAAGCATTCTGCATTAGAGAAAAAAACCGTAATGCCAGGAAGTGGAAACTCCAAAGATTATAGAAATGTCACGAATATGGGTGTCCAGATAGGGAATAAAAAGTCAATGGACAACAAATTACTCCATCGGCAATGCAAGAAAACAGAGTAAAAGCACTTAACTCAAGAAGATTACCAAGTTAAAGTAATACAAACAAATAAATGCCACAGAAAAGTATATCAAAAATCCAGCCAAACACAAGGCAGGAACAACCAACACTAGAACAAAAGGCAAGGAGACAAAGGTGAAAGAAACTTATTGATAAACATGAACACAGGGAAGAAGAAAACAACACACAAATTCCTCAATGAGGACCACAGAGACAAGCTCTTCCACAAACCAATTAAAGTTGCAATCAATAGTTTCTTCATAAAACCTTCGAGTAAAACATATAGAGCCAGAGGTTTAGATAGGCTCAAGGCCCATGAACAATGCCTTAAGCTCAAGTACTGCAAAAATAGAAAACCCAAGTAATAAGGAAATAATTTATCTAAATAAGGAAATAATTGATTTGAAATCGAAGTGCTGAAATAATAAACTAAGGGTGAATTCATGTTTTCTTCATCCTATCCTATACACCTGAATAGGCTTCGGACTCCCCCTATCACTTAGGGTACTTTTTCTTGAATTTAATATGGGAAAACACCAATGCCCCGATCAAATTGAAGAACCAACAAATAATATACTTAGTCATTATATAGATAAGACTACTATAGAATACAGGTGTAAATAGTGTATATAGGACTATAGCGCTATCAAAAGGAAAACATCAAACCACAATATCACATCAAACCACAATATCAGATGAGAAAGGAGCAAAAAACAACATCATCAAAAAACATGACATTTACTTTTTTTTCTAGGAGAAAATTTTCAGGTTGAGGTGCATAGCCACAAGAAATAAAAGCCTATCGAGACTTTAAGTAGTATCTTAAGTGTAATTCCATGCATTAATTACAGTAGAGTAGAAAATTTAATATACAGAATAAAAGCCAGCATAAGCAAATTAAATAACAAAGAAACTTTTTGTCAAACTAACACTCTACTTAACAATAACAATTAATAGTAACAATAATAAAATGTAAATGAACCGTGTTAATTGAACATCAACAGGGCAGTAAGCATGTAAGGAATACAAGGGTTTCCGTGTGCACATTGTGCAGTAACAACTAAAATTTTATATTTTTCATACACATGGCCAACATTAAAAAAGAACAATGGAAGACAATAAATATATACATATATTTTTACTTAAAAGCTATCAGGTATTGAACGATGCTAACCTACGCAGCGAATCAGCAGTTAACTGCACTTCTTCACGCTCCATTACACCTTTTTGCCTTTTCCTGAAGGTCTCGAAAAGCTCATTTCGTATAGCCAAAATCTAGTTTGTGAAGATTAGGGAGATTAGTTTAGAAATACTCCCATCAGTGGTAATAGAACACCAAATTTCTTACAGCTGACTTGCAGTAAAAGGCAAAATCCCAATAGGAGTAAATACTGAAAACATCTTATTTTTATTGTTTCAGTTTGAACATTGGATTAGAGTATTTTTATTAATAAACTGATGATGGGCCTTTCTCACTTGGTGGGCTTAGGTAAGGGTTAGATTTAGGAATTACTTATATGCTTCATTCTATTGTAGCGAGGCATCAAAAGACCATTGCAATATTCAGCTATAGGGTTTAAAGGAGAATATGCTAAACTTTTTAAAACAAGACTAATTGCCAATATCAGAAAACTTTGAGGCATTTAGAAAAGAAAGCATTGTCTAATGGCCCAACTTACATAAATCACAACAAAAGATTATATGCTAGTGATAAGCTAAGAGGGTTAAAAGGAGTCTTACTGGCTGCTCTACATGATCATTCCAAAAGCTTACGGTTGAATCCTTAGCCTCACTGATCCAGTTGTCAATGTCAGAACTTCCCATCAACTTGCTATGACGAAGAAGCCACAATGAACATACAGAAATCCCAAAAACCCCACAGCTGTAACTTATCCAGTGCATAGTTATTTTCCTTGGTTTCCGATGTTTTGCAACCTAAATGAAGTTTGGTCATTTACAAATGTAAGTGTGAAAGTAACTTGCTGAATTTAAAATTTGAGTATACCAAAAATGTCCCACTATGGATTACAAAACTTATGAGCCATGATTAACCAAATAAATGTTGCCTTCCTACAGAAAATATTTTCGTGGCCAGAAGTTAACAGAAAACCTACATCTATATGGTTGCATAGATGTGAAGCAAATACGGATAGTGAAAATTCCATGTAAACTACATTCTGATACAAACAAACATTTAGGTTATTACCCTCATAGCAGGGCAGAACTCAGTGATAATTGGCTAAAAACAGTAGAGATGGCTCCAACCACAAATAAAATACTTTAATTGTATAGCCACCAAGTCCTACTACAAATTTCAAGAGTTGCAGTATCCATCATAAAATTTAAGTAATAATTCATGAATATAAAGGCATGACAACAAAAAAATTAATTAATTAACTATTATAACACCATCCAATAGCAAAAAAGTGATATACTCCCTCGGTCCCTCTTAATTCGAAGACAAATTTCATTTTCACCCGTCTCTCTAAATTAGTCACTATCATCTTACGGTAAAAAAAAAATTAAACATATAACCTTATCAATACATCATAATTTCAAAATAGTTAACCCCTACCAAATACACATGACATTCTTTACACTTTATTTATTATTAAGAAAGACTAAATTGCTCTTATAAAGTTCAATAAAGTCGGTCAAAAAGAAACTTTTCCTAATATCCATGAAAACGTTATTGTTCCCATTTAAGGACAGAAGGAGTAATAATTATATATTTTTAAAAATTATATGTTTGAAATCCAAAAACTGTTTATTAAAATAAAATTATGATATAGTTGTCAAAGTTAAGGAGACATTGAACTCTCTAAATTTCCATGCCAAGGGCAACAAACACTTCACATACATACATATATATATAAGTATACACACACACACATATACATAAGCATATATACTTATGTATATGTATAGATATATGCACATATATATACATATATATATTTAAAGGAAGACACTTCATATATTTTAATAAATTATCTAATTTAATACATTAACACCAAAAAAGATTTTACAATTATATTTTTATTAAGATTTTTAATTCAACACGCAAGAAAGTGTAATGCATTCCAATTTTAATGGAATAGGACAATTATTCTGATAATTTAAAATTTTATTAAAAAAAAAAAAAAGGAATCCTCTAAAGCGGATTATGAGAAACATATAGACTCTATTTTGTAAATTAAGTCTCATCTAACTGGTAATTAATATATTACTTTTTACCTAAATACTATTCGTAAACCAACCTGAAGGCTTGCTGGAAATTTTTGTTAGTTCAAAATATGAAAAAACGGTTCTCTCATATGATTAAATATTGGAAAGCAAAATGAAAAAAGAGCATACATAAAAAATGCATTCCCAAAAAGAAAAAAGAAAAAAACCAAAAGCACATTAATGAGAATCATATTAAATCGATTCTTACAAGCACAGACAGATAAAGATCCAACCGCTGCAGGTTTTCATAGATCACATTGATGGCATCTTGCATCTCGCATTCAGTCCACTGAGAGGCTTCCTGATTTACTTCTGGAAGTTTAGCAAAAATCAGAGGGAGTGAATAGCTTCCATCCACTGATGAGCCAGTCTGCAAGCCCATATAAAGATTTGAATGAGAACATCAGTAAATGGAGAGCTGTAGCAACAGCACGTAAAAAGTTATCCATATATTACAAACCAGAGTTACTCAGGACAGAGTTGATGCAATAAATTTTGATGCAAGTTAAGGAAGTTAATTATCATTGGGAAAATGATATGCCTAACTAATATTCTTTGGGAAGTTAAAAGTCAGGGCAATCTTAGAATTAAATTACACCACATGAGAATCTCACTAAACATTTACCAGTATTAAAGGTTTTGCAAAATTTCCTTTAAAACGTCTTGGGCCCAACAGTGTCAGGAGTAATTCAATCACACATTCCTTGTTTACAGAAATTAGTTTGATTCAACATATTTGAAAGCAATTTTCCAAATCAGGAATGAATTTAGTTACATAATCTATGACTTACTTGACGATTTGCATGAAAATGGCCAATGGATGCCTCCAAGTTCAAAAATAAATCACTTATAGCGACCAAAAATGATGGCAATGTATTTTCCATATCCTTGACCAGATTTTCTCCAACTCTGTCAAGCTCCACATAAAGCTGTTGTGTCCATTGACAAGTAAACCGAAAATTTTATCACAAACCCATGCTGATATATATTTTGACATATGATTATCAAGTTAAGCAATTAAGGAGAATTGGAGATAAAATTTATGTCCATATGCATCACATGTGTGTGCTCTAAGATTTCACTGATTGAACTAGGGGATTTCTTCCAACATTCAAGTGAGCAACCTGATTTACTAATCAGACATTTAAACTTACTGCAGATTTCTAAATATTCTTCTCAATTTACATGTCCAGTGATGTTAAGAATGCAATGCAGTGAATACAACAAAAGGGTCTAAGACAAACAAGTGAGGACCCTAGAGATGTATAAAGATCAATATACCTATAGGCCAAAGTAACATGTCACCTTAAAGAAGAGTCGCCAAGTTGTACTTTGAAGTTTTACCTTATGTAGCTATGCCAAAAAACTTAAGAATAAGTAAAGAGGGATATACTAGAAATGGAAGTGATGGATGCAATGAGAACTGAAGAAAAAGAAATATATCACAGTTAAATATCTTCAAACTTTCTCTGTTAATAAAAGAAAAAGGAAAAAAATAGATTACAGGACATTCACAGACTTCCCAGCAAACCATTAATAAAAAATGAAGAGCTAAATGATTAAATTTTATCGTAAATAAATGGTTTCCAGGCAATTGATACACTACTAGTTCATGAAAGGCAGCTCAAATGTAGATGCAGATGATGTAAAGTTTGAAATCTATTTATAGAATTTTTGTTTAATTCATTTCAGGGTTTCCTTGGGAAGTAAACTCAAATAAGTTTAAAATATGAACCTGATTGACGCTTAGTATCGCCATAAAAAGCTTTTTCAGTTGATTAAGTTTCTAACTCAAAATCAGGATGAAGCATCCAATATTAGACTGAGGAAAAGCCTTATTTCTAAATAAGCAAGGTGCCCAACTCACATGCTGACAAAATAAATTTCTTCCAATAGCCAAGAACATTTTATATGTACAAATGTTATAGTGCCAGAATAATTTCAATAGAAAAGATACACAGATGTTCAACATAATATACCATGAAGCTGGATATCTAACCTTAGCCAAGAATGTGGCTAGAAAGTATCTTAAAGAAGTCAATACGCTAATCCTCTCAGATATATGAGAATATGCTGAACAATAGAGCTTCTGTATGCTAGTACCATCAGCAAGACAATCACGTAACATCTGAAGAGTACCATTTATAAATGCAGAAGGCCCTCTTTGGCATATCATGAAGTATGCTTTCTTAGCATTTGAACCCTGAAAAATCAATCACCGTAAAGCGCAAAATTTCATACCCACACAACAAACACTAATTCATGCTGACCTCAGCTCTGGACTGCCAAAATGCTAAATTCTTCTGGATGATGTGCAAATTTCGAAGTGAGTGCTCAATGATATCCTCTAACGCCTCATAAATTCTACATGCTTCGGAAGTAGTTCTGCATGTGGAGCACGGAACATCACTTACAATTAACCCAGTTACAATTTAAATAGATCAAGTAATTAACACAGAAGGATCTTCTCTAGAATCCTAGAAAATTTGTACATGAAATAAAAGCATTAATCCTTTCATATTTCTTTTCACAGTTAACATAAATTTTATTTTGAAAAAAAAAACTACAAAAGAAAGCTCATGAATCAAATAAAGCATTCTTGCTAAAAATCTACCTCAAACAACGACTAAACAACAAGGTTTCTCGTAATTCCCCTTGTTTTCCCTTCTAATACGACACCGTCACGCGTAACAATAACATAGTTAAATAAAATCAATCAAATCAACATTCTGAACTTATCCAAATAGGTTGAAAAGGCATGTCAAGTATATCACATACGCAGAAGCTGGATCGAGTGAAGATGGAGAGGCGGCGGAGGGAAGCGGAAGCGGGAGGCAGGTTTTCCGGCGGCGCCTTTTAGAGGAGAAATAGAAGTTGGCGATCTTCGAGAGGTAACTGTTGGCGGAAATTATTGACGTCGGGAACAAGGCACGGAGGCGGTTGCTGAGATAGTCAGAGTAAAATGAGAATAAAACTTTCACATTGTTCGATGGCAATGGAGAATCGTTCTCCGGAGTGACATCCATTGTTGAAACGTTACGAGTGAGAAAGATTGGAAGGCGGTGAGTGTGTGAGTTGCAGAGGGAAGATGAAAGTCGTACAGCGGACAAAATAAGCAGAGAAGAGCGAGTGGGCGCTAGGGCGCCTATTAAAAATGCACCCACGATTTGAAACCAAAAAAAAAACACCCTGCACTGCACTGCACTGCACCCACGAATTCTACTTACGAGTGAGTGAGGTTATTGTGCCCTGACGATACCGTGTCTTTACAATTTAAACTCCTAGCAATACATAATCAATTTAAACTCCTAGTAATACATAGGATTAAATAAAATATATGGAGAGGGATGATTGTGTTTTCATTAAGGCACGGTGTGTTCCGGGGCATACAAGTATTTGTTTTTACACCTAGTGTAAGGTTACCGTATTAGAATACTCTATATTCACACGGGAGGGTTGTGTTCCCATGGGGGCACAGTGTGTCCCGGGGCTCACAAGTATTTGCTACACCTGGTGTAAGGTTACCGGTATTATAATACTCTATATTCACACAATTCATCTTTCATTAGTCTCTTTCTTCTCTTGTGCGCCCATTGATTCAACTGAATAACATTTTGTTTTGGGATATACTCCTCCGGCCCGGTTATTACTTTTTACACGCAGAAATTAAGAAATATAGTATTTTAATATGTCTGGAGATGAGAGATATGATATTTTAATATATAGAGATTAATTGTATTAGTATTGTATGTAAGTTCCATTAACATATTTAATTATTTTGTGTGGCTCTCACATATAAAAAGAGAAATATAACCATTAGAATTGAATATCCAAATTAAAATATGTAATCATTAGGACGAGACTGAGGGAGTACACTTTAATTTATATAAGAGTATTTATCTTTAGAGAAAAGTTAATTGACATATAAAATGTATTGATGTTTGAAGAATATAGTAACTCCCAAATTAAACTTCACACTTTCTATTTTCGTTCGTTCTACATTAAACTTCACCACTCAAAAAAGGAAATATTACATCAATCTCACCCCTTAAAAGTATATATTAATTACAACTTTACCACTCCCACCTAACACACCTAACATACTTTATCATTTACATATTTATTACCTAAAAATACTACATTACCCTCCAAAAGTGAATAAAGTTAGTCAAAAAGCTACTTTTCTTAAACTTCATGTCTACAATAACAGTAAAGCTTATTCCGGGATGGAGGGAGTATTTTTTTTTTAAAAAAATTAAGAGTGTTATGGGTACTATATCCCCCATGCTTGTTAGGCCCAAAAAACCTAATAACCTCTATTATATTTGAAAATGAAGGCACAATCCCTCGGAGGCCTAAACAATGGACAGAAATGAGAAGGGAATCAAGGCAGCCCAAGGGGGGTCACGACAGCCCGAAGGCCCAGCCCAAGAAAGAATAAAGGCGAGCCCGCCTAACAAGGCCGAAGCCAGGAAATGCCCTCGGCAGGGAACCTCGGCCCCTTTCCCTGGCCGAGAGCTCGGATAAACACCCCAACACTGAAAGCCAACCTATCGAAAGACCAAAGAAAGCAACGAGGAGGGGACATAAAGAACAGACACCATAATGAAAGGAAACAAGTACTGCAGGCTAGAAGACAACACTAACGGGAAGAAGAGGTATCTTGAGCAGCAATTCTAACTAAGAGACAACGATGGACTGGCGCACCCGACTCCGACAACCAATAGGAGGCTAGCAAAGGATTGAGACACCCTGCGAATCCCTGCAGTGCAACAAATGACGCTCAGATTCCTCCTGCAGATGGTCAACGTACCAGACGGCTTCATTAAAGACGGCTTGTCTTTATCCAGATGGCGCAAGACGATTGGCTCGGATTTAGGTTTTTAGGACAATATAAATAGCCTCTCCCACAGGAGAGAAGCAGGACATTGATACTCACTTTAGACATTATACTTGTAAGAAATTGGGAGAAAAGAGTTTTGTTCTAAAGGGAGAGTAATAAAATTAGTTAAGTTCTTGGGTGGAATCTGTTAGATTTGTATACTAAAAGCCTTGCTTTTGTATTGAACAATGTAATAACGATTTTATTTGAAATGAGAATCATATGATCAAACTGTTTTGCATATTATAAATTATTTATTTATATGTTTGTGCAAAAGTCCATTTACTTTATACTGTAGATAATATGTTGTGCGACAACACGCGGAAGATCATATTATCAGTTTCCTTATAAAGTATAAACAGATGCTCACAACCGAGATATCGGGGACTATCTATCGGTATGGTTGTAGTGTGGTTTGGTATTAGTTTGTCTTGACTATAGAACCACATTAGTACACTGTTTTGTGTATTGAGTAGGACCGTCTGAGATCGTTCGACTTGTACTGTCTATATAGAAGAACTTGATCTCTGTTATTATGGATGTTCGTGCTCTTAATCCCTATACAATAACCTCGACACGTAAGGCAGTATATATTTCTTTGATTCATCAATGGGTGAGATTTAAATGTATTAAATCAACAAACTCGGTGAGTTGGGAAGTAGTGCTGTCTCTATGGTGTGCTGTTGATTGTAGAAGGAAACCATGTCCGTCATAGGTTGATGATGTCCCCTTGAGGAGCTCATAAGGTTTATCATGTAAATCTTGCAAGTGGATTAATTTCCGGCATGATAATAAGGTTGAGTGGTACTACTCTCGGATGAGATATTAATTAATTTGAGTTGCCAGTAACTTAATTAATTAATGGGCATTGTATATCTTAAACATGGGGAGACTATCGGGCTCATAATAAGAAGGAGCCCAGAACGTAATTTTGGGATTGGATGGGTAGTGCAATAATAATATTTTAGTGGACTATATTATTATTATTGGATTTAATTAAAAGCTTTGGGCTAAGCTTGGTTAATTAAATCTGATTGAGGCCCAGCCCAATTTCTCCTCCTGGTCCCTGCAGTAGCCCAAGTATATATAAGTTGTCTCAGTTCCTAATAACCTAACTCTGCGCCTCTTACGTAGAAAAAAGATCAGGAACAGATTGAGAACTCTCTGGGGATTGTTGACCACACAACACCAGAGAGTTGACTTTGGGTAATACTGCAGAAGATCAGAGGTGTTCTTCTCAGATCATCATCCACTACACCAACCCTGAAGTCAGGTTATTTATTTAATGCTTCCGCTGTTTAATTATCTGTTTTATCTTATTGAATCATGTTCACCATAAGGTCCAATTCCAACAATTGGTATCAGAGCCTTGTTTCTTGGTGAAATGTGATTTGTAAGAATTAATTTTTGTGATTATTTGATTAATTGTTATAATCTGACTTTAATCACATGTTTTTTGATCCTTTTTCGTGTGTTCAAACTGAAGTCAGATTGACTTGTTAATTTGATGTCATGTGTGTTTTTTTTTACACTGTACACACAATAATCATACACAAAAGTCAACTCTCTGGTTTGTTTGTATCACACTCATCACACACGCGCACCCTGTCGAGAAGACAGCGTTCATCCTGGCGGCGCGTGATCATCTGACGAGGCGGCGGCTAGTGGTGAAGGCGGCGCGGCGGCGATGATTCCAAGGCGACGACGCTTATGCCAAGTTCAGCGGTCCTGAATCACGGCGAGTGACGATTATATGGCGGTGCGGCGGCGAGGCACGTCTGGGCGACGAGTCGGCGTGACCTGGAGTCTCACTGACGGTCAGCGTCTGGACGGCGCTGGAAGCGGCGCGACTGGACGGACCAGAACAGAAGGTCCCGGGTGAGTTCACGCCGATCCCGGTCGGATCGGAGATGATCGGTGACACTCGAGACTAGTGGACGGCGCTGGTGGTGGCGCGCGGCTGACCGGCGATGGCTGTGGAGCGGCTGCCTACGGGGGCGGCATCTTGTTACGCCGCTGTCGTTGAAACTAGGCAATGGCGTAGGTGGATGGTCTCGGTAGTAGGCGGCGGTGCGCGGCGGTGCGCGGCGAAGCGCCGGGACGCTGGACAGCTACGAGTCTCGCCGGTGATGCTTCGGACTGCGTGCGCGTCTGAGTGCATGATTGCAGCGACAGCGGCGACTGGCTGCTGGGCAACACGCGCGGTGCAGACTTCAATGGCGATCTCCGGCCGTTGGTTCATCGGAGAAGTACTGATGGCGGCACCGCCGGCGGCAGCGGCGCTGGTTGCGCCGGTGATCCCTGCAGGATGAAGAGGAGGCGGGCGGCTCTTCCTAGGGTTTTAGTTATTATTGGGCTGCAGTTGGGCTTGATTCTTATTATTGGTTTTTTTTTTAATTTTGTGTTGTTGGACCTGTAATTTTATTTTTTGAGGTTGGGCTCAAATCTGTTTTATTATTGGGGCCTATTTTAATTGCTGTTTTTTTATTGTTGGATTTGTTTTGGGCCATTTTTTATATTGGGCTGTTTTTCCTCATGCTGAAATAAGCAGGATAAATGGGCTTTATTTATTTTAAATTGGGCTGCTCATTTTATGCTTATTATGTTTGGGATTGCTAGGCCCATTATTGATCCAACAGTTTTGTGCAATTAATTTTTTTATATAATTGATTTAATTATTTTGCTTGACAATTAATTGTTATATATGTGTAAGGCATGTTCTATGTGATTTATTTGATTTAAATTACTTTAATAGAAGCATGCTAAGTTGTATATTTTATTATGAAATATTATATGCATGTTAAAAACCCTCTGTGCTAAATAACTAAGTGGGAGAGGGGATTGGTAAATAAATTCCCATGGCCTCCATTATTGGTTTGTAAGTGATATGAGTAAACTTGCGCGTTGGCATTAGAGCCTTCCTTCCTAACGGATGAGTTTATTCATGGTTCACTAGTACAAACTTCTTAATGATGATTATAGAAAGTTATCCGAGCGTGTGTGGATTTCACCAACTGAAGGCTCATAAGCTTGGGCAGCGGACTTGGAATCAAATAATGGTATACACTTAGGTGTAAATAATAAGTATCCTCCCCAACGGAGTCACTGCTGTTATTTGCATGGCTAAAAAGTAACCGACTATTAATTATTTTGTCATAAAGTCAGGTTGACGAATGAAATTAATGGGTAAAACCTACTCTTGTAAATGTTCGGGTTTGTATACGTCCACCCTAACGTGGCATGCAAATTCACGGTGCTTGAGATATTGGTGAATTTTATTTTATATTGTTTTGAGGGATTCAATATAAATTGATAAATTCGAAGTGTTTGATCTGTTTATTTAATTATGATTCTCATGATTTTCAAATGGCACTCAACTCACTTTCTGTAATACTTAAAGAACATAAACTTACTGGTACAAATTATGTCGACTGGAAGCGAAACATGGACATTGTTTTAACTGCTGAAGATTATATCTTTGTTCTCTCTGAGGAATGTCCTCCGGAACCTAATGATGACTCTACCGAAGAGCAAAGAAATGCTTATAATAAGTGGACTAAGGCTGATAGGATGGCTAAATGCTACATTTTGGCTTCTATGTCAAATGTGCTTCAGACTCAGCATCAAGCCATGGAGACCGCCTATGATATGATGCATAATCTTAAGGAACTCTTCGGACATCAGAGTCGTCCTGCTAGGTCGAAGGACATGTCGGTCTTGATGAATACCAAAATGGCTGAGGGCACTCCCGTAAGGGAACATGTCCTCAGGATGATGGGCCAACTCAATGAGTTGGAAGTTCTTGGAGCTGAAATCGATGGGGAAACCCAGGTCGATATCATACTCCAAAGCTTGCCTAGGAGTTTTGAGCAGTTTCGCCTGAACTATGGTATGAACAAACATTTGTACACATTGGCGGAACTTCTGACAGAACTTGTGGCGGTGGAAGAACTGTTTCGTAGACCTCCTCAGGTTCATGTTGCTGAATATGCTGCTCATCCTAGGTCGAAAGGCGGTAGGAAGAAAAAGAAGCAAGGAAATTCAGCGCCGGTGAACCAAGTGAAAGCAAAGACTGGTGCGGTCAAGAAGCCTAAAGGCAAGTGCTTCAAATGCAAACAGCCGGGACACTACAAGGCAGACTGCCCTCTTCTGAAGGGGAACAGGAATGGTAAGTCTTATATACTAGTTGTTGAATCGTGTTTAGCGGCTGTATCTGCTGACACTTGGTGTGTAGATACGGGAGCCACTGACCATGTCTGCAATTCTTTGCAGGGGTTCCACCAAACCCGACAGCTCAGTGATGGAGAGATTACTATACTCATGGGAAATGCTACAAGAGTAGCAGCTGTTGCAGTGGGAGACGTCTATTTATCTTTTAATAAGAATAAAACTCTTGTTTTGAGGAATTATCTTTATGTACCTCATTTTAGAAAGAATTTAATTTCAGTTTCTAAATTGTTTATGGATGGATATTCTGTTTCTTTTAATGACAAAGTTGTTTTAAGGAAAAATGGAATTTTTATCTGTGATGGTGCATTGATAGATAATTTGTATACTCTTAATCCAATTACTCCCACAGTGCAACAAGTTGAAATGAATGATATATCTACTAATAAGAGAAAAGAACCTTCTAAAATGAATCAAACATATCTTTGGCATCTAAGACTAGGTCATATTAACTTGAGTAGGATTCAAAGGTTGATAGCTGATGGACCTCTGAGTTCATTAGTAGTGGAAAATTATCCAACTTGCGAATCCTGCTTGGAAGGAAAAATGACAAAAATGCCTTTCAAGGCAAAGGGGTATAGAGCCAAAGATTTGTTGGAATTGGTTCATTCAGATTTATGTGGTCCTATGTCTGTCCAGGCAAGAGGTGGTTATGAATGTTTCGTCACTTTCATTGACGATTATTCTAGATACGGGTATGTTTATTTGATGCACCGCAAGTCTGAGTGCTTTGATAAATTCAAAGAGTACAAGGCTGATGTGAAAAAGCATCTTGGAAAATATATCAAGACACTACGATCTGATCGTGGTGGCGAATACCTCTTGGGAGAGTTTAGGAATTATTTATCAGAAAATGGGATTGAATCCCAATTGTCTGCACCGGGCACACCCCAGCAGAATGGTGTAGCGGAAAGAAGGAATATGACTCTTATGGAAATGGTAAGATCTATGATGAGTTATTCGGAATTACCCAGCTCGTTTTGGGGATATTCCTTGGATACAGCGGCTTATATCCTGAATTTAGTACCTTCTAAATCAGTAGCTTCAACACCCATCGAATTGTGGATAAAGCAAAAGCCTAGTCTCAAACACTTTCGGATTTGGGGTGCTCCGGCACATGTGTTGAAGCAAGATGCTGATAAGTTAGAATCGCGTACGGATGTTTGTCTGTTTATAAGATATCCTAAAGGAACGAGGGGTGGTATATTTTATGATCCTAATGACCAAAAGGTGATCGTGAGTACGAACGCCAGATTTTTAGAAGAGGATTATGTAATGAATCATAAACCCAAGAGTACAATTGTTCTAGAAGAAGTTAGAAAGGAAACACCAAACAATATACCAACAGTGCAAGAGGATATACCACAGGACACTGCACCGTGTGTCACACCTGATACACAATTGCCTGCGGAGCCTCGTCGTAGTGGGAAGGTTGCGAAACAACCAGATAGATTCATGGGATTGGGAGAGTCATCAGACTTGGTCCCAGGTGAACATGAAATTGACCCATGGAATTACAACGAGGCACTGCAGGATAAAGATGCTCAATTATGGCAAAACGCAATGAAATCTGAGATAGAATCCATGTATTCTAATCAGGTCTGGGAGCTTGTAGAACCACCTAATGGTGTAAAAGCTATTGGATGCAAGTGGATCTATAAGAGAAAAAGAGGATCTGACGGTAAGGTGGAAACCTTTAAAGCAAGGCTTGTGGCTAAAGGATATACTCAGAAAGAAGGAATCGATTATGAGGAAACCTTCTCACCCGTGGCCATGCTTAAGTCAATCCGGATTCTTTTGTCTATTGCTGCTCATATGGATTATGAGGTATGGCAGATGGATGTCAAGACAGCTTTCCTGAATGGAAGTCTTGAGGAAAACATCTATATGAAGCAACCAGAGGGTTTCATTGCAAAGGGCGAAGAGCATCTTGTGTGTAAGCTTAAAAAGTCTATTTATGGATTGAAACAAGCTTCAAGATCTTGGAACATCCGTTTTGATGAAGTAATCCAGTCATATGGATTTATTCAATGTCCGGATGAATCATGTGTATATAAGAAGTGTGACGGAAACGTAGTGGTATTTCTTGTACTCTACGTGGATGATATTCTGCTCATTGGAAACAATGTAAAGGTATTGTCGGGCGTAAGGGTATAGCTGTCCAAGCAATTTGAGATGAAGGACTTGGGAGAGGCCGGACACATTCTTGGGATCAAATTAATAAGGGATCGCAAGAAAAGAATGTTGTGCTTATCCCAAGCTTCATATATTGATACAATCCTGACTCGTTTTAGCATGCAAGATTCCAAGAAAGGTTTTCTACCTTTCAGACATGGAATACCTCTATCTAAGGAAATGTGTCCTAAGACACAACATGAAATAGAGGCAATGAAGCTAGTCCCTTATGCTTCGGCAGTGGGAAGTCTCATGTATGCTATGCTATGTACGAGACCAGATATCTGTTATGCCGTGGGCATGGTCAGTAGGTATCAAAGTAATCCAGGACAAGGGCATTGGACTGCGGTAAAGCATATTTTGAAGTACCTGCGAAGGACTAGGGATTATGTGCTGGTTTACCGGGCAGATACTTTGTTACCTTTGGGTTATACTGATTCGGATTTCCAGTCAGATAGGGATGCTAGTAAATCCACCTCGGGTTATGTGTATACTCTTGGAGGAGGAGCCGTAATATGGAGGAGTGTAAAGCAGAAATGCATTGCAGACTCTACCATGGAAGCTGAATATGTAGCAGCCTCTGAGGCAGCTAAAGAAGCAGTATGGCTCAGGAACTTCTTAATGGACTTGGATGTGATTCCTGGTTTGCCCAAAGCAATCATAATTTATTGTGATAACAGTGGTGCAGTAGCAAACTCGAAGGAACCACGAGCCCATAAGGCGAGTAAACACATTGAGCGCAAGTACCACCTGATTTGAGATATCGTTAAAAGAGGGGAAGTCGTTGTTGTTAAGATAGCATCTGAGGATAACCTAGCTGATCCTTTTACTAAGAGCCTTCCAGCGAAAGCGTTCGATGGGCATGTAGAAGGAATGGGGATTAGATGCGTGTCAGCAGATAAGGCAGCGTAGTCTTTTAGTATAAGTGGGAGATTGTTAGATTTGTATACTAAAAGCCTTGCTTTTGTATTGAACAATGTAATAACGATTTTATTTGAAATGAGAATCATATGATCAAACTGTTTTGCATATTATAAATTATTTATTTATATGTTTGTGCAAAAGTCCATTTACTTTATACTGTAGATAATATGTTGTGCGACAACACGCGGAAGATCATATTATCAGTTTCCTTATAAAGTATAAACAGATGCTCACAACCGAGATATACGGGGACTATCTATCGGTATGGTTGTAGTGTGGTTTGGTATTAGTTTGTCTTGACTATAGAACCACATTAGTACACTGCTTTGTGTATTGAGTAGGACCATCTGAGATCGTTCAACTTGTACTGTCTATATAGAAGAACTTGATCTCTGTTATTATGGATGTTCGTGCTCTTAATCCCTATACAATAACCTCGACACGTAAGGCAGTATATATTTCTTTGATTCATCAATGGGTGAGATTTAAATGTATTAAATCAACAAACTCGGTGAGTTGGGAAGTAGTGATGTCTCTATGGTGTGCTGTTGATTGTAGAAGGAAACCATGTCCGTCATAGGTTGATGATGTCCCCTTGAGGAGCTCATAAGGTTTATCATGTAAATCTTGCAAGTGGATTAATTTCCGGCATGATAATAAGGTTGAGTGGTACTACTCTCGGATGAGATATTAATTAATTTGAGTTGTCAGTAACTTAATTAATTAATGGGCATTGTATATCTTAAACATGGGGAGACTATCGGGCTCATAATAAGAAGGAGCCCAGAACGTAATTTTGGGATTGGATGGGTAGTGCAATAATAATATTTTAGTGGACTATATTATTATTATTGGATTTAATTAAAAGCTTTGGGCTAAGCTTGGTTAATTAAATCTGATTGAGGCCCAGCCCAATTTCTTCTCCTGGTCCCTGCAGTAGCCCAAGTATATATAAGTTGTCTCAGTTCCTAATAACCTAACTCTGCGCCTCTTACGTAGAAAAAAGATCAGGAACAGATTGAGAACTCTCTGGGGATTGTTGACCACACAACACCAGAGAGTTGACTTTGGGTAATACTGCAGAAGATCAGAGGTGTTCTTCTCAGATCATCATCCACTACACCAACCCTGAAGTCAGGTTATTTATTTAATGCTTCCGCTGTTTAATTATCTGTTTTAACTTATTGAATCATGTTCACCATAAGGTCCAATTCCAACAGAATCAAATCTCTACCGGTTGTGATCCCTTTATTTGTAGCTTATTGTGTTTAATTGTGTTTGTTCTTGGTTTCATTATTAAATATCTTAATCCTTCAAATACTAAATTAACGAGCTAAGAACAGCCATCAATTTCTGGCGCCATCTGTGGGAAACGCTACGATTAGCCATCCATGTTCTATTTCTTCTTAAAGTCTTAGTTTAATTCTATGAAGAAAGATCTCTGGTTTTTGTTATGCGCTTGTAAATCAAATGGGAGGTGATGGATTTACAGTTCGTGGCAACGAAGAAAAAGGGGAGTGTTCCAGGGCCCAACGGAATGTGACAAGGAGTGGAAATAACGTTCAAATCAGTGCTCCAGTCAGAGAAATATCCACTCTGGCGAGGTCTATTCATGTCCCAAACTTAGGCGATCCTCAAAAAGCGAAAGAAATGAATGAAAAGATCCAAAGTGTGATTAATGAGTATACTGCAGAAGCTCCCCCGGTTCAACCGGTGAGGTTGAGCTTTAGCGGCCCTCACAGGGAAAGCCATGGTGATCTGCGGGAAGACCTCGAAAGGAGGAATGAGGCCAGGAAAGAACACAGCGGGGGAGATGCGAGAGAAACTATCAACTTCATAAGAAGGTAGAACGTCGAAGAAGGAGAGAGTGTGGACAAAACTCCAGCAGAAGGAAGGCGTAGCGAATACCTTCGTCGACCAGAGACGGAAGCTCAAAGGCAACCGCGACTGAGGATGCACCAAGAAGTGAGGAATCCTCCACCCCCGGAGGTATCCATGAGAAATGATGCCCCAAGGAGATCACGGCGGGAACAGAATCAAGAGGCAGGAAACCCTCCACCAAGGGAAAGATCAAGGGCAAAAGGATCTCACCAGCATCGCTCACCAAATCGAATGAGAGGTCGACCCTCCACTAGGGGAGTGCAGGCGGAAGAAGAAGTCCCATGAAAAACCCCATCCATCTCTCAAAGGAGGCATAACCGATGCAGAAGGCCAAGGAACCAGAGATCCCATTCATCTTCGGCGCCCTACTCACAAGAGAGCCAGGATCCCTCGTGGGAAGATCTGCCCACAACAGAGCTGTCTTTACCACAGGACAGGAGAAATGGGGTACCCGTCTCGCGAAGGGGGATGAGACGGAGGGAGACCCAGGCAGAGATGCGGTCAGAGAATAAAGAAATATTCTCCAAGGCCCCATCCGGAGATCTACAGGCCTTGATAAACGAGGAGGTAAACAAGCATTTCGTGGATCTAGAAAAAAAGATGTCTGAAACTGGAGAAGTCCTCCAGTTGTCGGTAGCTCCTTCACCTTTCACGGCAGAAATCAGCAATGCCCCTCGGCAACAAGGGATTAAGTTTCCCTCCAGTTTGATTTTCGATTGTGATTACGACCCATATTCTCACATTGAAAAATATTTAATGCAGATGAGAGCACAAGGTGAAAACGAGATCACACTATGCCGGATGTTCCCACTGACCTTGGGAAATAAGGCTCACGCCTGGTTTAGGGCGATCCCGGCAACCTCCGTCAGAAGCTGGGAGGAGTTGATGGAGGTATTCCTAATGCAATACTCGTATCTTGGAGCGCCGAAGGAACCAAAGCACAAGCTGGTCAACATCCTCAAGGTTCAACAAAAAGCTTACAAGACTTTCTTAAATGTTTATTGAGCAAAGGTCGATGGGGGAAGTCATGGAGGACGAAGCTTGTCTCATCACAGTGATGGAGGCTCTTCACCCGGAAGGTAGCTTATGGAAAGCAGTCCAACTTAAACCACCCGCGTCTTACGCGGCCTTCATGGTCATGGCAAACAAGCACATCCAAGCAGAAGATATTTCTAAGATGGCAAAGAAAGCAAGCAAGCGCCCTCTACTTTCAAGCTATTTATGGAGGATACCGAGGTGCAGCAGATGTATGAGGAACTAAAATCAGGGACTAACTTGAATATTGCCGAGGTCTTCTACTACGTCAAAGATCAGCAAGTCCTTCGGACGCCGAGGCCGATTCTCCGAACCTCAGAGCTCACCAACCCTCGAAAATATTGCATATACCACCTGACACATGGACACAATATAGACCAATACCGAGACCTTATCACGGAGTTGTGGAAGTTATTTAAGGAAGGAAGGTTAAGGGGGATGCTGCAGACCCCGAGGCCGAGGGTGTACAGGAGAGACTCTAATCTTCCTCCTTCCCCAGGTCGACCGAGGTCTCCAGGCAGAGGGCAGAATGATATAGCGATGCCCCTACCCCCTCCGCCTCCAGGACGGCCACCAGTGTTCGACAAGATCGGAGGGCCAGCCCCGAGATGAGACAGACCGGGAGAGATACACATGATGGAGCCGATAGAGGAAGTCCCCTATACCGAAACTTCCCAAGCACTCACCACGACATCAAAACGGAAGAGGAAGGCAGAACAAAGAAACTTAGACTAACAAATCCCCCAAGTGTGGTCGCTAACCCCGGTAGCAAAAGGCGTAATGGAAGCGGATATTACCTTTATGGAAGTGGACTTCTATGGGGTAAGTACTCCTCATTCCGACCCTTTAGTCATTTCGCCAATACTGTCAAGGGGCAAAGTCCATAGATGCTTAGTGGATACCGAGGCGTACGCCAACATAATCTTTAAAGAAGTCTTTGAAAAACTGGGAGGGGAGCGCCACCACAAAGTGAGGCCTTGTAGTGATGAGATCAAAGGTTTCGGCAATGCGTTGACTAGGCCAACCATGGAGGATGATTTGTCAGTTCAGTTAGAAGGTTCGGATGGGAAAACGCAGATGCAGAAATAGTTAACATTCAAGGTTGTAGACCAAGACTCCACCTACAACTGCATACTAGGGCGTCCGTTGATCTACGCTTTTGGAGCTATCCCATCCACCCTTTACCAATGCCTCAAATTTGTCACAGCTGATGGCAGAGTAGCAACAGTGATAGGAAATCAGACGAGGGCGAGGGAATGCTCATTTGTAGAAAAGGTGGAAGGTCTGAGTTATCATGACATGGACTAAGAGATGCTGAGCTTTGAGGATATCATGGAAAAGGGAGAGACTTATGAAATGCCAACAGAAGCGAAAAAACCACATAAGGGGGATCAAAGGAACAGAGAGCCCGAACTGATCCTGGTAATCACTGAACGAAAAGAAGCAGGGGAGCAAGGGGATGAAATGCTTGTGGCAATAATAGGAAAGCATCAGAATTCAGTTGTTAAAGAACAGGAGGAAAAAGAAGCAGAGACAAGGATGTCGAGGCAAAAGTAAATAATGCCGGACGAAGATCCGAGGATGAAATTAAAAGAGGGAGCCTTGGCGGCGGGAAATACAGAAGTGGTACAACTGGACCCAAAGGATGTTAAAATCAAGGTCAAGATTCAGACAGAGTGGGAAACCAGATTCAAGGAAGAATTAACCCAATTACTAAAAGAAAACTTGGACGTGTTCACATGGAACCCAAACGAAACACCCGGGGTACATCTGAAGTACGCTTGCCATAAGTTGAACATCGACTCCAACATCCCACCATTTCACCAGAAGGAGAGAAAGTTCAGCCCGGAGAAAAATGCAGCTATGGAGCTGGAAGTACACAAAATACTGGCGAGTGGAAGAATTAGCGAATGCAAGTACCCTATAAGAGTGCAAAACCTAGTTATGGTAAAGAAGAAAGAGGGATCACGGAGACTGTGAATCGATTTCACCAATCTAAACAAGGCGTGCCCGAAGGACAGCTATCCACTCCCATCGATTGACCAGATGGTCGATGCTACAGCAGAACACATGATAATGAGTTTTATGGATGCATTTTCGGGGTATCACCAGATCCCTATGCACCCGGATGATAAGGCAAATACGGTATTCTTCTATGGAAATGAAGTGTATGAGTGGAACAACATGTCGTTTGGTTTGAGGAATGCGGGGGCTACTTATCAAAGATTGGTCAACAAAATATTCGAGGGAGAAATTGGGAAAATAGTCAAGGTCTACGTGGATGATACCGTGGTGAAGAGCCTAAAAAGGACGGATCATTTCGACCATCTCAGAAAGGTTTTCGAAATCTTCCGACACTATGGAATGAAACTAAATCCGAAGAAATATACGTTTGGAGTGAGCAAGGGGAGTTTCCTCGGATATTTGGTCAGCTCCAGGGGGATTGAGATGAACTCGGAAAAGGTGGAGGCATCCTAAAGATGGATTCGCTATGGCACATGAAAGAGGTCCAGAACCTGATGGGTAGGTTGGCCGCTTTAAACAGGTTCATATTGAAAGCATCAGATAAATGTAAATCCTTCTTCAACGTCATCAAAAAGGCTAAGTTCAAATGGACAGAAGAGTGTGGAAGGCATTCACGAGATCAAAAGGGAGCTGTCGGACCCTAAGATCCACTCCAAACCCTAACCAGGTAAGACGTTGCAGCTGTACCTGGCGGTGTCAGGAACAACAATCAGTTCAGTATTGGTCAAAATGGAGGAGAAGAATCAGAAGCTAGTGTACTTTGTAAGTCAATCCCTGAGAGACGCAGAACTTAGATACCCAGTAATGGAGAAGATGGCGTATGCTCTCGTTATGAGCTCGAGAAAGCTGAGACCATACTTCATGGAGCACACTATCGAGGAATTGACAACGTTCCCTTTGAGGCAGGTACTCCAAAGGCCGGACGCCGCAGGACGGCTGTTAAAATGGTCCGTCGAACTGGGGTAGTTCGACATAGCGTACCTACCAAGGAATGCAGTCAAGGGGCAAGTCATGACGGACTTCATAGTGGAACTGACCTTCTCTACACCAGCCGAGGGTGAAAAGAGAAAGCCTTGGATCATGCATGAGGACGCTTCGGCAACGGCAGCAGCATCGGGCGCAGGAATCATCATCCGAACGCCATCCGGAAAAACTTTTCAACCGCAATCCGATTTGGTTTCTTGGCTACTAACAATGAGACATAATACGAGGCCCTACTGAATGATTTAAGAATGGCGCTGGCCATGGGAGCAGGTGAGCTGATGATATACAGCGACTAACAGTTGGTGGTGAACCAGGTGAAGGGAGAGTACGAGGCCAAGGATGAACACATGAGCCTTTATAGAGGATTGGCTGTGGGCTTATTGTAGAAATTCAAACACGTATTTTTGGAATGCATTGACAGGAAAGACAACATAGGAGCCGACGCGTTGGCTAAGCTTGCCACGGCGTCGAATGCTGAGGACCTAACTAACATTAATATTGTGAGGTAAGAGAACCCGTCGGACACCGCCGTGTGGGTCCTGAATGAACAACCAACAGAAGAGTCATGGATGACCCCGATCAGGGCATATTTGGAAGAAGAAAGAGTACCCTCGGATAAGGACAAGGCTTGGCAAATAAAGCTTCGATCGGCAAGGTACGTTCTAATAGAGGGAAAGCTATATAAGAGGGGATATTCATCCCCACTCCTGAAATGTCTGAACCCAGAGGAGGCGAGTTACGTACTGGCCGAGATACATGAAGACATTTGCAGGAACCATACAGGCGGGATCGCTCTAGCATACAAAGTGATTAGGCAGGGTTACTTCTGGCCGACGCTAAAAAAGACGCCACCCAATATGCGAGTGCATGCACGATTTTCCAGAGGCTGGCTCCGATAGTCAGAGCACCATCGGAACAGCTGACCTCAGTGTTCAGTCCATGGCTCTTCGCAAAATGGGGGATTGATTTGATCGGATCGCTGCCTACTGGGAAAGGTGGAAATAAATTTGCCATCGTAGTAGTGGATTATTTCACAAAATGGGCAGAGGCTGAACCCCTCTCGACGATAACTGAGGCTCGGGTCAAGAAGTTCATCTGGGATAATATCATATGCCAGTTTGAGATACCAATCGCCATATTGACCGACAATGGCAAGCAATTTGACAACGATAAACTGAGAAAGTTTTGTGAGGACTACGACATTAAGAAATGGTCCTCCACGCCATACCACCCACAGTCCAATGGGCAAGTCGAGGCAGTGAACAAGATCATCAAACACACATAAAAGCCAGGTTAGAAAAGCTAGATTGGAAATGGCCAGAAGAACTGTCGGGAGTGCTGTGGTCCAACAGAACGAAGATGAGAACATCCACCAATGAGCCCCTTTCTCAATGGCCTTCGGCTCAGAGGCGGTGATACCAGTGGAAATAGGAGTACCCAGCCCTAGGATCACTCTCCACCAAGAAGGGACAAATGATGAATTGATCCAAGAGAGTCTAGACCTGTTGGAGGAAAATAGATTGATTGCGGAGTTGCATAATGCAGTCTACAAGCAGAAAGTAGAAAGATTTTATAACTCCAAGATAAAACTAAAGAGGTTCAAGGATAGAGAGCTGGTGCTACGGAAAGTAGTGGGCCCAACGGCACAGGGCAGCGGCCAGAACTGGGAAGGCTCCTACGTAATCAAAAGAATTCTGGAAGGGGGAGCATATGAGTTAGAAGAAGTAGATGCCAAAAAGATATCACACCCATGGAATGCGCAACACTTGAAGAAATATTATCAATAAGTAGAAAGAAAGCGAGATGAATAAGGTTGGTGACTTTTTACAACTTTTTAACAAGGCATTAGGCCATATTATATGGAAATGCAAACTGTATGGAAATCTTTTTAATGATATTTGGTCAAGGATATCAATGTGTTTATCACAAAAGAGGGAAATGTATTTATTTATTAGGACATCGTGGTCTTAGGAATATCAACAAGTTTATGTATGGTTAAAGGGATCAGTATGCTCATCACAAATGGTAAAAAGTATTCACGTGTCGGGATACCATGACTTCGGGAAATACTAAAATGTAAACATCATCCTGTAAACTGATAAAGAATACCATAAGCATAAATAAAGGGATATCGAAGGGAAGTTACCAAAAAAGGGAAATGAAAAGGCAAGGCGGATTAAAAAGGCAGAGTCAAGCTAGGAATAAAGGACAAAAATATCGGATTCGGGGAAACGAAGATGTTGAGGCATCAGACTAGAAAGTCAATTGGAATAACAGAGCTGGAATAAAGGGGCAACAACGGAACCAGAACCTCGGTATGAGGGAAATTGTGTCGCCTCGGGCGTAAATTGGAATAACGAAGCCGGAATGAAGGGGCAACAATGGACCTTGGAATGGCATCAAAAGGCGACACAGACATGTATATAGTGGATAGGCACGAGGGTTGAAACATTAGGTTCAGAATAAAGGGAACTCTCCAAACGGATGGATAGGAAGATCGGGATATCGGAATAGGAATAGGGAAAGGGAGCTTCGGATCATCGCCCGAAGTAGAACAAAGGCATCAGAAGGCACCCAAGCCAAAGGGTAGTACAGATAGAGAATCAGAGTCTTAAGATCAGGGTAGAACCTCAGAATGGCAGAGGTTAACGGCGCACAAATAGGAGGTACATCAAACAAAAACACAAGCATCTACGCAGAAGATGAATAAACAAGCAAGGATACATGGAATATGAAGGATGTACATCGAGACACACCAACAAATACATATCAATTATAAACAACCGGCAATTATCGAATAGTAATACCAAAAGAGCAGTCAGTGTTTAAAACCTACAAACCATCACAGGGGGGTAAAGTTCGAAACAACATCAGAATCGGTACAAAATAGAATTAATCAGTGAAAGAGAACTCGGAAGAACATCAGTCTTTCTTACGACTGCTGAAGGAATGGAATGTACTCGCCATCTTGTCCTCTATTTCTTTTAACTGAGCCTCTGCACGAAGGACCCTCTCTTCTGCTGAGCCGGGATGAGGGATACGCTGCTCCAGGGCTCGGATGCGAGCCTCAGCTTCAGCTAATCTAGCTCGCGCCTCAGCGGCCCGGCCCTCGCAGCATCTCTGACAGTCACAGCCTCGGTCAGACTCACCTCTACAAATTCGAGAGTAGCTTGCCCCACATCAACCTCAAAATCTGAGATCTCCAACCTTTCCCTCTGATGCGCGACAATTGAGGTGAGCTCCGCATTCTTGATCTCTAAAGCATTCAGCCTCTCCTCGAAGCTAGCAAAAGACCCCTCGGAATGACCAATAAGCAGGTTAGCAAATAGACGATATTGGTCCATAAAGTGCAAAGAAGAGGTGAGGAAAGCAACAACAACTCCAGCCATCAAGACTAAACTAGAAGAATCTTGCGAAAGAGAATTGGGAACAACGATCAGCAAAGCTAGACGAGGGGTCCGATGAGAGGCACCTGTAATAAAGCCCCGAGTCCCTAGCTCCCAAAACTCGGACAGGTTAGGTTCATCATCTTCCTCAACTGTACCTTTTCCTCGCACACGGGCCCTTTCGACAGCCAACCTGGCAGCTTCGGCATCCGTATCGGTGGGATTAGTTGTCACAGCAGCACCATCAAGGTTCGGACCAGGGAGAGGAACTGTAGGAACGACTTGAGAAGTAGAAGGGGTAGAACTAAAATCAGCTCGGGGAGCAGACCTCACCCTCGGCCTAACCATCATATCATAATCCTCGGCTTCAGAGCTGCTACTCTCCCTAACTTCTGGAGCTTCCACCAGCCCAAGATCCTCCATAGGATCTTTCTCTAAATCCTCCTCAGGATCTTCCCCGGGATCCTCCTCAGGAACCACTCCAGCCTCGGGCTCGATGAAAGGAGAATCTGCAAAAAGACATCATGGGTGAGAATGCAACGAACACGGAAAGGATAATGAAGCACGAGCAGAGACAATTATCTCTCTTAGTCTAATAGCGAAATGGTCGAACTCACCAATGGAAGGAGAGGGACGAGGCACATAGCTAATTCTGGTTGGCCGAGAAGGCCCACCATGCCCATAAACACTTCTTTCTCTTTTCTCGAGCAGAGAGAAAGAAGTAGATTCGGAACCGAGAATGGAAGAAACACCAGAGAGGGCAATGAATGAACGATGCAGACGTCGACGAGGAGACGACATAGGGGGCAGAACCATGTTTTCGGTAAGCTGCACAGTCAACAGATCTTCACCAAGTTTTGTATCCTCAGACCCCGGACAGATCATCCATCTCTCCATTCTCGCCGGGAGATGGAGAATGACCAGAATAATCGGGATCGGCTTCATCATTTGAAAATTGATACACATACTTGTACGGAGTCAAGGACAAACTAGCTACAGAACTCGTTGATCCCACCGGAGACAGGGCATTCTGGAGTTCACCTACAAAAGGAAAGAAAAGTCGGACATGTGTTCAAGAGAACAGAAACGGAATAAGAGAATGGATTACCAGTTGTGGCTCCAAGGCCGAGAGTAGACAACCCGGCTGAGACCAAGACAGGCTCAGAAAGCAATGGAGAAACACGGTAATTATTCCCCCCACGAGATAAAATCTCATAAACACGGTGAAAACCATCACTCAACCTTTCGAGGGAGCGACGGGGAGGACCTGCACGATGTAAATGCCAGGAAGAACATCAAAAACCGAAGAAGATAGTCCAAAACTCAGAAGATAAGGAGGAATCGTACATTTATCCAATGGAAGAAAGCGGATAGGAAAAGTCATGGAAGCACCATTGACACGAGAACGGTAATCGCCAAACAACCAGAACCAGGCTTGCTCCCAGCTTCAGCCAATGACATCAGAAGCCCCCACAAAATGATGGTTTTCGCGGGACAGCAATTGGTAGAAATTGCCAGAACGACCAGATAGAGCGTAAAAAAAGAGAAACTCTAGTTTGAACGAATCTCGAATGGTGTGACCAAGTACATGGAACAGTGACACAGTGGATATTAGGCGCAACCAAGAGGAGGGCAATAGCTAGCCTATAGCCATGTCCCATCTCTGCAATAGCAAACTAATAACAGGGGGAAGAGAGAGACGCAAACTAGCAAGAAAGAGAGAGTAATAAAAAGCGGTATGACCTGGAAGAGGCTCAGACAGGGGAACTCCATCCAAGGGAAGCTCAAAATTGGGGTTACCATACTGCCAATGGAGCTCTACCAAGCGCTTCGAGGATAATCTGGAAGCTGGCACCCAATCAAGCCACTGGGCCATCCCTCGGAAGGCGGCCCCCAGGTCGCTGATATCCCGGCGGCCAGTAAGATAGTCCTTCACATTCAGAGGGAGTATAGCGCCTAAATCCGCATCAATAAATATCGCAGTGCCGCTAGCACCCGTGGCCTATCGGAAGAGGGAACGGAAGCTGGGTTGCCACCTGAAGAGGAAGAAGTGGACAAATCCCTCAGATTGGGACGAGGTATCCTGCGGAGGCGATTGGAGCTACGAATATCAGGTCGCACGCGGCGCTCCGGCGTACCATCGGAGATGTTCACCTCTTGAACATCAGGCGGAGGAGGAGTACCTTCACCAGATATTTTTTACTAGAACAAGGATTTGAGAATATGGGTTTGGCGAAAAGACAGGCAGAGGAAAGCGAGATTTTCAGAATGCACAAAGATAGCGAAATTTTGAGGAATCGCAAAGATATCAGGGGAATTATGTTAAAGGAAGCACATGAATATAGGGGAAGGATACGAGAAATTTGAATTTCAAAAAACCAAAATGCTAACTGTCTGACAAGGTGAGGGATGGCTCGTATCTTCATTGGAAATTATGGAGCAAAAACGGATAAGATCCAATGGCTGGGATGAAGAGACCTTACAACTCCCAAGAAAAAGGAGGGGTCCAGATTAATCCACGCAATACCTGGCCAAAGACGTGACAACTCACGACAGAAAAGCAACGGTTATATTTGAATTAGAGGTAAATTACCAAAGTATCCTCAATAGGTCCACTGACAAGGAAGAGAAGGAATTTCATTCATGAAAAAGTGAGTTACAACGGAAGCGGAAATAATTCAGAGTCCTATCAATCGATAAATAAAAGGAATGTGAGAAAGATATAGAATAAACTCCTAACAAGGAAAATACACCCTATCCGACACCAGGGGCTCTGTGATACTTCATTGATTAGCTAGAAAGGTCTCAGAATCGACCACATCTGTAGATTGTAACTTCCCACTTCTCGGCACTATGTCTTCATAAGCACCCAAGGGAGCCTCGGAGGTTGTTGGCCTCGACAAAATATCGGCGTCCACGGTACAATCCGAGGCACAATCAATTTCCAAAACTGGTGGAATTGAAAGAGCCATAGCAGCCTCGGTGGGCAAAGCCTCAGAAACCTCAATAGAAGTGACCTGACCGGAAATACGTGCATCACAAAGGGGAAAAAACTCAATCTCAGCAGGAATCTCTGGGGTAAGTCCCCTTACCGATTCAACGGGGAATGCGACAGATAGATCCTTGACCCCAGAATCAACCATGGCAAGATCTAAGGCATCATCAGTAAACTCTTCATCAGATCCACCTTCGTTAGACACATCGGAGGATTCCTTAGGAACATCGGTGATGAAGTTAGAATACTCACCGAGCATCCCAAAATCAACGTCACCCCTCAAAGTCTCCACAGAAGGCATATTCTCCTCACTGATGGCTTGGCAGAGAATCCCACGCATATCATCAAGGCAATCGGGATATGGTTTCTCAGAAGAGGCTTGAGCAAAAGCAGAAGCACAAGAGCAAAAACATTGAATCTTGGTTTTTGAAAGGATAACTTCTCTATAGCATAGATTGTCGGCTTCTGCTAGGAAGAACGTATCCTGCGCGCGCTCCACTTCGGCCAAGTCCGCATCACGCTCCCTCAAGACCTCAACAACAATATCCTCGGATGTCTTAATCTTCTGAGTATGAGAAACCTCGAAGGCTTCATTCTCTTGCCGTACCTTTTCAAGCTCCTATTCCGAAGACATCTGGAAAGCGTGGAAGTTATTTTGAACTCGAGATAGCTCGGCTTGGAACTGATTCTTCTTTGCCACAATCTCTCCCTGGTGCTTAACCTCCAAAGCCGCGATCTTGTCCGAAAGCACTTTGCTCTGAAGTTCCAAAGCACTCCTCTCATCCTCGGATTTGGCTAACTGGCTGTCATACCGAGCATAGAGGATATCAAAAGTACCTTGGAGCTCCTCTCTCTTGTCTTGCTCAACCCTCAACTGTCCCCTGATTAGAGCCTCAGCCGCGCCTGCTTCAGATGCTTTTCTCTCATAATCCCTCACCTTTTGAGCTAGCAAAGCAACTTCATCTTGCAAACAGGAGTCACTTCTCTCCAGCTCAGAAATACGATGTAAGGCATTAACGGCATGGAGTTCTAGTCAACCTGCATGGCCAGAAATGCTGTGAAGGGAATCTTTGGCAGACATATTCTCCATATGCTCGAGGAGTTCTTGGGTACATCCCTTAAAGGGGAAGGCGGCGGCACGAGCCAAACACGCCGGAGTGTCAAAATCGAACAGAAGCTCTTGAGTTCGGAGGAAGGTTTTCCCGACCTCGTCCAAGTGGCCATACTTCTGTAAAAGCTCCTGATCAACCACAGGGTCTATGGGGAGGAACGGAGTAGCGTCGTCCAACAAGGGCAGAGCGGAAGGGGCACTCTCAGAGAAAGGACCGCCATGCAACCAAAACCACAGGGGAGTCTTTCCTGGTAATACCGCCACATCTCAGAAGGGGAACAACAAGGTGCCGGATCATAGGAAGTACCACCAAAGGTCTACTGAGCCTCGAATGGAATGGCACCACGAGATGGGCCGAAGGTGACAAAAGGAGATCAGGCAAAGGTATCTGGAGATGGGGAAGAGCTGATATCACAAACTTCAACAGTCTCCTGAGGGGTTGCAGAGGAACCGACGACAACAGCACCCGCATCATCATCCCTGGTCCTCTTCAAAGGATGTGTAATAAGAGCAGTGCTGTCATGAGTACCCTCTTCGAAAGTTTCATCCACCAACTTATATTTCCGCTTTGGAGCAACAGACTTAGGGACTGTGGTCTCAGACCCCCTTTCTTGGACTTCGGGGCTCGAGGGGCTTTCTTAGAAACCTTCTCTTGAGGACCCGCAGTAGACACCCAGATGAGATCGGCGTCCAATCTCCTGGAGATGAGATCTGAAACTTCTCCAATCCTAACGGATGTAAGAGGCTGCACGGCAAGAGGGATTCCAGAGGCCTTCAAATAAGAAGTCTAGGAAGCTTTCTTTTTCCCTTTAGAGAGTGCAACCCACTGGCGAGCGGAGGGGAGAATACCCATGCGAGCAGTGTCGGGCAGAAGAAGCTTCCCTTTCCCTAAATGTAGCGAAAAAGTAGGAAGGTGATTGATCGTTAATAGTCCGAGCGACCAAGCAACAAAATATCGAACCCAAGGGAATTTAGGATTCATGGCCTTCAAGTTATAGTCTCGTATTAGTTAGGAACGACCGAAAAGGGAGAGAATAAAAACACGAAAAGAAACTAATTACAATATTTTTGGAATTTTCAATGCAAAGAAAGTTTTCATGATGCACTTCAAATGGATCAATCATGTAACACATTTAATTGCCTCCCAATTTAAGCTATCATAGTAAGAGCGATCACAAATTCCACCTAAACTCTCTCTCAAGATGAAGAGGATGTAGGCCCTTACAAAGATCCCAAAATAGCACATAAGATCGATACCATAGCAAACACCTCCCAATAGGTACTAATTACACGTATGAGTTCCCTACAGGGTACTAAATCATAGGTAATATTCCCTTTCTAGGTACTATGAATTCACTAAGGTTGGGTTCCCCTCACTAGATTAATTGACCTCTCAATCTAACATCTCTAGTGTCCATTTATGTAATTCTAAATATGAGAGGTCGTCTCCAACTCTTCCCTTATTAATCCACATAACCCACATGATGAAATAATTCAATTAATTCCTAAGACACATAATTGAACTCTCGGCCTAACCACATGCAATAGACAATTAACCACACAAATCAAACATATAAATTAATTAAGCATCCATAAATGAAACTAATCAAAGTCGGGAACACAATTAAACAGTATCACAAATTAATCCATAATTCAAGCATCACTTAAACAACCAAAACAAAGAAAACAATAAGATAATAAGTAGGATTATATTTAACCGAATGAAGTTTTTGCATCCACCAAGCTCATCCTTCCTTGGTGTCCCCACCTTCTTGAAAAGCATTAAATCCTAATCTAGAAAAATATTTAAAACTACGGATCCCTCGCCCCGAAAGGGAGAGGGATCTCAACTATGGAAGTCTTACTTAAAAGCCCTCTCAACTGCTGAATCTTGGAAATGATTCAATTTAATGAAATTTAAATGGGATGGAGAATTGTTCAATGGTGGCTTTCATGGAAGAGGGTATTTATAGTAGTAAGGATAAGAGAAATTTAAGCGAGTTTTCAATGTGGGACAAGTGGGTTCATGTAGTAGTAGAGTGAGAGGAATTTGTGGTAAGTAATCAATGTGGGATAATTTAGCTCATGGGACCAAAAATGGGATATATAATAAAATTTCCTTTGGCCCGTTCTTGCTCGTTTTAACTCCAAATCGAGCTCCGTTTTCTCCCACATCTTCCTCTTCACTTGTAGAATCCATTTTTATCAAAATCACCTATTTTTCTGAAAAAATAAATAAAATACCTTTCTCCAAATAATCAAGTAATTAATAGTATTTTCATTAAAATCATGCTCAATTATTGAATTAAAGCCACAAAAATCCACTTAAAACCTAGGTGAATTTCACACCGATCAGAATGAAGATTAATACAAAAGGAAAAACTATATAATAAGCCCTCCAGTCGAGGAAATAATCACAGATAGACTACCTGGCATGGCTATAGATGTGGTAGTAAAGCCAGCTTTAAAAAGGTTTTTCCCTCGGAGAACGCGCTGGTAACTGTATCTCTTGTCGGAGAGTTTCTGAACATGATGGAAAGCTTCTTGAAATCCGACCGACAATGTCTCGAGGGCACACGTATCCCCTACTGCACAGAGTAAAAAAAGAAAATGTTAGAATGTCCCATATAACATAAAAGGGAGCCAATAGAAACGTACACGCACTGAGGACATGCTTGAGGAAAGAACTTCTGGGGAGCAAGGTAGGATTTTGAGGGTCCCCAAGATCATATACAGAGTCCCCCCTCCAAGACCCACGAACCCAGAACCAAGAATTCTTCCGCCCTTTAACGAAACTGGGCAGAGAAGCAACAAGATTGGTGTGGTGTGGTACCAAATAATAATATCCCTTTGTCCTGTTATTCAGGGTGAGCTGGTACAGGAAGTTGATCTCGGCAGTAGTCAAGAAGGAGTATTTTGTTTGTTGGAAAAGGACCAAAATTCCCATCAAGGCAGCCCAACCATTTGGAGCCAGTTGAGCTGGGGTTATACCCCAAAATTCAAAGATATCCCAAATGCAGGGATGGAGAGAAAACCTAAGACCAAGTTCAAGTTGCAATTCATAAGCCGCAATGGCGTTCGGTGGAGCATAACACATACGCGCGTTGGGAGAAGGAAGATAGAAGTCGATACCTTCCCCACACTGGAATTTACCAAGAGCAATAACAGGGCTCTTCTGTAACCAAGAGTCGTCAAGGGTTGAAGGAACCTCAACAGCAGAAAAGGGGATATCATCGCCCCACAATGGAAGTTTTCCAAGATGGCCCAGTAATCCGGGACCAGCGTCAGCAATTTCGGGATTGGGCTCCAGGGTAAAAGCAGAAACAAATTCGATAACCTATTAATTAAAGGTAATCAGAGAGGGAGATGGAGGACCCGAATGCTCCTCCAAAGACAATGAGGATGACGACGAGGATGAACCAAAACTACCGAACGAAGAATCGATCGAACGGGAAGGGGATCTAGAAGAGAAAAGGACCCCTCGCAAGCCATATCGCGATAGACATAAAGGGAAATAAGACGCGGAAATAGGGAAAGAAGAATACCATAAGCTACAACGACGACAGGTTCAGAGACATGAAAGAAAAAGAGCCGGGAAGAAAAGAGGAAAAAGGAGAGGAGAATAATACCTGGAAGATGAAGGTGAACTCACTGAATAAAAGGAATGCCAACAACCTGCAGAATCAAAGGGAGAAAAAAGCGGAAGAAAGGGAAGGAGAAACTGCTAAAAAGGTTTAAAATTTAAATTTTGAATCGACAGTTACACTCTAAATACCAGATATACCCTACATCGGTACAAAAATATCTTAAAAATAGTACAGAAAACCTGATAAGGCAGGAACATATCAAGACGAGGGCAGCGATTGAGAACTACGAGGAGCCGAGATGGAAAGAATCCTAATATCACAGACACTGAAGCATGAGGGATATAACCCATGAAGTACAATACGACCCTGAACAATATCAAGTCATGAAATTATTCAGGCTCGAGGGCCTAATGTTATGGGTATTATATCCCCCATGCTTGTTAGGCCCAAAAAACCCAATAACTTCTATTATATTTGAAAAGAAATGCCTAATCCCTCGGAGGCCCAAACGATGGACAGAAATGAGAAGGGAATCAAGGCAGCCCAAAGGGGGGTCATGACAGCCCGCCCAGCCCAAGAAAGAATAAAGGCGAGCCCGCCTAACAAGGCTGAAGCCAGAAAATGCCCTCCGCAGGGAACCTCGGCTCCTTCCCCTAGCCTAGAGCTCGGATAAACACCCCAACACCGAAAGCCAACCTATCCGAAGATCAAAGAGGGCAACGAGGAGGGGACATAAAGAACAGACACTATAATGAAAAGGAACAAGTACTGTAGACTAGAAGACAACACTAACGGGAAGAAGAGGTATCTTGAGCAGCAATTCTAACTAAGAGACAACGATGGACTAGTACAACTGACTCCAACAACCAATAAGAGGCCAGCAAAGGATGGAGACACCCTGTGAATCCCTGCAGTGCAACAAACGACGCTCAGACTCCTCCTGCAGATGGTCGGCGTACTAGACGGCTTCATTAAAGACGGCTTGTCTTTATCCAGATGGCGCAAGACGATTGACTCGAATTTAGGATTTTAGGACAATATAAATAACCTCTCCCACAGGAGAGAGGCAGGACATTGATACTCACTTTAGACATTACACTTATAAGAAATTAGGAGGAAAGAGTGTTGTTCTAAAGGGAGAGTAATAAAATTGATTAATTTCTTGGGTGGAATCGAATCTCTACTAGTTGTGATCCCTTTATTTGTAGCTTATTGTGTTTGATTGTGTTCGTTCTTGATTTCGTTATTAAATATCTTAATCCTTCAAATACTAAATTAACGAGCCAAGAACAGCCATCAACAAAGAATATAAATTTTTATTTTAAAAGTGTTGTGGGAAGATCTTGGATAAGAGATTGAATCAAAGCATTAAGACAAGTCATTATGAAAGATAAGAAGTTAAACCTAACTTATGAAGAAGAAATAGAACGCACGAGTTTTTTAGAGTGGTTCGGCTCATGAACTGAGCCTACGTCCACTATGGAGAGAGTCTTTTTCTTTTCTTTTTTTCTCATGAGAATATGGTTGATTACAATCTGAGGAATAAGCCATCAAACAACTTATATACACAAGCATGCTGAAATATAAAAGTTACTTGACCAAACGCTAGTGCATATTTGAGCCTTCGTTTAAGTTATTAAACAGTTACCAAAACTATGGATGTCAATGGAATGGGTATTTTTGAATATCCGGTCTATTCGAACCCAGGTACGGGTAGTTGTAAATAGGTTTAGGACAGTTACGAGTAGTTATAAAAAATTACATTAGAATTTGGGATAGGTACATGTAATGCCTCAATACCCGCGGACACCCCATATATATATATATATATATATATATATATATATATATATATATATATATATATATATATATATATATATATATATATATATATAAAATTTAATTTATTTTAATTTATATATTATATAATTTACTCCCTCTGTCCATTCTCAATTTATCCATTTTACTATTTTAGGTCGTCTACTCTTAATCTATTCATTTTCCTTTTTAGACTATGAGACCCACATCCTCCACTAACACAAATAAATACGGAACTCACATCATCCGCTAATACAACTACCTACTACACATAAAATAATAATAATCATTAATTCACATGCAAAAAGCAAAAGGATAGATTGATAATGGACGAAGGAGTATATATTATGAGATATTTTATATATTTAATTAATAGTTAAAAGTTATATTTATTCATATTTATTTAAAATAATAGAATTTATTTTGTTTTACTTTTAGGAGTAGTTTGGTATTTTTAGGTAATAATATAAATTATAAATTAAGTTATGTGAGTTGTAAAGGGGTGTCAATTTTAAAATTAAAGTGTGTTGTGTGGTTATTAATTTATATGTATTTTCTTATTTTGGGGTGTTAACTTATTTATAAGACGAACAAAAATAGAGTGTGTAAATTTATTTATGGGACGAAGGGAGTGCAATTTTAATTACTCCCTCCATTCCACGTATTTTTACCCACTTTCTATTTTGAGTCGTCCCACGTATTTTTACTCATGCCATAAATGGTAAAAATACACCCTACACCTTACCTAATTTTTACACTTTAATTCATCAATTCGAATAACTTTATTTACTTTTTTAAACTTTATTCATCATTCTCAATAACTTTATTTATTTTTTCTCTCAAAATTACCAATTTATCAAAATTATCAATTTATCCCTACTTTTTCCTACATTATATATTAAAAACAACACTTCTTAATTTTCGTGCCCGTATAAACGGATAAAAATACCCGGGACGGAGGGAGTATTATATTTATATAAACAATAAAAAATATAAATATATATAAAATAAATTAATATTAAATGGATATAGGTACCCACGGGTATTAATAAATGAGTACGGGTACCATAATAAGTTTTTTAAATGGGTCGGGTACGGGTAGTTATTTTATAATCAGGTACAGGTACCCCAAGATAAGCGAGTACCCTACCCGCTGCCATCCTTAACCAAAATGCATGGATATGCTTCCAGTAGATAGTTGATGTGTCACGCTTCCCATCCATATGCATAACTGCTCAAAACTCATCCAAATGGCTATAATACAACTGCCACACAGTTCCTATCCAACCTACTTACAATATGTTTAACTGATGTGATGAACTTGTCCATAACTGATTCTAAACCCCATGCAACAACCTTCTAACCCATGCAGCATGTCCAAATCAAAATTAAGACATTCAACTCTCCTTAACCGATGTTAAACCAAGCATATGAATAAGGTTTACACCACAAATCTCCACCTTAAACCTTATACTATCATAGCAACCCTCTTCTCCATCACTACTCCACCTTGAGTAACAACATTTCACCATTGCTCCACCTTGAGCAATTATCACCATCATTTGTCAAGTTACAACAGGTTTGAACCCATTTCTACTGAAAAATGACGTTCCGGTATTACCCGATGTTTTCTCACATTTGCTCGTTGTATCCATGCTACTCTTTACCGATATAATGCTACCAAGTTCAAGTTACCACATCGCCTAACTGTTAGATTGTATATTAAAAGTCTACCTTTTTGTATGAAACAATGTTTTAATAATTTATTTGAAATGAGAATCATATGATCAAACGTTTTGCATATTATAATTTATTTATATATTTATGCATAAGTCCTCTTACTTTATACTATAGATAATATGTTGTGCGACAACACGCGGAAGATCATATTATCGATTTCCTTATAAAGTATAAACAGATGCTCACAATTGAGATAGACGGGGACAATCTATCGGGATGGTTGTAGTGTGATTTGGTATTAGTTTGTCTTGACTATAAAATCACATTAGTATGCTTTTTGTGTATTGAGCAGGACCGCTTGAGATCGTTCAACTGATACTGACTATATAGGAGAACTTGATCTCAGTTATTATGGATATTCGTACTCTTAATCCATATACAATAATCTCGACACGTAAGCCAGTATTTATCTCTTTGATTCATCAATGGGTGTGATTTATATATTAAATCAATAAACTCAGTGAGTTGAGAAATAGTATTGTCTCTATGGTGTGATGTTGATTGTAGAAGGAATCAGTGTCCTATTAAATAGGTTAATAATGTTCCCTTGAGGAGCTCAAACGGATTTTCATGTAAATCTTGCAAGTTGATTAATTCCAGCATGATAATGAGGTTGAGTGGTATTACTCTCGGATGAGATATTAATTAATAGAGTTATCAGTAACTTAATTGATTAATGGGCATTATATATCTTAAACATGGGGAGACTGTCGGACTCATAATAAGAAGGAGCCCATAATGTAATTATGGGATTGGAGCGGCAGTGCAGTAATAATACTTTAGTGGACTGTATTATTATTATTGGACTTAAGTATAAGTATTGGGCTAAACTTGGATACTTAAGCCCAATGAAGGCCCGACTCTAATTTCTCCTCCTGGTCCCTGCTGTAGCCCATAAATAAGTCATCTCAGCTTCCTGGAAACCTAACTTGATCGCTATTTTGACGTGACAGAGAATTAAGGAGCAGATTGAGAGGATCCTGAAGATCGTCGCCCACACGACGTCAGGATTGGACTTGGAAATATAGCAGAAGATCAAGAGGTTATTTTCTACAGTTGTTCATCATCAACATACCGTGGTGAAAGGTAATACGTTTCTATCTTATTGCTTCCACTGGATTAGAAACATATGGAACCCTAATGGTTCACGCTAACCAAATGATCGAACGCCAATAATTGGTATCAGAGCTTTGGTTTCGTGGCTAAACATGACATGTTAGGCTAGGGTTTATGTACTATACGTGATTTAATTTTCGTATAGAGAGCACGAGAATTTGGGTTTGGAATATATGGATTATTTGTAAAACCTTATGTGCTATTTCCAGATATTGACGATACTAGCGAGCAAGACACGACGACTTTCGGTGCGAACTATTAGCGGCTGACAGTGAAAGCATGGCGATGGCACCTGGCGTGAGACCGCATGACGTTGTGAGCACTGCTAGACTACTATCGTGCGGCAAGCGACAGCGAGCCATGGCATGGCTGGGCTGAGTGATGAAGTCGTGGCTGGTGATTAATGGCTACACAGCGTCGACTGGAAGCAACCCGCCGTGGAAATCGACAGTTGGTTTTGGATGGCATCGACTTGAATAGCGAGATTCTAGGCGAGTCGATGGTGGGTTCCAGGTAAGTCAACTCGATATTTTTGAGCACGTCTGAGGATGGCCGAGTGAGTCTGCACAAGTTTCCGACTGGGTCTCTATATTTTTCCAATCAAGCTTGCTCTTTTTCTGAACGAGTCTGTACAGACTTGGTCGGGTCTGTACCATGGCCGATCGGGTCTGTGAAGAGTGGGCAGCACACGACAGGTGGCATTGGCATGATAGGAGGAAATTACCGGCACGACAATCGTGAAGGATGCCGACAGAGGTCGTGCTAGGGTAATGCGGCGAGCAGCAGAATATTGACGTGCACGGTGGACACGGCATGTATTGATGCCCTGCACGAGTCATGCGGGCGAGGATTGCAGGCTTGCATGCGGATTTTCTAGCATTGGCATGGGCAACGTCGTGAATGGTGAGCTATGGCAGGGTCGACGGGCACGACTCATGCTAATAGACTGCACGAGTCGTTGAAATGTAATCCATGGGTCAGTCGGGCTTAGTTTTGAGATTCGATGATTCTCTGTATTTATTTCGTGATATATAACTACATTAATTGATTTGATTATCTATTATTATTATATATGAGGATGCATGTTCTATTTGATTTAATTACCGTAATAGAAGCATGCTAGGTTGCGTATTTTATTAAATATGCATGTAAAAATCATCGGTGTTAAATAATTAAGTGGGAGAGGGATTGGTAATTAATTCCCGCGGCCTCCATTATTAGTTTGTAAGTAATGTGAGTAAACTTGTGCGTTGGAAATAGGGCATTCCTCTACATCAGATGAGTTTACTCACGGATCACTAGTACAAACTTCTTTATGATGATCATAAGAAGTTATCCGAGCGCGTGTGTACTTCTCCATCTGTAAGGTACACAAGCTTGGTGCCGGACTTGGGATCAAATAATGGTATACACTTAGGTATAAATAATAAGTATCCTCCCCATCGGAGGCATTGCTGTTATTTGCATGGCTAAAGATGAACCGACTCTTAATTATTTTGTCATAAAATTAGGTTGACAAATGAAATTAATGGGTAAAACCTTCTCTTGTAAATATTCGGGTTTGTATACGTCCACACTATCGTGGCATGCAGACTCACGGTGCTTGAGATGTTGGTGAATTTTATTTTATATTATTTTGAGGGAATCAATATAAATAAATAAATTCAAAATGTTTAATTTTTTTATTTATTTATGATTCTCAGGATTTTCAAATGGCACTCAACTCACTTTCTGTTATATTTAAAGAACACAAATTTACTGGCTCAAATTATGTTGACTGGAAACGAAATATGGACATTGTTTTAACTGCTGAAGATTACATCTTTGTACTCACTGAGGAATGTCCTGAAGCACCTACTGATGACTCTACTGAAGAGGAAAGAGCTGCTTATAATAGGTGGACCAAAGCTGATAGGATGGCTAAGTGCTATATATTGGCTTCAATGTCAAGAGTGCTTTAACATCAGCATCAAGCTATGAACACTGTCTATGATATGATGTAGAATCTTAGGGAACTCTTCAGGCACCAGAGTCGTCCTGCTAGGTCGGAGGGGATGCCTGTGCTGATGAACACCAAAATGGCTGAGCGCACTCCCAGAAGGGAACATATTCTTAGAATAATGGGCCAACTCAATGAGTTGGAGGTCCTTGGAGTTGAAATTGATGGAGAAACCTAAGTCGATATCATACTCCAAAGCTTGCCTAGTAGTTTTGAGCAGTTTCGTCTTAACTACGGTATGAACAAACATTTGTACACATTGGCGGAACTTCTGACAGAACTTGTGGCAGCGGAAGGGCTGTTTCGTCGTGCTCCTCAGGTTTATGTTACTAAAAATACTACTTATCCTAGGTCGAGAGGTGGTAGAAAAAAATAAGAAGCAAGGTAATTCAGCACCGTTGAACCAAGTGAAAGCAAAGGGTGGTGCGGTCAAGAAGCCTAAAGGCAAGTGCTTCAAATGCAAGCAGCCGAGATATTACAAGGTTGACTGCCCTCTTCTGAAGGGGAACAGGAATGGTAAGTCTTTTATACTAGTTGTTGAATCGTGTTTAGCGACTGTATCTGCTGACACTTGGTGTGTAAATACGGGGGGCCACTGACCATGTCTGCAATTCTTTGCAGGGTTTCCACTAAAACCCGACAACTTAGTGATGGGGAGATTACCATACTCATGGGGAATGCTACAAGAGTAGCAGTCATTGCAGTGGGAGATGTTTATTTATTTTTCAATAAGAATAAAACTCTTATTTTGAGGAATTGTCTTTATGTACCTCATTTTAGAAAAAAATTAATTTCAGTGTCTAAATTATTTAAGGATGGATATTCTATTTCTTTTAATGACAAGGTTGTTTTAAGAAAAAATTGAATTTTTATCTGTGATGGTACATTGATAGATAATTTGTATACTCTTAATCTAATTTTTCCCATAGTGCAACAAATTGAATTGAATGATACATCTACTAATAAGAGAAAAGAACCTTAAAAAATGAATCAAACATATCTTTGACATCTAAGGCTTGGTTATATTAACTTGAGTAGGATTCAAAGGTTGATAGCTGATGGACCTCTGAGTTTATTAGTGGTGGAAAATTATCCAACTTGCAAATCCTGTTTGGAAGGAAAAATGACCAAAAGGCCTTTTAAGGCAAAGGGGTATAGAGCCAAGGATCTGTTGTAATTAGTTCATTCTGATTTATATGGTCCTATGTCTGTCCAAGCAAGAGGGGGTTATGAATACTTCGTCACTTTCATTAATGATTATTCTAGATACAGATATATTTATTTGATACGCCGCAAGTTTGAGTGCTTTGATAAATTCATAGATTACAAGGCCGATGTGGAGAAGCAACTTGGAAAATGTATCAAGACACTAGATCTGATCGTGGTGGTGAATACCTCTTGGGAGACTTTAGGAATTATTTATTAGAGGATGGGATTGAATCCCAATTATTTGCACCGGGCATACCCAAACAAAATAGTGTAGCGGAAAGAAGGACTAGGACTCTTATAAAAATGGTAAGATCAATGATGAGTTATTCAGAATTTCCAAATTTGTTCTAGGGATATGCCTTAGAAACAGCAACTTACATTCTGAAATTACTACTTTCTAAATTGGTAGCCTCCACTCCCACAAAACTGTGGACCAGGCATAAGCCTAGTCTAAAACACGTTCAGATTTGGGATGCTCTGACACATGTGTTAAAGGCAGATGCTGATAAGTTAGAATTGCATACTGATGTTTGTCTGTTTATAGGGTATCCTAGAGGAACGAAGGGTGGTTTATTTTATAGTCCCAAGAACTAAAAGGTGATTGTTAGTACGAACGCTAGATTTTTGGAAGAGGATTATGTAATGAACCACAAACCTATGAGTAAAAATATTCTAGAAGAAGTAAGAGGGGAAACACCAAACATAATACCAACTGTACAAGAGGATATACCACAGGACACTGCACCGCGTGTCACACCTGATACACAATTGCCTGCGGAGCCTTGTCATAGTGGGAGGCTTGTGAGACTACCCGATAGATTCATGGGATTGGGAGAGTCATCCAACTTGGTCCCGGGTGAACATGAAATCGACCCATGAAATTACGACGAAGCATTGCATGATAAAGATGCTCAATCATGGCAAAAAGCAATTAAATCTAAAATAGAATCAATGTATTCTAATCAAGTCTGGGAGCTTGTAGAATCACCCAATGGTGTAAAAGCCATTGGATGCAAGTGGGTCTATAAAAAGAAAAGAGGATCTGACGGTAAGGTGGAAACCTTTAAAGCAAGGCTTGTCGCAAAGGATATACGCAAAAAGAAGGAATCGATTATGAAGAAACCTTCTCGCCTGTGGCCATGCTTAAGTCAATCCAGATTCTTTTATCTATTACTGCTCATATGGATTATGAGATATGGCAAATGGATGTCAAGACAGCTTTCTTGAATGGAAGTCTTGAGGAAAACATCTATGTGAAGCAACCAGAGGGATTCATTGCAAAGGGAAAAGAGCATCTTGTGTGTAAGTTTAATAGGTCCATTTATGGATTGAAACAAGCTTTAAGATCATGGAACATCCATTTTGATGAAGTAATCTAGTCATATGGATTTATTCAATGGCCGGATGAATAATGTGTGTACAAGAAGTGTGACGGAAACATAGTGGTATTTCTTGTACTCTACGTGGATAATATTCTTCTCATTTTAAATAATGTAAAGGTATTGTCGGGCGTAAGGGTATGGCTATCTAAGCAGTTTGAGATGAAGGACTTAGGAGAAGCCGGAAACATTCTAGGGATCAAATTAATAAGGGATAGCAAGAAAAGAATGTTGTGCTTATCCCAAGCTTCATACATTAATACAATCCTGGCTCGTTTTAGCATGCAAGATTTCAAGAAAGTTTTTCTACCTTTCAGACATGGAATACCTTTATCTAAGGAAATGTGTCCTAAGACACAACAGGAAATAGAGGAGATGAAGGTGGTTCCTTATGCTTCGGCAGTAGGAAGCCTCATGTATGCAATGCTATGTACGAGGCCGGATATCTGTTATGCCATGGGCATAGTCAGTAGGTATCAAAGTAATACAGGGCAAGGGCATTGGACTGCGATAAAGCATATTTTAAAGTACTTGCGATGGACTAGGGATTATGTGCTGATTTACTGGGCAGATACTTTGTTACCTTTGGGTTATACTGATTTGGATTTTCAGTCAGATAGGGATGCTAGTAAATCCACCTCAGGTTATTTATTTATCTTGGAGGATGAGCCATAATATGGAGAGTGTAAAGTAGAAATGCGTTGCGGACTCCACCATGGAAGCTGAATATGTAGCAGCCTTTGAGGTAGCTAAAGAAACAGTATGGCTCAGGAGCTTCTTAATGGACTTGGATGTGATTCCTGGTTTGCCCAGAGTAATCACAATTTATTGTGATAACAGTGGTGTAGTAGCAAACTCGAAGGAACCACGATCCCATAAGGCGAGTAAACATATTGAGCGCAAGCACCACCTGATACAAGACATCGTTAGAAGAGGGAAGGTCATTGTCGCTAAGATTGCATCTGAGGATAACCTAGCTTAATTCTTTTACTAAGAGTCTTCCAGGAAAGTGTTCGAAGGGCATGTAGAAGGAATGGCTATTAGATGCGTGTCAGCAGATATGGCAGCGTAGTCTTTTAGTATAAGTGGGAGATTGTTAGATTGTATACTAAAAGTCTAGCTTTTTGTATGAAACAATATTTAACAATTTATTTGAAATGAGAATCATATGATTAAACGTTTTGCATATTATAATATATTTATATGTTTGTGCAAAATTCCTCTTACTTTATACAGTAGAAAATATATTGTGTGACAACACGCGAAAGATCATATTATCGATTTCCTTATAAAGTATAAACAGATGCTCACAATCGAGATAGACGAGGATAATCTATCGGGATGGTTGTAGTGTGATTTGGTATTAGTTTGTCTTGATTATAAAATCACATTAGTATGCTTTGTGTATATTGAGCTGGATCGCTTGAGATCGTTCGACTTGTACTGACTATATAAGAGAACTTGATCTCAGTTATTATGGATGTTCGTATTCTTAATCTCTATACAATAACCTCGACACGTAAGCCAGTATTTATCTCTTTGATTCATCAATGGGTGAGATATATATATTAAATCAATAAACTCGATGAGTTGGGAAATAGTATTGTCTCTATGGTGTGCTGTTGATTGTAGAAGGAATTCGTGTCCTATTAAATATGCTGATGATGTCCTCTTGAGGAGCTCAAAAGGATTATCATGTAAATCTTGCAAGTGGATTAATTCCGGCATGGTAATAAGGTTGAGTGGTACTACTCTCGGATGAAATATTAATTAATAGAGTTGTCAGTAACTTAATTAATTAATGGGCATTGTATATCTTAAACATGGGGAGACTGTCGGACTCATAATAAGAAGGAGCCCGTAATGTAATTATGGGATTGGAGCGGCAGTGCAGTAATAATACTTTAGTGGACTGTATTATAATTATTGGACTTAAGTATAAGTTTTGGGCTAAACTTTGATACTTAAGCCCAATGGAGGTCTGACTCTAATTTCTCCTCCTGGTCCCTGTTGTAGCCCATAAATAAGTCATCTCAGCTTCCTGGAACCCTAAGTTGATCGCATATTTTGACGTGAAAGAGAAAAAAGGAGCAGATTGAAAGGATCCTGAAGATCGTCGCCCACACGATGTCAGGATTGGACTTGGGAATACAACAGAAGATCAAGAGGTTGTTTTCTACAGTTGTTCATTATTAACATACCCTGGTGAAGGGTAATACGTTTATATCTTATTGCTTCCGCTAGATTAGAAACGCATGGAATCCTAACGGTTCACGCTAACCAAATGACCGAACGCCAACACTAACTTCCCCAATTGAATCTGCTACTTTCCCACGCCACTAATCACTACCAGAAAATTCCATTTTGTCATGGGAATTGGGCAGATTGAAGATTGAAAATAAGAAACTTGAAGCATGAAAGATTTGAGCCTAATCTATGAATGAAGAAGAAACAAGAACACGAGGATTTTTTAGAGTGATTCAGCTCACTAACGAGCCTACGTCCACTATGGAGAGAGACCCTTTATTGCTATATTGTGTATGAGGGAGATTACAATTGAAGTATGCTGATTTATCAGCTTATATACAACTTACAACATAATAGCAAACTTATGGGACTCTCTGAGCAGTTGAGTTTGGAGTGTGTTTTGAGATGTAAAACCACTTCCTAACAGCTTCAATTAACTCCCACCTTATATATGACGTGTCAAGATATAATGTAGGATCAATAACCGATAGAAACAGATCCATATAGCTATCAAACGAACCCCTCAAACTGCCTTGGTTCCATGTGTGCACCTGGTGCACAATTTGCTAGCTTCCAACCATGATGAACATGTTGCATTCAGATTTACACCTCACAATCTCCACCTTAAAGTTAATGCAATCATAATAACCATCTTCTCCATCACTACTCCACCTTGAGTAGCAACTTTTAACTATTGCTCTACCTTGAGCAACATCTTCAACGTACCAACGTTGAAGTACAACCAAACTACAACAAGTTCGAACCAATTTCCTAATGAAAGTGCAATCACTTTGAAGTCGATTCTAACTCACTAGGATTACCCATGCTTTTTAGAGTGATGTAACGCCATCGAGTCCAAGTCACCACATCTCCTAGCTACCCCGTCGTATCCACTGCTTCCCCGTGTTGGATTGTATACTAAAAGTCTAGCTTTTTATATGAACAATGTTATAACAATTTATTTGAAATGAGAATCATATGATCAAATAAGTGCTTCTTATAATTTATTTATATGTTCGATGTACTAGTCCACTTACTTCATACTGTAGATAATATGTTGTGCGACAACACGCGGAAGATCATATTATCGATTTTCTTATAAAGTATAAACAGATGCTCACAACCAATATAGACGAGGACTCTCTATTGGGATGGTTGTAGTGTGGTTTGGTATTAGCTTGTCTTGGCTATAAAATCACATTAGTGCACTTTGTGTGTATTGAGCAGGATCGCTTGATATCGTTCGACTTATACTGACTTATGGGAGAACTTGATCTAAGTTATAATGGATGTTCGTGCTTTTAATCCCTATACAATAACCTCGACACATAAGGCATTATGTATTTCTTTGATTCATCAATGGGTGAGATTTACATGTAATTAAATCAACAAACTCGGTGAGTTGGGAAATAGTGTAATCTCTATGGTGTGCTGTTGATTGTAGAAGGAATCCATGTCCGACATAGATTGATGATGTCCCCTTGAGGATCTCATAAGGATTATCATGTAAACCCTGCAGGTGGATTTATTCCGGTATGATAATGAGGTTGAGTGGTACTACTCTCGGATGAGATATTAATTAATGGAGTTGTCAGTAACTTAATTAATTAATGGGCATTGTATATCTTAAACATGGGGAGACTGTCGGGCTCATAATAAGAAGGAGCTCATAACGTAATTATGGGATTAGAACGTTAGTGCAGTGATAATATTTTAGTGGTATATATTATTATTATTGGACTTAAATATAAGCTTTGGGCTAAGCTTGGATACTTAAGCCCAATGGAGGGCCAACTCTAATTTCTCCTCCTGGTCCATGCTATAGCCCATATATAAGTCATCTCAGCTGTCTGGAAACCTTAATCTAAGAGATTAATCACACCTAACACTGTGAAGGGGGTTAGGAAAAGTAGATTGAGAAGATCTTGAGGATCGTCGCCCACACGACGTCGAGATTGGATTTGGGAATACAGCAGAAGATCAAGAGGTCATTTGCTGCTGCTGTCTGCCAACTTGTACGATTTTTATAAAATCGTACAGACTTCATAATAGGACGTGCAATATACTGACGAAAAGCCACAGAAGAGAAGATTGTTTTGGCACATAGATCACTCAAATCCGACATCGGATGAGAGAGTTATGCCCAAAATGGTGAGGCTGCATAGGCTACGGGCGAGAATTCATCGTCTTCAACATACCCTGGTGAAAGGTAATATGTTTCTTGTTTATTTGCTTCCGCTACTTGTTAGAAACGTATGGAACCCTAACGAGTCACGTTAACCAAATGATCGAATGTCAATACCTCGAACACTAATCATTTACCGAAAAACTCCATTTCTTACAAACCTTGTTGAGTTGACCTTTTCTATGAAAATCCAAGTTATTGTAAGCATGATTTTACCTTCATGGAAAACCCATGTCCTGACTTCACTTTCCAAGGAGTCATATGTCATTGCTGCATCATTTTAAAACAATGATGGCACACTACCCTTCACTGATTTGGTTTTTCGAATCTGTAAAAACCAATGCCTGGCTATTTCCAGCCATTTCGGACTCCACCAACTCATCAGAAATCCTCACCACATTGCCTACTCCTAGAATCTTGTAACTGGACCACTATCGTAGACCTTGCTCCCGGAATTAATTTTGATTCACCTTGCTGGAAGAAAATTTTGAATCACCCAATTGAACCATCCAGTTCACCATTCCATCTCTGATAGTGTGTATAGAGATCCGTGAACAGCCATAAGTCCAAAAACTGCAAACCGCTGCGGAATATATCCAGCCGGAATTGCTAATACCCGTCGGAGATTTAATCCTCTCGTCGGAGCACCACCGTCATTGGAGACATGTTTTCTTAGCCGTTGCTGGATTTTTCTAGCCAACAGCGCCTCTACAATCTATTCTCATGTTGAGCCCACCATCAGATTCATGTTGTCAGTAAGCCCTCCACCTTACACTTCTGGAGAGAAGCTGTCATCTCCATTCATTTCTGAACGCCATACACCAGTTGTTGGAATTTCAAACACCGCCATTGCTCAGTTCCTCACCACCCGTGAGGATCAGATCCTTTGCCACCACACCATTGCCGTTCACTGCTGTCGCCGAGCGCCACCCAGTTCTGTCAAAATGCACACTGTTTACTTTTAATTTGTTGACGAGTCACCACCCAATTTTATAAATCTATTGCCGGAGAGTGAAGTCACTACCCCGCGAGTTAATTTTCACGCGTAGCCTCCACGCTCAATCGGTTCCAATTGCCAGAAATCGTTAATCGCTATTGCTTCCTGTCTGGCCTTTTATCAAGTTTCAACTACTTTGGATCTACTGTTACAAATCAATACCCCAATCACCGCTTTCTAAATCCAGTGTTGGTTGTCTTCTACTCGTTGGAAGATACTCCAAAATCGCTTATTGGTCTCCCGTTGCTTTCGGTGAATCCATCTCCAGAGAGAACATTCATCTTCCATCCAGTTACGAATGCCGCCATCTTCTGCTAAGAACGCATCCATGTTGCTAATCACCATGCAACATTCGATTCTCCCACGTAAGAAATCCATCGTCGTTGGACCACTAGGGTTCAGATTGCTTCTTCAAAGAACCTCTTCTTAGAACTTCCTCCACCAGTTTCTTGATCTCCACCACACGAAATCAAGAATTCATGTAGTTACATAATGATAAGCGTATTTTTTGCAATCCAATTTAATCCTCAAGTATAAGGATGTCAATTGTAGCGACAAATACCTAAGCTTAATTAACGATCCCACTGAGACAGTTAATTATCTATTTTACTCTGAATTACTATTTAATAAGAATCACATAACCAAATTTCTAAATTTTTTAGTCTAATTAATTAAAGTACTGAAATATTAAATAACTGAATTATTAAAAGCAATAAAAATAAATAAGTTCTAATCAAGAGATAGAGAACAATTCTAAGAGATCAGGTATTGAGCAATTAATTTGGGTTTCTAGACTTCCAATTGTTCATTCATGCAGCGCCAATGAAAATACACCATTTAATCCTGTTAACCCACCAGATATGATCCAATTTTAAGCTAACAATATATTCTGATTTATTTCCTAAGGTGCGTGACTATTACCAAGCCTCATTCCTATATACTAATCAAAGCAAACAACAATACATCCAGATAGTAAGTTTGACTAACAAGATATTTTCTGAAATTACTACAAGGTTTTATTCACTTCCTACTTGAATGTCTAATTGCATTGTTCCACTAAATAATTCAAGTATCTGATTTACCAGTTCATTAGAATTAACGTGTTCACGGACAAACTACATTAATTCCTAACAAATAGACAACACAAATAATGAACGCACATAAGCTAACACAATAAACCAAGTATCACGGGCAATATCATGAATTATTGTGAAGACTTTACGAAGAATAAAAGCCAAGTCTGATTAAAATAAATAAAGTCAGAATATCAACTGCATAAAATCCCAATCTTAGTCTAAGTTCCCAAATCAATTCAATCTAACCATCAAACCCTAGAAATGTATAAGAAATTAGCCCAAGAGGTCACAAACAACACTCATGGCTATGAAACTCATACCAAAAATCAAGATAAAAGGAAGGGAAAGATAGGAAACACGAAACCCTAGCATAAGCGTAATTCCACGTTCCTTCTCCATCTCTCCGATCGTTCAATCTCCCTCAATTAGCACTTGGAACCCACTTGAAGATGGATGGATGATAAAAATCAGATTTGAATATGATTGAGAGTGTTGGTGGCGTGAATTCTCGATGGATTGTGGATGGGTTCTCTCAATTGTGTGTTGATTCCCTGTTTATATCTTGGACTGGTTTTAGGGCCTTTTCACGTTGAAAATTAGCCAAATCACGATCTGGACACCAAAAATATACTTCAGAATCGAATAGGCTGTGACTGGGCACAAAAACACCCTGCTCGGCACCTAACTCGAGCCGAGCTGGGTCTGGACAAAGCCGAGCCATGGCCGAGCTGCATATGGGTGAAAAGATGACATATTTTAGGCTCCGTAGGACCCCCGCTCAGCCAAATATTCGCACAAGCTGGGTACAGCTCGAGCCGAGCTGTCTGCATAGCTGTAAAGACTGCATTGCGCGATCTCACCGTTTCGAGCATAACTTCCTCACACAAACTCCGATTTGAGTGATTTTGGTGCCAAAATAATCCTCTCTTCCGTGGCTTTCCAACCATATATCACATAATCAAGTTGGACTTCTACAAAAATACAGAAAAACTATGCAATATGGACGTATGTTTTTCAGTATTCCTTCATACTTTCACTCTTCATTCCAACTTTGAACTTTTGATCATGTTTTACCCTTCAAAACTCAAAACACCTTAGTAACATCTTAATTATGGAAGATATGAAAACCACATAATTCTACACAAAATCATGGCCACATTTTGTCAAAAACGGTGTAATGTGAGACCTAAACACGTGAAATTCCACTCTCAACACATAACCAAGAACCCCCTTACTTGCATATCCGAGAACCCCACTGGATTAACGTCGCTGGTTGCTTGCCTATCAACAACTCCACCACCATTGAAAATCTACTACACTCTGCACAACGGTGTGACATGCTTCCTTCTCTAGAAGGAACTCTCTTAGTCCCGTCGCGCCACATCGGAGATTGCTACCAAGAACCGCCATCTTCTCTTTGCTGATGTTGTCAAGTGATGGCCAAAATATGCCGGAAGAGAACTGTCTCTGCTGCAAATCTTATCCTTCCACCATCTATCTGCCATAAGAGATCTGCTCTTGGTCGCATCATCAGAGCCTTTTGATTTCTTCTTAGCGAGAATTCCATCGTCGATCGTTTTTCACCAAGAATCCATGAACCTCTTTTTTTGGAACCTCCTGATCGTCAATCCTCTCAAGTTGAACTGCTGCCGAAGAACGTCGATGCTTATCCTCTTGTGACCTGCAAGAGTCACCAACTTTCTTGCATCTCATCATTTTCTTTATCGTCACCGCCTCGGATCAGATTTCATCCGCCCACTGTCAATCTTGGTGGAACACCATCTTGATCTTCAATCCCCTTCTTCTTCCTTGGCATGCCCTTCTTCCCACAGACGTTGCCAATTATCATGGGAATTAGACACATTGTAGATTGAAAACAAGAAACTTAAAGCATGAAAGATTTGAGCCTAATCTATGAATAAAGAAGAAACAAGAACACGAAGATTTTTTAGAGTGGTTCGGCTCACTAACGAGCCTACGTCCACTATAGAGAGAGACCCTTCTCTTGTTCCATTGTGTATGAGGGAGATTACAATTGAAGTGCTGATTTATCAGCTTATATACAACTTACAACATAACAACAAACTTAAGGGACTAACTCTGAGTAGTTGAAATCCTAAGCTGTTGTTAAGCTTATTTCACCTCCATGAAAACCCATGTCTCTTTTAAGTGACTCCACCACCTATCAGATATGTTGTACAACATCGTTGTTCGAACTGAATGTTGATACATCTAAGCAACCCTATCTCGCAACATGCTTTCCCTGAAACTTATCTCCCTCTCGAAATTACTACTGGACTCACTCTGTCACCGTTTGCCACTACAGATCCATTATTTATTTTCAAGCTTGCTCAAGCACTTGTATACCCTTTGCTGTAGAGGATTTTCTACTCTCCATTAGCAATGATGCTGTAGAACCATATTGTTTGGACAGAATACCATGTTGAATTGTATCAGCTAAATATGTAGCAGAATTCTCTATCCCATTCATAAGAAATTCTGAAAGCCTTCCAAGCTCATAAAGCAAAAGGCTCCTGAATATATCAAGAACCTTCAAACCCTTGCTAAGAAAGGATTCTTGACTAGCACTGCTTTTAGAATGATACTGCCGCCATTTTGTACCGCCATAACATGCCGCCATCAAGCCAGAGAATGACATCATTGTGGAACTAAGAATCTCATCGGAAATTGCAATCGAACCTTTTCACTTGAATAGATGGTCACACTAGTTCCCCCAAAAGTCACTGAATGTCGTCAATCCTATTTCAACCGCTCTGAATCTTCTTCTGCAGGTGAATGCCCCGCAACCACCATTTTCTAATTCCAACATCTTCTGCCGATTTCTGCCTCCAACCGCCGTCGATTGTCCACTGACCTTCTGTAACAACACTGTTGAGAGTGGAATTTCATGCATTATGTGTCTCACATTACACCATTTTTATTAGAACATGGCCATGATTTCGTGTACGATTGCATGGTTTTCATATGTTGCATAATTAAGGTGCTACTAAGGTGTTTTATTGAGTTTTAAAGGTTAAAACTGGTCAAAATGTAGCAGAATTGAAATTGGATGAAAATGAACCAAAAAGAGCCCAACTCGAGTTGCATGACCCAACACGACTTTCCAACACGACCAGTGTTGAGGTTCGGAAGCAATCCAGTTTCAGAGCATCGCAACTCGACTAAACAAGCAACAACACAACATATCAACTCGAGTCATGTTAGCTTTAAACAAGTTACATGACATGCAACACTGGTCGTGTTGCGTAGGGCCAAGTCATGTTGCGTGTTTTTGGGCCATAAATTGGGTTTATACCTTCCAGTGCATGAAAAGGTCTAAAAACGGCCCAATTGAGTCATATTTGAAGAAAAATGTATAAAAGCGGATCCAAACACACAAGAAAAGGGGAGACCGATCCTATTTCTAACAGAACACATTGTGAATCACTTCATGCAACATCCACCCACCAACATACATCAGATCATTCATCCCATCATTCCATCGGTCCGGAAGGAGATTCAAGTGCAGTTGAGAGAGCCAAATCAATCAGAGAGATGAAGGGAGAACGTAAACCATGTTGACACTAGGGTTTAGTATCTTTTTCTTTATTCTTCCCTTATTGATTTTGGTATGAAATTCTTAGCCATGAGGGTTGTGTGTAATCTCATGGGCTAAAACCCTTTTACAGTTCTAGGGATTGAAGATTAGGGTAATTGATTTGAGAACTAGACTATTATTGTGAATTCATGCTATTGATATTCTAATTTATTTGATTAATTCAGACTTTGTTTATATGTTTTGTAATGTCTTCATTATATTCCATTGTTATTGCCCGTGATGCTTGGCATATTGTGTTAGCTTGTGTGCATACATAATTCATATTGTATATTTGCTAGGAATTAGAGTAGTTTGTCCGTGAACACGATAATTCCAAGGGCTGGTAAATTAGATACTTGATTTTCTTAGTGGAACAATGCAATTAAAAACTCAAGTAGGAAGTGAATAAGATTGAGTAGTACTTTTAGAGAATATTTGTTAGTTAAACTGGCCATCCGGAGGTTTTTGAAGTTTGCATTATTAGTTTCTAGGAAAGAGGTTCAAAATTACTCACGCATATTTTGTTATTAATCGAATCATACTATTAGCTTGAAATCGAATCATATTTGATGGGTTAATAGGGTCAAGTGATGTATTTCCATTAATATAGCATGAATGAACAATAGGATGTCTAGGAAACCAAATCAATTACACTAAACCTAATACCATTAGAGCTGTTATTTATCTCTTGATTCACTCTAGAATTATTCTTCTTTGCTTTTATTTATTAAATTATTTATTATTTCAGCACTTTAGATATTAATTATATTCAAATCCTGAAAATTGGTTACATAATTCTAATTGAATAGTAATTTAAAATAAATAGATAATTAACTATCTTCCAAGGGAACGGCATTTTAACTTGGGTACTTGCCTCTACAATTGACATCCTTATACTTGAGGATTAAATTGAAGTGCGCAAAATACTCCCATCAAGTTTTTAGCACAGTTGACGGGGACAGTTTAATTGTTTATTTTTCTTTTATTGCTAATTTAATTAGGATATTAATTGTTGAGATTTATTTAAACTCGTCTTTCCTTTGAATAAGGAGATTCAGTGGCCTACAGACCAGCAGCACTGCATGTCTGTGAAAGTAGTGGAGGACTTCGCCTTGTCTGATGTACAGTTTGAGGGTTTATCTAATGATTCATGTATTGATTATCTTGAGAATTTACTTACAATGAGTGATTCCAGGGATGCACAGAGAAGGAAGACCACTGCTGAAATCGTGAATCGCACTAAGAAGGCCACTATTGAAGTGGCGATGAAACCTGTTGCTAAGGAAGAGAAGTATGAGGGCAAGAGAGTTGAAGTGGAAGAGGAGATCGCATAAACAAGCGGATCTCTTACTTTTCCTACTACTAACTCTGATGTAATGTTTGATAATCTTTTGGTTGCAGGAAAAAATTATGGTCTATATCTAAAGCCTCCGAACTTACCTCCTGATATGCATGATTATAGTGGTGTTGAAAACTTTAACTTGTTTAATTCTCGTTTTGCCTCACATGTTAACTCTACAATTGAGTGGAGGATTAACAAGGAGGAATCAAGACAGTCATTGGAGGAAAGTAATTCAAAGGTTCCTGTTTCGGTGACAAGAAAAGGTGAGATAGTTTGTGCGAACAAGAGAGGATGGAAGTACTTGAAAGTGAGAATGCGAGAAGATTGTCCTTTGATCAAATAGTTCAAAAAGAGGTATTCCATCGTGACTCTCCAACGTTAAATATGAGCACTTGTTGGGGACTGTCCCTCCCATTTTAATTGCTTTTATGTGTTTGTGTTGGTGTAGAAATTTATTAAGTGTTGCTCGACTACAGTATATACTTCTTTGCAAACTTAGTTTCTCACTTTGTTTGAACTAAGTTTGGGGGGGTGACGTGCATATTATTATCTAGAAGCACTAAAGTAAATTTTCTATATTATTTTGTTTTGTTTGCTTGGAGGGTCGATTTTTTGCGATTAGTTTATGTTTTCAATTTATTCATGAATGTTGATTTTTTGCGATTTTTCAGGTGTTTTTTTTAGTGTTTATTTGTTATGTGTTGATCCTAATGTCGGTTTAGTTGATTTTTGGATTTCTAGGATGATTTTTCTGATTTTCTTGACACTTGATGGTATTATATGTGTGCTTGTATTTGAGAAGAAGTTTGAGATTGTGCTTTGGTATTGAGATGCTTGAAGTTTAATTATATGCATGAAAGATTAGCTATGTAATTTTATTAGGATTGCTCGTTCATTCCTACAGCCATATGAGATTTTGAGTTTTTGAAATCATGTCAAGTTGCATGATTCAATTTATTCTTGTTAGTGTCATTCATACACGCGTATTCTAGAACTTAGCTTTATATCTTGCTTGAAGCTATGTGTTTGATTAGATGATAGGAGATGATCTTAGGCCATCTTTGTTACTTTTTTAGTCACTAGCCAAATTATTATCCTACCTATTGAAATTATCCGTAGTCAACCCTTTTGAGCCTAAAAGCCTTATTTTTTTGAAGCCTTTGTGATTAGCCAATTTCTCTTTGCTAGCCTTAAAAATTCCTACCTAGTAGAGAGTTGAAGGAGTCAAGTTGGTGTCTTGTAAAGAAGAATATAAGGAGAAGTAATTTGAAAGTGATGAAATTGTAGAAGAGAATGTTTAAAACTTGAATGAAAGGGTAGTGCCCGAAACTGGTACACCATGAAAAAGGATAGTGCCTAAAATTGGTACCCTTATTTTAAAAAAAAAAGAGATTCAAGTAAGGAAGTTGTGTTCAAAAGTGAAGGGGGAACTCGAATTGCAAGAAATATTGAAGAGCATTGAAGGAGAAAGAAGTAAGATAAGCTGTTTGTTGAAAAGCTATGAATCTTCTTTAATTCTCTACTAGTGATTGAGTTACTTAATCCACATATTTTCTACCTTTACCAAAGAGCTCACATTACATCCTAATGCAAGACATTTGTGATCCTGTTGTCGAAGTTATTCCTTTAGGAAAGAGTTAAGATGATTGCCAAGATTATGGTTACGCGTGTGTTTGAATTAATTTGGACTGTAACACCTTACCCTAAAGTACACTTGAGCGATGAGCGTAAATACTACCTGTGAGAATGAGTGGATGAGCATTCCGAAAAGGTGAAGTAGTTGATTTGAAGTGTATATTCTTAGATGAATGGTGGTCTTAGAATTCAAGGTATGATTTTTGAATTGTTATTTGGATTGATTTGTTTTAGGCCGTGAAATTACCTCTCATTTGCTCTATTAGTTTTCTTTATCGTTGCCTTAGGACGAGCAACATGTAAGTTTGGGGATTTGTTGAGAGTGAAATTTCACACATTATGTGTCTCATATTACACCATTTTTATTAGAATATGGTCATGATTTTGTGTAAGATTGTGTGGTTTTCATATGCTGCATAATTAAGGTGCTACTAAGGTGTTTTGTTAAGTTTTAAAGGTTAAAACAGGTCAAAATGGAGTAGAATCAAAACGGGCTAAAAATGAGCCGAAAAGAGCCCAACACGATTTGCATGACCCAACACAACTTGCCAACACGACCAGTGTTGATGTTCGGAAGCAATCCAGTTTTAGAGCATCGCAACTGGACTAAACAGGCAGCAACACGACTTATCAACTCGAGTTGTGTTAGCTTTACACGAGTTACACAACATGCAACACTGGTCGTGTTGCGTAGGGCCAAGTCATGTTGCTTGTTTTTGGACCAAAAATTAGGTTTTACACCTTCCAGTGCGTGAAAACATCTAAAAACGGCCCAGTTGAGTCAGATTCGAAGAAAAAGGTATAAAAGGGGATCCAAACACACAAGAAAAGGGGAGACCGATCCTATTTCCAACAGAACACATCGTGAATCACTTCACGCAACATCCATCCACCTACACACATTAGATAATTCATCCCATCATTTCATCAGTCCTGAAGGAGATTCAAGTGCAGTTGAGAGAGCCAAATCAATCAGAGAGACGAAGGGAGAACGTAAACTATGCTGACACTAGGGTTTAATATTTTTTCTTTATTCTTCCCTTATTGATTTTGGTATGAAATTCTTAGCCATGAGGGTTGTGTGTAATCTCATTGGCTAAAACCCTTTTACAGTTCTAGGGATTGAATGTTAGGGTAATTGATTTGAAAACTAGACTATTATTGTGAATTCATGCTATTGATATTCTAATTTATTTAATTAATTTAGACTTTGTTTATATGTTTTGTAACGTCTTCGCAATATTCCATTGTTATTTCCCGTGATGCTGGCATATTGTGTTAGCTTGTGTGCATACATAATTGATATTGTCTATTTGTTAGGAATTAGAGTAGTTTGTCCGTGAACACGATAATTCCAAGGGCTGATAAATTAGATACTTGATTTTCTTAGTGGAACAATGTAATTAAGAACTCAAGTAGGAAGTGAATAAGATTGAGTAGTACTTTCAGAGAATATTTGTTAGTCAACTTGGCTATCTGGAGGTTTTCAAGTTTGCATTATTAGTATCTAGGAAGGAGTTGCTCACGCATCTCTTGTTGTTAATCGGATCGTACTATTAGCTTGAAATCGAATCATATTTGATGGGTTAATAGGGTCAAGTGATGCATTTCCATTAATATAGCATGGATGAACAATAGGACGTCTAGGAAACCAAATTAATTGCACTAAACCTGATACCCATAGAGCTATTATTTATCTCTTGATTCACTCTAGAATTATTCTTCTTTGCTTTTATTTATTAAGTTATTTATTATTTCAGCACTTTAGATATTAATTAAATTCAAATCCTGAAAATTGGTTACATAATTCTAATTGAATAGTAATTTAGAATAAATAGATAATTAACGGTCTTTCAAGGGAGCGGTATTTTAACTTGGGTACTTGCCTCTACAATTGACATCCTTATACTTGAGGATTAAATTTTAGTGCACAAAATACGCCAATCAAACACGCCCATGTTTCCAATTATCACCTCGCAACATTTGATTCTCCATGGCTGAAAATCAAGAAATCAATTTCTTACAGGTTCGTGAACCCCATCGACCTGGTTGTATATTGACCCACTGATTCTTTCTACCGGTTGCAGTCAACCCAAGATTATTTTTCCTTCTCCATTGCTTGTCCTTTCTCCAGTTCTACCTCCTTTGAACTGCCGAAACTGAAGAACGTTTTTTCTTTCATACCCCAAATCGGATTCATCCTCCATTTCCCATTTTAAAACGTGTTGAAACACCATCTTGATTTTCAATCACCTTCTTCTTCCAATTTTCTATTCTCTTCCCACACACTGCGTCATTTGTTGTGGGAAGATCTTAGATAGCAAATTGAATCAAAGCATTAGTTTGAAGAAACAAAGAGAAGCCATTATGAGAGATAAGAAGCTAATCCTAATGTATGAAGAAGAGACGAGAAAGCGTGGGTTTTTTTAGAGTGGTTCATCTCATTAACTGAGCCTACGTCCACTATGAAAAGAGTTTTTTATTGCTTATGAGAGTATGGTAGGTTACAATCAGAAGAATAAGCCATCAAACAACTTATATACACAAGCATGGTGAAATATGAAAGTTATAGGACCAAACCCCTACAGCATCCTAGAGCCTTCATTTAAGTAATTAAACGGTTATCAAAATGTCTAGATATGCTTCTAACAGATAGCTGATGTATCAAGCTTTCCATCCATATGCATAACTGCTCACAACTCATCCAAAAGGTTATAATACAACTGCTACAACAGTCTCTATCCAACCTACTTCCATGTGGTTTAACTAATGTGATGAACTTGTCCATAACTGATTCTAAACCTCATGCAGCAGCCTTCTAACCCATGTAGCATATCCAAATCGAAGTTAAGACATTCAACTCTCCTTAACTGATGTTAAACCAAGCGTATGAATAAGGTTTACACCATCAAAAGACACAATATTTAATATTAAATTGTATAACTTTTGAGGTTGTCGTATCTGGAAACACGGTATGCCCGAGGGCAAGCAAGTTTTATCCATCATCTTTAGACTTTTAATATTTTATAACGTCTTTTAAGTATAGTTTGATCTTTGTAGTTAAGCATGTGATTTTTTGGACTTTTTTTTCAATTTTTATCTCACTAGGAGTTTTTTAACATGATTTTTTTATCATATATTTTTATTTTCACAAATACTTATATTAAATGGGTTGCACACAAGTTTCCATGCAACTATTTTCTTCTTTCAATTTAAAGAAATAGTATTATTCTGTGTACACCATTACTCTATTCATGATTTTCAAATTTCAAAAAACTCCAAAACAAACATCACCGAGTAATACTATTGAGCATAACTCTTCTGAAAAGAGTAACACTTGTCATTCTATAAAATAACACTTTTTGAATTGGCACAATGGCACCTACACTTATATCTATCTTTTTTTAAATAAAATTTTTCATTGAGAGTAGTTCTGACACATGTATGTTAATCTCCTCATATAAATGTTATATTGAATTCCATAAATTTTAATAACATCATTTAATTTATAATACACTATAAAGTGTAGTTATATATTTAGATTAAATATGCACAAGTAACATAGTTTATAATCATGGAGATAAAACTTGTTGTTTTGTTGCATTTTATAACACTCATGTAACATTGTTCATACTTGTTTTAAGTACTCTGTAATAAAATGCCTCAATGTGATTCTCTTTATAATGTACTTTTGATTCTATTAATAAATTTATTAAATCATTGGACATTTAAATTTTGAAGTCATTAAAGTGCACCAATCATTATAATTGAATGAGTGATTGAGTTATATGCAATAAAGTTCAAATAAATACTTGATGTCACAAAACAAAACAATGAATTTGCAAGTGTATATTATAGATCATGTTGTAGTATTATGGTAGAGTAAGGTCGGTCCCTCGACAATTTGAATAATATAATTATTTCTTAACTTGCTTGAGAGTAATAAATATTATTTTGAATGTATGATAAATATGGAAATATTAATTACTTTTCAGGAAATTAAATGAGAAAAAGGATTGTATATGTCCTCGAACTATTGCACCACAATTAAATAAGCCCTTAAAGTATTTTTGTATACAAATAAATTTTTTATCTTTTTACAATTAAGCAATTATGCACCCTATGCAATCATTCTATAGCAATAAGGCATATGACTTCCTGAAAAATCCAATGGAAGGGAACTCCACTTTCATCTTCAAAAGTATATGGCACAAATGGATTCTGAGGAAACATAGTATGAGGATGTAGTTACTTCACAATGGAAGGTTGTTGACAAAAGACAGGCTATGGATCATTATGGAGAATAAAGAATGTAGATTATGTATTAGAACTTTGGAAACCCAACAACACCTATTCTTTACATGCCCATACACTGTGCACAAATTTGGAGAAATATTAAATTTTGGATAGGTTGGAGAAGATAGTTCTACAATGTAGTAGCAGCAGTATTCAGGAAAATTATTAAAGATACTAGATGAAACTCTAAGCTGAGATACTACTTTTGATCTTCTTAGCAATTGTTGTCTATCAAGTCTAGGCGTTGAAGAATGCAAACTTCTTTGAAGAGAAAAGTAAACACCACATCAAGTTGTAGAGAAGATCAAGATGAAGATAGCTAGACTATATTTAAATTCCAACACTAAAAAATACTTGATGTTATAAAATTTTTGTTATGTAATTACACATTAGATGTGTAATCTGTTGTTTTTTTATTGTACCTTGTACATTGTATCTGTTCTTTCTGAGTTTTATAATATTTACCATTTTCAGAATTATTCACCCCTATCATAATTATTTTGAAGCATTTTTATGAATTAACTTCCGAACAAACCATTCAAATCGTTAAAAAAATCAATTTTAATGTTAAAAACGTACCTCTTCTTACGAACTATTTCTCTATTTTTTTATATTTTAAATTTATTAGCATAATCACTTGTTTTAGCACTAGGTTTTCTATCAAAAACAACTTTGGCCAGTGTTGCTTTGGGTGTTTTTAGGTAATCAAGAAACCAAATATTGTTAGTGTGTTTGAAGTGGGTTCTGTGGAGTGGCTTGAGGTAGTTTTTTCTTTTTATTTTAAATATGCTTGTCTGATTGTTTAAACTGCTTATTTTAGGGCTTATGAGTCTGAGTTGAAAATTGTTCAACCCTATTGTTGTTGTTGTTGTTGTTGCTACATGAGGTGGAAATTATATGTAGTGTTTAAATTAGAAAAAGTCTAGTAAACCCTTTCATCTCGCCCTATGATGAAGAAGTCTGTCATTAATAGTGATATTTTGCTATCAAATTCTTCCCCTTTCAAGAGATGTGCAGAACCTAAAGTTTCTCCAACGGCTATGGAATCTAAATATCCTGAAACTCCTCTCGAACCAGTTGTAAAGAAAAGAAAGAGAAGTGTGATATCCGTATTTATTTATTATATATATTTATGTATGTATTTTGTAACCTTATCTACAATTTGTTTTGTTACGAAATTTGAATATTTTAAAGAAACATACGCAAAGTGAGTTTTTCCATTTTATTAGACTTAGTTATACATTTTGCACAGGTGTGTGCACCTTTTGTTCCTCTTGTTCTTCTCTTGATTTTTTTTTTCATTTTGTTAAGTCTTCCCTTATTCTCTTATTATTGATTTTTATCTTGTGAAGTTTATTTGATAATTGTTTGAGACTATGAGATTGAGTTGGATCATGTGGTTAAATATATATGAGCTTGTGCACTTGTTATAGTAGAGAATTTGCTTGTGTTAAGCTTGTTTTTCGCTATTGATGAGCCGTAAGATTTTGAGACTCGAATATGCGAACATTTTGCGATTCATTCTTTATGTGTGCATCGTTTATGTGTATGTATTTTAGAATGTGTCATTCGTCTTGCTTGAGGCTACATTTGTGAAAATGTTGAAAATGATATGGCTACATTTGCGAAATTGTTGAAAATGATCTTAGGCAATCCTTGAAAATTTAAGTCACGAGCCAATTTATATCTCTACAATAATATTGTTTTCTAGTAAGTCATTTTGAGCTAGTGAAAACCTATTCTTTGATTATAACTCATTACAAGCCGAAGAAGCCCACTTAAGCCTTAGAAAAACCTTTTATGTGAGTGATTTTGGGAGATGATTACTAAAGGAAGTTATGAAGGGAAGAACAAAAATTGTGTTTGAAAAGGAAATGAAGAAACTTTTGCTTGAAATATAGTGAAAGCTAGTGAATGATGATCTATGAGCAAGGAAAAAAGAAAAGGGGAAAAAAGAGAGCACTAAATAATAAAAAGAGTATAAGAGCTAAAAAAGAAATAAAGAAAAAGCTCAAATGTGTATTGCAAAAAGTATAGAGAAAAAGAACTACAAAAGAAATGCTCAATTTAAGAGTTGAAAAAGGTAAGGATTATGAAGTATATACAAAATTGGAGAAGGAATAAGTGAATTCAAGATCGAGAATGAGTACTTGACATGAAGGGAGACGTCTCTTCTAATCATCCACACACATATTTGAGTCACCTTTATCCATATATATTCCTACCTTTACCAAGGAGTCTTCATTATATCCAAATATAAAGTCCTTTGTGATTCAATGATTGAAACACTTTATTTGTGGTTGAAAGTTTGAGACTTGTGGCAAGCCTATGGTAATGCATGTATATGAATTGATTATGAGTGTAAACATTCCACAATTTTTACCCAATGAGTGTGAATGCATGCAACACAATGAGAGGATTAGTGAAAATGAGTATTGTGCTTGCATTATTTCCACCATGATTTGTGCATAGATTTATTAATGTTTAGCTTATGTGGTTTGATTTGATTGAGTAGTAGAGAATGATTAAATTCTCTCTTTGATCTATTGCTCCAATTCACTCAATTTCTATCTTCATGTACTTTTTTTTATTCGTCATTCGGGGACAAACAACATTTTAAGTTTGGGGATGTGATAAGTGTAGAAATCTCGTGAATTTAAGGTACATTTATAGCATGGTTTCTTACAATTATGTTAGGTTTGAGTGTTTAAGTTCCCTATTATACTTGATATTTGGAAATATTTGGAAAGTATTTTGGTAGAATTTATGTGATTTTCAGGTAAAAATTGATTCTAGAGGTGAAAATGAAGATATGGGAAAAACGGTGCTCGATTCGAAATTGAAATGAGTAAGAACGTGATGTGTGTAAAAATCTGGTGAATTTAGGGTCCATTTATAGCATGATTTCATACAATTATTCTTTGTTCGAGTATTTAAGTGCCCTAAATTGCTTGATATTTGTAAATAATTGAAGAATTGATAATTGGTGGAATTTGTATGATTTTCTGGTTGTTGATAGTGAGTTTATTGGGTGTGATGCATATGTAATGTGGTTGTATATTACTTCTCGGATAATCAAACATAAACACTAAAGGGGACAAGGATTCCTCCCAGCTCTTGGTCTCTGGAAGGCAAAATATTGCTCTTTATTATCATTCTCTCTCTTGTTGTACAACTAATGAGTGAGGGGAGAAAGTAGCTTGCTCTGACCTCCTTCGGATGGGTTATTTATAGGGGCTTCCGAGGGCTGGGGGCAATTAATGTAGGTGAGGCCAAAACACTAATTGCCCTACAACCCATGTGGCCTATAGCCATAGCCTTCTTGGGGGCGTGGAATTCATGCTCCTTTTATAATCATTAATAGTGGAAAGTTTCTTCCTCAGATGGTTGTTTTTCCAATATCGTTGGCGGTATGCGTGAGTGGGCCCTTCCAAGTGGTGCTCGAAACAGACATCCTTATTTGGACTTGCCTTCTTTTAGGCTAACTTTGGGCCCAGGGATGACACAGGTAAAAATAGATTTTAAAGTGAAAAGGAAGATGTAAGAAAAAATAGATCTCAATACGGAGTTAAAACAAGGGAGAACAAGCTAAAATAGTGAAACAGGGCGAAGCTGTCACAAAAATTCAACCATCTACATGAAAATTCGATTGAATTTTCATGCACAAAAATAAGAAAAATGGAGGTCGTGGAAGTGAGCAGCCAATAAGAAAACTTTGACCTAATGCACAAAAATTCGATTGAATTTTTGTGCAGTTGTGACTGGAAAAAATGGGATAATTTTATGAAAATTCGACCACCTACATTAAAATGTGGTCGAATTTTCATGCAAAATCACCATCTGTCCATAAAATCAAGATTTTTCCCCATTTGGCTATTTAACTCCCAAATATGTGAAGAACGATAGTTTTCTGCTCCCCATTCGACCTCACACACATTCACACCACCATTTTCACACACTTTCTTCCCCAATCCATCTCTCCATCTATTTCACCTATAATCCTCCATCAAATTCCTCCATCACCCATTCAAATTGATCAAGAAAGCATTGAATTGTTGAAGATTGCAAAAGATGAAGGAGTTTCAAGTGAAGAAATTCCAGGGAAGCCTATTCTTATTTTGTAATTTTCTTTTGTTCATTCATGAAATTTTGTAGAATAATATCTTTTGTGAGATTAGCAATTATGATTGGTGTTGGTTGATTTTGATTTTATGCAATTAAATTCTAATGTTTAATGGGCTTTGTGTAGTTTCTATCTTAATTTCTCTATTACTTAATTTCAATGATTATATGTGTGATTAATTTTTCCTAGCATGTGGTTAGGATGATCAATCTAATTATGTGTTTAGGGTATTGATTGAATCATATTGTTATGGGAATTATGCATGTTGGTGTAGAAAGAGTATGGTAATATCTTCATATACTTAGTATATTTAAGCTAGGACATTATGTGAGTTACTCATGTTAAGGGTGAGCAAATATCAGTTAAAACCAAAAAACCGCACCAAATCGAATCGAATATGATATTTTGGTTCGGTTACCATATAATAATTTCAACTTCAGTTTTAATGTTTGATAAATTTGGTAAATCGGTTTGGTGTCGGTTATAAGATTAAAAATACCATTTTAACCGAATACCACATCGAATTAAGAGAGTATAAATAAATTCTAAATTATATTCCTATTCTATGTATCACACCCGGTCCTATTCATAACCTATTCATTTCTTAGAAAAGAAAAATGGGTATATAAAGAAACTCTAATTGGCTAATCCACAGTCCACACCCCATTAATTTCTTACACTTCCTTTTCCACTGTGGCTGCTCGAATACTGAACGAAATTGGAGTGATGTGCAGCTGCTCATGGAAAATTTCTAATCGGCTAATCCACAACCACACAAGGTAACAAACCTTTATATTTTGATTCAAATCAACAAAAAAAATTGGCTTCTATCCTTGCTCCTATAGAAGGCGGATTAGGAGGAACTGGGAGCAAATCTCAACACTCTGGCGGTAATAGCTTTTATCTACAGGGATGTAATGTCGGCACCAGAGCGTACGAATCGAAATACCTCCTTGTTGGCTGATGAATCCTTAAGATTTAATGGCAGGGCCATCTCAGATGGATGCATTTGGGTGGATGGCTGAAGATTTGATAGAGCCGAAGAAATCCCATAGGTGACTGGTAAGCGATCCAATAAATTAGGATTTTGTGGAACCAATTGACATGAAATTGCATGTTTGAAACTCCTATTCAGTGAGGAATGAGGGAAATTATTGTAGATTAAGATCTCCAGAGATGGACATGGTTGACGGCTAAATACAGGGTTATTCTAGAGAGGATGGAGAGAAAAATTATAGTGAGAGATTTAAAAATTTTCACAAAGAAAATCAGCTGGTAAAACTTCAAATTTTCACAACATCAACTACCCTCACTCAAATTTAAAGTTTCAATATTTTCGCAGAGATATAATAATATGCTACTTCGGTTAAATACCGATACTGAACCTATAATTTTGGTTCGGTAACTATTCGATTTTATCATATGTTCGGGCAATTTTGGTTAATTTATTTGAAAAATCGATTATTTTGGTTAAGCTTAATTCGGTTCGATTCGATAACCGAATAACCGATTGCTCACCCCTAACTCATGCCCGATAATAAACCTAGTAAGGGGATCCAATCTTATGATTATAGTACCTTGAATAGAATTGAAAGTAATAATCAATCTAAGGAGCTTTTTTAGAACTTGTCATGAGTTCATATCCTTTTCATCTTGGTCAAAGGGATTTGGTATGCATTGTGTGATTGCCCTTATTCCATTGCTTATGACATATTAGAATTGGTTGCATGAACTCAAGATTTTTCATGCCATGATTATGCTAATCTCAGTCTTGCATCATTTGAAATCCATTGCACATTCATATTCATTCATTCATCCATCTTATCTTTTGCTTTATCTTTTATATTGCTATTTTTTTCACTTCTTTGCATTTTATATGCTCGTATATCTCCTCATCTTGTGTTCGTCCTTATAAAATCACAATAAACTTGAGATCGCTTAAACTATAATTAAACTTCGTTGCCCGTGGCTACTAGATAGAGTACACTTGCTCTATAAATCGCATAAAGAAAATAGCGACCAAGTTTTTGGTGCCATTGTCGGGGCAATCAACGTGATTTTGTATTTTAACGAAGAATTATTTAGAGTAGTCTTAATAAGGATATTTTTCTTATTTTGCACATTATTTTTTTTTTGAAAAATTTTTATTATAACTTGTTCTTCTTGATAGATTCATCAATCTTGAGAGAAAGGGAGAAAGAGCAGGCTAAAAATAGAAAGTGAAAAGAAGAATTGTAGTAGGTCTAAAGAAAAAGACCATAAATATAGATCAATGCTATAATAATGGAAAATATGAGGGATGACAACATGCTTACAATGGAAATATATTACAACCTCATCAAGGAAAAACACTTATTCTCTACCAAGTTTCTACAATAAAGTTCCTATGGTAACTCCTTCATCCAAAAGTAGGACCTTAGTTTAGTTGTATAGGACATATGCTCATGGGAGTGATGAAAGAGAAAGTTTTCAATCGAGTCTTCCTAGCTATGGTCTCAATTTGTTTAAAGTATGCCAACTTCTAATCCTGTGATTTGACAAGAGTGGATGATGCCTAGTCTTCAAGTAGAGGATGTTTCTTACATGCAAGAGAGTAATTTCCCAGAGAATTTCCAAAGTAACAATCAAGGGAATTATCTCCAATAACAAAGATGACATCCACCAAGCGATGAGGCAAATTCATCTACGGAAGATCAAGTTGGGCAACTCATGGATATATTGAAAGAGACTATGGAAGAAAGAAAATAAATGAATGAGAAAAGAAATAAAGAGTATAAGGCTAATGTAAAGAGATTCGAGGCCCTTGAACATCAAATGAGTCAATTTGCAAGTGATTGGAACACTTTTCAACAAATGAAAGATCTTGTAGATAATGAAAAGGATCAAGAAAGTAAGGTTGAAGAAGGATTGTAGGTAGAAGAGTGTTCGGGGGATGAAAACACAAGAGAAAAGAGCCTATTGAGGTTAAGGAAGACAAGGTAGACGAGAGCTTGGAGGATGAAAATTCAAGTGAGAGGAGTAAAGAGCCTATTAAGGCTAAGGTAGAAGATGAAGAATCAAAAGAGGTACTTGAAGAGCCTATTGAGGCAAATGAATTTGATGAGGAAGTAAAAGCCTAGAAGAAAATGATGATGACTTGAAGAATGAAATTAACATTTCTAAACCTTTGAACTCTTTAAGTTGCATGGAATTTCATAATATTGTTTTTGTAGACTTTGTTTTACCTATTGATTCCTCTCATATTCATAAGAACAAAGGGAAAGTTGTAGACATGTTAGAATTCTATTTGGAGAGAAAGAATAAGTAGTGCTCAAGAATGGAGGGGTTGATGGAATGTAAGTTTATGAGAGTTGAATTTCTAAAGTTATGTATGAAGGATGCTAAGGAAGTCATTACTTGCCACAAATGCCTAATTGAGGAAGAAGCACAAAGATTAAAATAGGAATTTTTTAAGTACAAGACCTGAATTATATGTTAACTATTGATTTAAGACCTTAGTTATTTCTTTTATCGATTCGGGGCCTGATTAATTTAAAACTATCATTAGAAGGCTTAAAATCTAACACCTTAAATTGTTGTTTTAACAAAAGTTGAAGATTTTTCACGTGGCAATAAATTAATTTTAAAATACTAATTAAATAAGATTAGAAAAGGAAGAAACGCATTTTGGCGTGGGAGATGGTTTCTGACGTTTTGCAAAGTTCTCAAGCAAGTGATTTTATTAGCAAGTATTAATGGAGATAAGATATTGGCGAAACACCTTCGACAAAGGAATTCAATAAGAAAGCCATCAAATGGGATTGATGGTACTGTAATAGCGTTCTCTATAGCATTTTCACTCACTTCATCGCCATGGCTGCGGATGCCATCCATAACACCTAGTGCTTTCTCACACATGCTTTTTTTCTGAGTCCACTATCAATTCCAGAAGCTACTGCGAGTTTCGGATATAGCAACAGATTTTTTCATATCGATTCTACTGAAAAGAAGCAAGAAAATGTGATGATCAAAGCACTCCAAGTTAGAGACTTCAAGAAGCTCGTGCTGGTGCTGCAGATGGCAGAGACAAAAAACAAAGGAGAAGACGATGGAGTTGTTGAAGATGATGAGCAGTTACATACAGTATGAAGGACGAAGGAATAATGTTTTAGGCATAATACGTGGCGTCAATTCGTATGAGTTTGAATTGAGATTTGTCTTCACGATTCAAATTCTTCTCTTATTAATTGATGATTATAGACTTATCTAATTAATATTTTAAAATAAATTTGGTGACACGTAGGAAGACTTCACATTCCGTTAAAATATTAATTGACGGTGTTTAAGTTTTAAGTCTTAGAGTGATAGTTTTAAATTATTCGGGTCCCGAATCGATAAAAGAAATATTTCAGGCCTTAAATCGATAGTTAACATATAATTCAAGTCTTGTATTGAAAAAAATCCATTAAATATGGTGGCAAGAACGAAAGATATCTATCGCAATTTCGATGAGGTGCCAAATTTCGTCCGGCTTGAAGCATTAAACTTAGCACTAAATGGGAGACAACTCATCATTTTCTTTAATACTTTCATTCATTCATCCTATCTTTTAACTTTTACATTGCTTACTTCTTACATTTCTTGTATGTCTTGCATTCTTATCTCCCATCTTGTGTTTGTCCTTATAAAATCATAATAGATTTTAGCTTGCTTAAACTCTAAATTGATTAGTTTTCCATGGATTGATAATTAAACTTGGTTGTCCGTGCTTACACAACGAGATTACACTAAATTCAAATAGTCAACGTACGTTGTCTACTTCAAACGTACATGCGATCCAAAAAATTCAACAAGAGAAAAATATCAACTCAAACAATGTGTGAGCAATTAATATTCATTATTGCACATGCAAAACCTAAATTCTATTATCAAGATAAGCAAGGGGACAATAGCTAATTATCAATCCCAACCTCAAGTCTTTCAACTTTTGTTTGTTTATGTTGAATAACCGTGTAAGCACTTGAATTTTATTGCCTATTAAAGAAAAATATGTGGCAAATTAATGCAATAATTATCAATTAATTATTTATTTATTAAGGGATTTAAATAAATAAATTCCTAAAATAGATTAATAAATAATTGATAATTAATTTAAAACCCAACAAATTAAGTAGGGTTTAAATTAAGTAAAACTTGACCCCTAAGTTAAGTAAAGCATGGAAGGTTCCAGAATCAGGTCAAATTAAACAATGATCAATCAAGCTGTGATATATTTGGAAAGGCCCAAGCCCACAGAACCAGGCCAAATCTGTCATAGACCAATCAGATTGCGAGATATTTATGGAGTATCCTCATCCTTCACCTATATAAGGAGTCCTTCTTCATTCATCACACACACTAAAATACTTGAAGACATAAATGCTCTGAAGAGATCAAGAATACGAGCAGTGCTCCCTTGAGATCTTCAAGCATCTTCAAGCCAAGAATGGCTTCCGATCCGAGATCAAGGTGCCAAGCCCCTCCGATCCGGCGTTCTTCAAGTCAAGCAAAGATCAGAGATCAAGATCAAGCGAAGGTCAAGATCCAAGTCAAGTGAAGATCAAGATCAAGCGAAGGTCAAGATCCAAGTTAAGTGAAGATCAAGTCAAGCGAAGATCAAGATCCAAGTTAAGTGAAGATCAAGATCCAAGTTCAAGATCTTCAAGTCAAGAACACTCAAGACCTTTAAGTCAAGTTCAAGGTCTTCAAGTCAAGAACAACAGTCGATCAAAGATCAAGGTGCCAATCCCCTTCGATCCGGCGTTCTTCAAATTAAATTCATTATCCGTGAAGTTAACGTTCTACCAAATTGAGCGGCATACTTCACAACAAATTCAAGTCAACGTTCAATCCGAACAAAGGTTCAACACCTCCGGATCAACGTTCAAGACTACACACTCGAGCTCGGACAAGCTTCGTTTGAAGATCCAGCTCAACTCAACATACGCAGTCAACATAGTCAGCGTAGTCAACACACACAAGTCAAGTCAAAGTCAAGTCCAAATTGGTTCGAGAGAAGAATCATAGGATAGATAGAGATTGTTCCTAAATTTTCAAGTTCAATCCATCTGGATTATTATTGTGATTCTTTTGTATTTATTTTATCATAAATACAATATTTGTTGTTATAAATTTTGGCACGCCCAGTGGGATAGTCTCTACCTCTCATCTCTTCTCTCAACAAGCTCGAAGATACAAAGTATGACTCCTCTTATGATCGCAATAAAAAGGTCATCTACCTCAAAGCCTTTAGAGCTACAAGCTGCGAAGATGCAAGTTATGACTCCGCTAAAGATTGAGATACGAAGGAAAATTACATCAAAGCCTCAAGAGTTGCAAATTGAAAATGCTGAACTTGTTACAAGAATTATGTCTGAAGCCTCCTCAGAGACAAACCATGTGGTTAGGATTGCTCTTAACAAACCATTGCACGAAGACAAGAATAGTGAAGATGATTCTACCTACTCAACTCCTCACTCAATACCAAGCTCACCATCTACCTCAGCTGCAGCTGCAGTGATGACAAGAAATGCTATGACCATTGAGGAACAACTCGCAAGTATGATAAGAGTCATTGAAGGACTCAACAAGTACATGGAAGCTCAAGACGTAAAAATCTCTGTATTTATGAAGAAAATGGAGAATGTGGAGACAAATCGTACAAATGAGAAACAAGTTGAGGATGAACACGGGGAGGAAGACTCAACGAAGCATCATCTATCTGAAGAAAAGTCAGCTGAGGATACGATACAAGTTTCAACTGATGGAATGCTTCGTATCAACCAACTAAAGAATATCGTGATAAATACGATTAAAGATAAGTTTGAAAGGAGCTCAAAATCTTCTTCAAGATACGCCAAGCCATATACAAAGAGGATTGACAACTTGAGGATGCCAGCTGACTACCAACCTCCCAAGTTTCAATAATTTGATGGCAAAGGCAATCCGAGACAACATGTGGCGCACTTCGTCGAGACATGCAATGATGCTGGGACCAACGGAGATCACATGGTGAGATAATTCGTCCGATCTTTAAGAGGAAATGCCTTTGATTGGTACATCGACTTGGAAGCCAACTCCATTGACAGTTGGGGGCAAATGGAAAAAGTATTCCTCAACCGCTTCTATAGCACACGAAGAATTGTTAGCATGATGGAGCTAACAAATACTCGTCAAAGGGATGAAGAATATGTCATCGACTACATCAATAGATGGAGGAGTCTAAGCCTCAGTTGCAAAGAAAGGCTATCAAAAACTTCAGCTATAGAAATGTGCATTCAAGGGATGTAATAGAATCTTAGCTACATACTCCAAGGAATTCGGCCTAAAACTTTTGAAGAGTTGGCTTCAAGAGCTCACGACATGGAGTTAAGCCTGACATCAAATGACATCAAATGGCCCTCTATTCAAGACTCTTACGAGTTTGAATACATGTCCTTCGATGAGCCCTTGGAAGAGGAACCACAAACAAAGGCTGCAGTTTCTATAAAGATTAACAGAAATGAAGTTGAAGCAAGAGAAAATAGTGCATCCCAAGATTGGGGGCAATAAACTGTTGATAAATCAAGACAAAACTCCCTGACACGAGCTAAAACTGTCTGCATTACGCTCCTTGATATGAGTTAAAACTATCTAAAATCCCCCATACACAATGCTCCTTGATACGAGCTAAAACTGTATGCATTATGCTCCTTGATACGAGCTTAAACTATCTAAAAAGCCTCAAGTCATGCTCCTTGATACGAGCCTAAACTATCTAACACAAATCAAATTCAAGGCTCCTCGATAAGAGCGAAAACTATCCACACTATACTCCTTGATATGAGTATAAATTGTCCACCCATCAAATAAAATCTCTTGGGGAAGAGAATAAACTCTCTACACAAAAAGCTCCTCGGCATAAACAAAAAGTGTCCATACAATACTCAAGACTCCTCGACATTAGTGAAAAATATCCACACAAGGCTCTTTGACATGAGTATAAACTGTCTACAAGTTCAAATTCAAAACTCATTGACACGAGTATAAATTGTCAGGAAATTCAAGTTCAATGCTCCATGACGCATGAGCCTAAACTGTATGTTACTCCTGGCCCGTATGAGTATAAAATGTGTACGGCACCCCCCCATTCAAATCAAATCATGTCCCCTTGAACTACGTTATGACTTGATCCTCTTCAAAGAGGTACGTAGGCAGCTTAGCACTTCACTAAGTTCAGTCATAATTCAGGCTATTCATATCAAGTTGGTGAAGAAAGCAATAAAATTCAATCATGTTGATCAAGAATGGATTATCGCAATTTGTTCACTTCAACACAAAGGCGTCCGTGAACAAAATGCAAGGGGGCATTTGTAAGCACTTGAATTTTATTGCCTATTAAAGGAAAATATGTGGCAAATTAATACAATAATTATCAATTAATTATTTATTTATTAAGGGATTTAAATAAATAAATTCCTAAAATAGATTAATAAATAATTGATAATTAATTTAAAACCCAACAAATTAAGTAGGGTTTAAATTAAGTAAAACTTGACCCTTAAGTTAAGTAAAGCATGGAAGGTTCCAGAATCAGGTCAAATTAAACAATGACCAATCAAGCTGTGATATATTTGGAATGGCCCAAGACCGCAGAACCAGGCCAAATCTGTCATAGACCAATCAGATTGCGAGATATTTATGGAGTATCCTCATCCTTCACCTATACAAGGAGTCCTCCTTCATTCATCACACACAATAAAATACTTGAAGACATAAATGCTCTGAAGAGATCAAGAATACGAGCAGTACTCCATTGAGATCTTCAAGCATCTTCAAGCCAAGACCGGCCTCCGATTCGAGATCAAGGTGCCAAGCCCCTCCGATCCGGCGTTCTTCAAGTCAAGCAAAGATCAGAGATCAAGATCAAGCGAAGGTCAAGATCCAAGTCAAGTGAAGATTAAGATCAAGTGAAGGTTAAGATCCAAGTTAAGTGAAGATTAAGTCAAGCGAAGATCAAGATCCAAGTTAAGTGAAGATCAAGATCCAAGTTCAAGATCTTCAAGTCAAGTTCAAGGTCTTCAAGTAAAGAACAACAGCCGATCAAAGATCAAGGTGCCAAACCCCTTCGATCCGGTGTTCTTCAAATCAAATTCATTATCCGTGAAGTCAACGTTCTACCAAATTGAGCGGCATACTTCACAACAAATTCAAGTCAATGTTCAATCCGAACAAAGGTTCAACACCTCCGGATCAACGTTTAAGACTACACACTCGAGCTCGGACAAGCTTCGTTTAAAGATCCAGCTCAACTCGACATACGCAGTCAACATAGTCAGCGTAGTCAACACACACAAGTCAAGTCAAAGTCAAGTCCAAATTGGTTCGAGAGAAGAATCATATGATAGATAGAGATTGTTCCTAAATTTTCAAGTTCAATCCATCTGGATTATTATTGTGATTCTTTTGTATTTATTTTATCATAAATACAATATTTGTTGTTACAAACCGCAAGCCAAATTTCACTAGTATAAACCTAACAATACTATCATGGATAAACATAACTATTATGTAACAAAACAAACACAACATTAATAGAGTTGTCACAAGAGGCATGAATGGATGTGCTACCTTCTTTATTTCGAACACATATAAGAAGGCAAATTGAAATAGATACGAAGGTTTATTGTAGGTATTTCAACATCAGGAATGAAATAATATATGTTACAATATATGAGGTTCAAATGGAGTTATAATCAACTAAAATAGTTAAAACGTCAAACTCATAATTAGCAAATTAAAAAGTCCATTTTCTACTAGGGTCACGTCAATTGAACCCTACAATAAACCTATTGGAATTGACTTTGTACTAATGGAATCTCACCACCTATAAATAAATTATAAAGTACTCCCTCCGTCCCGCTCAAATGTCACCAGTTGCTTTTTGTGCGTAGATCAAGGAGTATTATTATTTTATGTATAGTGGGTAGTTGTATTAGTAGTGAGTGGTGGGCCACATGTGATACATTTTTACTAAAAGTGGAAAATGGGGATATTTGGATGGGACGCCCAATATAGTAAAATAGTGACATTTTGGTGGGACGGAGGGAGTATGTTATATTTGTTAGGCAAGAGTGGTAAATTTGAAATTAAAATGTATTTTGAGGCTGGGGATTAATGTTATGTTTTCTTTTTTGGGTTGTGAAATTTATTATGGGACGAACGAAAATAAAAAAGTATGAAATTTATCATGGAACAATGGAATATAACACAACAATAGCAAAAGTTATAGTTAATACCATTGACACATGTTTAAACAGAGAAGTAAGATTTTGGACTCACATTTTCATTGAAGAATAAACGGACATTATTTACTATAATACGACAGATGGATCGACACAAATCAATTCGCAACTACAATAGTTTAAACACCGAACTTAATTTTGAAGGACGTGGGAGCTCAAACACCATTCACAGCAAATTTGGAGGGAGACAATCATAACATAATATTTGTGATTCATCGAATAACATGTGAAGCATAAATCTAAATTCGTACATAATTTGTGACTTAAAAAGAGATTTAAATATGGGTGGTTATCAAAAATAGCCATTTTCAAAAAGCCAACTAACAATGCCATCAAACAAATAATTTTACTAACAAAATAGCTAATTTATTATGCATGGACCAAAATACCCTTCATTTTCCATTTTTTATAAAATATCATTTAAACCCCCAAATACCTCCATTTTAACTCCCGTTTTAAATATTTTCTTCCTACTCAAAATAGACATAGTCCATTATGACCATATCAGACCCATCATGCTTCCGTACATTAATTAAATAATATTAATCTCATAATTGATCAACTTAAAATAGTAACAATACCTTTTTGACCGTTAATCCACCGAGTATCCGGGAGATTTTACAGCTGCTCCTCACAGCCAATCATGCGCCCCGCAGTGTGATGGTTCAATCTCGTTCCTTCAGCAGATCTCAGCACAATCCTAGTTTATTTTCTATTCCAGGTGTACAGGATGCTGCTACTGCTTCTTGTCGGAAACTATGAAGATTAAGGTTGTAGAAGAAATCGAAGGTTACATATTTCGGGCAGTAGTTCAAGATTATTTATTTATGAAATGGAAAGGTTTATTACACACTCATAACACTCAAACAAAAGGAGAAGACTCCTTTAGCTACCAAAAATAGCTGGAACATAAATAATCATACAAAAAAAGGAAAGAAACTACAATGTTTATTGAAAGAGAAATCAGATGGTGATGGTCGATGCCTTCTGCTTCCTCATACTCTCTATTTATAAAGGCTTGTGGACTTGAAATCTGGATTCCAAAGCCTCCTAACTTATTATTGTTAGCATTCGATCATTTAGTTAACATGAACCGTTAGGGGTCCATACGTTTCTAATTCAGTGGAAGTAAGAAATCAAATAAACGTATTACCTTTCACCAGGGTATGTGAAGAAGATGGATTCTCGCCGGCAGCTTGCGCAGTCTCACTGTTTTGGGCATAACTCTCTCGTCTGATCTCTGATTTGAGTGATCTATGCGCCAAAATAATCCTCTCTTCAGTGGCTTTCCATCAGTATATAATACGTTGAATTCTGACTTCTGTATGTTATTATAAAAATCGTGCAAGTTGATGAACAGCAGCAGCAAATAACCTACCGGTCTTTTGTTGTATTCCCAAGTCCAATCTCGACGTCGTGTGGGCGACGATCTTCGAGATCTTCTCAATCTACTATTTCGTCTACCCTCTTCATGTGTTAGGCGTGTCTCTCTAGGGTTAGAACAGTTGACATGACTTATATATGGGCTACAATAGGGACCAGGAGGAGAAATTAGAGTTGGGACTCCATTGGGCTTAAGTATCCAAGCTTAGCCCAAAGCTTATACTTAAGTCCAATAATAATAATATATACCACTAAAATATTATTACTGCTCTATCGTTCTAATCCCATAATTACGTTATGAGCTCCTTCTTATTATGAGTCTGATAGTCTCCCCATGTTTAAGATATACAATGCCCATTAATTAATTAAGTTACTGACAACTCTATTAATTAATATCTCATCCGAGAGTAGTACCACTCAATCTCATTATCATGCCAGAATAAATCCACCTATAGGGTTTACATGATAATCCTTATGAGCTCCTCAAGGGGACATCATCAACCTATATCGGACACGGATTCCTTCTACAATCAACAGCACACCATAGAGACAGTACTACTTCCCAACTCACAGAGTTTGTTGATTTAATACTTATAAATCTCACCCATTGATGAATCAAAGAAATACATATTGTCTTACGTGTCGAGATTATTGTATAGGGATTAAGAACACAGACATCCATAATAACTGAGATCAAGTTCTCCTATATAGTCAGTATAAGTCGAACGATCTCAAGCGGTCCTGCTCAATACACACAAAGTGAACTAATATGATTATATAGTCAAGACAAACTACCAAATCACACTACAACCATCCCGATAGAGAGTCCTCGTCTATCTCAGTTGTGAGCATCTATTTATACTTTATAAGGAAAACGATAATATGATCTTCCGCATGTTGTCGCACAATATATTATCTACAGTATAAAGTAAGTGGGCTATTGCATCGGACATATAAATAAATTATAAGATGCAATTATTTGATCATATGATTCTCATTTCAAATAAATTGTTGTAACATTGTTCATACATAAAGCTAGACTTTTAGTATACAATCCAACACTTATGACATCACTGCTTACGTCACATGTCTTGATGCATTCAATAACTGGCTGCATTAGATGCTCTCTTTATCAGCTGGCCAGGTCCACTTCTTCTGGCCCCTTTTGCTGCAGGATCACATGTCTTTGTTCACTTGCGAGGTCACCTGGCTCTTACTTTTTTGGAGAGTCATTTCTCCCCTGTGGTAACCGAAGGGTCCTTCGGCTCTTGATTATTTTGAAGAGATTTTACCCTCTTCTTTCTACGTATTTCGGTTTTTGCTGGGACAGGTCCAGCATTCCTGTTTCTTTCTATGCTCAATTGCACTTCTTTGCCAAACTCTGGCTCAGTCTAGATAGGGCAACTGGTGCATATCCTCTCCTTCCACCTTCCTCGGTGGATCATACTGAAAAATTTTTGATGAGTTTCCTTACTCATCGGCAGCTTGTTTTCCCATAGCAGATTTCTCTTTCTTTCAAAATAGTCTTCCACATACTTAGTCTTTTTTCCTGTTAACGTGTTCAACAGAAAAGATCTGTTCTCAGTGTGGTCTTCAAATTTGAATGGAAACTTGACTTTGATCATTGCCTAGAAACAGGCGTACAAACCCCTCGCTCTTCGCGTAAAGATTTGATCCTCTAAGTAGGTTGAAACTTGGACTGGTTCCTTCCCCGAAGGCTCTTTGATGTTATTCACAGCTTTAATATTTGGCCTTCGTAGCTTGATATAATGAAAGGCCTCATGACGGCCTTTTCCAACTGGTTCTGGAGCTGCACTAATGAAATATAGCTTCAATGGTTCTCCCCTGGTCAAAGTATTGTTATTTGACCATACCTTGAACATTGCATCCACTATCCACTTTGGTAATTTTGAGATTTTGGGGAAGCTGGGTGCCATGGTGTATATTGAGGCAATGCCCCAAAGTTGAACCATTGCTTGATGTCTTCTGGATTCGACCTAGGCCTCACCCAGACTTGGGGATAATTTTCCCAGACATATCTATCTGGCACTTCTCCGGACGGATTCCCTGTCGTGTGTTCAATTTTTTCCAACTAGCATGGTATTCCTGCCAATGAGAAAAATCAGCTAAGTTAATACCAACCTTAGCAGTACATGTCATAGGCCTAAGGTTGATCTCTTTCTCTTTAACCCCAACGGTGCTGGTTTGACTCGTCGACTCTAGATGTGACTCCAGAGCCTCAATTTTTTTTTGACCAGTTCTTCCTTTGGAAGTTTCGATCCAAAACTCGTACTAGGGGTACTTGAATCCCCTGCTCCGGGTTTAGGGCATCGTTCCCTAATGCACTCCTTTTGCCGATTATTCATGACTACCTAGAGTAAAGGAAATTTTATTATCTCGAATAGACCCGCATGGCTACGGATACAATCTCATATTAGATTAGACACTTTGTCTCATCTTCTCATTGTAATTTTCGAGCAACATTAGCATTCACTGCCAGAGTCTCATAATCCTTTTGGAGTGTCGTAAGGAGGTCTATCAGGTGCTTGGATCTCATTAGGATGGAGACTGTTTCACCTTCTTCCATTTCTCGTCAGGAAATCTGCCAAAACAATTTTAACAAATTTAATAATGACAATATTAAAATCATAATATTGGCATTCAGCTTGCCATCTTAAAAGTCTAGCCTTTTTTGGTTTTGATTCAATTTTATTTTTTAAAAAGGCTTTGACACTTGTGTTATTGATTTTAAGAATGAATTTTTTTGCATGAAGAAATAGCGGCCATTTTTTGAATGATTTCCGTACTGCAAAGAATTCCTTCCAATTGATGTGTCACCTCTTTGCCTCATTCTCCGCAAAGAGTCCGCTACAGTATCTGCATGGCACTTCTCCTTCTGGAGTGGACTTGGTAAGAACTGCCGCCCACCAATGTCACTGGCATCTGTATATAGCACCAGGTCGTCCTCGTCATTTGGAATAGCTAACTTTGGGAGCTTTTTGAAAACCTCCTTTAATTGTTTAACCATCTCTCGATACGATTCCTCCCATTTGAACTCAGCATCTTTTTTCAACAGAGGACTGAACACCTTGCTATATTGTACTAGATTATTTATGAACATTCCAGCAAAGTTGACAACTCCTAAGAAGCTCTGGAGTTGCTTCTTGTCCTTGAGATCTTCAAAAAATCCTTGAACCTTTTCTATAATGTGTGGTTGTAGAATAATTCTGGACTCATCAATCTCTACTCAAGAAACTCGATCTGTCTTGTTGCAATTATTGCCTTATTTTCAGAAAGCACTAATCTTTCCTTGTGACATACCTCTGAAAATACTTCCAGATACACTAAATGCTCCTTCATGTTTTTTGAGGCTATGAGGATGTCATTCACATAAATAAACATGAATGAGAAATAATCTTTAAAAATATTATCCATCTTCCTTAGGTATATCTGGGGTGTGTTCACCAAACCCATAGGCATGACATTCCAGATATAATGGCCTTGTTGTGTGGAGAATGCTGTGAACTTCTTGCTTCTTTCTTCCATCATAATCTGGTAGAATCCAGATTTGCAATCGAACTTTGAGAATATCTTGGCATTCTTGATATAGTTGACCAAGTGTTCCCTACTTGGTATGTAGTATCCATCGAACTCCAAGATATTGTTGATCCCTTTGTAGTTGATCACAAGTCTTGGCTTCCCCCACTCGACTTCTCCATGATTTCGAACCAGAAACCCTGGACTGCTGTATGGAGATACTCCTGGTGATATCAACTTAAGGTCCAGATGTTCCTTAAGTATTTACTGCATATCCTTTCGATCCTCTTGGTCATCAGGATAGGATTATATCTTACGAACTCCTTTCCTTCTTTCACTTTGAGTGAGGCTTTGAGCTCATTTTTGTCCCACCAGGCTAGAGGATCCTCATTGAAGTTCCTCTGTATCTTCTTTACGTCCTCCAAAGATATTTGTTCTTCGATTATGACATCTTTCTGTAAGCTTTCTCCCAAGCTTGCTTTGAGAAGGTGGATTTTTTTTTCTTTTAGTTTCTCCATCTTTCATCCTCCTTCAGTCTCGATTCTTATCTGAAGGAGTGCTTTGGCATATTTCCTTCGATCATTCATCTTTGGATGGCTAAGTTTTCCTTCATTATCACCACGCTTGCTATGAAATTGGATCGGCATTTTTCTCTGAAATGCATTCCGCAGTCTTGGGACAATGATCTTATGTTCACAAGGGGTTGTGAAAATAAGCCTCATGGTTGTGTTTTCTTAGGTAAAACGCTTGAATGTCTGTAGAAAATTATTTTCTAACAAGATGTCCGCTCCGGTGTTATGAAAGTATATCGGTAGAGTCTTCACCTTGTACCGTTGGGTACGATCCGCCTCCGATCATAATTTCTGCTTGCTTGATTCCTCTTTTAAGGATTAGCACCCTCTGTGAGAAATCTCTTCCTAGTACTGTTGGCAAATCTTCGCCTGAGCCTTTAGGAAAGACTCCTTTTTTTGCTGTGCAGATACTGGCTCCTGAATCGATGTATGCCGCAAAATATTCTGCACGGTGCTCCTTATATATCATCCATATGATGATATATATCGAGAATGGACTTGTGGCCATGGGTATATCAGAGCTGTAAAAATCCCAAGCTTTTATTATTGAACCTTGTATCTCTTTTCTTTGACCGTGAATCCCATTCCATCTTGTAATCTTTTCCAAGGTTTGTGATCCTCGAGAAACTCCAATCCCAGCACTAGTTGTTCCGGAACCTTCCTGTTATTCCCTTGATCACCAGCTCAAGTTCTCCGAGTTTGAGCTGCCCTTGATATCTCCCGGTTGTTGGTTGTTGGAGATAATATAAGACATCACAAGGAATAGAGTTTTCCTTTTTAGTGATGTCATCACTTCGACTCCTCTCCATCCTTTTGGGAATTTTAGTTCACCCTTGGTTGTGAAATTCTCTGGTTCCTGGACTACTTCCATGATTGGTTTCCTTCCCTATTTTTCACTGATCATTCTATTTTCTTGGAAAGAAATCCTTCTCTACTTGAATTTGAGGCTGTCTTGCCTACTCCAGACCAGCCTATCCTTAATTCGCAAATCCATGTCGTGGATTAGCAGTAACTTTATTATTTTTGGCCTGGTTATGCATGCAACTCTTTCGAACACTTCTGGTATCTCAATATATTCATTCATTTGGAATAAATCCAAATGATGAGTGTTAGATAGAGCATACGAGATACTATAGGTGATAGAGTATGGCCGATTCCCTTCTTTCATCAAATCTTTATTCTTGAAGTCTTGATGAAGGGTGAGTACCCTACTGAAATCTTTATCTGCCTAATTATAGGCAATCCTTGGGTAGATATAGGATGCCACTTTGCCTGCGTACATGTTTTCTGAGATTTCTCCCAGGCATGCCTCTCTCGTATTCTTGATCTTCTTATCAAAGATTGCTATATCGATTGGTGTATCGATACCTTCTTTGAATGTTACTTTGATAAGGATCTGAATAGCTCCAATATGGATCTAAGACATGGTCTTAGCAACTTCTCTCTGAAGTTTACTAAGTTTCTTCTTGATCTCATCGATAGGAACTAGCTGCATCTCCATCATATTTCCCGTGAGCTCCATAGGGATGACGATCTCCCCTTCAGTCACCTTATATATGATGTGATGTTTTCTCCTTTTGAAGCTGAGAAACTGCTCCAATCTTCCTACGGTGAATCCATTGTATAGATTAAGTCTTGGATCTTCTTTCATGATTCTCATAAGGGCTTTATGAGAAATGGATGTCTGGGAAAAGAATCCAGACATATCTTCTTGCATCTCCTGTCTGAAGTTTTCTTCTTCACTCCGATTCATCTTTGGAGGATTCGTCTTGACTAAAGAATTCTTCTTCATAGATGCTCTCGTCTGAGGGTATATCTTCAAACTGATATACATGTACCAGATCCTGGAAGTAAATAGCTTCCTCAATTTCTGGAGTTATTTCGAACTGTCGTACACCCCGCTTTTGGTTCTCTGGGCAATCAGGTGAGATATTCCCCCTAGCTCCACACGTATAACAATTGCAATCCTTAAATCTTTCATTGGCTCATATGGTTCTCTTCGAAATGTCATTCTTGTGGGAGTTCTTCATGTACTCCTCTGGTTTGATCCTGAGTATAAGGCTTGACTTCTTGAACTCCATCTTGATGGCCTACACCTTTGCCCTAATTTATAGCTTCGAGCCTTTTGTTTGGACCAAAAGGATTTTGGTCTTCTGGACCTCCATCCTCTGTTTCTTTGTGTGTAAGGATGACTTTTCTTTATCTTTTTCTATTTCCTCAGATTTCTTCCAATGATGGTTGGAAGATCATTACTTTCGCAGCATAAGGGGACTGTCTTGTTGATTCCCCTCAATCTCTTGTAGTTCTTGTGTAGTTATGCTTGATGATACCACTTTGCAATTTTGGCTTTGAGGAAGGACATCCTCCTTGCTATTGAATCCAGCTCGCATGGTTCATATTCTTTGATCAGCATTTCTCTCCATGGGCTTGGAATCTTGATAAAGAACAGGTAGAATACTTCCTCCTCCTTAATCTTTGACTTCCATCTATACTCTGTGAAGAGTTTGATGTATTCGTCTACGTGATAGATGTCAAGTAGTTCCATGCTATATAAGGCATTCATATAATTCTTCTTCTTTTCTTCTTCCATTCCTTCGTAGTAACCTACTCCGATGAAGTGGATCTTGAAGATCTTGGCCATATGATCAACAATATTACCGAGATCTTAGCATTCCATGGCCTACTTCTTGACTTCGTCTGAGAGCTCCTCCCAGGCACACTTTACTAATCCTTCTAGGCTCATAGTTATGAATCTTATGAACCCTTCTTTATCCAGCTCTAATGCACCTCCTACAATCTTTATTGTATTTGTCCACTCATCGATCAGGGGTCTCTCTGTTCTTGAAGTCTAAATTGTCGAGGTTTATGATCAACATGTATAGATTTATCGATTCAAGGTGAGACCGACCATATGGGGTATTGGGTAGAGTAGATCCTCGAACTTGGCTTGCTCTTGTTGATAATCCCATCGCCTTCATTTTGAAATTTCCTTGGTTTTGGGATGTCCCTTCTTGTCTTACTTCATGGACTCCATGTGATCCAGAAGTTCCTTTATTTTGGCTCAGATCCTGTCGCATATGAGGAGCCTGAGACTGCTGTTGAGAGTTTGAAATTTCTCCAACGTTCATCTTTAGATCTACGATAGATAGTCCTTGGAAGGACTCATATAGATATTTTAGATCCTCAAGATTCGCTCTTTCCATTTGGGGATGTGGATTCTTCTCGAAGGATAGTGATCATCTTCTCACTCTCTGTCTTTGGTCTTGTGACCTTTGTCGTCTTTCCTTTTTGGTGTAAAAGGAGTTCTATTCCGAAGGTTGGTGGCAACCTTCCTCCTGGTCTTCTCCCGGTCACTTTGGTTTCCAGGTGTTCTACTTAAATTATCAACTTCTTGATAAGGTCTAGTTGTTTATCCTTCAACGTCTCCATCTTATCCATCCTGAGGCTGATTTCAAATATCGTTTTAGATATGTTTTGGTAATATTCTCCAAAGAATTTCATCGTCTTCTGTAATTCTCTAAGATCTTGGTTTATCTTAGAGTTAACTGCCTCGATCTCTTTCCACTCTGTCATTTTGACCACCATGAAAAGTGATAAGGCTTACAGATCTCTCTTGGACCTTGATTTAGTCATCTTCTCCATTGTTCGTGTCTGGAGACATGTCCATGGATCTCAGTGAAACTGTAGAGTTCAACTATGTTTCTCGACATCTCCTTAGAGTATCGTATCTCATTCTGACGGCCTTCCTCCAGATGTTCTTCCTCTGTGTAATTGGCACGAGCCTCTGCCCATTTCCATCCTCGTCTGAGACCTTTCCAGAATCTGTTGTTGGCCTCAACTTTCTTTTCTGCTTGTTGTCTATACAGAATATTGTAGTATTGTTGTATAGAGCTACTCATTTCATCATATCCAACGGGCCAGAAGGCACTGTTGCTCCAGTTTTGAATAGGACTTATAGTCCTGTCACTCTCGGATGTCGAACTTTCGTTTGAATCCATGTCTTTGAAATTCTCCTCTTGTTAAGTGATATAAGTTTATAATAATTTTTCATTCATAAATAAATAAACCTAGGGCTCCGATACCATTTTGAAGCGTGAAGATTACGAAGAAAATTGATATAAAATGAAGTATGGAGGTTAATGTATTTTTAAGGATGTATGGCCAAGTAGTGTTGTTGAAGGACATGTTGTTAAAAACATGTTGTAAAAGGGTTTGGACCACTTGACCAATGTTAGGGATATTTTGGGAATTTTTTGAAAATTTGGCTATTTTTGTTGGTTTTTTGTTTCCTTGCTAGAATTGTTTTTTACATTTGAATATGTGGCTACTTTTGCACATTACCCTTTAAATATCATACTTATGTCAATTGAGCCACTATGCCGACGGTGCTACTTACCGACGGCTATTACATCGTCTACCTTGTCCAAATCATCATCTATGAAAACCAAATTTTGAGAAGCATAATTATGTTTTCTTGCAGTATGAACGACGTTGTGTCTAAGAGAATAATGAGTTGATATCATGTTCACCCTCCGTGCATTCATATATGTACAAATTTTATTCAATAGTGTATATATATTTTTTAATAATTATATTTTTTTAGATTAAGTTTTTCATTTAAAATATTAATAAAAAATTCGCTAACAAAGTGTATATATTTTTTCATTAATATATATGTTTTTATTTATAAGTGTATAAGTTTTTGAAAATAGGTGCACGGTGCACAGTTGCCAAGAATAATTATTAGGGGTATTTTAGTAAAAGAAACTAAATATAATCCTCGTAAGTAAACATGTTGAAGGATAAATATACCATTGTTAAAGAAAAAACTATGGGGTGTTTGTTTAAAGACTTTTGGAGTTGGGGAATATTTATATATATGATAGTATAGCTATATGTTTGTTTTTACACTCTTGTGAGCTTGATATTCAGTTCAATTGAAATTAACCATTCAATTAGAGTTTTTTACGCGTGCGATGCAAGAGTAATAAAAAGATATTCTCCACATCCATCAATAAGGAAATCATTTGCTTTTTATATGTGGATTAGATAGTATTATTATTTTATATAAAATAATTAGTTTTATTAGTAATGAGTAGTGGGTCATGTGTAGTTTTTTTTTTTTTGCTAAAAAGGAAAATTTAATACCTACAGAATGGACGATCAAAATGGAAAAATGAATACCTTATCAGCGGACGAAATAAGTAATATATATATATATATATATATATATATATATATATATATATATATTAAAGTATGATTATTATATAGGTAAAGTATATATGTTATTAGATAGTTAAAATATGATTTAATAAGTATGATGAGTGATACACTAAAATCTGACTTTAAGGTGTTATATAGTATAATAAATTATAGGTAGTGAATCATACAATAATATAACACTCTAAATTCATACTTTAGTGCATCATTTATCATACTATAACTATTCAATAATATACTTCATCTATATATATAACAATCATACTTTAATGGGCAGACCCGTTTCATAACTCGTCTCACATAAAAATTATCTCATAAGAGTGGGGATGGCAACGGGTAGGGTACCACTTATTTTGGGGTACCGTACCCATATTCGTTTAAATATCAACTACTTGTACCCGTACCCGTCCCGTTTAAAATTTTTATTATGATACCCGTTTCATACCTAATTATCAATACCTATGAATACTCGTACCAAGTATTCATTTATTTTATATATATTTATATTTTTTATTGTTAAATTAATCTAATAATAAATATATATATATATATATATATATATATATATATTCTAATGGGATTTTTTTAGGGGTGGCTATTCACACCCACCCCGAAATTAATAAACATACCCCAAATTTTTTAAATTAAAATATTCTTAATAAATAAGACCTAAACACCTTAAGTTTTTATTATAATTACCAAGTCTCAATTAAAGAAAGTGAAGAGATTAACACACAATATTCTCAACTAAAGATTAATGACTATACTATTCGCATTTTGTACTCCAAGAGAAAAAGGGTGTGAATTTGCAGAATCAGTAAATGGAGAATTGACATAGTTTCTTCAGGGCGTTGCTCGAAAATACAACTTCGCTAATCGTAATTCCATGAAAACTAATACCGTGGGAGATGACATTTTGCCAAACTTGAATTCTCTATATATGAGGAAATCGATTGTTTACGTGAGAAACCTCACATCTTCAAATGTCATTGGGGAAATTGAGAAAATTGATTGAGTACGTGTTTCCCATTTTAATATTTATTTATAAAATAAATTAGCTGACAGGAATTAAGCCTGAAAAACACAAATCAATAAAAAAAATTAAAAGACCTGGTGTTTGAAATCTTTGGATATCAAACCCACCTGATGCGTCCACTACACAAACTTCCATTGATGAATTCTAAAAAGCAGATTCATACAGAAAATGGAGTGAGTGATGAGGTGTTTGGATCAGATAGTGCGTGTTTAAATTAAATTCGAATAATGGTCATTATGGGGTGTGTGTAGTAGATATTTGATTTTTATTTGGGGTTTATTTAGTAAACGGGGTATGTTTAGTAATTTTGGTGGTGCGAATAGCCGGCCCTTTTTTTTATTAAAGTTAAAATTTTATCATATACAAATTAATTATTACTCAACACATACTTATGCAATATATAATAATAATTTTTCATACAACAGTATTAAATTAAATAACATTCATAATATCTTATAGATTTTTAGATTGAAATTGAATAAAATATAAAAAATAATATTTGACTAGCTGAATCTCAACTATAATAGGTAAGTATATTATTTATCTATGTATAATTCATTGGTAAGTATATTATTTATCGATGTATAATTCATTGATTGATTTCACTTGTTATTATATATATTAAACTTTTAATAATCAATTATATTAAAATTATTTTATTTTAATTAATATCTATCTTTTTAAAAAAAAAATAGATATAATCTCTCTATAAAGCTCAATTATTATTATCTTATTTTAAAACAAAGATATCATATACTATAATTTATATTTTGTTCTTTATTGAATAACTAAAATATAAAATATTATTTAATATAATGAATTACAAATGTTAAAAAAAATTTGCGGAGACGATCCTAACAAAAATGAAATTGAATGAAAATTAAAACAAATTAAAAACTTCAAAAATAAATTTCATACATTAATTTTAAAGATTAAACAAAAAATATATTTTGCCAGTACTTTGAATCTCTAATTCTAAAATCTCTTGAATTAATTTTGGATTAACCAAATTCATTACTCCAAATACTGATCATTTTTTCAAAATGATTGAAGCTACAAATAAGATCAAATAAAAATAAGAATAATAAAATAAAATTATAAAAATAAGTTAATAAAATATAAATAAAGCAAAAAAGAAAAACACTAGGAGAGAAAAAAATTCATAAGATAAACAAAAAGAAAAAAAGAAAAATAAAGAATGATGTTTCAAATTAGATTAATTAAACTTGCAAATAAGATTAAATAAAAGTATAAAAGATAAAATAAATTAAAATATAAAAATATGATTTATAGAATTAAAAAGAAAACAATCTCTCTCCTCTCTCTCCTTTTCACCAATCTGTCAAAAGAAAATTCCTAGCTTTTTTTCTTTTTATAGATATTGTGGTTGAGTCAGAGGGTGGGGAGCTTGTATAGCAAAACAAGCCACACTAGTCTATTCTATTTTTCAGCAGCAAGTTACGGTCTAATGACCCCCTAATCTAGGTTGGGGCAAAAACTCCCACGAATTTTCTTTTGACAGATTAGTGAGAGAAGAGAGAATGTGTAGGCTCTGTAGTGTTCCGTACATGCATTAATTAAAGTGGAGGTCGTCCAATTAAATATCAGCACGTGGCAAGCAAAGGCTTTGGCTGGCCTTTCTTGCACACCAATCCATACCTTATTACTCTCTCTCCTCTCGTATATATGAAAGTTGTATTTCTATTATTCCACTCATGAGTATTCTATATATTACTTATTAAACTCAGGAGTTATATCATACAATTACCGTTACAATAAAATCTATGATTTCAAAATTAATTAATGTAGTGTGTTACATTAAGATGCTGTAGGGATATTGTTGTGTGAGACTATATAATTTCGTAATTAGTTATTATTTTTTTAATTAAGATATTACTATCACTTTTCTTTTAAAATTTAATCACTCTTTATTTATACATATAAATTTTTCATAAAATAACTTATTGCATTATGGTGGTTTTTCATCAATTAAGCACTATTACTTTTCTTTATAAGGGTAACACTTCTTATCTGTCTCACGAAAAATAATTACGAATGGTCTCACACAAGTCTTTATTGATATTTATAAGTATATATATTTATTACACTGCATTATTATCTATTTGGATTCAAGAGGAAAAAAATTGACTTCTAAAGTATTGATTCAAGTGAAAGAGGATCGACGATTCAAGTACTCTTGAATCGATTTACCTCTAGAAAATAAGAGGTTGAAAAACTAATATTGAGTTTGTAAATATTTGTTAATTTTTTTTTAAATTTAGTATATTAATATTTATTTATTTACATATATCTTAATTATTCAATTATGACATATGAATTATAAAATTTATTTTCTTTAGTTGTTTATATAATTTGAAACTAATGAAATTAAATAAAAAATAAAATTAATAAATTCATTACAAATTTATGAATATTTAAAATAATATATTATATATAAATTAATTTTATTTATGTATTATATATATCTTATCTTAAGTATACTATAGCAGAAACTTTTCTTGTTTACGTGTCGTCTTCAGGACGCTCTTTAGTGACGTCTAATTTTCTTAATTTTTTTATTTTTAATACTTTTTAATATTTTTCTTATTTACTTTTATTTCTTATTTAATTTTTTTTAAATAATGTATTTCTTATTTTTAATAATGAATCTTAATTAGGTAAAAATTTTAAAAAATATATTTTAAAATTAAGAAAAAAATATTAATTAAAAATATATTTATTTAATTGTTTATTTATATATATGTATGTCTGTCTGGGATGCCAAATAAAATAAATAAGGAGTTTTATCATTAAAGGACTTGAAGGATGAGTCAATTCAATTTAAGTCCTAAAAGATTTATTTTATCAATTCATCTATAACAATCAATTCAAGACTTCTATCCTTAAAGTTTATTTGGAATATTGTAATTAACAACAGAAAAATAATATTGACTTTTGATTCTTATCTTTTTTTCCCCATGATTTTTAGTTTTCAATTCACAGATTCAAAGAAATTGTTAATTGAAGGAAGCGTTGTATGATGGGTTTCTTTCCATTAACTGATCTATATTCTAAAAAAATGAATGTCGGGCATTTGCAGTAAGAAAGTAATGGCAAAAGAAAAGGAATTGTACATTTGCAGTAGAGAAGTAATGCCAAAAGATAAGGAAATGGTAGCGAATTGTGAATTGATGGTCTGAGTCTACCACCGTTTCGGTTCTTTTGTAATTTCTATGCTTTTTTTTCTATGGTAGGCAGAAGAAGCATACAAGCATATTAAAGAAGATTAATAACGAAAGATGAGGCAGATTTTCAAATTATCTCCAATATTACTTTCAATTTCTTTCTTTATTAATATCTGAATGTTCAAATTGTGCAAGAAGATGAGAGTTAAACTTAAATATTCTTTTTTATATATATTAAATTGTTAATCAAAAGTATTCTACTTCCTTTTTAAAAAAATATATATAAATGTTTAATATTTTATTTATTTATTTGGGTATTATTGATTAATTACTAAATCTTTTAGTGCTAACAAATCAATTATCATCAAATTTAATTTAATTATATATAAAAGAAAAAAATAATATTTTAAATAATATTTTCTTTCACCCCACCTATAAATAAGACTTTTTGATTATTTATTTATTCTAAACACAAACATTCGATTCTCCAAGAGGAATATGAGATTTCTTCAAGTTCCGTTTGAGAATGTACCTATGAAAGTATAAAAAAATTTTAAAATAGAGCGAATCAAATAGACATTCGATCTACGATCGATTCAAGTATTCTTGAATCGATTTACCTCTTAAGAATCGATTTAAATATTTTTTAAGATCTACCTCTAAATTATCGATTCAAATATTCTTCAAGTGAAAGAGGATATATTTAAATATTCTTGAATCGATTTACCTCTATAGAATAAGAGATTAAAAAACTAATTCATATAGAGAATCGAAAGTTTAAGTTCTTTAAGTTCAATCATTATTTCATATCAAATGACACTAGAATTGAGTTTGTAAATATTTGTTAATTTTTTTAAATTTATTATTAATATTTATTTATTTTGTTTGTTTATATATATCTTAATTATTCAATTATAATATATGAACAATAGAATTTATTTTTTAGTTATTTATATAATTTGAAACTAAAAAAATTAAAAATAAAGATACTAAAATCATTACAATTATGAATATTTAAAAGAATATTATATATAAATTAATATTGATTTATATTTTACATTAAATTTTTAAAAATAAAATTACTATATAAATTAAGAAATTCATAACTATTTTCATGAATAAAAAATAGTACTCCAGTTAAATATTATTTAATATTATTGTAGGCACTTGAATTTTATTGCCTATTAAAGGAAAATATATGGCAAATTAATGCAATAATTATCAATTAATTATTTATTTATTAAGGGATTTAAATAAATCTATTCCTAAAATAAATGAGTAAATAATTGATAATAGGTCAAATCCAGTCAAATAAGTCTGACTTAAAGCCTAAGCAAGTTAAAGGCTCAAGCCCACAGAATCAGGTCAAATCAACCCTGGACCAATCAAATTGCGAATTATTTATAGGGCATCCTCACCCTTCACCTATATAAGGAGTCCTCCTCCATTCATTGCGAACACACTAAAACATCTGAAGACACAGATGCTTCTGAAGAGATCAAGAATACGAGAAGTGCTCCCTTAAGATCTTCAAGCATCTTCAAGTCAAGAACAGCCTCCGATCAGAGATAAAGGTTCTAAGCCCCTCCAATCCGTCGTTCTTCCAGCCAACCACCTCCGATCAGAGATAAAGGTGCTAAGCCCCTCCGATCCGGCGTTCTTCCAGCCAACAGCCTCCGATCAGAGATAAAGGTGATAAACCCCTCTGATCCGGCATTCTTCCAGCCAACTGCCTCCGATCAGAGATCAAGGTGTCAAGCCCCTCCGATCCAGCATTCTTTCAGTCAATGACTTTCTCCATAGAAAGCTCTCCAGTCAACGTTCAATCGAACAAAGGCTCAACGCCTCCAGATCAACGTTACAAGACTACACATCCGAGTTCGAACAAGCTTCATCTGAAGATCCAGCTCAACACACATGGTGTCAACACAGTCAGTGCAGTCAACATACAGTCAACACACACTCCAATCAACACGCAAAAGTCAAGTTAAAGTCAAAGTCAAGCCAATCCAAATTGGTTCGAGAGAAGAATCAGAGGATTAATTGAGATTGTAACCTGTTTACATATCTTATAAATTAAATCCATCTGAAATTATCTTTGTACTCAATTTGTATTTATTTTACCATAATACAAAATTTGTTGTTACAAATTTTAGCACGCCCAGTGGGACCGTCTCTACCTCTCATCTCTTCTCTCTACAAGCACAAATAATAACTTCTCATAGGATCGCGATCAAAAGGTCATCTACCTCAAAGCCTTCAGAGCTGCAAGCTGTGAAGACTCAAATGATGACTCCATTAAAGATTGCGATAAGAATGCCTATTGCGTCAAAACCTCCATAGTTGCAAACTGACAAGGTTGGAGAATTTACAAGAAGTATGCCCGAAGGCTCCTCAAAGACAAGCCATAAGGTGGGGATTACTCTCAATAAGCCATTGCAGGGCAATAAAGATGGTGATGATGACTCTGGCTGCTCAATTCCTCGCTAAATGCCAAGCTCACCATCTGCCTCCACTGCAGCTGCGGTAATGACAACCAATGTTGTTACCATCGAGGAACAACTTGCAAGTATGATGAGAGCCATTGAAGGACTCAATAAGTACATGGAAGCTCAAGACGTAAAGATCTCCATACTTATGAAGAAAATAGATAATGCGGAGACAAGCCATGCAAATAAGAAATAAGTTGAAGATGAGCACGATGAGGAAGACTCGATGAAACATCATCTATTTGAAGAGAAGCAAGTTGAGGAAAAAGTGGAAGTTTCAGCTGACGGAATGCTTCATGTCAACCAACTAAAGAACATCATGTTGGAGTCGATAAAAGATAAGTTTGAAGGGAGCTCAAAATCTTCTTCAACCTATGCCAAGCCATATACAAAGAGGATTGACAACTTGAGGATGCCAACTGACTACCAACCTCCCAAGTTTCAACAATTCAACGGCAGAGGCAACCCAAGACAACATATCGCACACTTTGTCGAGACATGCAATGATGTTGGAACCTACAGAGATCACATGCTGAGACAATTAATCCGCTCTCTCAAAGAAAATGCCTTTGATTGGTATATCGACTTGGAAGCCAACTCCATCAACAGTTGGGGGCAAATGAAAAAAGTATTCTTCAACCACTTCTATAGCACACGAAGAACTGTTAGCATGATAGAGCTAACAAATACTCGTCAAAGTGATGAAGAATATGTCATCAATTACATCAACAAATGGAGGAGCCTAAGCCTCAATTGCAAAGAAAAGCTGTCAGAAACTTCAGCTATTGAAATGTGCATTCAAGGGATGCAGTGGAATCTTCACTATATACTCCAAGGAATTCGGCCTAAAACTTTTGAAGAGCTGGCAACAAGAGCTCACGACATGGAGTTGAGCCTGACATCATCATATGACATCGAATGGCCCTCTAATCAAGACTCTTACGAGTTTGAAGACATGCCTTCTGATGAGCTCGTGGAAGAGAAACCGCAAATAAAGACTGTAATTTCTATAAAGATTTATAGAAATAAAGTTGAAGCAAAAAGAAAGCAGCGCATCCCAAGATTGGGGGCAATGAACACTTGACAAACTTAAATGCAAAGCTCCTTGGCACGAGCAAAAACTGTCTATATTACGCTCCTTGATATGAGCTAAAACTATCTAAAATCTCTCAAGTTAAGCTCCTTGACATGAGCGAAAACTGTCTGCACTATGCTTCTTGATATAAGCTTAAATTATCTACATATAATGCTCCTTGACATGTGCAAAAACTATTCACATGAAGCTCCTTGACACGAGCTAAAACTGTCCATACTATGCTCCTTTTATACGAACTTAAACTGTCTAACACAAATTAAATCTCCTTGAGAAGAGACAAAACTCTCTACACAATACGCTACTTGATATGAGCTAAAACTATCCACACAACGCTCCTTGATATGAGTTAAAACTATCTACATGTTACACTCCTCGACACGAGCTAAAAATGTCCAGAAAATGCTCCTTGATAAGAGCTTAAACTATCTAAAAAGCCTCAAGTCATGCTCCTTGATACTAGCCTAAACTATCTAACAGAAATCAAATTCAAGGCTCCTCGATATGAGCAAAAACTATCCACACTATACTCCTTGATATGAGTATAAACTGTCCACACATCAAATCATATCTTCTTGAGAAGAGACAAAACTCTCTACATGTTCGATACTCTTTGATATGAGTATAAACTATCTATACATCAAATCATGTAGAGAGTTTTGATGTGTAGATAGTTTATACTCATATCAAGGAGTATCGAACATGTAGAGAGTTTTGTCTCTTCTCAAGGAGATATGATTTGATGTGTGGACAGTTTATACTCATATCAAGGAGTATAGTGTGGATAGTTTTTGCTTGTATCGAGGAGTCTTGAATTTGATTTGTGTTAGACAGTTTAGGCTCGTATCAAGGAGCATGACTTAAGGCTTTTTAGATAGTTTAAGCTCGTATCAAGGAGCATTGTCTGGACATTTTTAGCTCGTGTCAAGGAGCGTAATATGTAGATAGTTTTAACTCATATCAAGAAGCGTTGTGTGGATAGTTTTAGCTCATATCAAGGAGCGTATTGTGTAGAGAGTTTCATCTCTTCTCAAGGAGATTTAATTTGAGTTAGACAGTTTAAGCTATTATCAAAGGAGCATAGTATGGATAGTTTTAGCTCGTGTCAAGGAGCTTCATGTGAACAGTTTTTGCTCATGTCGAGGAGCATTATATGTAGATAGTTTAAGCTCGTATCAAGGAGCATAGTGCAGACAGTTTTTGCTCGTGCCAAGGAGCTTAAGTTGAGAGATTTTAGATAGTTTTAGCTCATATCAAGGAGCGTAATGTAGATAGTTTTTGCTCGTGCCAAGGAGCTTTGCATTTAAGTTTGTCAAGTGTTCATTGCCTCCAATCTTGGGATGCGCTGCTTTCTTTTGCTTCAACTTTATTTCTATGAATCTTTATAAAAATCGCAGTCTTTATTTGCGGTTCCTCTTCCACGAGCTCATCAGAAGACATGTCTTCAAACTCGTAAGAGTCTAGATTAGAGGGGCATTCGATGTCATTTGATGATGTCAGGCTCAACTCCATGTCGTGAGCTCTTATAGCCATCTCTTCAAAAGTTTTAGGCCGAATTCCTTGGCGTATGTAGTGAAGATTCCACTGCATCCCTTGAATGCACATTTCAATAGCTGAAGTTTCTTACAACTTTTCTTTGCAATTGAGGATTAGGCTCCTCCATCTGTTGATGTAATTGATGATATATTCTTCATCACTTTGACGAGTATTTGTTAACTCTATCATGCTAATAGTTCTTCGTGTGCAATAGAAGCGGTTGAGGAATACTTTTTTCCATTTGCCCCCAACTATCGATGGAGTTAGCTTCCAAGTTGATATACCAATCAAAGGCATTTCCTTTGAGAGAGCGGACGAATTGTCTCACCATGTGATCTCTGTAGGTCCCAGCATCATTGCATGTCTCGACAAAGTGCGCCACATGTTGTCTTGGGTTGCCTTTGCCATTGAATTGTTGAAACTTAGGAGGTTGGTAGTCAGTTGGCATCCTCAAGTTGTCAATCCTCTTTGTATATGGCTTGGCATAGGTTGAAGAAGATTTTGAGCTCCCTTCAAACTTGTCTTTTATCGTCTCCAAAACGATGTTATTTAGTTGGTTGACATGAAGCATTCTGTCAGCTGAAACTTCCACTATCGTGCTCATCTTCAACTTGTTTCTTATTTGCATGGTTTGTCTCCGCATTATCTATTTTCTTCATAAGTATGGAGATCTTTACATCTTGAGCTTCCATGCGCTTGTTGAGCCCTTCAATGGCTCTCATCATACTTGCAAGTTGTTCCTCGATGGTAACAGCATTGGTTGTCATCACCGCAGCTGCAGTGGAAGCAGATGGTGGCATTGAGCGAGGCATTGAGCAGACAGAGTCATCATCACCATCTTTATCGCCCTGCAATGGCTTATTGAAAGTAATCCCCACCTTATGGTTTGTCTTTGAGGAGCCTTCGGGCATACTTCTTATAAAGTCTCCAACCTTGTCAGTTTGCAACTCTGGAGGTTTTGATGCAATAGGCCTTCTTATCGCAATATTTAATGGAGTCATCATTTGAGTCTTCACAGCTTACAGCTCTGAAGGCTTTGAGGTAGATGACCTTTTGATCGCGATCCTAAGAGGAGTCATTATTTGTGCTTGTAGAGAGAAGAGATGAGAAGTAGAGACGGTCCCACTGGCATGCCAAAATTTGTAGCAACAAATTTATGTATTTATGATGAAATAAATACAAATTGGTGTATAAAGATAATTTCAGATGGATTTAATTTGAAAGATATATAAACGGGTTACAATCTCAATCAATCCTTTGATTCTTCTCTCGAACCAATTTGGCTTTAACTTGACTTTTGACTTGCTTATGTTGAGTCAGATCTTCAGTTGAAGCTTGTCCGAACTCAAATTTAGGATCTTATAACGTTAATCCAGAGGTGTTGAACCTTTATTTGGATTAAACGTGTTTGATGTGATAAACACTCGGATGTGTAATCTTGTAACGTTGATTTGGAGGCGTTGAGCCTTTGTTCGGATTGAACGTTGACTGAAGAGCTTTCTGTGGAGAAAGTCGTTGACTAGAAGAATGCCAGATCGGAGGGGCTTGGTAACTTGATTTCTGATCAAAGGCGATTAGATGATAGAACGCCGGATCAGAGGAGTTTAGCATCTTTATCTCTGATCGGAGGTTGTTGGCTAAAAGAACACTGGATTGGAGGGGCTTAGCACCTTTATCTCTGATCAGAGGCGGTTGGCCGGATCGGAGGGGCTTAGCAACTTCGTATTTATGAATGACTTGCCTCCGCATTCTCTATTTTCTTCATAAGTTGGGAGATCTTTAAATCTTGAACTTCCATATATTTAGCGAGTCCTTCAATGGCTTTCATTATACTCGCGAGTTGTTCCTTGACAATTATAGCACTCGTCGTCATCACTGCAGTTGCAGTTGAGGCATATAGTGAGCTTGGCGTGGAGCGAGGAGTTGAGCAGATAGAGTCATCATCACCATCTTTATCGCCCTGCAATGGCTTATTGAGAGTAATCCCCACCATATGGTTTGTCTTTGAGTAGCCTTCAAGCATACTTCTTGTAAAGTCTTCAACCTTGTCAGTTTGCAACTCTGTAGGTTTTGATGCAGTAGGCCTTCGTATTGCAATCTTTAATGGAGTCATCATTTGAGTCTTCACAGCTTGCAGCTCTGAAGGCTTTGAGGTAGGTGACCTTTTGATCGCGATCCTAAGAGGAGTCATTATTTGTGCTTCTAGAGAGAAGAGATGAGAGGTAGAGACGGTCCCACTGGGCGTGTCAAAATTTGTAACAAAAAATTTATGTATTTATGATGAAATAAATACAAAATTGGTGTATAAAGATAATTTCAGATGGATTTAATTTGAAAGATATATAAAGGGTTACAATCTCAATCAATCCTCTAATTCTTTTTTCGAACCAATTTGACTTTAACTTGACTTTTAACTTGCTTGTGTTGAGTGAGATCTTCAGTTGAAGTTTGTCCGAACTCGAATTTGGGACCTTATAATGTTAATCCAGAGGTGTTGAGCCATTATTTGGATTAAACGTGTTTGATATGATAAATACTCGATCTGGGGGGCTTAGCACCTTAATCCCAGGTCGTATGTTGTTCTTGGCACGAAGAACACTGAAGAACTTAGTGTATGAAGAACGCTTGGTTTAGGGAGCTTAGCACCTTGATCCCAAATCGTATGTCGTTCTTGACTTGAAGATGCTTGAAGATCTTGAGGAGCGTTGCCCGTGTTTCAATCTCTTCAGAGCTTTAGTGCCTTCGAATCTTTGAATGTGTTTGGAATAAATGGAGAAGGACTCCTTATATAGGTGGAGGGTGAGGAAGCTCCATAAATAACTCGCAGTCTGATTGGTCCAGGGCTGATTTGACCTAATTCTGTGGGCTTGGGCCTTTCCATCCTTGCAATTTGATTGGTTGATCCAGATTTGATCTATATCAAATATGGTCTTGATTTGGTTCCAAATTTGATTCGATTTTATCACATCCAAGGAGTTGGGCTTTGATATCTTTGATTTTCAAGCCTTCTTGATTTAAACTTATTTGATTGGATCTAGCCCAATTATCAATTATTTACTCATTTATTTTATGAATTAATTTATTTAAATTTCTTAATAAATAAATAAATAAATAATTTATTTTTAATATTTAATTTTCCACATATTTTCATTTAAAAGGCAATAAAATTCAAGTGCCTACAATTATGTATATTTATTTTAATTTAATTATGAAATATTTGATATATTTATTTTAAACAAACAATAAAATTAAGGGTTAGTTACTAGGAGGTACTACTTTGATCTTAATTGCACTTAAATACATGAAAAAAATAAAATTTTATCAATTACAAAAATATAAAGTAAAGAGACAAAATTGCCCATATGTAGTTGTACATTTTTTTAAAGAGACGGAGGGAGTAATAAATAGTTTTCAATTGTATTATATTATAATAAGGTATTATTAAAGAAAATGCAAGTCAAGATTCTTTCAAAAAATTAGGATATATGTTCATATATATTAACTTTTTACATGATTTAATTATATGTCACGTTATTAAAAGTCAAAGGTTATAATTTGTTGTAAATTCTTTACATTGATAAAAGAAGTTTCCTAACTATTAAAAAAATCCTAATTAATGTTGAATCATTATATGATACAAATTATTCAAATATATATATATATATATATATATATATATATTAGAGTTAAAGATTTAAGTTATTCAATGATTAAGATTGTTATGTAAAGGGGCGGGAAAATACTACTCCCTCCGTCCCACCGAAAGGTCACCATTTACTATATTAGTCGTCCCATCCAAATGTCTCCATTTCCCACTTTTAGTAAAAAGGTGCCACATATGGCCCACCACTCACTACTAATACAACTACTCACTACAAATAAAATAATAATACTCCTTAATCCACTCACAAAAAACAACTGATGACGATTGTGCGGGACGGAGGGAGTACCATATATAGCATTGAAGGTTTGCTATTATATATATATATATATATATATATATATATATATATATATATATATATATATATATATATATATATATATATATATATATATATATATATATATATATATATATATATATATATATATATTTATTTATTTATTTATTTATTTAAGGTTGTGTTTAGATTAAGTCATTTCAAATCCAATGGATTTGAAAGTGAGTGAATTTTAAATTGCATGGATTTTAAATCAATTCATTTGAATTTCATTGTTTTAATAAATTATGGATTTAAAGATTTTCAAATGTAGTAATAATTTTTTAATTTTTAAAATAGAATTTTTTATTAAGGGTCACTTACTATGGGATACATAAAATAATGCATAATTTTTATAAACTACATGACTCAAAGACTAATACTCATAACTACACAATTATAGATCGTGATACCCATAAATACTCATATGTGTTTGAACATTTTGTTTTGCACAATTTTATTTTGCATATTTTGTTTTGCACATTTTTTTTTTTTGCATATTTTGTTTTGCACATTTTATTTTTGCACATTTTTTTTGTACATTTTTTTTTTGCACGTGGTGTTTTTGCACAATTTTATTTGCATATATTTAGGGAATAGTAATTAATGGAGTAATTAATATTGATTACATATAAGAGGAGTAAAAGAAGTGAAGTCAAGGACATTTAGGTCCTCCTTGCTGGGTCGGAAAATTGCTTATTTCCATTTATCAAAAAAGTATTAAAGAATTTTAAAAGATGTGATATATCTAACAAATTATTTTATCACAAATATATGAACAATAAGACCAAAGCAAATTCATGCTTATTGAATTTGTTATGGAGACAACAACAACATCAACAAAGTTAGCCATTTTCAATTTCATACAAAAATCAACTAACAACATTGGCACATCAATGAAAATCCAAAAAAAAAAATATTAGAATTACACAATACAAAAGATCTGAAACGTTAGTGTACACGAACAATCAATTTTAAAAATTAATCATCACCGTTGTTCATCAACCCTGACTATTATTTCTTGGTGCTCTTAGCACCACCTCCATTCGCAGTCCCTCCTCATGAGGCTTGAGTCGTTTTCTTTGTCATCTTTTCCTGTAGTGCCTTTGCGTCCCTGCTCATAAACATCAAACGCCAACATAATAATTATTTTTAGAGCTATATACATATACATTGTGCAAGTTCTGGTAAAATTAGAAATAAGTACAATATGATCAAACGAAGGAATTAGATATAATGTAAGAGCTGATCTACGCCTACATAAGAATTATGCTAGAGCTATATACATTTACATTGTGCAAGTTCTAATAAACTAGAAATAAGTATTAGATGAATAAACGAAGGGGTTAGATATGATGTAAGAGCTTATCCATCAAAAGTACAATATAATCAAACAGAGGATTAAATAAAATATAGCAATATAAGAACTATACAAGAGCTGAATAACCTATACTGTAAAATAGGGGTGTGCGGATCAGAATTTGGTACGCATTTTTAAAAAATTCATATTGAAATTCGGATCGGTTTTTTTAAAAAAAATTGATATTGAATTCGTAAAGAAAAAATCCAATACTGAATCCATACCGAAATTAGGTTCAGTTCGGAATGAATTTTCGAAAAAATAGATTTTGACGTGCGGAGTGGATCAGATTGGATTTCTCATGAGAATCGGAGTTTTGCACATATAAATACTTAAAAAAATATCAATTAAATAAAAAAAACTAAATTTCTCATAAACAGTTCATATTATAAATAAAGAATGATAAAATTTTAATGAAAAGTGATAATATATTTAATAAAAATTTATAATTATTTAAAAAATATAAAATAGTCTTACATAAGACGACCTCATTTGTTACCCTAAAAAATAATAGTACTAAGATAAAGAAAATTAATAATTTTAGATTTTTAAACCTTTAACTTTAAATTTAAGGTATATTTCAATTAAAGTCTATCTAATAATATTTTAGACACAAATACGGATTATCACTTAATTTTTGCATTTTATGTTCACTAGTAATTCGCCCGTGCGATGCACGGGTAGAAATATTAATATAATATTATAAAAATTATCATATATACAAAATAATACATAAGTAATCACTTCATCTTGTAATAAAATAAAATTAAATTAAGGAATGTAATAATATTTAAATGTATAGTAAAGTGAAATAAATATTATCTTCATTTAAAGTAAGTGGTTATATCAGTTTTGTGTGTGGGCCTTATAGAGATTTATAATTGTTTTATTTGTACCCATTTACCCAAAAGTGAAATATAATTATTGAGGTGAGAAGCTCAAATTGACAATATGTAAATACTATTTGTGGGATGAAAGAAGTAAGTATTAAATTGAATAAATAGTTGTAATACAATTTTTTTATAATATTAGAAAGAAAGAAAAAAAGCATTAAAAATATTATCACTTTAAATTACTTCATTGGACAACTTATAAGATACTACTATCTATATCCATTTTAATTTTAGTGTACACAAAATATACACTGTATTTTATTTTCAAGTATTGTGTGAGAATCTCACGTGAGATAATTTTACTGACACGACCCATATTACATACCTTATAATTCAAATACTAATTAACATAAATATCATCATTATAAAAATTGCATATTTTTCCACATAATATATTCATAACCAAACCATCACACCAGTTTAACATACGTAATTGGTTTCTGACACCACCTCAATCCAGACAAACTCGTCACAATACTTATTATATCATATAACAAAATCTCAGCAAAAACAAAATAAACCCACGGCCTAGCCCAACAGGTCGTTATCTATGTACATCCGCTCAAAATCTTGAAGGAGCTCCACAATTTGCACCACACACCACATACTCAAACATCATCAGGCTCACCTACAATGCATAAACTAGTGAGACAAAAAATCTCAGTAAGAAGAAATCATGCATGTTAGTGCATGAAAATGCATTTAGTTCTCTATCGCATATTTCCTAATCTTTCTAGTTGATCTCTTTTATTTTGAATATTGTTCACGTTGCGGGATCCCCACGACACACTTATGATATGCACCCCAAAAGAGCTCTATGGGGACGATTTTTTTGAACCCCGAAAATAGTGCCGAGAATGATTTTTCCGAACTCAGGTAAAGTGGTGGGGACGATTTTTCCGAACCCCAAACTAAAGTACTAAGAACAATTTTTTCGAACTCAGAATAAAGTGTCGGGAATGATTTTTCTGAACCCTGACAGAGATGCATATATAGTGGCCGCACACACCATTAGTATCTTACTAATTTTGGGAAAAATACTTTTCATGTTTATGCATGGTATGCAACAAGGGCAATTAAATATGCATTATAAACCATTTACGATATCAATATCAACATTTAATCACAATAAAGCAACAACTTAACTTCAATTCACACAGAATCACTTCTAGAATAATAACTTCATCCCAGTCACATAGATCCATTTATAAAATAACAACTTCACCTTGGATCACACAATCCCTTTTTAGAATAACAACTTCATCTCGGATCACACAGATCCTTATAAACAATATCTTCTCAGATCATACAGATCTATATTCAACAGCTTCTGTTCACACAAATCTATATAGGACAATGATATTATTTCAAATCTCATAAATCCACAACTTGTATTGCAAATTTATTATAAATAATTTACAAATAATATTGTTGAATATGAACCCTACTTTCCCCAAATCACATAAATACACAGCTTGTATCACAAATTAATCCCAAATAATTCATAACGTAATTGAACTAAATACAAATAATCCAAACATAATTATCACATATTAATCACAAATAATTCACAAACAGCATATTTATGCATTGTAGTTGGACTTCTACTTACCTGAACTCCGACAATAGTAATACTATAGACCGCGTGAAGAACTATTACTAATCTCCTATCTCCCGTCCCGGCACTGGCATGAACTCCTTTCTTTCTCTCTTTCTTCTTTCCTCTCTCTATCTCTCTTCTTTTTTTTCTCTCGATCGATTGATTTGGGGTGTGAGGTGATGAATTCCCCACCCCCATATATATAGGCAAGGGAAAAGGGAGGTGGCCAAATGTTTTTTTTTTAATCATACATGAAAATCAATTTTGGCTGTTGCCAGCCGTCATGCATGCACCATTCCAACTACTGTCAACCCAACACATCAATTGCAGCAACTTTTTTTTGACTATTTTTTTTATTATTATTATCCATTACGAATATACGTGCAATACTTAATAACTAAGATATAATACATACGTATACATTTTTCTATTCACTATTATTCTTACGAGAACACGTGTGATACTTAATAATTAAGAAATAATATATTTATACACATAAAATAATTTACTCATATATCCAAATTAATGCGCGTAAATATTTATGCACAAATATATTCACATATTGTCACCATTTTTATCATAGATGTGCCAAATAAAATATAAAGATAAATAAATTGTAAAAACAATTTTCACATAATTGCCACATTATTATCACTTAATTGTCACATAATTATCACATAGTTATAAAATGCACATAACAAAAATTAAATTATATTGGCACATGAGTAGTGAGAAGCTCGGGTATCACATCCTCCCCACCTTATAAAAATTTCGTTCTCGAAATTTACTTACCTGAAGAGGTCTGGATATTTAGCCATCATCTCATCTTCTCTTTCCCAAGTAGCCTCCTCAACTAGTTGGTTCCTCCATAATACCTTTACTAATGATATTTCTTTATATCTGAGCTTCTTCACTTCTTGCCACAAGATCTCAACTGGTACTTCCTCATAACTCAAATCTTCTTTCAACTCAATTGGTTTCTGCCTAAGAACATGAGATGGATTTGGAACATACTTTTTCAACACAGACACATGAAATACGTCATGTACTCTAAACATCGATGCTGGTAACTCCAACTTATAAGCAACACTTCCTACTTTCTCAATGATAGTGAATGGACCAATATATCTTGGGCTGAGCTTCCCTTTCTTTTCAAACCTCATTATCCCCTTCATTGGAGATACTTTCAAGAATATCTGATCACCCACTTCAAATTCCAATTCCCTTCTCCATTTGTCTGCATAACTTTTCTGTCGATCCTGAGCAATTTTCATCTTCTCTCGTATACGTGTAACAGCTTCTGACATTTCACAAATCAAGCCTGGACCCAAAAATTTTCTCTCTCCAACTTCATCCCAATGTACTGGAGACCTACAATTTCTCCCGTATAGTGCTTCATATGGAGCCATCCCGATAGTAGACTGATAATTGTTGTTATACGAGAACTCTATCAAAGGCAAAATTTTACTCCACTGACCTTGAAAATTCAACACACATGCTCTGAGCATATCCTCCAAGATTTGTATTGTACGCTCCGATTGACCATCAGTCTGTAGATGGAATGCTGTGCTGAAAGATAACTATGTCCCCAATGCCTTATGCACACTCTTCCAGAAAGTGGACAAAAATCTTGTGTCCCTATCTGACACAATGACAATTGGTACTCCATGGAGTCTGACAATCTCTTGGATATATAGTTGCGCGTAGCTATCCATGGAATACGTAGAACAAATAGGAAGAAAATGAGCGAACTTAGTCAATCGATCCACAATAACCCAAATAGCATCATGACCTTTTACTGTCTTTGGTAAGCCGGTGACAAAATCCATAGTGATATTCTCCCACTTTCACTATGGAATAAATAGAGGCTGCAAAGTTCCTGCTGGTCTCTGATGCTCAGCTTTGACCTGCTGACAAGTCAAGCGTTGCTCCACATATTGAGCGACATCTCTCTTCATCACTGGCCACCAATAATGTGACTTCAAATCTCTATACATCTTAGTAGCTCCTGGATGTACAGAGTACGGTGTTGAATGAGCTTCCGCCATCACTTCTTTCCGAATGTCAATCACTTCAGGTAGACATAATCGACCTCTATAACGAATCACGCCATCATCTCCTAATTGGAAGTCAGAAGACTTTCCAGAGCTGATATCATTCTTTATCTTGTCAAACAACTTATCCTCCTATTGGCCCTGTCGAATCTTATCCATCAAAGTTGGTCGAAGTGTCAGAGCTGCCATCCTTGCTTCTAACGATCCTTCCTTAATGATCTCCACACCCATCATTTGCAAATCAAGCAACTCTGGTTTTTAATTTATGGTCATAGCAGCTACACTCTGTATTGCCTTTCGGCTCAATGCATCAGCAACCACATTGGCTTTACCAGGATGATAATTAATAACACAGTTGTAATCATTCACCAGCTCCAACCATCTTCTCTGCCTCATGTTCAACTCTTTCTGAGTGAACAAATACTTCAAACTCTTATGATCAGTATAGATCTCACAATGCTCCGCATATAGATAATGTCTCCAAATCTTGAGTGCAAACACCACTGCGGCTAGCTCCAAATCATGGGTAGGGTAGTTCTTCTCGTACTCCCTTAACTATCTAGATGCATACGCTATTACTTTCTCATTCTGCATTAGTACACATCCAAGACCATTCTTTGAGGCATCACTATAAACCTTGAAGTTTCCTGTCTCCGTAGGAATAGTTAAGATAGGTGCTGATGTCAACTGTCTCTTCAATTCTTGGAAACTTTGTTCACATGCCTCCGTCCATGTGAACTTCACATTCTTCCTGGTCAACTATGTTAATGGTGAAGCGATCTTAGAGAATTCTTCAACGAACCTTCGATAATATCCTGTCAATCCAAGAAAGCTACGAACCTCAGTGGGATTTGAGGGTTGTGGCCAATCATGGATTGCTTTAACTTTGCTTGGATCCACTAAAATTCCTTCTCCCGATACCACATGTCCCAAGAAAATAACTCGGTCCAACCATAATTCACACTTCTTAAACTTCGCATATAACTACTTCTCCTTCAGAATCTCCAACACCTCCCTCAAGTGCAGAGCATGATCCTCCTTGTTCTTAGAGTAAATCAGAATGTCATCGATAAACACAATCACAAACTTATTGAGGAATTCCTGAAATACTCTATTCATCAAATCCATAAATACTGTCGGAGCATTTATCAAACCTAACGGCATCACCAAAAATTCATAATGTCCATACCTTGTACTGAATGCAATTTTTGGAATATCCTCCTCCTTTATTTTCAACTGATGATACCCCGATCGCAAATTAATCTTCGAAAAGATAGCTGCACACTGTAGTTGATCGAACAAATCATCAATACGAGGCAATGGATACTTATTCTTGACTATAACTTTATTGAGCTCCCGGTAATCGATGCACATCCTCAATGTGCCATCATTCTTTTGAATAAACAGAGCTGGTGCTCCTTAAGGTGAGAAACTAGGTTGGATGAATCCTTTATCTAGCAACTCTTGCAATTGTATCTTCAATTCCTTCAGTTCAGCTGGTGCCATTCTGTATGGTGCTTTAGAAATAAGAGCAGTTCCTGATTGCAACTCAATAACAAATTCTATTTTCCGATCTGGTGGCAAACCTGGAAGATCATCTGGAAGCACCTCCGTGTATTCCCGAACTACTGGTACATCACTGAGAACTGGACAATGTTATCCTTCAACATTCATCACACTCACTAGATACCCCTCACAACCACTTTCAAACAACCACTGTGTTTTTGCTGCTGATATCACAGGAAATCTGAAGTTCTTCTTAATCCCAACAAAAGTGAATGGTTCTCCACCCAATGGCTGAAAAGTGACTCTTTTTCTTACAATCTATTGTAGCACCGTACTTTGACAGCCAATCCATACCCAATATGATATCATAATCATTCATACTTAACACAATTAAATTAGTAAGGAGTTATATTCCTTCAATAGGAATAACACAACCTCGAAGAAGTTGATTGGTTTGCTTTGACTCACCAGAAGGTATCATCACCTCATAATTAGCTTCTATCAAGTTAGGTGTTCCACCCAACTTCCTCACATACTCGGTGGATACAAATGAATGTGTTGCTCCAGAATCAAATAGCACATATGTAGAAGTGCCAAAAATAGAGAACTTACCCGTGACAACTGAGGGATTCGCATCAGCCTCCTCCCGCGTCAAAGTGTACACCCTTGCTGGAGCTCTTCCATGTTGTCTCTGCTTCCCTTTCTTAGGACAAGTAGTAGTCACATGTCCTTTCTCCCCGCATGTGTAACACATTCTCGGAGAAATTTGACACTTCCCACCATGTGATCTAAGACAATTAGGGCATATGGGTAGTGGCGGCGCCGGTGGCACCTTACCCTGATCGAATTTGGGATGCTTATTTGGTTCCACTTGTCTCTATCCTTGATCCACTTGAATATTTGATTTCGACCTCTGGAATGGCATCGGCCTCTTATCATTTCTCCCAAACTACTGCACTGGTTTCTGTTGAAATTAGCGTCTGATAGCATGCGTTTGTCTGATTCTCATCTCCACTTATTCAGCAATCTGGGCCCTTTCTGCAACTTGTGAGTATGTTGCTCCATGCAGTTCCGCCATACTCATATCTCTATAAAGTTCTGGCCTTAAGCCTTCCACAAATCTCTCCACTTTTAGTGCCTCCGTACTCACCATATGTTCTGTAAACCTCGATAACTGCTCAAACTTACGAAGGTAGTCTGTAACTATCATGCCACCCTGCCTCAACTGTATGAACTCGTTCATCTTCATTGCTCTCACTGGTGCTGTAAAGTACTTGTTCCTGAAAAGTTCCTTAAACCTTTCCCATGTCATAGTCGTGACATCCTCGATACTTTTAATTGTATCCCACCAGTGGCCTGCACTTCCTCGTAGCATGAAAGAAGCACACAACACTCTGTCCCCATCTGGAATTCTACTGTATTGAAACATATTTTCCACCGTGCGTAACTAATCCTCTGCATTTGTGGGGTCTGCTGCATCCTCAAATATTGGAGGACTCAGCTTTCGAAATCTCTCACAAACTATTTCCACGTGTTTTACTTGACGTCTATCCTGATTAGCATTACTCTCTGGTTGTCCACCCACATATCTCTACTGAATTAATTGTTGTATCTGTTGGGACTGGCGCTCTACCAGTTCCATCAGTCGAGTAATCACCCCATCACGATTTTCTTTAGTAGTTGTTGCTTGCTCAGCAGTCCTTTCCCCTTCAGAAGTTTTACCTATAATCCTTTCCATTTTGTCTACCAACTACAAGTTCTACATCACATGGCCAATATAATTTATAAAACACATAATAACATAGAATAAAAACAACACTTACTTGCAAAGCTGCGCTCCCAAGAAATGAGCTTATGTACATAGACAGTCTGCAGGACCCAAACCTCGCTCTAATACCACTCTGACACGACCCACCTTACATAACTTACAATTCAAATACTAATTAACATAAACATCATCATTATAAAAATTGCATATTTTTTTCCACATAATATATTCATAACCAAACCATCACACCAGTTTAACATACGTAACTGGTTTCTGACACCACCTCAATCCAGACAAACTCGTCACAATACTTATTATATCATATAACAAAACCTCAGCGAAAACAAAATAAATCCACGGCCTAGCCCAATAGGTCGTCATCTATGTACATCCGCTCAAAACCTTGAAGGAGCTCCACAGCTTACACCACACACCACATACTCAAATATCATCAGGCTCACCTACAATGCATAAATTAGTGAGACAAAAAATCTCAGTAAGAAGAAATCATGCATGTTAGTGCACGAAAATGCATTTAGTTCTCTATCGCCTATTTCTTAAACTTTCTAGTTGATCTCTTTTATTTTGAAAACTGTTCACGTTGCGGGATCCCCACGACACACTTATGATATGCACCCCAAAAGAGCTCTATGGGGATGATTTTTTCAAAACCCGAAAATAGTACCGAGAATGATTTTTCCGAACTCTGGTAAAGTGGTGGGAACGATTTTTCCGAACCCCAAAATAAAGTACTGAAAATGATTTTTCCGAACTCAGAATAAAGTGTCGAGAATGATTTTTCTGAACCCTAACAGAGATGCATATATAGTGGCCGCACACACCATTAGTATCTTATTAATTTTGGGGAAAACACTTTTCATGTTTATGCATGGTATGCAACAAGGGCAATTAAATATGCATTATAAATCATTTACGATATCAATATCAACATTTAATCACAATAAAGCAACAACTTAACTTCAATTCACACAGATTCACTTCTAGAATAATAACTTCACCCCAGTCACATAGATCCATTTATAAAATAACAACTTCACCTTGGATCACACGATCCCTTTTTAGAATAACAACTTCATCTCGGATCACACAGATCCTTATAAACAACATCTTCTCAGATCATACAGATCTATATTCAACAGCTTCTGTTCACACAAATCTATATAGGACAATGATATTATTTCAAATCTCATAAATCCACAACTTGTATTGCAAATTTATCATAAATAATTTACAAATAATGTTGTTGAATATGAACCCTACTTTCCCCAAATCACATAAATACACAGCTTGTATCACAAATTAATCCCAAATAATTCATAACGTAATTGAACTAAATACAAATAATTCATAACATAATTATCACATATTAATCACAAATAATTCACAAACAGTATATTTATGCATTGTAGTTGGACTTCTACTTACCTGAACTCCGACAATAGTAATACTATAGACCGCGTGAAGAACTATTACTAATCTCCTATCTCTCGTCCCGGCACTGGCATGAACTCCTTCCTTTCCCTCTTTCTTCTCTCCACTCTCTCTATCTCTCTTCTTTTTTTTTCTCTCGATCGATTGATTTGGGGTGTGAGGTGATGAATTCCCCACCCCCATATATATAGGCAAGGGGAAAGGGAGGTGGCCGAATTTTTTTTTTTAATATTACATGAAAATCAATTTTGGCTGCTGCCAGCCATCATGCATACACCATTCCAACTACTGCCAACCCAACATAACAATTGCAGCAACTTTTTTTTGACTAACTTTTCTTTTTATTATTATTATTATTATTATCCATTACGAATATACGTGCAATGCTTAATAACTAAGATATAATACATACGTATATATTTTTCTATTCACTATTATTCTTACGAGAACACGTGTGATACTTAATAATTGAGAAATAATATATTTATACACATAAAATAACTTACTCATACATCCAAATTAATGCACGTAAATATTTATGCACACATATATTCACATATTGTCACCATTTTTATCATAGATGTGCCAAATAAAATATAAAGATAAATAAATTGTAAAAAAAAATTCACATAATTGCCACATTATTATCACTTAATTGTCACATAATTATCACATAGTTATAAAATGCACATAATACAAATTAAATTATATTGGCACATGAGTAGTGAGAAGCTCGGGTATCACATTTACACTTTTTAAATTAGTTATGATTACTTTCGTTATAAAATGTTGTTATTTTTACTTTAAAATATTATCATTTTTGATTTATACTATAAATTGTTTATGAAATAACATTATCACTTTTTATTAATGGACCATCACTTTTCATTATAAATATTATCACTTTTAATTCGTTTCACATAAGCCATAACGTAAGTGAGATGGTTTTACACAAGTATTTGCCCTTTTTTTTAAGTAGGTCCATTACTCAAAACAAATAAATAAAAAAATCTAAACATGTGCACAACTTGTTATGCATTTATATTATAGTTTACTTATATTTTATACTCCAAATCTTTAAATGAAAATTATCATAAAATCATAATTTATTTTCAACTAAATATAAGTTAAATATTTTATTTTATAAATATGATGAATTTTAAAGATAATTTCATATAATTATTTAATTAAAATTATTTATAAATGAATTTTTTAAAACTTTAATTAAAAGGAAAATTTTAAAAAGTAAAATAAAAGCATAATTATTGCACTGCTTCATTACTGCAATTAATATTCATTAGCCTATTAAAGTTAAAATCTGCAAAATCCTACTTTTGATTATTACTTTAATTAGCAGTAAAAAGATTCTCTTTAACTTTGATTTAATTTGCAGAGAAAAGAACGTAATAATAACATTGATCTGCCATTTAAAATTCCAAAACAATAATAATATAAATAAAAAGAAAAGGAAAGGAAAAAATTTTATTGGGCCTCATCTAGCGTAATTAATTTACAATCTCTTCCAATCACAATAGATCTATATCAATAAACCACCAATATGAAAAGAAATGAGTTAAGCTGTCAAGTAAATAAAAAAAAGAGAAAAAGATAGCAAAATCAAGTAAAGGCTGTAATAACACAACACTGGCTGATACAATTCATAGGCATTTGGATGATTGATCTCCTCATAATCCAAAAACTTCGGTAAAAACCTTGAGAAAATAGAAACGCTAGAAAAAATTAGTAACATATACTCCTTCAAGTCACCCATTTTCTTTCTTCTTCCATACCAATGTTTGACTATATTTTTTCTTCTCCCACTCTTTCGATTTTCGACTATGAGTCGCCCAGCAATTTATTTTCTTTTTTCAGATACTTTATAACGTATTTTGCTCCAAAAAACTGAAGATTGCTTCTCCTTCCCAAAAAAAAATACTAACGCTCCACTTGTCAGAATGGCGAACAATAGACGCCAATTCCCTTGCCAGAGTTCCCCACCACCTCACTTGTTCCAGTGCGCGCCGAACCCACCACCGTGACGCCATTGACTCATCATCGAAACATCATCCATTGCGAAGAAATATCGCTTCGATTTGGAGAGTGTCGCCGCTGCAGATCTAAGGCACATCGTCAGAAGACGCTGATGCTGATTAAATCCTGTTGGATTCCAGAAGCTCCGACTTGTCTAAGCTATCGTTGGTCCTCGTCGATGCTATAAACTCCCGCTAGATTTTAACCCACTTTTCTGGGCATGTCCGACCTTTTCTATCTTCTTCCACAATTTGCCTGCATTTCCCGAAGAGCAGCAGCTTCATCCTCCGTCGAGATCCACCTGCATTTTTGTGTTCTGCTTGGAGAAGACCGAAACGACAGCGTAGACATCCATCTTCATAAACAGGTTGACATTGGTCAAATTCTTGGCAGATTGAAGCGTGATTTCAAGACTGCGAAACTACCCTATTTCTGCTTTTTTGCTTCTTGATGTTCTCAGAAAATGGATTTTGACGTGCGGAGCGGATCATATCGAATTTCTCATGAGAAACGGAGTTTTGCACATATATAAAAAACTAAATTTCTAATAAACAATTCATATTATAAATAAAGAATGATAAACTTTTAATGAAAAGTGATAATATATTTAATAAAAATTGATAATTATTTAAGAAATATAAAATAGTCTTACATATGACAGCCTAAAAAATAAGAGTGAGGCTTGGCCGTGCGCCTTTATAATTTAGTATTATAGATAAGGGTACATTATTTTGTTCTAAATGGTATACACTTTAATTAATAAAGGTACACCATTTTGTTCTAAATGGTATACACTTTTCATTATATTTTTTATTTTTCTTCATAAAATAAAGGGTACACATCTTTATACTAAAGGGTATACAATTTAACACAAAATTCTAAAGGCATACAGAGTGTGCTTCCGTGCGCCCGGGCGCACATAAGTTTTTGTCTTATAAAATAAAGGGTACACGTCTTTATATTAAAGTGTATACGATTTAGCACAAAATTCTAAAGGCACACGGAATGTGTTCCCGTGTGCCTGGGCACACACAAGCTTTTGCCAAAAAATAATAGTACAAAGATAAAGAAAATTAATAATTTTAGATTTTTTTAAAATGTTTAACTTTAAATTTAATGTGTATTTCAATTAAAGTCTATCTAATAATATTTTAGATACAAATACGGATTATCATTTAATTTTTGCATTTTATCTTCATTAAATAAATATAAAATATAATAATTATTTATTAAGTTTACAACTGAATTTAGACTTTAGAGATACCATTAACTTTTTTCATTATGTTCTCTGAAATAATACTTTGGACTTTTGAACATATTATTTTATTTATTTTCTATTTTTTTAGATATTTATTTTACTTTATGAAATATATATGTTCTAATATGCAGTAATAAATAAAAATTTTAGAGCATTAGATATATTTTTAAATTATTATTTGTAATTATATTATAACTAATTTTAATTTATTAATTATGATTACATTATAATTAGTAGAATAAAATTAATTAATTCATGACATATAAAGTATAAACTATAAATAATAAGATAAATATATTATATATAATTTTAATGAATAATTTAAATTCGATTTTTTGGTACAGTTCAATTCGGTTATATCCAATATTCGGTACGGAAATACGGGAAATATCCAAGTCCGTACCAAATGAAAAATCAGTTAGATTAGGTTCGGAAAAAGTCTAAAAGTCAACGGTTTTTTTTGTTCGGGATTAATTTGGTGTAGTTTCGGAATGGTTTCGATTAATTCCAATATCCGTGCACACCCTACTGTAAAATCTGTAATAAGATCATATGGTCAATGCACTTAAAAGAAAATATGATCAAACAGAGGGATTAAACGCAAATATAGCAATACAAGCACTGTTTAAGATCTAAACAATCCTACACAGTGAGTTTGGTCAATACGGTATGATCAAACAGAGAGGTTGGATATGAACACACTAATATATGAAGTTGTTGTAGCAAGGGCACAAATTATAATATCTGAAGAAAAACAAAAAGGGGAGGATGATGATGAATCCAACCTTGCTCAACTGATTGTTTACCTAAGACACGAGAAAAAGCATGAGAAATCATTCACATTTACCAAAATAAAAAGGAATTCGAGAGAGATGAGTACTCATAGGAACTTGAAGCATGGAAATGGTGAGAAGAGCAGCAATTTTGGAGAGAGAGAGATATATATTAGTATTTCGGCAGCGACAACTCCAACTGCGATTCCGACTTTCTTTCCTCCATTCATGCCGCCTGAATTAAAGTCGAATTTCAAATCACCAGCATCCATTTCCTCGTGCCTAACATCTACCTCCGGAGTCGGAGATGGAGAGTTTTGGTGCTCGGACGTGCCCGGCACCGAAAAAGGAGAGAGATCTGATGGAGGTGCCGAGTGTGGAAGCGCAGGAGAATGAGAGGGTGGTGGCGGAAGTAGTGGAGAGGGAGATGGGGAAAATCGGCAGAGATGGTAGGGCGGCTGATGGGGAAAAATCATTTGACAACGACGGTAGGAGGCAACGCCCCCTTGACAATGACGACAGACGTTGTACGATTTATCATTGACGCCGCTAGCGTGGAGGCTTTCGTCTTCAGTAATTGAATGGATCGATACTGTGATTTTGGTGGAATCCCTAAATAAAGGAATTGGTCGAAGATTTGAACAAAGACACGATAAGAGAGAATAAAAGAGTAAATGTTGATTTTGTTGAGGGTAATTTTATCTCTTTATCCACTAATTTGTGTATCTGATTGTATTTTCTATTTTTCAATGTATCTCATAATAAATAAGCTCCAAAGCGTGTATTTGAGAGTAATAAAATTTTATTATATAAAATATTAAAATTTTATAAAAACAAAAAAATAATTTTTTGGTTGGTTGGTGGGGAGGATGGGGGTAGGAGGAAGGGGGTGGGGTTTGAGGGGTTGGGAACTACAGTTTCTTTTTTTTTTTTTGGTGGGGTGTTGGGGTAAGGTGGGTTACCCGGTTGGGGTTAAAATTTAAAAAAAATAAATTAGTTAATTAATTTTATATATTTTTGTATATCAACTAGTATGAAACCCGCGTACTAAGCGGGATAATTTAATAATTATTTTATTTTTTATAATTAAATAATCCGTGTCATATAACGATTCAACTTTATTAGGTAGATTTTTTTTAATAGCTAGACAATTTCTTTCATTAATGTAAAGAATTTGCAACAAATTATAACATATGACTTTTGATAATGTTACATATATTTAAATCATGTAAAAAAATAAATATATATGAACATATATTTTAATTTTTTGAAAGAATCTTAACTTGTATTTTTTTAAAATGTTAGCTTATAACATAATACAATTGAAAACTTACTCTCTGTCTCTCTAAAAAAATTGCAACCACGTGCAATTTCGTCTCTTTGTTGTATATTTATATAGTTGATAATATTTTATTTTTTTATTTGTATTTAAGTGCAATTATAATCAAAGTACATACCTCCTAGTAATAAATCCTTAATATTATTGTTTATTTAAAATAAGGATTAATTACTTCCAACTGCACTATATTAAGTGTTATTATTGTAAGATATGTGCATCAAAATTTATTATTATGAGATAGAAAAAGTTGAAATGATATACCAAATATAACCCTAATATTAATTAAATATTTTAAAATTAGATTTTATCTAAACTGATCACCTATCTTTATGGCCCAACACGTCAAATCTTTTCTATTTAAATTATCAATCTCTCTCTCCTCATCTAATTAAAACGCTTGCATGCTACGTTGTTACTACAAATCGCCACACATCGTGCAAACGACAAAGAAATCTCCTACTGCTAATTCGTCGTAAACCTGACCGCACATGAATTCGCCATAACCATCGCAAGTTATCGACCGCGCATCAATTCACCGTCGCCGCCATGTTCCTGACCACACATCTAGTTCGTGTCGCAAAAAGAACAACTAACCCGTCGTCTGCTAATTTTGCCAACCATCGATGCCGCTACTCACCTACCGATGACACCGCTACTCACCAGATCAAGTTCACCATCCCCGACGATGATGCTTACCAAGTCTGATTTGAAAGTGGTTGCAAAAGGGGGCAATGACATTGGTTGATTTATGGAATTGATTTACCAAATCCATATGATTTATGGAATTTTTCCTTACAATGTTGGACCTGGTTTTAAAGAGATCCAGAATTGTTATGCAACCAAGTTAGAGTCCTTTGTTACGCATCCCTGAAATTGCTATTCATACCCCAAAATATATATAATTAAAAGGGAAAATAAATTTTTTCGTCTTTTAACTTTCACTCATTTTGAAATTAGTCCATTAACTTTTTCAATTTTGAAATTAGTCCGTTAATTTTATAACAATTTTGAAATTAGTCCATTAACTTCATAAAATTCAACATTTTGGTCCTTTGACCTGCTATGGCAGGTCATTTGAATATTTTCACTCCAATTAATTTATATCATATTTTTATTTAATCAATTTTATCTCACTTTTCATTTTTCACTTTCGTATACCAAACAAATAATATTAATCTCAATACTAAAGTGGAGCAAATTTAACTAAATATTGATTCTTCCTCCATCCGCTCGAAAGAGAGTCTTTTTTCCATTTTGGTCGTCCGTTTCAAAGAGGGTCACTTTATTTTTTACACAAATGGGATCCATACACATCCACTAATACAATTAAAATATGGGGTCCACACTCCCACTAATAAAACTACCCACTACATATTAAATAACAATACTTCTTAATCAACGTGCACAAAAGCAAAATGCCCTCTTTCGGACGGACGGAGGGAGTATAATATAAATTCTTAGTGGGGGCTATTTTTTTGTAAAATAGTATGTATATATATTACATATTTTTTATTTTTATCTTTTAGAATAACCTGCTAATGACCTGTTGAAATGGACGATTTTATTGAACTTGGTAAACATGATGGACCCTTTTCAAAATTTTCAAATATAATGGACGATTTTCAAAATTTTGCAAATATAATGGAGGATTTTCAAAAAGTGAAAAACTTATGGACTAAATTCAAAATTGGACAAAGTTAACGGAAGAAAAAATCTATTTTCCCTAATTAAAATTTTCTTAATTAATATGATAAAATTACCCTTATTTACTAAATACACCCCTAATCTCCTTCCCTTCGCGAACTACCGCAATTTCTTGGTAACGATAGATCAGATCGGAGAAATTATGATTGTATGTCCATCGAACCCTAAAAGTATGTACCTTTTCTGGCACTCGAACGAGTTTAATCTTATATGACAGCACGATGCCGAAGCTGAAACCTCTGCCACCATTGATGGCCTAGAAGAGATCCTCTCCCATGGATTTCCTGTCGAGAATGCGGCTGTTGACGTCGATTATTTTGGCATCGACCGTACTTACGCATCAAGTTTTTATACCCACCGCTGCTGCTGTGGCCGCCGACGCCGACAGTGGGACAAACTCCGACGGAGTAGCCATGAGTGTTTCTTTTTTCCACAATTCTGTAGTAAACTTCTCCAAGAGTTGCTCCGGCTTGAACCCACGGCATCTCATCCAGAATATTGATGTTGATCGATCGGAGATTGAACAAATCGATGATGAAGAAATTGAGAACTTCGGAGAAGTAGGAGATTCCCTCGTAATCATGTCCACCGCTGCGAATCTTCATCTGAATATTGTGAGCTTGACCGCAAACAATGGTAGCCTGAATGTGGGAAAACATGCAATGTAGTGATAATTCGACAAGGTTTTGGGGTGTAGGATTCATTAAAACGCAAATTTCTGATGTAATTTTGCAGAATGGATGAATATAAGGAGTTGTTTGGAGTGTAGCTTATAGCAGAAATTGGGGTAGATGGATTGGAGTAGTTTTCTAGGCGGTGGATGATGGCCTGCGCTGTGAGTTTGAAAAAGATGCCCATGAAAGAGAAAGCAGGAGAGAGAAGGGAGATCAGGGGTGTATTTTAGTAAATAAGGATAGTTTTGTCATTTTAATTAAGAAAATTTTAATTATATATTTGTTGGGGTATGAATATCAATTTTGGAGGTGCGAATAGTCGCCCCCATCCAAAATATACATTAGTTGTGTAATAATGCAACTCTATTGTGCAAATTTGTACCCAATTATGCATTCAATGGATTATGCAGAATGTCATTATGCTTTAATGTGTTGTGCAATAATATAACTGTGTTGTGCTGCAATATAATTAAACAGAATTAAATAATTTATAAAAACTGGATTATCTATATATATATTTTTATGTCGTGTAAATTTATATACTTATTGTGCAAAATATACTAAATTGTGCAGAATTTTTAATGCGCTAGGCATAATATATCACGCACGGAACATATTCACAGAAAAATCAAATCTTTAAAAAATTTCGAAATGCAATAAATTTGAGAATTTATTTTATTTTGTGATCCTGCGGTGCAATAATTATGGAAAATTTTAGGGATATTAAAATATATTTGATGTTAAAATAAGGGTAATATTGAACTTGCACAATAAAAATATGTATCTCAAAGTAATAATTTGGGGAAATATCAATTTTAGCCCTCTAGGATATGTCAAATCCAATTTCAGTCCTCAAGTTTGGTAATTTCGCAAAAGTGGTCCTCCGATGTCCAAAATTAGTCATTTTCGTCCACTTTTGGTCCTTTTTCCGGCAACTTTAAGGATCACAAGTGGACAAAAAAGACCAAAAGTGAACGAAAATGACTAAAAGCGAACACCGAAGGACCACTTTTGAGAAATTACCAAACATGAGGACTGAAGTTGGATTTAGCCTATCCTAGAGGACCAAAATTGATATTTTCATAATAATTGTAAGATCATGTATCTAGTAGTAATAGTAAGAAATATATTTTACTTATTATTAAGTATTCCTTAAAATAAATATCAATTAAAAAATCTCAATTTATTCTTTTTTTTTTCTATACATGATTTGATTTGATACTAATTAATTTTTTTATATCGAAAGGATTTATTTATTAATTGCAATTAGTAATAGTAAAATAAATAAGTCATAATAAGTGTATGAGAAAAAATAGAAATACTTTACTCCCTCCATCCCACGTATTTTTACCCACTTTCCATTTTGGGGTGTCCCACGTATTTTTACCCACTTTCCATTTTGGGGTGTCCCACGTATTTTTACCCACTTTCCATTTTGGGGTGTCCCACGTATTTTTACCCATTTCATTTTTGGCAAAAATACATAATATTTTATTACCTACTTTTTACAATCCCAACAACTTTAATTATTTTTTTACACTTTATTCATCATTCCCAATAACTTTATTCACTTTTTCTTTTTAAATTACTAATTTATCCCTACTTTCTCTTACATTATATATTAAAAAAATAAAACGTCTTAATCTCCGTACCCATACAAACGGGTAAAAATACCCAGTACGGAGGGAGTACGTTATTTTAAAGTGTTTAGGAGACAACATGTCATTATATACACACACACTAGGTGTTTTGCACCTCATTGCTGAGGTGCTAGCCCGGGCTGTTCGTAATTAATAACAATAAATAGGAGTAGAAGGGTTCATTATATGTACATTATATAAGCAAAATCAGTATATATGTACATTATATAAGCAAAATCAGTATATAATGACTATGTACATAACATATATTTACCATGAGACTTGTTGATATACGTTGTAAGCAAAACTTATACATTGTAAGCAAAACTTGCACATAGTGGCTTTACGTACATATATTTATCATTAGATATTATGAGGATTGATGTAGTTGCATATGGCGCGCTCAGAAGATGATTTGAAAAGTCTGAGGGTGTTTGTTCATTCTTGTTTGGAAAATCTTCAGTCATTCTTGTTTCATGTGCTTCAGGTTGCCATGGCTCTTGTGTGATTCTGGATTTGCAATTCTTTTACCCGAATTTCCCTGTTTGTGTGTTTCTGAACTTGGAGCTTCTGTGGCTTGAGATTTTTGGTGTTTCCATTGCAGCCACAGATGTGGATGTTTCCATTGGCTGCAGCTCTTATTCCCTGGTTGTCCATATGGTGTTGCTCTTATGTGGTACAGTAGGGGCATTGATCTATATTTCTCATTCACTTAGTGGACATTTAGTATATTTCCCTAATTTTCATAGAAATCATGGAGATGGTGAGTTATGATTAGTAAATTATGAATGAAGTATATTAGAAAACATGTGTTTTCATGGATTACACACAATGTAAGAAGAATATTTATATAATTTCCTAGTCAATGCTTTTAGATGCATCTTAGCATTTATATCAAGTTTTTCTATCATAGCAATGCAAAGTTATGCGTGTTCTACATGATCTTCATAATCAGGTAATTTTGTCCTTATCAATGAGATTAGCAGCGTGCACACAAAGTGTTCAAATAAATGAAATTAATATTTTAAAGTTATGCATTATCTGTATTCTTTTAGTTCGAATGCAAATTTCATAGTTTAAAGTTATGCATTATATGTATTCTTTTAGTTCGAATGCAAATTTCATAGTTTAAAGTTATGCATTATCTGTATTCTTTTAGTTCGAATGCAAACTTATGCAAGTCCTACATGACCAGCCCAATCAGGTAATGCTGTCCACAGCAGTCTCAAAGCTCAGCCTATAGCAATGTAAACTTTATTTATGAGTGGAATGAATCAGGTTTTTTGAGTATGTACCTGCATTTCATCTTCCATTATCTTTTCTCCTGTGGTAGCTAGTAGAATTGCAGCTTCTTGCTTTTTAATTTTAGCTTCTAATGTTCCGGTGTCATCATGGATTAGCATGGTGAAGCTCACGTTGTATGTGTCATGTGTTACATAGTTACAGGGAATGTGGTGTGTTATAAGATTGGTTAGTAGAGGGAGTAAAGTGGCTTATATTGGCTTTGGGCATGAGAAATTACTTTCGCAGTATAGACAAGTGAATGCCTGTCCATAAGAAGCCCCACAAAGTTGTGAGCATTCTGGGCACCCTAGGAAGTAGAAGCGTTGTTGTGGGTCTGTAATCTTCATGTATCTTTTCAGCCAGAATGACTTTTTTTACTGATTGGATTGTATGCATTTTAGTATAGAGGTTTTGCTATATAAAAGCTAAAATGTCATAATGGAATGCACATTTTTATTACCGTTTTAGGTAGATCAAAAATCTCTTTGATGGCCATTATTTGGGACTGTTGAGGGTAGTCTCTGCGCTGGTTTTCTTGTCTATACAGTTTGTCTACGATCACCTTTTTTATGTATCCTTTGTTTCCCTGTAACCTGTAGAGGTGTGTGCATGTAAACGGGTTGTGTTTCATGTAAGGGGAATATTTTTTAACGTGCGAAAGTGTAATGGTAGTATGATGCAGAAAGAGAATAGTACCATGACTTCAAATTGTCGGCTTATGTTGTACGGGGGTCGAAGAGTATAGTGCTGATGGGCAATGAACTGATGGATAAACCTGCAGTGTGGAATGAAACCAGAATGTTTCAGGAGACAAGAATCAGGTTTCAAAAATACAAACATCAGAATGGAAAAAGTAGCCCAAGTAACCTAATTAAATATATGAAAAACAAAGAGCATTACTGAGATGGTTGAGCCTAATATTTCTAACATGTACGAAGGACAACCGCGCATATCCTATAGTTTCTTTTCAGGGTTTTCTCTTAAGTGGCTGATACAAGTAAAGCATTCAATGCTTGAATTAGAAATTTATTGGTGGACTCAATCACAATGTCTGTAGAATTAGCAAGTGAAATCAGCTAAATAAGTGAAATCAGCCAAATAAGACAACAACTACTCTCAATTACAAATTACAAAAGGTAGCTGGCCATTACAGAGCATGAATGGCATGCAGCCGAATAAAGTAGCAATTATTCTGAAGTACCAAAAACATGAAGCAGTTAATCATGACAGAGCAACAAAGGGTAGAAATGTATTGTTACCGTGGAAAGTGTTCACAGAGAGTCTCATGCCTACAATGACGTGATTCTTGAATTTTCGCTACTAGTTCGGCACCTTCATATTATAGAAATTCTTCCCAAAGTGTGAGAATAAGTGGTATGCATCTGGAGAAGAGAGGAAAGTGTAATAGTTGTTATAGAAATGTGAAGTTGTTTTTTAGTAAATGTGGTGTGAACTTACTCTTTGTTAACTACAATGAAGTCTTGAGCGGTTCTATTTTGTGTCTGAATGTGGCGGGGAAGGAATGAACGTACTACAGCACATAGTAGATCTGCAAGAATTTTGTATGTGTAAGATATAATATCATAGTCATACTGAAGTTACAAAGTGAGTATTAAGTTAAGAGGTTCTTAGCTGATGCTTGCACCGTTGACATCTGCAAATTGGGGACAACTGGCGAAGGGTGTGATTGTGTAAATGTGTTCGATTGGAATTTCCTCTTCTTTACTCACAATGTTAATTAAAGAGCTCTTTGTTAAGATTATGTGATTTTTGGATTGGGTAAGTTGCGGAGCCCTGGCATTGAGCTTCCTCACGATGCTGTTTCCAATACGGTATGTTTTCTATAGTTGAATTATTTTGTTTAGCTTCTCTACGTCTGCGATGTAGGTGCTACACTGAGCGCTGTGATTCTGTAAAAGTTGTTATTGAGATTAGAAGTGTAATAGACGACTTTTTTGTTTTAAAAAGTAATGTTTATTACCTCTTCATCAATGACGACAAGTTTTTGTTGTTTTCCATATTTCGAGCAGCGTATGGGGGTTTTTCTTTTACGAACACTTTGACATTCCACTCTTCGTTGTCTGGAGTTAAATTGTCCAGTGTGGTGGTCCTGCTGGGTGTTGTATCCATTAATCTGGTAGAATATGGTATTAGGAGGAAGTTCTTTTAAAATTTCAATTTAAAATGCATGCAGTATATAAGATAAAAAATATGGATGAGTATTCAAATCTAAATGTAAGAGTTTCAGCGGTGGATATGGAAAAATCAGCAAGGTCATCATTTGTAAGATTTAGTAGGAAAGAGAGCAGTTTGGTAAGAATCCAAAGAGACAACTCAACACAAGGTCTGTGAAGAAGCATGGAAAACAAGGTCAAATTTAGAGAGTGAATATGAAATCAGGTGGGTAAGTTGTGGAATGAACAATGGTAGGTTAGCATATTCAATTATGGATGATTTGAGAGAACATCTTGACGCAGACGGCAGCAGATGAAGACAAGGAAAAGGGAACAAGGCTCATGCAGAGGGGAAAATAGGATGTGATGCAATGCGGCAAGGTGGCAAAAATAATATTAATGAAATCATATGTTGATATCTGGCAGCTTAAGTTGATGCAGGTAAGAGAATGGGGGAGCAACCGCAAGAGATGAGTAGGCAAGCAACCTGAAACAAAGAGAACACAATGGTGTTTCAGGATGGTCAAATAAAGAAGTAACAAAATGCAGTCTATTACAGAAATGTAGGAAATTGCAGTCTATATTCTGGTAGATCTAATTGTTTACACTGTTATTATTGTAGGATATGGTGTTAATAAGTAGTACGGAATATCTAAACCTTGTTTAACATCAGATCTCCTTTAAAATATAAGTTTAAATTGCATGTAGCATATAGAATTACATTTGTAGTTAGTGATTAACTATTTCAATCTAAATGTAAAATTTTCAATAGTGTTGATGGGAGAATGTGCAAGGTAAAGCATGTGAGGTAAAAAAAGACGGCAAAAACTTGTGTGTTCCCAGGTACACACCGTCCCCAAGGGAACACAACCCTTCCCCCTCTATATTCTATTTAACCCTATGTATTGCTAGGGGTTTAAATTGCAAAGGGACACGGTGTCCCGGGGCACAAGAGCCTCACTCAAAAAAGACAATTATTTAGTTCTACATATAGATGTTTATATTACTTAGGGTTGTAGCAGGGTATAGCAAGTAATGTGTAGAAAATAAACAAGTAATGTAGTATTACCAATGCTCTGTACCAGAGCCTCTTATTCAGAAATGTAGGAGTTAACTGATTATGACTGAATGCAAGATGTTTTCAGTTAGGTAATATGAAGAAGATAATCTCTTCCCCATCCAACACGTAGATATGTGAGTTGTCCTAGTTTTTTTACAGTTGTCTAATTTGAATTTTAACTTTTTCTCCTTTTTTTTGATGAAGCAGATGATCTCTTCCCTATCCAACATGCAGGTAGGTGAGCTGTCCTAGTTCTTGACAATTTTGTAAGTTGCATTTTTTATTCTTTTTTTTTTTAGTTTATTTTTTTTTAAGAAGTTTAACATAACTTTTTATTTGGTAATACACTAATGTTTTAGAGGCAGAAAGGTTTTTTTTTTCCTATTATTATGTGGTAATGATCATAATTATATATTTGTGTATACATGATTAAAATAAAAATATTAGCATTTTTTTACTACTAAGCAAGAATAAAGGGAATTTGTGCTTAGATGGTTGTTATTTTACACTAATTAGACAAGTGGTAAGAAATTAAATTGTAGGGGTATAGTCTAAGTGTGGTAATATTTGAAGAAATAACACAAGAAATCAGATATTTAAAATAAAATCACAGGAAGAGCATACTAATAAAATATTATGAATGTAATAATATGTTTTAATACGAACAATATTTTACCCATAAGATCACCATTGTAGAAATCGTTGTCTTTGTAAGGCTCATCGGAATGGCAATCTAAGCTTTCACTTTGTAAGGCTTGTCAGAATGGCACTAAGCTTTCAGTGATTGCAAGTACGAGGTTGAGGTATTTTGGGTTTCTCCACAAGGTTCATGAATAAAGAGAGTATTTGGGGGGTCCTTGTTTAACATTCTGTAGAGATATTTGAAGGGAGAAAAGTGGATATGTAGATCTTAAGGAAGGAGAAGGAGATGTCCTGGGTTGTTTCTAGGAGTGTAAACGGGTAGGGTATGGTACGGGTATGCCAAATCCATACCCTACCCTATATCTATTTCCTTCATCCATACCCTACCCTATTACCCTCAAATGTATCATCGGGTAGGGTACGGGTATTATCCATCGGATAAACGGATATCCACCGGGTAAACGGATATCCACTTATTTTAAAATGACCACCCTAATTATCTTACTATTCTCATTTATCCCTATGATGCCGATACTTCTCTTTATCTTATTCGCCTCAAATAAATACAAATGTCCAACATATAAATAAATCATCACTCTTAACCACACAAGAATCATGAATCAAAATACAAAATAAGGCTTCAAGTTATACTAATAGCATTAAAAAAACCCAAGTAGCACGATAAAAACTAATCAAACTAATCAAGCAATGTTTATAAAATCATCTTCAACTGTTGCATGGCTTCAAGTTTACACAGATTTGATAACTTCAAATGTAACAAAGATCTTCATAGTTTCATAATCTCAAATTTAATTGTCAACAGATTCATCCTAAAAAAAAATACATATATAAATATTAAAGGACATATTTTAATAACTATCATTATAATAATAATAAGTATAAACAAATAAATAAATATATATATATATATATATATACACGGGTAAACGGGTAGGGTAATCGGGTAGGGTAGACGGATATTTTATAAAAATCATACCCTACCCCTACCCTTAACATTTTAAACGGATACGGGTAATACCTTACCCGATACCCGATTATACTCTACCCTACCCTTACCCGATCGGGTATTACCCGCCGGGTACCCGAACCCGCGGGTAAAATTGAAACCCTAGTTGTTTCTTGGGTGGAGAAGTCGATGTTGTGTTCCATTTCTAGGGTTTGAACGTATCTATCAGTAATGTTGTTGAGATCCTATTTTACTCGTTTGAATTTATTTTTTATAAATATAATAATTAGAAGAACAAACCCATTGGGCTGAGGTGGTGGGCCTTTGTTAGTACACTATATTATCTAATAAGTTTAATAAAGACATGAACTACTGAGCTAAGGTGGTGGGCTTTTGTTAGTTTATTATATTTGCACAAAAATATAGTATGCTATTTTTTTAGAGATGAGAAAGGTTAGGTAACTTAGAAAATTAGTCCAGTGGGTTTTTTTTTTCCAAATAAGGGAAATCACATAAAATTGCATGGCCAAATATCAAATAAATTTTATCTTATATGTTGGACGTTGTGTAATTTTTATATGTATAATAATAATAATGTTTAATTTTAAAACAAAATGTTTTATACAAATATTAGGAGAAGGCGAAGCATTTTACTTGAGGATAATCCAGTACAATTTGAAATTTTATTTCATGTCTCTGAACCTGTTTCTGCTTTAATGGCCGCAGTAAAATCGATCAAGACGGGAGAGTTTTACGTTCTTATGAAGCAATGCGCGGAAAGTTTTTGCCGATTCTGAATTACTGAGGAATCTGTTGATGAGATCTTCTACTTCTTTTTGGAATTAGTAGTTGTAGTAACACTGCGCGCAGTCGATACAAGCTCATGTTTAGTTACTTTTCATTTTTTTCTGCCATATTGGATGTGATTATCGAGTAGCTATATTTAAATGTATGTATTAATAAAAGGAAGGGGGAATTTTATATTATGTGAGGTGTGTTTATATGTTGTAGGTAAAGCATTTTATAGTTACAGATGTCTAAGGTTTATAATTGTACATGAAAAGGGACACGCATCATAAGCTGTGGACACATAGCTTACGTGTACAATATTTATATTAAGTTGTGATGTGTCTAGGTTGTATTGAAGTGGGGTAGTGTGGCATTAAGAAATGGTGCCATGTGTGGAATTGTTTCGTTTACAAGTTGAAGTAAGTTCATGTGGTATGGAAGTTGAGTACACGTGTTCAATTTATCTATGTCATGGAAAAGGTGTACCTATTATTAAGAGTTATTCTCAAGAAACTTAAGCAAGAACTTGATCTTCCTCTCAAGAACTCACACTGATTGAAGCTTCAAAATCTTAATTATAAATTGTAACTTGGGCACTAACTACGTTACGACTTTTATAGAAAAGGATTGAGAACATAATATGAAATGTGTTTTCATTTAATCTGTGTGGAAAATATTAGAAATGTTTAAATCTCCAAAAGGAATGACAGAAAGTATATGTACTCATAAAAAGATTAAAATCAGAGACTAAAGCTGGGCTTGACAAAACAGAAAATAGCCATGAATATATCTTGGGAACTCATGCATTGTACTTGTTTAGACCTACTGATGCATTGTACTTAAGATAACAGAAAATGGTGGATTTATATATGTTTTACTTACCATGGAAGAGCAACGTCAAGTGTTGAGTTGAGGATTTCTCCAAACTCCCACAGTTGTTGATATTGTACAGCCTCTTCTAATTCACGCATTCTTGCATAGATGTAGGGGGAAAATTGAATTATATAAATTTAACAGTTGTGTAAGACACATACAATGTCTGCACATCATGAGTAAAATATCGCATTGACAATGAAGGAAGAGAGATACCTCTTCACAAAAAAACAGTGGCAACCATGACCAATATGAAAAAATAGGATGATAGTGGAATACTTCAGGCCTAAAGTTTAAAAGAAAATGCAGTTCAAGCTTCACAAGAGAAATCAAACAACCAAATGTACATGCAAATATTTAACCATAAAATAACACAATTCACGGAAGAAATCAATCAGAACTAAATTTGCTTTACTGAATAAGTTTTGAAAAAAACTGGATTTTTAAGAAAATGATCTGAAGCACAAGTGTGCATGTAAAATCACCATTTTTGAAAATCCAAATTAAAAAGATCATGGGTGGCTAATCAAACTTGCATACTGCTTAGTACTTAGAGAAATGAAATTACCTTTTATCCATACTGTGATATTGGTTCACAATGAAAGCAAGATTTAACCAGTTACTCATGTGGTGCTCCAGTTAACATTGGTCTTCATGTCAATCGTCTAGTTCTCTTTCGACGCCTTTGAACTCAGGGACATAGTGCATTAGAACGGCCTCCGAATCATCTTCGTTAGTAGCTGTGTCCTTGGAGGCTGCAGAGATTGTATCTAAGATCAACGGTTTCCCAGTGAAATAGAAGTCCATGATTGTCATAACAATTCAGCAATTCAGTCAAGCAATGTCTATATTTTATACAGTCTTCTCCTGTGTTTTATAAGTAGCATAACATGAGAGCATTTTGTGTAGCTGAAAATGATACAAAAACAAAAACTTTATATATGATCCACACCTCAATACATCTATTAACAATTCCTAATATGAAACAACTACCAACATAAGGTAAGTAGGTAACCATACAACAAGAGCAAAAAGAAAAAATGAGTAGGAGAATCTCTAGTTTAAACAGCTCAATACCTTTCATCTCAGGGAAGAAAGCTCTTCCCAAACTTTCAGGGAAGCAAACTTTTCACTGTCAAAATTTCTTATTGGTCTTCTATACTTCTCTATCTTGAAGTAGATGTGTCTCGCCACCCTATCAATTCAAATTCTCCCACTTTACCTTCCGACTTCTTGACAGTTGCAAAATTTGATCCAAAGAAGACCTTAGTACTTCATGTATAACAAAGATACAATCCTAATGAATATAATAAATTACAAGCATTTACAAAAACACAGCAATTCAGCCAAGCAATGTCTATATATTATACATTCTTCTCATGTATTTTATAAGTGAGAAAACATGAGAGCAGTTTGTGTAGCTGCAAAGGATAGAAAAACAAACCCCTTATATATGTTGTACACCTCAATTTATCTATTAACAATTCCTAATACGAAACAACTACCAACATAAGGTAAGTAGGTAACCATACAACAAGAGCAAAAAGAAAAAATGAGTAGGAGAATCTCTAGTTTAAACAGCTCAATACCTTTCATCTCAGGGAAGAAAGCTCTTCCCAAACTTTCAGGGAAGCAAACTTCTCACTGTCAAAATTTCTTATTGGTCTTCTATACTTCTCTAACTTGAAGTAAATGTGTCTTGCCACCCTATCAATTCAAATTCTCCCACTTTGTCTTCCAACTTCGTGACAATTTCAAAATCTGATTCGAAGAAGACCTTAGTACTTCCTGTATAACAAAGATAGAAGACTAATGAATATAATAAATTATAAGCATTTACAAAAACACAGCAATTCAGCCAAGCAATGTCTATATTTTATACATTCTTCTCCTGTATTTTATAAGTGAGATAACATGAGAGCAGTTTGTGTTGCTGCAAATGATACAAAAACAAACCCCTTATATATGATTCGCACCTTAATTCATCTATTAGCAATTCCTAATACGAAACAACTACCAACGTAAGGTAAGTAGGTAACCATACAACAGTGAATGTGTGGTGTATTTGGAATGTGCAAGATGTACAGACTGTGGAAAATGATATCAAAATCTACTACTCAAGCCAAATAAATTTGGAGCTATGAGTACGAAATAAATAGGAGTAAAGAAAATACATGTGACTGGGTGAAAAGTCAGTGAGTTAACATAGTAAATGTCGTTGTCTCGGTGGCATCAGAAAGTACAGTTTTTTCTTGGTTGAGCATTATCAAGATAATGTACACCAGCTGTTTCTTCAGTTGGTCCAATATATCAGGAAAAGAAAAACAATGCTAGTATGAGTTAAGATTTAGAACATGTTTGTAAACATGTTCATGATGTACACTATAAAACTAAATATGAACAAGGTATCAGCTATCCAGAACCATGAAAAAGCACAAAATCGTATGTTTTGCCAAACAAGAGGTCAGTAAGCATGCAGTGATAATGCACATGTTGGCGTTATTTTAGGAACATAGTGATTTCGAATAAGAATAAACCTATGTGGATTCTTAAGTTGTATTTATGGAGTGTTGGCAGCATTCAAAACTTCATGGAAAACAATATTCTTTGTATATCCAGTGGTGTGCACTGATGGCGTTGGAGGTCTAATTAGGATTTTTAATTAGTCTTTAATTTTTGCTCTTGATAATGCGACATAGAGTTGACCATGGGAGAAAACAGGTTCTTTTAGATAAATACCAACGAAATCTAAAGTTTGGCCTTGTGCTTTATTGATAGTCATAGCATAACATAGTCGTATAGGGAATTGTTTTCTATTAAATGTAATAGTTGAAAAGTTATAAAGCGGAGCTTCTAATGTAATTCGGGGAATGAATACAGGTTTTCCTGAATGCGTATGTAACACCCTAAAAAAACTAAAAAAAAAATTTCAAGCCCAAGATCCGATTCTTTTAAGCCCAACTTCTAAAGCCCATTAAAAATTCTCTACGCGACGTGAAATAGATCTGATATTTTTTTAGGAAGATTGCAGAATATCTCTCAAATCCTGTCTGCTATGTATCACCCCACAAAATTAAGACAAGATTTTATCTTTCAAATCTTTTCCATTCTTTACTACGCTGCAACATGTTATTACTCAAGCCACCTCATATTTTCTCTTATTCTTCTCACATCAATACGCAGCGACGCAAGTTCTCTATCAAGGTAAAACCTCTTCTTACTTGTCTTTCAAGAACATATTGTTTATTTGCGATCCCAGCCATACATTCAACTTTTCTTTTTCTTTTAAATCAACCATGACTCTGTTATTTTCTTCCCATCCAAAAGGAATAATTTCAGCATTTTTTTCCAATCTTAATCACGTTTCTATCCTATAACTTGCAGAATTTAGTTTCTTACCAAGATTTAGAAATATGTTTTGATCGTTCTCCCTTTTTCAATTGCTGAGTATAGGCTGCGAGGGTAGGACGAGTTGAAAGCAATCGAAGATTTTGTTTTGCTAGATCAAGTGTTTAAGGTGGGATTTATTATGTGTTATTTATGTATTTAAAACCCTACATGATGTGACTATACATGAACATGCTATGTTATCCATGAATTATTAAGTACAAGTCAAGGGTATTGAATCGCGATGCTTGCCAACATGGGTATTGAACCGAAAGGTGCTTACCAACATGATATGATATTTCAAGTTACAAGTGTAAGAATTTCATTTTCACTCGTAATAGCGTTGGAATGATAAGTGGTGCATAATTTATTTCACTGAGCGGTGGTTTGCTCACTCCCTACGATTTACCCCCTTTTCAGGTTAGCGTGGCGGTAGCGTACAATCGGGGAATGTCGAGCAAGAGGAGACTATAATAAGTTTTTAATAAATTTGCAGCCCTGTCTTGTTCTATTTTATCATGGCATGGATACACTATACATTAAATTTTCATACAATTACAATATATTTCAGTTTACTGCTCTGGGTCGAAACTGATGACCTTCCAGAACTTCTTTCAATAAAAATTTATTTGGTATTGCAAGTGTTGATTGTTTTGTAATTAAATGTTGTTGTTGTCTCGAGTCGGAATAGAGGTTGGGGGTCTGTGTTTTCCGAAAGAATTAAACTTTGCAGAGGTTCCTTTCTGCTCGGGTAAGTACACACCACAAATTCACTTGGATGGTATTTAAAGTTAGTGGTAGAATTTAAGTAATAAATAACTATTATTATTATTTTCTCCTTGGGTGTTAGAGGTACAAAAGTGACATGCTTGCTATGTGTACTACAGTGGGGGTACAATGTATGTTAGTGTGATAACCAAGCTTTAGTTTGATGCCATTAATTAAATAATGTTCCCTATTAATTTCAGAAAAATTGTCATGAGGTGCGTAGATGGTTTCCATGGGTTTTTCGCACTATTTAATTGGGAGTGATCATTAATTTAGTTGGACAATGTTGTCTGCTATATGAAGTCAGTAAGCATTCTTTTGTCTTTATTGAATGGTATTTTGATTTTTAAATGATAATAGTAAAAAGAATTCAAGTTTCTTTTTCTAGTGGGAGACAGCGTGTGGCATAAATTTTTTTGAAGGTAAACAAAATCCTTGCCAAAGTTCTCTTTTCGTGCTGGAGTACTAACTGATCTGCATAAAATTTGTATTTTAAAGATTCTTTGAAATTTCTGTATAACTTACAGGACCGATTTTATTAAATTTGTCCTTCATTTTTGCTAAATACTCTTTTAAATAAACAAAAATTAAATTGCAGAAACTTAGGGACTTAGTCCTTATTTATTATTATTAATTTTCTTTTTTTTTTTAAATCAAATATTTAAAGGTTGTATGAAACTTATAGGACTAATTCCTAATTTAAAGTCCTTTATCTTTGTTTTAGAAGTTTGATGGATTATTTAGTTGTTTTGGTCATACCCTATTTAAACTATTTTAAAGTATAATGTGGAAATTCTCCTTATTTAGAAAATCGGGGTGTGACAGATTGGTATCAGAGCAGGTATGCGATTCTGCATACTTGTTCAAAAAAAAAAAAAATCTATCTTCCGCATATGCATATATAAATGATTTATTTGCTATGAAAATATACATGAATAATTTTAATAATAATTAAGTCTCTTGCTACGCATCCACCGAGTACGACGCCCACGCCAAACAAGGTATGAAGGATTTAAAATTTGCAATTATGTTTACATGTGAAATTATGTGCAAGTTAGGTTTTATTATTCCATGTGAATAAATTTATGAATTTCTATGCAAGATAGTTTGTTCTTACATGATACGTGGAACTGTGTTATGGTAGATGAACAATTTAGCTAGACAACAAGCTTACAGAAATTATCAGCGCGATCCGCGCCATGATTTGGCAACACACATTGCTATAATGCTGCAAGAATGGAGAGAAGTTCGAGGTTATGGAGACGGAATTACTAACTATTGGACTTGTATGAAGCTGATTAACACTCTACCCCTGGCATGGAGGGAGGTCGCGTATCCCATTTTCACGGCCGGGCTGCGACACAATATGACTCAAGAGGTTCCACGAACAAGCTATCCTGTGTTCACTGCATAGTTGTTCGAGAGAGTGGTTCGCTTCCAACCACCACCTCCTGGACACATCGTAGATGCTCAGGAGAATGCTCTCACCGAGGGATTATATGGAATTCCTGATGCAGAAGAACCCGAAGAAGACCCTGAAGAGGATCCTGAGGAGGATGTCGAATAAATCCATGCCCGCAATTATTCTAACTTCTAGTATTATTTATTATTAACCTTATGATGGGAAATTTGACTTTTGCTTTCAGTATTTGACATCTATGATATTCATTTTGAGACAATTCTTTATTTACGGCACGAATGGAATTTTTATTATGAATTTATTTAGTTGTCCTTCTAATTTACGTGCCTCTATCATTTAAAATATTTTTTTAGACAATGTTTACTATGTTTATTGACCATCATCTTGAGCTAGTATTAATTACTTGTGCATTGATGATTTAAGGATGCCTCCGAGAAGAGCACCTCAGTTTAACAATGTTCAGGTTAACAACAACCAAGCGAATGAGAACCAAGCGAATGACAATCCGCAACCAGCAGTGAATGAAGAAGCTTATGCCAAGGTGATGCAGCAGTTCCGATCCTACACGCCGCCCATCTTCAAGGGACGTGAGGGACCCGAGTATGTGGAAGAGTGATTGAGATCACTCGAAAAGAATTTCCGCTCCATGAGGTGCAACGATCATTTCCGCGTCTACTGTGTGCAATACCAATTCGCAGAAGATGCGGATCATTGGTGGGATTCATACTGGAGAATGAGACCTGATGAGGACCCTGAAGCTATCACATGGGAGGCATTTAAGAGGATAGTGCTGGAGAACTACTATCCGCGGACCCGCCGAGCTAAAGTAGAGCGCGAGTTCTACGATTTCAAGCAAGGAAATCAGACAGTGGTTGAATACGAGCGCCGATTCAATCAAATGAGCCGGGCAGCACCACAGCTAGTAGATACTGAAGAGAAACGAGCTCAGAAGTTGGTGGACGGCCTGCGCCAAGACATTCAGGATGTTATGGCTTCTCTGCCTGAGATGGGATATGCTGATACGTTTCAGAGGGCTCAAAAGATAGAAGCTTGTTTTGAGAGGGGACGTGCTAATCGTAGGTCGATGGAGAACTCGGGCAAAAGAAAGTGGGAGGACTCCAGCTCTGGAAGGAACAACAACAACAAACAGTCAAGGGCCAACACTAATCCGCCCCCAAATGCTCAGAACACAAAACCGCTTTGCCCAAAATGTGAGAAGAGACACGATGGTGAATGCCTTAGAGGTCAGGGAAGATGCTTTAGATGCCACAAGGTCGGGCATAGAATTCAAGATTGCACCAAACCACGTAACTATGTGCTGGATCGAAGGGGACCGCCTGCAAGAGGGAATCAAAGACAAGCTACCGGAGGTCAAGGAAGAGTCTTCGCCATGAACCAGAATGAAGAGGATAAGGAACAAGGAGTCACTACAGGTACTTTATCAGTGGGTAACTCCCGAGCTTTCACATTGTTTGATACTGGTGCATCACATTCTTTCATATCTGCTAAGTATTGTCGTAAGATTCGTTGCGAACTAATCAAGAGTGACGAGCCTCTTGAGATTAGTCTGCCTTCGGGAGAGAAGATTCTCACGTATTTATTAGTGGATAGCCTCGAAGTATACATTGAAGGAATCAACTTTAGCGCCAAACCCTACGTTATGGGCATGCATGGGTTCGATTTTATACTAGGAATGGATTGGCTTACACACCATCGAGCCATCTTCAGGTGCAAGGAGCGAGAAGTGAACTTAACGGTGCCAGAATCCAAGGAAGAAATCATCCACAAGATTAAAAGTGGTAAGATACCCCGAGTTTTGTCTGATGCGAAAGCAGCAAAGATGCTTAAGAAGAAGTCGTGTCAAGGATACTTAGTGAACATTATGGACTCTAAGATCTCAGAAGTGTCACCCAGCAACATACCAGTAGTGCGAGACTTTCTAGATGTCTTTTCGGAGGAATTGCCAGGGATACCACCGAACCGCCAAGTAGAATTTTCGATAGACCTACTTCCTGGATCAGCACCAGTTTCCAAGGCCCCTTACAAAATGGCACCCATGGAGCTACAAGAGCTGAAGATTCAACTGCAAGAGCTTCTGAACTTGGGATTTATTCGCCCAAGCGTATCACCATGGGGAACCCCGGTTCTATTTGTCAAGAAGAAGGACAGTTCGATGAGAATGTGTATTGATTATCGTGAGCTCAATAGACTGACAGTGAAGAACAAATATCCCTTGCCGAGAATCGAAGACCTATTTGATCAACTTGAAGGAGCTAGTACCTTTTCCAAGATTGACTTGAGATCTGGATACCACCAGTTGAGGGTGAAGGAGACAGATATTTCTAAGACGGCTTTTAGGACTCGGTATAGACATTACGAGTTCGTTGTAATGCCATTTGGCTTAAGTAATGCACCTACTGTGTTTATGGACCTGATGAATCAAGTTTTCCACCAGTATCTCGATCAGTTTGTAATAGTCTTCATTGATGATATTCTTGTCTACTCGAAGGACGAAGCACAACATGAGGAACACTTGAGATTAGTATTTGAAACACTTCGCAAGGAGAAGCTGTACGCGAAGTTTAAGAAATATGAATTTTGGTTGAACCAAGTCGCCTTTCTTGGACACGTGGTGACATCGCAAGGAATCAAGGTGGATCCATCGAAGATTGAAGCTGTGAATCAATGAAGGACGTCATCAAATGTACAAGAAATTTGGAGTTTCTTAGGACTAGCGGGCTATTACCGGAGGTTTATTTAAGGATTTTCAAAGATAGCCGGTCCTTTGACGCGTTTGACTCGAAAAGGCGAAAAGTTTGTTTGGTCTGAGAAGTGTGAAGAGAGTTTCCAAAAATTGAAACATGACTTGACCACAGCGTCAGTATTGACGATACCTAATCCAAATGAAGAATTCACTGTCTACAGTGATGCATCAAAACAAGGACTTGGATGTGTTTTGATGCAACATGGGAAGGTTATTGCATACGCTTCTAGACAGTTGAGCCCGCATGAGGTGAACTACCCTACACACGATTTGGAGTTGGCAGCAGTTGTGCATGCCTTGAAGGTTTGGCGACACTACCTATATGGAGGAAGATGTGTGATCTTCACGGACCATAAGAGTCTGAAATATCTTTTCACTCAAAAGGAGCTCAACATGAGACAGCGAAGATGGTTAGAGTTGGTGAAGGACTATGATTACTCAATTGAGTACCATCCAGGCAAGGCTAACGTGGTAGCTGATGCATTGAGCCGAAAAACAAAATTGGAGCTTAGTAGTCTACACACCGAGCGTGAGGAGTTGATCAAGGAATTTGCCAAGATGCAAATCGAGTTGGTGACATCACCCCCTGGCACAAGAGCGACCTTTGCATCATTGGAGATACTGCCGAGTTTGAAAATGGAGATAAAGGGAGCTCAAGAGCAAAGATCACTTTTTGCAAGGAATGAGAAAGAAGGCACAAGGAGGCGAATACAATGGCTTCAAAGTGGATGACGAGGGAGTGTTGACTCTAAATGGAAGAATATGTGTTCCAATGGTTGAAGAACTAAGAGAGAAGATTTTAGGAGAGGCACATGGAGCTCCATACACCGCTCATCCGGGAGGAACAAAGATGTATCAAGATTTGAAATAAAGGTTTTGGTGGAGAAGTATGAAGCGAGATATTGGATATTTTGTTGAAAGATGTTTAACTTGCCAACAAGTTAAGATTGAACACCAGCGACCAGCCGAAAAGCTTAAACCCCTCGAGATTCCCGAGTGGAAATGGGAACAAATTGCCATGGATTTCGTTGTGGGACTACCAAGATCATCAAAGGGAAGCCACGCCATTTGGGTCATTGTTGATCGATTGACTAAATCGGAGCATTTCTTACCAGTGAAGATGACATTCAAGACGGAGCAGTTCGCTCAGTTATATGTTCAAGAAATAGTAAAACTTCATGGTGTCCCAATTTCAATAGTGTCCGATAGAGATGCGCGCTTTACTTCAAGATTTTGGGAAAGTTTGCATAAGGCCATAGGAACAAGATTAAATTTCAGCACCGCCTATCATCCGCAAACCGATGGGCAATCCAAAAGAACAATCCAAATTTTGGAAGATATGTTAAGAGCATGCACACTCGACTTTGATGATGCATGGGAAAAGTTTCTACCTCTAGTCGAGTTTGCCTACAATAATAGTTATCAAGCGACCATCAAGATGGCCCCTTATGAAGCGCTTTATGGAAGGAAGTGTAGATCACCATTATATTGGGACGATGTTGGTGAGAAGGCTGTCCTAGGCCCCAAAATGATAGAAGAAGCAGTGGACAAGATTAGAGTCATTCGAGAAAGAATTAAGTCTGCTCAAGATAGACAAAAGTCTTATGCTGATCAAAGAAGGAGAGATCTACAGTTTGAAATCGGAGAACATGTCTTCATAAAGGTTGCACCCACGAAGGGTGTTATACGATTCGGGAGAAAGGGAAAGCTTAAGCCTCTTTTTGTCGGGCCATTTGAAATTCTTGAAAGAGTCGGAGTACTAGCTTATCGCTTGGCTTTGCCGCCTGAATTGTCTACGGTCCATAATGTCTTTCATGTGTCAATGCTAAGGAAGTATATTCATGATCCAAGTCATGTGGTGAACTTCTCAACACTCAAGATTAGCAAGGACCTAACATACGAAGAAGAACCTGAGGCAGTCTTAGAAAGGAAGATCGTAAGAGCTCGAAATCATGACGTGCCATTCATTAAAGTGCAATGGAGCCGGCACACTCAAGATGAGGCTACATGGGAACGAGAGGATGAAATACAAGCAAGATACCCCTCTTTCTTCACAGGTAAGATTTATGTCTTTATGATTATAATTTCGAGGACGAAATTTTTATTAGTAGGGAGGGATGTAACACCCTAAAAAAAAATTTCAAGCCCAAGATCCGATTCTTTTAAGCCCAACTTCTAAAGCCCATTAAAAATTCTCTACGCGACGTGAAATAGATCTGATATTTTTTTAGGAAGATTGCAGAATATCTCTCAAATCATGTCTGCAATGTATCACCCCACAAAATTAGGACAAGATTTTATCTTTCAAATCTTTTCCATTCTTTGCTACGCTGCAACACGTTATTACTCAAGCCACCTCATATTTTCTCTTATTCTTCTCACATCAATACGCAGTGACGCAAGTTCTCTATCAAGGTAAAACCTCTTCTTACTTGTCTTTCAAGAACAGATTGTTTATTTGCGATCCCAGCCATACATTCAACTTTTCTTTTTCTTTTAAATCAACCATGACTCTGTTATTTTCTTCCCATCCAAAAGGAATAATTTCAGCATTTGTTTCCAATCTTAATCACGTTTCTATCCTATAACTTGCAGAAATTAGTTTCTTACCAAGATTTAGAAATACGTTTTGATCGTTCTCCCTTTTTCAATTGCTGAGTATAGGCTGCAAGGGTAGGACGAGTTGAAGGCAATCGAAGATATTGTTTTACTAGATCAAGTATTTAAGGTGGGATTTATTATGTGTTATTTATGTATTTAAAACCCTACATGATGTGACTATACATGAACATGCTATGTTATCCATGAATTATTAAGTACAAGTCAAGGGTATTGAATCGCGATGCTTGCTAACATGGGTATTGAACCGAAAGGTGCTTACCAACATGATATGATATTTCAAGTTACAAGTGTAAGAATTTCATTTTCACTCGTAATAGCGTTGGAATGATAAGTGGTGCATAATTTATTTCACTGAGCGGTGGTTTGCTCACTCCCTACGATTTACCCCCTTTTCAGGTTAGCGTGGCGGTAGCGTACAAGCGGGGAATGTCGAGCAAGAGGAGACTATAATAAGTTTTTAATAAATTTGCAGCCCTGTCTTGTTCTATTTTATCATGGCATGGATACACTATACATTAAATTTTCGTACAATTACAATATATTTCGGTTTACTGCTCTGGGTCGAAACTGATGACCTTCCAGAACTTCTTTCAATAAAAATTTATTTGGTATTGCAAGTGTTGATTGTTTTGTAATTAAATGTTGTTGTTGTCTCGAGTCGGAATAGAGGTTGGGGGTCTGTGTTTTCCGAAAGAATTAAACTTTGCAGAGGTTCCTTTCTGCTCGGGTAAGTACACACCACAAATTCACTTGGATGGTATTTAAAGTTAGTGGTAGAATTTAAGTAATAAATAACTATTATTATTATTTTATCCTTGGGTGTTAGAGGTACAAAATTGACATGCTTGCTATGCGTACTACAGTGGGGGTACAATGTATGTTAGTGTGATAACCAAGCTTTAGTTTGATGCCATTAATTAAATAATGTTCCCTATTAATTTCAGAAAAATTGTCATGAGGTGCGTAGATGGTTTCCATGGGTTTTTCGCATTATTTAATTGGGGAGTGATCATTAATTTAGTTGGACATTGTTGTCTGCTATATGAAGTCAGTAAGCATTCTTTTGTCTTTATTGAATGGTATTTTGATTTTTAAATGATAATAGTAAAAAGAATTCAAGTTTCTTTTTCTAGTGGGAGACAGCGTGTGGCATAAATTTTTTTGAAGGTAAACAAAATCCTTGCCAAAGTTCTCTTTTCGTGCTGGAGTACTAACTGATCTGCATAAAATTTGTATTTTAAAGATTCTTTGAAATTTCTGTATAACTTACAGGACCGATTTTATTAAATTTGTCCATTTTTGCTAAATACTCTTCTAAATAAACAAAAATTAAATTGCAGAAACTTAGGGACTTAGTCCTTATTTATTATTATTAATTTTCTTTTTTTTTAAATCAAATATTTAAAGGTTGTATGAAACTTATAGGACTAATTCCTAATTTAAAGTCCTTTATCTTTGTTTTAGAAGTTGATGGATTATTTAGTTGTTTTGGTCATACCCTATTTAAACTATTTTAAAGTATAATGTGGAAATTCTCCTTATTTAGAAAATCGGGGTGTGACAGCGTACAAATTGAAATTTCAGCATAGATGACATTTTTCTCAAAACCTTTGCACTGAAGGCGTGTTCCATTACAAAGACCTTCTGTTGGATTAATATTTCTTAACAAGATTATTAGTGCGTTTATCTTCAAACATAATTTGTGTGGAGGAATCCTTTGAGGAGTTAGGGAATGAAATAAATCTTGTTGGTCAGGTGTAACATATTTGCATGTGCTTTCATCATAACTGAAGTACGTGGTCGCTTCCCCAGGAATTTTACTAATTAAAATCTCATTGATTTCATGAACAAATTCATTTCGTGAAGTGAGTATTGCTCTTTTAACAAATGTATTATAATCTATATTATAATCACAAACATTAGGGAAAAAACTGTCTATCAATGTATTCAATAATGCACTTTTATTTGTAAAAGCAATACTCATATTTGATGGTATATGGATTTCATTGTTTTCATTTGTACTTTCTATCCCATCACCAATTTTCAACAAGTACGATGAAAATTCAGGGTCAAGGGCAGCACGCATATTGTGGGTTAACTTTATTTTTTGGAACTGGCTCTATAAGTGTGACATGACAATGGAAGCATCAATGATATCTTTTTTCATACCTTTTGTAACAGCAGGTAAGGTTTGTCGGAAGTCTCCTCCGAACATAATTATTCTTCCGCCGAATATTGTATTTGTATTCATTATGTCTTTTAACATTTCATCAAAATTTTCAATTGTTTTTCGTTTTACCATTGTAGCTTCGTCCCAAATGATCAATTTTGCTATACGTATTAATTTTGTCAATGTGCTCTGTTTGCTAATATTACATGACTTAAATTCATTTTCATCTAATGGAATCTTAAATCTTGAATGTGAGGTTCTCCCACCAGGTAGTAATGATGCTGCCACTCCTGAGATAGCTGTGGCAAGTGCAATATGCACTTTCACTCTTATTGCAGCAAGAATTGTTTTATATAGGAAAGTTTTGCCAGTCCCTCCAGGACCAACTATAAAAAAAACTTTAGGTAAATTATTATTCACATGGTACAATATGTTGTTATAAGCAAATGTTTGTTCTTCATTTAACATATGAACAGATGCGAGGTCAGTAGCTTGAGTAACTATACTTTGTTCACTTTGTAATTCTTTAGTTAAATTGTCATGAAATCAGTTGGTAGATTATCCTCTAAAAAGGGAAAACCTTCTAATTTATTTCCCATCGAGTATAAATAGTAGCTGAGAATGCTTAGAACTCTGTTTCTGATTCTATTTCTGCTTAAGGTTTTGTCTTGTGCAAAATCTTCGGATAAGAAATCTTCAAATGTAAACCATAAATCTTTGGGGTTTTTTAGGGTTACAATGAACAAGTATAGTAGCGAATAAATGTCGTAAATCAGTTGGCATTAGATACATGGCAGCATCTTGAATATACATCTCTGGTATTGTATCTTCTTCCATCAGGCCTAATATTTGTGCAGTTTCTCGGTAAGTATTATATGTTATTTCTTTTACTGACCTTAAACCTTTAAATGAAGGTGGTTTTCTAACATGTTTCAATAATAATGCTAGATAAAACTTATCACCATGAGATGGCTGGCAAGGGACAATACGTGCTACTACATTTCCTTTTTACGTGGTTTCCATTCTTTTGTATCATTATACCGGGTAAAATGTTCGGGGAACTCGACGTATAATAAATTAAGACTTCTAGCGTACTCATTGTGGTTATTCATATGGAAAATTCTGTTAGCATTGCTTTTTTAGATTTAGGGTTATTGACGATATTTACTAAAGATTCATTAGCAGAAAAAGTTATTAGCTGCTCATTTTCTAGATGAATGGGTAAGGAAATCACAGGTGGAGATGTAGAGCTGAGTTCGAATCTAAAAATATGCCAAACTGCCTCAGGGGGTGAGATCCATTGAGCATTTTGGAAATCTGCAATTTTGTCAATTATCTTTTTTTTACTATTTTCAAGCAATGTGTATGAAATTTTGTCATGACCTTTGTAAATATATTTGTACATGTATTTTATAGCCTGAATTGTGGAACAAATCTCAACATTAATATGACAATTAAATATAGCTAAAAGGTATGGGTTATAAGGAACTACCCATTGATTGTCAAGCTTTGAACCTCTAATGGTAACATGTAGACCATTATTTCTACGACGATATATTGGGTAAGAATTCATTTCACATTTATTTTCAGAGAAATCTTTAGGGTATTTAAATTTACAGAATACTTTCTTCATACAAGGACACGCGAGATTAAGTGATCCACATGGACCATGCATCATATGTTTCACAACCAATGAAAATAAATAGGCATCCGTATGTGGATTTGGGAGTTCAGCGGAGACTATTCGGTCAAAAGCTTCTGGGGCAAACATTTTGGATCTTTGGTCTAAGATGAGCAAGAAGTGAGCATGTGGTAGACCCCTTTTTTGGAATTCTATTACTCAAGTGTAGGCAACAACATGACCAAATATTTCTTTCTTAAATAATTCATTCTTTAATACCTGAACTTTGGCGTGAAAAATTCGGGCTATTAAATTAGGCCTATTTTGCACATCATCAAAAGGTATACACAAGGCTTTTATTTCAGGCCAATTTGGATTTGAAGTGATGGTTAAAAATATGTCAAGTTTTCCATATCTTTGAACTAAAGTTGTAGAATCCATAAATCTTTTACGCATATCTCTATGCCCACCAATAAATGATGCAGGTAATACCATATGTGAGCCGATATCAGAACCTGTCTAATATCCTAATGCAATACTATCTACTACACCACTATATAGTTCATTACGTAAACATTTTTGCATGTATGGACATCTAAAGAAATCTAATCTTGATGTTTCAATCTTTATGTACATATCAACAACTTGCAGAAGCTTACCAACATGAAGTAAAAATGATTTATCATGTTCACGTACCTGTAATTTGTAACAATAATACTCACGACAGGACACTGTTTCTTGTTGTAGGAACTTTTTTCTTGCGCCTACAAGAACAGAAAAATATAATTTTTAATAAGTACTGGTGAATTTTAATATTAATATTAATAAGTAGTTAGAAAATTACTTTGGTTTTCAAAATCTATGAGCTCTTGTGTATTTGTACAACTCTGAATGTTACAAGAGGTGCCACCATCACATGTTGGTCTAAGGAGCATATCTTTTTGTTGATTATGTAACTTTCTAATTGCACGGTGCCAACCAGGTTCTCCACTTGGTAATATAAGAGGGTATTGCATAGGATCATAGCAGCCAAAATATTGTCTAATAATTTGAGGTTGAGTGTTTTTTGGGTACACTTGAATGTGTTGGCTTGCATATTGTTCACCTTCATTAGATTCTAGCCATATTGCAGCAACTTGTGATGTAGTTGGTTTATTGTAAACATTTTGATCGAAAGAAGGATCAGCTCGCAGAGCAATGTTATATTCATTTAAATTGGTGATAGTGTTCAAGCTTCGGAAAAACATTGCATACGGATTAATTGCTAAAATATACATTAACTTTTCAACAAGAGTATCTCTAAACTTTGGACTAATTGACAACCGATTTGAAATTTCATGTTCTGCATCAAAAAAATACAACTGTAGGTTTTTATGTTTTTCATTATTTGAAGGTATTAATTGGTCCATAAAATGATAGAGCTAACCCTGAACTCGAAATGTGTAAATTCCATCATTTCTTCTAGCTAAAGACTTATCATAATGTACACCAAATGATGTGAATGCAAACATATTGTTGTAGCTACGCACACAATCACGGTATTCTTTTGCATGTTCAGTTTGTCCAATGTATAAGTGCACTAATTCAGATGGCATCTCAGTTTCAATTAATTTTATATCTCCTAACGAACAGCAAAAATTAGGTGGTTCAAGGTAAATGCGTTTTGCATCACAAAATGTACAATTTGGTACAGTTGGCAATAAGTCAGGTTTATCTTCTATGCATAAAAGCGGGTCAACATTCATATTTTTTGTTTCAAATGTACTTGTATCTGAAGTTTTTTCTTTAGATTTTGTTCGTCTTTCATTTTTTGCGCGCCTGCTGTCTTCTATGCAAGCATATTTCCGTTTTCTAGAAAGCGTTGATTTATTCATGGTGCTCATACTACCTATCTGGCCTAGGGAAAGTATGTAGGACATCACAATAGAGAGAAATTTATATGATTACTAAGTTAGAAACATATGCAATTAAGTATAATACAACAAAAAAATGAAAGCTTACCTTGCACAATAGCTACTCCGATGTGTTCTCGTAGCCAAAATTCCACCGGCCGGCGGCTGATATATATATGAATGAAAATCTTAATTAATGCACTACAATCATAATTAATTTTGTACATAATTAGATTAATAAAAATATCTTTCATAGATAATTATTTATCCTACTCAAGTTAATTAATTTAAACATATTAATTTTCAATTAATAAACTTCTACCTATCTGGCCCAGGGAAAGTATGTAGGATATCACATCAGAGAGAAATTTATATGATTACTAAGTTAGAAACATACGCAATTAAATATAATACAACAAAAAAATAAAAGCTTACCTTGCACAACAGCTACTTCGATGTGTTTTCGTAGCCAAAATTCCATCTGCTGATATATATGAATGAAAATCTTAATTAATGCACTACAATCATAACTAATTTTGTACATAATTAGATTAATAAAAATATCTTTCATAGATAATTATTTATCCTACTCAAGTTAATTAATTTAAACTTATTAATCTTTCAATTAATAAACTTCGTCAAAATAATCTTTTACATTCATGGGTATTAATTTGGGTAAGAAAATTCATTTTAAGTTTGATTGACGAATTTATGCATATACTTATTATTATAGAAATAATACAACAAAAATAAAAGCTTACCTTGCACAGCAGCTACTCAGATGTGTTTTTATAGCCAAAATTCCACCGGCTGATCGTAGAAGATCTATGAAAATAGAAATAACTGTTATATTATGCACGAGCAAGTAGTGACCTAAGATTCTACTAACAAAAATATTATAAAGTAGGGTACATATCATAACAATTAATATACTGCTTGTAGGACTTCTAGTGCGGACCAACAACATTGTATAGGATATCATAGAATGAAACAATTTATACGTTGGCCCCATAATATGATTTTATTCATGTGTTGGATTGATGTCATCCATGCATTACTTTCTCATTGTAATTTATCACTAATAGCCGAATTTTGATAAGAATCAACAAACTAGGAGTATATGTGTTTCATGTGGTATATAACAGTGTGTGATGAGTGATGTGTTTGTTTTTTAGGAAGATACGAATTTCTTCATTGACTTGGGACATGGGAATTAGTTTCAGAGTAGAGCGGAAACATGATAGATGGAAACTAATCTCATTCATCAACACATACAATTCGTTTCACATAATATTGCAAAAAGTAATAATTGAGACAACTTAGCAGCAGTTTGTATATGGACAGTGTGTGCCAAATTTGAGGAAAAAGAAATTCACTCCTAGAAATTCAAAACAGAGTGGTGAAAATGTGCATTTTTATCTGTTATAATGATCCAAAAGGAAGCAAAAAATTAAATGTATCCAATTTTCATGACGGTGTAATGTTGTAATTGTAAATTTCCAGAAACGTGTTATAATGCATGGAGTTATGCAATATCAGAAGCCCCTTTCATGAGAATTGATTATTTAAACAAGAAAATTATATAACGTCAATTTATGATAAAATCTTTCAAAATTTAGCATTTCCAAAGAAGAGAATTTTAAGTACAGCATGTTAGCAACAACTGATAATCTTCATGTTAACCAGCTTGTTTCTAAGTTAAACTAAATATACTTCATAATTCATATATAGCTCAAGATTTACTGCAGACCCCACTGCACTAAGAGAAAATTTTCCTCTCTAAACATCATTATAATTGTTGAGTTTGCCTCAGAGCCAACTTATTCTATTTTCTAAGTTATATTTGAAATTAAGATACATCAATATATAAATTAGAAAAATAGCATTTTTTTATGACATGCCCAGGATCACAACACCAATACAATTCCATCAAAGCGAATTAGTTCTTTCAATGAGAACCTACAAAAGGCTCTGCTCAGATAATCAAATTCCAACTAAGAGTGTCTAAATTAAGCATTATGATATGTCCTTAAAAAGATCAGATTCCCTTGCCCCCACTTCTCCAGCTACCACTTGTAAGCTAGCTCACACAGTATGCAGAACTCATGAGTTACAGGCGGCGTAGATGGGAGGGGGAAAGAAATTAGCTCACTTACGCATTTACTCAAGCATCATATAGGCATGATTTAAAACAGGCAAATCCTTCATAATCAACTACCAATTTCTATCATATAATCACATCATTGCAAGTGACCCTCGAAAACCAAAATGAATCAAAAAGGGAAAACCAAATTAAAAACATATCCGAGGGTAGAACACATAAATTGGAGAGAGATAATATAATTAGACTTCACACCTTATAATTAATAAACTAAAGAGTGACTATAGAGGAGGGGTAGAAACATAACTCACCGAGAAAGCTTGAATGGCAGAGAGATGATTCTGGCAGACGGAATTCTGGAGCAAACGTAAACGGGTGGTAGCGCGGTGAAGAATGATTGCGGAGAGAAAGCACTGACAAATCTCAGAAAGAAAAGGTCAGACGGGAACGATGAGCCATTCAAATTGAAATCATGTGACATAGAGACGAAATCGGAGGGAGATAAACCTGTGGTTGAAGAGGTGCCGTGCGAACTTTGAAACGCGGCAATGTGGAAGGCGAGGTTAGAGGGGAAAAGTGAGACTGTGAGAGCGCTGTAATGGATGTAGATTAAGAACGGTGAACGGTGGAGTAAATTCTATCATTAACACGTGGCAATGTGGGTAATTGACAACCGGCAATAAACTGGCCATCCTAAACTTATTCCCTCTTTATATATAATGGATGTAGATTAAGAACGGTGAACGGTGGAGTAAATTCTATCATTAACACGTGGCAATGTGGGTAATTGACAACCGGCAATAAACTGGCCATCCTAAACTTATTCCCTCTTTATATATAAGGATATATATATGTATATCTATATATAATTATTTGTGAAAAATAAGGTCAAATATTTTTTAATTAATTAAAAAAAATTATTTATTTAAATGTTTTAAATAGTTGCTATATATACGTAATAATATAAATAATATTTAAGTGAAGTATTATTGTTTACTAATGGTTACGGTTAAGTATTTCTTAATTAACTATAAAATAGTAATTTATTTCCGTTAATTGTTATTTTAAAAAAAAATAATGTGTATATATATATGTAATATAAATAAAATTAATTTATATATAATATTCTTTTAAATATTAATAAATTTGTAATCAATTTATTATCTTAATTTTTTTAATTTAATTTAATTAGTTTGAAATTATATAAACAACTAAAGAAAACAAATTGTATAATTCATATATCATAATTGAATAATTAAAAAAAATGTAAATAAATATTAATGTACTTAATTAAAAATTAAAAAATATTTACAAACTCGATTTTAATGGTATTTGATATTAAATAATTGATTTAACTTAAAGAACTTAAGTTTTCGATTCTCTACATGAATAGTTTTTCAACCTCTTATTATCTAGAAGTAAATCGATTCAAGAGTACTTGAATCGATCCTCTTTCACTTGAAGAATGCTTGAACCAATAATTTAATTAGAGGTAGATCTTAAAGAATACTTGAATCGATTCTTAATAGGTAATACTTGAATCGACCCTCTTCCTCCTGAAGAATCGATTATTAAGATGTAAACTTATTCAAAAAATACTTAAACGATCCTCTTTCACTTGAAGAATCGATTTTTAAAATGTAAATCGATTTAAGAATACTTTAATCAGTTCTCTTTCTCTTGAAGAATACTTGAATCGATTTTTTAGAGGTAGATCGAATCTCTACTTGATTCACTCCATCGAAATATTTTTTTATAATTTCATAAATCAATTTTCTAGAGGAACTCGAAGAAAAGTACTATTCCTCATGGGGAATCGAATGTGTGTTATTTAAAATGAATAACCAAAAAATCTTATTTATAGGTGGAGGAAAAAGAATATTATATGGAATATTCTTTTTTTCCCTTTATATATGATTTAATTTGATACTAATTAATTTATTTATGATATTAAAAGATTTATTAATTAATCAATGATACCCAAATAAATATTAAAATTTAATTATTATTAAAAATAAGAAACTCATTATTTAAAAAAGAAAAAAATTAAATAAGGAAGTTAATTAAAATTAAATAAGAAAAATATTTTAAAAAAAATATTAAAAAAAAAAAAAAAGAGAAAATTACACGTCACCTTGGAGCGCTAAGAACTTAAGCTTTCGATTCTCTACATGAATAGGTTTTCAATCTCTTATTCTCTAGAGGTAAATCGATTCAAAAGTACTTGAATCGATCCTCTTTCACTTGAAGAATGCTTGAACCAATAATTTAATTAGAATTAGATCTTAAAAAATACTTGAATCGATTCTTAAGAGGTAATACTTGAATCGATCATCTTACTCTTGAAGAATCGATTCTTAAGACGTAAACTTATTCAAAAAATACTTAAACGACCCTCTTCCACTTGAAGAATCGATTTTTAAAATGTAAATTGATTCAAGAATACTTGAATTAGTTCTCTTTCTCTTGAAGAATAGTTGAATCGATTTTTTAGAGGTAAATCAAATCTCCACTTGATTCGCTCTATCGAAATATTTTTATACTTTCATAAATCAATTCTCTAGAGGAACTTGAAAAAAACTCCTAATCCTCATGGAGAATCAAATGTGTATTTAGAATGAATAACCAAAAAGTCTTATTTATAGGTGGGGTGAAAGAGAATATTATATGGAATATTATTTTTTCCATTTATATATGATTTAATTTGATACTAATTAATTTATTATATTAAAAGATTTAGTAATTAATCAATGATACTCAAATAAATAAATAATAAATAATATACTAAAGGCAAAAAGTTGTATGTCCCCGGGGCACACCGTGTGCCAATACCCTTTAGTATTAAATTATATACCCTTTAGTATAAAGACGTGTACCCTTTATTTTCTAAAAAAACTAAAAAATATTAATGAAAAGTGTATACCCTTTAGAACAAAATGTTGTACCCTTATTAATTAAAAAATATACCCTTTAGAACAAAATGGTGTATCCTTACACAATTTGTGCACCTGGGACACAAGAGACCAACTCTATATTCAAAATTTAATCATTATTATAAAAAAGAAACTCATTATTTAAAAAAGAAAATATTAAATAAGGAAGTTAATTAAAATTAAATAAGGAAAATATTTAAAAAAGTATTAAAAATCAAGAAATTAAAAAAATTACACGTCATCTTGGGACACTAAGAACTTAAGATTTCGATTTTCTACATGAATCGTTTTTCAATCTCTTATTATCTAGAGGTATATCAATTCAAGAGTACTTGAATCAATCATCTTTCACTTGATACTTGAACCAATAATAATTTAATTAGAGGCAGATCTTAAAGAATACTTGAATCGATTATTAAGAGGTAATACTTGAATCGATACTCTTTCTCTTGAAGAATCGATTCTTAAGACGTAAACTTATTCAAAAAATACTTAAACGATCCTCTTCAACTTGTAAAATCAATTTTTAAAATGTAAATCGATTCAAGAATACTTGAATCAGTTCTCTTTCTCTTGAAAAATACTTGAATCGATTTTTTACAGGTAGATCGATCTCTACTTGATTCGCTCTATCGAAATATTTTTTTATACTTTCATAAATCAATTTTCTAGAGGAACTTGAAGAAAACTCATATTCCTCATGGAGAATCTGTGTGTATTTAGAAAGAAGAACAAAAAAATCTTATTTATAGGTGGGTGAAAGAGAATATTATATGAAATATTTTTTTTCCTTTATATATAATATGATTTTATACTAATTAATTTATTATATTAAAAGATTTATTAATTAATCAATGATATCTAAATAAATAAATAATATATTAAAAATTTCATCATTATTAAAAATAAGAAACTCATTATTTAAAAAAGAAAATATTAAATAAGGAAGCTAATTAAAATTAAATAAGAAAAATATTTAAAAAAAATATTAAAAATAAAGAAATTGAAAAAATTACACATCACCTTGGAACGCTAAGAACTTAAGCTTTCAATTCTCTACATGAATAGTTTTTCAATCTCTTATTCTCTAGAGGTAAATCGATACAAAGTACTTGAATCAATCCTCTTTTACATGAAGAATGCTTAAACCAATAATTTTATTAGAGGTAGATCTTAAAGAATACTTGAATCGATTCTTAAGGGGTAATACTTGAATCGATCATGTTCCTCTTAAAGAATCGATTCTTAAGACGTAAACTTATTCAAATATACTTAAACGATCATCTTCCACTTGAAGAATCGAATTTTAAAAGGTAAATCGATTCAAGAATATTTTATCTTCCTCTTGAAGAATACTTGAATCGATTTTTTAGAGGTAGATCGAATCTTTACTTGATTCGCTCTATCGAATTTTTTTTGTACTTTCATAAATCAACAATTCTCTAGGACAATGTTCATTTACGGTTTTCAAACCCAGGTTTTAGTTTTCAAAACCCACATCCAGATTTTAAAAATCACCCCTATATATACCTAGTACATTCTCTCTCCTTAATTAATATAATTTCTCTCTTTATGTCTCTTCTCTCATTTAATATTTTTACATTATAAATTAATACATTGATTTTGATTTGGCATAAAGTTAAAACATACCCTATTGTAAACCCAAAACAAACATAGAATACACTATTCATGGTTTTCAAATCCCACATAACTCCAACATCACCTAGAGGAACTTGAAGAAAACTCCTAATCCTCATGGAGAATCAAATGTGTCTATTTAGAATGAATAACAAAAAAGTTTTATTTATAAGTGGGGTGAGAGAAAATATTATATGGAATATTATTTTTCCCCTTTATATATGATTTAATTTGATACTAATTAATTTATTATATTAAAAGATTTAGTAATTAATCAATGATACCCAAATAAATAAATAATATATTGAAAATTTAATCATTATTAAAAATAAGAAACTCATTATTTAAAAAAGAAAATATTAAATAACCAATGAATCATATTATAAAAGTGAAAATGAAAAGAGAGTTACAAGAGTAAGAATAAAAAGATGTTCAAAAGCAAATAGGAAACCTCCTATTTAAATCTAAAGTATTCATGGTTCATATCATGAAACAAAATTCCCGTCATCGATGTAGGCAATTGATTATACCAAGTGTATGTGCCTCCTATTGATGCCATGGCATCAGCAGTCGAATTAGCTTCCCGAAACACATGAGTAACTCGGAGATATATATGTTGAGCTATGTCCTTAGCTCATCTCCATCGTGCAAGAAGTTGCCAAGGTATAATAGCCTGATCATTCTCAAATGCATGCAGCACATACGTTGAATCCATTTCAAGCCATAACCAGTTCCATCTCTTTTCGGCTGCAAGTTCTACAGCCAAGCACGCTGCCGCCAACTCAGCCTCCATTGCAAAGCCGTGACCGAAGCCTGAGCTGAATCCTCTCATAAAGAATCCTCGATTGTTACAAAAGAGTCCCTCACCCGACATGATGCCTGGAGCTCCTTCTGCATAACCATCAACATTGCACTTGACACAGCCCACCGGAGGTGGTATCCATTTAATCGGTATAACCCTTGGAGCTTTCCTTGACACTCAATTTATTCCAAAGTATCTCAGCGTATTGAAGTCAGTCATCTTATTGTGCATAGCCCTCATACTTAGCCAATTGCCTTCCCTAATAAACGCCATAAGAGTGGCAGCCACCTGTGAACTCCTCACCTGCTTGTCATGAAGCTCATCCGTATAACCCTCATGCATCATAGTATTTCGCTCCTGCCACATAATCCAAGTATAGGAAACTATTGCTAGTCTCCAAATCGATGAAACTTGCTTGCTCTCCGTTATTATCATAGCTTGCAATAAAAACCCCAGAAACGTTTGATCCAGATTCATTATCACCCCAAAAGCAAATCCAGCTAGTATTCTGTTAAGAATTTCCAGCAAAACTGGGCATTCAAGGAAGATATGATCAATAGTCTCCTCGGCATACTTGCATAGGTAACATCTCGATGGATCGTGGAAGCCCCTCTGTCTAAGAACCTCCTAAGTCGTAAGAACTCCATTGATAGCCTTTCAAACGGAGATAGAGCACCATGGGGGGATGAAGCTCGCCCATATTCTCCAATTCTTCTTCAGGAATGAATGCCTTGTATGCATATATGCAATCTTTGACGTAATCTTTCCTCGCAAGGATTTACTCCAAAACCTGCAATCATCAAGACTTGGAGACATTCTAGTAGATAGAATAGTCTCCACAATGTGAGAAAAAATGTTAGTAAAACTTTCAGTAAAGTGCCAGCATCCATCATAAAAATATTCCCCAATAGTATCATCAAAACTATATCGGAATTTTTACGGAATCTCCACCATATCAGCAATAGATTTTCCAATTCAATTGTCAAGCTAAAATCTAACTTTAGAGTTGTATCCTGCTACCCATACTTTATCCTGCTTCAATCTGTTGATATGTGTTACATAGGCCCTTCTGATAGAAGAAGCCGTATACCCTCTCATCTTTCCATCCACATACCAGCGTCCTTTGATTATTGCTAATGCTCAATTTCCCTCCATGATATCCCATGAGAGCTTTATGATATATGATTTGTTTGCTGCTCTCAGAGATCTAACTCTAAGTCCCCTGATGAGTGTGTAAATTCACAAGTTTGACATCATGTTTTGTGCTAGCTTTGGAGAGTTTTGAGGTGGAAATAGGTGAAAAACCTATATATATTGTGAATTAGCATGAATCAGGTGTTAGTAGAGCTATTTAAGTGGTTTTCATAGCAAAATCGGAGTGGGAGTGCCAAGAATCGAAGAGACAAAATCGAGACCACGTGAACCGCCAAGGAGAGAGGTGGGTTCGACCTGTTGGAGGAGGGTTCGACCTCTCTTACAGGTCTAACCAGCATTGCAAAGTGTGTAGAAGGAGGGTTCGACCACGACTCAATGGTTCGACCTGCTCATCAGGTCGAACCAGTTCGCGAGAATTGTGATTCGACCACGACGTTGGGGTTCGACCTGACAGTTGGTCAAACCAAGAGCAGAAATTGTCCAGTAACATTGTTCGACCTGTGGTTCGACCTGTACAAGAAGTCAAACCAAGTGCAGAATACTTCCAGTAGGTGGGTTCGACCTGTGGTTCGACCTATGGCCAGTGGTTCGACCTATTTGCTGAGGTCAAACCGTCGTGCGGAAACTTAACTTATCCGGATTTTCAAGGCCAAAACGCGTGGGATCACTTGAAAAGCCCATTCCAAGCCCTAGAGACGTGATTACAAGTATAAAAGAAGGCTCATGCAGTCAAGGAAGACATCATATATCATCACCAATCACCAACAACACAATACAAGAGAGTTTCCATCTAACCATGATTGTTTCTAGATCAATCATGGGCTAGAGCCACTTCGGTAGTTCTAGGGTTATGAAGGTTTCATGAGTTGATTTGTATTTCGTGTGTATACTCCGTACAACACTACTTGTGGTTTAGTTTATATAAGATTGCACGTTTTTAATCCATACTTATAGTTGTTTTGTGCGTCAATAATCGTTGTGTAGAGTCTGAATGCATAACATGGTTATTGATTGAGTGCGTTCACTAATGAGCAGGGTTTATAGTTATAATTCTAAGTGAAGGGATTCCGAGGTTTTATTAGAACCGTCTTATATGAATGTTTGTTAATTGAATTGAATTCGGGTTAACAAGTAGGATTAAGAGTATAACTTTATAGTACCTAAAAAGGGAGATCAAATCGGGTTAGAGTACTAAGTGCACGGGAAATAATTGATTATGATAGTACCTAAAAAGGGAGGTAAAGTATACGTCTTGCTCTGAGGATACTCACACGTGTCAAAAGCTTATCTATTTGTGTCTATAGAATAGATTTGCATGGTCTAGTGATGCGTCCATAAACCACAAGGCAGAGTCGGACATCGACACACGAAAGTATGAATTAACGAATGAAACTGGATTGCTTGATGAACTACCTAACATCTTATTTGATCACAACTCTTCTCTTGTTCTTTTTATTTATTTACTATTTTAGTTGTTACTTAGTTTACAAACCAACAATTACGATTCTCAACATAGTCATAATTGCTAGAAAATAACTAAAGTAATATTTATCCGTCCCGTGGATTCGATATTTAACTTGGTCACCTTCGAAACTACAATTGATATCCTTCATACTTAGGGATTAAAATTGTGTGTTGAGAAAACACCCATCAAGTTTTTGGCACCGTTGTCGGGGACGGCTTAAAATATCTTTTTGTTATTTCTAGTTTATTAGGGCTATTTATCTTGTTTTGCTGTTTTAATTCTAGTTCTTTTTAGGTGTATGCTCACGAGATCAAAGAAAGGTGAACTTGAACCCTATAATCATGATATCAGAGCATCGTCAAGAAAGAAGAAGAAGAAGAAGAAGAGCAAGGCAAAGACTATTGATCCAACTGAAGCTCTGAATTTTGGAGTTGAAGTTGACGAGCAGAATTCGCAGACGATTGAAGCTACAACTGAAGTTAATTTGGGAGTAGGGACAATCAATATGGCAGCGAATCCGGATAATCTAGCCATCCTAGAGGTTTTCAGAAATAATAGGGCTGGAAATTTTGGGCTTCTAAGAGCGAGGGGAACTAACTCAGCTTTCGTCTTCATCCCACTCTTATTAGCATGATAGAAAGGAACTCCTTTTCAGGAGGGTCTTTCGAGGATCTGCAGCAGCATCTGAACAAGTTCTTGGGCTATGCAAGTACTCAAAAAGACGCAGGAGAACATGAAGATGCTAGGAAGATCCTCTTGTTCAAATTCTCGCTTACTGAAAAGGCGAGAGATTGGTATGACACTATCAACGCAGCTGAGTGCACCACTTGGGAGCAACTGCAGTTAAGGTTCTTGGAGAGGTACATGCCACCTTCAAAGGTGTTTAAGATGAAGCAAGACATTAACCAATTTGCTATCGGTGGAGGTGAGAAATTTCATGAAGCATGGGATAGATTCAAGGACATGCTTAGGAAGTGTCCTCAACATGGGCTATCTAAAGCTCAATATATCAGTATATTCTACAATGGATTGGACTGTGATTCACGAGTGTTATTGGATGCTTCTTCTAATGGAGCATTGCTTACAAAGTCATCCGTAGAGGTCGAGAAGTTGTTTGAAGATATTTCGATGAATTCGAGGGATTGGCCAACTGATAGAGTTAGAGATACTTATGTCCTTGGGAAGGTAGCTCAAGTTGAACAAGCAATGGTGAAAACAAGTAGAGATGATGAGATCGTCTCTAGCTTGTCCAATATCAACAAGTACTTGAATCCCAACAAAAGCAAATCAGCGAATTATCTCAGCGCGTACCAATCATGCAGCAGGAGTTGAAGAATGATGGACCAATCCAAGAGGAGTTGGAAGAGGCACACTATGCCATGGGTCAAAGTATTCAAATGACTAGGTATCCAGATCAAGAAAACCGGAACTACCAAGGGAACTATCGAGGAAACTTTAATAATCATGGTCCCCCGGGTGGTTATCAACAGCCTAGGAGGCCGGAGTTCTCATGGAACAATCCGTATAATGCAATTCATCCTCCGATGGGTGTTGATCCGGGTGCTAAGGTGGAAGAAGGGAAACTGGGTTTTGAGGACACTGTGAACAGGTATATGGCCAAGAATGATGAAAGAGTGAACCGCCTTGAGGCCAAACTTGAAAAGAAAATCGATGCAAACCATGAGGTTATATCTAAGCAGGTGAAGGACCTTACATTGCTGATGGGGGAGATGGCAGGAAGTGTTAACAAGCTTACTCAAACTATTGAGAATGAGAAGTTCCCGTCTCAAAGTATTGAGAATCCAAGGTCCTGCAACGCCATCACATTGAGGTCGGGAACGCAGTACGAGGGACCTATGAGGCCGGAATCAAATTTGGACATGTCTAGGGCAAGATTTGACCATGGTTCGACCAACATTGAAGGTCGAACCATACAGGGGAGGTCGAACCAACGCACTGGACATGATCAGGAGGCATCGCAGCATCGGTTTGACCAAACTGCAAATGGTTCGACCTGGCATACAGGTCAAACCATGGTCGAACCTGACAATTCGGAGCACTCTGTTTTTCCAGAACACCGGTTCGACTAAATCAATCATGGTTCGATCTATCCAACAGGTCGAACCCAGGTCGAACCGCACAACTTGGAGTACTCTGTTTTATCGCGGCAACAGTTCGACCACGACGGACATGGTTCGACCTATCAAACAGGTCGAACCTTGGTCGAACCAGATGGCGGAAGGAGTACAGTAGGTCGGTTCGACCTAGGTGGCGGTGGTTCGACCTACTCAACAGGTCGAACCCAGGTCGAACCTCAAATTCAAAAAGAGAGCCATTGTCCAGAAGAGCAGTTCGACCATTACGTGTCTGGTTCGACCTGTTCCACAAGTCGAACCCTGGTCGAACCCATCTAGAAGTTGCCTGTTGCTACTCCGAACACTCGCGATGATGTTAATGCTACTCCAGTAGTTCGGAATGAGCAAAGTACAGCGATAATAGCTGAGAAAAAGTGGGAGAGAGCCAAGCGATTGAGAGCCGAAAAGGAGAAAGCGGAGAAGGTTGATCGTGATGAATGGGGGATTCCCAAAATAAAGATACCTCCGTCGTTTCCTTACAAGCTTGTGAAGAAGGGATTGGAAGAGAAGTTCAAGAAGTTTTCAGAGATAATGAACAAGATAAGCTTGAGCATTCCTTTCTTAGAGGCAATCATGGAGATGTCGTACTATGCCCGATTTCTTAAAGACATATTGTTAAAGAAGCGGAGCTTAACTGGAATTGAAACGGTGAATTTATCTGAGAATTGCAGCTCAATCATTCAAAGGAAGCTGCCATAAAAGATGAAGGATCCGGGAAGCTTTATTATTCTATGTGAAATCGAAAAGGGGTCGGCACGGCGAGCTTTGTGCGATCTAGGGGCAAGCATCAATTTGAGTCGTTGTCCATCTTTCAGAGGCTTGGTTTGGGGGAGTTGACCCCTACAACAGTGGTTCTCCAATTGGCGGACAGGTCAATGACGTTTCCAAAAGGTATAATTGAAGACATTCTCGTCAAAGTAGAGAAACTAGTCTTTCCTGTGGACTTTCTTGTGCTAGAGATGGAAGAAGACAAGGATAATATCCCTTTAATCTTGGGGAGACCTTTCCTTGCTACTGCTGGAGCTATGATTGATGTTAAAAAAGGAGAGCTTAGATTGCGGATGGACAAAGAAGAAGTTCTTTTCAACCTGGACAAAGCAATGAAGATGCCCATGAAGTCTCAGTGTTATAGTATTGACGTGGTGGAGGAGATTGTGAAGGAGGATATGTCTCTGATCCTATCAAAGGATCCTCTTGAGGCATGTTTGATGGAGTCTCTTACTTATCCCACTACGGAGCTTGATGGACTCTCCAACGAGGTATGTATTGAATATCATGAGAACTTACTTGCTTTGGGTGAAGCTAGGTATGCATTGGAGAAAGCTAAGGCTGAAGAAGCGAAAGGGTCTAGGAAGTACTTGCCGTTGGAGAGAGAGAGCACTCCGATGGAAGAAAAGAAAGAGGAGCTGAAATCGTTACCGGAACACTTGACGTATGCTTATCTTGGTGACAATGAAAAAGATCCATCAAGTGATTCGGAATTCAAGAGGAAGATTGACCCGGAGGAGTCTACACGGCCATGGGATGAAGGTAATTCTAATGATCATATTTTTGTGAGCGAGAAATGTGTCGTGCTGACTGTAGACAAAGGAAGAGAAGATGATGCCTACTTGAAGCCTCCTAACTTACCACCGGATACCAACAAATTTGAAAGTCCTTGCTCTCGTTCTTATCCTGACTATGATCTTGATGGAGATAGAAGTTATTCCAAAATTGAGTGGAAGATTGACAGGAATGAGAAGAGAAAGTTTGAGAAAGGAGATTCTATTGATCGTATGGTGCATAAGAAAGGTAAGGTGGTAAGTGTGGAAGATAAGAGGGGGAGAAAGTATTGGAAGGTGAGGATGTGACATGATCACCCTCTGATCAAGTAGTCTTCTGAGTTGGTACCGTCGTGACTCTCCGACGTTAAACATGAGCGCCTGTTGGGGATTTTTCCTCCCATTTTAATGTTTTATTTCTTTCGTATGAGTAAGAAATTTTTATATTTGAAGTGCTTACTTATCGGCAATTACATCTCTTTGCAAACTTAGTTTCGACTGTAGTTTCTACTAAGTTTGGGGGGTGTGATGTACTTACCTCAATAAGCACCGATAGTACAATCTTTTCTTTGTGATGTTTGTTAGGGGAGTTGGATTTTGTGCCATATTTAAAATTTTAATCGATTTTGATGTGACGATTTTTTTCAACTTGCCTAATGTTTAGTGGGTTTTGGTTGTGTTTTCTTTTACGGAGTTACTCATGAATAATATTTTGTGGAACAATTTTTGATGAAGTTGTGCTCTAGTTGGTACCTAATGATTCGTATTGAAGTTTGAAGTGTATAGGGATTGAAGAACACTCAGTTTTGAAGCTTAGAAGGGTGGTTCGACCAAAGCCAGGGTAGGTTCGACCAGTGCCAGGAGGTCGAACCCAGCTGAACCGTGGTGCAAAAGTTGTCCAAAGAGGTGGTTCGACCTTATGCAAGATGGTTCGACCAGATCAACAGGTCGAACCAAGGTCGAACCAGTGATAGCAGAATTCCAGAAGTGCAGTTCGACCACGACGTTCTTGATTCGACCTGTTCAGCAAGTTGAACCGAGGTCGAACCTGTTCAGATATTTAAAAGAAAATCTTCCCTCTTGGATCCTTAAGTCATTCACAATCTTTCTCTTCATCGCCGGCTTAATATGCGATCCAAAAAAGACCTTCGATTTCTGAGGATTAAATTCCTAACCCGAGATATTTGCATATGCATGTAGTATATCTCGAATCCCATCAATAAATTTCTCATCCCCCTGGCAAAATAACACAATATCATCCGCATAAAAAATATATGGAGGCAAGAAAGTAGACCTGTTGGCTCGGGCTTGCATGATGTCTCCCATTCCTATTTTGTGTTCAATCCATCGTCCCTACACCTCTTTTGCAATACAAAAGAGCAAAGGGGACAATGGATCACCTTCTATAACCCCTCTTCCACAATCAAAGAAACCCTCAGGAGTACTATTTATGAGAACGGATACTTTCGCTGATTCAAAAATCCGAGAAATCCACCCAACAAATGTACTACTGAACCCCATCTTAGAAAGCAAAAACAAAATAAAATCCCAACGAAGAGTATCAAATGCTTTCCTGATATCAATCTTGAACCCAACACCTCCCCGTCTAGAGCTGTTAAGGCAGTTAAAACTTTTAGAGGCAATCACAATACAGTTGTGAATGCTTCTACCCGGAATAAACCCAAACTGATTGCAACTCAAATGTCTCGATAAGATAGGACCTATTCGAGATGCTAGAATTTTTGTGACAATTTTAAATATGAAATTACATAGGTTATTCGGCCTATAATCCTCAACCCTCTTAGCACCTTCCACCTTAGGAACTAGCACAATGAAATTGTAGTTAACACCCCTTGGTAAGAATGAATGTGAGAAGAAGTACCTTATAGCCCGACAAAGGTCCTCCTCTATGAAACGCCAGCACTTCTGATAAAAAGAGCCCCCAAAGCCATCAGGCCCTGGAGCACTGTCCGCTGAAAGATCCATAACTGCATCTTTAATCTCCTCCAAGTCAGGTATAGCTGCTAAAGTTCGATTATCTTCTTCCCCAGCAAATTTAGTAATGAAATCTAACTAATCCCATCCCTGTACGTCTGCTGGTTTTTGGAAAAGCTCAGTGTAATATTGCACCACATGTTGAGCAATCCTACTTTTATCATCTGAAACTTCCCCATGAATCTCCATGCTGGTGATAGCAGATTTGGTACGCTGGACCTTGCGATATTTGTGAAAGAATTCTGTATTCCTGTCCCCATCCGTTAGCCACGATGCTCTGATTTTCTGACTAAGAAATTCATACTTTTTAGTGAGAGCTTTATTCAAAGCCATGTGTACGTCTACTTCCTACAGAAAAAGATCCTCATTATACTCCTTAATCCCAATTGTAGCCTGAATATCCCTCAAAGACTGCCAAGCTACAACCACCTCATCAAAGACATTTCCAAAAGTACTCATATTCTAGCTTTTAATTGCCCCTTTTAGTCTTTTAAGTTTAACAGCAAATATCGTAATAGGATCCCCGTTTAAAACAGGTTCCTTCCACGAGGTCTCTGCTAAGACAAAAAACCCAGTATCTTGCAGCCACATCTTTTGAAATCTAAATGGTCTTGGAGAGCTCTCCTGCTGCTTACATGTGACAAGAATTGGAGTGTGATCCGATTCATGTCTCGGTAATACTGAATTTTCAATACAATTCCAGGCATCTAGAAAATCCTCATCCACCAAAACCCTGTCAATTCTAGAAGCTCTTATACCTCTCGTGGCTGACCTACTCACCCATGTGAACTTTGCACCCTGCAAATCTAGATCATGCAAGCCTGAGATATTAAGAAATTCTTTAAATTCAGCTGGTCCCAAATTATCATGTCGAGCACCATGTAAACGTTCATGAGAGCCCATAACCGAGTTAAAATCCCCAACAAGCATTATTCTATTACTAAGATGCAATGTAATGTCACACCAAAGTTATCGTCGATCAATATGATCCGTGCTCGCATGTACGAATCCAAAGCGGTAGTTGGCAGCATTATGAATAAAATCAAATATCATAATCTGAGAGGATGAGAATGTAACATGTACATTGGTGATGATTAATGGATTGTAGAAAACCCATATGTTAGGCCGTTGACCATCTCTATGATTGTGCTCAGCAAAAGTGAGTCCTAGACGAGTCCACACATACTAAGGGATAGATTTGTATAAAACATTTGGTTCAGCAAGAGCTAACCAGGCAGGCTTATTTTTGTTGCATAACTGTCTTACAACATTCTGAGTTGGCTTACCCCCAATCCCTCTTACATTCCAGAATAGCACTTTCATCATTTACGAGGTTTTTGACCGTGCTTCGGCGGTTTAGTAGAGCTCTTCCATTCTTTCAATGAGGCAGAGTTCATGTTTTAGATTATTTGTTCTTAGGCAAATCATGCTTAATTCCTGGCACCTCC